>OX235267.1:48683644-50066790 GCA_944472135.2 Trichobilharzia regenti
TTTATTAATCATCTCTCCTGGTGACCTTGGACGTGATTGGTTGTTTGTGTGTGTTTTCACACCTTCTAGGTTACTTGCATTGGAACCGGTTGTTTCTTTGACTTGAACTTTGAACCTTTGTGTATGAAGTTTCTTCCTTATTGGTTGATAACTTTTGTCTATCTCGATGTGTCTATTGATTGATGATTCACTGGAATGCCAAGCTTCTAAAAATTCTCTAGCATTCTTGTTATTTCCTTTGTCTAATATTTGAACGTTTTCCCAGTCTAATTGATGTCCGTAGTTGTCTGTGTGTAGTGAAATGAGCGAGGTAGTGGATATCATGTCTTTTGACGGCTAGCTTATGTTCGTGGTTACGAAGACGAAGGGGACGTCCACTTTGGCCGATGTAGTGTTTTTCGCAGTTGTTACAGTTTATTTTGTAGATGATGTTGGTTTTGTCTTCTTTCGCTGTTGAGTCTTTTGGTTGACATAGAATTGAGTGCAGCGACTTTGTTGGTTTGTGTACGACGTCAATTCCTAAAGGTTTGAAGAGTCTTGTAGTGATTTCTGAGATATCTTTTATATATGGTAAGGCAATTTTCTTTGTGCTTTCCTTGGTGGTTTTTGCTTTGGTAGGTTGGCTTGGGGGTATATGTCTCTTGATGAAATTCCGTAGAAATTGCCTGATCTAGGAGCATACTGCCCTACTGCAATTCACTCACTTGTGCATCACTTCACAATAATTTTGGATAGGGTAAAAGTATTATAAAGTAATATAATTCATGGGAGAGACAGGATTATTCATCGAGTCAACCTCATATATGTCCAATGGAAGTGAGGCAGCACCTTCTTCTGGTTTATGGAAAATCATCTGATGAAAATCAGGACAGAGGCGGGGGGAAGTTAGATAAAGCGAGTCAGAAAGTTCAGCTTATACACTGATACTATATTATAGGCAATAAATTGTGCTCCATAATGTTATCCAGTTACTAATACTGTGTCATTATTCTATGTATTCTATCAACTAATCTTATCTAATATAGAATTATACTCTACTGTGTTGTTGAAATATTCTGCGTTCGGCAAAAAGTATAAGATTTGGATATTCAACACTAATGTCAACTCACTCACTCACTCAGTGCTTTTACATGATTCGGAGACTTGGCGTCCTCGTCAATGAAAGCAATTCCAACACCTGTATTCACTAACTCAGTGCTGAAGGTCACATGACTGGCCAGAAAAGAAAGTCAACAAGAAGCTCTACGAAGCAACTAACCAATAACAGATATGTCGAAAGAAATGGGAATAGAATGAACATATTCTAAGGAGGCCACTGATTAACATGGCGCACAAAGTTAGCCCTTATATGGAAGTTGAATGCGAAACGGTAAGAGTAAAGAATAGACACCAAAGAAAAATGACCTTGAAACAACCAATCAGATCGTTTATCATTCAAAACGGATGCGGTTCATGAACTTTGTTGGGAGTTTCAACCAGATTTAGTTTTTGACTTCTGTGTGGAAAACGGGTTGATAGCTAGGTCTAAAACCTGCATATGTGGAGGGATAATGACTCTACAAAAGTATTGCCGAGCTATTGACGGCTATGCATTTAGATGCAATCACTGTTTCATGAGGAAATCTGTGCGAGTTGGTAAGTTGTACATTATGATAATTTTTTAAATATTTTCTTCTCCAAATCTAAACTGTCGCTTAGTAAAATACTACGTATATGCCACAACTGGCTACTAAAGCGACCAGTATCTGCTACAGCTGCAGAAACGGAGAATACAAAGATTTCAGCAGTGCAGTGGTATCAGTACTGCTGTGATGTTGCCTCACAAAATCGGATGAATGAAATCACCTCTGTACTCGGAGGAGTTGATGTCGTAGTGCATATAGACGAAGCTGTACTTATTAGGCGAAAAATGAATCGAGGAAGGAGAAGAGCGAATCATGTTTCGGTGCTGGGACTTTACGACACAAATCTTCGTGAAGCCTTTGTGGAACGCATCCCGAACAGAAGTGCTGATGTGTCTTCCCAGGAACTACTGTTCACACAGACGAGTGGAGAGGTTATTCTCAACTGTTATCACTAGGCTATGTTCACCACAAAGTCAACCATTCTTCTGAACTGGTGGATTCTGTAACAGGAACATATACAGATTCCATTGAAGGCTCACATCAAAAAACGTATCAGAATGGTGAACGGTTCCCGAAGTGATATGGTACATAGCCATTTAGATGAGATTTTTGTATCGACATTGGTTTAATATGTCTATAACCACTCCTATGAGAAACTGGGAACAGTTTTGCAGCATATTAGAAACATTTATCCTGTATAGTTAATTTTTATTACATATATATGTCATAAATAGTTTTTTTAAATTAATTTTATGCCACTTTTTAACTGAAAGAATCCGATTGGTTGTTTCAAGGTCATTTTTCTTTGATGTCTATTGTTTACTGTTGCCTGAGAAACTACCAGTCAGGAGATGAAAGTTTATGGGTGATTGTAGAGCCAGCCAGGAAGAGTTCGTAAGACGGAGTGAAGTAGAAATGTACTTCTGAATCTCTCCATTTCACCCAAAGGAATAATAATAATAATTTTAAAAAAAATAATATAACAGTGCCAAAATTCTTCTCTTGCATTAATCATTCTCACACTTTTAATGTATTGGCGACAAAATGTTTTTTTAAAAGAATTAAATTATAGTCTATTACAGAAATAGATACAAAAGAAGCGAAAGAAATTTTGTTATTTTTGTTTTACTGAATCACTTTTTAATTTTTAATGAACGTCACAAGGTCAGTTGAAATTCAAACAAATTGAAAAAAATAACAACAACAGCTAGACTAATTGATACCATTTAATTTATTAGATAATTTTGGTGACAATTTAAACAAAATAATATGCATGTGTGAATGTCTACACCATCACTTACACGGATACATATATATGCACACATTGAAACATGCACTGTTACTATGACGACTATTGTTTATGAATGAAACGGAGAGAGAGAAAAAAGAATAGTAGCAGCAACTGACGGAGATCATATCAAGACTATATTTTTTCTCTCGCTGGTATCGTTTGTACTATTTATTTACTTTAATCTAAGAGAGGATATCAAAAATAACAATAATAACAACACTGTGATAATGTTCTGAAACAGTTTATTGAACCAGACAGACAGTGACTAGTGAACAGTGTTAGTTGGCAGTAAATGGGGTTTATCTAAAACTAAGTGTTATAATGGATCGTACACAGTCTTGCCTAGTTTGTTAGCTCGCTAGTATTCTAGCCGGTTCCAAGGCTGGGTAAAGGGGAGGGTTGAGCGTGCGGCTAGCGATCCTACACCACAAAAGCATTCAAACTGCTAGATAAACTTCAACGAGAAACTTTATATAAAAAATACAAAAAATTTAAAATAACAACCTAATTCTTCGCCGGAATCGGAGAGGTGAAATGACGCAGCGGTCTGATGAAACCTCGCCTTCAGAAAGCCAGTCAGCCAGTTGATGTGTCTTCTCTCGATGAAAGCAACAATAATAAATGAGTACGTAGAGTCTACGTAAAATGGGTGGGAAGGCTGCCCAGGTAGCCAAAGAAATGCGTAGAAGTGGCATAGAAGTTCTGGGAATCTGAGAGAGCAGATGGGATGGACATGGATTATTAAAATTTTCAACTGATGAATCAGTAATCTACTCCGTTCTGATCACTCAGACGATCACCATGAACACACTGTGTCAGTAGGTGGATATCCTGATGTCACCAGTGGCATCCAAAGCCGTAATGCAGCGGAAACCGATCTTCTCATGCAGGAAGATTCAACTCAAAAGAATGGAGGAAGGTCACAATTAGCCGACGCTACGCACAATGCTACAAACAACGTGGAACAAGAAAGGAAGGAACATTTTTATCAACAACTACAAGCAGTAATGGACAACATACCAAATGATGGCATCAGAAGTCTTATGGGCTATATGAATGCCAACAGAACTGGCAGCAGATAACAAAGGAAGAGCACTCATCATGGGTCGCGAAGCTGTCTATCAGAGAAGTGAATGAGAACGGATAACTCTTCGTAAACTACTGCTCTCTCGTTGATTTGGTGATTGGAAGCAGCGTGTACAAGCGCAAGGATATAAACAAAGCGACACTGATTTCACCTGACAGACAAACCATCAGATAAACTTCATCTCAATACTGCTCAAGGGAGGGATACTCAGTCAGCCTTATGAATATGCACTTAAGAAGGGGAGCAGATATGGGCTCAGAGCATAATTTAGTTCAGGACTCTTCAAGGTGAAGCTGAAATCCTCCAGAACAACTGAAACATACCACAGTTCAAGTTCAACATTCAGAAACTAGCGAACAGAACTACACGGGATACCTGCAGCACAGAATTCAGGGCATAGTCAGAGACACTATGTGGCACCACTGAGGAAACCTGTATGGAAGAAAATTTTAACTAACTCTCTGAGGATGATGTTCAAGGAAAGGTGTACAAATGTTCTAGCAAGAGAGAAGAGACACAACAGGGAATGGATCTCAATGAACACCTACCTGGAAGACTGGCTGGAAAATGAAGCAGAACAAACAGATTGGCCACAGGTAAAAGAGACCTAAGGAAATCGTATGAGATAAGCACCAGGTCTCTATCAACTCAGATGGTGGAACCAATAAAAGATGGTCAAGCAAACGTGACTACCTAGGAGGAGAAACAAATAAAACAATGGGATGATCGCTTCTGAATCGATCATCGCCTATAACTCACTCAGAAATATCACAACTACCAACAACAAGCACAGAAATGCCTATTAGTGGACACCAAACCTCCAGCGAAAGCAGAAATTCTGAATGAGATCAAGCTACCAAGCGTCGCCCGGGAAGGCAGAAGGCCTAGATAGAATACCCCCGAATCACTGAAAACGGCCCCAGAGACTGCGGCAGATAATCTCACGCCATTATTGCAAAAGTTTTGGAAGGAAAGAAAGATGCCTACCGACTAGAAAAGAGACTGGCTACCTTATCAAACTACCAAAGAAGGGTGACCTAGGCCTCTGTAATTAGTGGATATTGCTCTTGTTCACACTAAATAAAATACTAAGTCGCATCATCCCGGAGAGAATAAAAGATGCGCTAGATACAGAACTCCATCAGCCCGAATCAATTTGAATTGAGGAAGGGCAGATCATGTGCTGATCAAATTGCATCTCTACACATGCTTATCGAACAAAGCGTAGAATGTCAGTCAAACTTCATTCTACCTTAACTTCATAGACTTTGAAATGACCTTCAACAGACAGTACTGATAGAGAAGTAATTCGGAAACTGCTTCAATACTACAGTAAGCAGTAGCCAAATTTTTATCAACCTCATTCAACAACTGGCTATATGACAATGGCACGTGTCAGGTGATCCACAACTGAAAACTCAGCGAAGCGTTCGAAGTGAATGCAAGAGTAAGACGAGCTGGCTGCCCTGTTCTCACCGATGACATTCTTAATTGCGGTGGACTGAATTATGCGTTAGACTGTGCACAGAGAGTGAGAAAACAGCAATACATTGCACTGGTCGATAAGAAGACTCTAAAAGTACAGGATTTTGTGTGTGTGGATGATTTATATTTAGCGTCACAAACACTCAGATACTTGCAGGCGAAAACCAACAAACTGGCTGAAAAGGTTGCCAGGCAGCGAAGACAGGAATACAGGTGAACATAGAGAAAACGGAGATGATGAAGATAACCAAGCACCGACAAGAACACCAACCAGTACTAATCACCATCAACGGCAGAAATATCACAGAAGTTACTTCTTTCACATATCCGGTTAGAAAGAGTTTCAACCATAGGCCGGCGGAACTGAAGATGTCACACCTGAAAAGTCAGTCAGTCAGAATCTGAAAGGTGAAATATACCTTCATCAACCTGACACCAGTTTGAAAATCTTCTGCTTCACTAGCATAAGGAACGAGATTCTGATTTTCAACACAAATGTCAACAAAGTCAGTGAGTCAGCTGTTCTATATAGGTCAGCAACGTGGCTAGTGCATCACGGTAAGCATTTCCAACATGTTTCATACTTTGTCAACAGATGCCACATTCACTGGCTGGCTCCATACTGAAGATCGAATGGTCAGCTGACCAATGAGAAAGAATTAGTAACAAGAAACTCTAGTTGAGAACAAACCAACCAAGAGTCGATCGCTCAACAAATATGTAGGAGAAAATGGAGGTGGATTGGGCATACTTCGAGAAGACCATCGAAGGACTCCACGCGCCAGGTCAGCACTTGAGTAGAACCTGAATAGGAAGTGAAAGGTGGGTTGTCAGTATGAGAGTGACATGGAGGAGACCGTGTGTTGAGGAGGAGGAGATGAGAGAATATGGTTAATCGTGGTCCCAGCTGAAGAGGACATAAGAAACTACAAAAAAGTGGAGATGTGTTGCTGAAGCCCTATTTTCCACTCGGAATCCAATGGAAAAATAAATAATATTATAATACTGTATTGTGCACAATGTACTCTGTTCAGGCACACAGACAAACATAGTACTTCAAAGGGTAGACAGGGGAATAGTTTGTCACGATTATTTGAAAATTTCCGGCGGACTAAAGTAGTCAGTCTTTGTTGACATGTGGGCCATTATACTATGGATGATTCAGCGATGTCATGAGATGAATATGATTTGAGTTTATTGGTGGTATCAATCAATGGAACCATGGATGTGTGTTTCTTTCTATTTAGGACTAGCTGGGTGGATGTATCTGAATCTAAAATTAACATTGTCTTCGACTAAAGGAATCGCCGGATCTTGTGTACTAGTAATCACTATGTAAAGAGGGATACATTTCAAGTGGATACATTCACAACCGGAAAGTTCAGCTCTTAAAAGCCTCAACAAATAACAACTGACATCTGCTGCACAACATTTAGGTCTCGTGACCTAGTAACTCGGTGGAAAGCACATCCGTAAATTGAAATGATGCATGGTGGGTCCGAGTCTTAGTGGGTTATGTGCCCTTCACCAATTGATATGATCGCTTCCGTAGCTAGTGTGTGAGTGAGTGCACTTATGCTTCGGTATAATAATACTAACGCAATGGACAACTCAACTGATTTGCTAAATACAACCTTTCGTCCACGGTACCCTCTGCTTTACTAAGCCACGTAAATATCAAAGGACGAAGACTGGCATGTGACTGTTAAGGTATAATTTTATTAGGAAAAAACACATTATATTTATATATTTTTAGCCACATTTAAATTTACCTAGGTCAATGGAAAATGAATTGCTGCTATCGGTAGGCGATTCGGCTTGGTCCACGGGAAATAAATATCCTAATTAGTTGACAATTGCACCAGGACCAAGAAAACAAGAAAATGATGAAATTTTACAACCACTCAGGGTCCTCCAATCATACTATGAATCACAAGGTTATTACTGTTTTAAGTCGATTCCCTATCACAGTGTGAACACTATTTCTCACATGGGATGCAAGTATATCTAATTGGTGAGTCTCATCTAGGATTAAACTCACATTCTGGAAGACACTGTGAGTTAATACCAATCAAGGAACAAGACTAAAACTGATACTATTTGAGGTCAGTTAGTGGTTTGGTGGGTAGCAGTGAAATCCAGGATAACGCGTATTCAGTCTCATTTGGGACTCGTCACCTGGACGTACCTGGATTCTTCAGTGAACGATGGTGTTCCAACTTAGGCTCGAACCCAGTGCCCATAGTTTTAAACGCCAAAGCGTTATCCACTAGATCACTTGAGTCATGAGAGCTAGCCACCTCTTATACAACAGGTCTTATAGATTTTTTAAAATTCAGTTTCGTTTTTCACGCCGATTGATTGGACTGAAGGGCTCGGTCTCAGATTAAATGTCCAAAATAGGACGAAATGCACATTCTGTATTCCCCTGCCAGTCATCATCCTCCAACTGACTTCAAGTTATACATGACCGGACATCATCAAACCATCTGCACATGGAGTCAACCTGAAACCGAGCACTAAGGTTCAGTTAATCGATGGACGGGCTAATCTGTATTGAATGAAACTGCTACTATTCTTGGTAATACCATCAGATACGGATTACGAAGGTAGGTTACGTGTAACACTATATTGTTTTGCATACACAAACAAGATGAGCTTAATTTTACGGATAGTTGACGCCACAAAATAAATTAATATATACTATCTATCTGTTTTTTATATAATGTTGAAAACAATCTTCTTATCAATGTTATGTTTCACATGAATAAGGTGTTTTGCTACAGGCGAGACTGGTAGTATACCACCTATGTTGTTTTTTAGTTGTTTTCTGAGCCTTTTTAGGAACATATTCATCCACAGTCATACATGCAAAACGTGATTACTCCTCCCTATTTATGTGTGCCTACACTCTCGTGTAAAAATAATATACAATATGAGATGTGTTCAGGTTTGTGGTAGACCGTTGTACTGGCCTTTTTTGGAAGGTGATTATCAGTCTGGCTGTACATTAAGTTTTACGAATAATCGAGTCTGGTTTGTGTCTTAAAATTATACTATTTGTTTCCCACCTGTGGGATAGATTGGTAAAAAAAACATCTTTCTTGGGGATAGAGTACACTTTGGGCTTTAAACTTAACTTTCCTTTGCAATGGTTCAAAACACCTCTGAGAATATCTGCTTCCGAAATGCGGGTCAGTTAGTATTTTATTATCGTTGCGTACTGTACCTCCAGGAAAGATACACTGGATTCTCCTTAATAAGCTTTTTCACTAAACCTCATTTCTGTTGTAATGTGGGAAATTTGTGGAAGTTTAAATAAATACTGGTCTGTCAAAGCAGCCTTTCTATAAGTCAATGGTTACCTCTAAACACAGTGATATATGCATGAATTTATTTCCTGGCTTCCGATTGAAATACAGTGCTTCAAACCTTCATGCTTCAATAGTGTTGGGTTACTTTTCAAACGCCCAGTCTTACTTCTTTTTTTCCGGCGGGATTTAGGAGTGCATTAGTTGGGAGTCGAACCCTGGACTCTGCCTTGCCTGGCTGGTGCCTTCTACTTTTTGAGCTACTGAGTTTTCAGTGGCTGAATAATTAACAGATTGGCCTCAGAATTTGAAAGTTCCGGTTGGGTACTGCTGTAAAGTCCTAAACCAAGGCGGATTGAAATAGTAGGTGCTGGGATAATTTATAACTGTTTTCTGATGATTTTTAAACTAGATGAAATAATCAGTTAGAGTACCTACCGAAGTGCACGCCTTGAATATTACCGCTAATTATTTTTTTATATTCTGTTCCAGTCATGACAATAGATTAAGCAAGAAATACATTAATTATAGTAGTTCGATGCATCGGAACCCATATGTTTATATGCCGTGATGCAGTGTGTGTGTATACCCGTGTTTTGGAAGTCTTATCCTGTGGTAATAGTTCAAAATGTGTGCTATATTACCACTTTTAATTTTGAAAAGTATGACATTTAAGTGAGGAAAGAAACTAAAAAGATTAGAAATAATCGGTTATGAATATTTCTAAAACCTTTTATTCAGCAGCCTTGTGTAAGCTTAATAAAGAACATGTAGAGACTCTAGGCGTGACATAGGAATCTAGAGTTGATCATTGCATGCAGGTATGATCAACATTCTGTGGACGTATTTTGTTTCGTCAAGCCCTAATAAGATAAATCCCACCAAACTGGAAGGAGTGAAAATAGGATCCTATAAACTCACAGATTAAATGGTTAGCGGTGATCAAATTTTAACAACAGAAGCTATAAGCATCTGCCAATTTATACATGAAAGCAAGGGTAGAAATAAAATCAATTTCCCTCTATTATGAGTTAAAAAGATACAATGAGAAACTGCAATCACTTTGTAAGTGTCAAGTGCAGGTATCAAGTTAACTACCTAATATTCACAAAGTAGGAAGTGATAATTTCATTTTTGTGGAACTAATAAGTATAGAAAATGTTTAAAAGAAACACTTTCTCTTTGAGTAACTTCAATGTAAGTTTGCAAATTCATTTACTTCTGTGTAAATGATTATCACGGTGCGCTATTACTATTATCACTGTTATAGAGCTTCAGTCGCACGTCTCCACTACGTTCGAATCTCCGCTAACGTTTTCACCTGACTCAACGTCTACCCACATGCTTTCATCTCCTATTCACATCACCTCCTACTCTTCAATGTCACATTCGCTTTGACGACCAACTAACTCGCCACTTCCCATTCAGGTTACGCTTGACCTATGATCTGGCGTGTGATGGATGTCACTTTATAATGGTTTGTATTCTCAGAGTATGGCCAATTTATCTCCACTTCTTCCCGTATATTTGTTGCACGTTTGGTTCCTACTGGGTTGGTTCGTTCATCCCCAGACATTCCTGTTGTCGATCTATTCGGACCGACCATCTGATCTTGAGTAGTATTGAGCGAATACAGCTGTTAATGACAGTATGTAGTTCGTTCGAAGTTCCCTTCGTGACACGGCGTGGCTGTAGTTGAAACAATGCTCCCCAGGTAAGTAGGCAAGTGATTAGGTAAAGGAGGTTGCTTCTTTCAGATTTCTACCATTTATGTCGGCTGGTTGTTGTCTGTTGTTGTTGCTGTTGTTGTTGACCTCTGTTTTCTCTATCCTCACATGAAGGTCTACCTTTGATGCTTCCTCTATCACCAACTTGTCGCTTTTCACTTGGATATCTTCCAGTTTGTGGGAAATCAGACATATATCATCAGCAAAATCCAGATCCTTCAAGTTTTTTGTGTGGGTCTATTTTATACCTGTATCCTTGTTGCTCGCCGCTATCTGTTGTATTATTCAGTCTGCCACATTCACGAAAATCCTTGAAGACAGCAGGCAGGCAGCCAGCTTGTCTTACTCCCGTCTTCCCTTCTTCGAAGGATTCTGTGAGTTTCGCGTTGTGGGTTACTTGGCACGCAGCATTATCGTTCAACTGTTGTATGAGGTCTGTAATTGTTGGCGGCATAGCGTAGTGGCTAGGTAGTTTCCAAATCACCTCTTGATCGACTCTGTCTGCTGAAGGCCTTTTCAAAGTTGATGAAGTTGAAGTAGACTGCCAATCCAAGCTCTGCTCAATGATGGTACGTAGTCGCACTAATATCGGCACACTAAAACCACATTATATAAACGTTTCTCAGAATACCATCTGGCGCGGTTATGAAGAAGATAATGCAAGTTAATTACAAGCACCGTTCCTGAGTACGTAGTGAACTCAAACCGCTCATGCTGTTTCACCGTTATCCTCAATTACAACTGTCTGATGCAAGGAGTGTTAGGTTCTGACATAAAAGATTATAACAAAGGAACTAGTGATTTATCAACAAGCCTCAGGAGTGCTTTACTCAGTCTGTTACAACACTACGGCTGAAGACTCCTTCTTACTTGTTCTTTTCTATTAGTTTGCAATTCCCTCTGAATAATTTGTATTTGAATGAAACTCTCGTCAGCTTTTAACTTGGCAGCTGTTACTACAGACGCTAAGACGAAATCAGAAGATTAGTGCGATACAATTTAACTGGTGATGACTAGCAGTAGAATCGAGAAAGTGTATTTTTCTACGTTTTAGGACTCCTTAGCTACATAAGCCTGGATCCCATGCGAGTGATGACGTTCCCACAGGGACCATAATTTAGTAGTCATTGTCTCAAATGTCAAAGAGCTACCCACTGGTCCACTGATGCACAAGAGATGCCCTTTGTGTAACTTGCATCAAATATTATTTCTTTGGGGATAACTCTAATCTACCGTTGATTGATTATGTTGGGACGAAATATTCGGTCTCCGTTGGCATGTCAGTGATTAGTGGAAGAGTCTAGGTGAAGCGCCTCGTCCCATTTTCGACTGATCATCTAGATGTACCTGTATTCCCAGTGAATGGTGATATTCCTATTGGAGCTTGAACACTTTTCTCATCGTCCGAAACAGTAACGAGAGGTATCTGTTGTGTATTGGGTATTAGTTGTTATTTGGTGAAATTAATATGAATTTCCCATTGATTATTATTATTGATTAATTGTGTTGGATCTATGTCGTCGTTCGGTGGTTCTTTAACTCCCATTGATTGGTGATGAGATCTAACTCGAAATCAGCCGAATTTCTCTAAGCTGAGCATTTTGGCAGTCTTCTTTGATGCATGATTGGAATGAGTAGTTGGATACGACTCATGTCAACTAGCAGTGCTTGCTAGACAGCTAAACTAAAGTCGTCTAAAAATCAGGCAGTCATTTCGCTTCATTTGCTGCCAGGCTATTCAACTGTGTGACCGTTTTGACTCAGCTCACGAAGTCGAACCGAGTAAAACGCAAATTACGAATTTAATTAAGCGTATTATCAGTCCTCATAAATATCTAATCGGAATTCGGATGGTTTGGATTGATTTGGCTTTCTGATCTCAGTCAAACCAGTCACACCACTGATGGAACGCGCCCTGAACGAGCACAACAGCAGTCCGGTGTTTAGATCATTTTCATCTGGTTAGGAAGGACTACTAATTGAAATGAATTGTATGCAACTACTCATATGAGTCAATCAGTAGTACACAGAACCATGTAGAATTGCTAATCGTGGTATGAAGCAGATCACGTATCGTGATCTGAATAATTTAGGTCTCCAAAAGGAGTGCACGGTGAAATTCCACCTCCTCGAACTGTATAAATTACAAATCTTGAGAATCTGACCACTTTTTTCATTTGATCCTTTTTTATCTCATTTTGCCTAGACTAACACTGTTAGTTTGAAAATGTTGGCCAACTGTAAACCGACAAATATCAGACTAACAGTGATAGTAGTAAAATTTTGTGAGCTATAAATAAAATGGCGAAATAAATGCAGGAAAAAACGACTTTCAACACCCTGTTTTAAAAAATAGGATAAACAAAAGAAAGACTGTACAGTACAGTAGAATAAGTAAATATTTTATCAAGGAATTATTTGTCTGGTTTCACATATTTACTCAAATATGTCTGTTTGTTTGTTCATTAAGTGTTGGGTGGCGCTTTTTTCCCACATTTTAGAAAATCCGCGCAAAATAACTTTGAAAATCTAGTTATAGACATATATATTTTTCTGAAGGTGTTCATATATATATATATATTTGTAATGGAATAATTTTAAATTACGCAAACGATTAACGTGTCCAGTAATACGGCCATTGAAACATTGAGCATTAAAGGTGTCTAAGGCAAAAAAAATGCCGGAAGGACAAGACATTGAGTATTTAATAAGTAGTATGGATACTGTATTCATAAATTTTTTTCTCCCTTCATAAGAGTGACTGATATGACGTAATCAGAGTAGTTTTTGATTGTTCTCTGTCTGTCTTAAGACATATATATATATGCATAAATGGAAAGAAAAGGATAGTTTAAATATTAGTTAACACTGAACATAGACAAATATCCATGATTTCTCTAGGGTTCACACTAATTTAGAACAATCATGTATGACTGTGAAACTACTGACCTGTCAAACCTGTCAATGAGAATTATTCGAATGAATGTGTCCCCTAATTGTTGGAATGCTTTAATAGGAAGAAGAATCATCTCCAGCTGGAGTAGAATTTTAAGTATAGGAGGATTTGGTGAAGAAATTTTCTTTATTGATGAAATCATCTTCAGAAGCTGTATAAAAGATTTCTATTTAATGTCGCTTACGCAAACTCAAAAACTTTCAGGTCAAAACCAATAAACTGACAGAAGATGATGGCAGTGAAGACATGACTCCAAGTAAACAAAGGCGGCCAGTAATCTAGCCAGAATGGGAAAGGCAAGATACGCCTTTATCAACTTGAAACCACTTTGGGAATCTTCTGCACTCACTCATCCAGCATAAAGAACGAGATTTGAATTTTCAACACAAATGTGAAGTCAGTCAGTCGGTTGCTCTATACGGGTCAGAAACTTGCAGTGCATTTCCAACAGGCAACTACAGACTGTTGTCAGCAGCTGCCAACTTCGCTGGCTTCATAGTGAAGATCGAATTGTCACCCAGCCAGTCAGAAAGAATTAGCAACAAGAAACTCTGGTTGGGAACAGACCAGCCAAGAACCGATCGCTCAACAAATATGTAGGAGAAAATGATGATAGATGGATCGGGCATATGCCAATGAGGAGGTCATTGAATGACAACACGATCAGTGCAGGCTAGCACTCGAGTGGGAAGCCAATGGGTGGTTGGTACGAGAGTGAAGTGGAGAAGATCGTTTGGTGAGGAGGAGGAGGAGGAGGAGGGGTTGAGAGATTATGGTCAACCATAGACCCAGCTGAAGATGACAGCAGAGATAAGACTAAGATGGAAATGTGTTGTGGAAGCCCTATGTTCCATTCGGAACCAAGGGAATAATAATATATAAATAATAATAATAACTAGACATATGTCATCTGTGGTGGAGTTGTAGAATGTTCAGTAACAAACCACATGTTCCTCGTTTGATTCCTGGTTGACTCAGTCAAAACCTGCACTTAGATTAACAGGTGGTGGTAAGTCTGATAAATAGAGCGGATTTTGAGTGTGAGGCCAGCAACGCCACCCCATAAAAACACCACCACTCCTGAGAACTCAAAGCTCTAGCTTGAAGCTGAGTAAATTCCGCTCGAAGCGCACAGAAATAAGAAAAACTCGAGTAGCTGTGCACTGATGATTAATAGGGATGTAGTTGGTGACATGTGATTTTTAAGGATAGAAAGGGATGGCCTGAATTTTGCAAAAGTGAAGATTGTTATTAAATGAAAAGCAAAGTGGTTGATTTTCCACTTGACAGATGTGAAGTATATGAGAATAAAGCACTGACTACTAAAATGTAAAAAATGATACATGTAAGAGTGTTTACAGTTAATTAGTTACTAAATATAGAAGCAGAAAAGCAAGTGGAAAAGAGTCTAAGGCCATTGTACAATAAAATACTGGACAGAAACTATTTTAACATAACAAGTGCTGTTGTGTAGACGAATGGTTAGTGCCTCAGCCATGCAAACGTGTTAAAACACTTTTTGTGTCATTTACCCTCACCCTGTAGATAATTTTAAGTGAGGACAATGGTCCATTGGCCGTAGTGAATAACGACACTGATACAGTCCATAGATTCCAGATTCCTATACAAGTGAGTTATACCCTCCTCATGAATGGGACAGACGAAGTCTGAATGAGTAGCTAGCTATGAGAACTTTTGCTTGTAATAATGGCTTTATTCCAAAAATAATAATTTTGATGCACAGGAAAAGACAAAGCTTATGAGTTAACAAATAGTAAAATTTAAGCTTGCATTGCACCAGAACATTCGTGAGAACAAGTCAGTTTATTGTGTAAGTTTTGTTTCGTCTAAAAGTGAACTCATCAGTCTGAGATTTGAAAGTTTATAGTTTAAATCCCTAAGACAATGGCAGCCAGGTTGTTTTGTCTTTTTGATAAAAAGGTAATTATTTTGAAAGAACCTCTGAGGTCGTTAGCATACTTAACAAAATTAGTGAAACGTTAACAAGAAGAAAGTATGGTAAATTGACATCCACCGGCGTCATTAAGTCACAATGTAAAAGACTTTTCTTTAGACGCAGAATACTTGTCTTGGATGTTTTTCTAAAAATGAGATCTGATGGTTCTCGTCAAAGATCGATCTACAGGAAACCAACATGGAATGGTCAGTACACAAATTTCCATAGATGGGTCAGTTTGAGAAGAAGGAGAAATCTGATCCATTCCTCAATAATAAGGAGGATATATTCAAGTGATACAATCGATGGGGAACTGGGGCGACTCAGACAAGTTCTCATGGAGAGTGGATATCCTCCAAGATTTATCGAGAAAAACATGAAGTTAAGGAAAAAGCCAGAAAGAATCCAGACGGTGCCGAAGAAACTGCTATTAATGAGTGTTGAATTTAAGGGTGATACCTCAGCTGAGATCCTAAAGAATCGCTTATGCAGATCACTGAGGAAAGCCTTCTTTATGGCTGAGCTACGTATCCATTTCTACAGCCGATAAGTGATCAACGGATGTGTGAAGGATAAACTGCCGCTTTGGGCCACCTCAATGTGTGTTTATAAATTCACCTGTTTGTGTGGAGCTAGTTATATCGGCTGCACAAAGCGCACGCTTTCCAAACCCACCTTTGAAAATTATTCGAAATAGCTGGTTAGCAAAAGGACAATGTAAGACAATTACTAGTTCAATTCTCGAGCACTTGGTGAACTCAGGCCACATACCTCCACCAGAGTCGTCTTTCAAGATCATCTACAAAGTGAAGCCAAATGGTACAAATGGCGTCAGGTTTCGGATTTTGTCTATGGCGGAGGCGCTAGCAATTCATCAATACAACCCTGAAATCTGTATACAGAAAAAGTTTGTCCAGTCACTTATTCTACCTTGGACTTAACCTCTTGTCCAATGGTTCCCTGTAAAACATTTTGATTTTTTCTTTTGTTATTAATTTTTAATTTTACTTTTAGTTTGCTTTTGCTTTAATAATTATTTCACAATTATCACTCTCATATGATCCTTCTGTACATTTCACACCCTCTTCACACTTGTTAAATTGACCCTCAACTACCGCCTTTATTCTCACTTAATAGCAATTTTAACCCTATCAAAGTAACCCCCCTAGCCTTCATTTTATGTAATAGCATGCATATTTAACAAAAGAAGTCTACGCACAGAGTTAAAAGCAGTTGTATGATCGAAGAAGATACTGTACACACTGACACATATGCACACGTAGTGAACACTAGAAACGATAGAATGAATGATGCAAGACAGTGATAGCCTTCAAAATACTCCCCCTTTTCTGTTTTCTAGATTCAATGTTGATGATTCTGTTTCATGAAACGTATTAAACAGTTGTTCGTCATTGTTTTTTCAGCCTTTGGTTGTGTTTTGCCTGACATTGTTTACAGCCGCTAGCACTGGATTACAAATTCTATTTCTAGGTTAGGTCATTAAGTAAGTGATTATTAATTCATGAATAATAATTCACTTAACACTTAATATTGATTACATTTTTAAAGAAAAAATCAATACTAATTCACAATATTTAGAAAGCCATTCATTATCAATCGGTCTATGTTGTTTACACCGATTTCACTTCACTTAAGTTCAACTGACTAAGAAATTAGTGATTTTCTTTTTTTCCCTCCATTTTATTTCTAAACGGTAAAGTGATGTGGTTTTTATTTTGTTGTTTTTTGAAAACACAAAAGTGGAATTTGTAACTTTGTCAAGAAAAAAGCTTCATTATCATTCAATTTAAAAATGTGTTCAAGGTCATTCGACGATTATTATATTGTTCAATGGCTATTTAAAGTACACAATTACTGATTACAATTGTAAATCGATTTCTTTCTTTACTGTGTCTTTCTTAAATGCGTAACATACATTTAAGAAATGATGATTAATGGTAATCGTTTATTGCTTATGTATGTGTGAATGTGCATGTTCACTTTGTGATGTAACTAGGTCATTATTACTATCATTATTATTATAACATGCATTAGTAATGTGCACTATTTATTTTTGCAAAGATTTCACTTAAAATTTCAAACATTTTGACTTATAGTTAAACGTTGTTAAAATGAAATTGAGATGACTGACCTTAAACCGATAAACAAATTGTGTCATTTAAGAGTACAGAATCACGAAAATAAATGCATACGTTTCATTTTAATCTCTATGCCATTTCATGTAATCTTATGCATACACCCTTACACACACAAACACACAAACGCACACGAGTGCACACACACATGCAGATGTACACATTTACATAATTGTTGGTCAGAAAATACATTGACTGAATTCAGGCTAACCTACTCACCTATTACTGTTGGATGCCTGTGGTCTGTTAGGAAGATATTTCATTACAAACTTTACTACGAGCCAGCATCATTCTTCAAGAGTGCTCACCCAGGACCCTATCTTTCTTTTTATTTCCTTCACGTTCTCAGTGGAACATAGGGCTTCAAGCGAAATACTTGGAGTTTCTCTAGCAGTGGTGTTAATTTTTAAAGGATTGGTTTGCCAGTCTCATGCCCAACCTTCCTTCTTTACCTGTCTTATTATTGGGTTAGCTAGGTAAAGGCATGTGTCTGTGGTCGGGGATCGAAACCTGAACCACCTGTGTAGTTGATGAGCATTCTGCTACTGTGCCACCGACGCAGCTATCAGGCATTGAATAGTGAATATTTCAAGTTACCACCGTGAATACTTGACTATTCTGCCAGCTAATAAGTTGGCTGGAGGATTTCATAATGAGTTTACATCAGTTACAGGACCTTTGGAAAACTAACAAGGAGTACTAGACATGTGTTTCATCAGCCTAGTCTTGGAATCTTCATCAGTACATCACCGCCATAGGGAGTTCGAACCCAGGACCTTCTGGTTGCAAGGTGAGCTCTTAGATAATTTAGCCACTGGGATTCGATCCAATTGCCCTTAAACTCCATGATGAAATCCTGAAAGCAATCAAATCCCAGAAAACCTATAAGTGAATATCAGTCTGATGCTCACGAAAGACTGCCGCTATTCGGATAGGTTGTTACCTGGGTTCCAATGGGAATTCATGACCACTGGTGAGCAGCACGTCGGGTATGAGGACAAATACTCGCCGATGACAGTCGCTAGCAGTCGCAACATATCATGAATTGCCAGAAGCTGGAATTCATGGGCTGGCCATTGCATCGGGTCCCAGTGCCTCAATGGTCTAAGAGCCCGCTAGCTTTGTAATCAGAAGGTCGTGAGTTCGAATTCTCTCTAGTGGGGGCGTACTGATGAAGAGCCCAAAACTAGGAGGGAACAGCTGGCTATCCAGTACGCTTCGGTGGTTTTCCAGTGGTTCTCTAACTGATATCAGCTCATGGTGAAATCCTCCAACCAATCAAACAAAGAGAATCCCTATAAAAATCAATACTTGAAAATTGTACTTTACTTTTCAGTTAGCAGTATTTATATGTGTAGCGTCTCTATCAATCAATGTCATCTAAGAATGTCGGCTTCAGCTTGACGTGGTGTATACTACTAATCACAATTTACCATTATAATTTCAAAACACCCTTCCTATAACTACTTACAGGCTCGAGATAATTATTTAAAACTCAGTTTTTCTTGGCATTTATAGTCCGTGGTAAAATTATTTTTATTTTTTTTTAATTTTTCATTGCAGCTTGATTCCACACTGTATTTTTGGTACAAGTATGGAATTCTCAGCGTGGATATCGGTAGCCCAAGTTTCGCAGGCCGACCATCGATATCAGGTGTGCGTCGGCGTGGGCTCGAACCCCTGACCATGTGCATGGTCGGCGAGAGTCCTAACCACTGTGCCACCGACGCACAATGAAATCAGTTCATGTCCCTGAAAAAACTCAAAATCGGAATTATACGACTTTCATCCTTAAATCTATCACATGGCCTTGATGCTGATACAGTATCAAGCGTTTCACTTCAAAAGTGTGCAGATATTTTTTGTCGTCTGCTTGCACAAATCTTTAACGCATCATTTCACAGAGATAATTGGAAAGAAGTAAAGATTGCCCTTGTACCAAAATCACCGTGTTCTGGATCAGGTTTAAACCTTAAGCCAATCCCCATCACGTTTCCCTTCCTGAAAACTATGGGAAAACTTCTCTGGTTTGTTCCTAAACCTTGTTTAAAATCTTCCAGTGATCCCAAGCAATTCGCTTACAAATTCGCTGGAGATACTTTTAAATGATATCATTCTACCCCATCATAATAAAATTCCCCGTTTAGATGGAAGTCAAACGCTTATCCCACCGGCCTTTTCAGAATACACTGCTGCTTTTAATTTTATTCCTAAGACAGTTTTACCAAGTAAACTGACTTCAGCATAGAGACACGAAGTCGTAAGTCACAAGGTAGGAAATAACCTACTGTTCTAAATGGCAAGCACTCCAATTCTTTACTCACAGAAGTTGGTTTCCTTCAAGCTGCTGTACTTTCTCCGTTTCTTATTCCCTTTCTTTTTCATGGCCTACAGTATTCTCCTAAAGTAAATTTTATTGAAAATGCAGATGATATGAGAATTTTCGTCTCAATCGTTTCTTCATTGGATTGTTGTGATATGAATAGTTTCCTGAGGTCAGCCAGTGGTCTTACTCAGAGAGTCTTGAACTAAGATGGTGTAAATATCAGACTATTAATTTCAAAACTGAACTGGATTCGTATGAACTGATTTAATCCTTTGATTCTTATGGTATTGACCGCCCTGTGACAAGGAACAAATCGAATATTACCAATCTTGTCATCAGTTTCTCTTCAAATCTTCGTTGAACGTCTCGTATCCTGTTGATATCTAAGAAAACTTCTCATCTGACTTATTACACAAAGAAGTTGAGAATTTCTGGCATAACTCAATCTCTTCGCGCACAATTTATTAATTCATATATTCTTCCAATTATTCTTCATTGTTCCCCCTTGAAAGGATAAAGAATATTTGCAGCACAGGTGGATGGATGATTTGCAATTCGTTGTGCAGAAATTGTTTAAAAGAGTTTATTTTCAAGTGTTGGTTTTGTAGGGATTTTGTTTGATTGCATAGAGGATTCTAGTGGGAAGCCGTGACCAGTAGGGTACAGCAGGTCGAAGATGAGGCAGTAACTCATCGAAGGAGACATTGCGAAGTGGTCGCGCTATGTCGTGAATTGGCAGAAGTTAGAATTCAAGTACCATTAGATTGGGTCCCAGTGGCTCAATGGTCTACGAGCTCGCTAGCCTTGTAACCAGAATGTCCTGGGTTCGACTCCCCGTGGTGGGTGCGTACTGCTGAGGAGTCCCAAACTAGGGTGGAGGAAACAGCTGTCCAGTACTCCTTGTTGGTTTTCCAGTGGTTCTCTAACTGATGTCAGCTCATGATTAAATCCTCCATGCAATGAAAAAGAGTTTAAACACACTGTAGCACTCCCGTCTTCCAAAAGAATGTATATCCCCATCACAGTTTTATCAAAATATGTTTAAACTGGAGTTATAACACCAACAAGAAACCATCATCAAAGACTACAAGAATATTCATCCTACCATATATAAGCAAACATATCTCTGAAATAACAGCTAGAATATTAAATTCGTTTGAAATAGATATAGCGCACAAGCCAGCCAACTAGCCCACACAATCACTTCATTCAATATTGTGCGAACCAAAAGATCCAATAGAAAGGACCTTTGTAAAACCAAGGAGTGCTGGACGACTGTTTTCTCCTAGTTAAGGACTTTTAGTAGAACACAGGACTTTCCTGTCACAAGGAATCTTTATATGCCATCTAGTCACTGGCCAGTCAATGAATTCTGACTTCTACCAATTGGTGATATTAGTAAGTTCAACAATCAACGTCATCACATAGATAGTATTTTTCCTCACGCCTGACGTAGTGAACCTGACTACGTCACGATATCCCACTCTAACCTCAGATAACTTCATTCTTTAACAAGCTACTAGGGTGAGCATTAGATCAGTTTTAAAGACGTAGTTTGTAGAGGCTTGATTTGTTTCAAGTTTGATCGTGAGCTGACATCAACTAGTGGTTGAGCTAAAACCACGAATTGGTAAAAGATAGAGATTAATGTGCCGGCCAGACAGTTGGGCCCTTGTAACTGGGAGATCCTTGGTTGAAGAGTCCTAAACTAGGACGAAACAACTTTAAAGTGCTACCTTCCAGTTTCCATTGATTCTCTAATTGATATGCATGCATGATTACACTTGACACAAATCCATCCCATAGAAACTAACTAACTAACTAATTAAAATTATTTATTTTTAACCAATTCACCCATTAATTTCCACTTTGTTTGTCACTGTGTAAATGAGAAACCTCGATTCTTTATTATGCAAAGAAATAGTATAAAAAAAAGTAATCTACCTAAAGTTTAGAAATAATTACACGAAAAAGACAATTAACATAAAAATTGGAAATCAGTACAAGAAAAGAAAAGTAGTTAGTATCCAGGGTATTTCACTGTTTGTTGGTTAGTTGATTAAAGTTACACCTCATAAAAAATAAAGAGGCTTTAACAGGTGTACAGGTTTTTTGCTCTGATTCACCAGGTGTGTTTATCGTCCCTAGTGTAAGATTACGAGGCATATAACAACAACAACAACCACAGACACAAACATACACGTACAAATGAGACACTGGAATACACAAGTCATATTGTCTAATGGGGAAAATACCCTCGAGTGTTGTTATAATGTATCCTTATATATTATTGACAGTTATTTCCTGTGTATTAGCTACACAATTTTCTTCTGACACTAGAGGAAATGTCATTCGAAAGTCAGAAAAAAAGCGAAGAACTGAATGAAGTGTGTAATGTGATGTACAGCTTGACTCTGGCATAGGTGACAAGTAAACCTTTCATCTTTTAAGGAAAATTGTACGTAAGTCTAGTGTTCAGTTGAGAAAAACATTTACATAATCAAAAGAATATTTTGAATTGAAAAGTATCCACTTAATTAACAAAGAATACTCTTTTCAATAACCTCTTTCTCATCAGGTTCTACGTTTTAGTATCTATAAAAACTAAAAAATTATTGCTACTGACAACATGAATGTTATTTCTTACATAACATGGAGTCGATGACATCAAAATTCCAAGAGTATAATGCGAATGGAATATAAATAATTTAAGAATTATTTTGGAGCTTTTTGATTTGGCCATGGACTGATTTCAGTTAGGGAACCACTGAAAACCATCACAGAGAATTAGACAGCTGTTTCGTCTTAGTTTGGGACTCTTCATCCGCACTCAACCACCGTAGTTCAGTCCCAGAACCTTCCACTTAGAAGAGAAGCTCCAATACCGTTCAGCCAATGGGACTCGATCCAATGGTCAATGAATTCTGACTTCTACTCAATCGTGATTTAAGCACGACTACTAACCAGTGTCGCTTGTCCTCACGTACAACCGAGTGATCACGGGTCCCAATGGTCAATGGTCTACAGAATCGCCTTGCGAAAGGAAGGCCCTGGGTTCGAACCTTGGTGGGCACCTACTGCTGGTGTGCTCTAAACTAGGGGCGAAACAGCTGTCCTGTGGCCCCTGATTCTCACTGGTTTTCTAACTGACATCAGTCTATGGCGAAACAGTTCAAAGCATGTGTATATGAAGATACGCATAAATGTGGAACTAAAGTGAAAGCAGTTTCCCAAAGAAAATATTCATGTCCCCGGCTTACTCTGGAATCTGTAAATTCACAAATACTGCATTACACCACCCTTTTAAGTGTCAACTTCCATCCTATCAATTCTTCTGCTCTTTATTACTGCATTTGCATAAATAAACCTTTTGTTTCGTAGGTGAAAAGTAGACTTGTATAAATGTCAGTGAAATTGAAATGAATAATTTCAACGTTTTATTCAGCGACCTGGTTCGAACGTCTTCAGGAAAGCAACCCTTTAGTTTTCTTATTTAGACGTAGTCACTCATATACACACTGGCACACACTTAAATATATATATATATATATATATATATATATATATATAATAATCTGACAGTCCATTTTTTCTCTCTCTATTTTTGATATTATCATGCATCGGTGACACAGCGGTAGAATACTCGCCAACAACGCATCATGTGGTTCGGGGTTTGATCCCCTACAACAAACGCACTCCTTTACCTTACTAAGCCAGTAATTAGACTGGTAAAGAGGGAAGGCTAGGCATAAGGCTACCAAACCCATCCGTAAAAATAAGTACCACTGCTACCGAAACTTCAAATCTGTAGCTCGAAGCTACATGTTCCACTGGGAACGTAAAGGAATGAGAATAAAATGCATCCACATGAAGTCTATAATCAATATGAGCAGAATTCAGTATGAACACTATTCATGGGCATTAATTACACCATATTCGTTGTTATTCGTGATCAATCACTTTAGAATACTGGTGTTCAGTCTAGCGTCACAATAATGCACATTATCACATACATACATATAAATACGCCACAAAGTGAACAGAGTTTCAATATGTGAGAAGCTAGAAGAGGATCGATTCTCCTAGAAGGCAGGGGGTTGCTGATTAACTCCTATCTGAGCAGGAAAATCATTTACACACTGGTTAGATATTATATATTATTCCTCTGCATTCCCAGTAGAACATGGGGCTTCAACCTACAGCTTAAAAGCTTCGGCAGCAAAGGTGTTTATTTATACGGGATCGGATTACCAGCCTCTCCCTCGCAACCTTCTCTCTCTACCTGTCTAATTACTGGCTTAGCGAGGTAAAGAATTGCGTCTGTGGTCAGGAATCAAACCTCAGACCATCTGCGTTGTTGGCAAGCATTCTACTTCTGTGCCTCTTACGCCCCGTGGTTAGATAAGTTATATTATATGTAATAGTATTATTAATAGTATATCAGCAGTGTGAATTAGCCCGAAAATGCAACCATTGAAAAAAGCAAAACAACTAAGGATGAATTAGGCTTACGTTGTGGCAAATAATGAGATTCGGGCTCACCAGGTGTCAGATACTGGTAATGATGTTGGTAAGTTACACTGTACTAGTCCTAATTAAACGTAGTTCACCTGATTACCCAATAAATCAGTACTATACCTAACTTGTGAATACTGACAACAAAACCCAAATAAAAAAACGCAGTTTATTGGAAATGTGTTCTGGTGAGTAGTATAGCTGAGTAAAACAGAAAAAGTGAAGATCCTTCAAGGAGGCTGATTTATTTATTTTGCTTTATAACAGTTTGATTCCGTAATGTATTTTTGATACAAGTATGTAATATCGGTAGCCTAAATTTAGCAGGCCAACAATTGATATCAAGTGTGCGTCGGCGGGTGATCGAACCTCGGATCATGAGTATGCTCGGCGAGAGTACTTACCTCTGTTCCGCCAACGCATAGAACTCATCTAACAAATATGGCTGAATTACAAACTCGAAGAATGTAAGCGTTGACATCAAAGTGGAAAAGCACATAATGGTGTTGGAGCCATTGTGTATGTGTACACGTTAAAACGAAAACTTAGAACAACCGAAGGTACACTGCATACACATGCTTTGACCTGTAATTTGTTAACAATCTATTCACATATGTCTCTTGGAGTTTTGATGTTAATGATTCAATATAATTTTTTTAAACATTAATGTTATCTTTCAAAAGTTGGTTTGTAAGGATTAGACTTGTTTCTACGAGTTTGACCCGGGATTTATATCAGTTAGAGAACCACTGAAAACCAGCGAGAAGTACTGGACAGCTGTTTGATCCTAGTTTGGGAACAATCAGCAGTATTCACCCACCACAAGGAGTTAGAACTCAGGACCCTCCGGTTACAAGCCAAGCTCATATACCATTCAACCACTGGAACCCGATTCAATGACCAGCCCATGAATTTTAACTTCTACTAATTTGTGATGCATTTAGCGTGACTGGTGACCAACCAATGTCATCGGCGATACATCCGTCCTCACACTTCTTAACTGAATGGACCTCACTGGTCACGACTTCTCACTAGAACTGACCCCAGGAAACTCCGTCCTGTAGCAAGTCACTCAATGGCGAACATCAGATTAATTTTCGATAGTTGGTTTAACCAATCCGTGGTCATACTGATAAAAATGTTAATGCTGACAGTAACAATTTATCGTTTCTTCAAGCAGACCATAATCTGAGATGATGCAAATCATCCCGGTCCAGATATCTCATTAAGTAATAATATTACTTGCGAAGAAATAATTTCGAATTTTCCCTTTTACACAAAAAGCCTCTATCGCAGCCCAATAGTTTATTAGATAAATCTATGGCGTTCAAGACGATGGGTATTTAGGGTTCAAATTTCCATGAGAATACCATTACTCACTGGGCTGGGAGACTTATGCCAATGACAAAGGGCAAATGGTATGGAACATGTGTCTTGGATTTAACTGGTAAATGACACCAACTGAATAAAACCTATTTTCTGATCATATATTAACCAATACGTTTAAACTGAGCCTCAACTCCTGAGGCAATCAAATTTGCTGGTATACATTTTGGCAGTTGGTAGGTTTAGGGCTTTCCATGAAGAAACAGTCAACATCTAAACTTTATAGTTAAGAGATGTCAGAATCATACAGTGGCTTAGGTCTGAAACTTGTTGTACATAAAACTGTGACAGAAGTTTTCAGTCAATTCATCTAATAATTAGGTTACGTAATCCATCGAGAGATATTTGTCACCACACTCAAGAACATAAACAGTGAGAATGGTTAACATATAGCCTCGTATAAGTTAACTCAAAGTCGTTACCCCAAAACTCCTCATGGTAATTCACACTTAATGGTGTAGGTTCAAACACATGGGATGTTTCAGAGAGGCAGAACCATATTGTGAATGATATCTAACGCCTAACACTAAACTGTAAATTGCTAATATTTTGAAATTACAGTAAACGTGCAATGAAGATAAGTTATTGAAAGCAGCTGCATATTTGTTGATATAATGTGATGAATATATTCACAGCAAGAAAAGTTAGAGGGAACAGTTATTTCTAGTACTTTTATCTTCAAGCTCTACAGTTTTAAACACTTTTCTGGGTTCGACCCCCAGCTGATGCACTCTTAATCCTCGCCAAAGTATACTGGGTGGTAGTAAACCGGAAGAGGAAGGAAGGAAGAGATGCTGGACTCGATGTCTGACAATTCCATCTTGTAAAGGAAATACCACAGACGCTGGTCCTTCAATGCTTGAAGCCCTATATTCCACTAAGAATGCAATGGATGAAGACGAAAGGATCCCACTTTATCTCATGTTTTTATTGAATATACATTTTTTATGCGATTGAATGACAGTCAGAACTCACTGACGATTATTATTGTTATTATTCTATCTTGTACCACACAAAAAAAGTTTCGATATAATTTTAATTTACCTTTGCTGACCATTGTATGCTAAAATTAACGAATTGTATTTGTCTGTCAGCCTCTTCCCCTCTTATATGTTACACCATCCTATAGTCCGTTTGTGGTACTTCACATTTCGCAGTTCTTCAGAGAACAACTCCGTCATTTCGAGAAGTTATTTTGTAAAAAAATTTTTATTGCTTAACGTTCCCAGAGAAACATTTCGCTTCAAGCTGGAGCTTTGAAGTTTCAGAAACAGTGGAGTTAATTTTTATGGGATAGGGTTGCTAGCCGCCTCATGCCCCATCATCCCTCTTTACCAGTCTAATTACTGGCTTAGTAAGGTAAAAGAGTTCGCCTGTTGTAGAGGATCGAACCCCGAACCACATGATGCGTTGTTGGCGAGTATTCTACCTCTGTGCCACCGATGCACCGAGAAGTTATTACTTCAGTTTAACCCAGTATCACAAAATAAAGCCAGCTCAAGTAGCTAAACAAAATCAATATACTGAATCAAGCTCTACTACTCTGTACCAGCATAACATTGTCGATAATTTAAACAGGAAACGTCAAGTTACACGGACAACGTGTTACAGTCGAGTGAATTTCGCACTTCTATCATTTCGGAATATGATCTATCATAATCTAAATATTACTGGCGAGCAAACGTTTGGATAAATGATTTCTTGGACTTCGTCAATTACGATTTGTAGGTAGAACTAGAAACTCGTTATGAAAATAGTTACGATTAGGAATTTCTGCCAGGCTGAGTGGTAAAATACTCACCAATTCATACAAATGTCATTTGTTCGACCTCTAGAAAACCTATGGGTTTCTTTACAGCCTAGGAATCGATCTATACTCTCTAAGTTTTAAGAATTCCGTAACACACACACTCTATCAATTCCCTTAACAAATCCAACATTTGAAATTATTATTACTGAGTGAAACGGAAAACAAGTCAACGTTTAGTGTAAATTACTACAATCACTCACTTTAAATAAGGATCTGTTCTTTCATGTACAACTGAGAATTCAATAGCATCGAGTAACTGGGTTAAAACACCACCGATACGTAATGTCCCTTCACCAATTTCACGTAACAATCTTGGATTTATTGACTGATGTCTACTAGTGATAGGCGCGCGAACCACTCGTTTAGGTGATAAAGCTGATGATGAGGAGTTAGATGATAGTGGTGATGATAGTGAGGAAGAGAAGGAGGAGGACGCGGATGCGGACGCTGATGCCGATGAGGATGAATTTACTGTACAAAATATCATCATTATAAATAAGCTAGAAAAGAACTTAATGACAAAACTGGTTTTGTAGAAGTAATAATATTGCTGATACATAAATTTGGCATTTGTTGTATAACATGTTACGCGATTGCCTGTATTTTCATATGATGTTAGCGTTGATGATATTCTTCTGGTTTCAATAGCTGACTGTTTATGCTTTGATGCAGAGGTCTGATAATTATAATTATTGCTACTGTTAAAACTATTATTTTTAAAGTATTGAATTCTCTTCAATTGTATCCAATTTAAACAGTTCAACTTGATAATTGAATACTTCTGGCACATGTGTTACATAATATCTGCTGTTTCATGAAATATTCCTCCTCAATAAGTGAGTTCATTAATTTTCGCATCACCAATGCATAACAATACTGTTTCTTCATATAAGTAGCATTAAACATGTATAAGATAATCATAAAATGAAGATATCTGTAAATTTCATAGAATATTTTCATGAATTTGTTAAACATTTTTAGAATTTTATTTCACAGGCTACTTTTTCTTTTTTTAATTTATTTTTCTTTTATGAAAGCGCTATTTTGTGCGAATTAAACCCAAATATGTTCAATGTCCAATATATTCAATGTGTCGATTAAAACAAAACATTCAAAATGCAAAGAGAAAAAATGGCAGTAATTATAATATAAACTGGAAGTGTGATGTCAGTAGATTTTGATTGAATTATTATCTAATTATGCTTTAGAAATTAGCCTTGCAGGTAAAATTAACTAAAAATCCTTTGCAAATATAACTACTGTATTTTAACTTTTAAAAATTGTACTAATTATTTTCCAGATATATATATTATGCATATGTGTTGTTGTTGTTGTTGTTGCTGGTGATGATGATGTAATAACATTTATTGCATAAGACGCACGCTGATTATTACACTGTGTTGATGATGTCCGTGATGATGATGATGACGGTGGTGATGAGGTGGCTTAACTGCCTCCACTTTTCAATCCAAGTTAGTACATGTGTATTTATAGATACCCTGTAGGTTTGTTTGTCTATTCTTCTGTGTGAGTGTGTGTGTGCGTATGTGTGTATGTTGTTTTAATGTTCAAGCTAGCTCTACAGAGAGACAGAATGGATTGTGTAAAACCATATCGTGTTATGTCATTATCGCTACATACACGTATACATTCCCTTATACACGCGTTCATATGTCTATGTCTCTATTCTACTCTATTTGTCCGAAGCATAAAACTAATCGAGTCTGTCCGTAACTAACTGACTAACTAACTTGAATTCGACTATTGTTATTTGTTTTTTCCATCAGTTTTATAATAAAAAAGCTTGATATTATAATACAGTCTAGTTAGTATTAGTTGGATGTATACCATTATGCCTTCGCTTTCACAAACAACAAAAAAAGATTTTTTTAAAATAATCCTCTATGAGTGAATTTTAGATTTTCCCGTCGATTGATTGGACCGAAGTGCTCGGTCTCAGGTTGACATGTCTGTCGGCTTCTTGTGCAGATGCTTCGACAATGTCTGGACATGTAGTTAGAATTTCACTGGTGGATGGTGACTAGCAGTGGAATCCAGTCAGTACGCGCATTTCGTCCTGTCTGGGACTCGTCATCTGGATGTACCTGCATTCTCCAGTGAGTGATGATTTTCCCATCGATTAATTATTAATATGACCCGATGGACAAGAAGTGGCTCTCGTGGCCCTATCGGTCTAGTGGATAACGCTTTGGCATCTGAAATTATATGCATTGTGTTCGGGGCCTCGGTGGGAACATAATCACTCAATCCGGAATGCAGGTACATCCACTAGCTGACGAGTCCCAAATAGGACGAAACACACGTTATTCTGGATTCCACTGCTAGTCACTATCTACCAGTTAAATCCCCTCTATAAGGATTAACTAATAACAGTTTATGACGTATCTGTCCTTATTCACTGATATCATTGCTTGATTTCGTTGATACATTTGTCGACTGTACAAACTGTTCACATTTTTTTTGTCATTCTTTGAGTTCTGGCCTCCAGATTTAAAATTTCAGCAGAGCGGTGGTGTTGTTAACCTTCCTTCCTCTCTCAGATTACTCCCGCTTTGTAAATTAAGTGTGACTTATGAGTGCGTTGACTGTTAATCAAAATTGGCAATCTTATTTGACTGACAAGGAATTTGACATTGAAACATTGATGCACAAAATACCATCCTGCTTTAATTAATTACTTGAAAGATGAAATGGCTATAACCGGAGAACACCATGTGTCACGGTGTCAGTGTTAAATAGACGAATTAATACTAGTTGACTGTTACACATTCAGAGTTACTGCTTTCTTCTGTGAGCAGCGTTCGCTAATACCTAACTGAGTCATAGAAAACCTCATAGATGGTCATTCTGAAACACAGCACTAATTTGGTAAGTAATCGCTTGTTAGTCTGGGACGCATAGAGAGGTATAGAGCATCTGGTCAGGGTCAAAGGATGCCTGATATTGAAATAATAGGGAAGATTTATACCTCGGGTAGATATTTGTACTGTTGTTATATTCTCTGAGCTGAGTGGGGATTCAATTTTCGAGCTTTCAGTGTCCTTCTAGACGATGTCTTAAGGACTAACCTCTTTGTAAGTAGTCTACGATTAAGAACAATGCAGTCATACGGTGTCCGATTGACAAGGGATATCAGGCAGACATTTTGAATTCTCTTATATTGATCTGAAACCCCAAGAAATTAAAATAGCTTATCACCATCAGAAGCTGTGGTAAGTTTCTCTCTCTCTCTCCACTCTTAGTCGACTGTGTCATCCTTTATTTAGTGTCAATGTTGACCACTTATCATGCCTATGTACATATACATATATATATATATATATATATATATATATATATATCAAGAACATAATCTTCAGTGAAGAGCCTTTTTGCGTTGAATTTATTGTCAAACTGTACTATGGTTTATTCATGTTTTGTTTTTAAATTAAATCCTGTGAGGAAATTTAAACAAAAGTGTGAAAACTTAAAACTAATAATATGATTGAAATGCTCATGATCACGACCGTGTATATGTTTCTAGGGATCTGGCTGATTTGTTACAGGCTTTCATCGTGAACTGAGGTCAATTGGAGAACCCTTGGAAAACCTGAAATAATTGGACTTCCAGCTGTTCCGTCTTAGTTTTGGACCCTTCAGAAGCAAGCGCCAAGGGAAGTTCAAACACAGAACCTTCTAGCCACAAGTCAAGCTAGCTCCTAGACCATTAAGCGACTGAGACGCAATCCAGTGACCAGCTCATGAATTCCAACTTCAGCCAATTCGCGAAATAACGCGACTACTACCTAATGTCATCTCTCGAGAGTATTTGTGCTCACATTCGCCCTAATATACCTTACTATGGTCATGACATCTCACTAGAACCCCAGGTAAATAACTACCTACCATCGTTAAATATCAAGTGAAAAAGTTAAAAAAAATTGCATATATAGCTTATAATTCATAAGATGAATATATATCTTGTAAAGGAGTGAAAAATTAATAGAATTGATGGGATCAGCATAATTATTATTACTTTGAGTCACAAGTGGGCTTCAAAAAGACATCTCCGCTCTGTTCCATTTCATTCTGTTCTCTTCAGCTGGATTCATGACTGCCAATAATCACTCACCTCCTCTTCCTCCCCAAGATCTCCTCCATGTTACTCTCGTACCTATCATCCACTTGTTGCTTCCCATTCGGACTCCACTCGAGTTATTAACTGCAGTGAGCACGATGTCATTCGATGGCTTCCTCAACTTACCCCGGATCGATCCATCTTCATATCCTTCTACATACTTGTTGAGTGATCTTTTCATAGTTGGTTTGTTCGCAGGGGGTCTTGTTACGAATTCTTTCTGGCTGGCTGATCATCTGGTCTTCAGTATGGAGTCGTAGAAGGCAGCTGTTTATGGAAGTCTGCAACAGGCTGTTAGAAATCCTTTTCGTGACACTCTGACTATGTTTCTGAACTGTATAGAACAGATAACTCACTAACTCTACATTTGAACTCTACTTGAAGGCGGCCTTCGACTCCGTGGATCGAAAGGTACTATTGTGGTGAGAGCAGGCTGCTAGCCGATTGGTTGGCACTAATCTACGTTAAGGTCTAGGTCACTAATATGGGCCGTGAACAAGGCTGAGTCAACAACCAATCACAGCGAAGTTAACGTGGCAAAATATGATTCGCAGATAGAGAACTCTGTTTGTCAAGGAATCCCGAAACAACCAATCAGAAGCCTGCGTTTGTCTACCTAAACAACCAATCAGATGACTGCGCTTGTCTATAATAATGTAGTATGAAAGATGTATAAATACGTGTTGATTTTCATAATAAAACGATCTGTTGCCTGGCCCTTGTCTTCTGTTGTTACATTTGGTGTCGCTGCCTACCGACAAATGAAAAGCCTATACCCTGCAGTTTTTGATGGAGACATATGGATCTTCGGGCAGGACTTCAAGGCTTCTGCGCAGTTGAGTGGCGTTCAAGATCTGTCAGCGATGGAGCTGCTACTTGAGACGCTGCTGGGAGGTCGGGCGAAAGCAGCATATGAAGGTGTGGGCCGAAGTATGGACGAATGTTCGACAGGGTCAGGCAAACAGTTTCCAAAGTGGGAAGGACCATATATGGTCACTTCGAGATGGGGTTACGCAGACACAGTCGCAATGGCGAACAATGAGAGGCGCGTGAACGTCAGCGAGCTCCAGAAATGGATACAGCGAGACAAGCCAACGATGACGCCTGCACCAAGTAGATCAAGCCGACTTCAGTCGCACGTATTTGACGGGGGGACGAGTGTGGTGAGAGCAGGCTGCTAGCCGATTGGTTGGCACTAATCTACGTTAAGGTCTAGGTCACTAATATGGGCCGTGAACAAGGCTGAGTCAACAACCAATCACAGCGAAGTTAACGTGGCAAAATATGATTCGCAGATAGAGAACTCTGTTTGTCAAGGAATCCCGAAACAACCAATCAGAAGCCTGCGTTTGTCTACCTAAACAACCAATCAGATGACTGCGCTTGTCTATAATAATGTTGTCTGAAATATGTATAAATACGTGTTGATTTTCATAATAAAACGATCTGTTGCCTGGCCCTTGTCTTCTGTTGTTACACTATGGCAATGTCTGACTGTGAAGGGAGTGCCAAGAAAGTACATTGCACTAATCAACGCACTCTATTCAAACTCACGTAGTCGTGTAAGGGCTTATGGGGAATTGTCATCTGAATTGGTAACAACCAGTGGTGTCCGACAGGGATGTCCACTTTCCCCATTTCTGTTTAACTTCATCATAGATATGCTGATGGAAGTATCCTTAACTGAACGTAGTGACTTAGGAATCGACTTGTTACCAGGGAATAGTCTTATGCACTTAGAATATGCAGATGACATAGTCCTGTTAGGGGAGGATGCTGACAAAATGCAGAGTCTTCTGAACACCTTGAGCAGCAATCTTCATATGTTTGGCATGCGATTTGCCCCTGCAAAATGTAAGATGCTGCTACAGGACTGGACCACGTCAACTCCTAGCTTAGTGAGAGGGAGTGAAGTGATAGAACATGTTGACCACTTCACCTACTTGGGAAGTTGTATTAGCACCAACGGAATGATTGGCGATGAAATCTCAGCACGGATCCAAAAAGCTCGAGCTGCTTTCGCTGAATTACACCATCTCTGGCGTAGGCGTGACATCCGGCTATCAACCAAGGGACGTATGTACTGCTCATCAGTTCGCTCCGTCCTTCTCTATGGCTCCGAAACATGGCCAATACGCGTTGAAGACATGAAAAGGTTGACTGCTTTCGATCATAGATGTCTGCGATCTCTGTCTCACGTTAGGTGGTTTAATAAGGTAAGTAATGTTGACGTTAGGCGTAGAGTGTTGGGCAAAGAGGGAAAATCAGTCGACGAGGCTATAAAGTTACATAGACTAAGATGGCTAGGTCACTTGGTGCGCATGCCTAACCACCGCCTCCCCCGACGGGCTTTGCTAGCTGATATAGGTTCAGGTTGGAAAAGAGCCAGTGGTGGCCAAACAAAAACATGGCCTCATCAATCCATGAAATCCTTGACAGTTAAACTGAGTCAGGTAGGGAGATGCAGACTTCCGGGTTGGGGCCCTCGGGACTCTAGGAATCAATGGCTGGAGACAATAGGTGACATGGCTCAAAATCGTTGTCAATGGCCAGCGCAGATGTATTCAGTCTCTGTAATCTTTCATATTCCTTTCTACCATTACCCATTCTGTTTCACTCTTATATTTGTCAAACTCTATTGATTCTCTTCACTCATCTTCTTGTCTACCTCTGTGTGCTATTTGGAAGGTGGCAACTCGAACTGGTGCACTTCGGTGCCAAGTTCTATGTTGAATCCAGACAGAACTCTACATTTGTGTTGAAAATGCTATTCTTACTCTTTATTCTGGCTGAGTGAGTGGAGGAGATTTCCAAACTGGCTTCAGAATCATGAAGGAGTATCTTGCCTTTCCTATTCTGGCTGGCTGATCAGCTTTGATATCTTCATGCGTTCTGCCTGGACTGTGGCTGAAACTGTGCTTCCTAACTGGATAAGTGATGGAAGTAACTTCTGACAAATCTCTCTCGTTGATAGCGACTGGTGCCACTTGTTGTAGACAAGAGGATTAGCGGGCAATTAAAGCAACACGAACCACAGTGAGAAAGTTGATAAGATAGAATATAACATTGAAAAAATCTATTGATTTAAAATAACAAGTTACACAAGGGAGATAATTCTTTAAACGTTTCAAAGTGAGAGTGAAAATCATAGTTATTGTAACATTAATGGAAAGATAAATAAATTTACGTTTATCAATCTACCATCAAAGTAGAAATAAAGACTTTATATGCTTCTTTTGTACGTAGATGTCTGACTTGAATTTGTAAATGACCAAGATATCCGATGTCTTTACAAGTTTAGAATGGAAAAAACGCGATAAGTTAGCATGAATTCGATGAATGAACTTAAGATCATGGTCAGGGTTGGTTGAGTGACAGAAGTCGATCAAGTGTTCTAGAACAGAGCTTCACACATCCTTCCTTTCTCCCTTGGAAAACTATGCTGTGTTGTGCTCTCGTATCCGTATGGAAAGCGTTCTCTGGCTACAGCCATAACCATAGCTCCATAAGAGCATGTAAACTGAAAGATGCATATAGAGGTGACCACATGAGGGTGCTTATCTTCCACACAAACACAGAACAACTTACAGCTGGTGAAGGCAATTAGGAATTTCGCTGCAAACAATATCTTTTTTAATAATTCTAAAAATAATAATTTGCTTTATTCTAAAACAGTACTTGCGATACAGAATGGAATTCTCAGCATTTTACTACAGTATTGCATCCAGTTAGTAAATTAACAACAAAATAAAATTCTACATAGAGTAAGGGTAATCTCAGTTCATTATGACAACAACATATTGGCATGTCAGTAGCGAAGCCAAGATTGAACAGAGTGTTTGAAGGTGTTAGAAAAGTAGATACTAGCATATTTACTGGCGTAAGCGGTAACAGAAGGTCGAGATATACAGAGTGTGAGAAAACGAAGAATGTTTCAAGTAGAGTTAGTAAGGAAGAAAGAAACAAAGCAGCACATAACAGAAAAAAGAGAGAAAAGGAAAAAGGAAGAAAAACGTTGTACCTACAAACGACATGAGTTGGAAAGACAAGATCCAGTTGTTCTACCGACTATTTAATAAATCATAGCTATCACACCTAATGCTTTTTTTATCGCACAAAACGCGAGCTAAGTAGGGTATAGTTGAATTTTTGTACTTGCTAGTGCGGGCATACAGTTTTCTACATGGGCTTCTGGTTCTGCCTGATGAGATGCACAGGAAGAGTTGTGAATCAAGAGGGTGAGGTGAGTCAGATAAAATGGATTTAGCCCATTTTTCACATGAGTCCAAGTGCCTGTCAACCAGAATTTTAACAAGCTGGTTGAGCAACACGTTGCTCACCTTGCTGACAACCTTTAACATCCTACGTAATAAGGTATAGTCTTTCTTCAGTAGCCCAGGAAAGACTAAGGGGGAACAATAGAGAATAATAGGCAGGATGCGAGAGTTAACGAATTTTAAGGGTTCGGTTATACCAGAGTGTCTTAACTTCTTGATGTAGAAGGTAAGATGGAATATTTTCTTAGAAATCATCAAGATATGAGACGACCAGGAAAGATCAGCAGATAGAATGACGCCTAGGTATTTAATTTCCACCTTGTTCTCTATTTCAGTGCCATCTATGTTACACACCTCGTGAGTGCTAACCAGTTCGTTTAGGTCGGATTTATGCCTAAAGGTGAAACTAACTGTTTGACATTTGAAGGGATTTAAGGTAGGACCGTTTTCCTTGGACCGCTGGCTGATTTCTGATAAGAAGCCATTTAGTTTAGAGCAGTCACTTTGACATTTGACAAGCAAAGATAGAGTCAGGTTGTCAGCATATTTGACAAAATTAATGTCATTTGAAGATGGTAGGTCATGTAGAAAGAAAGAAAAGAGAAGTAGGGACAGTGCAGCACTTTGGGGGACACCACCTTCAGTGAGCACAGCAGAGGAGGATTTGCCTTTGTATACGGTATACTGCATTCTGTTTGAGAAGTAGGAATGCAGCCAGTTAGTGACCCAGGATTCAGTTTGTATCATCGAGAGTTTATTTGGTAAGAGACACCTTGGTACAGAGTCGAAAGCAAAAGTGAAGTCGAGAAACTTGCAGCGGACGTATTTGGCACCTTTATCTAATGATGAGACAATACTATTGTGTAAGACGGCTGCAGCGTCTAAAGTGCTCCTACCCTGTCTATAGGCAAATCGTTTGGGGTCTTCTGAGCTTTTAAGAAAGGGTTCGAGCTTAAGGAGTTCTAGTTTTTCTATCAGCTTTAGTAACGGGGGAGTAATGGCAATGCGTCTGAACTTTACGTTCTTGATATTGCCAGGTTTAGGGACAGGAAATATTTTAATGTATTTCCATGGAACAGGTACAACGTTTTCAGAGAAAGAAGTATTTAGGATGTTAGTAATTGGAGAACATAAAGCATATGCATACTGTTTTAAAACATATGCAGGTATAGCATCAGGCCAAGGCTACGTGAGAGTTTAAGCGTTTTTAGGCATTTTAGAACATCGAGAGTATCAAAATCATGAAAGTTATCAGCTACACGATTAGTAACGTTAGAAGTAGTTATAGTAGAAGGAGAGCGCATAAAAGACTGATTAAGAGGATTAACATCATAAGAGGGAAAAACATTACATCGCTTACTATTGCCAGTAATTTCATTGAAAAGTTCCCACATGTTGATAGGAGATTTGCATGATAAAATTGTATGGTTATAGATAGCATTAGGATTTTTGATTTCAGATTTGATTTGAGCATTAATTTTTTTAAGTCCTAACTTATCTTTGGATTTATATAATTTTTCCTTCTACCTACGAAGTTGATTGAGACGAGGAGACAAGAAGCGGTCGAGGCGTTTAAATAGTGTTTGTTTGGAACAGCATATATCAAGGAAGGATGTAAGATAATCCTTTATATGGATTGATTTAGAAAGACAATTTCTGTGATATATCTGAAGCCTGATCATCTTTTTTTCCAGACGCATGAAGATGGTTTTCTTTAGAACTGAATCACTGACCTGTTTGGGAAGCTTATCTTTCGTGTTTTTGTCAGTAATTCCTTTTGAGTGACCGTTTTCTGCAAATATCATTTTTAGGAAAAAGGTTTCTGATATAATTCTTATCCATGTATATAAAGAGAAAAGTTAGAAGAATCTCTCAAAGTGAAAAACGGAATGTTGACATCAGATAAGTTTCGGATTAAGAATTGATAGTGTCAAAATTGACCGAAGTATGATCCCGCATTATGATCAACTTATAACACGAGGAAAGGCCCAACAAACTCAATATATCTTTTCCATATGGTAACGTAGGCAGACAGGAAATGTTATTACAAGGTTTAAAATTCTAAAAAAATGCCCTGACCTATCTTCTCTTACCCCCCTAACTAGGTCGAAACTTGTAAGAGAATCCAAAAATCAAGGAGGAACTGTATCGTTGTGGAGCACTGGTTCTCCCACTGAGTCATAAACTCTTGCAGTCAACACCTAGAAGAAGTTATATCAACGCCCTGAGTTGACTCGCTCAACAAGGGACTCGACAAACAGAAACATTTATTAGAAAAGGATTAACATAGGCTTCAAACCTTCCGGCATCAAATCAATAAGTCTGAAGGCTAAATCAGTGTAGATAAAAATCAACGAGTCGGGTTTTAACCACGAAGTCTCTATAACTTCATTGATCTGTAGTAGACTTGGACTACCTTGTAATTTGTTTACCTTTTTAAAGATTTTAAATCGTTGATTTCATGGCCATAATCTAACAGATGACAAGTAAACGCACTAGTGAAGGGTTCTGTACTTTTGAGATACAAGTTCCTTAAAATATGCTCAGACATGTGGTTACAAACTCTTCTTTCTATTCGCCCACTTTATGTACTTTATTGATATTCGCAGTTAAAGCACCAAATATACTACTGCATTCAGTTATTTACAGATATACCGTTACTCGACTTCTTTATTACCACTTGCTGATGTTCATTTATAGATATTAGTTGGCAATTCTATGTTATTTACAGTTTTTACAGTTTAATGCCTATCTTCAGGAAAAGGAACCTAATTCATTTGCCTTTCTTTAGGATAAGAAACATTTGTAGTTCTGATTATGTTGACTCAGAACTTTGCTTCCTAAAAACCACGCTCACAGAAAACGGTTGCCCGAACCGATTATTGACAGAAACACGAAAGATAAGCGGTCTAAACTGGTCACCGACTAAGTTCCAGAGAATACCTTATTCATGAACTTGGAATTCAAATGTGACCAAGCTTCAGATATGCTCAAAACCGTCTCTCTAAAACAGTCAATAAAACGTTCTTTGCAACAAAATTACAAATGATATTCACGAGCCGCAAGTTGTTCTCCATCTCTGTAAAAGATAAGCTCCCCCGTCTGACCGTCTCCATATGCATCTATCAGTTCACCTGCTCTTATGGAGCTAGGTAGATAGGCCGTGGCCAGAGGACGCTTTCCATACGGATACGAGAACATATTCCAGCATGGTTTTACAAGGGAGATAGGAAGTGTGTGTGAAACTCTATTCTAGAACACTTGATCGACTTCTGTCACTCTACCAACCCTTACCATGGTTTTAAGACCATCTACCGAATCCATGCTACCTTGTCGCGTTTTCTCCGTTACAGACTTCTAAAGACAGCGAAGGCCGTGGCAATTCATGACTTTAAGCCAGACCTTTGAGTACAAAAATTATGCACAATCCCTACTTCTTCCTTGGCCGTAGACGGAGAGACATTTATTTTATTTTATTTATTTATTTAGTTATTCTATGTACTTTTCCCTTATTACAACGATTATTGTTATTATTATCATTATTATAATTACTATTCTCATTCTGAATCTTTTCCACTTGACCCATTTGTCATTCCAAACACAAAATTAATAATTTTATATAATTTATTTTTAAAATATTGAATTCTATCTTAACAAATTTCACACCTTGTTATGTAACGTTTTATATTCGTCTACTAATCTTATTTTTGAATAATACAAATGAACGAAAAATAGATACACTGAGAATAAGTCTTTGTGAGCAAATCATCCCTTATTAGGATTCAGTTGAGTAGTGAATCGAACGTCTTTGTGCACTTACGGAATTGTTGGGGTGTCTACATAATAAAAGTTGATTTTCTCTTGAAATGTGTGAAGGAGAAACAGCATCCAGAGGCAACTGTGTTGACGCCAATCATACACCACCTGTTTGAAGCAATTTTCGGAGTTGTGTCTGACTTCAGAATGCCACAGATTAAGTAGGAATTTACATTTATAGAGCCAACCTTTTCTAATTCCTCTTCAGAGCATGAAGGCAGCACAGTAACCTTGCTGATGGTTTGAACGAAGTATCTAACTACTGTTAAACTCACTTTCAATAGAGAAAAATCCCCATGTAGACATTTAGAAAACAGAAAGATTGAGTGAAGAAATATTTACTTTTCAATTAGATCCTCATCTCTGGTTCTACTCTAATATATATAGCATTGGGCATACAATTAGGCAGGTTCATCATCGTATTTCCGAACATCAGCCAGCATGGTTAAGCAAGCGACAAACAAGATCTATTCGTAGCTCTATTTTAGCACACCTTGTAGATAGTGAGCATAAGGTTGATGTTAATACAGCATTTAAAATTGTCTATCGCATTCCTACTAATCTTAATTTTGCTCTATGAGTTCGTCTTCTACATACAACTGAAGCAATAGGAATCCACCTGAAGAACCCAAACCTGTGCGTGTTCAGAAAAAATTTGTACAGCCACTTTCCTTACCTTGGCCATTCTTACATGATTGCATAAACCGGACTAATTCGCCCCCTTCCCCTTAACGTTTTAAAAATTATAATTGTCCAAATTATTTTATTATTATTTTTTCTGACCACTTCATCTTTAACTACGTGTTATTCTTGTAAAATTAATTTATTCTAACCATTTCTACCTTTTAATTGTGTGTATTAACTTTCTTCGTTAATTATCACCCCATTGACGTTCTCACACTGAATGACTAATTATTGTTAACAAACATATCAGTGCCACTTGATTGGTAAACTGTTGTTTATTGTAATAAAAATGCTATATACATCAGAGTAGAGCCAGAGATGAGGATCTAATTGAAAAGTAAGTATTTCTTCGCTCAATCTTTCCGTTTTGTAAAACTCATTTTCGCCCTTAGGCCCGTTGCCCAAACGTAGCATGGTAAGCCCTTAGGAAAAATTCACTATAGCTGATGCAACTTGTCATGCCATCTGTATTTTCAGCCTCAACCATTACATTAAGGGAGTAGCTATCGGTCAGGACTCGAACACGTCAGGTAGGAAGAAAAGTACACCCTAAATTTTACTGTCGTGTATTTTTTTCAAAACTAAATTGTTTCATTGAATCTAATTAGTTTATTCCCACGTGTATGCAGTCACATGTCTTCCATGTTTCATCACCATACTAGTTCATTTTCTGTCTTTGACGTTAAATCTATCTCTTCGCTATTTGAAATTTTTGTGCCGATGAATACTACTGGTCAGTCTTATCAGTAGCACATACCACAACATTATTTATCAGTGGCAACATGTTAAGAAATAACAGAACACAGAATTCATGGGAAAATACATTCCAATTAACAGACTGGATAGTCAATAGTTAGATGTCGTAACCTGAAGGTCCTGGGTTCGAGCCCTGATGTCGTCATAACTTCTTACCCCTGTATTAGTAACAAACCACAATGAAACAGCTCCCCAATGTTTCACTGTTTTCTTCCAGTAAGTCTCTAAGGGATGTCACTGTGAGACAACATTTATGCAGAAAATGGGAATATTCAAAGATTTGAAATCACGTGTGGATCCCAGTGCATTTAAGGCATTCAATGAGTACTTGAAGTATAATGCCAGACGCACAGAAGCAAAAACATGTTTAGATTTTATAAATGACTGTTTAAATAATAATCAATATCTCAAAGTTTACTGGAAATTTCTTCGTCGTAATAGAGTTTATCCAAGTTCCCGATCACTGAAACGTTATGCACTTAACCAATTGGACTCTTTAAAAATTTACATTTTGGATATAGAAAGAAAGAAATTTATCAGAGAAGAAATTTGTGGTCGATGAACTCCCTGAGGATTTATTATTTGATTTCATTGAGAATGTCGACAGAGTTAGCCAAAACAGAGCAGAAAAGAGGAGAACGAAACTTTCAAATCACTAGACAGTCAAAACCCTGAAAAGGATTTCCCTTCAGACCCTTAGCGATACGTCCATAATTTTCCAAGTTTTATACTAGTTAAATTACAGCTAGAAGCTCTATCACTGGGTCCCAGATTTTGTCACGAAAACATTATAACCAGTAGACTTGACAAAGGAGCCTGAGTAGTATTGATGAATAAGTGTGATTATGTAGACAAAATGAATTCGCTTCCAACGGATGAAACGAAGTTCCAAAAGCTTAGCAAGGCAAAAGGTCTAGACAGAAAAGCTGAAAAGTAGTTAACTGACACGCTTAAGGAGCTGAAAAAAGTGGAGTAATCTCAGAAGCAGTCCACAACCGTCTTAAACCTACTGGAAGCAATACTTCACGTTTTTGCGGTCTGCCCAAAGTACATAAACCAGGACTTCCTCTTCGCCCAATCCTTGATATGTCTAATTCCACCTATCATGGAGTGGCAAAGTGGCTAGGTGAACTTCTCCAACCATTACACAAGATTGTAGTAAATCATAGTGTTAAAGACGTTTTTGAACGCATTGCTAACGTATATGATATCAGTGTAAACGGGAAGCAAATGCTATCCTTAGATGTAGCATCACTGTTCACCAATGTATTACTTATGGAGACTGTGGAATTCACATGCCAACAGATACTAGAAAAACAGTTCGACATCAGAATTCTAGTTATTAATCTGAAAGAGTTGCTTTTAAGATGTACTATGAATGTACACTCCACATTCAACAACCTTTACTAGAGATAAAACGATGTCACTCCTATTCGTTCTCCATTGGGGCTAATTTTAGCAGGTTTCTTTCTTGCTAAGCCTGAAAATGGTCCGTTGAAACAAGTAATCGATAAAACGGATTCTTATTATGGCTATGTTGGTGATATGCTTATTATTCTTGATGTGGAAGCTGACAGGAATGAAATGTTAATAAAATTTAATGATGTACACCCATCGCTCATCTTCACTTGTGAAGAAGAACATGATGGTAGACTACATTTCCTTGACATCCAACTGAGCAGAAGAGAGGATTGTTCACACAAGAGAGATGTCTATAGAAAACCTACGTCTGTAGGACAGTATACATATTTCTTCAGTTTTGTACCAATCCGATATAAAGTCAATTTGGTGAGACGCCTCACGAATAGAGCAAGACGTATCTGTACAGATGACTCCCTACAAAATGAGTTAGGATACATCCAAAATACGCTGGTCCAAATTGGTTACCCCAGTAGATTTGTAAGGGAACACATGAACACCAGGTAGAATAAAGAGAAACTGACAACAGTTAAAAAGAAACAACTGTTCATGAAACTACAATTTAATGGGGACGTGGCTAACGAAGTCTTACATCAGAGATTATCGAGAGCGATAAAATGGACTTATACTGCCGCCACCCTCTGTTTGTCATTTTCCAGCCGACCAATTTTGACTGCTCAAGTGAAAGACAAGCTACCTAGCCGTGCCACTTCTATGTGTATCTATAAATTTAGTTGCTCCTGTGGACAGAGCTATATAGGGCGAACAACTAGACAGCCTAACAAACGCATTAATGAGCATCTTCCTTCATGGTTAGGAAAAGGTCGAATAAAATCTATAAGAAGTTCTATTTTGGCTCATTTGATTAATAGTGGTCACCAAATGGACAAAAATAGTGCCTTCAAAGTTATCTATCACATTCCATCGAGTTTTTCGAACGGAATTTGAAGCCGTCTTTTACACACAGCCGAAGATACAGTAATCAATTCGAGAGAACAATCTTAGTCTGTGCATACAAAAGAAGTTTGTTCTACCTTTGTCTCGCCCTCACTTAGCCTAAGTGAATTCTATTCAAAACCCTCCCACCCTTTCTTATCATCCATCTCCTTCGTACTTTTATGATATTTATTTAAACTCTGATTACCGGTCCACTTCGCCTTTAGTATCACATAACTTTTAAGATTTGACCTAATTTATTTATTGAATTGTCTACATATACACATATATACATATATTACCTTTGTTATTCTTATCGCCACCTGCATAAACCTCATTATCAATATTTTGTTATCATTATAATCATCGTTATTAATTTCCTTCAAAATATTTACCACATTATTGTTATTAATATGATTTAATCCACAAAATCACCGACATTGGATAAAATTTTTATGTATATAAATCTATTTTCTACAGTTTGGTTTGTGAGGGTTTGTTATGTTTCTACGAGTTGATCACGGATTGATATCAGTTAGAGAACCATTGAAAACCAGGGAGTACTGGACAGCTGCTGTTTCATCCTAGTTTGGGAATCATCGGCAGTACGCACCCACTTCCAGGGTTTGAACCCAGGACCTTCCTGTTACCCTGGTTTTCAATGGTTCTCTAACTGATATCAATCCGTGATCAACTCGTATAAACATAACAAACCCTTACAAACCAAACTATAGAAAATTAATCTGATGCTCGCTAGTAACTTACTACAGGTTGGATTTTTCTGAGTTCTAGCGAGAAGTCGTGACCAGTGAGGTCCAATTAGATGTCACGTGTGTGGATGGATGTCCCAACAACGACAATGGTTGGGGTCGCGCTAAATCACGAATTGGTAGAAGTTTGTTGAGTACGTAACAATGTGATTGTACACTTTTTGGTTACTTGTATAAATTCGAGATATTGTACATAATTTTTGTTTAAATCGCTTCTTGTTGAAATATACATAATTTCCGTGTACAATTGAAAAATACACTCTGCTGTTGGAGACTTCGTCTTCTCCCTGGTCACTTCTGCTTACTTGCTCCACTCACACCGTGTTGTATACTTCGGATTTATTGTAGGAGCCTACTACTCTCAACCGAAGACATTTCTACAACCGGAACACAGCAGCTACAGCAGACGCAGTCCAAACAATTAACGTGCCTGTGGATTATATAATTAATTTGTAGCCGAGGACTTACACTTTATAACCAAGTAATCCTTTTTGTTGCTATAACTCGTCACTGTATTTTTGGTAATATATTGTGATTTAACACTCCACTGACTTGGATTATTACTTTTATACTTGGAATGTTAGTGAACTCTAATATTAGTCCCCTACAAATTAATTGGTGAGCCCGATAAGAACACGGATTATTTTGGCATATTTATATTCTTATTTTTGCTATTTTTATATTCATTGTGATTTTGTGTGTGGTTTATATTTGTATCCTAATTTGCACCAATAACCTCATATTATAATGTCATCACCTCAGTCCGGTACATCAAACGAGCAGACAACTAATAGCGAGACAAATGCCACAATAAATGCCATCACTGATTTTCGTTTACCCCAATACGGTTTCGCAGAACCAAGGATTTGGTTTGCGGTAATTGAACCGTTGCTAGAAGCACGGGGCATTAAGTCCCAAATAGCCAAATATGGTATGGTGCTGGCAGAACTCCCTCCGTCAGTATTGACAGAAATCAGCGATTTCATCGAAGATCCTCCGACGGAACATCAATTTGATAAACTTAAAGCCCTCCTCATACAACGTACCAGTTTGTCGGATGAGAAAAGAATCCAACAATTGCTCACAGGCTGTGAACTAGGCCCACGTAAACCATCCCAGCTGCTCAGGCACATGCGCCAGTTAATCGGACACCATAAAGTAGACGAGGTAGTGCTGAAACAGATGTGGTTGCAACGTTTACCTAGAAATGTCCAGCAAATTTTAATCATCTCAGGAAAGTCGTATGACTTAGACCAACTAAGTGACATGGCAGATAGTATTTTGGATGTTTTATCCGATAACACCATAAGTCACGTAGCATCTGATAGTGCCACACCGTGTCATTCCACACCCACGGCAGACACACCGATACTCGCCGCCATTGCAGACTTAGCGGCAAGGATTGACAATTTGGAAACTAATAAGTCTGATCGACAAGTCCGGAGACGGAGTTCACAAAGAAGGTCACCATCACGACGACGATCCTTCTCACGACAGCGTTCTTACACGTCTTCTCGGGATAGCAATATATGCTGGTATCACTGGAAGTTTGGACGTCATGCCCTGAAATGTGTAAAACCGTGCAGCTTTAGCGAAGCCAACCAGGCTCAGGGAAACGCCTCAGCCAGACAGTGATGGCGACAGCTGTTACTGGCAAGCAAACAAGTCGCCTCTTCTATGTGAAGGATAAAACTTCAGACACTTTATTCCTGGTAGACACGGGAGCAGAAGTTAGCGTAATCCCTCCTTCACTATCCAGGCGATCTACACGGACACCCGGAAAACTGTCTCTCCGGGCAGCTAACCACACAAGCATACAGACGTATGGAGAGCAATCCCTCATACTGGATCTAGGTTTACGTCGGCGTTTCACATGGATTTTCATAGTAGCCGACGTCAGTCACGCCATCCTCGGAGCAGATTTCTTGAGTAATTTCAACCTGTTAGTTGACGTCAACAATAAAAAACTGATTGATAACAACACCCATCTAAAGATCCATGGAATTATCTCCAGCTATTCTGTCTATAATATCAGTATTGAAAGACCAGCAGATTGCCCTTTTTCCTCCCTACTTCACCGTTTCCCTAAAATTCTTAAGCCGTCGTACAACATCGAGGACGTCCCTCACACAGTTACTCACAAGATAGTTACTACGGGTCAACCAGTTCGTGCTCGTCCCGTAGATTACCCCCGGACAAATTGGCAGCAGCCAAGGCAGAATTTGAACACATGATGCAGCTCGGCATCATCAGACCCTCCAATAGTCCTTGGTCTTCGCCCTTACACATGGTGCCTAAAGCTGATCATGATTGGAGGCCATGTGGGGATTACCGACATTTAAACAATGCCACAGTTCCCGACCGTTATCCTATTCCTCATCTTCATGATTTCTCCCTGACATTACACGGAAAAACCATTTTTTCTAAAGTAGACTTGGTCAGGGCCTATCACCAAATACCAGTTGCCCAAGAGGATATCGAAAAAACGGCCATCATCACACCTTTCGGTTTGTTTGAATTTCTCCGCATGCCATTTGGCCTAAAGAACGCAGCACAATCCTTCCAACGTTTCATGGATCAGGTCACACAAGGTTTGGACTTTGTATTTGTATATATCGATGACGTTTTAATTGCTAGCTCGTCGCCCGAAGAACATACTGATCACCTCACCATCTTATTTCAACGATTTGAGCAATATGGAGTCGTCATTAACCCCAAAAAGTGCATATTCGGTGTCTCCTCTATACAGTTTCTGGGACACCACATAACCACGAATGGTATTACGCCTACGGAGGAAAAGATAGAGTCCATCAAAAACTTCCCCGAACCAGATTCACTCAAGAAGGTCAGACGTTTTTTGGGGATGTTTAATTTCTATCGGCGTTTCATTCCTTCGTGTGCCTCCATCGTCCAGCCGTTAACCGACCTCCTTAAAAATGATCCTAAAAAGTTTCAGTGGTCAGCTGAAGCACGCGAATCATTTTGCAACGCAAAAGATGCCTTATCCAGAGTCACTATGCTATCCCATATCAACCCCGAAGCGTCGCTTATTTTGTGCACAGATGCCTCCCAAGTAGCTGTAGGGGCAGTATTACAACAAAAGATGAAGGGCGAAGTCACCCCACTCGCATTCTTTTCTAAGAAGTTGGAACCGGCTCAGACACGATACAGCACTTTTGGGAGAGAATTGCTGGCCATATATCTTGCAGTGAAGCATTTCAGTTACTTACTACAGGGCCGGCATTTCACTATTTTTACTGACCACAAGCCCCTGTGTCATGCTTTCACTACTTCACTTGATAAACACTCCCCTAGAGAAGCCAGACAGTTGGATTATATCTCCCAATTTTCAACCGACATTCAGTACATCAAAGGGGATGCGAACGTGGTAGCCGATTCTCTTTCAAGAAGTGACATTAACCAGCTCCAAACGTCGGTAGACATCAGTCTTGATCGTATGGCTCAATTACAAAGAGATGACGTTGAACTCCAAACCTGCCGCAGAAACTCTTCCTTACAACTCAAAGATGTGCCTATCCCCTTATCAGATGCAACCATAGTCTGCGATGTATCTACCGGCACTAATCGTCCATTTGTCCCTCTCAGTTGCCGAAAAGCATTGTTCGAACATTTACATTCGCTTTCCCACCCTGGAGTACGCGCCACGGTCAGGCTGATCAGCGAACGCTTCGTGTGGCCTAAAATGAACTCTGACATTCGGAGATGGGCACGAGAATGTATCCAATGCCAATGCTCCAAAGTACACCGCCACACTATTACAACCCCGAAGACGTTTAAATTACCCGAAAGGAGATTTCAGCATATCCATATAGATATCGTGGGACCATTGCCAACATCAAGGGGATATACACATATCCTGACAGCGATTGATAGATTTACTCGTTGGGCTATTGCATGCCCCTTAAACGACATATCTGCTGAAAACGTTGCTTTAGTTTTTCTCGACCGTTGGGTGTCAAACTACGGTGTACCAACTACTATTACATCCGACCGCGGTCCTCAATTCCAATCGACACTCTTTCGCGAACTGACGAGACTTCTGGGAGTGAAACATATCTCCACAACAGCCTATCATCCGGCAGCGAATGGTCTAGTGGAAAGATTCCACAGACAACTGAAAAGCTCCCTGATGGCGCAGAATGATACATCTAAGTGGAGTGAATACTTACCTTTGATTTTACTTGGTATCCGATCTACTATCAAAGAAGATTTAGGATGTACACCGGCTCAACTTGTCTATGGCACCAACCTAACCTTGCCTGGACAGCTAGTCCCCTCAGCCGATTCCACAGACGTGAACATTGCCGACTTCACTAACCGATTAACTAGACAAATGCTTCAACTTCAACCAACAGCACCTCGACAATCTCCCCGACGAGATCAGATCAACAAACATCTACAAACTTGCAAATTCGTCTTCATTCGAGTCGACGCCATCAGAAAAGGATTGCAACCTCCATACGAAGGACCCTTTCAAGTTATTAAACGTTCAGACAAACACTTTACAGTGAACAAGAATGGAAAACGAGAGACTATTTCCATTGATCGAATCAAACCCGCATACACCGACAACGACTTCGAATCTACATCGGCAACTGCGCAATCAAATAATCAAACATCCGATTCCACTCCACCGGCACCAAGTCTTATCCTCCCTCCATATCAAACACGTAGTGGTCGGCAAATCAGTAAACCGGCTCGCTACGTTCATTTTGAGGACTAACAAAAGAAAAATAATTAAAAATTATTATTATCTTTTTCGTTTAGACATTATCATCATGACCGTTAGTATTTCGTCGTAAACTTTGATGTTACTATCACTATTATTTATTTATATGTACCTCACCTAAAAAACAGGTATTGTCCTTTCCAAAAACTATTGATCTTTAATCCATATTTTTTTTAATGTTTCTTTCCCCTCCTTAATTACTGTGTATTTACATATTTTTCTTTATACATTAAAAATCTATGTTCATGGTTAGTGCAAATTTAAGTGACATGACTTTCTATTTCAATTTTTATTGCTGAACTCATTGTATATGCTTTCAGACTTTACATGATTCACATACCTTCTCGCGTTTATGCATGTTGTAATATATCCCTATTTTTATCCAAAAGTTGCTATTACTATTATTATTTACTTCATAGTTTTACGTATCATTTTCCGGTTGTCTCTCCGGACCTCTAGGGGGGAGCCGTGTTGAGTACGTAACAATGTGATTGTACACTTTTTGGTTACTTGTATAAATTCGAGATATTGTACATAATTTTTGTTTAAATCGCTTCTTGTTGAAATATACATAATTTCCGTGTACAATTGAAAAATACACTCTGCTGTTGGAGACTTCGTCTTCTCCCTGGTCACTTCTGCTTACTTGCTCCACTCACACCGTGTTGTATACTTCGGATTTATTGTAGGAGCCTACTACTCTCAACCGAAGACATTTCTACAACCGGAACACAGCAGCTACAGCAGACGCAGTCCAAACAATTAACGTGCCTGTGGATTATATAATTAATTTGTAGCCGAGGACTTACACTTTATAACCAAGTAATCCTTTTTGTTGCTATAACTCGTCACTGTATTTTTGGTAATATATTGTGATTTAACACTCCACTGACTTGGATTATTACTTTTATACTTGGAATGTTAGTGAACTCTAATATTAGTCCCCTACAAGTTAGAATTCATGCACCGACATTTGAATCGGGTCCCAGTGGCTGAATGGTATACGAGCCAGCTTGCTTGTAACCAGAAGGTCCCGGGCTCGAACCCTGGAAGTGGGTGCGTACTGCCGATGATTCCCAAACTAGGATGAAATAGCAGCTGTCCAGTACTCCCTGGTTTTCAATGGTTCTCTAACTGATATCAATCCGTGATCAACTCGTAAAAATATAAGTCTATGTAAATTAGAGTAAAGCCTGATGAAGATCTAATTGAAAACAGCAATATTATTCGCTTATATGTCTTGTTCTAATAATATAATTGCTTCAAATAACACCGCTTATTCGAACTGCTGATTCAGAATGGCAAGAAAGATGAAATAACACGATATAAAATAAGAAAGCATAACTAAATAGTTGATTTACTGAAGAATACGTGTTCACTTTTAATGAATAAAATTCTGTGATCTTAAATTTTTCTCATCGATCATCTTGAAGCATGAATTCCGAGTTCGTTATCGCATCCCAAGAGAGATACCAACAAAGAATTCTGGGGGCAAGCCCATCAATTACCTGTTTACTGATAAATATTCCTAAGAAGAAAAGGGGACTGATCGAGGACACTGTGACGACATCGTTGAGTAAAATCCCACGCTAGGCCCTCGAGTGAAACTAGAATAGGAAACGATGAGCTGAGTGTCGCCTTATGAATGACTGTGAAGAGATCACGAGGGGAGAAGAAAGCTGACGGTTACCTTGAAGCCAACTAAAGACAGCTGCAGAAAACGGGATGAAATCGAGGTGTGGTACTGAAGCTCTATTTTTTTACACAAAACCAGTCCAACATTAATTTTCCTGAAAGAAGGCCTCAAATCTCGTTTAATCGGCTGTATTATACTAAAGATCTGATCATTTCGGTTTCATCAAAACTTGATAAGTATTCATCATTGAAGTCAGGGTTGAAGTTTTGAACTGAGGACAAAGTGAGTGATATTCAAACAGCGCAGCTTTTGCAAGCTGTTGAGAAAGATTTTCAGGCAATAACGCAATAACATATACTTCATGAAAATATATACCACTGAATGACTGAGGTGAGCAGTTGTATACCACTTAAATCAACAAATAGTGCTGAGTTGACTCAAACCAGATGCGTCACCAATGACCTCGGCTCCTGAATCAGCGAAACAGCCGCCTTAATATTCAGATAACATTGATCTGGTTGGCTAGGAAGTACTACTAGTTGCTGTGATCACTATCCAAATGCCCATCCCAATCAATCACTTGGATAGAGGATTTCATCATGAGCTGATATCAATAAGGAGAACCACCGGAAAACCTGTGAGTACTGAACAGCTGTTTCATCCTAGTTTGGGACTTTTCAGCAGTACGTACCCACCCCCACGGTTCGAACCCACGACCTTTTGGTTACGAGGGGAGCTAGTTCGTAGACCATTCACTAGCCACTGACACCTGACCCAATGGCTAGAAAATCAATCTTAACTTCTGCCAGCCGATTCATGACATAGGGCGACCACTTCATAATGTCTTCTTCGATGAGGTGCTGCCTCATCTTCAACCTGCCGTACCCTACTGGTCACGGCTTCCCACTAGAACCGCAGGTCACTGCCTGAACAGGGATAGTCGCCAGTGAGCATCAGATTAATTTTTAAATATTGGTTTTGCGTGGATTTTTTTTGATTGGATGGAGGATTTCATCATAAGATAACATCAATTAGAGAGCCGCTAGAAAACCTGGGATTAAATAACTACTGAAAACCAAGAAGCTGTGGACATTTCTCCTCTTCTTGTATGTTACTCTGCACAGATGCTCACCCACGACCCTAAGGTCATTAGGTGAGCTATTGGGTCGGACCTTATTATTATTATTGCTCTCTTGGGTTCCTAGTGGAACATAGGGCTTCAACTGCACGAACTAGCGTCACCGCCAACGAATAGCATCGATAACCATGCACTTACCAGTCATAACGTCTCCTTAGAACTTCAAGACATCCATCTTATAATCAATAATGAGTTGGGAATTTATTTAGGTTTTGTGAAGATTAAGGTTTATGTTGCAGATACCGATGAAATTAGTCAGAATCCCTACGAAATGGAAAGTTTATAAGTGAATGCTCATTGGTAATTAGAACTTTATTTGCTAACTATGGCAGGATAGAAGCATTACTTAACTAATTAACAACATATATATGTGTAATATACAAGTATCCTTGTAGCCATTACAGTAACCACCGGTGACACTATCTACTTCTGTGACTAGTCTACATTTCAAAATCAGTAAACGTACTCACTTACATATACATACATACATATATGCATGCCTGCACGCACGCATCTACGATTCACCATTATCTTTTATGGCCACCCTTGATTATATGATATTTACCAGGCCAGACTTTACACAACAAGTCGCTCGACTAAAAATGCCAAGCAGGGAGGTATAATGCAGACATTAATTAAGTGTATATATATGACAATTACTATCTATACCCTGGAATGAACAGAAATGAAGTCAAATGCATAAAAATGCTATGTCGGCATCTATTCCACCCTCTTTCATATATTAAAATAAAAAGAATTGATAACTTCATCATAATTACTCTGTTTTGTCCACTGAATAGTATTTTAATTGTCTAAAAATTAGTTTATGCGCATTAAGTTGGTCTTCAGTTGGATTTCATCAACAACAAAACGGCGATATTATTTCGAAAGGCATTGGAGAGTTGGTTGCATCGAACGCTTTGGATCAGCCGGTGATCTTCCCTAATATCTTTAGGCTCCAAAGCTTGTAAGACATCATTCAACTGCTGATTAGGGGTGCAATGCCCTGTAAATAAGATACATCACAGCATCCATAATGTACGATTAAGTGTCACTGAGAGAGAGTGTCACTGTGCGTCGGTGGCACAGTGGTTAGGACTCTCAACGACCATGCACATGGTCCGGGGTTCGAGCCTGCACCGACGCACACCTGATATCTATGGTCGGCCTGGGAAATTTGGGCTACCGATATCCATGCTGAAAATTCCATACTTGTACCAAAAATACAGTGTGGAATCAAGCTGTAAATCAAAAAAAAGATAAATACATTTTAACTCATGCACTGATGAGTATAAGGGTAAAAACAAACCAGCTTCAAGTTTCAATACTCCTCTGAGATACACTTTTCTGTGGTGAGACATAAAGTGAGAAATTATTATCCTTAACCATATTTTTGTATTTTTTTAATGTCTTTAGAAAACAAAACGATGTTTCCTTCACTGATGCTTTGCTGTTCAGTGCTAATAACTTTAAGAAATCTCACTTTATACATAGTCACACTAGCAAAGTTTTTCTGCAGAAGAAAGATAAACCTGACCCACTCTTTATCCTTAAGGAAGGATATTTTCTAGCGATACAATCGACGAGGTACTAGAGCGACTCAGACAAGTCCTCATAGAAAATGGAGAGATCCTCCAAGATTAATCGAGAAAAACATGAAGTTAAAATGAAAGCCTAAAAGAACCCAGACGGTGTCGAAGAAATTGCTTTTATGAACGTCGCTGAGATTCTGAATTACAACTTGTGCAGGCCAGTGAGAAAAGCCTTATTTGTGGCTGAGCTACCCATCAATTTCTACCGCCTACAAATGATCACTGGATGTATGAAGGATAAACTGCCACTTTCGATGGGCCCCCTTCAATGTATGTCTATAAATTCACCTGCTCCTGTGGAGCTAGTTATATTTGCCGCACAAAGCACACACTTTTCAAACGCATCTCTGAACATGGTTGGTTAGCAAAAGGACAGTACAAGACAATTACTAGCTCAATTCTCGAGCACTTGGTGAACTGAAGCTACTTAGCTACATCAGAGTCGTCTTTCAGGATCATCTACAAGGTGAGGCCGAATATTACAAAGGGCGTCAGGTTTCAGCATTTGTGTATGGTGGAGGCGGTGGCAATTCGGCAATACAACCACGAACTATGTATACGGAAACAGTTTGTTCAGTCTCTTATTCTACCTTGGTCTCAACCTCTTCACTAGTCGTTCCCTGTAAAAAAAACTTTATTTTTTAGTTTTAAATTTTCAGTTCTACTTTTAGTTTGCTTTTACTTTAACAATTAATTCATTGTTATCACTCTCATATGCTCCTTTTGTACATTTTCATACCCGCTTCACACTTGTTAAATTGGCACTCAACTGCCTTTATTCTCAATCAATAACAATTTTTACCTTATCAAATTTATAACCCTCTCTTCTTTTGTGCTGTTGAGTACTACAAAATTTACAACTTTTAATTCTCACTTCTAAAGCCACTTCCGAGTAGTTATATCAATTATGTCACCCTCTATTACTGAATAATAAACTACCATACATTTTTGGTAAATGTAAATACGACTGTACAGCCTCTGAAGATGATTCCGTCGATGAAGAACATTTTCTTCGCTGAATTTGTCTTTTATTTTCTTCACGACTCAATGGGTATTTTGAGTGAAATAATTTTATGTTTTCAAGTAAATACATGGCTAAAGATAAAGGAGAATGCACAAACTGTTGGATTTGATCTATGTATAGATTATGAAATCACCAAGAGTTCATATAGTGCAAAATGCTTACCAATGTTTGATTTGATAACGTTAATTCGTCTAAAGATGTTGGATACATGGCCAAATTCTGTATTAATCTATCACTCAGAAAAAGTATTAATTAATAGAGGGATTTACACTAAGTCAGTTTTGTATTATTTGATTATATCAGACGGAAATATTCGTTCGACTTTTGTTGACATGTCGGCTGTTGGTACGGAAGCTTAGCCGATTTGTGAGGATTAACATTAATGTTATTTATTATCATTGTTTCCTCTAGGAATCAGAAGATCGAAGGACTTCAGTTAAACGTCTCCTTTGTGTTCGGTTCTCCGCCAGCGTTCGCACCTGGCTACACGTATGCCCACTTGTTTTCATCTCCTCTTCACATCACCTCCTCCTCCTCCATGTCACCCTCACACTGAACACCTAATCATCGCTTCCCATTCGTGTTCCACTCAAACGATGGCCTGGAGTGTGATGCCACTTGCTGACGCTTTGTTTTCTCAGAATATGACCAATCCAATCCAGTTACATTTCTTCCTGCATATTTGTGACACAGTTGGTTCCTGCTAGGTTGGTTTGTTGGTTCATTGTCAGAGATCTATGCCTGTTGCTGATGTTTTCTGGTCGGCCATCTGATCCTGAGTAGCACTGATTGAAGACAGGTGTTGATGAAGGCCTGTAGTTTTTTCGAAGTGACCTTCCAGATGCGCCACCAAGTCTTTGAGCCATACAGTGAGTAGTACTGACTGACTTCATACTGGAGTTGGCAATCCGGATCTTGTTTTCATTTTCGTGTTGAGACCTGTTGACCTCCTCAAAAATTTGAGAGTTATGGAAGTTTGTCTTGCTTTCCCGATCCTCTCTTTGATATCCTCACCAGTTACGTCTGCCTGTAGTTGAAACTATGCTTCCCAAGTAGGTAGGTAGGTGGGTAGGTAAAGGAGGTTGCTTTTTTCAGATTTCTCCCATATGTGTCGACTGTTGTTTGCTGTTATTGTTGTTGTTGTTGCTGTTGGCCAGGAATCTTCATCAACTCTGTTTTCCATTTGTTCCTTTGAAGTCATATCTTTGATGCTTCCTCTATCGCCAACTTGTGGCTTTCCACTTGGATATCTTCCCAATTGTGGGAAATCAGACATTTATCATCGGCGAAATCTAGATCCTCCAAGATTTTTGTGTGGGTCCATTTTATGCCTGTCTTCTCGTTTCCCGTTGTCTGACGTATTATCCAGTCTACCACAATCAGGAAAATCATCAGCGAAGGTAGGCAGGCAGCCAGTCGGTCAGCCATGTCTTACTCCCGTCTTCACTTCGAAGAAATTCGTGAGTTTCCCGTTGTGGATTACTTGGCACGCAGCACTATTGTCCAACTGTTGTATAAGGTGTATAATTGTTGGCTTCACCAAGTAGTAGTGAAGTAGTTTCTAAATCACCTCTTGATCAACGCTGTCTACCAAAGGCTTTCCCAAAGTTGATAAAATTGAGATAGAGAGCTGACTGCCATTTCAAGCTCTGTTCTATGATGATCCATAGTGTTGCGATTTCACAGACGCTTGACTTGTCTCTCCTGAATCCAACCTGTCCCCTGTAGACGTTTTTCATCCAGAGTGGCGTGTTTGATCCTCTCCAGGATGATGCAGCTTAGTATGTTATTTACTAGATGGTAATTAATAGTGATTTTTAAAATCCCGATGACACTAATCAGGAAATCTACACATCTCTAAATGGCTTAAACTGCTAAAGATTTCATCGTCTGATACCGGTTTTTGATTTGACCAACCACAATGCTTTTCCATCCCAGTTCCATGTCAGCTTACATTTATCATAGAGGAAGACAGTGTCTCAGTATGCACAAGACATGTTTTAGTCGTCTCAACAACTTCGTCAACTAACAAACACTGAGAATACTGATCCGATATAAATCTCATTCATTGTGGATGCTAAAAGTAGGCTTCAAGAAATATTTATCTTTTACTACTGTCAATCTTTGTTATTGCTTCAAGTAATGATGAACCAGACTGTCTATACAATATTATGACACACTTGAATTATAAACATCAAACACTAGAGTACCTTTAATCTCAGTGCACCATATTTTCTTTTTTCTTTTTTAAATGCCGCTTTGAACTACTTAATCTTCAAAATTACCTTCAATTTTCTCAATTTTTTTTTCATTCACCCACATTCATGCATATCGACATGCTCCAGTGTTAAACTATTATTATTATTATTGTTATCACTTATGATATCAAAGATAAAATGTCGGTAGGTGATCATTTAATATTTTAAGCGAAGAAGAACAGAAGGGGTGTCAGTCTTAATGATATATTATTTTTGTTGTTACCTGGTTAATTAATGACCTTTACTGAATATATTTACTTATCATCATGATTAAGAATGATGAATAGAATAGATAAGAATGAATACACTTCATATTTTATTAAATTATTTATTATAAGACACATAACAAACAAAACACGGTTCTGTTTTTGACCCTAATCAAAAGTTCAAGGGCCCGCAGAATATGTACGAGCTACACATTGACGAATGAGCTTCGACATATATATATATATTCAGTTTTATTAACTAATGGTTATTCAAAAAACTTTATCAGTTGTCACAATAGGGATAGACCATATCTAGAAAAGACATGTTTCTGGACCAAAGAAAGCTATGCGTCGGTGGCACAATGGTTAGGACTCTCAACGACCATGCATATGGTCCGGGGTTCGAGCCCACACCGGCGCACACCAGATATCTATGGTCGGCCTGCGAAATTTGGGCTACCGATATCCACGCTGAAAATTCCATACTTGTACCAAAAATACAGTGTGGAATCAAGCTGTTACCAAAAATTAAAAAAATAAAAAATAAAAAAATCTTTATTAACCCACCATTCAAGAGTGACCAGATTATGCAGTTGACAGCTAGCTCAAAGACTTCAGTCAGTCGTCAAGCGCTGCATCTGTTTCCCTGACATGCCGAACATTTTCATTTCCGGTACCTACGATTAAAGGATGAAATTCTGTGGACTCTACTTCAAACTGTACCTAAAAGTTCACTTTCAGTTGCAGTGACACCTATGTAGGTAGAACCATAGGAGTATTCCAATATCGTCGAAAAGAAAATGTTCCAAAATGGTTGTAATAACACACAGAAAATCCCAATGCAATTCATCTGAATAGAAATGTAGTATCATCCATTGCAAAGCACTTAATGTCAGATCACAAAATTAATATTATTGACCGCTTGGCAATTATTTCGCATAAATCGAATTCGAAGTTGGTTATTAAAGGTGCTGGAAGCACTTTGGATTAACCACATACATTCTAAACTGTGTGTACAAAAACAATAGACTTCAGCCTTCATGAATTAAAAGTCAGTCTGAACGAAGAATATTCTTTTCAATAATTTCTCCTCTTCAGGTTCTTACAATTACAATATATAATATAATATTTATTGTCGTTACAATAATGATAGCTAGTTATGCAGTGGATACATTTTTAACGTAGGATAACAGATTAGTAGTTATGGGGTGTCAAAATAAATAATCATATTCGTGTGACAAACGTGCGTCGGTGGCACAGTGGTTAAGACTCTCGCCGACCATGCACATGGTCCGAGGTTCGATCCCCTGCCGATGCACATCCAATATCTATGGTCGGCCTGCAAAATTCGGGCTACCGATATCAAATGCTGAAAATTCCATACCTGTACCAGAAAATACGATGTGGAATCAAGCTGTAATCAAAAATTTAAAAAAATCAAAAATCAAAATTAAATTAAAATTAGGCTGAAATCGATTACAAAATTTCTCGTTAAAATGGGAGACAGTGGTGGTGATTAGTTATAATAGATTTGTAGAGTGTGGGGTAGGAAAATTGACAAGTCATTTCAATGTTCCAGAACATTTACCAGCTTGGCTCAGCAGGCGGGAATTTAAGTGCATAAAAAGCTCGATCCTGTCATACCAAGTTGATACTGGATATCGTATCGATGTCAACGCAGCTTTCACGGTTATATACCGAATTCCAAAGTCTTTATCATGTACAGTCCGCTTACGTCGAATACACATAGCTGAGGCTGTTGCAATAAGATCGACTAAACCGGAACTTTTTATCCAAAATGAACACATTCAGACGCTTCTCCTACCACGGCGAAACTTGGAATGATAATTCTTCTTCTCACCAAAAGTGCTCCTTCCCCCTAACCCTCTTGATTTTTTTCTTTTTTTACTTTGCTTATTATTACTATTATTCGTCATAATTTATGCCCTTCATGCAAACATTCTCTAGATAGTATCGAATTTTCCATTGATACTATCCGGATTTACTATTAGTGAAATTAACTCTTTTCTCAATATATGCCTCCACCTGTTTCATTTCACATATTGGTTATTTCATTATGAACCTGTGATTGCAGTCTTACTATCTCCTCCTCTGTGATACAGACCACTTTGTACTAGTCACTCACTCACTCACCTGACACCTTTTATAACCTTGAACTGATTTGTCAATTTTCCTACCCCACACTCTAGAAATCTATTATGACTAATCACCACCACCATTGTCTCCCATTTCACCGAAATACTTTGTAATCGATTTCAGCTTAGCACGTTTGTCACACGAATACGACTATTTATTTTGACACCCCATAACTACTAATCTGTTATCCTACGTTAAAAATGTATCCACTGCATAACTGGCTATCATTATTGTAACGACAATAAATATTATATTATATTTTATAATTGTGAGAATCTGAAGGGAAATTATTGAAAAGAATATTCTTCGTTCAGATTGACTTTTAATTGATGATATGGGAATATTTCACATTATTAATTCTTACAACTTCACCCTTAGCCTACCATGAACTGACTACTTGACCTATTTAAAAATATGATTGGTCATCAGCAGAATGTACTTTTGTTCCATATATAACTGAGTACTGTCAAGTATTTTAATTTATTATCATTATGAACCATGGCCAGTTAGGTGTAAAGCGATTGTAGAGAAACCACGAAATGAAGATATCATCTCGCGAAATTTGTCTTCTAAATGCCTTTTTACGATGAGTTGTGCCTAACTTATCTAGTTGTTTATTAATTCCGTATAAAACAGACTGCCACAGTGTTAAGTGCAGGACATTGATTGGATAGACTGATTCTGAGAATTAATCATTGTATCTCATTTCAATTAGTGCAAACCTTATTTAAACTGCATTCAACAACTATATGATGGATGGTGTTGTATATATATATATATCAGGTAACTCACAGTGAAAAGCTCAGAGGAACCTGTGAAGTGAAGATAGGAATAAGGCAAGGTTGTTGCCTAATATTATTTATAATCTTGCTAATTAAGGTGGACTATATCGTTTAGCAGGTTGTAAGGAATGAGGAGACGCGTTCATAATGGATCTATAAAATAATCATAGAAGATTTGTATTTCGAAGATTTGCAGGAAACAATCTACAGTATTGGTTTGTAGGGATTTGATTGATCGGTTTCAGGATTTCTTCATGAACTGACAACGATTGACGAACCACTGAGAGTACTCGACAGATGTTCCGTCCTAGTTTGGGAATCTTCACCAGTATGCACCTAACACAGAGGGTTCGTAGCCAGGACGTCTGACCAATATCAGCTCATGATGAAATCCTTTAACCAATCAATCAGATCCCTACAAACCAATGCTTGAATATCAATGAGATGCTCGCTAGCGACTGGCCCTATTCAAATAGGTAGTCACGACGATTAGGATACAGCAGGTTCGGTGTGAAGACAAATACTAGCCAAAGACATAAGCTAGTGGTTGCGCTATATCATGATTTGGCTGGTAGAAGCTGGAATTCATGGGCTGGCCATTGGATCGGTTAGGTCCCAGTGGCTTAAGGATCTAGGAGCTCGACTTGTAACCAGAAAGTCCTGAGTTCGAACAGCGGTGCGTATGTACTAATGGAGAGTTCCAAACTAGGACGGAACAGCTGGCTGTCCAGTACTCCTAGTGGCTTTTCCAATTGTCCTCTAACCGATGTCAGCTCATGATGAAATCCTGTAATCAAAAGATCTACGGGTTAGCAGAAGAGGGAAAGAAGACAGAGCTTCATAAGAAAGTAGAGAATAAAGAGGTTATGAATACATCGAACTAATAATAACGACACCAACTACTAAGACCATCAAAGTTGGGATTCTAAACGATGTCATCTGCTACCCTCACCTAAACTAGACAGCATCGACTAAACTGCAAGCACTTAGCCCGAATGAGGTTATCACAGTCAACTAGGATTGGATAGAGTAAACAAGAAAGGTGTTAATTACCCTGAAATCTATGTGAACATCAACAGCATTCCCTACAAGAAACAAGAACAGAATTTTCAATACTGATGCTAAGTTTTTACTCCTATGTGGCTCAGTGTCTTAGGGTGCTAAACCACTACGGCTTTTGTAGCATCTAGATTTTCATTAACATCTGCATTCGCTGAATACTGAAGATCAGATGGCCAGGATGAAAGAATGGATAACAAGGAACTCTAGCAAGCAGCGAAGTAGTCGACAAAATTTTTTATTATCTATTATTGTTATTGTTCCTTTGGGCTCTGAGAGGAACATAAGGCTTCGAGAGCACATCTCCACTTTTTCCTGTGTTCCAAGGTCCCGCGATCGACCATAGCCTCTCAACTCCTCCTCTCTTGATTCCCCCTGTGTCACCCACTCATCATTTTCCATTCAGGTCCCACTCGAGCCATGGTCTGACGCCTGATGTTATTCGATGGCCTCCTAAACGTATTCCTAATCAATACATCTCCATTTCCTCTTACTTATTAATTGAGCAATAGGCTGCTAGTTAGTTTTTGCCAGAATTTCTTGTTACTAATTCTTTCTCCCCGGTCGGCCATGTGATCTTCAGTTTGAAGCTAGAGAAGGGGTCAGCTGTTGTTGATAAAAGTCTGTAACTCGTTGGAAATCCTTTTTGTCGAGTTTTTGACCCGTATATTCCAGTGCATTACACTTAGGACTACTGTCATTGATATTAGGTAGCTTTGTCTTCACCTCAAAGGCTTCGATGAGCTTTTCGGTGTGGATCACCTGGTACATGGCATTGTCATATAGCTGTTGAATGCGGTTGATAAGGATTTGGAACACTGCATAATGTTGAGTTAGTTTCCAAGTTACTTTGTGGTAAACGCTGTCTGTCGAAGGCCTTATCGAAGTCATTGAATTTTAGGAAGACATTTGACTATCAATCATTTGCTTTGTTAGGTGGTAATGATTGGTGTTGCCATTCAATCCTCACATGATTTTCTCTTCATGAGTTCAGCTTGTTCAATATCCTATAACTCAGTAAATATGCAGAGGAAGGTAGAAACAGATAGGATATACACATACCCGCTGAGAGTACCTGAAAGTGACATCATATACGCGGAAGTCGAGTGGAAATTGAATGAAATGCTTCAGACTAGGCATCTGTGCTTGGCAAGGAGAGAACCATTTCATGCAGAGAAAATGAAGCCTATAGGTAGTTGTATAGACAGTTGAGGTTAACGGTAGAGAAATGAATGTCATGGACATATGTTAATGTTCCTTTCGGGATGTGAGAAACGACTAATAACAATATATCTCACTTAAATGAAGCCTACGTGTACCCAGAAGTAATTTTCTTACAAACGATGGTGTAATTCATACCAATAGTATACATGACAACTTAACACAGATGTAGGTGTAGATTCTCTGTGTTTAATCACAGACAGCAATCAGCACAAATGGAAGAAGTTTCAAAGAAGCGACCTCCTTCAACTACTCACTAACCTACTTACCTGGGAAGCAACATTTCAACTACAGGTGGACAGAACTGATAAGGATATCAAAGAGAGGATCGGAAAAGCAAGACAAGCTTTGATTACTCTGAGGTTGGTGTGGAGATCAACAGCACTCAGTACGAAAATGGAAATAAGATCCAGATTTTCAACTCCAATGTGAAGTCAGTGCTACTATACGGGTCAGAGAGTTAGCACCGCGTCACGAAGGGTACTTCGAAAAAACTACAGACTTTCATCAACGGCTATCTTTGCTCATTGCTACTGAATTCAGCAACAGGGATGGATCTCTGACAATGAACCAACAAACCAACCTGGCAGGAACCGACTGTGTAACAAACATGCAGGAAGAAATGGAGGTGAACTGGCTGGCCAGACTCTGAGAAAACAAACCATCATTAAGTGACAACACACGCCAAGCCATCGTTTGAGTGGAACCCGAATGGGAATCAGTGAGTTGGTCGTCAGTGTGAGGGTGACATGGAGGAGTAGGAGGCGATGTGAAGAGGAGATAAAAGCATGTGGGTAAACTTGGAGCCAGGTGCGGACGTTGGCGGAGAACCGAACGCAATGGAGACGTTTGGCTGAAGTCCTGTGTTCCTCCAGGAAATAAAGGAAACAATAATATAATAATAATCACAATGACCAGGCCAAATTAACTGTGTTTATTTTTCTAATTGAATTAAAACACAAAGTGGACTTATAAATACTGTAGCCATCATTATTATTGTTTACCTGGTTATTTCATTCCTCTCGAAATCGATTAAAATAAATCAGAATATTTAAAGGCAGGAATGATGACCTTACTGAAATTTGTTTTTATTAATATATAGTGAAAAAATATTCCGAAGGTCAGTTTTTAAAAAATCCAGGTAAAATTAATAAACAAAACCAAATGTGAAACTTCCCTCTCTTTCTCTCTCCCTCTGTCATTTCTTAAGTCTTACTCCTTACAAACGTCCAAGTGGTTGAATGGTCTGCGAGCATACCTTATAACCCGAAGGACATGACTTCGAACCCTAGAGGGTGAGTGGGTACCAATGGAGAGTCTCAAAATAGGACGAAACATCTGTCTAGTACTCCATACTCGGTTTCCAATGGTTCGCAGACTGACATCAGTACGTGATCAAACCTGCAACGGTTCATTTAATCTTCGCAAAATAACATTTGATCATCAAATGTGTTTATCGTCATATTTGAAATTACTTATGTTTGTGATTTTCGGTTGACATCTGGGAGAAGTTAAAGTTCAGGTTCCAGAAAGTACCAAAGGAGTGTGACCTTACCAGTAACCTAGGGATGCCCATTAGGTAGATAATGAAACCAGGCTGACAACATTGGAATCATGAATAAATTAAACTTAATGAAGTATTATTATAATATAAGGGATATCTGGTCAGTTTAAGGCTTGCGTCTGCGAAAGAAGAAATTAAAGTTAAGGATAATGACACGTTATGGTTTAGATTAACCTAGCAAAGGAGATATTAAGGTAGGTTCCAGTTAGGTTAGTGTTATATTACTATGTTGACACTCCAATCAAAAACTGAGAGGCGTTTTATCCATTACTTTCACGAATATATGTGTATAATATGCGTAATAATTGCCTTTCTCATGTCATTGGTGCGTTCAAGGTTATTCACGCGTTGCTACTTTGTGGTGCATAAGTTCTATTCAAATTCACCCATATCTATAACGATACTGATTAGCTTCATATCAGTAGAAGAACTCCTTCGATGCACTCCTCGATATTATCCACAAATAATAACTCAAAGTTACATCTCTAGGGGTGGCTAGCATGAATATATTCCTCTTTTGTCCTAGACTGTATGTCATTGCTGTAAAATATGCATATCACCTATTGACTTAATCCTTATTATTTGTATTTGTTCGTGTTTAGCTCCTAATGGAAATGCTTCCCTATGCCGATGTGTGATAGCGATTGTTATTTTATTTAAATGAGGTCAAGGTCAACAGTGGAAGCCTTTGACCTTCAACAACCTGTGGGAAGTGTTCAGTGCATGATTCTTGCTGACGGAGTTTTTATCTAGTCTGGTTGGGAGTATTCTTCTTAATTCATGCTTTGCTACTCTGTGGTGCTTAACTTCTTTCTAAATTCACCCATATCTAACCGTATTGATTATCTTCATTTCACTACATGAACTCCTTCGATGCATTCTTCAATATTATCAACAAATAATAACTCAAAGTGCCTTCTGTCATGGTGGCTAGCAAGCAGTAGAATCCACTCTGTGCCTTTAGTCCTCTTCTAGATTGGTCATCAGGACGCACCTTCTATCTAATCAATGCTGGTCTGTCTATTAGTTCACTGGCCTTCCAAATAATGGGTGTGATGTTCGAAGCTGTGGATGACGGGTTCAAGAGTCATTTTACCATGCTGTCACTAAGTGGGATGCTGAAGAACCCTAGATGCACATCCTGGGTTCTAATTCTAATCAAGTTTGTTTGTAAATCGTCTTTATCTTCAATAATATGTAACTCCTAATTTCACAACATTTTGACCTAATTTCATTATCTATCTTATCGTCCACTGCTTCATCTATTTCTACTTTTGTTTTTCACTATTGATGTAGCAGTGGTATTATTCTTTTTTCACAGGGGTAGGCTTGCTAGCCTCAAACCTTCTTACCGGGCTTGATAGCAGGCTAAGAGAAGTTTAAGAGTTCACCAGACGGGAATCTAACCCGGACCATTTCGTCAAACTACAGTTGTCAGGCTTAGTTGCTTCTAACTAATTAAAAATGAAATTAGGTTCTTCTTTTATTAGTCGTATGTTTACTTAAAACTCTCCGTAGTTGAAGAGAAACTTCGAAATTCGAAATTCGTCGAATAATACAGGCTATAAAGCTTCGATAAAAATGATATATACCTTAATGACGACATTTTCTTTCCTTTAAGACCTCAAAACACCTCCAGTGTATTATTGACAGAATAATAAACCAGCTTTATGATGAGAAAAAAAAGACGCAAACAGCGAAGAAAAGTTCCCTTTCGACAATTCAGTTTTATAAGATAATAAAAAGAAACAAAATTATAGTAGGAACTTTACTCTGGTCACGGTTGGGGCAAGTACGGCCGATATACTTTGCTCCACACAACTCAACGTCAAGTCCACAAACATATTCTACAACATTGTCCAGCTTCGTTGACCAGAGGAGAAAAGAAGAATAGCAGAAGCTCCATCCTTGAACACCTCGTCATTTCCAGACATCGGGCGCCCCACCCCGCCATGAATGCTTCACAGTGTTATACACAGTCCCTCAATATCGTACAAACGGACTTCACATACGCAGTGTCTGTGCATAGCTGAATCATTCGGGATCTGAAACTGGACCTCTGCATTCAAGAGAGCTACATGTAGTCACTCGCCCCAGCGTGGCCAGAGTAAAGTTCTTGCCATAATTTCGCTTCTTTCTATTATCTTGTGAAAATGAATCGTCGAAAAGAAAATTTTCTTCGCCGTCTACGTCCTTTTCTTATACTTCAATCGCGTCTTTTTCTTATACTTCGAATATTACTACTCTAAATAAAGATAACTAGCGCACTATGACCTTCATCCATATACACTGTCTTAGCTGAAGAACAAAGATGAAACGTCTGATCAGAAAGAATAAGTAACAAAGAGTTCTAGTAGCCAGAAAATCAGCCAACAACACACTGCTCGAAAAAAATATGCAGACAGAAGAAAATGGAGATAGATTGTTCATACTGTGAAGAAACCTCCAGTTGACATCAACATCAGGATCTGAAAGGAGACTGGGATTAGAAGTGACAAGATTAGCGTCTGAGGATCATATGGAGGAGATTATATGCAGGGGAAATGAAAGATTATAAGCAATGGAGGAGCCATTTGGAATGGATAGGATAAAAACGAGTGCAAACTGGAGATTCATCCCACCAGGAGCATAAGTAACAGGTAATAATGCTAATAACAATGAAGCATAACAATGAGTCTATATTGTTTATGAGGTTCCAAAAAATAAGAAAAAAGTCTTTACGAGTAGATTACGGATTGATAACAGTTAGAGAACCATTGAAAAAACCCACCAGGGAGTACTGCACAGCTGCTGTTTCATCCTAGTTTGGGAATCATCGGCAGTACGCGATTAAAAACCAACTAAAGAAAATAGTCGTTTAATATGATCCATTTTTACAATGGATCTTATTAAATCAGTTGGGTTTGTTTATCGCCTGTTGATATACCATTTGTTGCGACCGAAACTAATATGTTGTGGTCTGGATACAGGAGGTCAATTTTTGAGTTCTGCTGTATTTCTAGCGTAAACTTCCTTCAGTTGTGCACAGTCCGAATAAAGTTATTTCTGATAAAATCTGTGGCACAGTTCAAAAATAATAACACATGAAAGCTCGAAATCATCTCGGCAATGCTGTTAGCTAAGTATGCCGACCCAGAACTTTCGAAACAAATAATTCACAAATAAATCCTTTAATTTCAAAACAACCATAAGAAGTACCTGAGAACTGAGGAGAATACTGAAGTAACAGAGAAGATTTGTTGCTCATGTGGAGGATTTCGATGAGGTTGTGTTCACTGAGCTGGTTGATTCAGTTGCAAAGTTTCCGTTGACCTTCCAGATATCATTTTCAGAGCAATTTTTATCATGAAATTCATACTAATGCGATTAAGTGAAACAGGTCTCTTCAGCTAGAGACAGTTTGGAGTAAACATACGACTATTGAAATAAGAATCTAGAAGAAACTAAGCCTGACAATCGTAGTTCCATACTGTGAAATTAGAAGTTACATAACAATGAAGATAAAGTCAATGTACAATCAAACTTGGTTGAAATTAGAATCCAGAAGGTCCATCTAGGGTTCTTCAGCATCCCACTTAGTGACAGCATGGAAAAATGACTCTTGAACCTGTCACCGTTATCTCGGAAGTCTGTGAACTAATAGAGAGACCATCACTCATTGAATAGGTGTATCCAGATGATGAGTCTCGGAGAGGACGAAGTACACAGAGTGGATTCTGCTGTTTGTTAGCCACCATGACAGAAGGCACTTTGAGTTATTATTTGTGGATAATATTGAAGAATGCATCGAAGGAGTTCATGTAGTGAAATGAAGTTAATCAATACGAATAAATATAGGTGAAGTTAAAAGAAAGTTAGGCACCAGAGAGTAGCAACGCGTAAATTAATAAGAATATTCTCAACCAGACTAGATCGAAACTCCGTCAGCAAGAATCATGCACTAAACACTTCCCACAGGTTGTGGAAGGTCAAAGGTTTCCGCGGTCAACCTTGACCTCATTCAATTAAAATCACAACCGTAGAACAACACCTGATCAAAACCATCACCCAACCACAAATAGAAGCATTTCCATTAGGAGCTAAACACGAACGAATACAAATAATAAGGATTAAATCAAGAGGTGATATGTAAACGTTAGGGCAGTGATATATAGCCTAGAACAAAAGAGGAAAATATTCACAAAGTTAGTTGAAATATCCAAATAATTATCAATATTGTATTTAGATCGTTCTGGTTTGGAGAACTTTCCAAACAGTTGTTCTTCTGCACCTTCGTCACATTTACCTGAGAGCCTACATATGCTCTAGACGCGATTCCATCAACAGCATAAAATAACAATGTTTCAGTGAAACTTTTGGTGAAGGATTTTTATTACGCGGCGGTTGAATAAAAAATTGGACATTGAAAGTGTCGATCGGTCAATGGAAGAACGCTCTCCAACTACACACATGGTCCAAGGTTTGAATTCCCTACTGACGACACATCCACAAACCTTGCCCACTTTACTGACGAAGAATAGTCCTGGAAACGGGGTTAAAGTTGAGCGTGAGGTCTGCAGTTTCACTTCACAAAAATATCACTCCCACCACTCCTATACTTCGTTCTCAGAACTCACAGAATGCAAAAAGACAGTGAAAGTATGAACTTTATTAGCTGATAAGAAAATTACATGGACGGTATATTTTGATTTTATGCTTTAATAAATAATAGCCTTGTGAAAAAATAACAATATAATAATAATAACAGCTTTATTCCAAACACTTTATTTCATAAAGTGTGAAATTCTTAGCATGTAGTACAATGCCGCAACTTATTTTCTCTCCATTCCTTTTCTCTTTCTTTTTGCATGACCTTCTATATTCCTCCAATATCAAACTTCGTTGAATATAACGATGATTTTACCATTTCTGTGTCATTAGTTTATCCAATGGCTTGTTCTTATATGAATAGATTCTTGTCTGAAGTTAACAAATGGTTTCACCTAAAAATGGTCGTAAATTTTTAGAATTTTCAATATATTTGTGCGTTGGAGTTTCTGTAGCGATTTTGTTAAGTTTTGGGGTGGAGTTGCTAGCACCACGCATCAACCCTCCCTCTTTATCCGGGCTTGGCACCGGTTAGAAACTAGCGACCTAGTAAATCTAAGCGAGGTTAAGAAATAACAGTCTTCAAACTGAATCCATCTAAATTGCGTATTGTTGATTTTAGCTTCAGATGCAAACTAGACTTGCGTAAACTGGCTGATTCAGTCGCACATGATTCCTGTAATATTGACGACACTGCTACAGGGAGTAAATCGAATATCTCTCTCATCTTATCACCAGTTCTTCTTCCAATCTCTGCTGGACATCTCATATCCTGTTGATTTCTGAGAAAATTTTTCGTTTAAGTTATTACATAAAGAAGTTGAAACATTCTGCTGGTATAACTCCACCTCATTTCTTCTTTTACAATTTTCTGATTGATGTATTCTGCCCGATGAACTTTGAGAAGACAGAAGTGATGAAGATAATCAACGAACCGCAACAACCAGCAACAACCAGCAACAATCAAATGGAGAGATTTAACAGAGGTTACTTCCTTCGACATCGTTTCAGCTACAGGCAGTTGAAAACGGTTGAAGATGTCAAAGCTATTCAAAATCGGAAAGGCAAGATACATCTTCATCAACCTGAAACCAGTTTGAAAGTCTTCTGCGCTGCACTCTACCTCAGCATAAGGAACAAGATTCATATTTTCAACACCAGTGTTAAGTCGGTCCTTCTATACGGGCCAGAAACTTGGCCAGCGTATCACGAAAAGGATTTCCAACAGGCTATCCCGACTTTCATTGACAGCTGCCTACCTTAGCAAATATGTAGGAGAAAATGGAGATGGATGTATCGGGCATACACATTGAGGAGGCTGTCGAATGACATCGCGGTCAATATAGGCCAGTTCTTGAGTGGAATCTCCATGGGAAGCGACAAGTGGGTCGTTAGTAAGAGAGTGGTGACATGGAGGAGATCATGTGAGGTAGAGATGAGAGAGAGTTCAGGCAATCATGGACCCAGCTGCAGAGGATGGCAGAGAATAGAAGAAAGTGGAGATGTTTTTAAAGCTCTATGCTCCACTCGGAATCCAAGGGAACAATAATAATGATTATAATAAAAGTGTATTCTATCCATTCTTCTTTATTGTTCACCACACACTTATTCTTCCCAGCTGGACTTCTCACAAAAAGACTTTGTCATGTTACGTAGACGACTAAGAAGGCTGTAAGTAGGATTAGTGGTATAACTGTGACTCAACTAACGGACATTGTTGTCAATAGGCACTTTGATTCTTGCAAGCATTTGGCTGAAGTTATCTTGTCTGATACTGAACATCCTCTTTATTCTCAACTTTGTCTTTTGTGTCCCTTCGGGTAAACCCAGAAGGAACTTCATAGAAATTTACACTGTTACACCTAAATATAAAAATTCTACCATACTAATCATATTTAGCACGAGTATTGGTTGTGTCAAGAGAGAGAGTCAGATGTCAAAAAGGAGCTTTTAGATCACTAATCTGAACTGAAAAGTATAACCAAAGATGATTATTATTATTATTATTATTATTATTATTACATGTATTACCTATGATACTATCTACTTATACTTCATTATATTTCCACTAACATTCTGTTTATAGTGGTTTCATTATTAATATTATTAGAAATGCTTTAAATATTATGTATGTACATATTCACGTGAAAGGCGCGGTTAATTTTTGTAATATGTATAAAACGGTGAAAATTCCATTCTGTATAGTTATTACTATAGTTTGGAATAAGGTGATTATTATTATAGAAAAAGGGTGAAATAACTACGAGGATATTTAAACTAACAACAATATCAATAAGTAGATAAGTGTAGAAATAAAACTAATTGAACATATGCCAAATAGCCTACATTTCAAGGGAAAAATTTGCTTAGAATAGTGCAGTTGCCAGGCATCTTATCAATATGGGTCATGAGATGGACAATGAGAAATCCGTTAGTTAAAATTATCAGTAGACAAAATAGTTTAATTCTGCACAAGTTTGTAGAAGCAATCTCTCTATCAAACGCCTGAAACCCAATTTATGCGTTTAGAAAGGAGGAGGTATCAGTCTTCCCTAGCCCTAGAAACTGGATGTGTTTATTTTATCTTTTATTTGATTGCGTAATCTTTGGCTTTAACTCCACCCTCTCTTGATATAGTGTGATTCTGCTTGTCTCTTATTTCTGTGATTTGAGCTGAACTCATCAGAGTGTTAGTGTATTTACTCACCCTATTGTCTTTATTATATAACTCTTTTGGCATTTAATCATGCACTGATTTTGGTTTGAACTTGGACTCTCAGAGCGTCAAGCGTGAGGCAAGCAATCCCACAACGTAAACAAAGTTGCTACAGAAACTTCAGTACGATGAGTTTCATTGTGACGAACGAAGAAGTCTATGTAGGGACATGGAACGTCCACACCATGTATGGCAATGGAAAAGCTGTCTAGATTGCAAATGAGATGAATAGATATGGTATTCAAGTACTGGGAATATGTGAAAAAAGATGGAATGGGAATGGACTCATAAAATTGTCAACTAGAGAATCAATGATCTACTCAAGTCACCCAGAAGACAACCACGATTACCTCGAGAGTGTGTGGCTATCATGAAGTCACCAACGGCAACGAAGGCCCTCATAACAATGGGAGGCGATCTCGTCCAGGATAATGACAGCCATATCCAACTCAGAAACTATATAGGTGTAATTTATGAACACTATTTATTATATTTGGAGCCCTCTGTCAGTTGACATTATGCAAAATTTGCAGGTATGTCAAAATTCTTCTGTAAATAAACATCACAGTTTTTTTTTTATTTTGTAAGCAGATGACAAGAAGCCAACGAAATAAATGTTTGTAGCATATTATTCTGCACAAACCACTGTTGTTCTTGCTTTATGATAAGTCATTTACATCACAGTAAGGTAGGAATTCATATCAGAAGAAAGGATAACACTTTGAGGGCTACCTGCTACAGTAAACAATGCAGTGTGAGACTTTCTTTTGTACACAATGTTGTATTCCCCATCAGACCAAATGACTGTAGAAAAAGAAGAGTAACACTATACGATAAGATGGTTACATAAATATTATTCTGAATGGGTTTCAGGATTTCATCACCAGCTGATACAGGTTAGAGAACCATTGTAAAACCCATAGGGAGTACTGGACAGCCAACTGTTTCACCCTAGTTTGAGACTCTTCGTCAGTGTGCACTCACTTGACTTCAAACTCAGTACCATTTTCGTTGCAAGGTGAGCTTGTAGACCAGGTAGGCTGTTACCTGCGTTTTTGTGAGAAGTCTCGACCAGTGGGGTACAGCGGGTCGGGAGTGAGGGTAAATACTCGCAAGAGATGACGTTGGTTATTGGTCGTGCAATATCGAGAATTCATGGACCATTGTTTAGGTTGCCAGTAGGCTTAGTGGTCTATCAGCTCGCCTTGTAATCAGGAGAACCTGCATTCTAACTCCGATCGGTGTGAACTATTAAGGATTCCCACACTAGGATGAGACAGCTTTCCAGTACTCCCAGGTTTCCAATGTTTTACTAACCGACGTCAGATCATAATGAAATCCTCAAATTAATCAAATCTCTGCAAACCAACCCTTGGTTTTTTTTAATCGTTTCTAATGACGAATAAATTCAATGATCATATTAATAATAGTGATACAATTTCGACAATAAAGCCAGATTTTCTGTGACAAGTAAGGTTGTAGCTGTAAATAATTCTCCAAAATGATTAGTCTACAACACTCTTCTTTCAGCAATGGATGCTGACCTCCAGTGTTTGAGTCAACTCATTAAGCTAAAGGAACACGGCCAAGCATCCATTTCATTCAATGTACCATCGTGTTACATTCGGTCGTTCGCGTACAATCCCTACCTAATTGAGCAATCATCATCGCACTACGATTCTAGTCCTAAAATATATCTCGTATTTTGAACGATCAATTTGGTGTTAAGATTTGTTTTTTGATCTAACCAGAATAATTACTTTAAGAACTTGCGTTTGCATAGAGCTCACTTTGTTTAGCCATCAATATCCCTTCATCATATAAAAGGTTAACAACTATTCATTTGAACTGTATATAATAATGCAGAGAGGACACTTGAATTTGAATTAATAACAACTCTAACAAGTAAACATATCTAGAAAACTATGTCATATAGGAGAAATAGGCAGATTTTTATGCGAAGAAAAATGACACTTGTGTATCATTAAAGCGAAAAAGGCCTTATTCTTACGACTTCACTACCTCGGGGATAACATCAGCGAGATACTAATACAACGCCTAAGGAATGCTGTAATAAGAGCATTCTGGGATGCTGAATTATGCCTACTTTTACGTTCGGGAATAAAAGACAAACTGCTTAATTTCGCCTCTTCTACACGTACCTACCAATTTGAGTGCTCCTGTGGAGTCAGTTACATAGGTCGTACAATTAGGTGTGTTTTTCATAGGATTTCCGAACATCACCCTGTGTGGTTAAGTAAAGGAAAAACAAAGTCCACTCACCACGCTATCCTATCCTATCTTGTGGATACAGAACACAAAAGTGATGTTAACGAGATGCCTTTCAAAGTCATCTACCACATACTAACCAACTAATCTTTAACTTCATCTTGAGAGTCCTCCTACTACATATTGCTGAGGCTGGCTGTTGGGATCCACATTAAGAAACCAAACTGCTCATAACATCCAAAATATTGGAAAGGATTGAATTTACCTTTTCACTCACGATCTCCTTCACCGAACACTTCAATATTCCTAACTTATGTATCAGCACTTTTAATTGTTTGTTGATGGTTGACAGTGGAATCTAAGATGCATGTTTCGTCCCATTCAGGACCCATCGGCGCCCCAGGTGATTGATGATGTTCCCATCGTACAGCAAGTATATTATTTTTTTTGATTATAGCATGATTCCACACAGTATTTTTGGTACAGATATAGAATTCTCAGCATGTGATATTGGTAGCCCAAATTTAGCAGGCCGATCATTGATATGAGGTGTGCGTCGGCTGGGGATCGAGAGTAGGACCATGTGCATCGTCCTTACCACTGTACCACCGACGTATATATACACAGACAATGAGTCAGAAGTGTCATGAAACGCTGGTCCTGGAATACACAGTTAGCGACTATCAACTGGTAACATCATACTTATCTCTTCGTATGATCGAAATGTCCAAGTGAGACTCCAATGTATCAACGTAGACGAGTATAAGCAATCAACAGGAAATTGTCCTCGCATTTCCTGCACAGTGGTTAAGTAAACGACAAGCGAAATCTATTTATAGCTCCATTCTATCTCATCTTTCGGATGCAGAACACAAAACTGATGTTAACGAGGCAGCTTTCAAAGTCATCCACTGCATACCAACTAATCTCAACTTTACATTAAGAGTATGTCTACTACATATTTCTGAGGCTGGCTGTTGGGATACCCATTAAGAAAGCTAACTTATGTATGTATCCAAAAGAAGCTCGTTGGTTCAGACACTGTCCTTACTACCTTGGTCGTCAATCAAGGTTTCAATGATCCTCAATTTAATGTGGAAATATCCTTAATTTTATTTGATATTCTATTTGCTATTGCATTTTTATGCTAATTATAATTTATGCATCTTTCTTGAACTGTGGTAATTCCATTGATCTTACTTTACAAATCAATATTATTTTTAAAAAACACTAATATTGTTATTGACTACTAATCTATAATATTCTATGTATATAAACACTTGTATACATAATTGTAGAGCCAGAAGAGGAGGAAATTATCGAAAGGGTTAGATATTCTTTGCTCAATGTTTTCTTTTTGTTTTTTCTACTTGTGTATCAGTTGACATAAACAAATCTTAATTTTGAAAGTTGGCACTGCGTTGATATTTTGTTTGGCACAACATTATGTGTTCACAATTTCTGTTAAATAATGATTCATTTCGAACCAGGTAACTCAAAAAGATGAATGTAGTAGCATTGTAAAACAAAAATAAACCGTATATGCATGTCCAAATCAAGTTCACATTTAAGAGTTCTGAAAGATTTGAGCATTCAGTATATGACATTCATTCTAATAAAAGTTTTTGTGAACAAAACAAGAACTACAGTTTTAGCAGAATAAACTGGTACCATCACTGTTTATTTCGTTGCCTTCTCGTCAGCTGCTTACATGGCAAAGACATTATTAAATATATCTATAAAACCAATTTTAACATCCTTGCACAGAGTTCATTTTAAACAGAAATCAACCGATCAGTATATGCATACAGTAATAATACATATAAGTATATATATGTAATATTAAACACTATTCCGAACAATAACAATCATATACAATGGAAACTTTTCAGAATTATGCATTCAGATAAAATAGAGATGAAAATATCCAGTTACCAGGGCAAAAAAGACTGATAATTGTTTCTTTCTGAAAGCACAAATCAGGTTTCAGGCGCTTGATGGACATCACCTCAGCAAACTTGAGAAGAATTGAGCTTTTTTGCCTGTTGATAATTTTGAACGATTTTCCGACGTCCACCTTATGACCCGTATCAAGGAGATGCTCAGCAACGGCACTTTTTAAAGCATTTGTTCCCTTTAGACATAAGCTTTTTGGTACATGTTCAGAAAATAGTAGATATGCCTTTCTTTGTATTTCCCTGCGAATGAAACCACACTCCATCCGGTTGACAGTGAAGACAGATACTCGCCAGCGATGGCACTTGGCTGGAACCATCGTATTATATATCACGAAATGATAGAAGCTGGAATTTATGGGACAATGAATCGGGTCCCAGTGGCTAAATGGTTTACGAGCTCACCTTGTAATGGGAAGGTCCTGGGTTTGAACCCCCTGCGGTGGATGCGTAGTATGCTGACGAAATACCTGTCCAGTACTTTCTGATGGCTTCCAGTGATACCGATCCACAGTCATACCTGAAATAAATCAAATCCCTACAGACTAACACTTAAAAATACCTAAACTTTAATTCATCAAAGTCATCAATTGCTGTAAGTCTACTGATAACAGGCACACTCTTTGATAACGAAAGAAAAAGAAAAAATATGAAATACTGACGAAATCCCCAAGAAAAATAACCATCCAGAGGTTTTCATTAACAAAACTCAACGCCTTAATTGAACGTCTTTGGAAACGTATTTCGAAGTTAGGAACCTCAATAGCTGACACTCTATAGAGCAACCTTATTTATTCATGAGAAAAACTGAATTGAAAAAGTTCACAATCTAACTATATCTAAGCAATAAAATGCCAGAATGTTATGCGATATACACCAGACTTACCTCATGAGAATTCAAGATTAGTAAATATGAATACTTGTAGCGCCTCTATTTGGCAAGTGAGAAAAACAAGTTGAACTAGAAAGGCTTGAAAAATTAGCAACCAGCCATAGGTCTACACCCTGTAGTATCAGACGACAAAATTGACCCTGCAGGGTGTTGGAATCACCCAGGAAAATTTCAGAAATCACAAAGAACGTCTAATATCATTAGAAGCCTTTTTGTATTAAACGGAATCCCAATTGTGTCCATATGATTGATGGATTACAAAAAAGAATTTGACCAGGCTACGACACCTCGCTCCTCCATGAAGTGACAAAATCAACAGTAATGTGATTGGTAATTTCACCGGGTAAACACATGCTGTTTCTATAATTTAATACGCTTATCAAATCCAACAATGTACATATGGTTTTGTTATTTTTACTAGTTACTGAAGAACCATGATTAAGTTAATGGATACAGGCCAAGAATTTGTAAATTCTGGTTTAATAGTACTTTGACAAAGCTATTAGCATTAAACAGAGAAACGTCAGTAAAACAAAACCTTTTTGTTCTTTTTTCATTTATCAGGAAATACAAACATTTTAGGGTGGAAAAACTATGTGATTTGTTGGATGGTGACCAGGAGTGAGAATCAGGATGTCCACTTCATCCAATTTAAGACTCGTTATCTGCACTCATCTGCATTCCCTAATGATTGGTGGTGTTCCCATTGGAGCTTGAACCCGGTATGCATCATTCCAAACACCTGTAGGCACATCTGGCTGAAGAGTCCCAAATAGGACGGAATGTCCGTTGTTTATTTCACTGCTAGTTACTTCGAGTTAATCTTCATATATTGCTGAAGTAACCGTACTACGAGCCGACATTTCAACAGAGGTCAAACATTTGGGTCCAGTAAGAGGATGGAAAAATTCAAAACTGAATTAATAACACAAAATATCTTTGTCTTGAAATCCTGTTAGTGGTCAGTTCCGGTTGTGAAATTTTCTTGAATAAACTTCAGATTCTGGTTATTAGAAAATATAATATCCATTCTATCGTACCAACGAATGCGTGTCAGTAATTTAGCAAGATCAATTCGACTGAAAAAAGGTGCAAATCTTCAACAGAAGTAATACCAAAAAGTGCCAAAGAATTTCTACAAACCTGGTGTTCAAATTAATCTACAGTCAGAAGACAAATCGCCTTAGTTCAGATTTATTCAGCAGTGAAAAACAGGTTATACAGTCTTAAGGTCCATTAGCAGATCAAAACAATAATCGATATCAGTACAAGTGGACAAGAGAGTGGGAAAATCTGTGTGAAAGAATCAAATGCATTCCAGTTCCTTACAAGAAACAGTTATCGAATTCATGTAGAAATCTAAAAGTTCATTTCACATTGGAATTTTATCTAAATATTATTATTGTTCCTCTGAGTTTCGAGTGGGGCTCAACAGCACATCTCCACTTTTTCCTATTTGCCATGGTATTCGATCTCATCAAATGATCTCTTCCAAGTCATTGTCTTCCCGATGACCCACTCATCGCTTACCATTCGTATTCCACTCAAGGGCCTAACGCATGATGTCATTCAGCGGCCTCTTCAGGGTGTACCCGATTCACCTCTATTTTTTCCTACATATCTGTTGATAAATCGGCTTTTGGTTGGTTTTTTTCCACAGTTTCTTGTTGTTAATACTTTTGGATTATTTTATCTTCATCGCTGAATAAGCTGTTTAGAAATACAATGTAAGCTCCGTAACTAAACAATACAGTTCAGAGAGTTGAGCCGGAAATATCTTTCTTCATTTCTAAAGAGCAGACGTGTCACTGATAAGTAGCAGAAGCATTTACAATCAATTCACTTATATCGCAGCTATGTATGCAACGGTAGTTTCAATATTTTGTTGAATTGCTTCACTACTTTTGATTTTGATTAGTCATCAAATTCAGTGATCTCAACTCACTGAACAAATCTTAATCTCATAAACTGTAACCGTTTTTGTTTCTTGAGTTGCTATGTGTGAACCTATAAGCTAACACTGTTCTGTTAATCACGTTTTTTCTGTTTTCTGTTTTACCCCTCCCCACCTTTTTTCAACTTCAAAAGCGTATAAATTGATGATGAAAACTTAAACTAAAAAATTGTAATGCATTCATTTAGATTGCAAATTTCGTCTTCCTTTCTTTATCGAAATTAATCAAGGGAACGAAATGTACTTCACTACTGTTTTCATTAATAAATTTACCATTATTATCATCATCACTAGTGCTATTATTCCTGGCTTCATTGGTTTTTTTCTTTAATCGTTGATCACCATCGCGTTGGTGGTTCATTTGTAGAACACTGTCCAATTAAGCAAGTGGCCTGGTGTCTGATGCCCAGATGACACACTCCTGAACTTCCCCTAGCAGCTAGGGAGACCAGTAGAGAGGGAGGGTTAGACATGGAGCTGGCAACCCTGCCTGGTAATAAAACACAACTGCTACTGAAAGTTCAAAGCTCCAGATTGAAGCTCTGTGTCCCACTGAAAATGTAAAGATTTAAAATAAATATTAATAAATCTTTCATTATGCATTCAAGTTTTTAACTTCAGTGAAAATCAATCTGCTCAGTAGTTGATTCGCATAGCTCAGCCAGTACAGTAGCGGGCGGCTGATCGGAGTCTGAGAGCTATTCATATCTTCACCCTACCTGCAGTTGTCACTTATTTCTCAATGGTAGTCCAACGATCTATGCCTACTCCAGATGATATCACCATCACTTCTCATTTTTTGCTACCTGTCCGATCGATACACTCATTACCGGAGTTTTAGATACTAAAAATCAAAACACCGTCCGAATATCCTTCATTATTCCACGTAAGTCGTGGGAGTTTATGGATAACTCCTGATCTTATCTAGCCTTGATATTTTCAACTGTGGTGTCTGCAGTTGAATCGACGCCCCCAAAATAAGTGAAAAGAGTTTTGATATAATTGTGTTCTTTGAGCTGAATGGTTTATTTGCGTAGCTTTCATTGCCCTACAGGGCGATATCTTCATCGCTTACTTCAATTTGAAGTGAGCTTCCAGATTTCTTCACGAGTTTATTAGTCATCTCTTCTGGTGGGTGATCTTGAAAGTGACTGATTATTTCTGTGTGTTTTCACATCCTGTAGGCTACTTGTATTGGTACTGATTGTTTCCTTGACCTGAAGTTCGACTTCTTGTGCATGGGGCTTTCCTCGTATGGACTGATAAATTTTGTCTATGTCAGTGTGTCTATTAACTGACGATTCGCTGGAATACTAGGCTTCAAAGTTTCTCTGGTATTCTTGGTGTTACCTCCATCTAATATATGAACGTTGTCCCAGTTGAACTGATGTCCGCGGTCGGCTGTATGCAGCAATATGATGGGGTGGATATCATGTCTTTTAACGGCTAGTTTGTGTTCACGGATGTGAAGACTAAGAAGGCGTCCAATATGGTTGATGTAGTACTTTTCGCAACCATTGCAATTTATTTTGTAGACGATGATGGTTTCAACTTCTTTCGTTGTTGAATCTTTTGGTTAACAAAAAGCCAGCTGAGTGAAATGATTTTGTTGGTTTATGTGCGACATCAATTCCTAAAGGTTTAAAGAGTCTTGCAGTGATTTCTGAGATGTCTTTTATGTATGACAGCGAAACTTTCTTTTTGCTTTCCTTGGGGGCCTTTGATTTCATAGGTTGGCTTGGTGGTAGATGTCTTTTGATTAAAATTCGTGGATATCCATTCTTTTAGAGGACGACCATGAGATATATTTCCTCAATTTTCCTTAAGGCAGGTGTGCTGCAATGAGTCCTGGCTCTCCTAAATACTGCTTGCATACAATTCCTTTTGTGTGCAATTGGGTTGTTACTGTTGTATTTGAGTGCTTGCGATGGAGTATTACACAGAAAACTCCCTCATCCACCTGAACTAAATATCTTCTTCATTATGTCTAAGTGAAAATTTCTTTCGTTAGTAGTGATTAGTGGTTACTGGGTATCTTCATCACCTTCGGCCTGTCTGTCTCCGCTTCAAGCCATGTCTTCGCTGTCACTCTGTTCTCCCAGTTTGTTGGTTTTCTCCTTAAAGATCTTCTAGTTTGCTAGAGAAAAACAGTCAGTGACGTTCAAATCGCCTATTGTCTTCCTGTCAGCATAAAATATTCCTGTCTTCTCGTCCGGATTTTCAACTCCAATGTGAAGTCAGTGCTACTATACGGATCAGAGACTTGGCGAGTCATAAAGAGCATCTCAAACAAACTTCAAACCTTCATTAACAACTGTCTCCGCTCAATACTCAAGATCAGATGGCCAGAAAAGATTAGCAACAGGGATCTCTGGGAGCGAACCAACCAGGAACCGATTGTGAAACAAATAGGCAGAAAGAAATGGAGATGGATTGGCCATATGCTGAGGAAACCATCAAGTGACATCACTAGACAAGCCCTCGAGTGGAACCCGAAAGGGAGGCGGCGAGTTGGTCGTCCAAGGGTGACTTGGAGGAGGTCATGCGAGGAGGAGATGAAAGCATGTGGACAGACCTGGAGCAGGTTGAAAAAGTTGGCAGAAAACCGAAGTCAATGGAGGTGCGCAGCTGAAGCCCTATGTTCCTCTAGGAACTAAAGGATACAATAATAATATAATAATAATCTCGTCCTCCACATCCTGTTGCATGATCTAGTCTACTACAATCAGAAATATTATCAATGCCTCTCAGATAAACTTTGAAGAATTCCAGGTAAACTACAATTTCCTACTGTTTTATCAAACTTTTTATTATTTCCAGCAGTCTTTCGTGAAATGTTTCTCAGTCTGCCTCTTCATTTGTCTAATTCGATGTACATTTAGCACTTCTTTTGTTTTCTAAAGGACTATAACAGCAAGAAAATATAAATAGTTACAGAATTTCGATACTTCACAAATATCACTTTGTATTTTTCATGCATAAAAATGAATAGAATATTCAATTCATTTTGCCGAAAGTTTGAACCACGCGAACGTTTTAAATAATTTCATGGTGTCATTTGATGCAATCTCCTTGTTCACAATGATTCCAATCAATGAAACTATTGAGATCATTTCTCAACACTCTGATCTTCTCCTACTTCCAGAGTTGGAATTCAAGCGCCTACCGTTAATGTGCATCATGGATGTACAATTCCAGTTTGACAACACTCTTTACCGCCAAACAGATAGTGAAGCTATGGGCAGTCCAATTAGCTCTGTTTTAGCAGATATATTCACGTACCTCCTTGGAAGAACAAATCTGAAGCATGCAGTCGAGGAAACAGCTTCTTATTGTTCAATATGTCGATGACACATTTGTAGTGTGCAACAATGAAAGTCATACTTCCCACCTACTGAGATTATTTAACGACGCACATACCAATACTGGATTTACTATGAAACATGAAAATGATGGAAATTTCTATTTCCTGAACAGTGCCATGCAACGACTAAAAGGTGATGGAAGTCTCCAGAAGTCAATTTACCGAAAACGTACATGAAAGGGATAATACCTACATTTTAATAGTTTTTGTCCGAATAGCTTTAAACGACCACTAGTCAAGACTCTATATTATAGAGCTTGGAAATTATGCTCTATGGAGAAATTAGAGGAATAATTCAAGTTTCTCGAAAAGATGTTGAAGAGCAACGGTTACCCTCAGAGATTCATTAACAAGTACGGAAGATCTGTAGGCTCACATGTCAAGCATGTCACAGTGGAAAATAGAGACCATCTACATTCAACTTGATTTTAAAGGTGAAAATATCACAGCAACTGTCGCAGAAGTTTGAGGACGTCACTAGGCAGAGCTTATCGTATAGCTAATCTAGTTCCCGTTTATCAAGCGATTCGCTCTTTGGTGCAATCAAAAATCGACAGATATCCTTCTCATGGTAACTCCAACTGTATACACAATTTTATATGTATCTGAGGAAGCAGTTACATTGGAAGAACAGAAAGAAGGGTATGCCTACAATTTTCTGAACATATGCTAAAAAGCCTATGTCTACAAGGAATAAATGCTTTGAACGGTTCCATCGCCAGGCATCTCCTTGACACGGATCATAAGAGTACTTGGCATGATCCATCAGAATTATCAATAGGCAAAAGAGTTCAATCCTGCTTAAGTCTGCCGAAGCGTTCTCCATCAAGCTCTTGAAACCTGATTTGTGCGTTCAGAAAAAAGCGATTATCAGTCTTTCCTTGCCTTGGTAACTGCATATTTTCCTTTGATTTCGTAATGCCGAAAGTTCCCATTGTCACTGTTCGGTATGAAGTGTTTATTATTATTACTGATAATACCCATAACTAACTATTTGGCATTTGTGACTGTTTAACACTAACTGACATCTATAATTGTATATATTGTTGGATTTATATACTTAAGTTGTCCCAAGTCAGTGATATTATTATTATATTATTGTTATATTATTTTTGTTAACTGTATTTGACAGTGACACCAGTGCTACGGGTTTCTATTGTTATCACTGCCCTTCCTATTGTGAATATTTTTTCCTTTTGCTGGTGTAGTTCTGATTACTTTATTCCTTGTTTTCCTGACTCTAAGGGGAGCACCCCAAAACGTCGCTTCTTTGTAAACTATGCATGAATGTTACAACCCCTTTCTCAGGCTTGAGGCTAGCAACCCACCCTGTAAACAACACTGCTACAGAAACTTCAGCACGATGAGTCTCCTTGCGACAAAGAAATAGTCTGTGTGGGGACATGGAACGTCCACACTATGTACGAGACAGGGAAAGCTTCCCAGATCGCAAACGAAATGAAAAGATACGGAATTCAAGTGTTGGGGATATGTGAAAGCAGATGTAACAGGAATAGACTCACCAAATTGTCAACAGCAGAGTCAGTGATCTACTCCGGTCATCCAGAAGATAACCACACGCACACCGAGGGCGTGGTTATCATGATGTCACCAACGGAAACAAAGGCCCTAATGCAATGGAGGCGATCTCACCCAGGATAATGACCACCAGGTTCAACTCTTAAGGAAGGAAAATGTCAGTTATACAATGCTATGCACCCACGAACAACGCAGAACTCGAAAAGAAAGATGAATTCTACAGACAACTACAGGCGACAATCGACAATACTCCAGCTGGTGACATTAAAATACTAATGGGAGACATGAACGCCAAACTGGGACCAGGTAATAATAATGTATATATTGATTTATTTTGGTTTAAAAAAGAAACCTGTGTATGTAAGTATGTTAAAATTGTTTCTGTAAACATACTTAATAATGTCTTTTGGCTGTACTTATAATACAGAATGGAATTCTCAGCATTTGTCACAATATTGCATCTGATTTACTTAAAATGTAAATAAAATTACCACAAAATTAACCAGAGGAATTTGTCCACATTTTCGATGTAAAGTCAAAAATATTCAAAGTACGAATTCAGAATGTTAAATATAATCATAATAGTAATAATAATTATGATAGTAATAACAGCGAGTTCGTTTCAATCAGTACTGGCGAGTCAGCATTTTAGCATGTTATATATTATTAAATCTAATATTCTGTCCACATAGTATGGTTAGGGGAAAATATAAAATTAACAGTTATAACACAGCTTAAGTGATATTCACACTTATGAAAAAATAAACATATAAAAACAAAAAGTTGAGAGGATTATAAATATAAGAAGTACAATAACAATTAAGGTTGATGTTGTATATGTGGAGGAAATGGTTCATTTAGTAGTGCAAAGAAGTCTACTTAGTTCATGCTTAACACTATTTTCATCACATAAAGTACGTGCTAAATATGGTATAGTGTGACTTTTATACTTAGACGTACGTACATAAAGTCTTTTAGAAAGACTTCATGTTTTACCTGTGGAGACACAAGGCTGGAGCTGCTGTTAAAATGGATGCTCACAGTCTGACAAAATTTCTTTATCAAATTTGATGCATGACATCAGGTGCCTATCAATGACAATGTCAACGATATGGCCCAATGGGATACCACTTGTCCTACTGACTGACAGTCTTCAGAGTTCTACGCAAGTATGACATAGTCTTTTTTAAGCAATCCAGGGGAAAGAATAGGGGTGAACAGTACAGAAGAATAGGTAAGATGCACAAGTTGACAAACTATAAGAGGAGGAGGGGTTGAGTTATGCCTGAGTGCCACAACTTCTTAATGTGAACAGTCAGACGAAATATTCTTTTAGAAATCGCTAAGACAGAATGGTACTATTTTATTCTACAAAAACCACTGTTTTTCGTGCTTTATTCACATTCAATTTCAAGTAAACAAATTTAATGAAAATACAATCTCTTAAAACACTCAACTGCATGCTTGATAATTTCAGTAGAAATTTAAAAAAAACACAAAAACACTATCAGCCTACATTCTATACCATTGAACATTGAAGGAAACATTCTGATTACTTTTATAAAATGTCCTTTTTCTAGAAACCTTGATGATGATGATGATGATATAATCTAACTTTTGTTCTTTATAAACTGTACTCTCTTTTTTTCCCTTGATGTCAACATCAAATGTGAAGAAAAAAGAAGGATGACTATTACATACAAATATAATTGACTTCAGAGAACTTCAGCGAACATAGATTGGTGAGTGTTAAAAAAGCGCCCAAGTATTTATACATTTACATTGGCTTTAAAAAAAAACAACATCAATTATCCCGAATAGACATAAGTTGAAAATGATTAAAGATACCTGTAATAAGGATAATTAATACACAACAACAACAACAACAACAACATTCATTCATTCACTCATCTCTTTGATGTATATAACCTCCGTCTCCTTCTTCATCTTATTCTCTCATCTCTGTCAGACAATTACTAAAATATTGTTTAATTTTTAAAAGTGATTATATCATAATGGTGGAGGTAATCGCCGAGTGAAGAACAACAGCAAAGGATCAGGAGTAGACGAGGAAGAACAAGAGAGAGAGACAGAGCGACAAAGAGAATCGAGAAATTGATCCAATGTATTGTCTTATCATCGTTTACCTGTGTCGTGTTTGTTCCCCCATCCCCCACCCCAATGAAATAAAGCTAAAAAACAAAACACAAACTCAGACAGACATGAAAGTAGCCATTATCTCGCCTATCGTAAATAATAAATAAATAAATTTAATTAAATTAAATTAAAGAGTTAGAAAGGAGAGAAATTAGGAAGCAGTAACTAACAATCATACTAAGGATAATCTTGATAAATAAATACATTAAAGATAAAGTAGATTTCTATTCGTTTTTTACGCAAAATTGCATGTAGCGTTGAAATGATCAAGAAAGGCAAAGGAGAAAAAAAAGAGAAAAATAACAGCCGCCAACAAAACAAAAACGGGTACAACTTAAAGAAAATAAATTGTCTGATATACATTGTCTATGATGTCTACAATTTAGACAATATCCTGTGTACTATATCTTAGACAGAATTAAGGCCAGAAAAAAACTTACGCGTAGCCTGATTACGGACATAACAAGCATTAAAAAGGATTGTACAAGTTAACTGCACTCACAAATTACTGAAAACAACCACTTTTTGCATAAAACGTAATTCAAGATACAGTAAGATGAAATGAAAGACTGAGAATTTTTTAAATCGTCTAATTAGAATAAAGCTAACTAACTAACTAACTAACTAACTAGCTAACTAACTAACTAACTAACTAGCTAACTAACTAACTAACTAACTAAATAAATAAATAAATAAATAACTACAGATTGGAATTTTTGAAATCACTTACAATATTGCATCTAATTTTCTCAAATTATAAATAAAATTAATCATATAGAAAATCTTTCACATTTACAATAGGGCTAAAGTCAAAAACATGCAGCATATAAAATGGAAATAGCAATAATAATGATAACAGCTAGAGTAATAATAATAATACAAGTGAAAACTTCCATGGGCTTGTTTCACACAGCATTGTCGATGCGGTAAAGAAATCCTAGCATGTTTAAAAATATTAAATATAATCTTCTCTTTACATGATATGATGAGGGAAAGAACAAAGATTACAGCCGTCATGGAGATAAGTTGGTGTTTGCAATTATGAGAGTAAAACAAAGAAGCGACAGGACCATAAATATAATAGAAATAATAAAAGTAAAACTTGATGGTATATACGGATGGATGGAGGAAATTGTTTATTTACTAGATGAAAAAGGGTTAGTTAATTCTTGCCTGACACTATTTTCATCACATAAAATACGTCCCAAGCATGGTATCATAGAATTTCTATACTTAGACGTGTGAGCATACAGTTTTCTGCAGTTACTTCTTGTTCTACCTGAGGAGATGCAAGGTAAAAGCTGAGCGTGAAGTGGATGCTCCAAGTCAGACAAAATCCCTTTAGCAAATTTATTGCACGAAGTCAAGTGCCTATCGACAACGACGTTAACTGTGTGGTCCACTGGGACACCACTCACCCTACTGAAAGTCTTCAGAAGAATAGGTAGGATGCGAGAGTTTATGAACTATAAGAGGAAGGGTTGAGTTATACCCTAGTGCCTTAACTTCTTAATGTAATGTAATGTCAGGCGAAATATTTTACTGGAGATCGCTAAGACAAGGGCAGACCAGGAGAGATCAGAAGAGAGAATACGTCCAAGATACTTAAATTCTGATTTAATTTCTATATCATTGTCGTCAATCTTACAACTGTCATGAGAATGGACGACTTCTTTTACCTGTCTCTTACATCTTAAGCTGACATTAAAAGTTTGACATTTAGAAGGATTCAGCTTAAGACCGTTAGACTCAGACCGTTTACTGACTCCCGATAGAAAGCTTTTTATTTTGGTACAATCTAGCCGGGAGTTAACAGCCATTGAAACCACTGAGACATGACCTCCACTGTTGTTCTTTACTCCCACGTGCATTTGAAATGTCTACAACTTACTGACTTACTAGTTGCTACTAAAATTGAGAAGAAGCATAATCGGGAGTGGCAAGATTTCACAATACATAAGATAACTGTCCCTGAGATTTTTAGTACAAACTGGCACTGCCTGACAAATAAAACTACCTACCTGTAGTCTTCAATTATTCAGCAATTAGCATGTCCCTAGATTAAGAAATATACTCCTACACCTTTCTTAACAGACTCCCAACCACCAAATTTTGTGTATTTCTCGAAGAAGGCTGACAGGAAACATCATAAGGGATTGGTTTCTGCTTCAGATAAAACAGTATTGTGTCACTAGGCTTACTGTCAGCTACTCATTTGACTTAGAAATCCAAACTGTTATGCAATAATTCCGGCTGAAAATTCTGTACACTATATAAATAGTGTTCAGAATAATGCTATTATTATTATTATTAATTATTGACTAACTAACTACTATCCATTGGCTGTCATTAAGTGTTTAACTTTTGTCATATTTAAATCCCACGTCGATCCCCTGACAAAAGTAGAAGTCTTGAATGCCATAAAACTACTGAATTCAAGCTGAAGCACTGAAAACGAACCTAGAGACTTCACCAAACACGCGCAAGTTAATATTGCAGAAGGTTTTAACGGAAACTATCAAAAAAGACTACTCAGACCTTTGCATCAACTGTCATGGAATCATACTACAAACAAAATATTAGGTTGCGTTATACTGAAGTGACTAAAAAATGGTGTTGATTCAAAACAGGCCTGATTCAGGGAAAAGAAATCACATGAGGATCAAAATGCATCGCTTCGTTTCATCAATTAACAGAGCATAGAATGATTGTCAAATATCCACCTCAGATTCATCGACTTTGAAAGGCCTTCGACGGAGATGATGAAAATACCTAACCAACAGAAGCAAGAGCTAATCACTGTCAACAGGGGTGTGGGGTGCAGAACGCAAAGGAAGTCACTTCTTTCAATTAACTAGGCAGTATTGTTTCATTTGAAGATGGGATGGATGAGGATGTTAACGGCAGGTTCAGAAAGGTGATAAAGATATCTATAACTCTAAAATCCATGCAGAAATCTTCAGTACTCAGCCTAAGGAACGGAATTCTGATTTTCAATTCCATCGTAAAGTCATTGTCTCCACATGGTCTAGTATTGTAGCTTCAGTGACTTTCATCAACACCTACTTTGACTGCATACTGAAGATCACATGATTAGCCAGAAAAGACTGTCAACAAGAAACTCTGGGAACAAACCAACCGATGACTTATTGACCAACAAAGATGACTGAGGAAATGAAGATGGACTCAACACACTCTGTAGAGACCGTTGAGTAATATCATGCGCAAGACATAACCACGAGTGGAACCTGAATTGAAAACGACGCATACACACATTTATTTAAAAGTTAACATAGTATAAAAGGCAGTCAACTGTATAACCTGTCTTTATGGGCTTTACAATACATGACACTGGAAGTCTATTTCTATAGTCAGATGTGATCAGTAATATTTCATTTGTTTGTGTCACCCTGATCGGAAGAGACTGATAGGTTCTACCTATGTACATATGTGATGAAATCCGGCTTTTCTTTTTTTTACGACATTACCTACATAACTGAAGCGATTGATTATATTTTACCAACTTAACACTACTATTAATCTGCATACCATGATAACTACTATTTTTAATTATTGTTCAACGTTTTATATCTCATATTAGTTTGTTTATTAGATGTATCACACAGTGAAACAGTATTATTTACTGGATGACGTTTCGAACAAAATTCATAACTGTTCATAATCATATCAATTATAATCACACGACTTCGAAACTACAGCTATATAGTTTTCTTTGTCTTCTCCTATTTATCGTCTTTGGGGGTAGTAGAATTTTCCAGATATCTGGGTGGAACAGGTGTGTTGAGTCATTCCTATTACACGCCACGAGTTTGCAGTTGATTCCATAAATAAAGCTTCTGCTATCAATCTCTCCCTCCAACCTGCTGTTAAATTAGATTTTAAAAATGTCATCCCATCCTACTCATTCTATTGCATGGTTGTGTGTAATTGCATGTAGTGAGTGCTATAGCTGAACCATTCTCTAGATTTCTCATCTTATTCAGGTCACCTAATCTAGATTTTGCTGCTAGGTTTTTATGCTCGGCTAGTCTGACTGAATGTCCCTGTTCTACTAATTTGACCTATGTATTTTATCTGACAATCATTGCAGGCAGGGTATTAGATAAGCTAAATTGTTTTTGTTTTGAAGGCTCCACTGGTGGGATCCTTTAACCGACAAAGCTTATTTCTAATCGAGTTTGTGGAGTTTGAATGCCACTTTTATTCCTTCCTGCCTTGTTAAGAATTCTGCGTAGGGTGTCCGAGGTTTCTTCCTTGTATGGGATTACTACTGATGATTTAGATTCCTCATTGTTGGTGTTGTCTTGCGCATATTTGACATAGATTTCGTTATTAATATTACTGTTAGTATTGTCATTATTATTATGATTATTATCACTATCACTACTGTCATTATTAATGTTATTCTTATTTTTACATTTCCCTGAATTTATTTCTCAAACGAATTAAATATGTATGTTAAAATTCTAGTGAAACCATTCACTTGCATTACCCAGGTTGTATGCAGTTGAAAAGATGTTGACTAAGCGAAACGCATCCTATCGGATTCTGTTCCATGTGTTGTTACTGCTTTGCTTTATTCAAGTCACAATATTCTCGTATCCTTCCAGACGAAGACGAATGAACGAGAAGATTTTTAGCAATTGACTAAAATGACGAATAGAGGGAATGAAAAGTTGTTGACTATTTAACACAAAGAATGTGAAGGATAACTCCAGATGTTTATAACATGAATTAGTCACTTATAGAATTTAGTCAGTATAACGATCAAAACTGAGATGCTGTGGTCTGAACGCCGGAAATTGATCTCTGCATTGTACTGTAGGGCCAACTAAAACTTCCTTGAGACATACACAGTCACACAACGCTCCAAAAACAGTGAAAAGATGACTATTCACTGTAAAATCTATGGTTCTGTTAAAAAACAATAGCGCTAATATTAAAAACTCAAAATTGGAGGATTTCATCATGAGCTGATATCGGTTAGAGAACCACTGGAAAACCTTCATGGAGTACTGGATAGCTTTTCGTCAGCCTAGTTTGGGATTCCTCAGCAGTACGCATCCACCACTAGGAGTTCGAGTACAGGAACTTGTGCTTACAAGGAGAACTAGCTCGTAAACCATTAAGCCACTGGAACCCAATCCATTTACCAGCCCATGAATTCTAACTTCTACCAATTCATCACATAGCATGACGACTTCGGAATGTATTCTTCGATGAGTAACTACCCCAGTTTTTAACCTTGTAACCAAAAGGTCCTGGGTTCGAACTCTCTGTGGTAGGTGTGTACTGAAGAAGAGTTTCCAAACTAGGGTGACGAAACAGCTGTCCAGTACTCTCAGCTGGTTTTCCAATGGTTCTTTAACCGATGTCAGCTCATGATGAAATCCCTCAGCCGATCAAACAAAAACCAATACTTTAAAAACTCGATATTACCTCCATAGTCTTGTTGGGCAGCTATGCAGACCAGACAAGTTTGTAGTAATAAACAGTTACTGAACAATAGAATTATTTAATCAAAGTCAACTCAATGAAGTACCTCAGAATCAGTCAGAATCTTTCCAACGAGGTGGAATTAAAACTATGTCAGGAAGAATCACAATATGAACAATTCCCGCTGACAGTCCGATGTTAGAATGACCTTACTTCACTCAAGCAGAATCGCAGTCGTAAAACAACACATTATCAGTATCAACCATCACTCACCATTAAAGAGAAGCAATAAAATGAGGGAAGAGTAAAGACGAATAATAAGGATTGAGTCAGCAAATGATATGCAAACGTCACAACAATGATATAAAAGAAAATAGGAGAAAGAAAGATAACAATTAGAAAGTTTCAGGTGTTGGTTTGTAGGGATTTGATTGGTTACAGGATTTCATCATGAGCTGACATTAGTTAGAGAACCATAGGAAAACCTGGATAGCGGTCACGACATGTTGTAAATTGGCAGAATTTAAAATTCATAAGCCACTGGATCGGGTCCCAGTGGCTTAATGGTATACGAGCTCGCCTTGTAACCAGAAGATCCTGGGTTCGAACCCCGGTGGGTGCATACTGATGAAGGGTCCCAAACTAGGACGAAACAGCTGTCCAGTACTCCTAGGTTTTCTGATGGTTCTCTAACTAATGTCAGCTCATGATGAAATCGTGTAATTACAAAGTTAGCTGAAACTTCCAAATAAGTATCGATAATAAGATGAGATCGTCTAAGGGGGATATTTTAAGTAGTTATTCCACTACAGCAAGCATCAGCACCTACAGGAGGTCAATCACGAAGTCGAATATATCACTGATAATGTCTCCTCTTGTTGCAGCTCTAGGTGATCTGCGTTCGAATCTCCAAGGAAACATCAGTTCCATGAATAGTTTGATAATTGAGTTCTACTCAGGATACACATAGGAACAAAGTAGAGAATACAAAATTACTTAAGAGTTCTAAGTGAATACAAGAATTATAAGCAATTAAGGAAACAGAAAAATAAACAAAATAAAGTCATCAGAAATCAGCAAAGTTGTTACCATGATAATAGAGGTGGTCGATACTTATTCCTGATTGATGAGAACAATAGCGATGCAGAGGTGAATGAAAAACGGCTTATTTGGCGAATCGCAAAAATATTAAGGATTAAAATACTGCAGTTTTTGACTCACTGGATTCAATTTAATCCACTGCAGAATTACTGCGAAAATGATCCAAATGATCTTTCACTTTACCATTTTTAATCTACCGCCTCTCTCTTCTAAAACGACCTACTTATTCTCTTAAGACCACTCTAAGGTGAATCATAAAATGTTATTGCTTCATCACTACATATTGTTTCATGTTGGTATACTGTTGTAAATAAAGTCAATCAGACCTTATGAAATTTAAGGGGATCATATTATGAATACTCTGAAGTCGATTATTCTAGATTCTAGTTCATCAGACTCATGCCTTATCCTAATTAAACTTCAACAGCTTCTGCCCAGTCAGTCACGAACGAACTCTGGTGAAAACGCTTTTCTCCAGTGCAAAAGGAATATATTCATCTGATAAATTAGACAGTGAGTTAATTTTGCTACAGAATCGCTTAAAAGAATATGGTTATCCAGAAAGTTTCATTGACATATATAGTTAGAATTAACTGAAGAAACATGGTAAACCTATGGTCAGCGAGATTAAGCGCAGCCCTGTCCCTCAGCAAAACTGGTCTCTCTGATCCGAACATCTTCCTGGGTGGTGCACTCAAAGATTGACAACTAATCCTCATATGTTACCTCCAGCTGTGTATACTGATTCACATGTATCTGCAAAAGCAGTAACAATGGAAGAACAGAAAGAAGGGCCTACGTATGATTCTTCGAACATGTACCAAGGAGCTTCAGGTTAAAGGGGTCAAGTAGTTTAAACTCTTCAATTACCGAACATCTGATAAAAACTGGACACCGAGTAGACGCGCTAGCATCATTCAAAATAATTAACAGACAAAACAGCCAATGTCGTCTTCGGTTTTCTGAGGCTATCGCAATAAAAAAGCTGAAAACTCAGCTATTTGTCGAAAAGGAATCTGTCGTTGGGCTCCAATTACTCTGGTGACTCTTGGTTTTCTAACTTCATTAACTTATCTTTCCAACGCCCCACCTCGCCCCGTTTCTTCGGTTTGCCTTTCATAAGAGATGATTTTTTTCTTGACTTTATGATTTCTACGCACCTTATTACATCATTAACTTTTCATCTGACCTCTTGCATAAAAAATGTTGACCTTTTCTTATCTAAATATTTAACTGTTATTAACTTTTTGTTATCACCCTAACAACACACTTGCCGATTAATTTTCGAGAAACTTCTCTCCGACAAGATATATATATATGCTTATACTTCAGCTGTTTTGTCGCCCTGATGTTTTACCTCACCATGAAACTCTTATAATTTGCTTATTAATGACAGAAGTATGTTAAATTTTTCACTGACTTTTATTTAATACAGATTATAGGTTGTATGCAGTTGATGAGAACAAGCAAAATAAAATGGATCCATGTTATTCTGCACCAATCTTTGCTCTTTCTTTTCTCAACTTTATCTTACAATTGAACTGATTTAAATAGCAACGGTTACGTTTTGATTTTAGAAGCATGATACTTTTTTCTTCATTCCTCGCGTCTGAAGTGAAGCCTAGGGCTTCAAGGTTTAAGCTTCGAAGTTTCAGAAGTTGAGATGTTCTTTTTTAATGAGGTGGGGCTGTTAGTCTCACATCTCACTTCCCGTCTTATCTTGGCTTACAGCTGACTAGGCAATATGTTTTTAATTAGGCAAATCAACTTCCTTCTTTATCTAATTATTAGTGGTACTTCTTCATTTCATCCTGTCTTCTGATGCTTTCTTTAGCTGGCTTCACAATCGACTCTATAAACCTTGATTTCCTAATCGAATAGCTTCCTCCATGTCACATGCAGATGCAGCATTCTGTTTCCATTTGAGTTTAACACAAAGGTCATCGGATCTGATATCAGTTGATAGTCTCCTCAGAGTATCTTCAATCCACATCTACATTCTTCTGAATATTTGTTAGGCAGTATGTTCTGGCAGGTTTGTTGCTGGAATTCACTGTCTCTTACACCTCCTGACCAAACATTTGATCTTCTCTATGGAGCGAAAATAGGTGAAGTAGCCTGTTGGGAATGCTTTCTATAATAGGCGTGTCAAGTCTATGAACGATTGGAAAAGATTGACAAAATATTAGTACTGAAGTTCACATCTTAGTCCGTGTACTGAGTGCTGTAGATTTCCACACTAATTTAATAGTAATGAAAGGCAGTCTTGCTTTTCCTACCCCATCCTTATTGGCTCTGACCCCACCTTATTCTTATCTGCCGTCTACAGTTGAAATGATGCCAGCAAGGTAACTAGGGGAGATGACTTGCATTAAATTTCTCACACCGATATTGATTAAGGCTTCTTATCGTTGTTCATTATCTTCATCACCTCTGGGCTCTCAGTTTTCCTCTGAAGTCATGTCTCTACTGCCTCCTCCACTAGTCTGTTCGCCTCTCCAAGACACAAAACATTGGATACCACCGAAATTAAGATCTCCTAGGGTCTTTCAATTCTCTTGTATCCCTAATTCACACGGTCTGCTGCATGATCTATCCCACCTCAATTAGGAAAATCAATGGTGATAGTAGGTAGTCTTATCTTACTACTGTCTTCACTACAAAGGCTTCACTGAGTTATCCGTTGTGAATCACTTCTCAGTTAGCCATATCGAAAGCCTTTTTTTCTAACTCGATGAAGTTGAGGTAGATATTTGACCGCCATTCTGTGCTCTGTTCAGTGAAGACTCGTAACGTTGCAATTCGAAATGCAGATGATCTGTTTTCTCTCGAATCTTGCTTCTTCCGGGCGGGTTTTCGCATCCAGACCATGTTTCAGTCTGAACAGAGAAAGTAGAAACATTAGCACAGAATAATCTCGGGTCCATTTTATCTCGTCGGTTCTCATCAGCTGCGTACAACCCTTGTCCATTAGCAAGCATACTGTCAGAGCGTCACAGTAAAATAAAGCGTTGAGATTTAAAGGGTGTCTAAACTGTCAAGACATACATATATATTTTGGTAGAGAGAAATTTCTTGAAGAGAATTTATTAACAGTTGTGTTGTTGGGGTGGTAACTAGAAAACTAGCGATAGTTACGCAATTAGATAAGAGAAGATCAAAATTTCGGTGCACATGAGGTCACATGAGAAGTTGATGATGTAATACAATGAGCAGAACTCAGAAAATCAAGAAAAATTACCTCTTAAGAGAGTCAAGGGAAAAATAAAGGGAGGGGGTGGAGTGGAAAGATAAACTAACAAGATTAGAAAACAAAGAGTTACTAAGAAGTGAGTTATCAGGATAATTGAAGTTTGACAACGGATTCCTTTTGGACACATAAATCAGGCTTCAATCGTTTTATTGCTATAGCTTCAGCAAACCTGAGAAGATTTGAGGTACTCTGTCTGTTAATTATTTTAAAACTTCTCCCTACCAAGATGTATATGTATGTCTTGACAGTTTAGACACCCTTTAAATCTCAACGCTTTATTTTACTGTAACGCTCTGACAGTATGCTTGCTAATGGACAAGGGTTGTACGCAGCTGATGAGAACCAACGAGATAAAATGGACCCGAGATTATTCCGCACTAATGTTTCTTTTTTCTTTGTTCAAATTTGTAAAAGGGAATCATTGTATGAAATTCATGTATTAGTCACTTCAGTATGATGCAACCTAATATTTCGTTGGCAGTGAGCAGGAGGATGCTTCTGTGAAAGTTCTTGTAGTGATATATGTCGCCCTTCTTTGGTAGTTTCTTTCTAAACCTTCTACAATAACAACAAATATATGTCCACCTAGGTCTCTGGGTTCATTTTCAGTGCCTTCAGATAAATTCACTCTAGTCCTGCTGCCTTTTCAGTTATTTTTATGGCAATCAAGAATTCTACTTTTGTCAGTGGATCAGTGTGCGATTCAGATGCAATAGATGTTAGAAACTTTTATGATATTCTATGGACGATAAACTTATCGCTGTAGTTGTGTTCTCTCGACTGAATGGTTTAACTGCGAAGTTTTCATTGTCCTTCAGAAAAATATCTTTACTACCTATTTCAATACAAGTATGATGACCATCACACAGAAAAAAGGTCAAATATCAGCTGGCGAAATAAACATGCGTTTGACATATACTGATGAAACCTCTACATGACAACGCACTTCAGATCTTCGACAGAGATGTGAATAAAAAGAAACGAGATGGACATGTGTCAAATGTCCAGGTCTCACGACACTGGACTTCACACTGTCCTCAGAAGACTTTCAGCATCTATGTGCAATAACCAACGCGAGAAAACCAGAACACAGATTGGTAACTCAAGAATTCTTTATTCTTGCACCAATAGAGAACCAACCATAAGGCTACTGTACACAAAGTCCAAGAAAAAATGTCATAACAATTAATCGCAATAATACTTCTGACAGTATTTCTCCGTCTTCTAACGAAGAGCGAACTATGGAAAGACGACTGCAGTATCGATGACTCCCGCCAAAATATGGAGTTGGGTTTGAGCAAATAACCATGAATTGAGCGTTCATTGTTCAGCTACATTGACAACATGGTTCCAAGGATGATACCATTAATAAATTTGAATAAAGCAAGAACGAAAAATGTACCAGGATAATCTCAGCTTTTTTTATTTCGTGGATTCTTCTCAACTAATTACAACCTAAACAATACCAAAATTATAAATTAAATTAAAGATCTGAACAATGATAATGAGTAATTGATTGAAACTGAGAGTAAAATTGGTCAGGAATGATGTGAATTGTTGAATAGTTAAGAGTGAAAAGGATCGACTATTTATAGAAGAATTTCATGACTAAGTTTGGGAGCAAAAGGAGAGGGTTCAACACATGTTTTGTGAGTAAAAATAAAGTTTAACTAGGAAGAGTATAAAAAGTAATGGGTTACGTATCCACAGAAAAACACGTTTTTACAGAATAGACAAAAAGGGAGGCAGGATGAATCATATCTAGCCGAAAAATTCAAATTTTCTAAACAGGACAGAAGATGACGCAGAGAAATTTCTGCGCTTTGTTGTCACCAGGGCAGTGAATGATTCACCTCAGTCTCTTTCCGCGTACATAGATTTGGTTTTTTAGCCGTTTGACTGTGACTGCCTCAGTAAAAAGTAACAGGTTAGGTTTCTTTTGTCTGTTGATTATTTTGAACGTCTTCAGATTGTCCACAACATGGCCAGTGTCTATTAGATGGCGTGCAATCGCACTGTTTATTGCTTGTGGTCCCTTTAATCTCAGTTTCTTTGGTATGTGCTTCGGTACGTACATTTAAATTGATAGACACAGTTTGACGTATCATGAGGTGAGAGTTTGCCCACTTTTGACGCTCTTGAACAACAGGTCGTTTGATAAACAGACACAAGCTTGGCAGCTGGATGTGTTCTTTTCGGGGAAGTGTTTAGTCTACATCTTATTCGACTAACAGTATCGTCACCTTTGAAGGCAAGCTGTAGACAGATTAGATTTTTCCCTGTTGTCCTGTACTTCACCTTGTTAAGACTATGTTTTCCATGTTTATCGGTAAACTTACGTGGGTAACCATTATTAAGCAAGCTGTCAAGGAACTTAACCATAAGTTCCTATTGTAACGAAGACGCTTCGAACCGATAATTACTATGACTTCCTCGAATTTAACTCCAAAACACCAGTACTTTCAAGAAGTTGTATTGTTTAGCAATGAAAGTCTAGATAAGTACAAGTCTATAAACAAATGTTTTATACAAAATATAATCTACTTTTATTCGTATTCTTTCGTCTTCTTCGAACTTCTATACGACTGAACCATTTGCACCTTCGAGCTGCCCACCAATGGCTACCAGTTCCAATAAACAAACATTCAATGTTCACGTCCATTGACACAAGCATTTGCCAACAGTGGATAGTAGTTCTTCCTCCACTTGTTTTTCTTCTGAACAAAGTTCCCTCGCACGATCAAGCAGTGTTCTCACCAATCACTGTTTGTAGACAGTCGTAAAACAAGCTGAAAGTGACTGAAGAGAACGCGCATATAAGCCGGTGAGATTCTATGCTGAATGTGGGACACAAAGAACTAATATTATACTATATATGTATTAGTTAGCTCTCCTTTTGATTTCAAGGAAGCATTAACACAAATATCATTTGTACCTGTTCCCTTAGTCCGAAAATTAGTGCATGCACATACAAACACACAAACACATCTCTGATATTATACACAGAGAAAACAAAATGCATCTTTTTTCTACAGTCCTAATAACTGATGTTTCTTTTTCAGCGAGAAAATACTACGGCGCCGAAATAATTTGAAGGGTTTTAATTGGAAAAAAAGACGGAAATTTCCATTGAACTATACAACAACAATGTTTGATTAAAACAAAACAACTGAAATTCAAAATTACTTCTTCCTCTTCTTCTTTTTTTAATGATTTGATTCAAGCAAGAAACAAATCCTTAAGGAAACTTCTTTATTCAAAGTTTCGAATCATAATTAGCACTGCACCGTAAATCTTCTCATTGTCCATAGAATCGTATAGTTAAGTAGATCAAACAAATATGACTAGCTATGATAACTCCGTTGTTCAGAAATTCAGTCTTTACATGACAGTTTGTTGATAGATCACCAAGATGATAATCAGAGGACTGGTACACTTAATATCTTATCATGCTGAACTGGATCAAGACCTTTACTCGAACTTACAGCGCGAATAATCCAGGTAAAATTTCAGACGTTGTAATACATTCCTTGCGTCCTGAGTGAAACAGACGGCCTCAGCAGTACGTCGCCATTGCACCTGGTTATCTGCCGCCACGACTGCTGGCAAGCCTTTATCTTCTACCTATATGGTCTTCTCTGGTATCTAACTCATCGCTTACAATTCAAGTGCCACTAGAGGGATTGATGTGTGGCCAAATGCACCACATAATTTGAATGTTTCATAAGACGACGATATCAAAGCAAGACAAGCTTTGTTACTCTCATCAAGTCTGTGTGCAGGTCAACAGCACTCAGCATCAAAAATAAGATCCGGATTTTCAACTCCAATGTGAAGTCAGTGCTACTCACCATACGGATCAGAGACTTGGCGCGTCATATAGAGCATCTCAAACAAACTACAAACCTTCATTAACAGCTGCCTTTGCTCAATACTACTTAAGATCAGATGACCAGAAAAGATCAGTAACAGGGATCTCTGGCAATGAGCGAACCAACCAGGAACCGATTGTGCAACAAATAAGCAGGAAGAAATGGAGATGGATTGCCCATACTCTGAGGAAATAAACCATCAAGTGACATCACATGACAGGCCATCGCTCGAGTGGAACCCGAAAGGGAAGCGGTGAGTCTGTCGTTAGTGCGAGGGTGACTTGGAGGAGGTCATGTGAAGAGGAGATGAAAGCGTGTGGGCAGACTTGGAGCCAGGTTAAAACTCTATCAAAGAACCGAACGCAATGGGGACGTTTGGCTGAAGCTCTATATTCTTCTAGGAATCAAAGGAAATATTAATAAAATATATATTTCTAATGATTTCAAAACCCCAAACTATTGTTCTTTCATCTCACAGCTTTATTTCTTCAGACACAGAAAGTAGAACTGCAGTTTTATAACATTTTCGGATTACTGTTCAAGCGCTTTATTTCAAAAGTATGTCCAGGTGAAAAAATGAAGAGTAATGGAGTACCAATGAAATAAATCAAAGGATACCAGAGAAAGTTATTTAAATTTGTTAAAGTTAATTTGAATTTATAAAAAGCAAAAAAAACTGAGCAAAGAATGTCCTTTCGATAATTTCCTCTTCTGATTGCAGAATAATATATATATATATATGTTTATATACATAGAATATTCTAGAATAATCGTTATTAACGATAGTGGTGTTTTTAAATACTGTCGATTTGTTAACTAAGATCAATGCAATTACAGTCCACGAAAGATGCATAAAACATAATAAGCATAAAAATGTAATAGCAAAGGTAATATCAAATAAAATTAGGGCGATCTTCACAACAAATTGAGGACTGTTAAAACCTTGGTGACCAAGGTAGTAAGGACAGCGTCTGAACCGACCAGCTTCTTTGGGATACATAAATAAGTTAGAATTAATAATGTAGATCCCAACAGCCAGCCTCTGAAATATGTAGTACACGAACTCTTAAGCTCAAGTTGAGATTAGTTAGTTGATATGCGGTAGATGAACCGGTAGGTGAAAGCCGCCTCGTTAACATCAGTTTTGTGTTCAGTATCCGCAAGATGAGATATAATGAGGCTATGAATGGATTTCGCTTGTCCTTTACTTAACCACTGTGCAAGAAATCCGAGGACAATTTCCTGTTGATTGCTTATATTGGACTGAAATACTCGTCTACGTTGATACATTGGAGTCTAGCTTGGGCATTTCGATCATACCAAGGGAAAAGTATACTGTCACCCAGTTGATAGTCGCTAATAGGGCGTTCCAGGACCAGCGTTTCATGACACTTTGGACTCATTGTCTGGGCATATGTCGGTGGCACAGTGGTTTGGACGCTCGCCGAAGATGCATATGGTCTTAGGTTCTGTCTCCTGCCGACGCACGCCTGATATCAATCGTCAGCCTGCTATATTTGGGCTACCAATATCACATGCTGAGAATTCCATACTTGTACCAAAAATACTGTGTGGAATCATGTTATAATCAAAAGAAAAAAAATAATATACTTGCTGAACGATGGGAACATCATCAATCAGTTGGGATGCTGATGGGTCCTGAATGGGACGAAACACGCATCTTAGATTCCACTGTCAACCATCAACAAACAATTAAAAGTGCTGATACATAAGTTAGGAATATTGAAGTGTTCAGTGAAGGAGATCGTGAGTGAAGAGGTAAGTTCAATCCTTTCCGATATTTCGGATGTTTTGAGCAGGTGATGAACTAGTTCAAAGACCTTATGGAATTTTAGTGTTGTGTGGAATTCACACTTAACTCTTGTAAACTTGCATCGTGTCAGTATTTATATCACAGACTCATCCATGTGATTTTCCAAGTGACTATGTTTAATATGTAATAAATATAGTTGACATCTAAGTGATTACCACATATTTACTGCTGTATTCAATGACTTACATTCCCTGCTACTTGATAGCCTCAGCCTTATTTACATTTTAGTTTGATCAAGGAGAATTTGCACTTGTCTGTTTTGTATTTTACCTCCTAAAAAGTGTGTAGCATACCATTTGCACTGCCTAACGCAATTAAACTTTCTTTATGCGGCACCATGTATTGATTGTATTGACTTCAACAGTCTTCTCACATTTTCGGTCCCCGAAACCCAGACTTTTGGCCATCTTTATCTGTCTACTAGAAATCATGATCACTGATCACTTTTTGAATTTAATCTTCGAGTTTCACTCAGTATCGATCAAATTAGAACCATTAAATTTTACTAAACTCTGTTTATTGACTTTTGATTTTAATTTCTGTCGTTCCGTAAAAGCCTGGTTGCGACAACAGTTGACATTTAGTAGCAAGATCAGTGTCGTATACTCTTAACTATTTAGTTTTGTCTTTCTTAGGGTTCAGTGGTAAAATGCTCGTCTACCACGTAAGTGTTCCAGATTCAACCCCTGACCGACGCACTCCTAGACCTCGCTTAGTCTATAGTAAGCCCACTAAAAAGGTCAGGTTGGGTGGGCATGTATCCAACTACTCCACCGCTACTAAGACTTCATATTCCAAAGCTTGATGTCCTATGTCCCATTCAGAAAGTATGGAAACAAAAAAAAACAAAGTGAATAAACAAATCAAATGGACACCAAGCAGTGAGTTAATTCTCAAGTGCTGGTCTTCCAAGCACGAGTTGGCGTCAGTTAGAGAATCAGTGGGAAACCAGTAGGGAGTACTGCACAGCTGTTTCTTCCTAGTTTGGGGCTCACTAGAAGTACCTACCCATTGGGCTTAGAGCCTAGGACCTTCGGTTACAGAGGAAGCTCGCAGACCATTCAGCCACTGGGACTCAACTCAATAGCCCGTGAATTCTAAATTCCATCAATTCGTGCCTTTACCACGACCATATTGTTTTGTAACTGGAAGGTCCTAGGTTCGAACCCTAGCAATGGGTGTGTACTACCGATGAGTCTCAAACACGAGGATGAAACAGCTGTCCAGTAGTCCCTGTTGGTTTTCAGTGATTTTCCAAATCGATATTAATCTATGTTCACACACGAATTAATTCATTGTTTATTTATCATGAATATTATGGAACTACAGCTAGTCAAGAAGAGACTCAATCATTCAATGAACACACCAAAAATCAGTTAATGAAAACTGTTGAGGAGAATAAGCAAATAGGTTATTTAGAACAAACGCTTTTCCTCTTTGTAAATTCGAGTCACAGGAAAGTAATAATAAGGTTAGGCACAATGTGTTAAGTAAGGCGAGAAAGTTTATTGATGAGGTTATGAAGCTGAGTAGTGTTAACTGACATAAAATGTGATTAGAAGAAGGCTGGTAATAACCAAATCAAAAATGGGGCATCAAGTCCATAAAGTCTTTACCGACTGATTTTCGCCAACAACGTCGGGGAGTGTAGACTTCTTGACTGGGCTCTTCCAGACTCTAGTAAACAATGCACGTATGCATTCATTCTTCGTGATCTAACAGATCCTTTAAGTCTTCATAATTCTCCGTGTAATTATTCTTTCTCACTTACTTTTTTAGTTTATTAAAGTTTTTATTTGCATTTTACTTTTGTCCTCTTTCTTCCTTAATTTGTGCACTGTAGAGTGTGGCACTTTGAACTGTTTTACATTTGAGTATAGTTCTACCCTGAAATCTCAGTGGCTGAAATTCAATATGTGCGGATGCGGAATAATCCAGATGAAGAGTTATAGATTTGATGAAACGTGTATCTACCAGTTAAACTGGTCCTGTGGAGACAGTTACATAGGCTGTACAATTAGGCGTGTTTCTGCTCAAATTTCCGAACATCACGTTGTATGGTTAAGTAAGGAACAAACAAAGTCTGAGCACAGTGCTATTCTATCTCATCTTCTGGATAGAGAACACAAGACTGAGTTTAACCATGCTATCAGGGTCACTTACCGCATACCAACAAAATCTCAATGTCGCCTTGAGAGTTCGATTACTAATTATTTCTGAGGCTGTTGGAATTCAGATTAAGAAGTCTGATTTTGCGTCAAAAAGAAGTTATTTCAGATATTATCCTTACCTTGGCCATCTAGGTTTCAATGATCCTGTAGTAATTTATTGTACTTGTAATATTAGTATTTCGAGATGACCGAATTACACGAATCCAAACAAAACACAGAGAGGGCAGAATCAGGAATTTGTATTTAGCGGAATTATTATGCAATTCATATATGAAACATATCAACAGTCAACAGTAAGTATTTAAACAATACAGAGATAGAAATTGTCAATCACCACATCCGCCACACCTCGAATATCTCCTTGCGTATTTATAACGATGTCTCGGTTTGCTTGCAAGTAGCTTCGACCTAACTGATTCTGTGATATTATTTTCATCAGTATTATCTGGACTTATTTCTGAATTATCTACAAAATCAGGATTATTAGCGGAATCATTAATATTATAATTGGAACGACCTACTTCATTTATTGTCACTTTGTCCAGGTGTCCGTTATGAACTGAGTGATCTTTGATGTCTAATATCTTCACCACTCGATTTCCCATTTTTTGTAGTATAATTCCAACAGAAGGTCTATAGTCTTTCCCTTTGTAATAATGTACATTAGAAGTCGTGGACATCAGATGCTTTTTGAGAATTCGAGATTTGAAAAGTTTTGCAGGACTTTCACGGGTACTTGTATGCTCTGCATTCAACAGACGCAGTCTATGCATATGCAGTAATTCCTCAATTTTAATCAGTTGCTCTCTCATCTCATTCAGGTCTTTTCGTGTTTTCGACAGTTCACATTGTAACTCAGCTACCTCATTTTTGAAAACAGTTGACACTTGAGTTGCCGAACTTGTAGTGGAGGTTTTCATCGGATTAGCTTGAGTATTTTGAAAGGTTGAAAGACACATTGACTCCATTTTACTAGACAGCTTGGGAGAATTATAAGAATGTTGAGCAACATAAGTATTCGAACTTCTGCAAACCGTCTTGATGTGTCCAACTTTACCACATTTATGGCACTTAGCACCCCGAAAACGGCAAGTGCTTCGTAGATGTAACTTTCCACAGGATAAACACGGTTTAATGTTTTTGATCTCTCGCTGCATTCTATTACCTGTGGACGGCAGTTTGGATTGCTTTCCATGAACACTTGTATTTTCGACTTTAGAAAGCATAACATCAGACACTGACGTAGTGGGAGCAGAGTATTCATTATTGACATCTTCATATGTAATACATAAATCTTTAGCAGTTTGAAAAGTACAAGAAGGAATCTGAATTAACTCTTTCTCTAATTTAGGAATATTGATTCCAGCAATTAGACGATCACGTAGTTGAGTATGCAGCTGATCTCCAAAGTTACACTTTGAGGCTTGAAGTTGAAGAATAAAGTCTCGAATCTTCTGGTTGGGAGAACGTACCAGTTTGTTGAAGTGAGCCCTCTCTCTGGTCTCAAAAGTAGTTACATGAAAGTGATGTATCAGAAGTTCACGGATCTTGTCATATGACAGAGAAATGGGTTTATCTGGAAACGCCAGATTCTTCACTAGGCTATACGCATCTGGTCCAATAGTAGTAATGAAATGTGCTGGTATTTTGTCATCCCGAACATTCTTTGAAATGCACCACGCATCGAAGCATTCCAAATAATCAGCAATCTCTCGCGGAGTAGCATTTATAGGAATTTTCCCAGGTTATTTAGTTCCATCGCGACGCCAATTTGTAGTAATTTATTGTACTTGTAATATTAGTATTTCGAGATGACCGAATTACACGAATCCAAACAAAACACAGAGAGGGCAGAATCAGGAATTTGTATTTAGCGGAATTATTATGCAATTCATATATGAAACATATCAACAGTCAACAGTAAGTATTTAAACAATACAGAGATAGAAATTGTCAATCACCACAGATCCTCGATTTTTTGTGGAAATTTCCTTAGTTTTAGTTGATATTCTATTTGCTACTATATCCTTATTATTATTATTATAAATTAAGCATCGTTAATGAACTGTGATTGCATTGATATTACTTAACAAATCGATAGTATTTAAAAAACCCTAATATCGTTAATGACGATTATTCTGGAATATTCTATGTATATAAACACATGTATATGCAATTGTAGAGCCAGAAGAGGAAATTATCGAAAAGGATATTCTTTGCCCAATTATTTTGTGTTTCATAGATGTCCGAATGAATATTTCTGCTATATTGAAACGTGTGTTGTAGATTTCATTGTGAAAAAAGTTAGCACGTCACCGTGAAAGGTTAGGATCAAAGTATAACACATAACTATCCTCTGTTACAAACATACATAATGATCAGAAGTGGTATATTTTCTACATAGAATGTCTACATTGCAAGCACTTCAGTGTGTGATATTGCTGACCGTTGATTAAATGAATAGTCTAACCTTGTGACTAAGCCAGCAATGTGAAGACATGATTTGACATTCAAGAAACTCTTTAACATAAATTAATTTTGTTGTTATTCGATGGTTGAAGACAATCTTATTTTATTTTTTTTTTATTTTTGATTACAGCTTGATTCCACACTGTATTTTTGGGACGAGTGTGGAATTTTCAGCGTGGATATCGGTAGCCCAAAATTCGCAGGCCGACCATAGATATCAGGCGTGCGTCGGCGTGGGCTCGAACCCCGGACCATGTACATGGTCGGCGAGAGTCCTAACCACTGTGCCACTGACGCACATGAAGCCGTCGACCTACGTTACATGCTTGTTAGTATTTGTCAAAAGGAATTCACGTTCCTTATGAGGTTCAAACCCATGTCACCCTGCGCTACAATCAGTGACGTCCCCACGGAATGCACTGTGGTGGTGAGCCACATAAAATAGTGGCGACATTGCAAACCTGACTGATACAATTCAGTCTGCAACAAACAAAGCACTAGACGCATAACACCGGTACCCATCTGGTGTTCAATCAAAGCATAGAATATTTTTTAATACAGATTTCGTCATGAAAAACCATTAGTTAAAGAAATCATTGGAAACTAAGCACCTCTGAAGAGCTGTTTCGGTCTAGTTGGGTGCCATTCCGTAGTTCGCATGCATGGTCTAATGAGGGATGGAACACAAGTTACAGGTCCAGTCTAGTGACCCCAAAGTCACTGAATAAAATTCATTGAGCCGAGTATTCTAACTTCTGCCAACTCATCATTTTATATCGTTGTCAATAATCGGCTGCATCAGTGAACATCTGTTTCAAACCTGACGTAATGGATATCACCATGAAAACGCTTCAGTTTGTGATGTGCGAAGTCATTGATGAGGTGAGAGTGTGACGAAATATTCAAGCGAATATCACTCCTACAGGAGATTAGTCGCGAACCAGCCCAAATAGCTCGGTGGTAACGTCTCTGATTGTGGGCAGCACTGGGTGATGCGGGTTCGAATCTCAGAAAGGACATTAGTTCCTTCAAGGTAGTTGCAGATACGCCTTACTGACTGGTGAGTACCAACTAGCACGAAACCTAGGTTAGGTAGGGCTTCCTATGGCCAATTGCCTCCAACCATATAATACTAACAATATCGAACCCTGCAAAACACCAAACAATATATGCATATAAACATATACACATAAACATTTAGAAGAAACAGACAATGCCAAAAAGATAATTTGGCATAAACAAAACTATTTAACCCAGAGTGGTATGAAAAAATGTACAACACACTAGTACCTGGATGATACGGTTCAGTGTATATTTGGGTAAACAACTTGTTTTGTAATACGATTATTCAAAAGAATTCATACATATAAGGCAGATTGGAAATAAACATTTTTATTGTAGACTTAATGCATTTGCTAAAAGCCCTAGACAGGCAGATCGAGGGGGAAAGAAAGAAACGAAAAGGTTCGCGTAACAAAAAGAATTAACTAAGATATCGCATAAAGTATAAAACATTATGCTCCTCTTGAAATGGAAATACAACGGTATAGAATTAATGGGCAGTTGTTTTTTTCCTTGTTTGTAGTTCTTCAGTAGAACGCACCCATGACCCTACGAGAAGCTGAAGCAAGGACCTACAGGCGAACTCCTAGACCATTCAGTCATTGGGACCCGAAATAGTGGCCTATCAATTCTAACCTCTGCCAATTGGCAATATTTTGCAAAATCATCAACCTGTGTCATCGGTGAGTATGTGTGCTCATACCCAGCTTGGTGAATCCTGATGATCACTACTTCCCAATACAAGTTCAGGAACATCCATCCTATATATTCAGTCAATGCGGCTTGCCTCAAGTCTTTGTCAGCCCAGTTCATCAGCTGGCTACTTAACAGTGCCACGCGTTATGTAACCCACAACGGAAAACTCACTCAGTGAGGCGTTCGAAGTGAATGCAGGAGTAAGACAAGAGAACCAGCCGATTATCACCCATGATAACTGTAATTGTGGTGGACTGGATTATGCGTCAGACAATCAGTCAATAGCAAGAATACAGGAATACGTTGGACCGATAAAAAAGACTCTAGAAGATCTGGATTTCGCAGATGATATATGCCTAATGTCACACAGACTGGAAGACTTGCAGGCAGGCGAAAACCAACAAACTGAGAGGAATAAGCAGGCCTTGCAGCTAAGACAGGTTTCCAAGTGAACATAGAGAAGATGAATGTGCTGAAGATAATTGAGGAACCGCAACAACAACAACAACAACAACCAGCACAAATCACACCCACCAAAGGGAAAGACTCGATAGAGGTCAGTTTGTTTACTTATCTAGAAAAAATTGTTTTAAATACAGGTGGAACGGAAGAAGATGTCAGAGCCAATCAGAATCGGCAAGTCAAGACACACCTTCATTAATCAAAAACCCACTTTGGAAATCTTCTACTGCCCCTCAGCCAGCATAAAAAGAATAAGATTCGGATTTTCAACATAAATATTAAGTCAAGTAGGAGGAAATGGAGATGGATAGATCGGGCATACGCTGAGGAGGTCATCGAATGACATAGCGCTCAATCGAGGCCATTGCTCAAGTGAAATCTCAGCGGGAAGTGACTAGTGGATCGTCGGTACGAGGGTGGCATGGAGGAGATCGTCTGTCAAGAAGGAGATGAAAGATTATGGGCGATTGTGGACCGAGGTGAAGAGGGCAGAAGAAAACAAAGAAAAAGTGGAGATGTGTTGTTGAAGCCCTATGTTGCACTCGGGACTCAAGGAAATAATTTTAGTGATAATTCAATCACAAGTGAGCTGTACATTAATTTTCAAGTGTCTGCTTGCAGAGGTTTGATCCCTACCAATTTTGATCATGAATTGGTGTCAGAACTGACCTCGCTTAGAGAATCATTGAGAACCAAGGAACACTGAACAGTTGTTTTTTTTCATCCTTGTTTCAAATTCTTCATCAGTACGTACGCATGACTCCACAGTCAGGGATCGAATCTATGTAATAGCCTTTGGAGATAACTGTATTTATTATACCTAGTAGTCGTGTATATGATATATGTATCCTCAACAAAACAGATTAATCAAACTGTGAAACTAATTGAATTTTCACTGTACAAATACTCTGAACTAATGTACAGCACTTCAAGCTTCCACAAGAAGAATGAGAAGCGAAATTCATGGAAACCATAATGATTGGAATTTTAGGAGAGAAAGAGTAATTATATATGTAGAACAATGAGGATTTAATGGATCTGAGTGACAAAAAAGCGTGAGGGTATCTGCGTCATAAAGAACAACTTTGAACCATATCGTGACCAACGGCGTCAAGCTACTGGATGTGAGCGTCTCGATGACCCCCACTAGGTAGTCTACACTTCGTGATATGGCTCAATTCAACAATCGCTGACTTTAAAGATTAATGCTGGGTTTTGATTAGAACATGCCCCCCCCAACTCTTTTCCAAATTAATCCTGTCATTTAACATTGCTGGCTGAGGAAGGAAGTGGACTGACACCCGTAACACATGTCCCAGCCATCTCAATCTATGCAGCTTTACAATCTCATCAACTGAGGTTCACTGCTTGCCTAACACTCTATAATGGCGGTCTGCTTGAGTCACTGTGCTACTTGAATTTCAGTCTAAGATGGTGCATCTTATTTTTAGATAAAACAATAAGAAGACGTAATTTGTCTAATTCATGCAATGTTGTATTTGAGCAACACATTTCGAACAATCTGATCCATCACACACTGACTTGTCATATGGATATGTTTTTACGAGTTGATCACGGATTGATATCAGTTAGAGAGCCAAACTAAGATGAAACAGCAGCTGTCCAGTACTCCCTGGTTTTCAATGGTTCTCTAACTGATATCAATCCGTGATCAACTCGTAAGAAACATAACTAACCCTTACAAAACCAAACTATGGAAAATATGAATATGTATCAAATTAATAAAGAATTAAGAAGTGAGAAAATAAACTTAGGTCAAGATAAAAGGACATATTGAGGGTCAAAATAACAATGAAGACCACTAAACCAAATAGCAGAGGTAATATTACATCTGCTATGGTATCAAAACAAAATTCACCAAGCCCCCTCCCCCTGTGTATTCAAAAACAGTTTTCTACTCTTAACCTACCTTGGTAATCCTTATTTGATTGAATTACCAAGCGTTGTGTTAATCATTCTTATATCCTTTTTTGTCACTTAGTTTAATTCAACTTTTTCATATATATTGACTTGATAAGTAAATGTATGATCAGATTGTTCGAAATGTATAGCGCAATTACATCACATTTTTCAGATAATCTCCGTCTTCTAACAACGCTATCCAAATTTACCAAAGAAGGTTTAATGTGATGACGAATTGTTTTTGAACGCATAATGGTGGTTTAAACTTTCTAATTGCCACTTGGTTAAGTGGTCTTCATTGTTATTTTGGGTGCGTCGGTGGCACAGCGGTTAGGACGCTCGCCAACCAAGCGCATGGTCCGGCGTTCGATCCCCGGCCACCGACTCACTCCCTTACCTCGCTAAGCCAGTAATAAAGCTGGTAGAGAGGAAAGGTTGAGCATGAGGCTAGCAAACCCATCCTGTATAATTAAACACTGCTACAAACTACCAAGCCTTTAGCTTGAAGCCCTATGTTCCACTGGGAACGTGAAGGAAAAAAATTGTTATTTTGACCTTCAATATGTCCTTTTACCTTGACTTAAGTTTATTTTTTCACCTCTTAACTCTTTATTAATTTGATACATATTCCGTGTCTGATGGATCAGATTGTTCGAAATGTGTTGTGCAAGTACAACATTACACGATTTAGACAAATTACGTCTTCTTATTACACCTTATTTTCTTTAGTTCTCGTTGTTATAATCATTCAATTACATCCGTGGTTCGCCAAATGTACTCATACACATTCTTAATTGATCAGTAACCTGTTATCACTCAATTCTGGGGAATCAAAGAAAAATACCATAAAGGATTATTTATTGCTCAGATCTAACATCATCTCTGAGTCACATGATGTACTGAAGATGGCTGTTTCACTTGAAACTCCTGGATGAAAGGGAAATGTTATGCGATAAACTACGCTGAAAGTTATGCATATTATGTAAACCTATTATGCATAATAAAGCTATTATTATTATCATTACAATTAACTTTAGTTTTACTTATCATATTATGCCACATAAAACGAGATAGTACCTGAACACATGTGGTCACAGATGGATAAATTTTTATATTTGCCGCTATGAGGATAACGCCTGACAAAGCAGGACGTGACCAAAAATATTTAGAATTGTTTAGCAGACGTGTATTTCGTCTTATTTCGGACTAAGCACCTGAATTTACTTGTATTCTGATGCCACGTTAATTCTTCCAATGAGTTAAAACCAACTTGATATCAGGAATTTTTATATTTCCTATTGTGGATTTAAAAGACCCACCAGTCTCCTTTGAAATACCTTCTGTTTGTACAGACACGCCAATATTATCACCTTTACATACTAGGTATTCAGCAGTGACCGATGACAGAAACTGAAATGCGAGATCTCTCCTTTTCAGAATTCTTTGTTTAGTTGTAAGTATACCACAAAGATTTACGGTGATCTCAATAAAACTCGTACTCTTAATTTCATGCCTATTCATTAAAATATACACAAAATGCCTAAATGGTTGATGGCTTCAGTAAAACGGAGTAACCAATATCTCCCATGTATGTTGATTATTTTGATGGGCTGACTGATTTTTAACCGTACGTCATGTCTCAATAGGGAGCCCCACAATTGTACTTCCGAACATTTTCCTACTTTTTTATGTGAAGACCTCTAAGGATATACTCAGAAAGTCTACTAGAAGCTCCCCTCTAGGTCCTTTATATATGCTTGCCGCCACAAGTGCATGTGAATTGGTAAACGCCATTAAGGTTGACACTAGCAAGATACTTATCCACTTTTTTATTCCTGTGCGTTTTGCTTTACTTCGGCTATCTCCTACGGGAGGATGAGGCGGCTTCATGAACGTCTCGAATCATCACTGCTCAGGCGCGGCAATTTGTGAGAGAGTTCATGAAGCTTCATGGGAATTTGGTACGAGTGATGTCCCCAGAATCGCTCGGCCTTTTGTTTGAGAGTGCAGCTCTAGCCTTTACACAACCAAGTGTGACCTACAAGGCAGTAGGAGTGGAGTAAGGAGTCCACTATCCATTGGCAGCCGGTGACCGGAGTTCGGTTCATACGCCTTTTAAATGGGGCCAGACATCCAGGACATCCAACAAGCCCTTTGTCCATACGTCTGCCGGTGAGCTCCAGTGAGCTTCATACGCCAGTCGTTGGAGGTTTGGAATCAGGGTTTAGCCATCCTGTGCGTTCCCAGTGGGACATAAGGTTTCAAGACTGAGCTTCGAAGTTCCAGTACAAGTGGTGTTTCTTTTACACAGTAAGATTGCTAGCCTCGCGCCCAACCTTTCTTCTTTATTGGGCTTGTAAACGACTAAGCCAGGTTTAAGAATGTTGTTGGCCAGGAATCAAACCCTGGATGATGTATGAGGTTGGTGAGTACTATACCACGAAATCACCGATACGTTGGTTATCTACTTAAGACTGAACTAATGAACATTTCCTGTTATAAGGTAGAATCAATCTAGGAGCGAGAAATTTCGATTTCAATACGAACATGATTCTTTCTTCGATTCTTACTGATACTTCTTCCCCTCTGTATACTACTCAAATAAAAACTAGTTTCTTTACAAAACGCTTCAGTTTGAACATTTCTTATCTTCCATATTTCATTCTGAACTTCGTGAGATATCCATTCTCTATTAGATTATTCTCAAAAGTCATGAGTTCTTCACCATTCTTATTTACTAGATATAACGCCCTCGCTCTATTGAAAATTGTTTTTGAATGGGCTCTGTTTGTAACTAGTTGCGTAGAAACTGTGATAATTTAAGTACTGGTCGGTTCTTATTTCCTCCCTATAAATAGCTTTTCAATTGTCCGATCATTTATCCGTCTAGTGTCGCATTCATAATCCATTGTAAACTTGAAGTGAAGATGAGTTGCACCACGTCTTTCAAAAATCATTTGTGAACAGCTCATGTAACAGCAAACGCCAAATGTGTCATCAACACACTTTCAGTATAAATATTTAGTCTTCTAAATTTTTGATTTCATTTGCATTTATCAAGTGTTGGTTTGTAAGGATTTTGTTTGACTGCCTGGAGGTTTTCATCATGTTAGCTGCGGTCCCACACGCCGGGGAGAAAGAGTGTAAACGACTGAGGCTCGCATACGTCACCGTTACTAGAACTGAGGCAGAATGAGTGACAAGCGATTGCAGTGGTAATTGGTAGTGAGTAGATAAGAGGGTGTGCGTAGAGTATCGTGAGGTACTGCTATGGTCACGTTGCATTCTGCAAGAGTCATTCTAGCAAGTGGCGATTGTGTTGCAAGATGTCAAGAGGATACCTTTAACTGAAAGGTGTAGGTCGTCATTGATGTGTGAGATTGTGCTGTGGGTATGCTTGTGGTGTGTTGGCTTTTCTGTTTGTTTTCCATTTCAGCTCTGTCCGTGTGACCCAGGTTCTCATAATGGCATCCAAGTCAACGTGTATTGGTCGTGATGGAAAAAAGGGATAGATCCCTTTTTTGGCGGGGAGTGTCAGTGTAGTTGAAGATTGAACGATCAATTCATGGTTGTTTGCTCAAAACCAACTTCCCCAATTTTCGCGGAGGCATCAATCAGCCAGTCATCGTCTCATTGGTCGCTGTTCAGAAAGAAGTCAGGAGAAAACCGTCAGAAGTAATATTTTGATTTATTATTGTAATATTTGTTCATAGACCTTAGTTGTAAAGTTGGCTATATGTTGGTGTTAGAATAAATAATTCTCGAGTCGCCAAACTGGGTTCTGGTTTTTGCGTCCGTTCGTACTAAGCGTTTCTGAGAGGCTTCGAGGAACAGCGTGAGTCCCAGCGTAGCAATAGCTGGGCATTAACGGTTTACTAGACGTGACTGACAAATGTGATAGATAACCTTGAGGACAATTCTTCTATCCACTTGGTTGGTGACGACTATCATCAATCAAATGAGACAAAACAGAACTCCTTATCGGATTTCATTCAACCCTTTCCAAACCATGCAGGGAAGACTCTCACTAGTGCGTTTTCTTTTTCCAGCTGTCTACTTGTTTGCCCTATATACTGACTTTCTCTACAGGAGCAGATAAACTTATAAATGCTTGTAGAAGTGTCTCAACAATCATAACTAGTCGACTGGAAAATCACAAACAAAGGCTTCCCTCAGTATAAGTCCATCTTATGACTCTTGTTAAGTCTTACATGTAGGACTTCGCTAGCCAAGTTCGCATTAAATTGCAATTTCAAAAGAAGAAAGAAAGAAAGACAGAATGGGAATGCTTTCACGTACTGTACTAATTCTGACACATGAATAAACCTAAAATAACTTACGCTTTCAGTGAGATAAGTGATTGCAACAATACTGAGAATGATGATGATGATGATAATAATAGCAGCGGCAGCAGCAAGTGTATTTAGTACACCCACGTACGTTTAGATCATTTCTGACAATGACTCCTTGGACAGAGTATTGTTATTCTCCGTGTAAGTCTCACAGAACATTTTGACGTCTGCCCAGTGTTGTTTTAACGTCTACTCACCTTCTGTTGTACTGAAAAAGGCGTTTTGTGTTAATAACAATAATAATAGTAGAATTTGAGCACTGTCTGACAGAATATAATTACATATTAGATAAGTTTATCTGATATCAAATACACACACACCCTCACACATTCATACGGGATGATACAGTACTAATGTTTTGAGCATAATTAATTCATTACTACTTATAATCATATCAGTAGTAAATACTCAATAATCATGCATACTATTATGTTGTACAACTGAACGACATTCAAACAATGAAAGACTAAAAATAGATAGTTATAACACTTATCGGTGTTACAAATTCATTTATAAAAGCAGTAAGATCATATGAAATAGGATTTAAAAAACGGATCTATTTTACCTGATCAGTAATGTTGTCAACCACCTAGAGCTTGAATAATGACGGTTAACAGTTTTATGAATTTGTGTCAAATAAAAATCACCGTTCAAGATAAGCTGAGTCGTGGAAAATACTCATCAGGACATTACAGAGGAAATGAAAAGAAGATCAGCAAATAGACGTGTCCGTTTTGGTGATTTTATCCTCAGAATCAGCTGTACAATCCCTTTAATATACATAAGTATGGTAGTTGTCCTCTCTGAGCTGGAGAGTTTATTTGCAAAACATTCATTGCCCAACTAGGCAACATCTCCACCGCCTACTTCAATTTGAAGTGAGCTCTCATATTTCTCCACGAGTTTATTAGTCATCTCTCATGGTGGGTAACTTTGGATGTGATTGGTTGTTTTTGTGTGTTTTCACACCGTCTAGGCTAATTGTATTTGAACTGATTGTTTCCTTGACCTCAGGTTTCCCCTTATGGATTGATAAATTTTATCTATGTAAGTGTGCCTGTTAATTGTCGATTCACTGTAATACCAGGCTGCTAAAAATCCTCTAGCATTCTTGGTGTTTCTTCTGCCTGATATTTGAAAGTTGTTCCAGTCGCACTGATGTACATGGTTGTTTGTATGTAGTGATATGAGGGAGTGGATGTCATGTCTTTTGACGGCTAGTTTGTGTTCCTGGATGTGAAGACAAAGTGGACGTCCCCTTCGTCAGTCAATAGACACATCGAGATAGACAAAATTTACCAATCGATAAGAATGAAATTTCACACACAAAAGGTCAAACTTCAGGTCAAGGAAACAATCAGTTCCAATACAAGTAGCTTAAATAGTGTGAAAGCACACAAAAACAACAAATCACGTACAAGGCCACCAGGAGAGATGACTAATAAACTCATGGAGAAATATGAGAGCTCACTTCAAATTGAAGTAGGCGGTGAAGATGTTGCCTAGTTGGGCAATGAATGCTTCGTAAATAAACTATCCAGCTCAGAGAACACAACCTCATCAATATATACATAAGTTTATGTGCATACAGTTATTATTGAATTCTATATGATAGGAAGGTGTAGACTTCCAGGCTGGGGTCCTCGGGACGGTAAAAATCTATGGTTGGAAACAATTGATGACATGGCTCAAAATCGTTCTCAGTGGCTAGCGCAGATGCATCCACTCCTTGTGACTTATGATTTCCAATGAAACCGTTTTGTTCTTCGTTATTACTCCTCCTTTGTCTCACACCTCTGCTCACCGTTTCTATTATGCTTTTCTTGTACTTTCTTCTCTTGCTTCGCGTGCTACACGGAGTGTGGCGACTTGAAGTTGCGCACATTTGTGCAAAGTTCTATGTCGAAAACAGACAGACAGACATATGATAATGAAGGAGATAAAAGTTGATATTAATTCCCAACTTTTCCACTTTTACGGTTTGTCATGATGGCTCCAATTTGAATTGTGTCTTACAAGTCTAATAATTGGACATTCCTTCAGTTAAATGGAATTGGAAAATGAATCAAAGATTCCATTTTTGGAAGTAGAAGTGACAAGAAAGTGTGACTGGACTCTGAAAAGATCTATCCACACAGACTGCTTAGAAGGTAAGTTCTTATTTCTCAAAAGTAACCTTCCTCAAAATAGATACCCAGCACATTTCGAGGAGGAGAAGAACGTGAAACCAAAGCCAGAAAAGGAGAAGATTGCACTTCAGTACCAAAGAAAACACTGTATATGAATCTCGGCTTCGTGGGAGACTAAACAGTAAATATCCTAAACAGAAGAATCGCCAGTTCCACAAACAAAACCTTCCCTGTAACCCACTGCTTTTAAACAATGTTATTTTTTTTTGGATTTACAGCTTGATTCCAAGGTGTATTTTCGTACAAGTATGGAATTTTCAGCATATGATATCGGTAGCCCAAATGTTGCAGGCCGACCATAGATATCAGGTGTGCGTCGGCAGGGGATCGAACCTCGGACCATGTGCATGATCGGCGAGGGTCCTAACCACTGTGCCACCGACAGACAAACTTCCGCATATATCAACTTACCTGCTCCTATGGAGCTCAATACGTAGATCTTTCTATGCGCGTCCTAATGAAACTTGTTGAAGAACATTACCCATCATGGCTGCAAACAGCATGCGCTAGTCCAGTCAGAAACGTCTTAATTGGACACTCAATCAGATTATCTCAGCTGACTCATTATTCAGCTTTATTTACAAAATGAACAACAATTCTATCAAAGGCAATGTGTTTCTGAGTTCTCGGTGGACTGCAGAAGCCCTCACCATATGCACTGGAAAGCTGGAGCTATGCGTTCAAAAGCAACTAGTCCAACCTCTACACTTACTATTATTTTCGTTCATTTTGACTCCTCAATTTTCGTTTGTTCATTCCAATCATTATTTTTATCATCAGTCACAAAATACTGTAGTCTCAGCATGTGCTTCGGTGGCACAGACGTAAGGACTCTCGTCGACCATGCCCATGATCCGAGGTTCGATCCCCTGCCGATGCACATCCATGCACATCTATGGTAGGCCTGCAAAATTTGGGCTACCGATATCATATGCTGAAAATTCCATACTTGTACCGAAAATACGGTGTGGCATCAAGCTATAATGAAAATTAAAAAAATAAATGTTTCTACGCACATCCGATTGAAAACTGTCTACATTAAAGGCAATTTTACAAATTACAGCAACCATTTTCCAAACATACTGTATTAGTTGTGTTCTCTGACGAGCTGGTTCATTTAATTGTGAAGCTTTTGTCGTCCTTCTAGACAAAACTATCAGCACAGGCTTTAGTATTTGTATTCTCCATGAATGATATAATTGTATCGCCTGGCAACCACTATCGTGACTGGTTGTTGATTTATGTTTCTATTGGTTACTTTTTTGTTGACTTGAATTTTGAACTTTCTTATCACTTGATTAACTTTTTATCAGTTGGTAAATTTGGTTTACATCAATGTCTGTTGATCTATGACTGGCTTGAGTATCAGTCTCCTAGGAATTTCCTGGCACTTCTGTCTGGTGTTTCGTCTATTTACAATTTCTGCATTATCCCGGTCAAATTGGTGTCCATAATCATCCGCATGCATTGATATGAAATAATATATATGTCATGCCTTTTTACAGCCAATTTGTGTTTCTGGATTCTGGTTCGAGGGGGACGCCCACTTTATTGACCGATGTGTAATGTCTGTTACAGTTCATACAATTTGTTTTGTAAATGGTATTAATTTCATCTTTTTTTTCTGTTGAATTTTTTGGTTTGCGCAATATCGAATGAAGTGACTGGAATGGTTTGTCTGCTATATATCTATTTCAAATGGTCTTATTATTCTAACTGTCATTTCAGAGATATTTTATTAAATATGGTAGAATGAATTTTCTTGTGTTCTTTAATGGTGGTTGTTTTTGTTGGTGTTGTGACTTCAGTTTAAACACTTTTTGATGACATTTTGAGGAAAACCAGTCTTGTTGAAGACGGTTATTAAGTGTATTTCCTCCATTCTCTCTAACACCAGAGTAATGCACACAGTTTCGTTTGTGAGTAGTTGGTTTATTGCTTTCGATAGTTGAGAATTTGGTCTGTGTGCGATAACTTCCTATATACTTGTGTTTCTAAATTTTCTCTGTTAGTTCTCTTGACTACAATATCTAATTATTATTATTGTATCCTTTAGTTCCTAGAGGAACATAGGGCTTCAGCTGCGCACCTCCATTGCCTTCGGTTTTCTGACAACTTTTTCATCCCGCTCCAGATCTGTCCACATGCTTTCATCTCCTCCTCGCATGATCTCCTCCAAGTCACCCTCGCACTAACGACCAACTCGCCGCCTCCCTTTCGGGTTCCACTCGAGCGATGGCTTGTCTAGTGATGTCACTTGATGGTTTCCTCAGAGTATGGCCAGCCAATCCATCTCCATTTCTTCCTGCCTATTTGTTTCACAATCGGTTCCTGATTGGTTCGCTCATTGCCAGAGATCCCTGTTGCTGATCTTTTCTCGCCAGCCATCTGATCTTGAGTATTGAGCGAAGACAGCTGTTAATGAAGATCTGTAGTTGGTTTGAGATGCTCTTTATGACTCGCCAAGTCTCTGATCCGTATAGTAGCACTGACTGACTTTACATTGGAGTTGAAAATCCGGATCTTATTTTTGATGCTGAGTGCTGTTGACCTCCACACAGACTTCAGAGTAATGAAAGCTTGTCTTGCTTTTCCGATTCTGGCTTTGATATCCTCGTCAGTTCCGCCTGTAGTTGAGACGATGCTTCCCAGGTAGGTGAAGGAGGTTGTTTCTTTCAGGTTCCTCCCATTCATGCTGGCTGATTGTTGTCTATTGTTGTTGTTGCTGTTGATGTTGGCTAGGAATCTTCATCACCTCTGTTTTATCTATGTTCACTTGAAGTGCCATCTTTGATGCTTCTTCTGTCAACTTGTTGCTTTTCACTTGCATATCTTCCAGTTTGTGGGAAATCAGTCATATATCATCGGCGAAATCCAGATCCTCCAAGTCTTTTGTGTCAGTCCATTTTATGCCTTTTCCCTCGTTAGTTGCCGTTGTCTGTCGCATTATCCAATCGATTGCAATCAGGAAGATCATTGGTGATAGTAGACAGCCTTGTCGCACTCCCGTCCTCACTTCGAAGGCCTCCGCAATATCTAAGAATGAAACTTTTTCCTCAAATTCTTCTTCTCTTTTGAATATCTTCAAATATTTTGTTTAATTATTTGTGGGTTTATTTCGAATCATTTCTTTTAATTATCGCGAATATATTGTAAACGTAGTGTACCCAGATTTTTTGGCTTAATCACAAGATAGGGCTATTAATTCTCATCTTAGCAAAACGGTTTCAGCTATCAATCTTGATATGGTCATTCGCATTGGTGTTCCTTTTATCTGTTCGTATATTTGATCATTAAATTGGAAGTATATTGTAAAACGTAATTCTATGAGTACAATTCAAGTTGAACATTACCATCTTTGTGTTCTCTTCGCTATAAGTAGTTGTTGCATAGTTTCTTTTGCTAGTTTTGAACCTATTGAAGTATATAATGCTGTAACATCAAAGAACACCAATTATTTCATTGTCATGCAACTGAATGTTTTTTGCTGTTCTCTAAAAATTGGATTGACGAATTGATAGAACGATCCCCTAATTCTGTTAGGTATTTTAATTTTCTGAAAAGTTCTTTAGATAGATTATATGTTGGTGTTCCTGACAGCGAAACGACAGTATTTTCCGGTGGGTTTTCGTTCTCTTAGCTAAATGGTTGAATTACAAAGCTTTCACTTTTCACAAACAGAAAAAACCATCAACACTTACCTCGATATGAAGTGAGATTTTTGGAATTCTTCTTGAATAATATAGCGATCTCTCCTGATTACCTTGACCACCACCACCACCACCAGAAGTTTTATTATTCATGTTGATCGAAAATAACCATTAAAAATTTAAAAGACATTAATGAATCACAACATAATCGAGCAAAGAATATTCTTTTCAATAAATTCCTCTTCAGGCTCTACAATTATATACATGTTTATATACACAGAATATTCAAGGTTGTTAGTTAATAACAATATTAGTGTTTTTTAAATAATATCGATTTGTAAAGCAAGATCAATGCAATTACAAATCGATATTATTTAAAAAACACTAATATTGTTATTAACTACCAACCTTGAATATTCTGTGTATATAAACATGTATATAATTATAGAGTCTGAAGAGGAATTTATTGAAAGGAATATTGTTTGCTCGATTATGTTGTGTTTTATAGATATCTGAATGAATATTTTTGCTATATTAAAATTAATGAATGAAGGATATTCTTTTCGATAAATCTGTCTTTCGAGTTTGACTACGGATTGATATAAGTTAGAAAAACACTGAAAGCCGCCAGGGAGTACTCGACATCTGTTTCGTCAGCCTGATTTGGAACTCACCGGATTTTGAACCCAGGACCTTCCAGTTACAGGGCAGGCTCGTATACCATTCAGCCACTGGGAAACGAACCAATAGCGCCCATGAATTCGAAACCCGATGGGCGAGTACTACCAATGAGTCCCAAGCACTAAGATGAAACAGATGTCTAGTGCTTACAAATCAACTCTTTAAAGATAAATCTGCCATCAGGTTCTACATATATATATGACCATAAATATTTTTATTAACAACATTAATGTTGCTTTTTTTTCATTCCTTTGTGTTACGAGTGGAACTTTAAGATTGAGCGTTGAAGTCTCATTAGCGAAATTTCTAGGTTGTAGGGTTGTTGGTTTCATGCGCAACCTTACTTTTTTTTTACTAAAGTTACTACCGGCTAAGTAAGATTTAGCAGTGAGTCTGTCGGGAATCGAAACTCTGCCCACGTGTGTGACTAGAAGAGTTTTATTGATTTAGTTGATACACTTTGCCTTTTCGTGAGTCGGTCGCACAGCGGCAGAATGCTCGCAAACCACGCCTCATGTGGTTCGGGATTCGATCCCCGGCCAACTGATTCCTTTACCTCTCTAAGCCAGTAATATGACTGGTAAAGAAGGAAGGTTGGGCATGAGGCTAACAACCTCATCCTGTAAGAATAAATACCACTGCTAAGGAAACTTCAAGCCTCTAGCTTGAAGCCCTTTGTTCCCCTGGGAAGGTAAAAGAATTTTAAAAAATTTGTCTTTTCAGTGGTATTAATCCTGTCTTTAGTATTTCTGAAGGAAGCAGCTTCGAGTCAACCTCATCGTTGGATTTTCGGACATCATCCTGCACTGTGCGTCAGTGGCACAGTGGTTAGGACTCTCGCCGACCATGCACATGGTCCGGGGTTCGAGCCCACGCCGACGCACACCTGATATCTATGGTTGGCCTGCGAATTTTGGGCTACCGATATCCACGCTGAAAATTGCACACTTGTACCAAAAATACGGTGTGGAATCAAGCTGTAATCAAAAAATAAAAAATAAAGGACAAACGAAATTCATTCATAGCTCCTTTCTATCTCATCTTCTGGATACAGAACACAAGAATGATGTTAACGAGGCGGCTTTCAAAGTCACCTACTGCATACCAACCAACTAATCTTAACTTTACCTTGAGTTCGTCTACTACATATTTCTGAGGCTTACTGTTGGAATCTTCATTAAGACACCTCACTTATGTATATATCCAAAAGAAGCTGGTTGGTTTAGACGCTATCCTTACCTTGGATATCAAAGTTTTAATGATCTTCAATTTATTGTGGAAATTTCCTTAATTTTATTTGATATTCTATTCGCTTATTATAACTTAGGCGTCTAACTTGAAGTGTGGTAATTCCATTGATCTTACTTAAAAAATCGGTAGTATTTAAAAACACCAATATTGTCAATGACTCCTATTCTAGAATATTGTATGTATATAAATATATCTATATATAATTTTAGAGCCAGAAGACGGAATTACCGAACAGGATATTCTTTACTCAATTTTTTTGTCTTTCCTAAATGTCTGAATGGATATTTTCGCTATATTAACCTTGTGAATAGTCAATCAAATTCACAATCTACGCGTTAGCTAACCATTTGCAACGTTAACGACTCGGGTGGGGGCTTGGTCAATGTAAGATTTTTATCACAGTTTCCTCTTGAAATCAAACTACTAAGATAACAATACATGATCTGTTCGATACCATGAGTGGCAATCAAGAATCCAAGCATGCTTGCATAAAACTATATAGTAAAGGTTAAAATCCCTTCCTCACCCCGCCACACACACACACATACACTCGAAATGCATACATCGTGAAACGGTCGTTCAGTGTTTAAATCAACTGAACTTGGCTAGCAAGCACTACCACTACCAACAGTAATAATAATCATAATAATAATCTACTTTATTCGGAAACAGTACTTATGATACAATATGGAATTTTCAGCATTTGGTACAAAATTGCACCTAAATTAGCTCATCGACAGCAAAAGCAAAACAGAAGATAATATTACAGGATATACGTAGCCAGGATTGATAATCGCATAGGCTGAGGGCTGAATATGATATCACTGAGATTCTGTAGTTGGTTGTACAGGCATATAATCCTTTGCAATGACTTTTATTCCCACCTGATGAAATTCAGCAAGAGAAGAAATGAGAATAGGGGGGGTGTTGAGAGTCAGATGTTATTGATTTGGACCATTTCCCACATGTCTATTGACCACTGTAGTAATGAGCTGACTAAATGGCATACCACTTACCCTACTGACAACGTTTAATACCCTGCACAATGTGATATATTCCTTTTTGAGTAGCCCAGGAAAAACTAAGGGGGAGCAGCAAAGTACAGTAGGTAAAATGCAAGAGTTAACAAGCTGTAATAGTAGAATTTCCCTGATTCCTGATTGTCTTAACTTCTTAATGTAGTAATTTAGACGGAACGTCTTCTTAGATATCGACAATATTTGGGATGACCAAGAAGGACCGGAGGAGAGTACTACTCCAAGGTATTTTATGCTAGACTTGGTTTCTTTTTCAGTGCGCTCTTTGCTAGAAGGACCTTGTGAACGAAACAGTCATTGTAGATCACGTTTATGCGTGAAAGCGAAGTTAACTGTCTGAAATTTGGAGGGATTTAGAACACTGGTTGATGCTCACTAGCGACTGATCCTATTCAGGTAGGCAGTTACTTGGGGTTCTAGTGGGAAGTCGTGACCAGTAGGATACAGCAGATTGAAAGTTGGGCAGTAACTCATCGAAGAAGACACTGCGAGGTGGTCGTGCTATATCATGAATTGGCAGAAGTCAGAATACATAGGATGGCCATTGGAGCGGGTCCCAGTGACTTGTAACTGACTGGACTAGGCTGACGAAACAGCTGTCCAGTACTTCCCGGTGGCTTTCCAATGGTTCTCTAACCGATGTCAGCTCATGATGAAATTGTCCGACCAAAAAAGCTATTAATTTTTAAGCGGTCACATCGGGTAGAACTACTCATCTCAATAGGTCAGTAGTGTATACTTCATATTAGTAGTTTTTAACAATGTTGAAACAAATTGACGGGGTCGCCATGGGTTCACCTCTAGGACCTATTCTAGCCGACATCTTCATGGGTTACCTCGAACTGACGAGACAGAGTAACGCTATTAATGAAAACAAATACTATCGTCAATTTGTTGATGACACATTTGTTGTTTGCAATGACATGGATCACGCATCGGCATTATATGATCGCCTGGATGAGACCCATCCAAATATCGAATTCACCATGGAATATGAACACAAAGATGAGTTCAATTGCCTGGATCTAAATGTAAACAGAACAAACGATGGCATGATCGGAAAGTTCATCTATAGAAAAGAAACCTGGACTGGACAACACCTTCACTACAATAGCTTCTGCCCGATAAGCTATAAGTGGGGACTATCATGGACACTGTACGACAGGGCCAGGAAGTTATGTTCGCCTAGCGAGGGAGAAGAAGAATTAAGCTTTGTTGAAAAATGCCTTAAAGAAAACGGGTATCCAAAGGGATTTATCCTAAAGTACAGCAAAGAAAGACATGAGAAAGCGAAGTATCCAACAGTTGGAAAGAAGAAAGTGCTCATTCGCCTCCCATTCAAAGGAGAAGCAGTGTCACAAAAGATTGAAAAAAGGGTGGAAGTAGAAATAAACAGATGCTTCTCTGCAGCCAAGCTGGTGACACCATACAGCACTACACGCTCTATAAGCCAATCGAAACTGGATAAGTACCGTGCTGATATTACCTCCAACTGCATTTATAAATTTACGTGCACCTGAGGCAGAAAGTATATTGGAAGGACAGAAACAAGGGCTTCTATCCGGTTTTCAGAGCATATTCCAAAAGGAGCAGATATTTACAAAGTGCAAATACCAGACACCTTGTGGATACCTTGGGTCATTTCGTCGAAATTTCCAAATCCTTCAAAATATTTAACATACAAAGGACAGCGAATTTACTACCATTTACCGAAGCGATCAAACGTTTTAAACCAGACTTATGAATACAGAAAGAGAGAGAGTGTGTGTGATTAACCTCTAATTCCTTTCGTAACTGACTCTTGATTTTGATTACATTAATTAGTCATCTAATTCAATGATCTCAACTCACTGAACAAATTGTCAGTCTCATAAACTGTAACCGCTTTTGTTTTTTTCAAAGTTGGTATGTGAACCTACAAGCTAACACTGTTCTGTTAATCACGTTTTTTCTGTCTCACCCCTCCTCCCTCTTTTCAACTTTAAAAGCGTATAAGTTGATGATGAAAACTTAAACTAAAAATTGTAGTGCTTTCATTTTAGATGCGTCAAACATAAAAGTATGTTATTATCATGTATCTGTATAACCATTGTAATTTCAGTTAGGGGTGTGCAGTTGATGAGAACCTGTGAAATAGAATGATGATGGCATCATTTTATACTGCAGATTTCGTCTTCCTTTCTTTATCAAAATTTTGAATTAATTTGAAAGAAAGAGAATGGTAAGAGGCAGTTATTTCCGGCCACGATAAGCCGTCCCACCCCAGATCTTAATCTCACCTGCGGTTACTACTATTAACCACTGCATAAATAACAGTCTGTCAACATAACAGTAAACTCAGACAGTCAGTTTCAGCGTCAAGTTAGTAATTTATTTATGTACATAAGCGGCGACACCTTCATAAATAATGTTGGGATGGTTGATTTTTGTGTGTGTCTGTGACTAGTATTTCGCCTGTCTGAAATTCACATGAGAAACAATTGCATACGATTGTGAAATACAAATACGTTTGAATTTCAATTTTAAAAAATGCTAACTCATTTCAAAATAAATACCACAGCAAGGATAAAAAGTTTGGCATAATTCCTAGAAAAAGGAGGTTGTATAATTTTAGGGGAAAAAATTAGCAAAATTTATGAGGCAAAAAAATTCCACTGTAGGCTAAAATAAACAGTCAACAGAGACTAAATTGTAGTCGACATTATTATTATTATTATTATAACTCGGGGGTCATTCATTATTTGAGTTCATGATGGCGTCATCATTTTAACTAAATAATTAGACATAACAAAGTTCAGTGTTTAATATTTTATTATAAATAGTTGATTAGTAAGAAAGCTCTACTTCACTACAGTTCCAACATTTCGATAGAGAAAGAAGGAAGACCAGATTAGCAGCATAAAATGATGCCATCATCATTCTATTTCACGGGTTCTCATCATGGGGTATTGTGACTGTATTATCTGGCGTATGTGTGAGTGTGTATATGTGTTGAGTGAGTGTGTGGATATGTTGGAATGTGTGTTTGTGGGATATGCATGACAGTGATGGCGATAGTCGAGATTGTGGACAGATGGTGTTGATTTTGGCTGGTGGACTGAGTTAAGGAACGGCGTATATTTTTGGCCAGATGATGGGATGACTGACAAGGAAAAGTGCGAATGAAGCTTGAGGAGTGATGCAGTCAACAGGATTGAGAGTAGATTGTGTGTCAGGATGCATAAGAGTGGTGGGTGAGTGTAGGGTGTGTGTCTGTCTGTCAGATAGGCACTACTATGCGATGATATGTTTAGTCATAAAGTGAGTGACATAGTGGTAAGCAGAGTATGTAAGTTGTGAGAGGATGACGTTTGTGTGTAGACGATGACGAGACAGTTGTTGTTGTTGTTGTGGTGGTGGTGGTGAGTGAGTGAATGCGAGGTGGCAAACAGGATGTCACTGCCAGGATTCTAACCTGGGTTAGTGCGGCCACAACACAATGTCCTAACCACTAGACCACAGAGACGAGGGCCAATCAATCGAACAGACAGACACACTAAAACAACAACAGACAAACAATGAGACGTGGACACACGCGAATCCAATCAATCCTGATTGCATGCATGGCATCATGACGAAATCGACTGAAATCATTTTCTATCGAGAAGGAAAGATCAGATTTGCAGTATTAAATGATATCATTCTATTTCACACGTTCTCATCACCTGCAAACTATCTGAAATTAAAATCGTGATAAATAATGAAATTTCTTACTTCAATGTTTGAAAGGTAATAGAGAAAAATTTGTAGGATGAACGCATCCGGAATATTACAAGTATTGCAATTTTTAGTTTAACTGACCATCAGTTTATAAGCTATCAAACTATGGAAAAAAAGGGAGGGTGAGAGAAGACAGAAAACAGAAAAATCTGTTAAACAGTGTTAGCTTGTACGTGTACATAGCAACTCAAGAAGGTTAAAGTTCATCAAATTGAAAACTTGTTTAGTGAGATGAGCTCATTAGTGTGTATGACTAATCAGTGTAATGAAAGTAATATAGTTACCCAGCGAGTGAGAGATTGACTACACACTCTCTCTGTCTGTGTGCATAAGTTTGGTCTGAGACATTTGTTTGCGATCGCTCCAGCAAATCGTAGTATATTCGCTGTCCTTTGTATGTTAAAAATTTTGAAGGATTTGGAAATTTCGACGAAATGACCCAAGGTATCTAGAACATAGACACACTTTTCGGCGTCCAACAATTGCCATATTTCTTGACTTGAAGGCGGCCTTCGACTCCGTGGATCGAAAGGTACTATGGCAATGTCTGACTGTGAAGGGAGTGCCAAGAAAGTACATTGCACTAATCAAGGCACTCTATTCAAACTCACGTAGTCGTGTAAGGGCTTATGGGGAATTGTCATCTGAATTAGTAACAACCAGTGGTGTCCGACAGGGATGTCCACTTTCCCCATTTCTGTTTAACTTCATCATAGATATGCTAATGGAAGTATCCTTAACTGAACGTAGTGACTTAGGAATCGACTTGTTACCAGGGAATAATCTAATGGACTTAGAATATGCAGATGACATAGTCCTGTTAGGGGAGGATGCTGACAAAATGCAGAGTCTTCTGAACACCTTGAGCAGCAATCTTCGTATGTTTGGCATGCGATTCGCCCCTGCAAAATGTAAGATGCTGCTACAGGACTGGACCACGTCAACCCCTAACTTAGTGATAGGGAGTGAAGTGATAGAACATGTTGACCACTTCACCTACTTGGGAAGTTGTATTAGCACCAACGGACTGATTGGCGATGAAATCTCAGCACGGATCCGAAAAGCTCGAGCTGCTTTCGCTGACTTACACCATCTCTGGCGTAGGCGTGACATCCGGTTATCAACCAAGGGACGTGTGTACTGCTCATCAGTTCGCTCCGTCCTTCTCTATGGCTCTGAAACATGGCCAATACGCGTTGAAGACATGAAAAGGTTGACTGCTTTCGATCATAGATGTCTGCGATCTCTGTCTCACGTTAGGTGGTTTAATAAGGTAAGTAATGTTGACGTTAGGCGTAGAGTGTTGGGCAAAGAGGGAAAATCAATCGACGAGGTTATAAAGTTACATAGACTAAGATGGCTAGGTCACGTGCTGCGCATGCCTAACCACCGCCTCCCCCGACGGGCATTGCTAGCTGATATAGGTTCAGGTTGGAAAAGAGCCAGTGGTGGCCAAACAAAAACATGGCATCAATCCATGAAATCCTTGACAGTTAAACTGAGTCAGGTAGGGAGATGCAGACTCCCGGGTTGGGGCCCTCGGGACTCTAGGAATCAATGGCTGGAGACAATAGGTGACATGGCTCAAAATCGTTGTCAATGGCGCAGATGTATTCAATCTCTGTAATCTTTCATATTCCTTTCTACCATTACCCATTCTGTTTCACTCTTATATTTGTCAAACTCTATTAATTCTCTTCACTCATCTTCTTGTCTACCTCTGTGTGCTATTTGGAACGTGGCAACTCGAACTGCTGCACTTCGGTGCCAAGTTCTATGTTGAATCCAGACAGACAGAGGTATCCACAAGGTGTCTGGTATTTGCACTTTGTAAATATCTGCTCCTTTTGGAATATGCTCTGAAAACCGGATAGAAGCCCTTGTTTCTGTCCTTCCAATATACTTTCTGCCTCAGGTGCACGTAAATTTATAAATGCAGTTGGAGGTAATATCAGCACGGTACTTATCCAGTTTCGATTGGCTTATAGAGCGTGTAGTGCTGTATGGTGTCACCAGCTTGGCTGCAGAGAAGCATCTGTTTATTTCTACTTCCACCCTTTTTTCAATCTTTTGTGACACTGCTTCTCCTTTGAATGGGAGGCGAATGAGCACTTTCTTCTTTCCAACTGTTGGATACTTCGCTTTCTCATGTCTTTCTTTGCTGTACTTTAGGATAAATCCCTTTGGATACCCGTTTTCTTTAAGGCATTTTTCAACAAAGCTTAATTCTTCTTCTCCCTCGCTAGGCGAACATAACTTCCTGGCCCTGTCGTACAGTGTCCATGATAGTCCCCACTTATAGCTTATCGGGCAGAAGCTATTGTAGTGAAGGTGTTGTCCAGTCCAGGTTTCTTTTCTATAGATGAACTTTCCGATCATGCCATCGTTTGTTCTGTTTACATTTAGATCCAGGCAATTGAACTCATCTTTGTGTTCATATTCCATGGTGAATTCGATATTTGGATGGGTCTCATCCAGGCGATCATATAATGCCGATGCGTGATCCATGTCATTGCAAACAACAAATGTGTCATCAACATATCGGCGATAGTATAATTGAAAATTCATTGAGGTTACGCATCACCTAGTTCGATGTGATGTGACGTCACATTTCACACCACGAATAACGAAATTCATTTAGCACTAACGCTACCAATGTATCAGTTACAATTATACAGAATGTCAATCATGATTCCATCCTGAATTGTTAGGTGATGAGGTTTTGATTCTCTAAAGAGAAATCGGGTTCTTTAAAGTTGTAGATACTCCATCACACTGGCGAGCGAGGACAACAAAGATGAGATTTAAGTTTACAGCTTCCTGAAGATCACCACCAACCAATAAACACTCATTTTCATCCTTGCTTTCCAAATGGGACATAGGGATTCAAGATTTGATATTTCAATACCGACAGTGTTGAAGTCGATAGCTTCAAGCCCAACCTGCCCTGTTTCACAGATGAAGCGGGGTTTAGAAGTGTATTAGCCAGGAATTCAAACTGAACCACTCGAGTTGTTGGCGAGAGTTCTACCGATAGCATACTAATGCACTACACAACATTAGTCTCACGTATTTGTTCAGGGGTGAACTAGACCCTACCCTAAATATGGAAACATTCTAGGGCTTCCCTTTACCAAAATTTGCCTTCTCTGGCTTCATACTTAGGATAAGGTGGGTTAGTAACAAGGAACTCTGCGGACGAACCAACCAAGAACCAGTTGTCTAGCAAATATTCCGAAGAAAACCGGTGTGTATTAGACACACGCAAAGGAGACCACTGAGTGACATCGCGTGTCAGGCTGCCGATTGGAACCTGAATGGGAAAGGATGACGAGTTACGCGTGAGTCTGAGGGTGATATAGGGGAAAACATGTGAGGAGGAGACGACAGACTTTGAGCGATCGTGAAGCCGACTAAAGAAGACTGCAGAGAACAGGATGAAATTGACATGTGCTACTGAAACTCTGTGTTCCACTCGGAACCTAAGAGAATAATAATATTTTGATTGATGATGACAATTGGATGAAATCTAGTAGATGAGCATTTTGCATTTTTTTGAGTGTAGGGTTCGAGTCTCACGAAGGGACACCACTAATCACTGTAGTGTCTAACAAGTAGGAGAGAATGCACATCTTGAAGTCAACCCACCACTAATCATCACATCAATCAAAATAACAGAAGGAATATACACTTTGACAAGGCTTCCTGACAAGTGCTTCCAATCATTTAAAACTAGTAAATTTTCTTTCGAATTATCGGAAGTTATTATTACAAAACAAAAGTAGATTTACTCTAAATTTTGTGTTTGCTGTGGTTTGTTCAAATGGAGTACATTAATTTCGGTTTATATGTGAAAATGTTTGAAAGATCCTAAAATTCAAACCAATGCTGTATCTATTCAAGTATTGGTTTGTAAGGATTTGATTGATTGGTTACAGGACGTCATCATTTGCTGACATCGGTTAGACAACCATTGGAAAACCTGCAGGGAGTACTGGACAGCCAGTGGCTTCATCAGCCGATTTTGGGACTCTTCAGCAGTACTCACCCGCCCCCACGGTCAGAACCAAGGACCTCCTGGTCATGAGGCGAGCTAGCTCTTAGACCATTAAGCCACTGGGATCGAATCCAATGGCCAACCCATGAATTCTAACTTCTACCAGCCAATCCACGATATACCGCGACCAACAGCCAATGTCTTCGGCGAATATTTCTCCTCACATCCGACCTGCTGTGTCTTTATTGGTCACGACTTCCCACTAATACCCTAGGTAACTACCGACTTGAATAGGGATAGTCGCTAGTGAGCATCTTATTGACATTCAAGTATTGGTGTTTAGGGACCCCGGTGGGTGCGTACTGATGAAGAGTCCCAGACTAGGACGAAGCAATTCAAAGTTTTCCAATGGTTCTCTAACCGACGTCAGCTCATGACGAAATCCTGTAACCAATGCTGCGTATGTTCAAACTTTGTTTTCGCCACTGCCATAGAAACCGGGGCATTTTCAGAGAAAATCAGTATTTTTTTTTAATTGCGTTTACTATCTGATCTTTCTGACTGGAAATATTTGTTGGACCTTATCAACTCTATGTTATATATTCCTGAACAACATAAAGTCTGGCAGATGAATTCACTGAATATGAAGAATTTCCCTTGGCTGCAACCGTTTTTTTGTTTCCGAGATGTCAGCCTAACTGTATCACTCTTTAATAACTTCTACTCTATATCAATCCCCTGTGCAACAGCATATATAGCAGTAACCGAACGCTTATTTAGATTACTTAAATAACCTGGATCAGTCACCTTAGATCTAACTAGATTGTTACGTTGTGATAACCTAATTAACCCCATAGTCATTATATGGTATTTGGTAGATTATATTACTTTTCCTAATTCTGTGTATTGGAGACTTGATCTGATAAAGTTAATCTCTGAGTGAACTGGTTGGTTTATTTGGTTTCCTCATTCAGGGCTTATTAAGAATCTTATGCACATCATCTGCTGTTCCTACACGTCAGAACTATATGGAGGCTTTAAATTTCCTGCATCGAAATGTCGATTAATGACTACTACACAAATATGTTTACTCCGGTGGTTGTGAGGTACACTTATTAATTTGTCATAGAAATACTGTGGGGTAATGCCGATTGATAGGAAGCGGTCAAGGCTTGAAATCAACATTTTAAGAGAATTACCACAGGAATACAAATATTCATTCCTCAAATCTGGATTTAGTTCAGGTTGTGAATATGAAATAACCTCATCGGACAACTTGTTTAACCTTGAATCAATCGCCAACCAATCAGAACCATTTATTCTTCTCTAACCTAGCCGAACTTTAATATGACTAAGAATGTAAAAATATGATGTGTTTTTCTTTAATAAAGATCTATTAGCAAGTCTCTTATCTTCTCCCGTTACAATACTAGCATCTTCCTACTAATTAGATTCTTTAAAAACATGTACACAATCGAAATAGCACAGCCTGATAAACTTAGGGAAATAAAACCTTTCATTAGAACTCATAGGCAATTAGATTTCGTCCTAGTAACTGAATAATTAATCAACTTATCTGATAACCTGAAGGTACTAGTTTCAAGCGCAAGTGGGTGATTCATGGATGCGTACTGTAGAATAGTCTTACACTACAACAACCAGACCGATAGCTGCTACCTTAACGTGGTGGTTACCGGGCTTGCGCATATCGCAATGACCCAGCAAGCTACACTGGCTGGAAATAATGTTCCTGCAGGTCTTACCATGCCAAGAATGTTGTTAGGATAGCGATTAGAATAAAACCAGTCACCGGTATAGTGTAAGATTTGTTTTTTTACACTAGGCTGCGGGTCGGTGGGCAAAGTCGTAATGCTGGGGAACAGGGATGTGACAGCAGTGAGCTGTTTCCCTCAGACGACTGACATGCTAGCTATTCTGTCTCTCCACTCTGGAGAGAAGGGGTTAGAAAAGGTCGACCCAAAAATTGTACATCCCGACTTATCCTATGGTGGTCCGTAACCGGCGGTAAGTTTACTAATGCGGAACCAATCCAAGAAACCAGCTCAGACAAGCTGTGTACGACGGGCCTCAAGTACTTGGCCCCTGGACTCTGCGGTCACGCAACACTGACCCTCTTTCTGTTTCAGGTACATGAAGAAATAACTAACTTCCATGATGTGGGCAGCCAGGAAGTAACAACCGTACACACACTTCCAAAAGTACACGAAGAATTTCCGGAGCATCTTTCTCCTTTACCCACATCACCTTCATCATCTTACTCCCCTACTACAGTTAGTACTATTCTTCAGTCTAGTGAGTCATCTTCACTTCACTCTGTCACCATAAACAACGATGACAGCCATAGAACCCCCCCCCCCGAAAGCCTCTTAAAGCCACGTCGTCAACTCCATATAGGAGCATTTAACGTCAGGACCCTCTGCCAAATCGGACAACACGTACCACTAAGCGGCATTCTGGCATCTCCAGCAATGGATGTATGTTGTGTTTCGGAGACAGACATATAAGACCCGAGTGTGGTTATTCAGTTAACTACACCCGACAAAACAAAGTGAATCTGCAAAATTCACCTTAAGGATATCCTTCTGTTCAGATAATCTCTTCCTAGTCAGCTCTAACTTAAGGCACAAAGACAGACACTGCCTAACCTGGCGAGCTCTATCACCAAATCAACGCTGAACTCAAATAGACCACATAGAGACAGAGTATCGTTGGTGAGGCTCAGTAGGAGAGTGTCCCTCCCACTAGAACACGCACGTAGACTCGGATCACGCCCTAGTTCGCGCTCGTTTATGCTTACGTCTACCATTTTGCATTCCTTTTGGCTTTCTTCTCTTACTTTGTGTGCTACATGGAGTGTAGCAACTCGGATTGCTGCACACCGGTACAAAGTTCTATGCTGAAACCAATCAGTCACACTACAACAAAACAGTTGTCCAATACTCCCTGATTATCACGGGTTCTTTAACGGATGTCAATTTGTTATCTAATCTGTTAATTATAAATGGACATTCAACAAATTTTTCTAGTCTTATTTCAGCAGTTTGTCTATCTTTCGCCAACCATTCAACCAAATAATAGTAGTAACAACAGATTTATTCTGAAAAATGCGTTTATACACAATACAGAAGTTCCAGTGGATTTCTAATTGTAAGGCATTTACTCCTTGTGTAGAGTCTTTAAATAACATAGCAGATGATAACATATAGGCTGAAGTGATATCGTTTAATTGGAGATAGGCCCCAATAATAATGCATAAGGTTTTTCCTCCAAAAGAGGAACTTCACGTGAACCTAGATTTCACAGGAGACGTAGCCTGTGATATCTCCAGGAGGGGAATTTCAGGATCTTTGAAAGGAACATTCTTCGCAACAACACTAAGAGTAGTGTTCTCCGGTGGTCAGTTGGTATGCAGAAACCTTAAGGACAAGATCTCGCATCTCATCAATCCTATGTGTACATATCAGTTCACCTGTTGCTGTGGAGCCAGCCAGGTACATTGATCGTTCGATGCGTATCCTGTCCAAAAGCGATTGAGAACACTATCCCGCACGGCTGCTGAAAAAAGGTAGTAGTGAGCCTATATATAGTGCGGTAATCGAACACCTTGCAAACATTGGTCATTGAATCTCAACAAACGCCTCCTTTCCTTCAAAGTAATCCAAAGGCAACACGTTTTCATCCTCTTTGTATTCCTGAAGCCTTCGCCAATCAGTTATGCATACAAAAGAAAATCAGTCAACAAGTTCTACTCTTACAGCAACAAGTGTGTTGACTCCCACTGACCTGATGTTTGTATGCCTACCCTTCGAAATCTTTATAAATCTTGTATTTCCTTACAACTCTTAGATAATTCCATATTTTCCTTTGTTTCTATGCACATCCTAATCAAAACTCACTCATTAAATTATTCGTCATATCACGCAACTACAATATACTTATTCAGATTCTCTTATGCATTGAAGAACATTGACAACTATGTTTTTTCACAAATCATTACCACCACCCCCTAATTACAATTTAATTATTATAATAAAGGTTTTTTATATTTCCCAACAAAACGATATTGTTTTGTTTCCTGACGTTACACTATTTAATGCTGCTGCTAATGGCTTCATCAAATTAGTATTATTAAACCAGAATTCACAAAATCCACTCAGTTTATATATAACTTAATCATCGTTCCTCAACAGACGTTATTCAGAATTAAACGTCGGTGAACTACCATTTCTAGACTGCCTGGCTAGTTAAGAGGAGGGAAAACGGATATTTTAGTATATCTATATTCAGGAAGAAAATCCACTCCAACAACAAATATTTAAACTTCGGATCATCACGCTCCATCAGCGCGAAGATATCAGTTGTCTAAAGTCTTCTTAGACAAGCACACTCTTTCGTGTTAACGGATGAGAAAGAAAATGAGGAAGAAATATCAAACATTACTGAGACTCTCAAGCTAAACAACTACCCAAAGAACTTTATCAACAAAATCAACACTGACATTAAGCATAGTCGAAAACGTATTCCAAAAACATGGACCTCATTCCATATAGATCAGAGAAGTCGGACGATATCAGAAGAGTACTCAATAAACACGATATCATGGTTTTCTTCAAAACATCAGACACACTGTGAAGCAACTTTGTCCATATAAAAGACCAAATCCCTAAATATTCTCTATCTAATTGTATCTGTAAAATAAAATGCTTGGAATGTGATGTGATATACATCGAACAAACATAACGAGAAATCAAAATCAGAGGAAATGCACATCACAGAGCCACGTCTCTTCGACCATCGAGAAATCCAGTTAGGGAACTACAAAAGCTTGAAAAATTATCAGCCATAGCTGGTCTACACGCTGTAGAATCAGGCCAAAAACTTGATTTTGATAATATTGAAATCATCATCCAGAAGCATTTCAGAAGTCACAAAGAACGTTTCACATCATTAGAAGCACTTTATATCAAGTGGAATCCAAATTGTCTGGTGAATAGGAATGATGGACTAAAACAGAATTTGACCTGGTTACAACACCCACCTCCCCCATGAAGTGACAAAATCAACACGAATGTGATAAGCAATTTCACTATGTGAACACACGCCTCTCTTATAATCTTATACACTTATCAAATCTAACAATTGGCCAACCTGACAACGCAAAAATGACCCTATGCTGAGGAACGATGATTAATTTGTTAGATATAAACTGAAATTTTATAAATTCTGCTATAATAATACTAATTTGATAAAGCTATTAGCAGCAGCACTAAATAGCGAAACGTCAGTAAAAACGACAATATCGTTTAGTTTTTCATTCATTGGGAAATACAATATAGGTAGGTGGTTACCTGGGGTTCTAGTGGGAAGTCGTGACCAGTAGGGTGAAGCAGGTAGGGTGTGAGCACAAATACTTGCCGAAGACATTGGCTAGTGGTCACGCTATGTCGTGGATTGGCTGGCAGAAGTTAGAATTCATGGGCCATTGGATCAAGTCCCAGTGGCTTAATGGTATACGAGCTCGCTCGCCTTGTAACCAGAGCGTCCTGGGTTCGAACCCTGGCGGTGGGTGCGTACTGATGAAGAGTCCCAAACTAGGACGAAAAAGCTGTTCAGTACTCCCTGAAGGTTTTCCAATGGCTCTCTAACTAATGTCAGCTCATGATGAAATCCTGTAACCAATCAATCAAATGCCTACAAACCAACACTTGAACAAAAGCTTTTATTATATTGAATATATATCATAAACCCAATGCCCAAATTTTTTTCAAACTGTTAAAAGTGAACTTGGTCTGAACATATATAAATTTGATTATTCATCACATTTTTTGAAATATCCTGATGACGTAAACACCAATCTTAAATAACTGATTGTTACTCTTGTGTCTAACAAACCTAATGTACAGACACATACACATAGAAAAGCCACGTAGGAAGGTGTAGACTTCCTGGTTAGGGTCCTCGGGACGGTAAAAACCAATGGTTGGAAACTATTGGTGACATGGCTGAAAATCGTTCTCGTGAATGGTGCAGATGCATCCACTCCCTGTGATTTCCAATGAAACTATATTGTTCTTCGTTATTACTATTCCTTTGTCTCCCACCTCTGTTTACTGTCTGTATTATGCATTTCTTCTAATTTCTTATCTTGCTTTGTGTACTACAAGGAGGGAGTGTGGCGACTTGAACTGCCGCACATCAATGGAAAGTTCTATGTCGAAAACAGACAGACAGACATAGAAAAGTAATGATACATAATTACGAAAAGAGACTCTTCGCTGAACTACGTGTTTTGTTTTCCCTCCAATTCCGTCAGAAAATTTGTAGTGAAAGGTTGAAATATATATATATATATATATATATATATATATATATATATATATATATTAGAAAATATGCTTCCAGCACACTTTTCAATTCTTAAACATAAACCGGTATAATTAAAACAACTTGAAATGGGCGGGACGGGGCAGCGGGGGAGGGGGAGGGGTAAACACAATACATTTAGGTCGGTGGTAGCCGCCTAGTGATTTAAGCAAGCCAACCAACTGAAAGACAAAAAACATAGAATTAAAAACAACAATGGCTAAATGTCATGCATGTTCATCTTTTAATTTACGTGGAATGCCAGACAATGGACTAGTGAATGCAGGTTTACGTTTACGTGCACCGACTGTAACTGTAGTCGGAGGATTTGTAGGAGAAAAAGAAGAAGAAGAAACAAAAGCAGTTGATGTAGTCGACAGAGACGAAGAATCCAAAGACAACTGGACAGGATTAGGCACAATTAAAGATTGATGATGTGTTGAATCAGTGGAAGGCGAAGAAGAAGAAGGAGAACCAGATGTTGAAATATTTGCTGAAATAATTGTTACATCTGACGACGACACAATACTATGCGAACGAATCAACTTTGATGAAACGACTGTAGTAGTAGACTCTGTAGAATTGGATGATGATGATGGTGTCATATCGATTACAGAGGTGGAAATCGATACAGAATCCGTAGTAGGCCTACAACAATGCATACATAACCAATGTTGTTTTGATGTTGACATTAAAATCATTGGTTGATGACATAATTGATGATACAGTGAACCGCATTGAATACATTCAACTAGAACATTAGCATTCATTGTTCGTTTATCTGGTTCTAATTGTGGTTGTTGAGATAAACGTCCACAGATACGACAGACTAAATCAGCGACTAAACTTGCAGCCAATAGACGTGCATTATTATTGTTATTATTATTATTACTACTTCGACTCAAAGTGATATTGTCCTTATCTGCATTCAGCAGATTATTAGGATCAGTAGTAACAGCAGGAGTTGGCGTTGGTACTGAGGTTTGAATTGTAGAAAAGTATCCGGAGGGAGCGATTTTCACGCTGGACAATTTATCTTTTGAAGAGCTGTCATCAAGTGAAGGTAAAGTAATAGTAGTGGTAGTATTTGGGGTAGTATTCGTAGCCACAGCAGTATCAGTGGTGCTAGTAGTAGTAACAGTCGTGGCGGCGGTAGATGGGGATAATTTCGTCGGTGAATCATTTGTCAAATCTATAAAAGGGATGGATGAATTCAAATTCTTGATCGGTGAATCAATTGTTGGCACTCCACTAGTACTACTATTGATGCTACCTGTACCCACTGATGTATGTGATGAAATGTTACAACTACCACTATTACTTGGTTGAATTGTTGTACCGGAATCTGGAATCAGAAAAGAGCAAATATTCTTTTTAATACTATACATCCTACTGAATACCTGATTAAAACGGGATCAGTTAATAAAACCTGAAACTAGATATTAAAACTGACTAGTATCAGATGGTTGGAGGCAATTGGCAGGGAGCCTTGCACCTAGGTTTCGGGGAAAATCAAGCAGGATTTAGACCAGGTAGAGGGTGCATAGATCATATCGTCACTCTCCGACAGACTTTACAACATAGACACACTTTTCGGCGTCCAACAATTGCCACATTTCTTGACTTGAAGGCGGCCTTCGACTCCGTGGATCGAAAGGTATTATGGCAATGTCTGACTGTGAAGGGAGTGCCAAGAAAGTACATTGCACTAATCAAGGCACTCTATTCAAACTCATGTAGTCGTGTAAGGGCTTATGGGGAATTGTCATCTGAATTGGTAACAACCAGTGGTGTCCGACACGGATGTCCACTTTCCCCATTTCTGTTTAACTTCATCATAGATATGCTGATGGACGTATCCTTAAGTGAACGTAACGACTTAGGAATCGACTTGTTACCAGGGAATAGTCTTATGGACTTAGAATATGCAAATGACATAGTCCTGTTAGGGGAGGATGCTGACAAAATGCAGAGTCTTCTGAACACCTTGAGCAGCAAAATTCGTATGTTTGGCGTGTGATTCGCCCCTGTAAAATGTAAGATGCTGCTACAGGACTGGACCACGTCAACTCCTAACTTAGTGAGAGGGAGTGAAGTGATAGAACATGTCGACCACTTCACCTATTTGGGAAGTTGTATCAGCACCAACGGACTGATTGGCCATGAAATCTCAGCACGGATCCGAAAAGCTCGAGCTGCTTTCGCTGACTTACACCATCTCTGGCGTAGGCGTGACATCCGGTTATCAACCAAGGGACGTGTGTACTGCTCAGCAGTTCGCTCCGTCCTTCTCTATGGCTCTGAAACATGGCCAATACGAGTTGAAGACATGAAAAGGTTGACTGCTTTCGATCATAGATGTGTGCGATCTCTGTCTCACGTTAGGTGGTTTAACAAGGTAAGTAATGTTGACGTTAGGCGTAGAGTGTTGGGTGAAGAGGGAAAATCAATCGACGAGGCTATAAAGTCACATAGATTGAGATGGCTAGGTCAAGTGCTGCGAACACCTAACCATCGCCTCCCCCGACGGGCATTACTAGCTGATATAGGTGGTGCAGGTTGGAAAAGAGTAAGTGGTGGCCAAACAAAAACATGGCCTCATCAATCCATGAAATCCTTGACAGTTAAACTGAGTCGGTCAGGTAGGGAGATGCAGACTCCCGGGTTGGGGCCTTCGGGACTGACTCTAGGAATCAATGGCTGGAGACAATAGATGACATGGCTCAAAATCGTTGTCAATGGCGCAGATGCATATTCAGTCCCTGTAATCTCTCATATTTCTTTCTACAATTACCCATTCTGTTTCGCTATTATACTTGTCAAACCATATTGATTCTCCTCACTCATCTGCTTGTCTACCTTTGTGTGGTATTTGGAACGTGGCAATTCGAGCTGCTGCACTTCGCAGCCACGTTCGATGTTGAATCCAGATAGAAAGAGACAATATAATTTCATTGGAAATCACAGGGAGTGGATGCATCTGCACCATTCACGAGAACGATTTTCAGCCATATCACCAATTGCTTCCAACCATTGGTTTTTACCGTCCCGGGGACCCTAACCAGGAAGTCTACATCTTCCTACGTGGCTTAAACTAACCATTGTGGATTTCATTGACTGATGAAGCCATGTTTTGGTTTGACCGCCGCTAGCTAACTCTTTTCCAGCCTTACTCTATGTCAGCTAACATTGCCCATTGTCAAGGAAGGCGATGGCTAGTCGCTCATGCGCAACACATGTCCTAACCATCTCAGTCAATGTAGCTTCACAGAGTCGTCGATTAATTTCCCCTCCCACCTACCTAGCACTCGACAGATGTCTAACCTCAATGTTGCTCACCTTATTATACCACTTAACGCACACGGGAGATAGAGCGAAGGCACCTATGATCAAAGACAGCTAATCTTGTCATGTCTTCCACTCTCAATGACCAGGCCTCAATCACAATGATAAAGGAGGACGGAGCGGACTGATGAGCAGTACACACGGCCTTTGGTCGATAGCCAGATATCACGTCTGCGTCAGAGGCGGCGTAAACTTGCATATGCAAAACTAGACCTCTGTATTCGTGCTGAGATTTCGTCAGAGATCAACCCGTTGACACTGGCTTATGGTACTTCCCAAATAAGTGAAGCGGTCAACGTGCTCTACCACTTCACTGCCTATTTCTAAACTAGGAGTCAGTGTAGTCCAATCCTGTAACATCATCTTAAATTTGGCGGGAGTGAATCGCGTGCCAAACATTCGTAGATTGCAGCTCAAGGTGTTCAGAAGACTCTGCGTTTTGTCAGAGTCAAGTCAGTAATGAGACTGGTAAAGAGGCAAGGTTGGGCATAAGACTAGTAACCACATCCCGTTAAAACAAACACTACTGCCACAAAAACTTGAAGCCGCCCTATGTTCCCCTGGAAACGTAAAGGAATTTTTTTTAAAAAACCATTACAGACATATGCCTGTCCAACCTCATGAGGAGAAATTTATCGAAAAAAATATTCTTTGTTTACTCATTCACTCACTCACTAATCAGTGGTTTTACAAACGACAACAAATTCACAAATCTAATGGATATACAATACGACAGAAACATACCAGCTGATTCAGTATTATTAATTAAATTATCCAATTGACTTAAGCATCGTTGTATAGTAATATTCTTTGAAGTTGTCGATGTTGAAGTACTACTATTGTTATTATTATTATTATTACTGGCTGTTGATGAGGCAATATCAAAGATATTGAAAAATGCCACTTTATTACGTTTCACTGCTGTACGATTTGTACTTTGAATTGAAGAAGGAATACTGCCAGTAGCAGCATTAGTACCAGTAGTCGTAATAGGAGTATTCAAAATGACTGATGATGTCGGAGAAGGAGAAGGAGGATTATTGACTGAGTTTAAAACTTGATCACAGTTTGGATGATGCGTTGTTGCATTGATAGGAGTGGTAGGTGTTGGTGTTGAATTAGTCGAATCAATGACACAAGCAGTAGCAACAGTGCTTGCTGTTGTTGTTGTTGTTGTTGTAGAACCACTTGAGGGCGTCGGAACATTTAATTCATTCACTGACGAGATAATACGCGAACGTTGAGTAGGATGAATTACACCAGAGGTATCACGCTAGATTTTTAGGAGGGAAAACAATATTGTGTTGAGAGCTGGATGCGCGAACAAGCCAAAGATTGCAGACAACAATTTACGTTAATGTTCACATCCCGAATCAGGGTCAAGAGAAAATCATCAGCCAATCACAGTGGAGTTAAAGTGTGGAAATATGACTGGCAGATATATGGCTTGGTTTTCTGAGAAACGGCCACAAAGAGATAACAGACTAATAACCTTCAGCAAGAAAACAACCAATCAGGAGAGGTTGGCTTCTCCACTGACAATAATGTGCATAAAAATCTATAAATATCTGTTGATGTTCTCAATAAGGGATCTGATACCTGGCGCTTGTCTTCTACCGTTGCAATATTATAACTGTCTTTTATTACTTAATTACAACAACCAAAAAAATCAGCACATTTTAGGATGAAATATACTAACTACTACTATTTAATGAGTAGTTGAAAACTACTGACATCAAACAGCAGCGCTTGCTATAAACAGATCGCAGTGATCTAACCACTAATGGTATTCGGATTGATTAAGATCAGAGGACCAAATCAGTTTTAAACATCCACCCATCACCTCAGTCTGATTATCAAGGCATTATAGCGTTGACGTCAGTGATTACCAACTACTAATAAGAATCAGTAGTATATCATCAATCATGAATTTAGGCTTACATCCTTAATTGCTATTTATGTTATCAAACAATAACTATTATGTTGAGAATTCTTTTATCAAAAGACTGATTGATTAACTGGTCTCGACATAGAACTAATTTGCACAGATATATGCAGGAGTTCGAGTTATCGCACTCCCTCCTTGTAGCATGCAAAGCAAGAGAACAGAGTAACGGAGGTTCAAAAAGACAGATAACAAACGGAAGTACGAGGGAAAAAGAATTAAGTTTTTTGCATATTATAAATCACAAACAGTGAATCCATCTGCGCTAGCCATTGAGAACGATTTTTAGCCATATGGTCAATTGTCTCCAGCCGTCATTGGTTCTTACCATACCTAGGAACCCAACCAGCCAGGAAGCCAGTCACCTCCCTACGTGAATGGCTGGCTGATTGGCTTAAAATAACTTATGGATTTCATTGAATGATGAAGCCAATACTAGCTGTTTTCCAATGTATTCATATATCAGCTAATATTGTTCATTGCGGAAGGCGAAGGCTAGGCAGCATGTGTACCACATGTCCTAACCATCTCAATCGATGCAGTCGCTTCCCAACCTCGTCGATTGACTTCCCCTCCTGCCTACCTAGCACTCGACCGATGCCTAACCTCAATATTGCTCACCCTATTACACCACTCAACACGGGAGATAGAACGCAGACACCTATGATCAAAGACAGCTAGTATGGCTTTTCATGTCTTCCACTTTCAGTGGCCATGTTTCACTCACAGACATAAAGGAGGACAGAGTGAATTTCTGAGCAGTAGGGCTTCAAGCAAGCTTCAGCTTTGGAGTTTCAGAAGCAGTAGTATTCTTTGACAGGATGGGGTTGCTAGCCTTACGCCAAACCTTCCCTCTTTACCGAGCTCACTACCAATCTTGCATGTCATCCTTGCACACAGGCCATGCTAATCTTCTGTGTCATTTCAGTTTTAGTACATATATGTACCCCCGAAACGAGTAAACAGAACGGGAAGATCATGAAAAGTGAATACATCTGCGTCAATGATAATGGCAACATCTACAGCGCTTCTGCTGAATTTATGAGCAAACTGTTTGTGGTCACTGAAGGATTTAAGAACAAGCAGGAGACGTTTTTCCATAGTTTTCAAAAATGGATACGTGACAGGGATTGGCTTAAACTTTAAAAAGTGAAATACTTGGTACTCTATGAATATCTAGGCTGTGTGATGAATCTAAAGATTAATAAAATTACACCTGGTATGGTCAGACAACGACATATAGGAGATATCTAATTGAGTATCTTGAAAATCCCCATTTAGTCATAGTCTTCTCTTTTTCATATCTAATTGAAATGAACACTGTATGGTAGATATATTAGTTGTATAACAATCATATCAGACTTACCTCAGTCTGTTCACTTGATGATGATACACTAACAGCTTCTCGGTGTTCACGTAAAGCTTCAGCAATAGTCATATGTGCAACTTGTGCTTCATTCTCACAAGCTTCTCTATACAATTTACGTAATTTATCACGATCTGAAGGCTTTTTTGAATGGACAAGACGAAGAGCTTTAATCAACCAGGCTTCTAAAATCGGCGCTGTTGTATGTGTGTACTGTGATGAATTTATAGCCATACCTCTAAAAACAATTATAAAAAATACGTTAACTACTTAAACATATTTTAGTAGTAAAAGTAAAAAATAAGAAAAAGACTTCTTTGAGAGACGCTTGCACAGCCACTTTATATATTTATAATGCGAATTGATTACAAAGAAGAAATAGGAAGTAAAGAAGTACAAGATAATAAACGAAAGAAAATACAAAAATTAGCTTTAGGAATGATAAAATGAAAGCACAGTTTATCTGTGTTGACTTAGTCATCTCCGGGAATAACTTCTTCTAAACGACGAATAAATTTAACACGTATTTCATTAATTTGATCTCCACGTAATTGATCTTGTACAAAACGAGATTCAACGTCAAGTTGTACCTAAAGATGTCAACAAAAGAAAATATACGTGAAAATCAATATGTGATAGCAAATAACTTTCTTGACGTTCTCTATATTAGATAAGCACTGGGTGATACAGGTTCTAATCTTAGGAGGGGCATAAGTTCCTTTTGAGGATTGCAGATATAACTTGCTGACTGGTCATTGCCAAGAGGCATGAAATACACGTCCAAGGCTTCCTCGGGATTGCCTACAACCATCTAATAGTGCGTCGGTGGCACAGCAGTTAGGACGCTCGCCGACCATGTACATGGGTTTGATCCCCGACCGACGCACTCCTTTACCTCGTTAAGCCAGAATTAAAGCTGGTAAAGAGGAAAGGTTGGGCATGAGGCTAGCAACAACCCCATCTTGTAAAAATTAAACACTTCTACAGAAACTTCAAGCCACTAGCTTGAGGCCCTATGTTCCACTGGGGAACGTGAAGGAATAAAAAAAATCTAATAAAAACATACAATGATAATAACTGAATGACGTTTCGAACACAGTTTGTTGCTGTTCAAAGTCAATCATATTAATGTATTCACTAAACTTCTTCAACTCCTTTTTAGAGTTTTACAGTCCCTCCTTCCTCTAACCCCCTGTTTTTCGTCGTAATCTTCCATATATCTGGGATTGGGTTTGCCTCATTTTGACCGCACATGTTTAGTGTTGATCAGATGAACAACGAACGACTCGGAGGTTAACCTTTCTTTTTATGTATATTATAATGGTTTTTTAACATTATTACTGCTAGATTTCACATATTATTTTGGTTCAAGTATATAATTTTCAGCATTTGATAGCGGTTGCCCAAATTTAGTAGGCCGACAACCATTGATATCAGGTGTGCGTCGGCCGGTGATCGAACCTCGGACAACCTGTGTGGTTGGCGAGCATTCTAACCACTGTGCCACCTAACCACCATACATTTATACAGTTCTAGTGATTTTGAAAGTCTGATTATAACTGTAATTAGTTCCCTCCATCCTTCTTCACTGCGGTGAGATGGGGAGGTCGATATTAGAAGATGTAAGAACGATAGCTGTCTCCAATCATGCATGTCTGTATTCCATCTATCGTCTTAGGCGGTTTAATATAGTCAGTAGTAAAGAAGTAGAGATTGCGCCAAGGCTCCCCTCCCTGAGTCTCTGAAATTCACGGGGTTAGAGACTATTGACTCAAAATCGTCCTCAATGGAGCAAGCGCATTCGCCCTTTGTAATTTCACAGATTGTGAAAACTCTCATTATTCTCCATGTAATCACAACTAATTCCTGCACATTCCCATATATTTCACTATCACCGCAAGAGAGACATTGAGTAACCTGGCGACCTCCATAGCCAAAATCAACGTTAGACTTAAATAGCCCACATAGCGAAGGATATCGCTGGCGAGGATCAGTAGAAGACTGCTGCTACTTCCGGAACACATGCGTAGACTCCGATCATGCCCTGGTTTACGAAAGTTTATGCTTACGACTAAACGGACATAAAGAACTGTTGGCAGCAAAGAAGTTACGCCACCAAATAAATCGATATACTGAGTCCCTATTTAAGGAAGAAATATCGAAATGTGTATCTTTGATCGACAGCAGGACTTCTCCTGAGGTAGCCTGACACAACATGCAGTTAGCTGTAGACACAGCTGTAAAAGCTGTTAATTACCTAAAATAAAAAGTTAGTATGAGCCATCGGATTTTTACCGCCTTATCCGAACTGACTGACGCAAGAAGAGCGATTCCGGCGAGCTCCAACTATGATGAGGAGCGAAAGCTACTCAAACAAAAACTAATAAGAATTCTTCGTAACCACAATTGACGGTGGTGCGAGAAAAAAGCGAAAGACATGGGAAAGGCATCGGCGAGAGGTAACACCAGAAAACTATTTAACCTTATCAGGCAAACACGTGGCAAAAGGCAAACGATAAGTGAAACAACATTCGAGAAAAATGGCACCATAATTAGCTCTCAGGATAGAAGACTGCAACGTTGGAAAGAGCACTTTGAGGAGAATTTTAATTGGCCTACAGTAACTTTCAACTTACCCAGCATACAACAACTCCCCGAATACGATCTAAACACCGTCCCTCTGTCCCTGAGGTCACAAAACCTGTCACTAATCTCAAACAAAGCAAAGCGGCGGGACCTGATGGAATGACTCCAGAGATGTTTAAGGACAGTGGAGACAGTCTACTGTCTGCGTTAACTAAGGTATTAGTCAACGACGTCTGGGAATCAGAGATGATAGTCCGGTTGGACTAGTGTAAGTCTCGATTTAAAAGACGGGAGACAAGTCTTCCTGTGATATTCATACGGGGATTAACTTGATCAATATGGTATCTAAAGTTCTCAACTCAATAACCATGCTTAGATTAAGTAACGCCTAGGGGAAACAAACATGGAAAAATCAGGCAGTCTATAGACCGGGAAGAGGGTTTATTAGTCATACCTTCAACCTCCGACAAATTCTGGAACATAGGCATACTTACCGGAAACCACCAATCGCAATGTTTCGTGACCTGAGGGCCATATTCGACTCCATCGACCGACGTGTACTGTGCCAATGCTTGGTTGTAATGGGAATATCGAGAAAATACAATGAACTGATCAAGGTATTCTATTTGAACCCATGCGGCCAGGTAAAAGCCTACAGGGGTTGTCAGCTAAAGTGATGACAATCAGTGATGTCGGTCAGGGATGTCCACTGTCTCCATTCCTGTTTAATTTCATCATAGATATACTAATGGACTTAACCTTAACTGACTTCACAGACTCAGGGATTGATTTGTTACCACCAGGGAATAATCTTGTTAAACTAGAATACGTGGATGATATAATCTTCCTACGTGAAGACGCCGATGAAATGCAGAGTCTTCTAAACACCTTGAGAAGCAATCTTCACGCATTCGGTATGCGATTTGCTACTGTCAAACGTAGGATGATGTTACAACACTGGACTTCATCGAATCACTTCTAGCTTAAAGATCGGCAGGAGTGAAGTAGTGGCTAAGTCTGCTGACCACTTCACTTATATGGGAGTTGCATCAGCCAGCTCCAACGTGTTGATCACTGAAGAAACCTCACCACCAATACAAAAAGCTCATGTAAGATTTGCTAACTCACACCATCTCCGATGTAGGCAGGATAGCCTGCTGTCGATCAACAGATGTGCGTACTGCTAAGCAGTATGCTCCGTCCTCCTTTATGTCTGTGAGACAAGGCCACTGAAAATGGAAGACATGAAAATACTAGCTAGCTGTCTTTGATCATACGTGTCTGCATTCTGTCCCTTATGTTAGGTGATATAATAGGGTGAGTAATATTGAGGTTAGACATCGGTCGAGTGCTAGGTAAGTGGGAGAGGAAATCAATCGACGAGGTTGTGAAGCAGCTGCATCGATTGAAATGACTGGGATATGTGTTGCCCATGCTTCCTAGCCATCGCCTTCCTCGACAAACAGTGTTAGCTGACATACGATCAAGTTGGAAAAGAGTTAGCTGGTGGTGGTCAAACCAAAAAATGGCTTCATCAGTCTATGAAATCCATAACAGTTAGTTTAAGCCAGCCAGCCAGCGAGCCACGTCAGAAGACGTTGCTTCTCCGCTAATAATAATGTACATAAAAATCTATAAATATCTCTTGATTTTCTCAATAAACAATCTGTTGCCTGGCCCTCATCTTCGGTCGCTGCAATAGCATCAATAGTCTCTAATCCGAATAAGTGGTGAATGATATTATAAATCAATGAATGCAATTCAATAATGCATAATCATAATCACATAAAAAATATCTTACATTATGTAAAGCACCGCGTATAGCGCCCGCCAATACATTAGAATACAAGAGATTTTGATGCTCTGATGGAAGATCCACAAATTCAGTTAGAGGATTAGTCTCCAATACAAGACTGAATTCATCACCAGCTGAACTGAATTTACAAATACTTGGAGTTATACCTAAGAATATCTTAAAACCCTAGAAATTATGAATAGAAGAGAGAGAAAAATAGACGAATATGAAAATATCAACATTATTTTTTTATCATATACTGTGAAACGCAAACTCGGTACTCTATGAGCATCAAGCGATACGCTACACAACGTCTGATAGTTTGTCTGAAGACTGAATAACAATACAAGTGCCTGGACCGAAGCAGGCGGTTGTCTTAAGGGTGTTCCCCTTGCGAGCCTTTAACTTGAAGTCTTATCCACAAGACAATGGAGCAGCATCAGGAGGTGCATTTCCATGGTTTCTGGTGAGGGAAACAGGCCATAGGCCATTTGATACGTTCGGTTTCTGAATCCCATGTACGCAATACGTTTGGAAAATCAGGGTTTTTCAGCTCCCCTAGGTGGAGCAGCATGTCCCTCAGTTCGGTTGTAAGCGCCAGACGTGAGATCATTTCGAGAGGAAGACTGAAGTCTACCCCCGCCTTTGGCTGTACTAGGCCATTAATGAGGGCTGGAAATATAAACAAAACCGATACTGTGATAAAATCTATTCGGTGTAGTGTAACACGATTTGATGCATAAGTTAAGTTCTATCTAGAATAAACATGTGAACACTGTGAAGGTGATGCGGGTCTTGAGCAATTTCAGTGATTGAGATAACAGTAAACTCAACCATCTCAATATCTACTACCGAGCGATCTGCGGTTAATCGTCCAGCGATCCGTCCAAATCAAATCGACTTGTTACCAGGGAATAGTCTTATGGACTTCTGTCTGTCTGTCTGTTTTCGACATACTGGACTTGGAATATGCAGATGACATAGTCCTGTTAAAGGAGGATGCTGACAAAATGCAGAGTCTTCTGAACACCTTGAGCAGCAATCTTCGTATGTTTGGCGTGTTATTCGCCCCTGTAAAATGTAAGATGCTGCTACAGGACTGGACTATGCCAACTCCTAGCTTAGTGAGAAGGGGTGAAGTGATAGAACATGTTGACCACTTCACCTATTTGGGAAGTTGTATCAGCACCAACCGACTAATTGGCGACGAAATATCAGCACGGATCCAAAAAGCTCGAGCTGCTTTCGCCAACTTACACCATCTCTGGCGTAGGCGTGACATCCGGTTATCAACCAAGGGACGTGTGTACTGCTCAGCAGTTCGCTCCGTCCTTCTCTATGGCTCTGAAACATGGCCAATACGCGTTGAAGACATGAAAAGGTTGACTGCTTTCGATCATAGATGTCTGCGATCTCTTTCTCGCGTTAGGTGGTTTCACAAGGTAAGTAATGTTGACGTTAGGCGTAGAGTGTTGGGGGAAGAGGGAAAATCAATCGACGAGGCTATAAAGTTACATAGATTGAGATGGCTAGGTCACGTGGTGCGCATGCCTAACCATCACCTCCCCCGACGGGCATTACAAGCTGATATAGGTGCAGGTTGGAAAAGAGTAAGTGGTGGCCAAACAAAAACATGGCCTCATCAATCCATGAAATGCTTGACAGTTAAACTGAGTCGGTCAGGTAGGGAGATGCAGACTTCCGGGTTGGGGCCCTCGGGACTGACTCTAGGAATCAATGGCTGGAAACAATAGGTGACATGGCTCAAAATCGTTGTCAATGGCCAGCGCAGATGTATTCAGTCTCTGTAATCTTTCATATTTCTTTCTACAATTACCCATTCTGTTTCACTCTTATACCTGTCAAACTCTATTGGTTGTCTTCACTCATCTTCTTGCCTACCTTTGTGTTTTATTTGGAACGTGGCAACTCGAACTGCAGCACTTCGGTGCCAAGTTCTATGTTGAATCCAGACAGACAGAGCGACGGTCACACCAAAACACGGCACCAGTCAATAAAATGCACAAAAGTTAGTTTGAGCCACGTAGGAAGATGTAGACTTCCCGGTTGGGGTCCTCGAGACGGTAGAAACCAATGAAGGCTGCAGACAATTGGCACTATGGCTCAAACTCATCGTTCTCAATGGCTAGCACAGATGCATCCACTCCGTGTGACTTATTATTTATTATTGTATCCTTTAGTTCCTAGAGGAACATAGGGCTTCAGCTGCGCACCTCCATTGCCTTCGGTTTTCTGACAACTTTTTCACCCCGCTCCAGGTCTGTCCACATGCTTTCATCTCCTCCTCGCATGACCTCCTCCTAGTCACCCTTGCACTGACGACCAACTCGCCGCCTCCCTTTCGGGTTCCACTCGAGCGATGGCTTGTCTAGTGATGTCACTTGATGGTTTCCTGAGAGTATGGCCAGCCAATCCATCTTCATTTCTTCCTGCTTATTTGTTTCACAATCGGTTCCTGCTGGGTTGGTTCGCTCCCAGAGATCCCTCCATGTTGCTGATCTTTTCTGGCCAGCCATCTGATCTTGAGTATTGAGCGAAGACAACTGTTAATGAAGGTCTGAAGTTTGTTTGAGATGCTCTTTATGACGCGCAGTGCAAGCCTCTGATCCGTATAGTAGCACTGACTGACTTTACATTGGAGTTGAAAATCCGGATCTTATTTTTGATGCTGAGTGCTGTTGACCTCCACACAGATTTGAGAGTAATGAAAGCTTGTCTTGCTTTTTCGATTCTGGCTTTGATATCCTCGTCAGTTCCGCCTGTAGTTGAGACGATGCTTTCCAGGTAGGTGAAGGAGGCTGTTTCTTTCAGGTTCCTCCCATTTATGCTGGCTGATTGTTGTCTGTTGTTGTTGTTGCTGTTGATGTTGGCTAGGAATCTTCATCACCTCTGTTTTATCTATGTTCACTTGAAGTCTTATCTTTGATGCTTCTTCTGACAACTTGTCGCTTTTCACTTGCATATCTTCCAGTTTGTGGGAAATCAGACATATATCATCGGCGAAATCCAGATCCTCCAAGTCTTTTGTGTCAGTCCATTGTATGCCTGTTCCCTCGTTGGTTGCCGTTGTCTGTCGCATTATCCAATCGATTGCAATCAGGAAGATCATTGGTGATAGTAGACAGCCTTGCCTCACTCCCGTCCTCACTTCGAAGGCTTCCGTAAGTTTCCCGTTGTGAATTACTTGGCATGCAGCATTGTCGTATAACTGTTGGATGAGATGTATAATTGTCGATGGGACCCCGTAGTAGCGAAGTAGTTGCCATATGACCTCTCGATCGACGCTGTCGAAGGCCTTCTCAAAGTCGATGAAGTTGAGATAGAGAGGTGACTGCCATTCCAAGCTTTGTTCAATGATGATCCGTAGAGTGGCGATTTGATCAATACATGATTTGTTTCTCCTGAATCCGGCCTGCTCCGGACGAAGTTTTTCATCTAGGGCTTGTTTGATTCTCTCCAGGATGATGCGACTTAGTATCTTGCTTGGAATGGACATATAATTCTTCGTTATTATTCTTTTTGACTCATATCTCTGTTTACTGTCTCTATTTTACGTTTCTTGTCTACTTTCTTTTCTTGCTTTGTGTACTACATGAATGAATGGAGTATGGCTACTTGAACTGCTGCACATCGGTGCAAAGTTCTACGTTGAAAACAGACAGACAGATATTTGAGTTGGATGTAGACTCGATGAACTAGGATTCATTAATCAATTTCTCTCCCCACCTACCTACCTATATTACTTTTTAGAATTCCGACTCTGCCCCACCCTATTGTATGGTTACTTATCTTCATGGGATCAATCATTCTAACCTTAGATAAATTCTTATGCTCTGATAATCTCACTAACACTACTATTATTCCCAAATGTATTTTATCCTCCATAGTAGAGTGACTAGGAAAATTCGTCTTAATTCTCATCTTATTATATTCATTGATAACACTAATTTTGTTTCCTAAAGTACTTTATCTTCCTTTCTGTTTCACGCATGTCTTATCTTGATTTTATTCAAATGTCTAATCATCAATTTCTAGTCATGTATATAAGTGAAGCAAGAAAGTTGTATAAGTACCTTGATATGATTATGAGTAGCAATAATTTGTGCTCGAAACGCTGTCATCAGTAAATATTCCTGTATAACACACTGTGTGATTTTATCAAAATAAAATTTTTATCCATGATGGAGTTATACTCTAGTAAATTATTTAGTTAAAAATCTGTAAACTGATACTTGGCTACAAGACACACATACTGTACAACAGTTGATGATACCTACCTAGTTCCTCAAACTTAAGTAAGTGGATAAAGATTCGAACCCAATACACCGATTGGCTACAAGTCATAGGCTTAATTTTATCTCTCCTATAATTAGGTTTTAATAATTATGCGATGACATAGGGCAATTTGAACAGTCAAGCAGTCATTACATACTATCTGTACACTTAAAATTTGAAATGGGTCCATATGAGGAAATCAAGAAGCCTGTAGATACAATAATGAATGAAGTTAAAAAATCCACAGCTGAATTAATACGCAGAATAAAGCCGTCACTGGGTGAGTCAAAATGGTTTAATTTAATGCCTAAAACTAATAATGCTAGTAGAATGTATGGTACTATTAAAATACATAAACCAAGGTACCCCATACGACCAATAGTAGACTTTAGGAATACCCCCTACTTGTAAATTATCAAAACACTTACCTCTAATATTATGCCCCATTAGAAATCGTTCAAACTCTAGACTAGCTAATTCATTTGAGATGAAAAATAAACTAAATGACATTCAACTAGAGAATGATGAAACAATGGTTAGTTTTCATATAACTAGTCTTTATACTAATATACCAATCAATATGGCCATAGAAGCACTTAAAAAAGAACTAACTGCGGATCTTGAACTCAATCATAGGACAAAGCTGCCCACTGAGAAAATTATTTTAGGAATTCAGTTATGCCTCACATCTACTATCTTTAAATTCCAGAGCAAAATATATAAACAAACAGATGGTGTAAGCAATGGGATGGATCACCACTATCCCCCAGCGTAGCAGATATCTTTATGGATGATGTCCTACTCGAAAAATATGGTGGAGATATGTGGATGACACTTTCACAGTATTGAAAACAGAACATATCTCTAGCTTCTTGACACATATAAACTCACTAGTAAAGGGAATAAAATTCACATTTGAATCGAAAAATGAACAAGGAGAATTAGCTATGTTAGGTTGTAAGATAAAACGAATAGAAGGCAAACTACACACTAGTGTGTACAGAAAACCAACTCATTCTAATAGATTCTTAGACTTTAATTCATCTCATCCGTTAACTGTTAAGGCAGGTTTAGTAGCACACTAAGTAGTAGCACTAAGTAGCGCAAAAAAGACCTAAATGATGAAATAAAACAGATAGAAGAGGCGTTGGCGTCAAATAACTATCCTCTACAATTCATTAGGAAGATTGAAAAAGGCCAAACGGAAAATAAAAATAATTGTGAAACTAGTAATAATAACACAAATAAGAGAGAATATAAGTCATCTACAGTTATATCATATAAGGAGGAGACATCTGAGACGCTACGTAGGATTCTAAATAAAGCAGAAATTAGGATGGCATTTAAACCTACAAACCAACTCAGAGACAAGCTCTGTAGGCTAAAAGACCCGGTGGACCCAATTAAACAAAAAATAATATAATTTACAAAATACCCTGCAATGACTGTGAGGTCAACTACACATAGGTCAAACTAGTAGGTCAGGGGTAGTCAGATTGTCAGAACATAAGAATTTAGCTGAGGTAAGAATGGTTAACCCCGAGAAGATAAGTAATTTAGAAAAAAGCTCAGCAATATCACTGCATGCATCAACACACGACCACACAATAGGGCGGGAGGGGGTTAAAGTCCTAAAAAGTAATCTATGTAGGTGAAAAGAGAGGTCGATTACTGAATCCTTGTTCATCGAGTCTACACCAAACACATGCGACAGGAATGACTCATCACTCATACCCGAAATATGGAAAATACTACTACCAATCAAATCAAGTGAAAAACAATGGAACTATATCAATGAAGTTAGGAAGTCGTGGGATTACCTTGATATAATTATGAGCAGTAAAAAATTGTGCTCGAAACGTCATCAGTAAATATTACTGTATAACACTGTGAGACTTTATCAAAACAAAATTTACCAATAATGGAATTACAATCTACGACAGTGCACAAGTTTTATTCTTATATCAATACACTCCTATCAGTCTATCTGCATAAAGTTTAAGAATGCTCTCTCTCTAAGTGAAATCCATACATTTCCAAATGACCACAAAAAAACTAATCAGCCGAATGTCCACCCCCTCGCCACCTTGTTAACAATTCCTACAACACAACATTGTCATCAAGAAAGAGGTAGTGCATCAATATGGCATAAAAGTAACAATAAACTATGAAACTGTACTCTTTGTTTTACCTTTACAATCGCTTCAGCAGTCTCTTTAAAATCATTGCAACGACCAGGATTTCCACGGGCCAAATAATCTTCTACCAGCTTTAAACCAATATTAAACCCACTAGTAAGTACAAAACTGTAACAACACTAGCTAGCTGGATAACTTACATTTTATCCAATTGTTCATTAATCTCTGCATCTGTATCGAAATCACGGACAATATTTGCAACAAGAGCTCCATAAGTTAGAGTGAACAATTCAGCTGTCTGTTGTTTATTTGATTGATTGATGAATTATTAAGTGAAAACACAGTGCATACCACTCGTTTAGATTCCACAGCACGTGACTGACGCGCCATTATTTATTCGCTTGGGTATAATCTCTTCCCTAAAATGTTAGAATGAAAAAAATATTGAACTTTCTAAGTATGTAAGAGTAAATTAAACGTATTTGTGGTAAGATATTGCAGTAGCACTCATAAGAAACCAATATTTTCAAGTCATTAATTGTGAGGTATCAGTTAGACAGTACAAGTTGAATTAAATAAGTGCTTAGAAATTGAATCCCACGATTTCAGAAAACACTCAACATAAATAATGATAGTAGCGACAGTGATAATAATAATAATAATAATGACGACACCAACAATAAGGAATCTAAATCATCAGTAGTAATTCCATACAAGGAAGGAACCTCGGAAACCACTTTACGGAGAATTCTTAACAAGGCAGGAATAAAAGTGGCATTCAAACCGACAAACTCAATTAGAGACAAACTTTGTCAATTAAATGGTGGATCCTGTGGGGCCTTTAAAACAAAACAATTTAGTTTATCTAATACCCCTACGACGACAAATAGAAGACAAAGAAAACTATAAAACTCAAGTTTCGAAGTCGTGTGATATGATTATGAACAATAAATTTTGTTCGAAACCTTATCACCCAGTAAATAATACTGTTTCACTGTGTGATACATCTAATAAACAAACTAATATGGAATTACTCGGCATAAAGGCTAAGAACAGTGGCAGAAAAATATCCAACTCGATTATAACGTTGGACATCAAGGCATCTTATTAGATGTTTTCAAGTATTGGTCTTGTAGGGATTTTGTTTGATTGGTTAGAGGATTTCGTCATTAGCTGATATCAGTTAGAGAACTATTGGGAAACTAGCCACAGGAGTACTGGACAGCCGACTGTCTCACCCTAGTTTGCAACTCCTCATCAGTACGCACCCACCGGGGCTCAAACCCAAGCTTTCCAATGGTTCTCTAACTGATGTCAGCTCATGGTGTAATCCTCCAACCAATTAATAAGTATTATCATATAAACACAAACTTAGTACAACGTCCGCATCAAGATATTAACCGTATATAAATCAACTAAGCTATGTAAAAATAGAGAAATAGGTAAGGAGTAATATGGAGACGTTTCTCAAAATTAGATTCAAAAGGATTATTTACTGGAAGTGTTACACTTCTGACAACAGGATAAAGACGGAAACTGCAGCAAAACTGCCATTTATTTAGATTTTATGGCACATTTCTCGAGACAGTGAATCGCATATGAATCTTACATATTCGACTGAGGGAATTATGATGAATCCAAGGATGCAGACCTAAAATAACTATCATGCACTTTGCAATGCTATTTCGCTAACTGGCTACCAAACACTTCTTCAAAAAAACTCCAGGGATATGAAACAGTTAATGATGTCGGGTTTTCTGACTGAATGACTGGCTGGTTTCAATACAGAAATTTGCACAAATGTGCAGCAGTTCGAGTTGCCAAACTCCATGTACCACACAAATGAAGACAAAAATGAGAAGGAAGAGATTCAAAAGAAACATAATAAGCAGAAATGTGGGGGGAGAAAGGATAGTAACATCGAAAAACAATAGGGTTTTAATGGGTATGGGAGATCACAAGAAGTGAATGCATCTGCACCAATGAGAGCCATTTCGAGCCATGTTATCAGTTTTTCCAGCCGGTGTGTTCTTAACATCTCGGCGACCACAACCAGTCAGGAAGTCTACACCTCCCTTTATAGTTGGCTTAAACTACTGTCGAGGTTTTGATGGACTGATTTCAAGTTTCCATTTGATCACCACTAGTTCTTCTCCAAAAACTGATCCTATGTCAGCTAATATTGCTTTTTGCGGAAAGCGGTGTCAAGGATTCGTGCGTAACACGTTCTAACAATCTCAATCGATGCAGCTGCTTCACAACTTCGTCGATTGATTTCCTCTCCCACTTACCTAGCACTCGACCGATGTCTAACCTCAATATTACTCACCCTATTATATCACCTAACATAAGGGACAGAATGCAGACACGTATGATCAAAGACAGCTAGCTAGTGTTTTCATGTCTTCCATTTTCAGTGGCCTTGTCTCACAGACATAAAGGAGGACGGAGCATACTGCTGAGCAGTACGCACATCCGTTGATCGACAGCAGGCTATCAAACCTACATCAGCGACAGTGTAAGTTGACAAGTCTCATACAGGCTTTTTGTATTGGTGGTGAGGTTTCTTCAGTAATCAACACGTTGGAGCTGGCTGATGCAACTCCCAAATAAGTGAAGTGGTCAGCAGACTTAGCCACTACTTCACTCCTGCCCATCTTTAAGCTAGAAGTGATTCGATGAAGTGCAGTGTTGTAACATCATCCTACGTTTGACAGTAGCAAATCGTATACCAAATATGCGAAGATTGCTTCTCAAGGTGTTTAGAAGACTCTGCATTTCATCGGCGTCTTCACGTAGGAAGATTATATCATCCACATATTCTAGTTTAACAAGATTATTCCCTGGTGGTAACAAGTAAATCCCTGAGTCTCTGAAGTCAGTTATGGTTAAGTCCATTAGTACACCTATGATGAAACTGAACAGCAATGGAGACTGGACATCCCTGACGAACATCACTGGTTGTCACCACTTCAGCTGACAACTCTCCGTAGTCTCTTACTTGCCTGACTACATGAGTTCGAGTAGAGTGTCTTGGTCAGCTTGATGTATTTTTCCAGCATCTCCCTCACTCTCAAACATGTCCATAGTACATCCCAGTCGATGGAATCGAATGAGTTTTTCATGTCAAGAAATATGGCGATTGATGGTTTCCAGTAAGTATGCCAATGTTCCAGAATCTATCGAATGGTGAAGGTATGATTGATACACCCCGTTCCAAGTTTAAAGCCATAGTGTTTTTCTCATGTTTGTTTCCCCAGGTAATGTTTAATCTAAGCATGCTTACTGAACCTAGAACTTTAGATACCATGTTGATCAGGCTAATCCCCGTATAAATACCACAGAACTTATTCCCCTTCTTGTATACTGGGATAATCAATGACTTACACCAGTCCAGGGAGACTATCTCTGATGCTCAGACATTGCCTGATACCCTAGTTAACGCACACAGTAAATTGCCCCCGTCTGGAGTCATTCCATCAGGTCCCGTCACTTTGCCTCGTTTCAGATTAGTGAGAGCTTTTGTCATCTCAGCTAGGGACAGAGGACCGGTGTTCATACTACATTCAGGAAAGTGTTGGATGCTGGGTAAGTTAAGCATGGCTGCAGACCAATCAAATTGCTTCCCAAAGTGTTCATTCCAAAGTTGCAGTCTTCTATCCTGAGAGCTAATTATGGTGTCATTTTTCTCAGGGATTGTTTTACTTATCATTTGCCTTTTACACCTATTTGCCTGATAAGGCTATATAGTTGTCTGGTGTTACCCATCGCCGATGTCTTTTCCATCTATTTCCCCTTTGTCTCGCAATACTATTCACGTTAATCGCGAAGACTTTTTATCAGTTTGCGTAGAATTTTATTGGAATACATTCGAGATATGTATGAGGTACAGATGCCAATGTCCCAGGGTGGTGGGCACAGATCTTGACACATCTGAAAACCAACAAACAGTTTCCACTTTAAAAAAGGGTGACATCACTAACTGAAATTCCTTGTGTTCTCCAACGTATCTATCATATCAAAAGCTAGTGTGAGTAATATTAATCCAGGATATGCTATTCAACGAGCACAGAGAACACAAATAACACAGTTTCGTACATTTCATGTAGGTAGTTATTTCAGTACCTTGCTGATTTTCAGAATTATAGGAAATATTTTAGTGTCTATGACCCCATTTTGGCCTTCAATCTTCACTAGAGTGAGTCGTAATATGTGCTGACAAGTAACACTGAAGACAGACTAGTTATTTCCACAACAACTTTATTGGTGAAAACAGACAGCCAAGATCCTCAAATGAGGAACATGTCGTGGATAAAGGACAAAAGATAGATTTCTAGTCGTCTTTTAGAACTATGTATTAGACTTGTTGGGAGCGCGTCCTAAAATCTGTGATAGCCTCAGCAACTAAAAAGCCCAAGTCACCTATAAAGGCAACTTCACTACATTATGCATCACTGAGTGAATGCTTTTCGGATATGACTCTGATTATACTAGCATGCTCCTTTTTGGCTAATTGATCTTCATTATCATTTTGACTCAAATAAAAAATCTGGAAGCAATTTTGGAGTTTTGGGAGCAATTAAATCCAGAAATTCTGGATTAATGCATCATCCTTCCCAAAAGGGAACCCTGAAAATCCTCGTAATTCACCCCAACCTTATTAAATCTCGTGACTTTCAAACTAACATCTTTATAAAAGTAAACGGGTATAATTATAAGTATACCTGTTTATTATCTCATTTAATGCCCTACTTTTATTGTCTGAATTCCTAATACAAGTGCTTTTTCGATTAGATTGTTAGGATCTTATTATATTGATGTGTTACACAGGTATTCTTATGTAAGAACAATATAATGTTCGTTAGTACATTAATTTTTTGAGTTGATCACGGATTGATATCAGTTAGAGAACCATTGAAAACCAGCACTGGAGTACTGGACGACTGCTGCTTCATTCTAGTTTGAGAATCATCGGCAGAACGTACCCACGGGGGTTCGAGCCCAGGACCTTCCGGGTACAAGGCAAGCTCGTATACCATTTACCCACTACGACTCGATTCAATGGCTCATGAATTGTAAATCCTACTAATTCGGGATTCAGCGCGACTCCAACCAATGTCATTGGTGGGATGAAATAGCTACTTAGTACTCCCTGGTTTTCAATGGTTCTCTAACTGATATCATCCCGTGATCAACTCGTAGAACCAAAACTAATCCTTAAAAACCAATTATAGAAGATATTGTTCTAAAATCCTAATGAGAAAATAAAAGGTTAAAGAAATGCGCTCTTGAGGCATAGCAATAATGTAGTGAGCCCAGTAAGTCGTAAACACAATTCCTGACTCATTTCAGCTTTTAACATAATCACCTGCTAACCTTGAAAGTAAAAACGCCGCCCAAATTTGACAATGCAGATTACCTTCACATCTCTGGTAGACTGATGCACAGAACTGTTGACTCCTTAGAGCAGGATTATGAGAGTTTTAGAACTTTTTTAAGTCATCGAAGAAAGCTCTATTACCTTTATAACTATATCATTGCATGACTTAGTAAACGGAGGGATTTACGTTCATTTGCAGGTTCCAGATCAATGGTAACCGGTCTGTTTGCACCACAGAACGATGCTGGATACAAGTATTCCGTTAAAAAAAGGCTCCATTTCTTCTGGAAACTAGTGTGCAATAACCAAGTATATCACTATGCAGATAAAAATTCAGGTCAATATCCAGTGGTTCTCACCGCAGACGGCTTAAATCCAACATCCAGTATCGTTTTTACCAACTAGTATTAACCAATTTGATTCCTTTGTGCTCGCTTCTAGATTATGAGGTAAAGGTTCCTGGTCTTCGGTAAACTGCGTAGTTCGCTCCGCCACTCGACTTTTGTAGCTTTTCTTGACTCCAGAAGCAGTACTACTGAGATGAGTTGTGTGTTGTTTGTAATATGCGGTGTGTTAAAACTGTTACTACTGTGAATTTATTTTATTTTTTTATTTTTTTTTATCTTTGATTTGCAGCTTGATTCCACACTGTATTTTTGGTACAAGTATGGAATTTTCAGCACGGATATCGGTAGCCCAAATTTTGCAGGCCGACCATAGATATCGGGTGTGCGCCGGCGTGGGATCGAACCCCGGACCATGTGCATGGTCGGCGAGAGTCCTAACCACTATGCCACCGACGCACACGAATGAAGTTGATCTTTTCACCAGTTAGGCCCCCGGTATTTTCGCTTTCCTAGTACTATTCCCCGGTTTATTTGGGGAGTAGCAGCTAGGTTTTCCTCCGGTGAAACGGTAGTGCAGCCATTTTGGTCCACACCAGTAATACCCACATTGCTGGTTAACTGTTTGGCGAGGGCTTAACTAAATGTTTCCGCCATCTCCAGACTAGTGAGGTACTGACCGTTTGGACCTACCAAGGTGCATGCCCCCTGGTTGGTTGGTTTTCTTTCCGACATGAACCGATACAGGTTTTTGGGGTTTGCCATGAGTTTTTTGGCGTGGTTGGTCTGGAATGACTTCCTGTTAGTCCAAGATGACCTCTTTTGGCTGTGTTGTGACGGAAGAAACGGTATACGAGATTGCTGTGAGACTGACCCTTTTCACCACTTCCCAGTGTTCATCCACAGATAACCCATCCCATGCTAAGGGCCGTTCTACGTCTGACAAAAGCCTCCGCACTTGAGCATGGTCCACCTTGCTACAGCAGAGACATTGTCGCGTAACGTCCCACTCCAAGTGCTCACGGAGAATAAGATTGAATCCTGTGACTGCATGGTCACGACTGCCTAGCGGAGTCATGATCTGGACATTTCTGACGAGTAGTTGGGCACCACTTAGAATATAATCTAGTTCTATGATTTTCTACCAGGGCCCTACCAACATTCTTAACCAGTCCTGTATTTCTAATGGTTCGTAGTGGATTTCAGCCGAATTCGCTGACCCTATACCGAGCCAATGTTAAGAGTCATAACCCAATTCCCGTAGCCCGTGATGGCGCTGAACAGTTACTGGTTGTGCTCTGCCCCACAAGTGTGTGATTGGTAGACGCAGCCCGCCAAATGCCTGGTGTGGTCTACGGTGAAATGACACCATGCGGAGTCTGGGAGCTCAATAAGTGGTGGGTCCGTTGCACGTACAGCTTAAGTTGCTTGTCTAATTATATGGCAACTCCTCCCCTCCCTTGTTGTCCCTGTCTCTCCTGACCAAAACCATATCACTTATATTGACTTCATTGTGGTCGACAGTGGGTGTTGACCAGGTTTCGGTGAGGATTATTGTTTTAAGGTCCAGATATGACTGGAGGTTTCTGAGTTGACCTACTTTCCCTCTCAGTCCTCTAACGTTGCTATAAAGACAGCTGAAAGTGCGTCTCAAAACCTCAGCGTGTTATGGGGTAGTTAACATTACGTTATCTGCTGACAGGTGACTTAATATTTTACTACAAGCCAACTAAACTTCTCTTGCATTCCTCCGAGTCAATAACTAAACCTACCTCTGTCATCAGTTACAATCTTAGAAATCATCACAACCTAGCTGCTATGGAGCACTGTCAGACTTACGTGAGGTACAACTTCTTCTTAAATAAGTTTTCAGTCATTTGGAATAGACTACCAGCTAATGTGCGCGATGCAAACACACTTCCAGTGTTCATCTCCTCAGTCACCAGACTATTCAAAGATGACAATGCACTTTTGCGCCTGACTCTTACACCTTCTTTTTCACCCTGCATAGATATTTTAAGTTCTTTAAACGTGTAGTTACAACAAACTACAATTATAAATTTTAATATTATTGGAACTAGATGATTAACATTTCTACACAGGACAGTAATAATATTAGTTTACACATAATATAAAAGTTAGCATAACGGGACTAGTTAGTTTGTGTACCAAAATAACCACAGTTACTAAACAGAATATATATGTATATATTTATTAATCACTCCTTAAGGACTCCCGTTGCTTTCTTTTGCGTTGCTGTTGTTTGTCTTCTTTTTTCTCTCACCATTTCAGCTTCCATTTGACTTTTTGAATGAGAATGAATAATGTGGATATTTGACCATTTACAATGACAAATGATCTGCAAACATTATTGGTCCAGTATCTTTCAGTTGCCTGGTTAATAACGAATTAACTTTCTCCACGACACAACCTGGATTACATTTGTGGAATATACTCTTATACTAATGGAAAACTTATAACATAACTGATCGTATCTGTAAAAATAGCTTCCTTATTACGCAATTTGGATATAAATCAAATCAAAAATAAGATTCGGATTTGTACACACCCAAGTTATATTGAGGAATTACTTCAAGCTTTATTTTCCCCCAAGTATTTTTAATCCATCCAAAACTTACTTGGGTTTTTTTGTTAATGCGAAGTTAATATTCCTATATTTCATGACGTGCTCCATTGAATGACTGGTTATATATTGTTCCCACAGACCTAAGACAAAAACGCCAGCAATTATGTAACTTAACCATAAACCAAATTTATGAAATTTATATAATGCTTATCCATGCCTGTATATTTGGTGTGTCCTACACAAGTAGGAGAAAAATGTGTATTTTATTAAAACACTATTATTAATTATGATTGCTAATCGTATATGAAATTTATCATATTGATGATGCCTGTAAACTGGCGTCTCTCATGTACAAAATGAGAATATACTATTATTATTATTATTATTAACTCCTCCCCTCCCTTGTTGTCCCTGTCTCTCCTGACCAAAACCATATCACTTATATTGACTTCGTTGTGGTCGACAGTGGGTGTTGACCAGGTTTCGGTGAGGATTATTGTTTTAAGGTCCAGATATGACTGGAGGTTTCTGAGTTGACCTACTTTCCCTCTCAGTCCTCTAACGTTGCTATAAAGACAGCTGAAAGTGCGTCTCAAAACCTCAGCGTGTTATGGGGTAGTTAACATTACGTTATCTGCTGACAGGTGACTTAATATTTTACTACAAGCCAACTAAACTTCTCTTGCATTCCTCCGAGTCAATAACTAAACCTACCTCTGTCATCAGTTACAATCCTAGAAATCATCACAACCTAGCTGCTATGGAGCACTGTCAGACTTACGTGAGGTACAACTTCTTCTTAAATAAGTTTTCAGTCATTTGGAATAGACTACCAACTAATGTGCGTGATAATCATAATAATTATCGCTTTATTCAAAAAAAAGTAGTATTGATACTGTCAATGTAGCTGAGGATTGAACGATCAATTCATGGTTGTTTGCTCAAAACCAACTTCCCCAATTTTCGCGGAGGCATCAATACGACAGTCATCGTCTCATCGGTCTCTGTTCAGAAAGAAGTCATGCCAAAACTGTCAGAAGTAATATTGTGATTTATTATTGTAATATTTGTTCACAGACCTTAGTGGTAACATTGTTTATATGTTGGTGTTACAATAAAGAATTCTCGTGTGGCCAATCGGTGTTTTGGTTTTAGCGTCCGTTATTACTAAGCGTTTCTGAGAAACTTCAAGGAACAGCGTGAGCCCGAGCGTAGCAAGAGCTGGGCATTAACGGTTTACGAGACGTGACTGACAGTTTCTGACGGTGAAGTCAGTTTTCGACGGTTTTGGAATGTTGGTGACAGTTTGGATAGTCACCGTTCATCTTTCCTGGTGCCGGTCAAGTCCTCTTTGAACAAGCAATATCTGGAACTTTTTGGAATTGGGTCAAGTTCAACAATGCCTGGGTCAAAGAAGGGACAGAGTGTCTTGGATGCAAACAGGAAAGTAAGTCATGGTGACTTGTCTGTTAATTGTAACGATGTGTCTGATGTTAAGCATGACATGGTTGATGTTACTGTTTCGCCGTTCAGGGATAATAGGAACATCAAACTCCCTAAATTTGAACCACGGTGTTTCGATGGAAACCCGGCTGATTATTTACAATTTGTAAAGGAGTTTGAGATCATGTTGAGTAGTTTTCTATTAAGTGATGAATTGAAGTTAATGTATTTGATGAGATATTGCACTGGAGATGCTTCAAGAGCTATACAGTGCTGTAAGCTCATGCCCCCTAATGAGGGATACGCTGAGGCTATGAGCATATTACGTCAAAGGTTTGGAAGACCTTCAATGATTGTAAGGAACGTATACGAAGCTGTCAAAGGTAATGGCAGTCAACTTCAAGATGACTCCAAGGCACTTACTGAGTTTTTAGATAATCTTATGACTTATAAGAATACCTTGATTTCTATGAATTGCATGAGTGACCTCAACTCGAGCTCAGTCCTAGAGGTAATTGCAAGACGCCTACCTACTCGGCTGCAAAGGAAGTGGGTAAAAATAAGCTCTCGTATAGAGGATGAGGGTATCGAGCCAAGGTTTGATGATATTCTGAGACTGGTGAAGGACAGTGTCAACCAGGCGATGGGCAAATTCGCCAGCATTTTGCATTCTAAGGTAGAACCTAAGGAACCAGTGAATATAAGGAAGGCATTTGTGGTGAAGTCTCAAGACACAACGAGAAAGGATGAGTGTATTGTCTGCCATAACATGCATCAATTGAGTGATTGTAATCGCTTTATCGCTATGTCACCCGTAGAAAGGTTAAAAATGGCAAAGCAGAAGCGGCTGTGTTTCAGTTGTTTAAAGATTGGGCATACAAAGTGGAATTGTAAGGCGATAAACAAGGAAGTAGTGGTTTAACGGATATGCACCCACTTCTGAGGACAGTGAACGAACCTGGGAATTCGGTTAATTGTAATAGTATCTCTAGACCCCTTGACACCCCACAAGTTTTCTTAGGGGTATTACCAGTTAAGGTGAAAGGACCGAAATCTTCAGTAGAGACTTATGCATTGTTGGATAATGGTTCAGACGTTACATTGATAGATGCTGAACTGGCTGGTTGCTTGGGTATTAAAGGCCCAAAGCAACCCTTGGTTGTAAATACTTTCAATTCTGCGAAAACAGTAGTATGTGAGCGAGTGTCATTTCAGTTAGAATCCTTGGCTACTGGGGAAACCGTGGAAGTGGATACTGCTTACACTACCTCCAGTATGAAACTTGGCGAAGCTATAGTACCTAGTCGTGAAACGGTTGTCGGTAAGCCATACCTGTGTGACATACCTCTTCCAACACTGCAAGATGGAAGAGTGAGAGTACTCATTGGATGTAGTGTGCCAGAAGCTCACAAGGTATTAGAAGAGAGATTTGGAGGTAGAGATGATCTGTTTGCGACGAAAACACCACTGGGATGGACAGTGAGAGGACCTATACCCATAGTCCACATATCATCATTAGTTACAAACGATGGGGACAAACTAGAAACTATGATTAAAAATATGTATGACAAGGAGTTTTGTGACTGCGGTGTCCCAGGGAAGGGTCGTTCTGTAGAAGACTTAAAAGCAGTTAAAATAGCCGAGGACTCTTGTAAATACGAAAACGGGCGTTTCAGCGTTGGCCTACCATGGAGATTCAAAGATAGACAGTTGGTTTGTAATAGGAAAGTTGCTCTTAAGAGACTAATGGGTTTACAGAAGAAATTTCTGTCAGATGCAGAACTCTGGTCCAAATATAAGGATGTCGTCGATAAACATATAATGAAGGGTTACGTTGAAAGACTAGTTGATCAGAGTGAGCCAGGGAAGTGGTATTTGCCCCATCATCCCGTCTTTAACCCGAGGAAGCCAGGTAAACTCCGTGTGGTGTTTGATTGTTCTGCGAAACATGAAGGAGTCTCTTTAAATGATAATCTGTATAGTGGCCCAGATTGCGTGAGCTCATTAGTGGGACTGCTATTAAGATTCAGAAAGTTTACAGTTGCTGTCGCGGCGGATATTGAGGAAATGTTCCTACAGGTGAAGGTGCCAGAGAGTGACAGAGATCACTTGAGGTTTTTGTGGTTTGATGACGGTCCTTGTGGTAAGGTGTCAGAATATAGGATGACAGTGCATCCATTTGGTGCCACGTCCTCCCCGTTTTGTGCTAATTTTGCTCTACGAAAGGCAGTGTCCACATTTGGTTCTAATGATTTGCTGGACGTCATAGATTGTTGCTTCTACGTGGATGATTGTTTAGCCTCCTTCGATGATGATAAGTCTGCAGTTAGATTTGCAACAAGCATCACTGAAGTGTTAGCTAAGGCCGGCTTTCGTCTAACTAAGTGGGTCTCGAACAGCCTAGACGTTTTGAAGCATATAGATCCAGAAGACAGAGCACCTACCGTACGAGATTTGCCTGTTGATACTCTACCAGTTGAACGCACATTAGGTATGCGATGGGATGTGAACTCTGATACCTTTGGATTTAGTGTTGGTGATATTGATAAGCCAGTTACTCGGAGAGGTGTGCTCTCTGTGTTGTCGTCCGTGTTTGACCCACTTGGATTAGTAGCACCTTATCTACTTCCGGCTAGGAGGTTATTTCAAGAGACATGCAGGAAAGGGTTACAGTGGGATGAACCATTAAGTGAGAGGCAGAGAGAAGAGTGGAAGGGGTGGGTTAACAGTTTAAGAATGCTGAATCTACATTCCGTCTCACGTCCACTTAAGCCGTCGAGAAATCATGATATAATTGACTTCCATGTTTTTTCTGATGCCTCTGAGGTTGGATTTGGTGCAGCCGTATACATCAGAACCACCTTAAGGAATGATATAGATGTTAGCCTGGTGATGGGTAAATCTAGAGTTGCACCTCTAAAGACGGTTTCGATTCCGAGATTAGAACTTAATGCAGCCTTACTAGCTGCGCAGTTATTCACAACGGTGTGTAAAGAGTTGGATTACCCCAAGCATCCCGTAACGTTTTGGACTGATTCGATGTCTGTGATATATTATATACGCAACGAGTCAGCAAGATATGCATGTTTTGTAGCTAACAGAGTATCTCAAATTCGTGAACTAACAACTGTTGAGCAGTGGAGGTACGTACCGTCTGGAAAAAATCCAGCTGATCTAGCCTCGCGAGGAGTTATTGATATGAATGTGGTTAAAAATAAGTGGTGGAAAGGTCCAGAGTTCTTGCTAAGGGCTGATAGTATGTGGCCTCGTAGAGAAGATGAACCACCGATAAACGAGTGTGCCTTGGAGTTGAAGACAAGTGTCAGTTTAACATCTACTCAAGAAAGACATTCAGGTTTACATCCACTTTTTAAATATTATTCTTCTTGGTACAAACTACTGAAAGCTGTTGCGTGGTTGACACGATATGTTACGTATTTAAAGGTCATGCATCTTGCGGGATACGAAAATATGAATGTGGGGCCTTTGAGAGTCGAAGATATTAGAAATGCAGAGTTAGCGATTTTGAGGGCTGCTCAGTGGGAAGCGTGGGGTGAGATTGCCAAGGAGGATAGTCCCGATTTCGCAGATTTCAAGGTGCGGTTAGATAGATTATCTCCGATAGTTTCCGAAGGGATCGCTAGAGTTGGTGGACGTCTACAAATGTTAGAATCGTCATATGAGACCCGTCATCCGGCTTTATTACCTTGCTACCATCCAGTCACTGATCTCATTATAAGACACTACCATGTTCTTGAAGGTCATTTGGGTACTTCGCAAGTACTATCAAGTATTCGATGTAAGTTCTGGATAGTGAAGGGAGGTACCGCTGTCCGTAAAATAATTGATAAGTGCATGGAATGTAAACTCCGAAATGCTCGTCCAGTACAGCAGATGATGGCACCACTCCCAGCGTGGCAAGCTTCTGAAGGGAATTATCCATTTGAGTACGTTGGGGTGGATTTGTTCGGACCTTTTGTAGTGAAGAGAGGCAGAACCCTATGTAAAAGATATGGCTGTTTATTCACCTGTTTGAAAATGAGAGCTGTGCATATTGAGATGGTTCATACGCTAACTACTGATTCATTCGTGCTAGCATTACATAGATTTATAAATCGCCGGGGTGTACCGAAGATGATGTTCAGCGACAGAGGGACTAATTTTGTTGGCTGTCACGCCGAGCTTAAAGAGTACTTCGAAGGTCCCAAACGAGAGTTCATGAAGAGTTACTGAAAAGGAACATCGAGTGGCACTTCAACCCACCACATGCCAGCCATAGAGGCGGGCTATGGGAAAGACTTATAGGAATTATCAAGCGTATTTTAAGCTCCATAATTAAAAACCAGAGTTTGAATGACGAAACGCTGGAGACTTTTTTTGTGAAGCTGAACGAATATTAAATGACCGGCCGTTATCACCTGTGAGGGACGACGTCAAGGATTTTGATGTGTTAACCCCAAACAAATTATTGTTATTGAGAGGCAACCCTGGCATAGAGGACTCAAGCGGGGAAGGAATACCTACGATTAAAAGATGGAAACAAGCCAGGCACATGAAAGATATATTTTGGAAAAGATGGTTAAAGGAGTATGTTCTAACACTGCAAACCAGAGACAAGTGGAAAAAGTTGTGCCGAAACTTAAAGGTTGGTGACATAGTATTAGTAGCAGATAAATGTGCCACAGGTAGGTGGCCTTTGGGAGTGGTAGTAAGGCTAATCTGTAGTGGTGATGGATTGGTGAGGACGGTTGAGGTGAGAACAAGTTGTGCGAGATACTAGAAAACTGTGTCTACTGGAAGGTGCTGAGAGTAGAGTCGGAGGATGAAACACTAGACGATATTCCAACCTAGGGTGTCAACCTGAGAAGGGTTGTAGGCGTACTGCTGTAAGTCCTACAATTCTTCAAAGGGTAGCGCATCAATGAGCAGTCCAATGTGCTTGGTGTGTGATTTCGTACATATGTTCGCATTGTACATACTGAATTGATATCATCTGTCATCTAGTTGTTAGTAACTCTGTTTGTGTCCGGACGACTTCCACTTGGATCATCAACCTGAGTAGGAATGTAGGCGTACTGCTGTAAGTCCTACAGTTCTTCAAGGGTAGTTTGTCGTGCCAGAATCCGCAACATTTGATGTGTTGATTGTACATATGTTTGTGTTAAATAATTGTGTGAGTTCCAATTATCGTAATTGTTGGTTAATCTTGTTTGTGTCCGGACATTCCACAACTTACAATCGTCAACCTGTGAAGGGTTGTAGGCGTACTGGTGTAAGTCCTGCAATTCTTCAAAGGAATTCCACCAAGACATGATCGGCGAGGTTGTTTGTACTATTTGTATATACGTGTGGTGTGTCATATCAATTGGTGAATTTTGGATTAATTGTGTTTACTCGTTGTTTTCGTATCTTGTTGTTATTGCGTAATTTTGTTAAAGTTTTCGTCGTGATTACTTCTGAAGTTGTTTCGAGTCTTCTACATCCGTGAATGAATTGATTGATTTTAGAGACCGCAGATGGGTCGTATACGCCAGGGAGGCTATTGCTGAGAATGAAATGTAAACGGAGATAATTGTTAGGTGCGGTCCCACACGCCGGGGAGAAAGAGTATAAACGACTGAGGCTTGCGTACGTCACCGTTACTAGAACTGATTCAGAATGAGTGACAAGCGATTTCAGTGGTAATTGGTAGTGAGTAGATAAGAGGATGTGCGTGGAGTATCGTGAGGTGGTACTATGGTCACGTTGCATTCTGCAAGAGTCATTCTAGCAAGTGGCGACTGTGTCACAAGATGTCAAGAGGACACCTTTAACAGGAAGGCGGAGGTCGTCGTTGATGTGTGAGATTGTGCTGTGAGTATGCTTGTGGTGTGTTGACTTTTCTGTTTGTTTTCCATTTCAGCTCTGTCCGAGTGACCCAGGTTCTCGCGATGGCATCCAAGTCAACGTGTATTGGTCGCGATGGAAAAAAGGGATGGATCGGTATTTTTTCGGGGAGTGTCAATGTAGTTGAAGATTGAACGATCAATTCATGGTTGTTTGCTCAAAACCAACTTCCCCAATTTTCGCGGAGGCATCAATACGACAGTCATCGTCTCATCGGTCGCTGTTCAGAAAGAAGTCAGGCCAAAACTGTCAGAAGTAATATTGTGATTTATTATTGTAATATTTGTTCACAGACCTTAGTGGTAACATTGTTTATATGTTGGTGTTACAATAAAGAATTCTCGTGTGGCCAATCGGTGTTTTGGTTTTTGCGTCCGTTATTACTAAGCGTTTCTGAGAAACTTCAAGGAACAGCGTGAGCCCGAGCGTAGCAAGAGCTGGGCATTAACGGTTTACGAGACGTGACTGACAGTTTCTGACGGTGAAGTCAGTTTTCGACGGTTTTGGAATGTTGGTGACAGTTTGGATAGTCACCGTTCATCTTTCCTGGTGCCGGTCAAGTCCCCTTTGAACAAGCAATATCTGGAACTTTTTGGAATTGGGTCAAGTTCAACAATGCCTGGGTCAAAGAAGGGACAGAGTGTCTTGGATGCAAACAGGAAAGTAAGTCATGGTGACTTGTCTGTTAATTGTAACGATGTGTCTGATGTTAAGCATGACATGGTTGATGTTACTGTTTCGCCGTTCAGGGATAATAGGAACATCAAACTCCCTAAATTTGAACCACGGTGTTTCGATGGAAACCCGGCTGATTATTTACAATTTGTAAAGGAGTTTGAGATCATGTTGAGTAGTTTTCTATTAAGTGATGAATTGAAATTAATGTATTTGATGAGGTATTGCACTGGAGATGCTTCAAGAGCTATACAGTGCTGTAAGCTCATGCCCCCTAATGAGGGATACGCTGAGGCTATGAGCATATTACGTCAAAGGTTTGGAAGACCTTCAATGATTGTAAGGAACGTATACGAAGCTGTCAAAGGTAACGGCAGTCAACTTCAAGATGACTCCAAGGCACTTACTGAGTTTTTAGATAATCTTATGACTTATAAGAATACCTTGATTTCTATGAATTGCATGAGTGACCTCAACTCGAGCTCAGTCCTAGAGGTAATTGCAAGACGCCTACCTACTCGGCTGCAAAGGAAGTGGGTAAAAATAAGCTCTCGTATAGAGGATGAGGGTATCGAGCCAAGGTTTGATGATATTCTGAGACTGGTGAAGGACAGTGTCAACCAGGCGATGGGCAAATTCGCCAGCATTTTGCATTCTAAGGTAGAACCTAAGGAACCAGTGAATATAAGGAAGGCATTTGTGGTGAAGTCTCAAGACACAACGAGAAAGGATGAGTGTATTGTCTGCCATAACATGCATCAATTGAGTGATTGTAATCGCTTTATCGCTATGTCACCCGTAGAAAGGTTAAAAATGGCAAAGCAGAAGCGGCTGTGTTTCAGTTGTTTAAAGATTGGGCATACAAAGTGGAATTGTAAGGCGATAAACAAAGGAAGTAGTGGTTTAACGGATATGCACCCACTTCTGAGGACAGTGAACGAACCTGGGAATTCGGTTAATTGTAATAGTATCTCTAGACCCCTTGACACCCCACAAGTTTTCTTAGGGGTATTACCAGTTAAGGTGAAAGGACCGAAATCTTCAGTAGAGACTTATGCATTGTTGGATAATGGTTCAGACGTTACATTGATAGATGCTGAACTGGCTGGTTGCTTGGGTATTAAAGGCCCAAAGCAACCCTTGGTTGTAAATACTTTCAATTCTGCGAAAACAGTAGTATGTGAGCGAGTGTCATTTCAGTTAGAATCCTTGGCTACTGGGGAAACCGTGGAAGTGGATACTGCTTACACTACCTCCAGTATGAAACTTGGCGAAGCTATAGTACCTAGTCGTGAAACGGTTGTCGGTAAGCCATACCTGTGTGACATACCTCTTCCAACACTGCAAGATGGAAGAGTGAGAGTACTCATTGGATGTAGTGTGCCAGAAGCTCACAAGGTATTAGAAGAGAGATTTGGAGGTAGAGATGATCTGTTTGCGACGAAAACACCACTGGGATGGACAGTGAGAGGACCTATACCCATAGTCCACATATCATCATTAGTTACAAACGATGGGGACAAACTAGAAACTATGATTAAAAATATGTATGACAAGGAGTTTTGTGACTGCGGTGTCCCAGGGAAGGGTCGTTCTGTAGAAGACTTAAAAGCAGTTAAAATAGCCGAGGACTCTTGTAAATACGAAAACGGGCGTTTCAGCGTTGGCCTACCATGGAGATTCAAAGATAGACAGTTGGTTTGTAATAGGAAAGTTGCTCTTAAGAGACTAATGGGTTTACAGAAGAAATTTCTGTCAGATGCAGAACTCTGGTCCAAATATAAGGAAGTCGTCGATAAACATATAATGAAGGGTTACGTTGAAAGACTAGTTGATCAGAGTGAGCCAGGGAAGTGGTATTTGCCCCATCATCCCGTCTTTAACCCGAGGAAGCCAGGTAAACTCCGTGTGGTGTTTGATTGTTCTGCGAAACATGAAGGAGTCTCTTTAAATGATAATCTGTATAGTGGCCCAGATTGCGTGAGCTCATTAGTGGGACTGCTATTAAGATTCAGAAAGTTTACAGTTGCTGTCGCGGCGGATATTGAGGAAATGTTCCTACAGGTGAAGGTGCCAGAGAGTGACAGAGATCACTTGAGGTTTTTGTGGTTTGATGACGGTCCTTGTGGTAAGGTGTCAGAATATAGGATGACAGTGCATCCATTTGGTGCCACGTCCTCCCCGTTTTGTGCTAATTTTGCTCTACGAAAGGCAGTGTCCACATTTGGTTCTAATGATTTGCTGGACGTCATAGATTGTTGCTTCTACGTGGATGATTGTTTAGCCTCCTTCGATGATGATAAGTCTGCAGTTAGATTTGCAACAAGCATCACTGAAGTGTTAGCTAAGGCCGGCTTTCGTCTAACTAAGTGGGTCTCGAACAGCCTAGACGTTTTGAAGCATATAGATCCAGAAGACAGAGCACCTACCGTACGAGATTTGCCTGTTGATACTCTACCAGTTGAACGCACATTAGGTATGCGATGGGATGTGAACTCTGATACCTTTGGATTTAGTGTTGGTGATATTGATAAGCCAGTTACTCGGAGAGGTGTGCTCTCTGTGTTGTCGTCCGTGTTTGACCCACTTGGATTAGTAGCACCTTATCTACTTCCGGCTAGGAGGTTATTTCAAGAGACATGCAGGAAAGGGTTACAGTGGGATGAACCATTAAGTGAGAGGCAGAGAGAAGAGTGGAAGGGGTGGGTTAACAGTTTAAGAATGCTGAATCTACATTCCGTCTCACGTCCACTTAAGCCGTCGAGAAATCATGATATAATTGACTTCCATGTTTTTTCTGATGCCTCTGAGGTTGGATTTGGTGCAGCCGTATACATCAGAACCACCTTAAGGAATGATATAGATGTTAGCCTGGTGATGGGTAAATCTAGAGTTGCACCTCTAAAGACGGTTTCGATTCCGAGATTAGAACTTAATGCAGCCTTACTAGCTGCGCAGTTATTCACAACGGTGTGTAAAGAGTTGGATTACCCCAAGCATCCCGTAACGTTTTGGACTGATTCGATGTCTGTGATATATTATATACGCAACGAGTCAGCAAGATATGCATGTTTTGTAGCTAACAGAGTATCTCAAATTCGTGAACTAACAACTGTTGAGCAGTGGAGGTACGTACCGTCTGGAAAAAATCCAGCTGATCTAGCCTCGCGAGGAGTTATTGATATGAATGTGGTTAAAAATAAGTGGTGGAAAGGTCCAGAGTTCTTGCTAAGGGCTGATAGTATGTGGCCTCGTAGAGAAGATGAACCACCGATAAACGAGTGTGCCTTGGAGTTGAAGACAAGTGTCAGTTTAACATCTACTCAAGAAAGACATTCAGGTTTACATCCACTTTTTAAATATTATTCTTCTTGGTACAAACTACTGAAAGCTGTTGCGTGGTTGACACGATATGTTACGTATTTAAAGGTCATGCATCTTGCGGGATACGAAAATATGAATGTGGGGCCTTTGAGAGTCGAAGATATTAGAAATGCAGAGTTAGCGATTTTGAGGGCTGCTCAGTGGGAAGCGTGGGGTGAGATTGCCAAGGAGGATAGTCCCGATTTCGCAGATTTCAAGGTGCGGTTAGATAGATTATCTCCGATAGTTTCCGAAGGGATCGCTAGAGTTGGTGGACGTCTACAAATGTTAGAATCGTCATATGAGACCCGTCATCCGGCTTTATTACCTTGCTACCATCCAGTCACTGATCTCATTATAAGACACTACCATGTTCTTGAAGGTCATTTGGGTACTTCGCAAGTACTATCAAGTATTCGATGTAAGTTCTGGATAGTGAAGGGAGGTACTGCTGTCCGTAAAATAATTGATAAGTGCATGGAATGTAAACTCCGAAATGCTCGTCCAGTACAGCAGATGATGGCACCACTCCCAGCGTGGCAAGCTTCTGAAGGGAATTATCCATTTGAGTACGTTGGGGTGGATTTGTTCGGACCTTTTGTAGTGAAGAGAGGCAGAACCCTATGTAAAAGATATGGCTGTTTATTCACCTGTTTGAAAATGAGAGCTGTGCATATTGAGATGGTTCATACGCTAACTACTGATTCATTCGTGCTAGCATTACATAGATTTATAAATCGCCGGGGTGTACCGAAGATGATGTTCAGCGACAGAGGGACTAATTTTGTTGGCTGTCACGCCGAGCTTAAAGAGTACTTCGAAGGTCCCAAACGAGAGTTCAGGAAGAGTTACTGAAAAGGAACATCGAGTGGCACTTCAACCCACCACATGCCAGCCATAGAGGCGGGCTATGGGAAAGACTTATAGGAATTATCAAGCGTATTTTAAGCTCCATAATTAAAAACCAGAGTTTGAATGACGAAACGCTGGAGACATTTTTTTGTGAAGCTGAACGAATATTAAATGACCGGCCGTTATCACCTGTGAGGGACGACGTCAAGGATTTTGATGTGTTAACCCCAAATAAATTATTGTTATTGAGAGGCAACCCTGGCATAGAGGACTCAAGCGGGGAAGGAATACCTACGATTAAAAGATGGAAACAAGCCAGGCACATGAAAGATATATTTTGGAAAAGATGGTTAAAGGAGTATGTTCTAACACTGCAAACCAGAGACAAGTGGAAAAAGTTGTGCCGAAACTTAAAGGTTGGTGACATAGTATTAGTAGCAGATAAATGTGCCACAGGTAGGTGGCCTTTGGGAGTGGTAGTAAGGCTAATCTGTAGTGGTGATGGATTGGTGAGGACGGTTGAGGTGAGAACAAGTTGTGCGAGATATAGAAAACTGTGTCTACTGGAAGGTGCTGAGAGTAGAGAGTCGGAGGATGAAACACTAGACGATTTTCCAACCTAGGGCGTCAACCTGAGAAGGGTTGTAGGCGTACTGCTGTAAGTCCTACAATTCTTCAAAGGGTAGCGCATCAATGAGCAGTCCAATGTGCTTGGTGTGTGATTTTGTACATATGTTCATATTGTATATACTGAATTGATATCATCTGTCATCTAGTTGTTAGTAATTCTGTTTGTGTCCGGACGACTTCCACTTGGATCATCAACCTGAGAAGGAATGTAGGCGTACTGCTGTAAGTCCTACAGTTCTTCAAGGGTAGTTTGTCGTGCCAGAATCCACAACATTTGATGTGTTGATTGTACATATGTTTGTGTTAAATAATTGTGTGAGTTCCAATTATCGTAATTGTTGGTTAATCTTGTTTGTGTCCGGACATTCCACAACTTACAATCGTCAACCTGTGAAGGGTTGTAGGCGTACTGGTGTAAGTCCTGCAATTCTTCAAAGGAATTCCACCAAGACATGATCGGCGAGGTTGTTTGTACTATTTGTATATACGTGTGGTGTGTCATATCAATTGGTGATTTTGGATTAATTGTGTTTACTCGTTGTTTTCGTATCTTGTTGTTATTGCGTGATTTTGTTAAAGTTTTCGTCGTGATTACTTCTGAAGTTGTTTCGAGTCTTCTACATCCGTGAATGAATTGATTGATTTTAGAGACCGCAGATGGGTCGTATACGCCAGGGAGGCTATTGCTGAGAATGAAATGTAAACGGAGATAATTGTTAGGTGCGGTCCCACACGCCGGGGAGAAAGAGTGTAAACGACTGAGGCTTGCGTACGTCACCGTTACTAGAACTGATTCAGAATGAGTGACAAGCGATTTCAGTGGTAATTGGTAGTGAGTAGATAAGAGGATGTGCGTGGAGTATCGTGAGGTGGTACTATGGTCACGTTGCATTCTGCAAGAGTCATTCTAGCAAGTGGCGACTGTGTCACAAGATGTCAAGAGGACACCTTTAACAGGAAGGCGGAGGTCGTCGTTGATGTGTGAGATTGTGCTGTGAGTATGCTTGTGGTGTGTTGACTTTTCTGTTTGTTTTCCATTTCAGCTCTGTCCGAGTGACCCAGGTTCTCGCGATGGCATCCAAGTCAACGTGTATTGGTCGCGATGGAAAAAAGGGATGGATCGGTATTTTTTCGGGGAGTGTCAATGTAGTTGAAGATTGAACGATCAATTCATGGTTGTTTGCTCAAAACCAACTTCCCCAATTTTCGCGGAGGCATCAATACGACAGTCATCGTCTCATCGGTCTCTGTTCAGAAAGAAGTCATGCCAAAACTGTCAGAAGTAATATTGTGATTTATTATTGTAATATTTGTTCACAGACCTTAGTGGTAACATTGTTTATATGTTGGTGTTACAATAAAGAATTCTCGTGTGGCCAATCGGTGTTTTGGTTTTAGCGTCCGTTATTACTAAGCGTTTCCGAGAAACTTCAAGGAACAGCGTGAGCCCGAGCGTAGCAAGAGCTGGGCATTAACGGTTTACGAGACGTGGCTGACAGATACACCAAGGAATTTTAGGCATTCACTACAATATTCCGTCTAATTTACTCCCAAACGACAAAAATTTAAAAATACACATTAAATAATACTAATAAGACGATTTTTATAGCAGCTACATAGCAAAATACTGTATGCCATACGGACAAAAATATGCATAAAGTACAAAATTGTAGTAATAATAGTAATATCAACTAAAATAAAATAGCAGAGTAATAATTAAAGCATAGAAATTGTGACACCATAAAATACAGAAAGATGAAAAATGAAAGGGTCGATTCACTGTGCTAATTACATAGTAAGTTATAAGTTTCACGTCTAACAGATTCTTCGTCACATAAAGTACGGGCCAAATGGGGTATTGTAGAATTTCTATACTTAGTGTTACGAGCATATAACTTTTTATATTGACTTCTCGTCCTACCTGATGAGATACAAGGGGACAGGTGTGAATAAAGGGGGTGCAGAGGGTCTGACTTTATAGCCTTTGCCCATTTCGTACAGGAATTTATATGCCTCTCGATTATAGTATTAGCGAGCTCATGCAGTGGCAGACCACAAGCTATACTCACAGCATTTAATACTCTTCGTAATATGGTATAATCTTTTTTGAGATGCCCAGGAAAGAATAATGGAATGCAATAGAGTACAATAGGTAAAATACAGGAGTTTAAAAATTGCAAAACTAAAGGTTGGTTGATGCCTGATTGTCTTAACTTTTTAATGTAGAAGGTAAGACGAAACATTTTCTTAGAGATAGATAAGATGTGTGATGACCATGAAAGATCAGAGGAAAGAAATAATCCAAGGTATTTAATGCTTGACTTGGTTTCAATTTCCGTGCTATCTATGCTACAGGGATCATACGAGCTAACTTTTTCATGTAAGTCACGTCGATGCTTGAAAGTAAAGTCAAGTGCCTGACATTTGGAAGGATTTAATATAAGACCATTTGACTTGGACCAGTTGTTGATGTCCAACAGAAAGCTATTAAGTTTGGAGTTGTCAGACTCGGAAGTGATAGGCAGTGATACGGTCAGATCATCTGCATATTTGACAAAGTTAGTTTCGTTTGAATGAGGTAGGTCATGTAGGAAGAAAGAAAAAAGAAAAGGAGAGAGTACAGCACCTTGTGGAACACCGGATTTTGTAAGCGAGGTAGAAGATTTGCCGTTATATACAGTATACTGCATTCTATCAGAAAAATAGGAATGCAACCAACTCTTAGCCCAGGATCCTGTTTGTGTCAACGAAAGCTTATTTAATAAAAGGCCCCTAGGTGCAGAGTCAAAAGCAGATGTGTAGTCTAAGAAAGCACTACGAACATATTTAGCACCTTTGTCTGAACAAGAGACAACATTCTGATATAAGACGACCGCATCACCCAAGGTACTTCTACCATGTTTGTATGCAAATTGTTTAGAATCATTAAAAGGTTTCAGTACGGGTTCAAGACGAAATAAAAGTAGTTTTTCCATCAATTTTAAAAAGATGGAAGTAATTGCAATAGGCCGAAATTTAATATCAGAACCAGAAGATGGTTTCGGTATGGGGATAATTTTAATGTTTTTCCATGCAAAAGGTAGAACGTTACAGGAAAAAGAAGCATTAAAAATGTTAGTAAGAGGATAACACAAAATATCAGCACAATTCCTGAGGACAATGGCAGGTATGCCATCAAGACCAAGGCTTTGAGAAGGCTTAAGAGGCCGGAGAAATTTAAGCACATCAAGGGTATTAAAACCACTAAAATTATCGTCGATATGATTTGTATCATTTGGAAGGGTATCAACAGAAAAGTGTATGAAAGGTTTATTAAGAGTGTCGACATTAAGAGATGGGACAGAAATTCATCGCAAACCGTTAGTAATTTCTTTGAACAGATTCCACAAATTTGAAGGGGTTTGCATGACAAAAATCTTTGATTATATAAAACATTTAGTCTTTCATTTCCAGTTTTATCAGAATGTTTAACTTTTTTACACCAGGCTTATCATTTGTTTTGAACAACAGTTCTTTAACTGTACGTAGCTTTTTGAGATATGGTGAAGATAAGCGACCAAATCGAATGAATAATGTTTATTTACGACAACTTATGTCTATGTAGTTGAAGATTGAACGATCAATTCATGGTTGTTTGCTCAAAACCAACTTCCCCAATTTTCGCGGAGGCATCAATACGACAGTCATCGTCTCATCGGTCTCTGTTCAGAAAGAAGTCATGCCAAAACTGTCAGAAGTAATATTGTGATTTATTATTGTAATATTTGTTCACAGACCTTAGTGGTAACATTGTTTATATGTTGGTGTTACAATAAAGAATTCTCGTGTGGCCAATCGGTGTTTTGGTTTTAGCGTCCGTTATTACTAAGCGTTTCCGAGAAACTTCAAGGAACAGCGTGAGCCCGAGCGTAGCAAGAGCTGGGCATTAACGGTTTACGAGACGTGGCTGACAGATACACCAAGGAATTTTAGGCATTCACTACAATATTCCGTCTAATTTACTCCCAAACGACAAAAATTTAAAAATACACATTAAATAATACTAATAAGACGATTTTTATAGCAGCTACATAGCAAAATACTGTATGCCATACGGACAAAAATATGCATAAAGTACAAAATTGTAGTAATAATAGTAATATCAACTAAAATAAAATAGCAGAGTAATAATTAAAGCATAGAAATTGTGACACCATAAAATACAGAAAGATGAAAAATGAAAGGGTCGATTCACTGTGCTAATTACATAGTAAGTTATAAGTTTCACGTCTAACAGAGTCTTCGTCACATAAAGTACGGGCCAAATAGGGTATTGTAGAATTTCTATACTTAGTGTTACGAGCATATAACTTTTTATATTGACTTCTCGTCCTACCTGATGAGATACAAGGGGACAGGTGTGAATAAAGGGGGTGCAGAGGGTCTGACATTATAGCCTTTGCCCATTTCGTACAGGAATTTATATGCCTCTCGATTATAGTATTAGCGAGCTCATGCAGTGGCAGACCACAAGCTATACTCACAGCATTTAATACTCTTCGTAATATGATATAATCTTTTTTGAGAAGCCCAGGAAAGATTAATGGAGAGCAGTAGAGTACAATAGGTAAAATACAGGAGTTTAAAAATTGCAAAACTAAAGGTTGGTTGATGCCTGATTGTCTTAACTTTTTAATGTAGAAGGTAAGACGAAACATTTTCTTAGAGATAGATAAGATGTGTGATGACCATGAAAGATCAGAGGAAAGAAATAATCCAAGGTATTTAATGCTTGACTTGGTTTCAATTTCCGTGCTATCTATGCTACAGGGATCATACGAGCTAACTTTTTCATGTAAGTCACGTCGATGCTTGAAAGTAAAGTCAAGTGCCTGACATTTGGAAGGATTTAATATAAGACCATTTGACTTGGACCAGTTGTTGATGTCCAACAGAAAGCTATTAAGTTTGGAGTTGTCAGACTCGGAAGTGATAGGCAGTGATACGGTCAGATCATCTGCATATTTGACAAAGTTAGTTTCGTTTGAATGAGGTAGGTCATGTAGGAAGAAAGAAAAAAGAAAAGGAGAGAGTACAGCACCTTGTGGAACACCGGATTTTGTAAGCGAGGTAGAAGATTTGCCGTTATATACAGTATACTGCATTCTATCAGAAAAATAGGAATGCAACCAACTCTTAGCCCAGGATCCTGTTTGTGTCAACGAAAGCTTATTTAATAAAAGGCCCCTAGGTGCAGAGTCAAAAGCAGATGTGTAGTCTAAGAAAGCACTACGAACATATTTAGCACCTTTGTCTGAACAAGAGACAACATTCTGATATAAGACGACCGCATCACCCAAGGTACTTCTACCATGTTTGTATGCAAATTGTTTAGAATCATTAAAAGGTTTCAGTACGGGTTCAAGACGAAATAAAAGTAGTTTTTCCATCAATTTTAAAAAGATGGAAGTAATTGCAATAGGCCGAAATTTAATATCAGAACCAGAAGATGGTTTCGGTATGGGGATAATTTTAATGTTTTTCCATGCAAAAGGTAGAACGTTACAGGAAAAAGAAGCATTAAAAATGTTAGTAAGAGGATAACACAAAATATCAGCACAATTCCTGAGGACAATGGCAGGTATGCCATCAAGACCAAGGCTTTGAGAAGGCTTAAGAGGCCGGAGAAATTTAAGCACATCAAGGGTATTAAAACCACTAAAATTATCGTCGATATGATTTGTATCATTTGGAAGGGTATCAACAGAAAAGTGTATGAAAGGTTTATTAAGAGTGTCGACATTAAGAGATGGGACAGAAATTCATCGCAAACCGTTAGTAATTTCTTTGAACAGATTCCACAAATTAGAAGGGGTTTGCATGACAAAAATCTTTGATTATATAAAACATTTAGTCTTTCATTTCCAGTTTTATCAGAATGTTTAACTTTTTTACACCAGGCTTATCATTTGTTTTGAACAACAGTTCTTTAACTGTACGTAGCTTTTTGAGATATGGTGAAGATAAGCGACCAAATCGAATGAATAATGTTTATTTACGACAACTTATGTCTATGTAGTTGAAGATTGAACGATCAATTCATGGTTGTTTGCTCAAAACCAACTTCCCCAATTTTCGTGGAGGCATCAATACGACAGTCATCGTCTCATCGGTCTCTGTTCAGAAAGAAGTCATGCCAAAACTGTCAGAAGTAATATTGTGATTTATTATTGTAATATTTGTTCACAGACCTTAGTGGTAACATTGTTTATATGTTGGTGTTACAATAAAGAATTCTCGTGTGGCCAATCGGTGTTTTGGTTTTAGCGTCCGTTATTACTAAGCGTTTCCGAGAAACTTCAAGGAACAGCGTGAGCCCGAGCGTAGCAAGAGCTGGGCATTAACGGTTTACGAGACGTGACTGACAGTTTCTGACGGTGAAGTCAGTTTTCGACGGTTTTGAAATGTTGGTGACAGTTTGGATAGTCGCCGTTCATCTTTCCTGGTGCCGGTCAAGTCCCCTTTGAACAAGCAATATCTGGAACTTTTTTGGAATTGGGTCAAGTTCAACAATGCCTGGGTCAAAGAAGGGACAGAGTGTCTTGGATGCAAACAGGAAAGTAAGTCATGGTGACTTGTCTGTTAATTGTAACGATGTGTCTGATTTTAAGCATGATATGGTTGATGTTACTGTTTCGCCGTTCAGGGATAATAGGAACATCAAACTCCCTAAATTAGAACCACGCTGTTTCGATGGAAACCCGGCTGATTATTTACAATTTGTAAAGGAGTTTGAGATCATGTTGAGTAGTTTTCTATTAAGTGATGAATTGAAGTTAATGTATTTGATGAGATATTGCACTGGAGATGCTTCAAGAGCTATACAGTGCTGTAAGCTCATTCCTCCTAATGAGGGATACGCTGAGGCTATGAGCATATTACGTCAAAGGTTTGGAAGACCTTCAATGATTGTAAGGAACGTATACGAAGCTGTCAAAGATAACGGCAGTCAACTTCAAGATGACTCCAAGGCACTTACTGAGTTTTTAGATAATCTTATGACTTATAAGAATACCTTGATTTCTATGAATTGCATGAGTGACCTCAACTCGAGTTCAATCCTAGGGGTAATTGCAAGACGCCTACCTACTCGACTGCAAAGGAAGTGGGTGAAGATTAGCTCCCGTATAGAGGATGAGGGTATCGAGCTAAGGTTTGATGATATCCTGATACTTGTGAAAGATAGTGTCAGTCAATCTATGAGCAAGTTTGCCAGTATGTTGAATCTCACCCCGAGAATAGAGCAGTCTTAGGGTAAAGCGCAATCATTGATGACGGATAGGCCTCAGAGAGGTGGATATCGAGAAGGCTCCATAATGTCCAGTAATTCATATAGATCTATTGAGTGTAACAGTTTTCGTAGTACATCCTCAACACATAAGTTACAAGATGCAAGACAAACACGGTTGTGTTTTACACGTTTGCAAGAGGTGCATACAAAGGTGCATTCACTTTGGAAACTCGGAAGAAATAATGGGTGACAGAACCAGATTTGAATACATGAGTGGCACGGCCTTATTACAGACCACAAAACATGATTCAAAGCTAAAGTGCTTCTAACTCTCCTCCCAACCAATAAAGCCCCAGCAGCTACCGAAGTACTAACCATTTAGAAGTTCACTGAATTTTGACTGAGAATAGCTTACTCCTAAGAAGAAAGCATACAGCAACCACTTTGGATCACGCAGACTCAAACAACAGGTCTGGAGTATTAATCATAATGTGTAATATCATATAAACATATAAATTTATATGAAAATGCATGCCACTTTTACAGGCACGATCAAGTATGATATATTATCAAATCGTAGATTGTCTACAAGTTAATAATGTTTCAACAGTTAAATATTTTATATATATATACACTCATTGTCTGGGTGCGTCGGTGGCACAGTGGTTAGGACTCTCGCCGACCATGCACATGGTCCGGGGTTCGAGCCCTCGCCGACGCACACCTGATATCTATGGTTGGCCTGCGAATTTTGGGCTACCCATATGCAAGCTGAAAATTCCCACTTGTACCAAAAATACGGTGTGGAATCAAGCTGTAACCATAAAATAAAAAAAAATAAATAGGCTGTATAGTTATTGAATTGTACAATTGTCCTCCAGGTTGAGCGGGAAAATCGACTTCGTTTCGTTTTCCTCCCTTGATTGTCGGCATACGATAACCAACCAATATTGAGTTAAGTACAACTTCTACAAGGGATTCAAAGCTGTTATAGAAAAGTAAAAGTGCTAAAGTGAATCAATAAAGTGTAATGAAATAGGTAAGTGCAAGTATCACTAATAAACGCATTAATAAAGGAAACTCCCTAGGCTGACAACGTTCATTTGCAATGCATAATGCTTCCTGTACATTTTGCAGTATCATGATGTCCACTTTTGGTTTTAATACATTTTTTCCTCATGCCGGTTATTTTTATTTTATTCCTTTTTGTGCATTTGGTGCACAACCGTACCCTATAGAGAATAAGAATAGAATAAGTCGAATCAAATTCATAAAAAGCTATAAAATGTTAGGTTTAATGGAATATAATGAGGACCAAGTAAAGACGTTATTAGAAAATAAGTGAGATAAGACATTGTGAAGTGGTATTTAAAGATCCGACAATGGACAGCAAGTTAGTTTATAAGATGCCCCATAAATTTGTGCAGATCCCACGTGGTCGCATCTCAACAATAGGCTGAGCGAATGGTATATATTTAAAGGTAGAAGCATGATCTGTCAAGGCGTTCATTATTATCTTTTTCAAGATAAAGATCTAAGCCCTCAGAAAAATCTCAAGCCTTCAAACTGTATATTGCTGTTCCTGCAGAATGGGGCGATTCACCTGAGTGACCACCACCATATCTACTGATCAGCTAACGCCACCCTCCCTCCTTTTTTGATGTTAGGCTCTGAGACTATGATTATTATGGCTACCGCAAATATATTGCTTGGTACCAGACATGTTCGTACCTCATATTCCATCTCCCTAGCTTTCTTAATGAGTGCTTCCAATAGGTCTCCGCGTACATCTCTATGAACATATTATATATGTATGCATGCGTCCTAATGAACAGATTACTTTATAAGAAGTTAAAACCTTAAAGAATAAAAAGAATAGGTTTTGTGAATAGTGGAGCAAGATTCAGCAGAACAATATAGTTAGGGATCAATGTAGGTAGTATGAACTGAAGGTAAGGTCGGTTGGCAGGACTTAGTGTAGTAAATTATCATGACAGTCTTATATATAGTCAACATTTGACATTGCAAAGTAACCTGTCTACATATATTATAAAAAGATATTAACAGAACCAACAAAATTTCAGCATTTGGTTAACAATACTACAGAAGGGTAGTTAGTACTACAGGTAGTCGTGAAGTAAATCAATCTATGTATAAAAAGAGCATAGTCAGTGTCATAATTCGTATTATCAAAGAATACATTAGGCTCAATAACTGGGTGTTATAAGGGTAATAAGAGCGGTAAACCAAAACATTTGCCGCATAAGTATTTTAATCATTTTAGATATTTTAATGACAATCTAATTTCAAGTATTGAACCTACATAATTGCTAAGTATTATTATGTTAGTCTGGGAACTAGTGGACTTTCTGAAGTTAAATATTGAAATGCCATTGTTTCACCACTCTGCCAGCAGTTGAGATCTTTGAGGCGGGCTAGGGTGGACATGTTTATATGTTTTTCTAGGCTCCTTTTGAAACTGTCAGGCCTTTCACAGGATCTTATCTCAGAGGGTAGTTGGTTCCAAAGTTTGCAATATTTAATGGTGAAGAAGTTAGCTCTAGTGGTGAGTTTATGGGTGTTAACCTTGAGAAGGTAGTTGTGGTTGCGTAGTCCATACGATTTAGGATTAGCCCAGGTTATGGATGAGTTACTGTTACAGTGCTTTCTTATAACTTTGAATAAGAGAAATAAATTGCACTTCACTCTCCTTAACCATAAGGGTTCTAAGTCCAGTCGAATACATCTGTCAAGGTATTCTATTTGCTGACCATAGCCTAATAAAATAATAATAATAATGTATATTCTCATATAAACATATAAATTTACATGAAAATGCATGCCACTTTTACAGGCACGATCAAGTATGATATATTATCAAATCGTAGATTGTCTACAAGTTAATAATGTTTCAACAGTTAAATATTTGATATATATATATTATATATATATATAAATACACTCATTGTCTGAACCAGGCTGTATAGTTATTGAATTGTACAATTGTCCTCCAGGTTGAGCGGGAAAATCGACTTCGTTTAGTTTTCATCCCGTGGTTGTCGGCATACGATAACCAACCAATATTGAGGTAAGTACAACGTTTACAAGGGATTGAAAGCTGTTTTAGAAAAGTAAAAGTGCTGAGGTGAATCATTAATATGCGTTTCGTGAGGAATCTTTGGACACTTTCAACTTTTTTTCTGTCTGCTGATTTAAAGCTACTGTATAAGTGGGCACAGTATTCAAGTTTGGGGCGAATGCATATCTTATATATAGCTAATCTGGCTTCTGGAGTGTAAAAGTTGCGTAGCACAAAGTCGGTTAAACGTTTACAATCAGATACCACCTTATTTGCATGTTCAGTAAAGGTAAGATCTGAGTATGTTATCCCGAGATCTGTGACTGTGTTCGTGTTTGAGACAAGGTCACCGTACATGTATAGACACATGCTAGGTTTCCAACGTCCGAAGTATGTTATCCCAGATTTAGCTGGATTGAACGTTAACTGCCACTTTTCACTCCAATTACATAGACTATTTAGGTCTTGTTGGATTTTACTAGCAATATTCATATCATTATAGTCAAAATCATAGACAACATTGAGGTCATCTGCAAAGAGGTATGGCTTGCCATACTTGATCATAGAGACAATATCATTTATGAGTACAATGAATAGGGTAGGGCCAAGAACACTACCTTGTATCACGCCGCTGGTTATCGGTTTGGATGTTGATAAGTGATGGTTGACTTTAACTAAGTGTTCTCTTCCTGTAAGAAAGGAAGTTATCCACTCAAGAAGCCTTCCACTTATTCCATAAGATAGGAGTTTCAGTATGAGTCTGTTATGTGGGACTTTATCAAAAGCTTTCCTAACATCTAGAAATAATGTTGCTGCCGAACGACCTTTGTCTACACATTCAGTAATGTGGTCGAAATAATCTAACTGGCACGTAATGCACGATCTTCTATTTAGGAAACCGTATTGGAAAGGGGATATTAAGTCATTCGAGAGCAAATACTGAAAAATTTGCTTCTTTACAATCTTTTCCATCACACGTGAAACTACGGAAGTAATGTTGATGGGGCGGTAATTATCTATGTCCGCTGTAGGTCCGGTTTTGTGAATGGGTACAACGTAGGATTTCTTCCAGCTATTTGGATATGCTCCACTCCTTATCGAAGTTGAAAATATCTTGAGAAGAAGTAGATTCATGTCATTTCCACCATTTTTTAAGAGGACGGAAGACATTCCATCTGGGCCGGGAGTATTAGTAAGCTTAAGGGTTCTGATAGCTTTATCGATTTCTTGGGCGTTTAAGACTACATCGCTTAGACACTTTTCTGTTTTACGAGGGAAATCTATATCCTGGTCATTTTCTAGAGTGTACAGTTTGGCAAAGTGCGTGCTAAACACCTCACATATATCCTCAGCACTTTCGTGAGTAGTGCCGCCAAGGTGTATTATTTTTGGATATATTGATTTGGAGTTAGTTAACCTACTTTTGAAGAGTTTGGCTATTTCTCCAGTGTTATGTGGCGACTGAATTGCCCGCGTTTCTTTATTCCTAAGACTTAGATTTTTTAACTCATGGATGCGAAAAATTATTTCCACGTTGAAAAGAGCCTCAACTTTCATTCATGCTCTGTGTCAATATACTCCCACTGGCATGTTTGTCCAAAAGCCAATCGTCTTGCCATGCCTTCCAATTACTTGACTTGCTCAATCTCTTGATTTCCTCTCACCTCACCGACGGGTGCTTTGTCCAGAATGCTTGTCTATATAACTGAGGAGCTGCTCGGTGAGACGAAATTCGCAAGTCCCAGCAACGCCGCTGACCTGGCAAAAATCATGCATCCCTCGAAGTAAATTAATACGAAACACATTATTGTCTTCATCAAGGCCATCTCAGTTGAGTGGATAAATTGAACTGGAGCATGCCAAATATATGGCTTTTCTAGAACAGCATAAGGTGAGTGCCAAGAAGGGAAGAGATATATGACAAGAATCGCCCGAACAAAGGTACCCTGCCATTAAGTATTGATAACCACCCTCGTGGCTATTCAGGAAGGATAGTTCGCCAGACAGTAAAGGCTCCAGTGCGCTCCCATTTATTTCCACTCTGAGTTTGCCCACCCCGGAACCGCCTCCCGACAGTATGGCCACTGCATTTTCCGTGGAAGGCTTTAACTGGATGCTGGACGACCATGCAGCGATACAAGGACTGGGGCCAATTAGCCTCTCCGCTTAAAACTCATACACTACTAACAGGTATACGCGTAAACTCATTTTTACTTCTTCACACCTTCTCTTCTGGTTACTCCAACTATTCATCCATATGTCGATCGTGATGACAAATCCAAAACACTGCTCATACAGCGCCAATAAACCTGGCTATCTACGAAACAACGAAAATATGCTATCAGCTGCATTCCAGATCCCACCGACTCATTCGATGGTAATATTCTGCTCCTGTATGCTTCATTCGACATTTTGTATGGATTGGCTCCAGTCATTCTGGTTCCAGACCGAAGAGGATCAAAAATTCACCAGTTGCTGAATCATTAATACTTCTCCGCATGTTTAACTGGATACTAACTGGTGTGGTGAGCCTCTTGCAGATCACGTTGCTCAAAACATCGTTTACGGTAAACTAACTAACGTTATATAACCCATCTTTACACTTTTGCGAGTAGCTCGCCATATCGACCAAATGTAACGCAACTCTCAGCTGTTACGGGCATTTTCGACAAATTCAAACAATAATGGTGCCTGGGATTTCACCATATAAATATTTTTAACTTACGCCAAGTGTGCTTCTGTAATTACTTCATTATCTTCCCTTGTATACATATACCGTGTCAGTGAAAATTTTAAACCTGCTTACTCCATGTGTACATTACGAATTTAGATGAAGCAATAGGAGGACGTCATTGGTCTGAATCGTCATTACCTTCAACCTTCTTTGGTAAACTTTACTTTCATACCATAGCAGATGTACTATTACCTCAGTTATTTGGTTTAGGGGTCTTCATTGTTATTTTGACCTTCAATACGTCCTTTTAACTTGACTTAAGTCTATTTTCTCACCTCTTAACCCTTTATTAATTTCATATATGTTCCTATGACAAGTCCGTGTGATGGATCAGATTGTTCGAAATGTGTTGCGCAAGTACATTACACGATTCAGACAAATTACATCTTCTTATTGCTATATCCAATTACACTTGTCAGTTTCAAATTTCATCAGCTATCTGTTTTTACGCCTGTAGGGGACTTTGTATTGAGCTTGGTAAGGAAACTAATGTTAGAATAAAAATTCAAGTTAATGAAATGATGGTGTCACAGTATGTTGTAAAAAATACACTTAATGTGTTATGTGAATTAGTGGTTACTTGGTTATGCAGTTAAAGTCCGCCGCTGAAATTATTAATATATTCCAAAATGGTATTCACCGCTAGAGTCGTGTCAACTAGTAGAAGCTGTGCACTGTCTTCGGATTAGGAAAAGATGCTCCTGCGAAAATCCAAAGAACACAACACGGTTAGTAGTGGAGCGAGTAGATAGTATGGACCAGTGAGAAGACGAGGCGTCGAGAAGCACACTATTTTTGATTAAACTCCGAATTTTTGTATATTTCACCATGAATCGTTTCAAAATAGGTTGTGTACAATGTTTCTCTTTTTGACATCGAACAAAAAACTGTACAATCGCATTGTTACAGACACCACAGATTTTCTTTCTTTTTCCTAAGCCTACATAATTTACACTAATTATACCTATGATTAGTATCATCTCCCTTTTGGATCACACCAGACAACTGCTTGGTAAAAGCACCATTTCCCTTCACAGTAACAATAGGGTCCGAGCACACCACATAGTATTAACCACATGAAATCCGTCTCAGTATCACTCCTTTTACAGTCAACCAAAGCTATGGCAATCGGTTGGTGGGACGAACTACCTAGAAGTTTACTGAAGGCTAGGAATATTTACCTAGCAACTGAGAATCAAGTTCAAAGAAACCAACTTGGCTTAGACTAGCTCGTAAAAACGATATTAGGAACACGAGTTACCCAAGGAGACATTGGATATTGAAACGATCGTCCTTGCTCGTTTTGAACACGTCTTGACCTTCTCATTTTCTAAGATTTCCAAGGTCTCTAAGTACACGCTGCTCTGTCTTCTTAGTGACCCACAGTAACATTTATTTCGTAGTTCAAGTCTGCTTAAATTAATTATGGTAGTAAGCTTTGTCAAAATAATAGTTTTCCTGAGCTACTCGGTGTTCAAATAAATTGTGAACTGACAAATATTACCAGTTTGACTCCGTCAGGTGATGATTTTCGCTGGTATATGAAGGTAAGAATACTTGAAAATTATTTTCCATATTGTCATGAATAGGCGAAATGTGGAAGTTGTGGTGAAGTCACAAATGATTACGTCTACCTCTGCAGTCTGGTTAGTTCATGAATTCTTAAATTTCATCCACTTATTAGGAAAGAACTCCGTTGCATGATAGCCGTGGGGATGCGAATTTAGTTATCCGATGCAAGTTTTGTAGCCGGGTTTCAAATGCGGGTAAGCGTCCTATTATCTCGGCTTAAGCCTTCGAATGGCTTTGTCATATTCTTAGACCACTGATATAATTAGATATTGATGGACAGATGTGAGAATCTGATTACAGTAATACACGTGAATAGATATTCCTAGCATATGAGTGGTCGGAGACTATTCACTCCAACCAACAGTGGTCACTAACGAGATCAAAATAATCTAAACACCTGACAGCAATTTAACTAGTGTGACCGGATAAACTAGGCAGATATAGACAAATCGGTTCAGATAACTTCGAATCTAAGTAGCTACCGTCAACTGGAAACTGCACTGTCCGGTATTAATACCTGGTAAAACAAAAGTTTTCCGCGAATCTTTTCTCAAAGGTAACTGGCAGCCCCATTTCTGGTACCAGTAAAAGCATATCCAACCAAAAGACTTCTTTTTGATTGACTAATTTCCGGATCGTACATTTATATGGGTACATATGATCTTTGAAATGACTTTATTCTTTAGGCATTTATGTTATTAGGTAGTGGCGAGGGTAGAATTTTTATCTTGTGTCATTTTGATTTATTGATGTGGATTTTCGACTTCCAAATACCGGGTCACACGCTTCAAACCAAATTTACTTGAGAGAGTCTTGGCAACCATGAAGCGCAATCAGGCATCATATGGTAGGCAGGGTTCACTGCCAAATACATAGAAATATAAACGGTTATTAAGTGAACTTACTTTTGCTTCATCTTTCATAAAATTTATAATGTTGGTAATACGTGGAACTTAAGATGTGGTAGTTTGGTGACGACATGACTGTCCATTTAAAGCATTAGGTTGTTCACAGCAGGTGTGTCGTCCATTTTTCGGTAATGGCAAAAATCCTGTTGTGTGCGTCTATAGAGTGTCTCGATACTTTGTGTCTCAGAATCAAGTAGCATGGATATTGATTATTTTTCCGTTAATCAGGCAAACAGCCATTCAGATTTCACAACTTCTGATTGACACTGGCTACTCAACCTGTTTTTCTGTACGGCCAGTTCCCTTTGTACAATTTGAATAATTATTCATCGCATGCTGTGTGGAGATGCACTTCCAAATTATTATTATTTCCTTTAATTCCTAGAGGAACGTAGGGCTTCAGCCGCGCGTCTCCATTGCGTTCGGTTCTCTGCCAACTTTTTCACCCCGCTCCAAGTCTGCCCACATGCTTACACATGACCTCCTCCAAGTCACCCTTGCACTGACGACCAACTCGCCACTCCCCTTTCGGGTTCCACTCGAGCGATGGCTTGTCTAGTGTTGTCACGTGATGGTTTCCTCAAAGTATGGCCAATCTACCTCCATTTCTTCCTGCATATTTGTTGCACAATCGGCTTCTGGTTGGTTCACCCATTGCTAGAGATCCCTGTTGCTGATCTTTTCTGGCCATCTAATCTTGAGTATTGAGCGAAGACAGCTGTTGATGAAGGTGTGTAGTTTGTTTGAGGTGTTCTTTATGACGCGCCAAGTCTCTGATCCGTATAGTAGCACTGACTGACTTCACATTGGAGTTGAGAATACGGATCTTATTTTCCATTCTGAGTGCTATTGACCTCCACATAGACTTGAGAGCAATGAAAACTTGTCTTGCTTTTCCGATTCGGGCTTTGATATCCTCGTCAGTTCCGTCCGGTAGTAGTTGAAACGATGCTTCCCAGGTAGGTAGGTAAAGGAGGTTGTTTCTTTCAGGTTCCTCCCATTTATGCTTATTGTTGTCTGTTGTTGCTGTTGGCACTTCCAAATATCTAATATCATCTCAACTACCACTAGGGGCCGGAGAAATATACTTGAAAATTATTTTCAGCGACTGTATTACTAACGGGGCATTATACAATTGGGACGCAAAAATTGAGTTTAAGTGGGTGTTTTGGAAATACATACATTAAAGCTGTTAAGTTGACGAAATTAGCCAACTGACAGTTTACCTAATTATTTGTATTTGTGGAAAATTTCCATTGCGACATGTTTAAAATCAGAACAAGTGATTCAGTGAAGAGACTGTTTTCAACGGATTTATTATCAAGCTGTACAATAGTATTTTTAAGCACTTATACATTCCGTGAGAAGATTGAAACAAAGATGTGAATACAAAAAATAATATTAGTATGAAATACAATCCAAATGTTTGCAATTACAATCATAGTTAAGTGTCAAGTGGCAAAACAAATAATGTCATATATGTATAGAATAGTTAATGGGATGTTTATATATTGGAAAGGGGTCTATAATTACGGGATGAGTAGACAAGTAAAATAGAAATGTTTTACAACATGGTGTGGAGTTTGATAACATAGAATTTGATGTTGCAAAAAAAGCATTTGATTATGAATGACAAGTAGGACAAGTGACATAGTACCACAGATAGTTGAAAATGAGAATATTGGTAGTAAGGTAACAACTGAGGTTGAGAATGGCCCCGTTTAGAATAAACAGGGCCAAAGTACGAATGGGGGATTATCATACTTAAGCATAGATTGATTAAGACTATGAAAATCGGAAAGGTTGAATACACTTCTTCTGTATACAGATATCAGGCTTTTCCATTTCGATGGCCAAAGATGGTTTCAGCAATACAGATGAGTCGGGCACGTAATGATTTTGGGTAAATTATTTTTCGTCTTGTAACTAACTTAAGAAGAAGAGACCTAATCAACTAGATGTTCAATTAACGTGTTTCTTATAGTCCCACTTTTACCTCTTCGTAATCATGCAGGATAGTGTTCTTGCACCCACTTGTACAAAACCCGGGTCGAACGACCTATATACCTAGCTGCAGAAGAGCAGGTGAATTGATAGACGTACATAGAGTTGGTCAACTGCAGGATCTTGGTTTATTAAACAGTAGTGGTCGTCTAGAAAACGCTATTCTCACTGGTGCTGCAGGCAATGTCCTTCTCAGGGACTGTGAGATCCTTCTTTTGAGGATATCGACTAATAAGTTGCCTTTGGATTCCAAGTTCATGTAAAGTATTTTCTTGGTTATGGACATACCATAGGTTTTGACTGTATGCCCTTGCCTATAAAATGTGATGGAAATCCATATTCTTTTAGGATTTTTCTTAAAAGGTTTAACCCTTCCTCCATACCATCACGACTAAAAACCTTTGTTGCAATCTCCTACCGGTATATAGTTCCTTGAGAAAAGCCATATATATATATATATAATTATGATTGTACATTTTGAAAATAAATTTGTTGAAAAGAGTCTCGTTTTGATTTCCCTTTAATTATTTATAAACAAAACTTAAGAAAAGGCTCGCGTTTCATCGATGTCTCAGTTCCCTGTTTTATTCATAGTTTTATACCTGGTATATATGTTTCATTTTATATAAGTTTATGTGTTATGTAATCAGATGTTCTCATTTCCGTCAAATGAGTTTTTATATAAACAGGTTTATTTATACCCCCATTATATTGTAGACCTCGTTCCTGGTAGTATAGCTTCATATCAATGTGAAGATTCTGGTCAATTCAAGACTATTGCAAAATTCGATTGTCGAGGTTTAGAATTCATTGAATTCTCTCCTCGTGTTGGTTGGTCTGCTTCAGGGGTTAACTCGGATACAGTTTTTAATGATATTTCTCTTGGAGATGAGGTATGACTATATGAAATTCAAACAACTGGAGTTATTTATTTATTTATTTTATTTTGATTACAGCTTGATTCCACACTGTATTTGTGGTACAAGTATGGAACTTTCACCATGGATATCGGTAGCTCAAATTTTGCAGGCCGACCATTAATATCAGGTGTGCGTCGACAGGGGATTGAACCTCGGACCATGTGGATAGTCGGCGAGAGTCCTAACCACTGTGCCACCGACGCTTCACTTGTTTCATTGGTGTTAACATTTTAGTCTCTGTAAAAGTTTCCGTAGGACACTAGAAGTATTCAGTTAAGTACCGGTATATTGCGATTACTGAGTGCAGTAAAGACCGTATATTGCAGAGATAGCAATACACTTTATTACATACAAATATATAAATACATGTGTTTTCCATTTTCTTCGAAATGAGATAATCGTGTTTTTTACCTATCATTCTTAAGTGGTTAAGGTATGAAGAATTTTGTTAATAGCGTCTATTATTTTTATGATCCTATAATGTATTGCTATTTTGCTTGCTCGTTGAGCCTAAGTTGGATTTATCTTAAGATTTTATATTAGTTGAATTCAACTGAATTTTCAGTAAGGGTTGTTGAAGTGGTTCAAGTTGTCACACTTCATAAAACTACACAGAAAGATAGAAAACAGGATATGGGAAAAAAGAATGATAAACGAAATTGTATGGAAGAAAAAATAACAATTACATGGAGAATAAAAAAAATTTAGTTGATCTGTGAGCTCACAAGGACTGCATACATCTGCACCATTGAGAAGAGTTCTGAGCCATTTTACCAACAATCTCAAGGTGTTAATTCTTAGCACCTCGAAGACTCCAGTCCGGGGACAACCTATACATTTTCCCCAAGTGATTCAAACCACCAGCCAAAGACTTCATGAATTAATGCTACATTTTGATTTGACCATTCCTAACTCTTTTCCCTTCTTGTCCGAAAGCAGCTAAAATTTCTCGACGAAAAAGGCCGTGAAACTTGGAATGCGTAACACCATGTGCCAAGTGTATAATTTACTTTAATTACTATTATCTAAGTGGTCTAAGATTTCAGTCTAGATTTATTTATTTGTTTGAATTGGTTTGTTTATCCTGGAAATATAAACTCAAAATTGAACGTTTCTAACATTAATGAAAAGAAAACACGTAGTGTTTAGCGAATAGTCTCTTTTTGGCGAATTCATTTTCTTACCTGTATATGGGTTATTTTTTGTGTATGTGTACATTAAGTTTTTCAAACAAAAATACAACTGGTTATAGTTATTTTAACTAGATAGGTAAATATTAGTAAGTTTTGAGTGGAGTTACGTAGTACAAAAACTGTCAAGAAAATTGGGTGTTGATGAAACTAGGGTTGTAACAAAAGTGATGAGTTGTTACAAACAGTTGTTAAAAGAGAGTTACGTAGTAATGTGAATAGTTTGATGATTGAGTTGTTCTCAGGATATGCACAAGAACAAAGTAGAGAGTACGAAATTACGTAAGAGTTCGGAATGAATACAAGAATTATAAGCACTTAGAGAAATAGGCAAACAAACGAAATTAAGTCATCAAAAATCAACAAAGTTGTTAGTTGTTGATAGTAGAAGTGGTTGAGTGATTCTCTTTTCTATACACAGCTGCGGTCTTTTTATATGAATGACCAGAGCTTCAGTAATACAAGGAAGACGAAACCTTATTGTCATTATTAGGTTATTCTTGACTCTGCAGATTACTTTGAAGTAGGAGGCGTTTGTTGAGATGGAATGACCAATGTTTACAAGGCGTTCGATTATCGCACTCCTTATAGCACCGCTATTGCCCTTTCGCAACCACGCTGAGCAGTGTTCTTTACTCCTCTTGGACAGAATGTGCGTCGAACGACCAATAAGCTGGCTGCACAGCAACAGGTGAAATGATATATGCACGTCGAAGTGGTCATATGCGAGTCTCCAACATTATCTGGACAATTAAATCTGCCCCCAGAAACAGCTGAGTTTTGTGATAAAAATCGTTCCTAAACTTTTGTAAAAGTCTTCAGATGACTAATTTAGTGTGATTGTATAGAAAAATCTTTATTGTTTTGCCCCCTTTTTTGTAGAGCTGGTTTGAATATGATGAAGAAGGCAAGTGCGAAGTCAGTATAACGAATATTCAAACTAAAATCATCAAACTTAAACACTAATCTTTTACTGTCAATAATTTCATCACTATATATATATATATATATATATATATATATATATATATATATATATATATATATATATATATATATATATATAGACATATGTATATATATTTGTTTTCCTTTTCTAACTTGTTACTGTTGTAAAGCTTTCAGTGGAGATGATTTGCAGTAACCTCAGAGGATTAACCCATGTCATTTTCTAGGAAGTAGATACGATGTAAAAGAGGTGGAGATTTTCATCAACTGTTGTTTCATGATTTGCGTAAGGACTAAGATACTGCCTGCCAATATCATTCTCCAAGCCTTTCTTTTAAATCCTGACCTACAAGACAGCTGAGTGGGGTTTTTGACAACACGCTCATACATCATTCATTGGTTTTAGTTTCCGGAAACGATGCGTACCACAGGTTTGGAGTCAGGTTTTTCTTAAACTCCCCTAGGTGAAGCTACATGTCCCCAGCAGTCCACTCAATGGCGTCGAATATCTGAATCTGCCGTTTCACTCTTATGGAAACAATTCTGCTCGTGTGAACGTAGTGAATAAGACATGGCCACGTGAGAGGATTTTGAGGGAAAGAACAGTGTCAACCCACCCTTCGCCGTGTCAGGTCATTTGTGGGGATGATACAAACATTATCAGAAGGAACACATGTGTGTAGCAGTGATTGACTTTTGTTGTAATGATCCATTTGTTGTAAACATTTTAGACCTATCAGCTTTACGCATTTACCTCATATCGCAAATTGGTAGAAGTGAGAATTGATGCGTCGTCGGATTTTGTCTCAGTCTTTGAATCGTCCACAAGGTGTATGAACAGTTACTGTAGATCAGTTGATATCTCTGTCGGTTATTGCATCTACCAATTTTGTTCATAATTAAAGCTGTTGGAGCAAATGTTCAGCAGTGACTATCCAGTTATCGAATTTACAGTAGATCATGAAGGTGGGAGAGTGTATGACGGTGATAGTTTAGCGGCAGAATACTCGTCTACCGCGCATTTAGTCCGGGGTTCGATACCCAGCTCGTTCACGTCTAAACCTCGCTTATTCGGTGGCAAGCCCAGTAACGAGGGAAGGTTGGGCGTGAGGCTAGGAACCTCACTGCTACTGAAACTTCAAAACTCAAGCTTGAAGCCCTCTGTTGCGTCCGGAATCTGAAGGTGAAAGTTAACTATAAACTTTCCATTTATGTATCATAATCTTAAAGTGATGGGATGATGAGAAACTTAGAGTAATTACTGCTTCAGATTGAACAGTATTTAAAATATAGACTACAATAGATCCCATATCAAGGTATGTGTAACCGACAAAATTCATATATATATTAGTTATCTGAAAAAGAATTACCACTCTGTAAGGACACACGAGTGTACCTTCGATAGAGATTTATGAATGATACTGTTAGGAAAAGTAACATACTGAAGACTGGTTCCGTTTCAGGAAATAGTATGCTTAATTCTACAATCCTTCAAACTGGGCCGAGGAGTCTATAATTTTGTCCTGGTGATTAAACGTTCAATGAACTCGCCTCGTAACATTGAGATCCTAGGTCTGATCCTCAATGGAGTCATCGGTAGGTGCCGTCGAAGAGGCCGAATCTAGGACGAAACAGTTGTACAGTATATCTTGGTTTTCAATGTTATTCTAACTGAAATCATTTTATGATCACTCTCGATATCTCGTATGAAACAAAAACATAATGTTTCCAGCCGCTAGACTTCGACCAAAACAAGCTAACTGAAATTGAGTGTTAGGGATTTCAACAAGGCAGAAAAACATTGACGTCAGCGATTGAGAAACAAGCTATGGGAAGAAGAAGAAGAAGGAAGCCGAAGTGAGGAAATATATGTGGCGGTGAACAGATTATATATATATATATAGTCATGAAGTTATTACTCTATGTAGAAATCTGTCAACCGTGTTAACATTTTAGACTCTAATCTGATTTCAATACGTTAAATATTCCCATAGTAAAATTTTTGGAAGAACACATTTAAGTGAACAATATTGTGGTTTCAATTAGATCTCATCAGGCTTAACTCTAATATATATATAAGTTTACAAATAAAATTCAAATATAAACCAATCATGGTGTTTTTGTCTATAGGATAATAAGATGGTGAATATAAATTGTGCAATTAATCGTAATAGTGGTAATGATAATAATAATGGTTCTCTCAATAGCATGGATGAAAAAGTGAGGCAATCTGTGATAACACGAATAATGAAAAACAGTATGATTAAACAAACAAATGTTCAAGTGGAAGTAGTCGATAAAGGCTTGTAAAAACAAATGAACCGACTAAGTAATGCTAGACTGATTGTAAGGGAAGTAAATGAAACATATTTTTAATGAAGATGTGATAAAATTAAGGGATGATAAGAGAGGCGTTGAAAATATAAGTATAGGGTGGTGGAGAAGTCATCTGTCTGTCTCTGTCTGGATTCAACATCGAACGTGGCTCCGAAGTGCAGCAGCTCGAGTTGCCACGTTCCAAATAGCACACAAAGGTAAACAAGAAGATGAGTGAAGAGAATCAATAGGGTTTGACAAGCATAAGAGCGAAACAGAATGGGTAATGGCAGAAAGGAATATGAAAGATTACAGAGACTGAATATGCATCTGCGCTGGCCATTGACAACGATTTTGAGCCATGTCACCTATTGTCTCCAGCCATTGATTCCTAGAGTCCCGATGGCCCCAACCCGGAAGTCTGCATCTCCCTACCTGACCGACTCAGTTTAACTGTCAAGGATTTCATGGATTGATGAGGCCATGTTTTTGTTTGGCCACCACTTACTCTTTTCCAACCTGCACCTATATCAGCTAGTAATGCCTGTCGTCGGGGGAGGCGATGGTTAGGCATGCGCACCACGTGACCTAGCCATCTCAATCTATGTAACTTTATAGCCTCGTCGATTGATTTTCCCTCTTCGCCCAACACTCTACGCCTAACGTCAACATTACTTACCTTATTAAACCACCTAACGTGAGACAGAGATCGCAGACATCTATGATCGAAAGCAGTCAACCTTTTCATGTCTTCAACGCGTATTGGCCATGTTTCAGAGCCATAGAGAAGGACGGAGCGAACTGATGAGCAGTACACACGTCCCTTGGTTGATAACCGGATGTCACGCCTACGCCAGAGATGGTGTAAGTCAGCGAAAGCAGCTCGAGCTTTTCGGATCCGTGCTGATATTTCATCGCCAATCAGTCCGTTGGTGCTGATACAACTTCCCAAATAGGTGGAGTGGTCAACATATTCTATCACCACTCCGTCTCACTAAGCTAGGAGTTGACGTAGTCCAGTCCTGTAGCAGCATTTTGTAGGGGCGAATCGCATTCCAAACATACGAAGATTGCTGCTCAAGGTGTTCAGAAGATTCTGCATCAGTTAGGTTATGTCTTAATAGGCCCACAAGGGAGGGATAATGGGTGTATGAACTTCTTTTGAATGGATAGTTTTGAATGCATATCGCCTCAGCTGTGTGCAGTAGACGAATACGAAGTCTATTTGAAAGATTCGGTGGGATACGATGAATTATTATGACTAATTGCACAATTTATATTCACCATCTTATTATCCTATAGACAAAACACCATGATTGGTTTTTATTTGAATTTTATTTGTAAACTTATGTATAATAGAGTTAAGCCTGATGAGATCTGATTGAAAACAATATTGTTCGCTTAAATGTGTTGTTCTAAATTTTACTAATCTGATTAACAAGTTACGCATTACAGTCTTGAAACTGATACGAAGTTCCTAACCTTTTATTTGGGTGTGAAATGATAAAACCTAGCCTTTTTTACTACTTGGTTGGAAGCAATCAGCAGGATGGATTCCACCTAAGATTCACGGTTGTTGGCACTCGTAGGTCAGCGAGATGTGTCTGCAATCTTGAAGGAATTTTGATGCCGTTATGTTCTCTGAGCTAGATGGTTTATTTACGAAGCTTTCATTTCCCCAACACTAGGCAACTTCAATTTGAATTGAAGTAAGCTTTTAGATTTCTGCACGAGTTTATAAGTCATCTCCCCTGGCGATCTTGAACGTGATTAGTTGTTTTTGTGTGTTTTCACACCATCTAGGCTACTTGTATTGATATTGGTGGTGATTGTTTCCTTGACCTGAAGTTTGACCTTTTGTTTGTGAGACTGGTAAATTTTGTCTACGTCAGTGTGTCCATAAACAAACCATCCAGCTGAGAGAACACAACTACATCAAAATTGCCCACCTGAGTTAAAAATCTTCTCCATTATATCTTGAAGGAACTCAAATCCTTTCTAAGATTCGAACTCACGTTACCCAGTGCTGCAGTCAAACAACTTACCACTGAGTTATTCTGGGACCTTTGGACCTGTAATGAATACTTTGATTGAACACTAGGCAGTAAGTAAGTCACTGGTGCCATGAAGTCCTTGATGTTGGTTCATGCTGAATTCTATCAGACATAAGTTACTACCCAGTTTTCGATCAAGGTAACTTGGTTTTCTAGAAGTAGTACTTGGTTTACCCATTCTGGTACTAAAATGTGATTAGGCTTAAAATAAAGAGATGATTAAATTGTTATTCTCTTTGGTTCCCAGTGGAACATAGGGCTTTTGCATTGAAGTTTTTGTACTGGGGGTAGGGTTGTTAGCCCCACATCCAGCCTCCCCTCTTTTTTTCCGGGTTTGGGACTGTCTATAGAAAACTAGAGAACTAGTAAACTAGGCCAGACTGCTAAACTCAATCGAGAAGATTCATGCAGTCAGTTCCCCTGACCAGTTTGAGAATAACGCAACAAGAACACAACTATTATAGGATAAGATGAATTCATTTAATCTTATAGGGTTTTATCAGCTCAGCTGTATGCAGTTTGAATAATAAGATACAAAAATAATCGATATAATGATATAATCTCAGTATACTTTAGCTGGATAGCCCGTTCACATTTAGTAAGATTAACATTACGTACCGGAAACGGAGAAGAGAAATAAATTACTTAGGAAGTTAGAATGGTTGGAACAGAGGCACTAAATGTCATAAGGAGAAGAATGTTCTTGAATTTAATGGTGGATTTAGACATAAGTGGAGGTGGTTGTGTAGTCGTGTGGAGGATCACTCATGCATAGCCATCGTCTTCCTCGACGGGTGATGCTAACTCACATAGGATCAGGTTGGAGAAGAGTTAGCTAGTGGTGGTTAAACCAAAACATGACTGACTTCATAAGTTCATGAAATCCATAATAGTTAGCGACCAAGTTAAACTTTAAACACCATTAACTACCAATGGAGTGCGACTGCATTAGTTACCTTGAAAAGCTCACTGAGGAAGTTAGTGGAATCTGGCAAATAATATTGTTATCATCAATAAAAAATATGCTCATCGTAGTATTCTGTTATTAAATAGGATATGTGGCAAGTTTCAGCTTAGGTTTGCGAAAGATTAAGCTAAGGACAAGTGAGGGTTAAGTTAATCTAACAAAGGCGACAGTAAGTTTGGTTCGAGTTAGATTAGAGTTAGTTTAGGGGTATTTTCATGTTAGGATTAGGTTCAGGAAAGATTAGGGTTAGAAGACCTAAATAATTACATGCATAGAATGTGGTTAAATTACTCTGTTGACATAAGAATAGAACTTGTGCACTGTGGTAGAGAGAGAGTATACTTCCATTGTGGGTAAAATTTATTCTGATAAAGTCTCATAGTGTTATGCAGTTAGTAATATTTACTGATGACCACGTTTCGAGCACAATCTATTGCTCAGTAGATATTGCTGTATAACACTACGAAATTTTATCACAATAAATTTTACCCACAATCGAATTATACTCTGTTGATAGTCCAGCTTAAACTGGGAGCTATTCTTATCATATATGAGAGGAAGCTATCCTCTGTAACACTTATACAGTTTTAATGCAATTTTTTCATAAATATATATATACAAAAATGCCTCCTCCACGTGAATGGTGCGTTCAAGGTCATTTGCTGATTGGTAGTTAGTGGTGCTTAAAGTTTAACTTTGCCTAGTTAGTTTAAGCCAGCCACGTAAGGAGGTTGGGGTCTTAAGGATGGTAAGAATGAATGGCTGGAGAAAATTGGTAATATGGCTCAAAATCTTTCTCAAAGCCTAGCGCAAATACAATCACTCTTTGTGATTTATAATACCCAATAAAATTCTATTGTTCTTCCGTATTACTGTTCATTATCTGTCTCTCTCTTTCGAATCTCTCTTTACTTTCTCCTCTTGCTTTGTGTGCTTCAAGGAGGGAGTGTGTGGCAAGTTGAATTGCTGCGTTGAAACCAGTCAGTCAGTGGAGGATCCTTCAGACAGAGTGAAAGAGATCAAGGTCAAAATTAAATTTAGTAAAAAAGTAGATGGTTGCAAAAATATTGATCTGCGTGATTAAGAATGAGGTAAAATTTTGATGAGCTTAGGTGAAAGAGTCAGTGCTTGCCAAGGTAGGATAAAGTTAGCAACAATCTCTTCTTAAACACATGACTCAGGCTTGATCCTTCGGATGGTGACAGCTTCGGCAGTTTGAAGTGTAGTCATTAAGTTCTCTGACTGACTGTTGACCAGCATTAAAGATTCTGATCTCTTTATCTGGTGGTGTCCAGCTGTGGCGCGGTTAAACGAAGCTGGACATCTAAGAGATAAAATCTTGGGCACGTGTTTACGAATATCTGTGGATGACCGTCCTTCCGTTTATGACACAACTCTAATATGCACCACTTTTCACCTTAATTTGTACTGATTTGATATGTATCCACATATATATATTTATGTGTGTGTGTGCATGTTGGTCTCTCTTTCTGTTTGCTCGGTTAGTCTGTGACCACTTCACTTGTATGAACTTGTCTCCTTTAATAATGTGTATTCTCCTTATATTATATTATATATAATATGAGTGTTTGTTGACAGTCCGTTGCTTGGTGACATATATCCATATATGTTTGTTGGCATGTCTGCTATATTCGCTATGTATAATTGGATCGACACTCCATTATAATTAGCCATTCATGTTAAGACTGTCTAATGATTTTCCCACGCTTTGTCTGAATTATTTATATATATTCGCATTCACAATTTGTGTGAACTACTTTACAACTGCTTTACTTACTTACCACTTTGGTGTGAGACCATTTATTTTTCGTCTCCTTGTGTTTGGACAATAGAAGTATCATCGCAAACCTAGTGGTCTTCTGATTTCCGTCTTCTCGCGTCAGGACTATTAGTTTCTCGACCAGTCCATAACAATAATTTAGCGACGAGTACATAACATGATTAGTACTCACTTCCTCAACGTCTCTAGCTCAACCAAATTAAACATGTAAATTCAACAACCTTTAGTGAAGCACACAGGAATACCACCAATCTTTGTACCTTGTTTTATCAATTCATTACATACGTAATCCACTGTTCCTATAAAAGGCACGTTAGTGAATAAGGAAGACGCATCCAGGGATATCATGTATTTATCACTTACATTTAATTATCTAATTCTTTCCACAAATTCCAAACTGTCTTTTACGTTATTGTCCACTATTATAAAAGTTCCACCAGCCATTTGACAGTTGAATGGTATTATGCATTCGACATACCGAGGACCAGTCTAATTGGTAAGCCACTTTCATGAGTTTCAGGTAAGCTATACAACCTGAGTATCAGTTCACCAACAAACTTAAATGTTTCATACAAAGCTAGTGAAATATTACCTTTTAATGATATTAGATGGTTGGAGGCAATTGGCCATAGGAAACCCTACCTGACCTAGATTTCGTGCTAGTTGGCACGCACCAGTTAGCAAGGCCTATCTTCAACATTGAAGGAACTCATATCTCTTCTGAGACTCGAACCCGTGTCACCCAGTGCTGTCAACAGTCAGAGACTTTACGACTGAGCTATCCGGGCTCTCGATTGACCTTCTGTGGGACTGTAGTGGATATTTCTGGTTGGACACTAGTCAGTAACTAGTGTAATGTGTGTGTGTGTATAGTCCTATCTTTGGTGCAGACTGAACTCTATCAGACGCGGGTTCGAACCTCAGAAGGGACATGAGTTCCCTCAAAGTTGAAGATACGTCTTGCTGACTGATGAGTGCCAACTAGCACGAAACCTAGGTCGAAGTCTTCCTGTGGCCGATTGCCTCTAACCATCTAATATCATCAAATAAATGTGCACCGTGATGGCAAGCTACCTAGAATGGTGTCCACATTGCAAAACATGACTGATGGAATTCAGTCTGCACCGAAGAAAGGACAAGACAAATCACACTAGTTGCTAGTGTCCAATAGAAATATTACCTTCTTGTTTCAACCTTTTTTAATGACTCTGTTAACTGTTTCTCAGTTTTCTCTGTTGTATCTTTGTTAGTTGGTAACTTCTCAAATTTAAAACCATTACTTAATAAAGTCTCCATTTTGCTTAAGTGATCAGACTTATCCGTGTTAACGACTGCTGCTGAGCCTTTGTCTGGTCTGGAGATCACTAAATTCTCACTTCCTTTCAATTTCTTTAAAACCTTTTTGTATCTTTCGGTTAAAACAAAAATGCTCATTAACCCTAACATTCATGGATTTTATAACAGAAGCCGACCTCCTCATCAAATGAAGGCTTCAATTCTTCAGTCTGAGCACGAAGGTTTTCATTTTGAACTTTTATATAACTGTTGCAAAATTAAAGACCGAGAGACTAAACTTCCAAATGTGTCATATCAAGAACAAAACTAGAAAAATTGTGGGGCATAACATTCTGCATTCGGTGGAAAATGTGCTTCAGTCATTCGATTGTTCAGGCTTTGAATAAACTGGGTTCGCTTCTTTCGTTCTATTCAAGTAAACTAGTATTTCTAAACACCTATATAAGTAATACAGTCTTCATCAAGTGTGTTCCGTGTAAGCTACTGGCTAAGCGTGTATTCGAGTTCGCTGAGTTTGATAAAGCGTGTTAAGTGTTACACAATAACAACATATCCATTACCATACAAATGTCCATATTATGATGTCATTTAGAATGATCTGTCTGTCTGTCTGTTTTCGACATAGAACTTTGCACAAATGTGCGGAAGTTCAAGTCGCCACACTCCCTCCTTGTAGCACGCGAAGCAAGAGAAGAAAGTACAAGAAAAGCATAATAGAAACAGTGAGCAGAGGTGTGAGACAAAGGAGGAGTAATAACGAGGAACAAAACAGTTTCATTGGAAATCATAAGTCACAAGGAGTGGATGCATCTGCGCCACTGAGAACGATTTTGAGCCATGTCACCAATTGTTTCCAACCATAGATTTTTACCGTCCCGAGGACCCCAACCAGTCAGGAAGTCTACACCTTCCTACGTGGCTTAGACCAACTGTTGTGGATTTCATTGACTGGTCAGGCCAAGTTTTTGTTTGACCGCCGCTAGCTTTTTTCCAGCCTGTCCCTATATCCGCTAACATTGCTCGTCGAGGGAGGCGATGGCTTGGCATACGTAACACATGTCCTAACCATCTCAGTCTTTGTAGCTTCAAAGATAATTGTTATAGAATAATAAGTACTTTCAAAAAGCTCTTATTTTAGTTAAATTATGTATTTCAAATTTGACCACGGATTGATGGCATTTGCAGGAGCATTGAAAACCAGCAGGGAATGCTGGACATCTGTTTCATCCTAGTTTGGGACTCATCTGTAGTAAGCATTGACTGTTGTATCAATCCGTGGTCAAATATGACACAAATCGAATCCCTAGAAACTAACACTTAAAAATAAATCTGATGCTCTCTAGTGACTGGCTACAGCCCAAAGTCCCATGGAGTTCGAATGAGTAGTTGTGACCGCTGGGTTTCATCCGGTCAGCAGTGAGGAATAAAAGTCACTGAATTGGTAAAAGTTAGAATTTATTGGCCATTGAGTCGGTATTCCAATGACTGAGTTGTCTACGAGCTTGGCTTGTGATCGGAATGTCTTGGGTGTTCGCACCCTGGCGATGGGTGCATACTGCAGATGATTTCCGGGCTACGACGAAACAGCTATCCAGTACTCCGTTGTGGTTTTCAAGAGTTCTGCAGCAGCTGATATCAATCCATAACCAAACTTGAAACAAATCAAATTTCAACTCTTTTAAAATTACTGCATGCATTTATTCCCCTTCATGGATTTGAATAAAGTAAGAACCATAGGGGTTTGTGCAGAATTATATGGTACCATCATTGCTTATTTCGTTGGCTTCTCATCACCTGCTTACAGCCTAAGTAAATAATGAGGTTTACGTGCAGAAAAGTTTTAACATACTTGCAAATTTTACATGTTGTCAGTTGACGAAAATCTCCACAATTAGTAAATAGTGCTCACAAAATTGAGCTTATATAGTTTTTACCCAGGCAGTTCAAGTTTAAACAAAATAAATGTATGCATACAATGGTAAAGGAGTTACGTAACAGACACGAGAGATGCGTTAGATGCAAATTGACCAATAAGTTAGGTAACAATATATTGAGTTCAACTCAAATCGCGGAAACAAGAGACAAGCAAAATTACAAATTATAAAAGGGGCATGAGGTTAAGGTCAAAGATTACGTAATCAAGTGAGAGGATAAAGACATCCAATTACCAGGGCAAGGAAAGACTAATAACTGCTTCTTTCTGAACATATAAATCTGGTTTCAGGCACTTGATAGAAATTGCTTCGACAAACCTGAGCAGAATCGAGCTCCTTTGTCTGTTGATAATTTTAAAGGATTTCGCGATTTCCACCTCATGACCCGTATCGAGGAGATGTCTGGTAATAGCGCTTTTATAAGAGTTTGTTCTTTTGAGACGTAGGCTTTTTGGCACATGTTCGGAAAATCGGAGTTGTGCCCTTCTTATTTCTGTTCGCCCAGTGCAACTGCTCCCGCAGATACATGTAAATTTGTATACACAGTTGGAGTTAACATGAGAAGGATATCTGTCGATTTTTAACTGCACCAAGGAGCATGTTGTTCGATGGACAGGAACCAACTTAGCTCCAGGATAGGTTCTGGCTAGTGACGTACTCAGTCTTCTGTTGACCGTCGCTGCAATCTTTTCACCTTCAAATTTAGTTGGATGAAAATGGGCTTTTTTCAACTGTGATATTTCTGATACTTGAGCTTTCACATTTTCCATATTTGTTAATGACTCTGAGGATAACAGTTGTTTTTCAGCAGCTTTTCGAGAATCGTAAATTCTTCCTCCGGTTTCTCTGCAGAGCATATTCTCCTCGCTTTATAGTACAGAGTATTGACTAGCGCTGGTTTACAGCTATTTGGAAAAACACTATTAAAGTGTAAGTATTGTCCATTCCATGCTAGCTCCTGGTAAATTGGCCTTGGAGACTTTATAAGCGCAATTTTCTGAGCACTCTTCACTAATTCCGGAACCTCCAGTCAACTGACATCATGTATAATTTTCAAGTATGTTAAAACTTTTCTGTACACAAACCTCATAATTTATTTAGGCTGATGAGAACCCAACGAAATAAGCAATGATGATACCATATTATTCGTTTAAATTATTTGCATAATGGAAAGCATTCGGTGTATTAATCAAGTAACAGAGGTTGAAAACGAAGGAGAATAAATTCTAATTACTTGCACATATAAAGGCATATGATTATCACTATTATTCCCTCAGGTTCCAAGTGGAACATAGGGGGCTTCGGTAACACGTCTCCATTTCACTCTCTTCTCTGAAGTCTTTTTAAGCTGACCATTAGCTCTCATTTCCTCCATGTTTCTCTGCATTACCTAATTCGTCGTTTACCATTCAGATTCTACTCGTGAGGGTGTAAGACGCGATGTCACTCAACGGTCTCCTCGACGTTTATGTCCAGTCCATCTCCATTGCTTTCTGCATATTTGCTATTGCTCCAATTAAGTACGTAATCTAAACGAGAATTTTCGCGAAGAATTCATGCGGGAGTAAACATAAATTAAACGGTGCGTCGGTGGCACAGTGGTTAGGACTCTCGCCAACCATGCACATGGTCCGGGGTTCGAGCCCACGCCGGCGCATACCTGATATCTATGGTCGGCCTGCAAAATTTGGGCTACCGATATCCATGCTGAAAATTCCATACTTGTACCAAAATTACAGTGTGGAATCAAGCTGTAAATCAAAAATAATAAAAAAAAAAAATAAAAGACTGCAGGAGTTGTTAGAAAGTTGAACAAAGTAACAATAACAAATTGAACTGGATAATATGACATCATTATATTTTGTTGGTTCTTATCAACTGCATCCACATATAAAGATGATGTATATCCCCAGCAATATATTGCTGAACACAAGAGAACACTAAATATAAAAGTAAAATTCGATTCATTTGAGAAGAAACCAGTGTTTTACTGAAGAAATCCCTAGTTGAAAAGTCTGCCAAACATGTTTTCCTCAAATACATACACCGAATTCACATGTACGTGCCAAGGTACATACATAAGGCAAATGGAAAGAGGGGTTTTTCACCACATGTCTAACCATATTTCAGTAAACTTTTGACTGATGGCTGTCAAAAATTCTTTGGTAATGAAATCACTTGTCACCTGGTAGATAGTGGCCATGAAGTCAATGTTTTTATAATCATTTAAGTACAATTCAATGCCAGTATACTGAGTATTACTGAAGTCATACTTAATAGACGCTTTAAACCCACGTAACTTGTTTTGCTTAGAATGAATTTGTCGTTAATCTTCCTCTACAATTCTGAGAGCACCTTTTTTCTACAATGTCTTTTCATACACCGTAATTCCTCTTTTTTTCGTCTCCACCTACCCTCATGACCTCCTCAAACGATCTTCTTCATATCACACGACTGACTCACCGTTTACCATTAGGGTTCCAAACAAGCGATGGCGTGGCGCACGATGTTATACGATGGTCTCCTCGGTGTGTGTCCAATCCATCCGTGTTTTCTTCTACATATTTGTTGAGCAGTAAGTCCTTGATTGATTCGTTGACTGAAGTTAATTATCTTGACTGATTCTTTCTACTAACCTATCTTGGTCTTCCCATATCATAGCGATTTCTAAACAAATATTTCGTCTGACATTTTACACTAAGAGGTCAAGGCACTCAGGCATAACTCAACCCCTCCTCCTCTTACAGTTTGTCAACTTGTGCATTTTACCTATTCTTCTTTACTGTTCGCCCTTATTCTTACCTGGATTGCTTGAGAAAGACTATGTCATACTTCGTAGGACTGTGAAGACTGTCAGCAGGGCGAGTGGTATCCCATTGGACCATATCGTTGACATTGTCACTGACAGGCACTTGATGTCGTGCAACAAATGTGCTAAAGGAATTTTGTCAAACTGTGAGCATCCACTGCTGCACCCGCAGCTTTCGCCTTGTGTCTCCTGGGGTAAAACTAGAAGTCTTTTCAGAAGATTTCATGCACGTACGTCTAAGCATAAAAATTCCACTGTACCATATTTGGCACATATTTTATGTGATGAAAGTAGTGTTAGGCATGAACTAACCAACCTTCTTTGCACTACTAAATAAACCATTTTTCCTTCATCCTTATAACATCAATCTTTATTGTTATTGTACTTCTTACATTTATAATCCTCTCAATTTTTTTTATTTGTGTATTTTTACATAAGTGTGAACATAATTTAAGGTGTGTTATATAACTGTTAATTTTGTATTTCCCCTCAATATACTATATAAACAGAACATTAGATCCAATACTCTGTAACATGCTAAAATTTCCAAACTGAATCGACGATACTGTTTGAAACAAACTCACTGCTATTATTATTATTATTACTATATTTAATGATCTCAATTCGTGCTTCGAATATTTCTGACTTTATATCGTAAACGTGGACAAATCCCCCTGGTAAATTTTGTTTATATTTTAAGTAAATCAGATGCAATATTGTGACAAATGCTGGGAATTCCATTCTGTATTATAAGTACTATTTTTGGAATAAAGCAAATTATTATTATTATTATTATCAGAGTTTCTTGTTTCTAGTTCTTTCTGGCCATCTAATGTCAAATATGTAGCGAAGGCAGCTATTGATGAAAGTCTGCCGGTAGCTATCGGGAATGCTTTTGGCGATGCGCTAAATTTATGGCCCATATAGAGTGAACTACTTAACATTGGTGTTGAAAATCCGAATTTTGTTCTTTGTCGTGAGTGCCAAGTGATATTCTCTGCAAAGTTCTGTAGGCCTGAGTTCGTTTCTTTTGTTTATTTGCCTTAGAAGGATTCAAGTTAATATTACCATGATGTCGATGAGACGCCTTGTGACTGCATTGTTCAAAGTTGCACTGGCTCTTAACCGAAGACTATTCACTGTGAAGTTAGTACTGAACATGTTATCCAGAAGGACACTGGATTCTTTTTAATTTAATCCCCAGGCAACTCAGTGAAAATAACAACAGTAAAGATATCCATCTCAGCTGCAAATCTTCCAAAAAAAAATAATTTATAACTAATTCTTAGACACCCTGTGATCGTAACCAGATGGTCTATGCTCCTCTACATGTCTCAGACTAACAACCAATGACTTAATAGACTGGTGCTGTGCTTAAGAATAACCAAATCTAACTTACTTTTTAACTTAATCCAATTGCAGCTAACATTGGTCACAGAAGAAGGCAGTAACTCTGCATGCTTGACAGGCATCTAGAATTAATTCACCTACTTGGTATTTAGGACTTGCGTCAGTATTGAAGTTGTGAGATATGATGTTCTTTCATTGTAGCCAGTTATACTCTAATCACATATAGATCAACTGTTTATGAATTTTTTTTTTATATAATCAACTTTTACTCACTTGTCGAAGTCTTTATTCGTATCACTTATTTCATTCTAGTAGTACACACTGGGAGATAATTATTTCCTTAATTTTAATAATGACAGTTCACTGCCAATCTCATTACATTACCAAGTATGCAGGTATCTCTGAATAATAGTCAATGACCAGGTGGGCAAATATACAGTAGAGAAGAATCTTCGAAATATACTATCCTCAGACCTGTGGAATACATACTATTAAAGTATTGCATTGTAGGGATTTCACTGATTGGTTACAAGATTTCATCATGAATTGATATCGGTTAGAGAACTATTGGAAAACCACCAGGGGGGATGGAATAGCTGTTTCGTCCTAGTTTAGGACTCTTTACAGTACTCACTCACTACACAAAGTTTGAATACAGGATCTTCTGGTTACAAGGCGAGCTAGCTCATAAAACACTCAACCAGCCGCTGGGACCCAATCCAATGACCACTCCATTAATTCCAACTTCTGCCAATTCACGACATAGCGCGTCGCTAGCCAATGTCATCGGCTGCCAGTATTTGACCTCACACTCATTAGGCTCCATCAGGTCAGTGAATAACGCATGTCTGATATGAAATATATGGGATAAATGTCTGATTTCCCACAAACTAGAAGATATGCAAGTGAAAGGCAACAAGTTGGCGATAGAAGAAGCATCGAAGATAGGACTTCAGGTGAATACAAAGGAAACAGAAGCGATAAGGAATCCTGGCCAACAGCAACAACAACAGACAACAATCAGCATAAATGGGAGGAACCTGAGAGAAAAAAACCTCTTTTACCTACCTACCTGGGAAGCATCGTCTTAACTACAGTTGGACGGAACTGATGAGGATATCAAAGCGAGTATTCGGAAAGCAAGGTAAGCTTTCATTACTCTCAAGTCTGTGTGGAGGTGAACAGCACTCAGACTGAAAAATACGATCTGGATTTTCAACTCCAATGTGAAGTCAGTCAATGCTACTTACTATACGGATCAGAGACTTAGCGCGTCACGAAGGGCACTTCGAACAAATTACAGACCTCCATCAACAACTGTCTTCGCTCAATACTATTCAAGATCAGATAACTAGAAAAGATCAACAATAGGGATCTCTGGCAATGAGCGAAGCAACCAGGAACCGATTGTGCGGCAAATGTGCAGGAAGAAATGGAGGTGGGTTGGTCAGGCCGTCACTCAAGTGGAACCCATATGGAAAGCGGCGATATGGTCGTCACTGACAGGACGACATGGAGGAGGTGATGCGAAGAGGATATGAAAGCATGTGGGCAGACGTGGAGCGAGGTGAAAACGTTGGTGGAAAAGCGAACGCAATGGAGAAGTGCGGCTGAAGCCCTATGCTCCTGTCGTAACTAAAGAAGACAATAATATAGTATCAACTATAGCAGCCCAAAAAGAAACTAACTAATAAAGAGCTAGGCAACTCTCCGTCGACCAATTATATGTTTCCATAGTAGAAGTGCGTGATTTAAAAAATGTTTGTATATAAGTAATACAATGGTAAAAAGCTATATGAGATAACATCCTTATATATGTTTCAGGAAAATCCCCCAATTTCCCATAACAGCCCTGACAATTAGGTTAAACCAATTTCTATGCATAAGTTTATTGAGCTAACTGTAAATCATAGTGCTTCTTGACTCACCGCTGTAATCCTCTTTTTTAGGTGACTCTAGAAACTTTCAATAGGAAATTTGTTTAAGTTCCTTCGAAAGGATTAACGAAATCACCCATATGATTGACCAGGGATGACAGCTGGCTGCACGTTTTCTGCCTTCCAACGAGCCCCTTGTCTAAAAGCAGTACTTAAAGACTACATTTGGATGAAATTTGGCATGTAATTCATATACAGCATCCACAATTCTCTCTATATACTGAAGACTCATCTGACTGGTTGCTCAGGATCATTAAACCGTGCACTAGGTAGTTTCGTTTTGGGCTGCTATAGTCACCCCGGTATTCATCCAAGCGACCATCTATCACTTTTATGGTAAGGACTCAGATTTACTTAAAAACTAGGACTAGGATCTGATTATAGGCCTTTTTCGAACTGTCAGTGCCCAACACTATTCCTTATTGTAAATAATGAACTGGTTTTCTGTTTTGTAACTTATTCTGCTGCTCATTAGTGACCAGGTATATAGTGGCAGTTACCTGGAGTTCTAGTAAGAAGATGTAACCAACGGGGTCCATCAAGTCATGCGAGAGAACAGTTACTCGCCGATGACACTGGCTGGTGGTTGCGCTTCATGGGCCACTAGATTGGGTCCCAGTGATTGAATGGTCTACGAGCTCGCTTTGTAACTACAAGGTGCTGGGTTCGGATACCAGTGACTGAGCACTAATGATGAGTGCCAAACTAGGACGAAACAACTGTCTAGTACTCCCTGCAGGTTTTACAATGGTTCTCTAACTGATGTTACAGCAGGATCAAACCCGTAACCAATCAATTCTCTACAAATCAATAGAAAGTTTGATAAGCCACCTTTACGATGAAATATTCCCCTTGGATTCAATTGGATCACTGTGCATTCACTTCACCTAATCAACATCATCTATTCAAGCAATGAATGGAATAAGAATACACAATATTAGAATACATATCTTTATGTTTTTCTTGCACTATATCATACATTTTATCTTATTTTAGTTATTGTTTTTTTCTGTCTTTGGATTTTGTGTTTACATTATTGGTTGATACAATAGTCGATATACATTCTAATCACAGTTGATCCATAAACTGTGCAACTGATTGACTTACATAGATACTATTATTACTATTATCATTGTCCGTATTGTCATTATTATTACTGCTGTTGCCGCCCCCACCACTAGCGTAACCAGACAACGTATTATCTAGTTTTAATTGTTTATCCATTGAACATTCAACATTTGAATGATTTGTATCATTTAAATTATTCGTTTCCATAGCATCATACCAGATATCGGTTTCAGTATCATTTTCAACATTTTCTATTATCATCTGTCCAACATTACTGCTCTCATTATTATTTATATTACTACAGCTTATAAACATATTCTTACTACTATTACTAATACTACTACTTCTTCTACTGCTACTACTGCGGCTTCTTCGCCGACGATGATGACTCTTCATCCCACCACTTTTTTCACTTTTCTTACCTCCTTTTAGTTTATCTTTCACTACAGTTTGTTTTATCGGTGTTTGTTTATTCGTATAGTTATCATATGGATTTGCGTGTATTCTATTAAGGCACACTGGACGATAACAAGTGAATCGTGCAGATTTCAATGGTCTTGGTCTTAATCGAGATGACCATAGTTTTGCGACTGCTGGTGAATTATTACTTCGTTTACATAATACTGGACTGTGTGGTTTTTTTGGTGATAGGCGTTTAAATGGTGATGATGGTGATTTTTTGGATTTCAACCTTTTTCGACTCATTCGTTGATTATTACGCTGCTTAACTGATGACATCGAGCAGGATGAACGTGATGACGGCGATGATAATGAAAACTTGGGTAGTTTTGGTGATTTTGATGAAAACTTGCGTCGCTTTGGTGATTGTGATGAAAACTTGGGTCGTTTTGGTGATTGTGATGAACACTTGGGTCGTTTTGGTGATTTTGATGAAAACTTGCGTCGCTTTGGTGATTGTGATGAAAACTTGGGTCGTTTTGGTGATTGTGATGAACACTTGGGTCGTTTTGGTGATTGTGATGAACACTTGGGTCGTTTTGGTGATTGTGATGAAAACTTGGGTCGTTTTGGTGATTGTGATGAACACTTGGGTCGTTTTGGTGATTGTGATGAACACTTGGGTCGTTTTGGTGATTGTGATGAAAACTTGGGTCGTTTTCTCTTCATCACAGGAGCATTACTAGGCTTTGGAGGGCATCGCATAAATTTAGAGATTGATAAAATTCTTGGTTTCGGAGCACAGGGTGATATAGATCGATGCATAGTATTTGAGTGTTTTCTTTTCTTTTGACCACTTTTATTCAATGGTTTCAATTTTTTTAAGAATGACTTCTTGATTTTACGTTTTTGGTCACTTTTTCTAATAAAATCACATGTTTTCATTTTAAATGCACTTCGGCGTTGTTTAAATAGGGGTCGATCCAATTTTTTCTTTTTTGAGGCTTGTTTAAATTTTCTAATTGAAGGTGAATGGATACGTTTTTTACTTATTTTCAATTTGTGTGGCATTGGTGATGGTTTACATGACGTTTTTTCAATTCTTCTTCGTTTTATACTTTCTGGTTGACTTGTTTTATGCGTATGTAATGGTGGTTTTGTAACATCAAGACAATATGAATCCGTATTATTATATTGACTATTTTCTGTTCCATCACAGATTTGTCTTTTTCGATTTAGATTTATTTCTTGATTATTATTATTATTGTTTTTGTTGTCGTACATGCTTCTATTTGCTTGTGAATATTTTTTTTAAGCGTTTGTTCTTATGTATAGATAGATGCAGGTACGTTTATTTATAAGAATTATAAAAAAGTATAACTAACTGACACTTGTAAATATTGATTAGAAACTGTTTAAATTTTATCGATCCATTAGAATAAAATAGCGTAATAATAATGATGACAGTAATTTTTTGTATAATATGCAAAAGGTTAGGGTTTACACACAATGATAAGTTTTTCGGTAATATTTCGAGCAAAATTATTGCCTGTTATCACACATTTATGATTTGTACTCATATATACATAATTCGTTTTTTGTCCATTCATTTTATGTGTATCCACAATTACATTCTAGGTTGTTAACAATTGTACTGAGTCAGTCTTGTTACATGTAACCGAAGTGACCTTAATGAATGATTACGGGCGGTAATATTGCTCGAAATATTACCAAAAAACAAATAAACAAACAAAAGAACTGATTGTTTACAGGATTTCATCATAAGCTGAAATCGGTTAGAGAACTATTGGAAAACCACCCCGAAGAACGGGACAGCCGTTTCGTCCTAGTTTAGGAGTCTTCATCAGTACTCACTCACCACAGAAAGTTAGAACACGGGACCTTCTGGCTAAAAGGCGAGCTTGCAGATCATTAAGTCACTTACTCGATCCTATGGCTAGCGCATGAATTCCCACATCTGCCAATTCACAACATAGTGCGACCTCTAGCCTATGTCATCGGTGGCGAATATCTGTACTCACACTCAGTAGGATACAGCAGATCGGGTGTGATGACAAATACTCGCTAGCGATGAGATTGGCTAGTGGTCACGCTATGTCATGAATTGGCAGAAGTTGGAATTTATAGACTGCCTATTGGATCGAGTTCAAGTGGCTGAATGGTCTATGAGCTGGCTCACCTTGTAACCAGAAGGTTCTGGGTTCGAACTCCCCGTGGTGAGTGCGTACTGTGAGGAGTCCCAAACTAGGATGAAACAGCTATCGGGCACTCCTGGGTGGTTTTCCAATGGTTCTCTAACCTATTTCAGCTTATGATGAAATCCTGTAACCAATCGATCAAATCCCTACAAACCAATACTTGAAAAAGAACTGATCATTGTGTGTAAGCTATTGAAATATGTTTATAATTTATTTGATCTATTATCACCGATGTGGGCTGGATTATGGATCAGACTGTGCTTGGGAGTGTGGAGACAGGAATACGCTGCACCACCGATGAGAAGACTCTAAAATATTTGGATTTCGCGTGTGGATGATTTATGCCTAATTTCACACAAACTCGAAGTCTCGCAAACAGGCGAAAACCAAAAACTGGTTGAAGAAGCTGGCAGCGAAGACAGGACTCCAGGTGAACACAGAGAAGACGGAGGTGATGAAGATAATCAACCAACAGCAACAGCAACAACAACCAGCATCAATCACTACCATCGTTTCAGTTGCAGGAGGAACGGGTGAATATGTCAAAGCCAGTCAGAACCGGAAAGGCAAGATACGCCTTCATCAACCTGACACCAGTTTGGAAATCTTCTCCACTCCGCCTCAGCATAAGAAACAAGATTCGAATTTTCAGCACTAATGTCAAGTTGACCAGTTCTTCTGTACGGGTCAGAAACTTACACTGTCTGTCAAAAAAGGATTTCAAACAGGTTACTGCCGACCTTTATCAGTAGCTGCCTCTGCTGGCCCCATATTGAAAACCAAATGACCAGAAAGAATAAGTGACAAGAAACTCTGGAAACAAACCAACTAAGAGCTGATCGCACAACAAATATGTAGTAGAAAGTGGAGGTGGATCAGGCATACATTGAGGAAACCGTTGAATGACATCGTGCGCAATACAGACCATCGCTCGGATGAAATCCCAATGGGAAGCAACAAGTGGGTCGTCAGTACGAAGGTGATATGGAGGAAATTGTGTAAGGAAGAGATGAAAGATAATGGACCCAGCTAAAGAGGACGGCAGAAAATAGAAGGAAGTGGAGATGTGTTGTTGAAGCTGTATTTCCACTCGGGGCTCAAGGGAATAATAATACAATGCTCAAACTTTTTACTGACATTAGTTAAGATTATATCAGTAATAATCTTAAAGATTATTACTGTGATCGAATTTGTTTCCAATTCTTTTACGTTCCAAGTGGAACAGACGACTTGAAGCTCTTAAGTTTCAGTAATGGCGGTACTGTGTGTGTTTCTTACGTGGTGGGATTGTCAATATTATAATCAACCTTCCTTTATTTCCGAGCTTACTTCGAGTTAGGTGAGGTTTAGGAGTGAGTGGGCAGGGAATCGAAACGGAAATTCTCACTTAGCTGACGACTACTCTACCACTGGCGCGGTTTTATTACCTTCCGGCTAATTAGATTAGTTATTGAAGATCATTTGCACAGGTTGTGACACACTTTATGTTTACCGCTTTCGCATATGAAAACTTTTCTTATGGGGTATGCACATTTCTTTGAAAAATCACTTCTGAAGCTAGAAATCGATGTGAAGATATCAACAGCACAAGTAGCCGAATTACAATTTTCAACGTTCATGTCAAGTCAATACTTTTATATTGGTTCTAAGGATTGGCACACAATTCATCAATAGTAAGTAGTTCCAACAGCCTGATGCAGATTTTTATCATCAGCACCACCGATCCCGTTCGCTCGATAGTGAAGATCCGACAGCCGACCTAAAAGGATAAGCAACAAGGAATTCCAGCAGTCAACAAACCATCCGAAAACTATGGAATTCAGTCTGCACCAAAGAAAGGACTAGACACATCACACTAGTTACTGACAAGTGTCCAATCAAAGTATCCAATACAGTCCTACAGGAGATAAATTGCAAGTCCGAATAGCTAACTCAGTGGTGACGTCTGCGACTGCAGCACCCATCGGCCGACGCGGGTTTGAGTCTCAGAAGGGACATGAGTTTCTTCAAGGTTGAAGATAGGCGCCTAGCTAACTGATGAGTGCCAGCTAGCACGAAGCCTAGGTCAGGTTGGGCTTCTTATGGCCGATTGCCTCCAACCATCTAATATCATCGGAAACTCATTACCCGAAAAATAAACAGAAGGAGACGGTCGTGCATTTTTCATCATTTGAGGGAACCTTCAAGTCGCATCACATTCTAGACCGTCGAGTGGAAACCGAATATGAATAGACAAGTTGAACTTTCAAGAAAGATATGAAGAAGATTATGTTAGAATGAATTGTTCCATATTAGTTTGTTTGTTAAATGTATCACACAGTGAAACATTTAATAAACAAACTAATATGGAATTACTTACTACCACAGTGCCCAAGTTTTACCCATATATTAAGAATGAATTGTTATCCTGATGCAAAATTTCATATCCATCAAAAGAGGACACATCAATCAACTAGCTTCCTGAAGACTTCCACTAGTCGGCGTCGTATTCGCCTCCCTGATCCCGACGGGGAATAAGTTTACTTCTTCTGTGCTTTGAATTTTCAGTAGCGATGAGGTTGAGTCATTAGCCCTATGGACAGACCTTTACTCCTTTTCTGGGATTATAAACTACCCACTAAACTAGCATAGGTGTAGTAGCAATTTGTAAGAAGCTATTATTCATGAATTCACATTAGAAGAGTAATTCGACTAGAGAAATACTCACAAAATAGTTCGAAAATGAATTTTCTAGTAGTCACGAATATTCCCTATTTGAGTAAAAAAAAAAGCCAAAGCTATACATCCGTCCACATAAATGTACAATTATAAGTTCGCCAGAATTGCAACTCTACCTTTATTTATGACTAATAATAATAGCAGTTTGCTTTATTCCAAAACAGTACTAATGTTACAGTGTGGAATTTTCAGCATGTGGTACAATATTAAAAACAATTATAAAGAAAATATTACAGGATTGTTAATGGCGGTTCTTGTTTTGGTATTTGTGGTGATGGTGAAGCCATATATATATATATATATATATATATATATATATATATGCGAAGTTTACGCTTAGTAGTTCGAATGCTTATCGCCTCAGCTATGTGCAGTAGATGAATACGAAGTCTATTGAAAAGATCCAGTGGGATACGATGAATTACCTTGAAGGCTCTCGTTTTCTCCGCTACATAACTTCTATCAACTAAATGTGACAAAATTGACCTACGGGCTGTCTTTTTCTGTCCTTTGTCAAACCACGCGTTGGCTGAGCGTGTAGTAGTACGCCCAACATAACTGTTACTGCAGGTGCAGTTGAATTGATAAATGCACATAGATGTGGCAAAACTATCTAACTTCTCCTTCGTTTGCTGATAATCTAGAATTACTTAATCGGTTGATTTGTTTTTCTTAGCATTTATCGAGTACTCCTACCTGAGCATTTCATGTTTAATCATGCTGTTTTCCGCTATTCTTGTTTTCACAGATCGCCTCACTTTCTTCTCGTTATTACTGATAGAACCATTATTATTACCATTACTACAAATGTGGTATCATTGAGTTCCTATACTTATTAGTACAAGCATATAATATTTTGTAATGACTTATATTTCTACCAGATGAGATACAGCAAGGGGAGAATTGAGAATAGACGGGGTGTTGAGGGTCAGACAGTATAGATTTAGACCATTTCTCGAATCCATTTAGATGTCTATCAACTAATGTAGTGACAAGCTGACTAAGTTGCACACCACTTGCCTGCTCTACTGAAAACTTTTAATACCCTTCTCAAAATGACATATTCCTTTTTCAGTAGACCAGGAAGGACTACGGGTGGGGAGCATTAAAGTAAAATAGGTGAGATAAGTGAGTTAACAAATTGTCAAAGCAGAGGTTGAGTGATTCCAGATAGTTTTAGCTTCCTAATGTAGTAGCTTAGACCGAACATTTTCTTGGAGATCAATAAAATATGAGATGACCAAGCAAGGTCAGAGGATAGAAATATTCCAAGATATTTTGTGTTAGATCTAGTTTCTATTAACAGCCCCCTCTAGGCTACAAGCATCGTGTGTACTCTCCAATCCTTGTAGATCACTTTTATGTCTAAAGGAAAAGTCAATAATCTGGCTTTTTGAAGGATTTAAAGTACGATCATTTAGCTTAGACCACTTGACTGATGTCCAACGAAAAGCAATTAAGTTTCCAACAGTCTGATTAACACTTGACAGGAAGCGAGATGGTCAGATCATCAGCGTATTTGACGAAGTTGATTTCATTAGGAAGAGACGAGTCATGTAAAAAGAAAAAAAAAGAAAAGGGGAGAGAACAGCATCCTGAGGAACACCAGCTTCAGTAAACAAGCAGGGCAGAGGAAGATTCACCCTTATACACAGGATACTGCATTCTATTTGAGAAATAAGAATGTATGTTAACCAGTTAACAGCTCAGGACTCGGTTTGCTTAAGGGAAAGCTTATTCAACAAAAGGCATCTACTTACTCAGTCAAAAACAGATGTGTAATCGAGGAAGGCACAACATGACTTCAATGACGAAATCGGAAGATAATGAAAAGATTAACCCTTTTTGAAGACATATACGTCTTAAAGAAAAAAGACACACTTACCTCTTCGCTCAATTTTGAAGATGAAATGGCCGACCAGAAGAAATTAACAACGGGAATCTCTGGTAGGCCATGGACCAACCAAGAAGCTATTGCTCAATATACATGCCGAAGAAAGTGGGGATGGATCAGACACACACTGAGGAGACCATCGAATGAAATCGCGCGCCAGAAATAACCTTGAGTAGAACCCGAATAGGAAATGAGTTAGGCTTGCGTCCAAGATTGACAAGGAGAAGATTGTGAGAGGCGAAGATGAGAGACTGTGGTCAATCGCGGAGCCAGATGAAGAGGACGAGAAGGAATAGCAGAAAGTGGAGACGTGCCGCTGAAGCCCTGTATTCCTTTCGGAACAGTAATAATAATAATTATTGTGGAAAAAATCATTCAGAGCCAGACATCTTAAATTATCACAAACTATGAAAACAGTATCACTATTTAAACAAAACAATGTAGGAGGAAAGCATTGGTCACGTTTGAAAAGCTAATTTTCTGCCTATTTTGAAATTCAAAGATGACAAGGAGTGAATAATGCAATCGGCAAGCCACTGATTCCTAGAGTACCGACGACACTAGCTAGTTTAGACTAACAATCAATTGCTTTATGATTGGTGTTATGTTTGGTTCTTATCATCTCTAATCCGACCTAGTTTTATTAATTTAGTCAAACACTGACTCAGCATATGTCTCAGACACCTTCCTTCCTCGTACAACACGCCTCATCCCAAAATTATCTAATCTGATTATAATTAGGCGAAGGGATCATTAGTTGCATTGGTGTGATCTTCTCTTACACCAATCATTTCTCACACATGAACACCATATGTGTGAGAGCTGTCTGCTAGCCAAAATTGGTAGACAGTAATTTACGTCAATGTAAATGTCCTCAAAATTGGTCGTGATAAAAAAACGAACAAAGACTGATTCAACAACCAATCACAGCAGACTTTGCGTAGGCGATTACAATTTGCAGATAGATAATCTGAAATTCAATAAACAGTCACAAAGAAATGAAAGATTAACGTTCAACGAGAAATAACCAATCAGAAGACTGTGTTTTTCTGCTAACAATAATATATAATAATGTACATGAAAGTCTATAAATATGTGTTGATTTCCTAAATAAACGATCTGTTGACTGGCCCTTGCCTTCTGTCGTTACACATATTCAACCAACCACTGGATCTTGCGAACGCCTTCTAATAGACAATCAGCGTTAAATGTACCTTTTGCTTCCATTGCTAATATTTCTTGAGAAACTAATATATGACGGATGACGCCACTCCTGAGACGAAAAAAGACAACGGATTACCATATTGCATCACATAAAACATATTGCAGTAATCTGAACAAAGGAATATTTCGAAGTTACTTGTTAGAAGCTGATTAGCAACAGAATCCACAACGCACGTCCCAGTCCTACGGACAACTTATCATTTGCATGCACCTGCATTCTTGATGGGTAATTGTTTCCCCACAAAAAGAACCAATTGTTTAAGATACAAAAGAGTTATCCACTTTGCCGTAAGAGTCACCTTTTCAGGATCATGTATGATTTGAAATTATCTGTCAAATTCTGTTGAAATACATATCCCAGCCGACTGCACTGGCTTCATTTCGATAGATCTTGAGGATTCCTTAAATGGATGCATGGACATTAAAGAATAAATAAATCGAACGTGAATAGTTTTGAAAAATAAACTCATCCTTCGCTGGCATTTATCTAAACAGCACACTGTTTCACCTACAGAAGGCAGGAATGAAAATGTCAAAGCCAGTCAAGATTAGAAGGCTAACACAGACCTTAATTAGTCGAAAATCGGTGTAGAAATCTGCTGCGCGGTAGTGTCAACTCAGTTCTTCTATATGATTCAGAGACTTCCTCACCGAAAGCACTTCCAACAGACTTTGATCAACAGCCTGCCTTCCCTCGCTCCATACTGAAGATCAGATGGCTGGCTGACCGACTGGCCACAAAAGGGTTAGCAACGAAGCTGTCAACAAGTTGTCAGTCGAAGGAAATGGATCGAATAAACACTGAGGAGATCCTTGATTCATATCGCGCGTCAGTCTTTCAAATGAAACCCAAATGTAAAACAGCAAGTTGGGCTTCTGAGTGTGATACGGAGGAGATGAGAGTTGATTAGACAATCGTTCAGCCAGCTAAAATGGACTATAAAGACCAGAATGAAGTCAGAGTGTGCTGTCTAAGGCCTGTGTGTCACTCCAAACCTGAAGCAGTATTGACAATTAATAAACATTAGGTGGTTGGAGACAATCGTCAGGTGGCTGCGTTTCCCTGTTTCATGATTACTGCCATCCCTGAGCAAGACGTATTTATTAATAACCCTACCACGGAGAAAATTTATTTGATGAAGTCTCACAGTGTTATAAAGTAATATTTACTGATGACGTTTCGAGCATAATTTTTGCTCATAATGATGTCAGGTTGCCAACACCACTTTCCGACCTATATATATTTTTTTATTTCCTTCACGTTCCTAGTGGAACACAGGGCCTCAAGCTAGTAGCTTGAAGTTTCTGTAGCAGTGTTTATTTTGCAGGATGGGGTTGCTAGCCCATATGCCCAACCTTTCCTCTTTACCAGCATTATTTCTGGCCTAGAGAGGTAAAGGAGTTCGTCGGCCGGGGATCGAACCCCGGACCATCAGCATGGTCGGTGAGTGTCCTAACTGCTGTGCCACCGACGCACACTTCGATTATTTTCCATCTCTTTATTTGACTGGTAGTAGTACTTTCCATATCTTTGGTATTGGTGACGGGTCATTCCTGTTATGCGTGTTGGGTGTAGATTCGATGAACAAAGATTCAGTAATCAGTCTTTCTCTCCATATTAGTTTGTTCACATGGTGTGAAACAGTATTATTTACTGGATGAAGTTTCTAACAAAATCTATTGTTCATAATCATTTCATCAGCTATAATCACACGACTTTGAAACTTAAGTTTTATAGTCTTTCTCTCCTATTTATATTACTTTTTAGAATTGTAACTCTATCCCACCCCATGTTGTCTTAATGTATGCAGTACAATTGCCGAGTTTTTATCTAGAACACTTGCCTTCCCGGGGTCACATATTCTACTCTGAGGTATATCTTATATTCTGACTATCCCCAATCTACTGGTTTGACCAGTGTAGTTGACCTCACAGTCATTGCAAGGTATTTTGTAAATTATATTACTTTATTTAATTTTTCGCATCGATTGATTGAACTGAAATCCTCAGTTCCTTGTGAAGATGCTTCAACGATGTCTGGTCATGTAACTTGGAGTCAATTAGTGGATGGTGACACTAGTAGCGGAATCTAGGATGCACATTTCGTCCCACTTTGGACTCATCATCTGGATGTACCTGGATTCTCCAGTAATTGATTATTATTATTACTTTATCTTATTTGAGTCAGTAGGGTCGTTTAATCTACAGAGCTTGTCCCTGAGTGAGTTTGTACGTTTGAATGACACCCTAATTCCTACTTTATGAATAATCCTACGTAGGGTTGCAGATGTCTCCTCCTCATATGGTAGAACTTTAGATGCCTTACGTTCATTCGTATTTATGTCATCATCAATAGCTCCACTATTTTCTGATCTTCCTGATGAATTTTGTATGTTAGTTAGTGATATGTATCCATATATATATATATATATATATATATGGTGATCTCTCTCTTTCTGTTGCTCTCTTAGTCTGTGACCATTTCACCTTGATGAACCTGTCTCCCTTATCAATGTATATTCCCCTTATATCATATATAATATGTGTTTGTTGACAGTCCAACCTTGGTGATATATATCCATATAATATGTGTGTTTGTTGACATGTCTGCTATATTTTGCTATGTATATATGGATCGATACTCCATTATAATTAGCCAATCATGTTAAGACTGTCTATTGATTTGTTCACACACTTGTTTGGACATTCATATATATTTTTGCTCTCACTCCTGTGTGACACTTTTGATTCTTCCTTGTGTTTTGGAAAATAGAAATATCATCGCAAACCTAGCGGTCTTCTGATTTCCGTCTTTCTTTCGTCAGGACTATTAAATTCTCGACCAGTACATAACAATAATTTGGCGACGAGTACATAACAGTTAGTTATTTAACACCAACGAATTTTAGAAACGAAGTCAGAAAGCTGTGTGAACACCTTGGCTTGATCATGAGCTACAAATTGTGCTCGAAACGTCATCAAACAAATTTTCCCCATAATGGAATATTAATAATAATACTTATTTCAGTCATGATTAGTAAGTGTAACGACTTCATTGGGTAACAGTTTAGCTATATTTGAAATTTAATTTTCCTTTGCACATACCCTTCGTTTTGACTTCCTCTCATGCATACACAATATTATTTAACAATATTGATCTTTAATTTCTCCTCCTCTGCAACTGAATCTATTCTCCTGCTATTCAATTTTCTCGCAGAAGACATTATACACAAATTATATAGTACTTACAGAACCTCGTCAGTAGCATACACCACAGTGCTAGTGGTAGTATATAATAGGATCCGAGATTTGCGTTGCGTCTTAATAATATTCAGGAAATATTATAAACCGTTGAAAGACACGAATCACATTGTGGAATTTCCTCAAGATGTGTACAAGCATATAATCAGTTCACTTTTTTGCATCCTATCTCAGCTACAGTATAAAGCATTATAGTACGGATTGACATACAAAACTATCCCTATGAAAGCAAACAAAATGGAAGTCCAGTCACAGCACGAACACATCTCTGATTCAAACCCCTGTAGTAAAGATAACCTGGACTGGTTTAAAGTTAAATTGGGTGGACATTTCTCACCAATATTCTAAATGCTAGAATACACCAGAAAAATGGTCTATCAAAAGAACACCACGCCGCACTTAAGGAATTAATCGAAAAAGATAATCTTTTTATCCTGAAACCTGATAAGGGGGAAGGCGTTGTCATTGCGAATAAATCAGACTATCAAAATAAAATGAATGAGATCCTCAAAGATCAGTCCAAATTTCTGATGGATAGTACTACTTGTAATGTACTGCTTGAGGAAAAGCAGATTAATCGTTTTATATATGAAAAACTTTATAAACAACTTAAAACGTCATTGGATTACATACTCCCTGGCTACTATGGCCTTCCAAAGATTCACAAACCTGGGAACCCGTTGAGACTTGCCTAAGATGTGTCATATCATAAAGTCGCAAAATGGATTACAAAGGCCACTTATCCCAGTAAGAGACTCATTATCAAATCGTTCTGTGAAAAGTCCATTCGATCTGACTAATATGCTAGACACACCGAACATTGAGGAGAAGGTTATGTGCCCAATCGACATAGAATCTTTATTCACAAATGTTCCTCTTCATGAGACTGTCGATATCACTTGCGATTACATCATAAGCAATGGGATAAACTTACCTATTCCTGTCACTTACATCAGAGACACTATCTTAATGTGTACAGAAAATATCAAATTCACCTTCCACCAAAAGGCATACAAACATATCGATAGTGTTGCGATGGGCCCCTGTTAGCAGATATATTCAAATTAGATAAACAAACGCAAGGTATGCCAGGAAAAGTTTTGCTATACAAACGTTATGTAGATGATACTCTCATTATTGGTAATAATATTAAATCTATTGAAAACTTTATTACCCTATTTAATCATATTCATCCAAATATCCCAGTGGCTTCCGAACTAGAATCGAATAACAACCGCCGTTTCCTGGATATTGCTATGACTAGGAGAGATGATGGAACGATTAAGCGACCTACACTTCATAAACAGACATGATGTGGACAATATCTTCACCAGTTTTCTTCCTGGTGAACAGTTTGTTCTCAAGGGCCCGGAAAATATGCACGAGTGACACATTGATGGATGAGCTTCGGTATATGCATTCAGTTTTATTAGATAATGGTTATCCAGGGAACTTTATCAATTGTCACGGCAAGGATAGACCACATCTTGAAAAGACAGCTTCTGTACCAAAGAAAGCTATCTATATTAACCTACCATTCAAAGGTGATCAAATTATGCAGTTGACAGCTCAAAGACTTCAGTCAGCCATCAAACGCACACTCTACGCCACATCTCGAACATTTCCGATCCCTGTACCTACGATTAAAGGACAAAATTCTATGGACTCTACTTCAAACTGTATCGACAAGTTCAACTGCAGTTGCAGTGACACCTACATAGGTAGAACCAAAAAAAGAACATGTTCCAAAATGGCTACTAAATCATATAGAAAATCCCAACGCGATTAATCTGAGTAGAAATCCAGCATCATCTACTGCAAAACACTTATTAATGTCACGTTTTAAAATCAATATTAATGACTGTTTCACAATTATTATTTCACATAACTCTAATTCAAGGTTATTGAAGGTGATGGAAGCATTTTGGGGGATTAATAACATACAGCCTAAACTGTGTGTACAAAAATCAATAGACTTCAATCTTCGCCTACCCTGGACTACATGACCTATCTAAATATGATTGGTCATTAGTATGTACTTTTGTTTTTTATTTAACTGAGTAATTGTCATGAATTTTATTTTATTATTATTATGAACTATGTTAGTTGTAAAGTGATGGTAGAGAAACTATGATATGAAGAAATAATCTCGCGACATTTGTCTTCTGAATGTTTTATTGGCATTACAACTATCAAATATTTTCCCAATTCAAAAAATTAAATACGTATTGAGATTATTATTGATTTATTTATTGGTCGGTTTGCAGAACAAACAAATTGGTTTGTCGAATATACATATACATACAGATATATAAACTGTAGGTATACACTCACACACACACGCACGTACGCACATATCACAGTTTATAAACATTAATGTAGAGTAAATTATTTTTCACAATACATGTATAAACAGGCATACATATCACAAATGAAGAAAACAGAACAAATAAATCGATAAGAGAAAAAAACCCTCAAAACTAAATAACAAAAGTACAACGAAAGGAAGGAGAAAAAATAAATAAACAAATTGTGAAATGCTGAAATTTGTTTTGTTGTTGTTATTTGAAACAATACATAAAAAAGGTAATGAATAGACAAATGAATAACCGAAGTACACAACGATAGTGGATAATAATGACAATAGTCAGCTATGATTGGTTGGTTCATATATCACCACCAGCAACTGATATCTACCAATCAGAGAATGAGAAAGTGGTCAGCCTGATGGCTTATGCACTAATCATCTCTTTGTAGGTAGGTAGGTCACTTACAACACATTCATTCTCTGATTGGTAGATGCCTCTTTCTGATGTTAACGCGACCAATCAGGGCTGACTTGTATGGCTTCATCCACCAATGGAGAAGGAGAAGAAAAAACAGGTCGAGTTATAAAATAAAATGTACAAACAATATCACGATTTAGAGCATTATAATTATTCCTATTACTTCGCCTACTAGTAAAATGAGTAGTTTCACAACAGTTTTAAACATTAGAGTATAAACGAAAATGGAATACAGCTACTGAGAATCAATATGACACAACAGGTATGTTGTACTTTGACGAAGAACAATTGATGAGACACTCAGACAACGAACACAAAGACCACTTACTAACATAAGATACAAGACAATAGGAGATTATATGTGTATATGTAAAGATAGAAAAGTGCACAAAATACACAGTACTTAAATTTACGTTTATGTATGTGTGTGTGAGTGTGTGCATCGGTCTATCTATGAACAAAGAAAATAAACATGCACAATGGAATGTAATTTGAAATTAAAATTGACTGTAGATAGTGAGAAAAAACAACTGTTCACCAGTTTATTATCGAGTAACAACACACCGACGACAACTGAATATGAGTATGCGAAAGATTGACGCACGCAGACACAAATGCACACACACACGCACAGTCTTGTCTTGGAAGTTGAAAGAATCACATACGTTGAATTTCAAACAAGCGTACATTTGTATCATACCAAATAGGAGGATTAACATTCCTGTAAAAATAAAAAATATATAGAAAAAAAAACAAACACATCAGGGTGTGACATAGGTAGAGATGTGATTATGATGGGATGCCCGAGTGATTCATATTGTGATGGAACAAACACAAAAGTATGCATAAGACTTTATACGTTTTGAATCTATCCTAGATACTTTTTCCACACTGTCTTCAATGAGAATGAGAAAGACTTTTGCGTCAGTATACATGTGTACTTCGATCTGCCTGGCATTTCAACTCAGTGAATAAGTACATAAGAAAGCACTTGTTTACATACCACAACAAAAGATGTCTAAAGAGTATAAAAGCCCGATATTACATTGCTATGACTAAATGAGAACTTCGTGCAGTAGCGTGGCGTGTACTACTCAGAGGATTTATCAGTAGTATGCGGATGCAGACTGATTGGAAGCAGCCGAAATCTAAAGCGACACTTTAAATCAATGACTGGCTGCATAGGCGTAAGTGTTTATTCCCCAAATCCGGGAGTAGCTTACGTTGTAGTCAGCAAAATAAACTCATTGGATAGCTTTTAGTTTCAAGGTCTACTCTTCGTATAATCGACAACCAATCAAAACACAGTTTATTATCCACTGAACATAACATAACAATTTCGCTTTTATTTCAGAAACAGTACTTGTGGTACAGTGTGGAATTTTCAGCGCACATCTACAATATTGCATCTAATTTCATCGTACATTTAAAAGGAGTATTATAATATATATATATATATATATATATATAAACAACAAAAAACCAAACAAGAAACAGAAATAACAAAAAAAATGCAAATAAAAATACCAAATAGAAAGGAAGATAAAGACCAATAATGAATAATATTTCAGTATTTGTTAGTGGGAGCTATATGTGTATGCGTGGTGAACAGTAACAGCTATGATCACACAAGAAATTTTGAGATGTTCTTAAGAATGTTTATAACCAAGATGATCAGTTAATTTGATTGAACTACACTAAACAATCATAAAATAAACATTTCAGGGTTTTTTATTTTTATTGTCAGCACTAATGCAGTGTTTGTTGTGGTAGTGTGAGTAATCCTGCATAATATAAAATTTTTAAGATGGTGATAGTGGCGTTCACAAACAAGATTGTCAGTTAAATAGTGCCGAACAAAAAACAACCACAAAACTAATATTACATGATGGTTAATGACAGGACAATTTTGTAATAATCATAGTGATAATATAGTCGGACCCAGTAGATATACAAAAGAAGGAATAGAGTAAAGTACAAAAAAGTAAGCCAATGATAATAATTTTAGGTAGCTAAGTATGTTTAAGAAGGTTGTTCACTATAGAGTACAAATAAGAGAGTATACGGGGGAAATAACATGGGCCAACATTATGTTATTAACAACAAAGCAAGTCATAGGTTTCACGCTTAACATTGTCTCTGTCACTTAGAACACGGACCAAATATGGTATCGTTGAGTTCCTATACTTGGTTGTACAAGCATATACTATTTTGTACTGATTTCTGGTTCTACCTGATGAGATGCAAGGAGAGAGGTGGGAATAGAGGGGATGTTGGGGTCAGAGAGTATGGTTTTAGACCATTTCTCGCATGTATTCAGATGATTATCCACTAATGTAGTGACGAGCTGACTGAGTTTTACACCGCTAGTCCTACTAACTACCTTCAACATCCTTCTCAGGATGGTATACTCCTTTTTCAGTAACCCAGGAAAGACTAACGGGGAGCAGTAAAGTAGGATACGAGAGTTAACATATTGTGAAAGCAGAGGTTGAGGGACTCCAGTTAGTCTGAGTTTCTTAATGTAGTAGGTTAGACGAAACACTTTCTTGGAAATCATTTGGATATGAGATGGCCAAGTAAGGTCGGAAGATAGAACTAATCCGAGGTATTTCGCATTTGACCTAGTTTCAATTTTAGTCCCCTCAATGCTTCAGGCTTCATGAGTGCTTACTAGTGTTTATAGATCTCGTTTATTCCCAAAGGAAAAGTCAATATTCTGGCATTTTGAGGGATTCAGCATGACTCAGCCGACCTCAAATGTGTTTAAGAATGTATAATTATGATGTGTTTCTTCTTAATAGGAAAAGTTCATTACGAAGTTCACTGTCTTCTCCCGTTACAACAGCACACGAATGTAGAGCAGAAAGACCAAAGCAGAACTATAAGCTCATATGAATGGGAGGAAGAATAACTGCATGGTACATAATGCGAAGATTTAATGGATCTGAGAGATCTCAAAGAGCAAGAATGTATCAGCGCCAATGAGGACGATTTCGAGCTATATTATCAGCAACAATCAATTTAGAGGAGTAAAGAGAAGCAGTCGCCACCTCCCAACGTGGCTAGCTCAAACTAACAGTCATAAACTTTGTACACTGATTCCATGTTTTGATATGACTACCCCTAACATTTTCCAACATAATCATCTTATAGGTTAATTGGTGGGTGGTGACTAGCAGTGGAATCCAGGATGAACATTTCGTCCCATTTGAGACTCGTAATCTCGATATACCTACATTCCTCAGTGAGTCAGTGATGATGTTCCCACCGAGCCTAGAACCCATGGCCCACAGTTTCAAACGCTAAAACGTTATCCACCAGACCACCTGAGCCACGACAGCCACCTCTTATGCAACGGGTCATAATAATTATTTATTTGAATTTTAGATTTTCCCGTAGACTAATTGGACCGAAGTGGTCTAGTGGATAACACTTTAGCGTTTGAAACTGTGGGCACTGGGTTCTAGGCTCGGTGGGAACACCATCACTGACTCACTGGGGAATGTAGGTGCATCCAAGTGACGAGTCCCAAGTAGTAAGGCTGAATGAGCAACCTGGATTCGACTGCTAGTCACCATACAACAATTGACTTCAGGTCACATGACCAGACGCCGTCAAAACACTTACACCTGAAACCTAGCACTTTGGTCCAATCAATTGACAGGAAAATATAAAATGCAAATAAATTATCATCTTATGTTAGTTCACATTGCTCGATGACTGACTAGGGCGGTGAGCTCGGTATGGTTAGCAAGTGTGCTCCCAAACATCTCAATCCTTGTAGCTTCAAAACCTCAAGGATTGATTTACCTTCCATACATAACACTCGACCGAAGCAAAAACAAAAACGCACTGTATCGTCCCACCTCGATACTTCTCATCAGTGTGTACCAACGGCCCCTACCCAACAAGCGGTTGAATCCTGGACCTTCAGGTAACGAGGCCGAGTTTGGTGACCATTCAGCCTTCCTCTGTTGACTTATGCATTCTTATTTAATGATATGAGAATTTTGCATACCTTGAAGAAAAGCTGACTGACCGAATTTTTAACGTAGAACTAATTACTCTGAACAGAATTAAAGCAGTACAGCTATACTCTCTTCCCATACTTTGTGAAAGGACATATTAAGAAAGAAGAACGAGAACATAAATACAAAGAGACTATATTAAATGGAAATGTACGAGGGAAACAATAATTGCATAGAGATTAATGCGAATTCGATGTGTCTAGGAAATCACAAAGACTCAGTGAATGCATCAATACATCACTGAAAATAATTATCAGCCATGCCCTAGGGAAGTAAGCTAGGCTAACTGACCGAGTGGTTTCAACATAGAATTTAGACAGAAGTTTAGGAGTCCAACTTGGCACACTCCTTGTAGTACACAAAGGTAGAGAAAAGAGAAACAAGGGGAATCAGAAGAAGAGAGAAAGGATAGTAGTAACATGAAAACAACAATCCGGTTGGATGGATATGAGAGATCACAAGGAGCGAATACATTTCAGTCAATAAGAATGATTATGAGCCATATCACCACCTATCTTCAGCCTTCATTGTGTCATAGAATCCCGAGGTCTTCTAATCAGACAGTTTACACCTATCTACGTGAATTAAACCAAGAGTCGAAGATTTAATGGATTGATTGTGGATGGATTGTGTTTAATTTGAGCACCCCTAACTCTTTCTCAAACAAGCCCTAAGTCAGCTATCATTGTACATCGAAGAAGGAGATAGCTAGGCGTGTGCAACACATGTCCTAACCATCACTCTCAATCGATGTAACTTCACAACTTCATCGATTGATTTGCGCTCCTCAGCTAACACTCGATACCTAAACTATTATTCTACTGAACGTGGAAGATGGCACACCTCTGATCAAAGACAGCTAGCCTTTTGACACCTACTACTTTCAATGGCCATATCTTACAGTCATAAAGGAGGATGGAGCGAACTATCGAGCAATGCACACATCCTTTGATCAATAGCCAGATATCACGTATATGCCAGCAAAAGAATTGATGGATTCACGTCAAGGTTTTCATTTGACCACCCTCTAACAGTTTTCTAACCATGTAACCAATCAATCAAATCCCTACAAACCTATACCTGAATATCAATCAGATGCTCACTAGCGACTGGCCGCTCTATTCAAGTAGGTAGTTATCTGGGGTTCTAGTGGGAAGTCATGACCATCAGGTCGGGCATGAGGATAAATACTCACCACCGATGACATTGGCTGGTAGTCGCGCTATGTCGCGAATTGGCAGAAGTTGGAATTCACGGGCTGACCATTGGATCGGGTAGGTCCCAGTGGCTTAATGGTCTACGAGCTAGCTCACCTTTTAACCACAAGGTCCTGGGTTCGAACCCTGGTGGTGGTTGTGTACTGTTGAGAATTCTCAAACTAGGACGAAACAGGTGTTCAGCACTCCCCGGCAGGTTTTCCAATGGTTTTCTAACCGATGTCAGCTCATTATGAAATCCTGTAACTAAGCCAACATTACTTGACAAGACATGCGTAACACGTGTTTTAGCTATCATCACAATCGACACAGATTCACAATCTCATAGATTAATACATCTCGAAATATGACGTAGTATAATACTTGTAACCTTGCATGGATGAGGAAACCTGGTGAAAATGAAGTACTGATATAAACACATTAATTAACATTTCATATTTAACGAAAGATTACAGTCAGCAAAATAAAAATAAGAAAGAAAAGTTACCTTAGATAGATTAATCCCCATAAATAATTACGAAACCATATAGTTGTACCAATATTCGATTGATATTTCCGTATTAATATTGGATGCGGGACGGGCAATAAACCAACCAGTGTACCATTTTGAAGAAAACGAACAATCTCAGTTTCATCTGTTAAACCCCTAGAAATCGTTATATTTTTTTTAAAAAAAAGTGAAAAGATGGTTGTTTAGCTGAAACCTAAAAAACAAACAAACAAGTTCAGCAGAAAAAAGGGGAAACTTCAAGTAAACTTTAAAAAAATGTCGACTATCCAATAGGAGCAGTGTGTTACGCTAGGTTAGAAGGCGAAAAGGAACTGCTATTACGATTACTCGGTGTAATTTGATGGATGGTAAGAAGTCGTGACCAGTGAGAGGCATGCAGCCGGGAGTAAGGATAGATTTTCAACTGATGACATTGGTTGATGCTAGTCGCGCTAAATCACGAATTGGTAGAAGTTAGAATTCATGGGCTGGCCATTAAGTCGGGTCCCAGTGGCTGAATGGTATACGAGCTCGCCTTGTAACTCGAAGGTTCTGGGGTTCGAAACCCAGTGGGTGCATACTGAAAATGAGTCTCAAACGAGGGCGAAATAGCTTTCCAGTACTCACTAGTTTTCAATGGTTCTCTAAATGATATCAATCCGTGATCAAAATCGGTAAAAAAAAAACAAATCAAATCCTCGCAAATTTCAGCTGACGAGTCCTTCCACCGAAAGTTATGAATTCAGTTGTTGATCATTCATCTCCTGCGTGCCAAAAGGAAAACCGTAACTTATAGCAACCCACCCATTCAACTCTCCTTTATGGATGGTTTGCGTGTGACTTCACTCGAAGGTACCATCAGCATGTAATTTCAATCCATCCTCATTTTATCCTGCATATTTTTTTCTGGACAATAAATAGGTTCTTGACCGATTCTCTCCTAGAGTTCTTCGTTGCGTAACCTTTCTGCCCCGTCATCTAATATTTCGTGCTATCCAGCGGAGGAATCTGTTGATGCAAACGCGAAGCCTGTTGGAAACGCTTTACACAACACGGCAGATAGCTAAACCACATAGAAGCACTAACTTGACATGAGTAACTTTGTTCCCTATATCACATACTGTGGATATCCAGTTGGAAAGAGGATGGCCAACTAAATGATAGACAAAGTGAGAAATAGTTTGCGAGGAAAATCAAACCGGAAGCGTGAGAAGGCATCCGGAGGACAATTAATCATATCCAGGGTCATTAGAAAAGACAGAGAATTTTCAAAGCTCACATCATATTGAAGTTAGCCGCGAAGAATATTCATCTTAGATTTCCCCTGGAAACATTATATGATCTGCTTGATACCATAAATGGCTATCGAAAAAGTAAGTGCGATACCATGACATAGCATGGGTAGTTGGAAAATCACTCACAGCAACCAGTAGTGCTTGGAAGCCAGCAAGGGAGTGATTTAATTTTTGATTTCCAAAGAAAACTATGGTGAATCAGCTGTCTAAGTAGGAGATCAAGCCAGGAACACATCAGTGGTGAGCTCACTTCCAAATACGTGAAAACGCCTCATCCGGTGCGCAGATCATTTCTATCTGACTAGCAAGCACTACACTGCTGTCTAACATAAGTGGATCCCAGTTACTACTCAAATAAATCAATACTATACGCCATTATAAACTATTTATTGATTTCGTTTGCAGAAAAAGAAGAAGGAACTCACTTATCAATACACATCTTTTCAACTTGAGGCACTAAAACTTGCAATAAACGCATAATTGTCTGTAAGGGCATTTTCGCCTTCCAACTACATATCCAATCAGTCGTTGGTTGCCAATTGGATGAATGCAGTAAACTATCTGATGATTTTGTAGACTTGACATCATCGCCTAATAGTACTATTGGATGAGATGTATGCAATCCTTCTTCTTCATCTTCTTCTTTACTACCAACAGTTGTTATTGTTGATGTTGTTGCACCAGAAGAATGATGAGATTTCAGATTTGAGTTTAACGAAGACTCTAAAACCTCTTTCGATCGATTTAGCCTATTCAACTGTAATAATAATAATAATAATAATAATAATAATAATAATAATAATAATAATAATAATAATAATAATAATAATAATAAGGAAACTGAATTATTCATTGAAAAAACAAAATTAACGACAATTTGGAAAATGATTGAGTAAAGAATTTCCTTTTCGATAAATTCCTCTTCTGGCTCTACTATTACATATATATATATATCCTTCTCTATAATCTACCGGGTGTCTAATAAATTTCCAAAATCATAATCGAAGCACCGCATGTTCCAAACAGCAGAGGCTTTTTCGATTCGCCTCGAACAACCAGTGCTCTGTGTTCAAAAGAAGTAAGTCCAGCCAGCCACTAGCACTACTGTCCTGGCCGGCCTTCAGTAGAGACTATAAATTCATGAATTTGTAATATTATCTTTCCTAATTTTTCTTACATTCAGCTTATTTTATGTTGATGCTATTGAGCTGTAGTCTATCAATATTATTGATTCATTCACTATGATGTATATATTACTGTAGAGCCTGATGATGAAGTTTTAGAAAACAATACTCTTTGTTCAGTATCCATTCTTTTGAAAATTTTAATGGGCATTTTTAATCAGTTATATGTATGTTTATATGCATAAAATATTCTAGATGAGTAGTCGAATTTCCGAACATCACCCTGCATGGTGGTTAAGCAAAGGACAAACAAAATCTATTCGCAGAGCTATTCTATCTCATCTTGTGAACACAGAACACAAGATTGACGTTAAACAGGGTCATTCATTTACCGCATACCTACGAATCTCAATTTAGCCTTAAGAATTCGACTATTAAATATTGCTGAGGCTGGCTGTTGGGATTCCTATTAACAAGCCTAATTTGTGCATCGAAAATACGTTAGTTGAGACATTATCCTTACCTTGGCCATGTAGGTTCGAATGAACTTCAATTTTTGTGGAATATCCCTAATTTTAGTTGATATTCTATTTGCTACTATATCTTTATTATTATAATGATGATTTAAGCATCTTTAATGAACTGTAATTCCACTGCGATCTTACTTTATAAATCGATATTATTCAAAAAAAACGCTAATATTGTTATTGACTACTAATCTAGAATATTCTATGTATATAAACATGTATATATAATTGTAGAGCCAGAAGAGGAAATTATCGAAAAGGATATTCTTTGCTCAACTATTTTGTGTTTTATAGATGTCTGAATGAATATTTCTGCTATAATGTAATTTGAAAAATGAAAAAATGTATTTTTAAATGCATAAGTTTTTATTGATCTCTAACTAGTAATATTTACATGGTGAATAAACAAACAACAATGCCGGTGTAAACGTTTAGCCGAAATGACAAATAAAGTAGGAAATGTGAGATAAGCACAAGAAAAGACAAACAGACCGAGCTATCACGGTATAACAGAGGAGAATAAATATATGATTCAATGGATTATATCAAATGGCAAGTAAAAACATTCCAGCTTCGACTCAATTTTAGGCAATTAGAGGAAATATATGGACCAATCAGTGAACTGTCTTACGAAGCAAACACATTACGAAGTCACAAAGCGTAACTCTGATCGTCGCATTATTCCCTCAACACTTACTGCAGCTATTTTATTTATATTCTGTTTTGAAATTCTGTTTCCTTCGAAGTCTCAAGTGACATCACACACACCCCAGCCCTTGTGTAGAACCCGAATGGGAAGCCATGAGTCCGGCATTTTTCAGGACGACATGGAGAAGGTTATGTCAGGAGGGAACAGAAACTTGTGATTAGTCATGAAGACAATTGAAAGTGGTCACCGATAGCCGAGTGGAGTAGATGTACCGCCCAGGCGCCCTCAGTTCCATTCAAAATGAAAGGAAGCAATAATATAACTGCATGAAATTCCACCTCTTCATATCCTAGCAGCTAGACACTGTGGGACAATACAACACCAATTTGAAAACACTGCATTAAGGCATTCAAACCTAGGATTTCTCCTCCAGCCTCCTTGGAAGCTCCTGCTAGAGCGGACTGTTTACTTTATTATTATTATTGTATCCTTTAGTTCCTAGAGGAACATAGGGCTTCAGCTGCGCACCTCCATTGCCTTCTGTTTTCTGACAACTTTTTCACCCCGCTCCAGATCTGTGCACATGCTTTCATCTCCTCCTCGCATGACCTCCTCCAAGTCACCCTTGCACTGACGACCAACTCGCCGCCTCCCTTTCGGGTTCCACTCGAGGGCTTGTCTAGTGATGTCACTTGATGGTTTCCTCAGAGTATGGCCAATCCATCTCCATTTCTTCCTGCCTATTTGTTTCACAATCGGTTCCTGATTGGTTCGCTCCCAGAGATCCCTGTTGCTGATCTTTTCTGGCCATCTGATCTTGAGTATTGACTGTTTACTTTACATAGTTAGATATATTATTATTATTATTATTGCCTTTGGTTACAAGTGGAACATAAAGCTTCAAACACACACACACATCTCGATTTGATCCTATTCCTTCCAATCCTTTTTAGCTGGCTCCACACTTGTCAATAATCTTTTATCTACTTCATTTCACCCCCTCGGACTAATGCCCAACTTATTGTTTCGCATTTGGCTTCCAATCTATCAACCGGAGCATTTTCTGTGCAAATGTTGGAAAGAATACTAAAGAACCCCATACAAATACGACAACCAATGGCATATTGATTGAATGAAAAACAGAAACTTCAACGTAATTTTTTCTTAAACTTACAGAACAACTTTCTGACATTGCAGTTCCATACGATGAAGAAGACTGTTCATTATCATTATCACCATCATCATCGATTGATTGTTTATGAGCATCTTTGTTATTATTATTATTATTATTACTGCTACTGCTTGTATTACTATTATTCTCATTTTCATTATTATTATCCACAGGTGTTGATGAGATACGTTGACCAGGTGAAGAATGCGAAATTAAATTATTTTCAATTTCATCATTATTATCATCACTATTATTACTGTTGCTATGCTTGTGATTATGATGATTGTTATCAGTAAGATTCGAGTAATATTCAGGCATTTCACCAGCATTGCCTAAATGTTGATCAGTCATTTTGTGTAATGGTGGTATATCTGCTAAACTTGTTTGAATTATATCACCTGATTTAGCGTTTATATTGACTTCATTCAGCTATATGAGAAAGAAGAGAAGATAATATTAATATGCTGTGGAGTGTGTGTGCTACTGACAAGATTTAGATAGTAGTATATAGATTCAAACATAAATATGTATGTCATCTGCAAGATTATCGAATAATGGCGGGGAGAGGCATTTAATTGACGGCGCTTGCCTCAAAACAAAAACATGGGGGAAATGAAAGGAAGACAAAGAAGCATCCATACGGAAGACAGAGTACAGCACAATACCGAAGATATGTGCAAACTGTGATTCTAACATATGACAAACGTAATTTGCTTACATTTGTGTATCGATTTGCCAATAAGTAATTCGTGGGCCATTGGATCGAGTCCCAGTGTGCGTCGGTGGCACAGTGGTTACGACTCTCGCCCACCATGTACATGGTCCGGGGTTCGAGCCCACGCCGATGCACACCTGATATCTATGGTCGGTCTGCGAAATTTGGGCTACCAATATCCAAGGTGAAAATTCCATACTTGTACCAAAAATACGGTGTGGAATCAAGCTGTAATCAAAGGAAAAATAAAATATAATAAAATAATGGTCTACGAGCTCGCCTTGTAAATAGAAGGTCCTGGGTTCGAACCCCGGTGGTGGGCACGTACTGCTGAAGAGTCCCAAAGTAGGACGAAACAGCTGTCCAGTACTCCCAGGTTTTCCAATGGCTCTCTAACTAATTTCAGCTCATGATGAAACCCTGTAACCAATCAAATCGCTACAAACCAAGACTTGAATAAGTAATTCTGTTAACAAATACTCTTGTAATTACAATACCACTTTTAAAATTAGGCGTGAGAGAAGCGTAAATGCTAGGATTGTCCTTTCAAACTGTATGTGTGTGTGTGTGTTGTAGAGACAAAGAAAGTCGTATACCATGGGAAGCTTACCAACACTTAGAAAGCTGCCAGGTAGATTTAGATAAACTGAACCCACCCCCCCAATCACTGCTGCTTTTAATCTGCAGTGGAATTAGACAGGGTTGCCTAATCTCCCTCATTTCTTTTCACCTATATGGTTGACGACATTCCAAACGATAGCTTCGAAGGATGCAAAACATTATATGGAGGAAGAATTAAAACTTTTAGGATGCAGACAATATTATTTCTTACAGTTAAATCTGACTTCTGTGTCTATCTCAGTGTGGAGGAATATTTTTCAAGTGAACAGTTGGTTAGATTGTCGTGTCTGGAAGCACATTCTAGGCAAGATAAACGATAACCACAACAACAGTAAACACTCCACTATAACAGTGCGATAACATAAAGGCTACTCATCAAATAGCACTTAATCAGTTAGCGATTACTATCTGTATATAGGATATGAGCTCTGAACCTCCCAGATTGAAGTAGGTGAAACAGCATCTGAACCATGGCCCCACAAGCTGGAAATTCAGTATTTCGGCCGATGAACCACATCTCCGTCAATATAAAAGAGGCAACGACACAAACGTCAAACTTCCTGAATTTCACATCAGTAATGATAAACATATAATACTTAGGCGGTGAAAGGTTATCACGATGTCACTTGGTTGATGGTGGTTCGCAGTGGAATCCTAGATGCACGTTTCCTCTAATTTGATACCAGTCATCTGAATGTGCTAATTACTCCAATGAGTGACAATATTCCCTTACTGAATCCTCAAACCCAGCACCCATTGTTTCAATCCTCCAAAACAGGATCCCACTATTAGTCATTATTAATTGAAGGGTATGTACTAGAAGACGGCATATTAACAGAAACCAAGGATTTTGGTCAAATGAGAACTAATCAACGCGGAATACAGATTAGGCAAAAAAAACCTCTGAAAAGGCATAGACATTCACAAATAAGGGGAGACTTTAAATATGCCATTATACTAATAAATCTGTCGTTTAAAAGGAGATAATACATTCTTTAAAATTCTATTGAGTCCTTAGTGGAACTTAGGAGGGCTTCAGGTTTCAGTAGCAGTGGTTTCACTTTTATGGGGTGAAATTGCCACCATGACGCCCAATCTGCCCAGGTTAGCGGGTTTAGGAGTGAGCACTTCAGCAGGAGATATTATAAATAAATAACACTAAACATTGATGGAAAACTTATCTTAGATAGATTCGAAAATTCAAGTAATTTTATACACTCAACAGAACAGAAATACAAACCTGAGAGGATACTTGACCAATAGACTCAGTTGGAGTTGATGGAGGTGTCCCGGGTAGATTAGATTCCATAGACAGGCGATTAGACATTTCAGAAATCGGTTGACCTGTAGAAGAATCAGTCGACTTTCTAATTTCACCCACGGATACTCTTGAGGTAACACTAGCACTACTATCTATTGTGGTATAACCACCACCACCGGCAGCAGCAACCCCTTGTTGTGATGATTTGATTTGCTTTTTAACTACACTATTTATACTGGCTTGATCTGTAGGTAAGTTGGCTAATCGAAAGAATATTTGACGCTTTCTAATTAGCGTGTAAACCAAATTACTATTACCTAATAATAGAAACAACATTGGGAGAAACGCACAAAAAGAAGAAGAAAAGAAATCAAAGTGTGAGAACTACAAAGAGATGATACGAAACCGGTTATTGAACAAAGAATGTTGTTTTCGATTAGCCCGATATCAGGTTCTACATTTATATCACCATGTTATTAGCAAAAATTAATAGCGTTTTAAATTACATTAAATCAATAGTTTAGTGGAAATTCTTATGTGCTAGGGCAGCATTGTTTCTACTATAGGGGAGTCGCACTGATGAGGATATCAAAACCGGAATTATAAAGAAAAGATAGACCTCCACCACCATTCTGAAATCAATCGGCCAATCGTCTGTACTCAGCATGTACACGATACGGATTCTAGACACAAATGAAAATTAAGTTATTCTACATGGCTTAGAAACTTGGCACGTCACGAAAAACATCACAAGCCAACATGGGCCGGACAGTTTATCAACTACAAGAGCTTTGTCCCACTGATCAGAAGACGAAACCTGGTACGTACATGGTGTTCAAGGATTAGAAAAATCTGCTCGGAAGACATGGTAGAGAAAGAATTAAATTTATTGCGTGAAACCCTACTAGAGAATGAGTATCCACCAAGATTTATCGACAAAAACATGAAGGAGAAGCCTCCGGTGTCAGACATCGCAATGGTTGCTGAGAAAACTCTCTTCATGCACCTAGAATTCAAAGGTGATATCGCAGCGGAAATTCTCAGAAACCGCCTTTCTAAATGCCTGAAGAAGACATTTCCAACAGCCACCCTACGTATCATCATCCAATCTAACGCTAAGGACAAGATACCGCGTTTGGCCCCTTCAATGTGTATTTATCAACTTACTTGCTCGTGTGGAGCAAAGTATATCGGCCGTACGCAACGTCAAGTCCACAAACGTATTCTGGAACACTGTCCAGCTTGGTTAGCCAGAGGAGAAAAGAAGAATAGCAGGAGCTCCATCCTCGAACACCTTATCATTTCCGGGCATCGAGCATTCCCGCATGAATGCTTCACAGCGATACACAGAGTCCCACAATATCGTACAAAGGAACTTCGGTTACGTCATCTGTACATAGCTGAACCGTTAGCTATTCGGGATCTGAAATCGGACCTCTGCATTTAAAGGGGATACATACATTCCCTGGCCCTATCACGGCCAGAGTAAAGTTCTTACTATAATTTTGCTTCTTTCTTTTAATATGTAAGTTCACTATTATTATTATCAATACTTTTATTATCATTATTATTCCCATCATCCACATTTTATTACCACTCTATTACTGTTTATTAATAACATTGCTTTTTCATATAGATTTTATATAAAAACACTTTATCGCCCTTCCACTAGTTCCTGTCCATTTTACACGAGCTTATTGATTAGTCATTATCTCACGCTTATTACGTCTTACACCTTACATTACGTAATACAATTTTTCAAGGACAAAGTTTACCAGTATCTGATTAGTCTAAAGATTTCTTTGTTTAATATAATTACGATTGTACAGCTCATGAAAATGAATCCTCGAAACGAGAATTTTCTTCGCTGTTTAGGCCTTTTTCTTACGACTCAATATGGGAATATTTCATTCATTGAAATAGCACTTCCAACAGCTACTGGCAGACTTTCATCAACAGCTGCCTTCGCTGCCTACATATTGACACATCGAATGACCAGAAAGAATCAGCAGCAGGAAACTCTGGCGATGAACAAACCAATTAAGAATTTCTTGTCCAACAAATATGTCGAAGAAAATGCGGACGAATCGGACACACAATGAAAAGACCATTGGATGATATGGCGCACCATGCCATCGCTCGAGTGGAATTCGAATGGGGAACGACGAGTGGGTCATCGGTGCGGTGACATGGAGGAGATTGTGTGAGGTAGAGATGGCAGACTATGGTCAGTCGCCAGGTCACCTAAAGAGGATCGCAGCAAAAAGAACAAATTGGAGGTGTTCTGCTGAAGGCCTATGTCCTACTTACTGAGCAACGGGATTCAATCGATAACCAGGACATATATGTGCATATGTCTATCTACTGAAATGTGCCCAAATAGCATTTAAAAAAGACTAGTTACCATTACAAGCGTACGGATGTTATGCAGTTAGCCAAAAAGAATTTACATTTATTTTTTATTTATTTAAACTTGGTACAATACGGCACCACACAATAATAATAAGACATAGATTAAAAGTAATATAAGTGGAAAACGGATAATAAAACTTCATCAGAAAGGAAAACAGTCATGCTTAACAAGTTAAAACAGTATTCGTTAACTATCATCGGGAAGGGAAGAAAGAAGGAATTTGCAACACATTCGCCATTGATTACGATTCTTGGCCATATCCGATAACGTTTCGAGCCATCGATTTGAGCTATCTCGCGGACCCCAACCACGGAGTCGTGACACACCAACCGATGCTAATCTAGCACAAAAATCCTTCATCCCACGACGCCACGTCATGCACTGACCACCCGTCCGCCTTTTCCATCCCGTCCCAGGGCTGGCTAGCGAACAGAGACCTGTACGGAAGCCTCTGGGATGACATTCGCAGCATATGTCCAAGCCACCGGAGCCGATATTTCCAGATGACGACACTCAATGAATGGTGATCCCCACTGTGTTCAAACACACGCCGCCGAACCTCAGAATTACTCACGCGATGATGTCATCGAAAGCAAGCAATCCTGTGGAGACAGCAATGATCGAACACGCAGAGTCGCCTCACATCCTCAGCTCGGAGAGGCCAGGTTTCACAGGCGTAGAGCAAGACAGTCCGCACCGAAGCATTGTATACCCGACCTTTGACAACCAGGCTAACGTCATGACGGCACCATAGGTGGCTCAAGTCAATATATGCCACCCTAGCCTTCATTATACAGTTGGAAATCTCATCCGTCACCCCTCCGCCAGCACTCACACAACTTCCCAGATACACAAACTTATCGACAATTTCAGGCGGTTCACTTGCAAGAGTGAGTGCAGGTATAGGCTCCTGCCAATCTTGTAACAGTACTTTGCACTTAGACGGCGCAAAACACATACCATACTTACAGCCATTGATCGCCAACTGATTAAGTGCGACTTGGGCAGATGTAATATTTTTTACAGATGTTGTAATATTAACGACAACACTGAATCACAATCACAACGTGGGAAATATTATCCTATTTTGAAATTGATTTAATTCTTCACAGTGAAATGGCATTAACTTTAGTAGAATACATACAGTGACATCAATTATCCGCCTACCAGTCAAATGATGTGAATAGTCCCCAGCAATTCGCCGCTGGCTTCTTTACAGCTGTGAAAAGTGGTCATTAAATGTGGAAAATATGAACAGGCTAAAAATCTTTGACCACAGATGTTTGCATACTATCTCTTATGTTAAACGGCATAATAGGGTGAGTAATACTGAGGTTGGAAATCAAGTGTTAGATAAGGAGGAAAAGAGGATCAGTGGAGTTGTTGAACTATATCTTTTGAGATGTCTGGGATGTGTTACGCATGCCGAAACAGTAATTTGTTTTACATTTGAGACTTCATATCTTCCATACTTGTTAATGAACCTTTGAGGGTAACATCTTTTCAAGAAACATAAATTCTTCCTCTAATTTCTCTATAGAGCATATTCTCCTCTCTCTATAGTACAAAGTCTTGACTAGTCCGCGTTTAAAGCTATTTGGACAAAAACTATTAAAATGTATGTATTGGCCTTTCCAAGTAGGCTTTAAATAAATTGACTTCTGAAGACTACCGTCTTCTAGGCGTTGCATGGCAATGTCGAGAAAGAGGAACTTTCCGTCACTTTCATGTCCCATAGTAAACTCACTATTGGTATATGCGTCATTTCCTTTGCGTTTGCATAAATCATTGGATTTTGGAGTTACAACACCACACCAAATCACACCATCACCCATTGAACACAGCTCAAATAGAAACACCGATAAGCTATGAATACCTCAAATATTTCACGGAATGAGTATGAGTATGTTAAAATGAATACTAGGTAAACAAAAAAAGGGAAATGACAGGCGTATACACACGTAAACACACAAATGAATATAAAGATTTCTCTTCAACCAACTAACTTACCATCAAATTGATATTGGACAATGTTATTAAACACTTCTAGTAATAAAAATACTAATTGGTAGTTAGATGGACTACTGTACAAGAACCATGGTTGACTGAATGCATCTAATAAATGCAACAGTTTATTTGATGATACCATTGACAAGCTTTTCAAGTAGGGTGAAACTATTCAAGGGGAAAATTTTGGAAAAAAATAACCAAAAACAAAAAATAGTTTATTAACTGAGTAACTAATACAAATAATAATAGTAGTAGTGTGGTGAGAGCTGTCTGCTAGCCAAAATTGGTAGACAGCAATTTACGTCAATGTTTAGGTCCCGAATCACGGTCATGAGAAAAAACAAGAATAAAGCCTAACCTTGAGGAACTCACCAACCAATCACAGTAGACTTAACATGTGCGAATACGATTCACAGATATACGACTTAAATTTCCGAGAAACGGTCACAAGCAGTACAGAATAACCTCCAGGAAGAATACAAGCAATCAGAAGACATTGCTTCTCCGCTAACAATAATGTACATAAAAATCTATAAATATCACTTGATTTTCTCTATAAACAATCTGTTGCCTGGCCCTCATCTTCTGTTATTATAACGCCTTCTTCTGTCTATGAGTCAATGTGAATCTTTTGTTCAACTACACAAGAAACTATGGGAATAAACAAAACAAGAACCAATCGCCAACCAACAAATATGCAGGAGAAAGTGGAGATGGATTGGACACTCGCGGCTGAGGAGGCCACCGCTGGGTGACATCGCACATCAGGCCCTCGAGTGGAACCCTAAAGGGAAGCGGCCAGTGGGACGTTCAAGGGTGACAGGGAGGAGGTCGTGTGAAGAGTTGAAACAGTATGAACTAACATGGATGCGGGTGAAAAGTACAGCAGAAGGAAGACAGAAGCAAGTGGAGACATGCAGTTGAAGCCCTATGTTCCACTAGGAACCCAGTAATAATAATAATACACGAATCTTAATGTAGCAAAAACCATGTGATAAACAAAGTCTTGAGCAAATTGTGTACGGGCTAGAATATACTAAGACTTTAGTTGATTGTATAACAAAAGTAGAGAGAAACGTGTTTGCATAAAAACTACTACTCATATCAACTTGCTGGCGAGCCAGATCCAGGTGATCTAAACACCAAGTGCCAAGTTCTATGTTGAATCCAGACAGACAGAGATCTAAACACCGGACGGCCGTTTCGATCGACCAAATCAGGCAAAATCACCCCATTTTTGGCTGGCTACTCGGGTGGACTGATGACAGGAAGAAATATTCAATGGTTGGAGGATTTTTTTATCAAAGAAGACATTGCGAAGTGGTCGCCCTATATCATGAATTGGCAAAAGTTAGAATTCAGGGAATGGCCACTGGATCGGGGTCCCAGTGGCTTAATGGTCTATGAGCTAGCTCGCCTTGTAACTAGAGGGTCCTGAGTTAGAACCCTAGTGGTGGGTGCGTACTACAGAAGAGTCCCAAACTAGGCTGACGAAATAGCTGCCCAGTACTGTCTGCAGGTTTTCCAGTGATTCTCTAGCTGACGTCAGCTCATGATTAAAAAAATCCTCCAACCAATCAAACTAAATCCCTATAAAAAAACTAATACTTGAAGAAAACTTTCAATGCTTTCGAAAAATTAAAATAACACTAATGTACTAAAAAAGTATACATAGATGCATTAATTATCTTTGCTTCAGAATAGACAGTGTACACAAAACACTAACACCTACCGTTAGCTATGATTGTTAGTAAACAATCGAATAATGGATTCAGACGATTATGACCACTTGTGATTAGTTTATGTGAAACCTGTGAAAAATAAACCGGAATGATACGAAAATTATTGTTGTTAGTCATGGACATAAAAGCAGGCGTTACAAAATGGTAGTAATTAGTAGTTGGTTGGTTTGGATTCGGTAACGCAGTTCGAGGCTATGAATCGTACACATACTGTGCGGTGGTTGATGTAACTATCTGAAACAGATGAGGCAAGATTCGAACCTGGGACCTATTGGTCAAAAGTCAAATGCTTATGCAAATAAGCAACATCCTCCCTTCATATGATGATGTACCAAATGACTGAGAGTCAGTGGACCATATAGTAAGTTGGATTACTGGAACACTCGCCAACCACGCAAGTGACCCGGGTTTCAATCTCCGACCAATGGCACTCTCTTAAACGTCACTTCCCCGGTAGTACGATCATTAAAGAAGGAAGGTTGGATGTGAGGTTAGTAACCACAGCCCGTGAGGTAAAAACACCACTGCCACTGAAACCACATGTCCCCACTCGGAACGTAAAGGAATAAAATAACTAAAAAAAACAATGATCCAGTAGTTATTCATTAGATTTCAGTAGAACCGAACACTCATTGCAGATCTTCACAAGAGCAGAACTATATACGGTCTCATTCTATGGTGCAGCCGCACGGATGCTATCTCCGTGTGGTGGACCATTTATTAATGTATGTTTGTGTATATCATCAGGATAACTTCGTACTGTGTTCTACTGACTGTGAGAAGAATTACACAGCCGTAAATTAGCGATTTACAATCTCACTGGATAAATTTCCCCCAACAATGGAAAGACATCAGGAGTAACATAAGAAAGTTTTCTTAGCCTAGAATTTAGGAATTATAATCTTGACTAAAAGGTTATGGATTAAAATTAGCTTTATCAAATTTTATATAGTCTTTGTCAACTTCCTATTTGCCAACTTAAGCAAAAACATTCGTGCAGAGAGGGTGCTTATCGACCTTTAGAGTTTTTGTCAACTGTAGCCTATCACTGATATAAAAAGGTTCAATAAACAAATTTCCAGTCATATTATATTAGTCACTACTCTCTTCTCACAAATTACTGGTCCTATAGACGACCTGTTACGGCTGAGGGTGGGTGGGTGGTTGGACTTCGATCTTTCTCACAAAATGTCCTCATGTAGCCAAGCGTTTATAGCCTCTGTCACATAAGCCGTACTCACCGCCTTCATGTGGAGAGGTTGTAGCTCACGAAAGTAAAAAAGGAAAATAAGAACATCTGGCGCTAACAGCTGAATTGGTGAACATGTTGGTTGGTCTACCTGGAGGGACTGAAAATCCCTAATTCCCAACCTGTGATGTGCACGGGCTCTAGAAACCGAACAAATAGAATGGCGCATGAACCTGTTTTGGTCACTGGTGGCCATGGGAACGAAGGTCCTGAAGCCGTTTCACTGTCTCACAGATCGAACTTCAAGTCAAAGATTCGGGAGGTGATCCTTTGATGATAGGCGCCTGCGCTTTATCTCCCGTGTGAAGTGGTATAGTAAGGTGAGCAATATTGAGGTTAGACATCGGTCGAGTGCTAGGTAAGGAGGGGAAATCAATCGACTAGGCTGTGAAGCTACATCGACTGAGATGGTTAGGACATATGTTACGTATGCACGACTAGCCATCACCTTCCTCGACGGGCAATGTTAGCTGACATAGGGTCAGGCTGGAAAAGAGCTAGCGGTGGTCAGACCAAAACATGGCTTCACCATTCAATGAAATCCATAACACTTAGTTTAAGCCACGTAGGAAGGTGTAGACTTCCTGGCTGGTTGGGGTCCTCGGGACAATAAAAACCAATGGTTGGAAACAATTAGTGATATGGCTCAAAATCGTTCTCAATGGCCGGCGCAGATGCATCCACTCCCTGTGACTTATGATTTCCAATGAAACTGTTATGTTCTTCGTTATTACTATTCCTTTGTCTCACACCTCTGATCACTGTCTCTATTATGCATTTAATCTACTTTCTTCTCTTGCTCTGTGTGCTACATGGAGGGAGTGTGGCGACTTGAACTGATGCACATCAGTACAAAGTTCTATGTCGAAGACAGACAGACAGACATGATAAAGTAATATCAGAATATATAATGTCTACTTAGCACAAGTGACAGATTATGCACAGGTCAGTGAATCAGTTTATGGGATAAATGATTGTGAGTGGACTATAGATCGAAACGTTGGCATTACAGCAAAAATATGGATCCTATTAATCCTCTCTTTTAAACAAATAACTATGATCAAATTTTGATTTTCCCTTGAGTGACTGGATCGATATGTTCGTCCTCTGTTGACATTTTAGCTTGTAGTGTAGATGCTTTAACGATGACTGAGGATTAACTTGAAGTAATTTAGCGTCGGTAGTTCAGCGGTAAAACGCTCGCCATCCACGCCTCATGTGGTCCGGAGTTTGATCCCAGTCGATGCCCTCCATAACTCCATTAAGCTGGTAAAGAAGAAAGGTTGGGGGATGAGGCTAGTAGTAGAAATAAAACCACTGCTATCGAAACTTTAAAGCTCTAGCTTGAAGCCCATGCTCCACTCGGAACGTAAAGGAGTAAAAATTAAAACTGGTGGATGGTGACTAACAGTGGAATCTAGGAGGAGCACCTCATCAGTTAGATGTACTCAATGGGAAAACCATCAAGTACCAAATAGGACGTAATGCGCACTCTGGATTCCATGACTAGTCACCAGCCACCAAATAACTATAATCGAAGTTCACAAAGAAGAAGACGGTGTATAATTACTTACTATGACTAATAAATCGGCGTGTGTTCCAGTAAACACTGGTATATCTAACAAAGAACGATGACGATAAGGTTTATTCAGTCGAACACCGAAATTCCTTGTCCCGCTAAGCAATAACAAAATGAATACACCAACGTGTATCAATCCAATACGTGCTAAAAATTAAAAGAACAAGAAAACAACAATCCCATTCAATAGGCTTTTTTATTTATAGATAAACAGGCATAAATATAAGATTGGGCATTACTGTAAAGGTTATGAGACACGCTTGTGGTATGAGAGCTGATGATACTATCCTAACCCTCCCCAAAACCCTAAGTCGCTCAGACTGAAAAAAGTGAAATGGGACTTGTTAGCTGAAAGTTGGACGCTTGAGTCAACTTATCCTCACATCCATTCTGTATAAAGCAAAGATGCTCTACTTCTTGTATTTCGATTGTAGTGCACATCTTCCAAAGACAACTGATGTAACAACGTTCCAAGCCACTGGTCGGCAGTATATTTTGCTCGAAACCGCATACACTTACTGTTAACAGACAGAGGAAAGCTAAGTGAACTATTGAGGTTCGGAAAACACTGTCTAGTGATATAATTATACATACGTCCCTCACACAGCTGGTCCCTACTTACTTCACACTAGCAAATATAATTAATAACTTAGAGCAATATACCTATAGTTTTTCCAATAACCCATACTAGGGGGAAACCGGCACTTTCGTTGGCCGAGTAATGAATACTACCGAATGGAAATCTGTTTGCATGGTTGTTTTCATCTTACTGACTCTTTTTGTTGACATTGTTTATTGTATACAACACGACAATATAAGGGAATTAGAACAACCCATAGATACTGATATAAAAAAAACAACAACAGAGTAATCTCGAGCAAACTGAATATTCTAGCCGTCGAGATGTTGACTGGGCAGTCTTTCCAGTTTCGTACATTGTACGAACATTCCACGTCCAAATCCTTATATTTTTGCTTTCATCAAAAGAAGGCACTTCGGTTTGACCGGCTTCCCAAAGGCTTTCACCAACCTGCATCACTTCACTTCCCCGATTCCAGAGAAATATAAGGTTATTTATTGTTCATATTTTTAGAATTTCTAATATATATTTGTGTGTTGAAGTTTCTGTAGCGATTTGGTTAAGTCCTTGGGGGGGGGGGGTTTGCTAGCACAACGCCCCAAACAAAACAAGAACTAATCGCCGCCCAACAAATATGCAGGAGAAAGTGGAGATGGATTGGACACTCACGGCTGAGGAGGCCACCGCTGGGTGACATCGCCGGCGCGTCAGGCCATTGCTCGAGTGGAACCCGAAAGAGAAGCGGCCAGTAGGACGCCCGAGGGTGACATGGAAGAGATCGTGTGAAGAGGAGTTGAAACAGTATGGACTAACATGGATGCGGGTGAAAAGTGTAGCAGAAGGTAGAAGCAAGTTGAAATGTGCAGTTGAAGCCCTATGTTCCACTAGGAACCGAAGGGAACAATAATAATATAATACAAGATGTTGACTATATGATACTTGAACAGAATTTTATGAATACAAGTAACATAATTCCTTCAAATTTAATGAATGTTTAATATTAGGTTGTTAATTTCACTTTCAGACGGAAACGTTATTCACATGAACTGCTTCGTTACCATGATTCTAGTATCACAGGTGGTATTGAAATTGAAACTAAGTCGAATATCAAGTACCTCGAATTAAGTCTTCACTCTCATCTTCCTTGGTGTTCACACATCATTCTAGTTTCTAGAAAGACAGTTCGTTTAACCTACCTTCCTTGATTACACATCTACATTTGACTCTGTACCTAGGTCTCTCTTGCTAAGTAAGCTTGCTGCAACACAGGCTGAGAGCTGGACAAATAAGTGGCTGCATTACTATTTTGCTGATAGGAAGCAGTACACCGTCTACAATGGAAAGTCCTCCACTACCTCACTTACTTTAGCTGGTGTTCCTCAAGGTGCTGTTCTTTCTCCTTTTCTGTTTCCTTTTTTCCTACATGACTTGCCACATTCTGATGTAGCCACTTTTGTCAAGCATGTTGATGACCTCTCTGTTTCTATGCCTGTCAACTCTCAATCAGATTGTTCCAAATTAAATAACTTCCTGTCGGAAATTAATCAGTGATCCTCTTCAAACGGTCTTAAGCTGAATCCGTCTAAATGTCAGGTAGTCAATTTCACTTTTAGACGAAAACGTGACCTACAACAACTAGCTAGCTCATACGACCCCACTATCATTGACGGCATAAAGGTTGAAAATACATCTAATGTTAAGTACCTTAGGCTGAGTTTTTCCACCGATCTTTCCTAGTCTTCCCACATCTTGCTAGTTACTAGAAAGATGTTTCGCTTAACGTTCTACATTAGGAAATTTAGGCATAAAGCAGTCTTTGCTTTCTCAGTTTGTAAAAACTTGTATTCTACCCATCCGCCTTTACTGCTCCCCATGAATCTTTCCTGGACTACTTAAGAAAGACTTTGCTTGGCTGAGAAGGGCACTAAAAGCCGTTAGTAGGGCAAGTGGGATATCGTTAAACCAACTGCTTAACACTATTGTGGATAGACATATTATACCATGTAAGAAACTAGCGAATACAATATTGTCAGACCCCGAGAATCCTCTCTATACGCAGCTCTCTCCTTGCATCTCATCTGGTAGAACTAGAAGCAGCTGTAGGAGGTTATGTGCTAGGACTACCAAGTACAAAAACTCCACAATACCACATCTGGCACAGCTGTTATGTGACGAGAAATCCGCTAGGTATGACACGATCAACTTACTGCGGCACTCTAACAAATAGTCCCACTAGTTTTTGTTTTCCTTTCCTTGTTACTATTACACTGTTGTTCTCATCGTCTATTACACGCTAATTTTATATTTCATATCCTGTGGTGCACTGTTTAAAATGTAAACGCAACGCTGTTCTTTTTATTTTTTTTTATTTATCTTTTTTTGGGTATTGCTTTTTGATTTTAAAATCTTATAAAATTTATGAGGTAATTAGATGCAATATATTGTAATGCACGCTGAGAATTCCATACCTGTACCACAAATGCTGTTTGAAATAAAGCTGTTATTATTATTATTATTAAAGAAGTTAAGGCAATTCGGGATCACTCAGTCTCAACTTGTATAGTTTCTTAATTCATGTATTCTATCTATTCTTCTTTATTGCTCCCTCCCCCTACCTCAATCTCCCCTCGGGCTACTTGAGAATGACTTTATTACACTGTGAAGAGCACTAAAAGCTGTCAGTAGGGTGAGTACAGTTTCGCTACACCAACTGGTTAATACTGTCGTAGATAGACACATGGAGGCGTGTAAGAATTCAGCGCATATTATCTTGTCGTACCCTGACCACCCTCTTTCTACATACACAACGCTGTCTCCTTGTAGTTCATCAGGTAGAAATAGAAGCAACTACTAAAACAGACTATATGCTCGGGCAACTGAGTGTAAAAACTCTACAATACCTTATTTGGTACAGGTTTTGTAAGACGAGAAAAGTGTGTAAGGTATGAAACTACTAATTTAGTGAGAATCATAAAGTACACAGCACTTTTTATTCTTTCTTTCATTAACATATTCTTGTTAATATTTCCACTTAAATTTTAATTCTATGTTCATAGTCTTTAAAACCGTAAGGAGGAAATTCGATGCAATATTGTACTACAGGCTGAAAATTCCATATTTGTGGCAAAAGTAGTGTTTGGAGTAAAGCCACAGTTATTATTATTATTATTAAATTAGATCACGAATTGACGTTGGTTAGAGAATCAATAAAAACCAGACAGCACTGAAAAGCTGCATGACTTCATGACTCTGCACCAAGGATTGAACTCAGAACCGCTAGGCTACAACGTTACGGATCAAGCCCATTGATCATTTAACCACTGGAGCGAAATCCAATCAGGCTAATAAATCCTAACGTCTGCCGACTAGCGATATATATACATACACAAACAACCGACCGGCTTCGTCTATCGCGAGTACCTCTGACTTGACACCCATTTTTGATGGGAACCCCCTGGTTTCAACATAATCTGATGATGTGAGTAATAAAAGCTTGCCTTACAGAAATGCTGAACAAATATGATATTTTCAAGTGTTGGTTTTGTAGAGATTTTGTTTGACTGATTGGAGGATTTCAACATGAGCTGAAATCAGTTAGAGAACCACTGGAAAACCTACAGGAAGTACTAGAAACAGCTGCTTCGTCAGTCTAGTTTGGGATTGACTCTTCAGCAATACGTACCCACGACAAGGAGTTCGAAGCCTAGGACCATCTGGTTACAACAAGGCGACCTAGCTCGTAGAACATTAAGCCACTGGGACCCGACCCAACGGCCAATGAATTATAACTTCTGGTCGTGCCATATCGTGAATTGGCAGAAGTTGGAATTCATGGGCTGACCATTGGATCGGGTAGGTCCCAATGGCTGCTTAATGGTCTACGACGAGCTAGCTCACCTGGTAACCAGAAGGTCCTGGGTCCGAATCCCAGTGGGTGAAGAGTCTCAAATGAAGCTGACGAAGCAACTGTCCGGTACACCCAGGTATTCTCCAGCGGTTCTCTAACTGATGTCAGCTTATGATGAAATCCTCCAACCAATCAAATATGATATTTATTCAATAATGAGTGAGTCACATGTCCATTATTGATTATCCAAAGATATCTTTTTAAAAAATCAGTAGAACTTGTTTTACTCTTCACACTAGCTAACTACTAATCGACATAATTCTGTATATTCATGTTGAAACAAGGTTGTCGCTATACACACACAGAGACACAGTTTAGAAATAAAAAAAGAGAAGGAGCAAACACCAAATGAGAATAAAGTATGTGTGTGTGTGTGTGTTAAACTTACATTGATCATTACGTGAATTATTCAAATGATACAGGATAGGTACAATTAAATCTAGTACATGACTTGATTTCAACACATAATACATAAATTTTTTATTGCATTCACACATTCGCCAAAACAGCACTAATAATTCTTGGTGCATTTGAATTTTTTTACTTGATCCAGGCAGATATGTTTGTGTTAAAGGATTATTCAACAGGCGAGTTAATCCTAACAGTATGAAGGCAAAGTCCTGGAAGAGAGAGAGAGTGTGTGTGATGAAATGGGATGGGTGGAGAGTGAATCAGTTAAGTAAAAAAAAAAGAAAGATTCTTAGGCTTATTATACAATATATTTCAATACGAATAATAAAATTAAAAATAGAAAATGAAGCGTAAGATGATGAAACCTTATCATCAACCTGAAAGCAATCTGGAAATCTTCGTCACTCAGCCAGCATCAACAACAAAATTCGGTCGGATTTTCAATACAAACGTCAAGTCACTTCTATACGGATCAGAAACTTGGCGGGCGAGTTACAAGGAATATTTCCAACAGCCTGTTGCAGACCTTTATCAACAACTGTCTTCGCTCTATACTGAAGATCAGATGGCCGGGCCGGAAAAAATTACCAACAAGATACTATGGGAACAAACAAAACAAGAACCAATCGCCAACCAACAAATATGCAGGAGATGGAAAGTGGAGGTGGATTGGACACTCGCTGAGGAGGCTGCTGAGTGACATCGCGCGTCAGGCCACTGCTTGAGTGGAACCAGGCTGAAAGGGAAGCGTCCAGTGGGACGTCAGTGCAAGGGTGACATGGAGGAGATCGTGTGAAGAGGAGTTGAAAGAGTATGGACTAACATGGATGCAGGTGAAAAGTACAGCAGAAGGAAGACAGAAGCAAGTGGAGACGTGCAGTTGAAGCCCTGTGTTCCACTAAGAACCCAATGGAACAATAATAATGACAATAATAACAATAATATTATTAGGTAATGGTTATCTGTTTAGAACACGCTAAACCCTTGCCCTTCTCTGGTCGAGCTACAGAGTTAGGCATAGTTCAACCAAAACACGGCATAAATTTATGCAGCCCTTGACTGTTGGTCATGGTTGTGAGACATGGTCATTGAAAAAGCAGGAGATATTGAGAAGGGAGACGTTTCTTTCATCATAGTTGTCGGCGTTCTGACTTACGTGTTCAAATGGTATAATAGGGTGAGTATTGTTCAGGTTAGGCGTAGAGCGTTAGAGGTAACAAGGGGAAATCAATCAACGCAGTTGTGAAGTTACATAGATTGAGGTGGTTACAACATGTGTTACGCATGCTTGGCCATCGTCTTCCTCGACAACTGATCAGGTTGGAAACGAGCTAGTGGTGGTCAAACCAAGCCATGAAATCTTTGACAATTAGTTTGAGTCACGTAGGGAAGTGTAAACTGCCAGTGTGTTTGGATTCCTCGGGATGGTAAAAACCAATAACGGATGAAGACAATTGGTGATATGGCTAAAAATAGTTCCCGATGATGATGCAGATGCATCCAGTCTTTCTGATTTATAATATTCAATAAAATTCTATTTTTCTTCCATATTACTAAACTAACTATTATGGATTTCATGGGCTGATGAAGCCATGCTTTCGTTTGACCACCGCCAGCTCTTTTCTAACCTGTTCATATGTCAGCTTATATTGCTTATTGCAGAAGGTAGTGGGTAGAAATGCGTAACACATGTCCCAACCATCTCAATCGATGTAGCTTCACAGACTCGTCTATTGATTTCCCCACTTTACCTAGCACTCGACCGCTGCCTAACCTCAATATTGCTCATCCTATTATACCACCTAACATGGGAGATAGGATGCAGACACCTATGATCACAAACAGTTAGCCTTTTCATGTCTTCCACTTTCGATGACCGTATCTCATGGCCGTAAAGGAGGATGGGGCGGACTACTGAGCAGTACACACACCCCTTTGGTCGACAGCCAGCGGATATCAATGTCTACGCCGGTATATACGAAACTAGCCTGTATCCATGCTGAGATTTCGCCAGAGATCAACCTGTTGGCGTTGGCTGATGCAACTTCCCAAATAGGTGAAGTGGTCAACACGCTCAGCCACTTCACTTCCTATTTCTAAGCTAGGAGTCAGTGTAGTCCAATCCTGTAGGATCATCTTACAATCGGCGGGAGCGAATCACACGCCAAACATTCTCAGACTACAGTTCAAGGTGTTCAGAAGACACTGAATTGTGTCAACATTTTTACCTAGAAGCAGGACTATATCATCTGCATATTCTAAGTCAACAAGATTATTCCCTGGTGGTAAAAAGTCAATCCCTGCGTCTCTTAAGTGAGTTAGGGTTAAGTCCATTAGTACATCTTTGATAAAATTAAACAGAGTTGAGGAGAGTGGGCATCCCTGATATACAACACTGGTAGTCACCACTTCAGATGACAACTCTCCGTAGGCTCTCACATGGCTGCATGAGTTCGAGTAGAATGCCTCGATCAGTACACACAGACGTAGAGAGAAAAGGGATTCAAAATAACCGAAATGAGCAGAAATGTGAGAAGGAAAGAAAAGTAATATGGAAAACCATCCGGGTTATAACTGATATGGGAGATCACAAAAGGAATGAATGCATCTGCAAAACTGACAACGATTTTGAGCTATATGACCAACATCCTCCAGTCATTATATCTTAGCATCCTCAGGACCTTAATCAGGAAGTCTACACCTCCCTATATAGGTCAAAGTAACAGTCAAGGACTACATTTATTGATACCATGTTATGGTTTTAACTCCCCTAACTATTTTCCAACCAAATCCCGCATCAGCTAACATTGCTCAACAAGGAAGGCAATGGCTCGGAATACGCAACACATATCCTAGCCATCTTAATCGACGTAGCTTCACAACCTTATCGACTAACTGACCGTCTTTACCAGGCACGCCTAATCTGAATACTGTTCACCATATTATTCTATTTAACACAGATGGGATGTAAACACCTAGGACTGAAGACAGTTAACCTCTTCAGATCTTGTATTTTCATCACTGGTCTTGTCTAACAGTTGTCAGGAAGAACAAAGTGAACTGCTGTGTACTACACTTATCTTTTGATCGAGAACCGGATATTGAATGTCACTGTATGTCTTACTCTCTAGGGCATACAAGACACGAATGGAACAGTGACCAGCAAAAGAATAGCAAAGTATGTCCAAACCAAGTTCTGATATTTAAACATTAGGCATTTGGCACATAATGACCATTACAAGGAAAGAAAATTTATTTTTTCAAATGAATGATAAAAACGAAACAAAATTATTTTTATTGACGTTTCGCTACTTAATATGCTGCTCATTAAATGCTTTATTAAAGTAATATTAAACCGGAAGTCAAAAAGTCTCAGCTTACATGGTTCGATGTGTTCATCAAGCTATTATCATACTGGGGAACTAAAACTAAGTTAGTGTATAAAAGTTGTGAATTTGTAAATTCAGGTTACATGTTACTCTGATAAAGTTATCACAGCATAAAATGGCTATAAGTCACTGAAAACAACAATATCATCGTGTTTCCACTCATAAAAGAACAGTAATATATATCTCAGATCTAAAGGAATATTCATTCTTTTGCATTCCAAGAGGAACATAGGGCTTTCAGCCTAAGCTTTCAAGTTTCAGTAGCATCGGTGTTAGGTTGCTATCCTATCACCCAATCTTCTCTGTCTGAATTCAACATAGAACTCGGCACCGAAGTGCAGCAGTCCGAGTTGCCACGTTCCAAATAGCACACAAATGTAGACAAGAAGATGAGTGAAGAGAATCAATACAGTCTGACAAGTATAAGAGGGAAACAGAATGGGTAATGGTAGAAAGGAATATGAAAGATTACAGAGACTAAATATGCATCTGCGCTGGCCATTGACAACGATTTTGAGCCATGTCACCTATTGTCTCCAGCCATTGATTCCTAGAGTCCCGAAGGCCCCAACCCCGAAGTCTGCATCTCCCTACCTGACCGACTCAGTTTAACTGTCAAGGATTTCATGGATTGATGAGGCCATGTTTTGTTTGGCCACCACTTACTCTTTTCCAACCTGCACCTATATCAGCTTGTAATGCCCGTCGGGGGAGGCGATGGTTAGGTATGCGCACCAAGTGACCTAGCCATCTCAGTTTGTGTAACTTTATAGCCTCGTCGATTGATTTTCCCTCTTTGCCCAACACTCTACGCCTAACGTCAACATTACTTACCTTATTAAACCACCTAACGTGAGAAAGAGATCGCAGACATCTATGATCGAAAGCAGTCAACCTTTTCATGTCTTCAACGCGTATTGGCCATGTTTCAGAGCCATAGAGAAGGACGGAGCGAACTGATGAGCAGTACACACGTCCCTTGGTTGATAGCCGGATGTCACGCCTACGCCAGAGATGGCGTAAGTTAGCGAAAGCAGCTCGAGCTTTTTGGATCCGTGCTGATATTTCGTCGCCCAATCTTCCCTATTTACCGGGCTCACGTCAGGCTACGCGAGGTCCAGGAATGCATTGGCCCGGGGATAGAACCCCGAATCATATGCATGGTTTGTGGGTATTATGCCACATAACTACCAACACACCAGAGGAGTATATATATGATCTATTTAAAATTGTCACCGACGACCTCCAACCAGTTATGATCACCATCTAACAAACCATCTAAGTAGCGCATACAATTCGGATTAATAATCAAATAATCTGAAGATAGATACTATGCTTTAGTTTGATAATGGGATTCATCAGCCCACTGCAGAGGCTTACTTTACTCTAGACTATGAACCAGGATAGTAGTAATAGGATAAAACATCTCCTAACGGTATAATTCAAATTCACTAACAACATATCTAAGAAGTTTTCCTTAAAACATCTTTGTTACGGAACTCACCTCATCTCTGTGTAAACGGGACATATAATTCACAAACAGATTGATTTCATTATTCCATACATCACCTGCTCCACCACTGTTTTGACTTATCGTCCGAGTACCATTTAAACTAACTTGTTCATCTGCATCTGAGCATGGATGACTATGAGTAGAGTTTGTATCTCTAAGTGATGCATTTGAATATGTAGGAGTGGATATCACAGTATCTGGTTCCAAAGTTATACATAAAATCTGAAAGGAAAAAAACAAGTATCGATTTCATGAGAAGGAACAAAAGAACTATGATAATTTTCATCTAGCCCAACGCATAAACACACACACTTCACACATCAAGTAATTTAAGGAAAAAGCAATAAAGCACCTTTATGGAAATAAACCAATAAAGCCTTAAATAGCGAATTCACTTAGCTTACAAAAAGTAGCTAACCACACATTTCCACAGATGCAATATCATCACGAGCTGAAATCAGTTAGAGAACCACTGGAAAACCAAGGAGTACTGAACAGCTATTTCATTCTGGTTTGTGACACTTCATCAGTACACACGTGCCCCTTGGACCTTCCGCTTACAAGGCGAACTCGTATACCATTCAGTCAATGGGAGCCAATCCAATAGCCCGGCGGGGACCACCAAGTCAGACAAGAGAACAGCTACTTGTATATGGCACTGAGTGGCGGCGGTTGAACTTCAGATATCACCAATTGGCAGAAGTTGGAATTTATGGGCCATTGGATCGAGTCCCAGTGGCTGGATGCCCTACGAGTTCGCCTTGCAACCGGAAGTTCACGAGTTCGAACCCTTGTGGGTTCGTACCGTTGAAGAACTGCAAACTAGGACGAGACAGTTGTCTAGTACTCTCTAGTTTTCCAGTGGCTCTTTAAAATAAGGTGTCAGCTCCTGATCACACCTGTAAACAATAAAATCTTTGCAATCCGACACTTTGTAATCACTCAATTTCCCAGGTTGAAGTAGGTGCAATGAGATTCGGATCCTAAACTCACTAGCTGAAGATCGAGTGTTTCAGCTAACCAAACATACCTCTACACAAAAAAATTTACAGGACCTCAAAGAACTTCAAAAACTTCTAACCATAGTTTTACACATGATATAATATAAGGTTTAAACAGGTGGAATTTCATAATATTAGAACCAGTGAGAGAAAAAAATCGAGACTTAAAATGTCATATAGAATAATCTACCTAACATACAGTGAAAACACAATGAGTAGGGGAAACGAACACCAGACAGTACAAAGATATTCACCAAACGGTGTTAAATGATATGATGAACACAAATGAAATTGGGATGATACAAATAGAAAATTTGTCACTTAACACACTCTACACTGGTTGCTTATCCCCTTTTATGATACCAACCTATAAATGTCCACATAAGAATCTTCTTAGAGTTATAAATCAGCTACAATATTGCAAATTCATTTGCAAAATCATCTAATTAAATGAAATGCCAATAAACTAAAAAGTTTACTATTCACTGGTAAATACAGGCCTCTAAATCAACCATTTAAAGTTAGATGACTGACTGACTGACTGGTTACAACACAGAACTTTGCACTGATGTGCAGCAGTTTGAGTCGCCACACTTTAAGTCATATTCACCCTACCAGTTCATTTTTATCCAACTAATATGAAAGTATAGCAATAAACCTACGAAAGCTGACTAGTAGACAACACCAAGGCTTCATATCTCAATAATTGTAGCTAATTTAAAACTCAGTTACCCAGTACAGATTTTTCAAATGCCAGGCTGTGAGTCACACTTTACTGTGTGAAGGCTGACTATACTACACAGTTTGCCAAGGCTTAAGCAGTAATTCGAGGAGGCTTTGGAGGCCATGATCTAGCGGTTGGCTCAAGTGTGGAGAAATGATTAATTCAGCGGAGAGAGAGAGCAGTACACATGATGAGTCTACATGAATGCAAGTGTAAACTGTTCACTAAAAACATGTTAACATCGGTTTGAAGTTATGCGATAATCGCAGAGAGGAAAAAATGAAGCTTTTAGAAGAATTATCAAAATTGCAGATAGATGCCATTTGTAAGCGTACGTAGAGTATTTCACTTTACTCATCAAATATTCTTGCAATTTTATGATAAAACTTACTTCCATTTGAAACACTAGTGGTAGTTGCCTGTGGCTTGAATTAAAAACATAACCAAATAATCTACTTAGTTTCATTGAGAAGAAAGTACAAAATGCAACGTGAAAACTTATCGCCAGAGTATAAACAAGAGCTTTAAGTAATAACCTGTCTATACAGATATAGTTTGGCAAATAAGTCCCTGTAACATTAATAAGTTTACAATGCAGCTTGGTGGTATGGGTATTCGGAAACCAGTCATATCCAGCAACTAGATCCAAGTGATCTAAGCACTAGACACTTGTTTTGCTCGTTTGGGACAGAGCTCATCAATGGTGTAACCAGTTAGACTCAAATCAGAAGGCTGAATCACTTTTGTTTATAAGACTAAGCAGTATTGTATAAACTAATATCTTTGGTAATGATTGAAATGTCCACTAAACACGCATCAATTAACACAACATAATGTGACTTATGTACTAGGCCATTCGCTACAACTTAAGTGTGAGGGCTTATAATATCCATACACTATTTCAGATCGAAGTGTGTCAGAATTTGAAAATCGGACTAATCGGTTAAAACACACTTGAATACGTCAGTAATTCCACTTTTCCACCAGTCTAGGCAGATAAAATAGTAAGCTAACCAGCTGCTTCACAATCGTAAATTCAGTATATCAAAATAAAGCATTGAAACTCCCTGATGAATGAGGAAAAGTACTATGATACTAAACACCGACCATCAGCGATAGTGGTGGTTGATAATAAATTAGGGTGATTGTGCAGTTAGTAATGAACCACACCTATTAGTGTAGACGTTAGTGAAAGTAGGTGACAGCTCAAACCTGAGTAGGTGAATTGCCAATTGAATCTATTACCTAGTGGCTGATAATCGAGAGCTTAAGCTAATAAGCCAAAGTTCCACAAGTGAACACCAAAAAATGTGTGAGGATAGTGGAAGCATTTATTTGAAGGAAAATCCATCGATTACAAGACTTTCAAGGACAAAAAGCCAGTCATTTTCCAGACTTTAGTGACAATCCATTGTGCTATGACCCATTCACCCGATCACAACTTGACTCAGAGGCTTTCCAAAAAGTGTTGTATCTACTGAAGTTTTCTTCAAGACATACCAGCCAGTTCGTCCAAGCACCAACTCATCACTTGCACGGAAGTGGGTTCAAATTGCCTCATGATTTAAGTGCAGACTGAAAATGGAATTGTGATTACCGAACACTGCCATAAGATGGAAAATATATTATTTCATAATTACTACCTAGGCAACAACTTGCGTTCAAACTAGCTAAGTTACTGTAAAAAAAATACACAGCAACTTTAGTGGAATTATGCGTAGAATGATTAGTAACCATAAAGTAGAGAGTCATGTACAAGTGTAAGATTTACGTACCTGTAGAGCCACTTCAACTAAAGGTTCACGTGAATCTGAAAACATTAGGTGATTGTAAGGTAATCCTGAACCAACTGGATCATATGCACAAACAACATTCAACAAAGACGTAAACAATGGTAATGCATGTCTGTTGGCTGTACTTGTAAAAAATGTCACCCATTTATTTTCGATTCGATGCGCTTCTTCTTGTTCCAAATACATTGTCTCAGAGAAACAGGTCAAAATAAGTTTCAGAATTTCTGTTCGATTAGAATCATGGACAGCGTTTGCTGCTGGGGTTTGTGCAAACCCTACACCGGATTGCCAGATATACTCACAACTGTCAATGGTATGCATATCTTCTGGGCCATCCTAAAGGAACAAACAGAAATGACAGAATTATGGCAGCAAATCCAAATAAATTATAAGATGAATTAACTTGAAAAATATTTCTATATTATCATGTAGTGAAAAATACTAACCTATAAAGTTGTCAACTTCTGGATATATGACTGACTTCATACACCTCACCGGTGGGGCACAACTTTCGTGCCTTCATCACAAAACCACTTTATAACTCCGTTTTACTTCATGAAGGGATATCATGACACTCAGTTAATTTAAAGAATAGAAAATATTTGTAGTTATACAGGGAATCAATCAATGTTAACTTCGGTTTTAGAAAAACATCTCTTATACGTATTCTTCAGTGTAAATGATATGAAGGATTCACACTTCCTGTCAACGTGTCAAGTGAAGTGGTAGAGCACGTTGACCGCTTCACTTATTTGGGAAGTACAATCAGCCCCAACGGGTTGATCGCTGACAAGATCTCCGCACGGATACAGAGGGCTAGTTTCGCATATGCCAGTTTACGCCGGCTCTGGCTTAGTAGACGTCATATCCGCTGGTTGTCGACCAAAGGGCGGCTGTAGTGCTCAGCAGTCCGCTCCGTCCTCCTTTATGGCTATGAGACCTGGCCATTGACAGTGGGATACATGAAAAGATTAGCTGTCTGATCATAGGTGCCTGCGCTCTATCTCTCGTATGAAGTGGTATTATAAGATGAGCAATATTGAGGTTAAACATCGGTCTAGTGCTAGGTAGGTGGAAGGGGAAATCAATCGATGAGGCTGTGAAATTACATCGACTGAGATGGTTAGGACATGTGTTACGTATGCCTAGTCATCGCCTTCCACAACAATGGGCTATGTTAGCTGATATAGGGTTAGGCTGGAAAAGAGCTCGTGGCGGTCAAACCAAAACATGGCACCAGTCAATGAAATCTACAACAGTTAGTTTAAGCCACTTAGGAATTTGTAGACTTCCGGGTTGGGGTCCTCGGGACGGTAAAAACAAATGGCTGGAAACAATTAGTGATATGGCTCAAAATCGTTCTCAATGGCCGGCGCAGATGCATCCACTCCCTGTGACTTATGATTTCCAATGAAACTGTTTTGTTCTTCGTTATTACTATTCCTTCGTCTTACACCTCTGTTTACTGTCTCTATTATGCATTTCTACTTTCCTCTGTTGCCTTGTGTGCTACATGGAGTGTGGCGACTTGAACTGTCGCACATCGGTGCAAAGTTCTACGTCGAAAGCAGACAGATAGACAATTTCTTGTCTGATTAAAACTCTCTCTGCTCCAGTGAGTAACCCTGTAGTCTTTCTCAGCATATTTCTCCCCAAGATAAGCCTAATGAATTATAATAAAATTTCTAAGCATTAGTCCCACTTTACAATACTACTTATCTACTATTAGTACTTTCAGCTCTTTTATGCTAGAAGCCTTAAATTTATTTTTAATCTCCACACTCCTTACCATAGTTGGAGATAAATCTCGATGGGAACAACCTGAATACAGTGGACAGGTGAATTGTATCGTGAGATTATATGAAGCATAGACAAACATAAAGTTGAGAAAAGTAACACTGAAGTACAAACCAATATTTTGCAAGAATAAAATTACTGAGTCAGGAATTACTGAAGTGGTGACTAGTTACTAATCATCTATCTACTATCCCTATCAATAGCTTCTAATTTGACATAGTTGTCGGTTTCACATATGAGCTATGTTGGCTGGATGGGAAGAATCTGGAACTGATGTATCAGAAAGGTCGGTTGGGTAGCGGCTAGACGCAAAACAGTTGCCATTACAATGAAAACATTATATTAAGGTAAGCGTCTGGCGACAGAGTTGAGGTGCCTGTCAGGTAGGAATTGATCACAAGCCACTTTAATAGCCTGACGTTATTCCGTCTGCCACCTACCCTCATCCACAGACAATTGCTTCACCGTCTTTCACCTCTTTCACCATTGCAAACAACACAGGCAAGAGAAACACTGCTCCCAGTCTCCTGAAACCAAACCACCGATGCCATGTCAAAGTCATCAAAGTCATAACTTATGCTAAAAACTAAAACTGGCATTTTAGACTTAACGATGAAAAAAACGAAATCAGAAAGAAGTGTAGTAAATTTACGATGGATGAGTATGTGTGATTGGGAGAACAATACATAGTTTTGAGCACTTTAAATAATAATGAACGAATGCACCTGTAACAAAACGGCTATGACTATACGGAGGAAGCAGCGGATACAAAGACCATAGAGCAAAACAGCTCGCTTCTCAGATTTTTAAATAAAATCAATCATACAAGATGTATACTACAAAGACCTTTATTCCTAGACTCCTATCCCAAATCCCTATCAAAAGTAACAAAATAACTTGGAAACCTTCACACCAGAACTACCCTGCTTAACACAACTCTCGATGTAGAACATTACCAAAATACTTTTTGCCTGAAATATATTCTGTCTGTCTGGATTCAACATAGAACTTGGCACCGAAGTGCAGCAGTCCGAGTTGCCACGTTCCAAATAGCACACAAATGTAGACAAGAAGATGAGTGAAGAGAATCAATAGTCTGACAAGTATAAGAGGGAAACAGAATGGGTAATGGTAGAAAGGAATATGAAAGATTACAGAGACTGAATATGCATCTGCGCTGACCATTGACAACGATTTTGAGCCATGTCACCTATTGTCTCCAGCCATTGATTCCTAGAGTCCCGAAGGCCCCAACCCCGAAGTCCGCATCTCCCTACCTGACCGACTCAGTTTAACTGTCAAGGATTTCATGGATTGATGAGGCCATGTTTTGTTTGGCCACCACTTACTCTTTTCCAACCTGCACCTATATCAGCTTGTAATGCCCGTCGGGGGAGGTGATAGTTAGGTATGCGCAGCACGTGACCGAGCCATCTCAATCTGTGTAACTTTATAGCCTCGTCGATTGATTTTCCCTCTTTGCCCAACACTCTACGCCTAACGTCAACATTACTTACCTTATTAAACCACCTAACGCGAGAAAGAGATCGCAGACATCTATGATCGAAAGCAGTCAACCTTTTCATGTCTTCAACGCGTATTGGCCATGTTTCAGAGCCATAGAGAAGGACGGAGCGAACTGATGAGCAGTACACACGTCCCTTGGTTGATAGCCGGATGTTACGCCTACGTCAGAGATGGCGTAAGTTAGCGAAAGCAGCTCGAGCTTTTCGGATCCGTGCTGATATTTCGTCACCAATCAGTTTGTTGGTGCTGATATAACTTTCCAAATAGGTGAAGTGGTCAACATGTTTATATCACTTCACTCCCTATCACTAAGCTAGGAGTTGACGTAGTCCAGTCCTGTAGCAGCATCTTACATTTTGCAGGGGCGAATCGGATGCCAAACATACGAAGATTGCTGCTCAAGGTGTTCAGAAGACTCTGCGTTTTGTCAGCATCCTCCCCTAACAGGACTATGTCATCTGCATATTCTAAGTCCATAAGACTATACCCTGGTAACAAGTCGATTCCTAAGCCGTTACGTTCAGTTAAGGATACTTCCATCAGCATATCTATGATGAAGTTAAACAGAAATGGGGAAAGTGGACATCCCTGTCGGACACCACTGGTTGTTACCAATTCAGATGACAATTCCCCACAAGCCCTTACACGGCTACATGAGTTTGAATAGAGTGCCTTGATCAGTGCAATGTACTTTCTTGGCACTCCCTTCACAGTCAGACATTGCCATAGTACCTTTCGATCCACGGAGTCAAAGGCCGCCTTCAAGTCAAGAAATATGGCAATTGTTGGAATATATTCATAATATAATATATGAAATATATTCAACGTTCAGTCGTAGACTGGGCACGCATGAATTCATTAAGGAGTAAGAAGACAATTAAAATCTCGAAGTCATAACAGCCTTTAAACTATTTATTGAAATCCATGAACGTTATTGATTAATGTCCAGTTTAATATAAATAATAAAAATAATTCTTAAGCACTTAGACCGAGGTTAAATACTTTTTACCGATGCATATAACCCAGACTTCAAAGGATGATACACTGGGCTAGTTGTACAACTAAAATATATCCGGTGTTATTAAACCTCTTAACAACAATGTTCGGAGGTAATATCCCACAACCTTGATGGGTTAAGATGCCACTTAGGTTACGGCATTTATTGATGGATAACCATTATATTTCAAAATGTAGGTCACACAGCATAGGTTTAAAACTGACAAACCTCACTGAGAAGTCAATGGAGAAACAACAACTCATTATTACTCTAAAGTCGTTATTCCCAGTGCTCATCGAGAACTTGAAAGTGCCATGCAATTAGGCGTAAGAATCACGCACACAGGCATGAAAAAACCTTGAAACCGTTCCCTACTACTGTAGAAACTGTTAATTAGGAGTCACAATTCACCTTCTTAAAGCATCATAGAATGAATAAATTTAAAACTGAGTGACACGAATATAATAAACTTACAGGCCCAGTTTTAGATATGGAATTCACCGTAAAATCTGGGCAGAACAGTAAATCCTAAAGGAAACCATTAGTTCAAGTTACACTACTTACACAAAGTGCTGACAGTAAGCTTTGAGCTAAAGGTACAAATTCGCCCTATTTGAATAAATTCAAAGTTAAAACCACAACATACTTCTCTAACCGAAGAAGGATCAGCTGGAAGTGGTGACCAGAAAAACGATCGCCACTCAATATCTTCGAATATGTACGGTAATAATCTAGTCAGTAATCTGGTACAGTTAAGAACTACACAAAATAAACGAGGTGAAAAACTACAAACCCGTAAGCTGATCCTTTGATGTTAGTGATGCCGACTCAGCGACCTGTGAGATCCGCTCAACAGCCTTATAACAGAGAGTTGCCAGGTTATTAGGAGCCTCTGTTCTTAGAGCTCGGATTTCAGCTGCGGGAATAAGGGCGAAAATATCTTGGATTGACATGGGATACTCAGTCCAGAATTGGTCCCAGAAGTTATTATCATTAGAATCCACTGGCTAGGCAATGGTAAAAAAACAGTAATAAGAATACCTGAGTCTTTGTAGTGAGTTGTATGACAGCATTACGATAACCAAGCTTAGAATTATCGCCTCCCATCAAAGTGCCGAAAACTTTACAGATCGCGCTTCCCTACACACCTTGAATAACTGCTTATAGACGGCTTGTCCGTCACATCCAAGGTCAGGTACTATTTGGGAGGATTCCAAGTAAGCTACATAGGGCTCATTCAAATGGATAGTTTTTGAGGGAGAAGTGGATAGTATAACTCTTAAGAGGGAGCTAGCGGCATCCTAAAATATCATAAGAAAACTGGAAATAGGAGATATTCTATAAGTACATCCTCACAAGAGTTCGCACAAAAAGATATTCGTGATGTCATCAAAAGAACGCCCTCAAGTCTTAAAGAAACTTCTACAGAGAAGATAAGGATCGTTCGTGCACATTAGGTGAGTGGAAACTAAAAATAGTGACAAAATATATCAATGATAGTAATGCGAAAAGCACAATAATAGTGATGTTATTGGCGTTAGAGTTTAATGAAGAGAAACCTTAGGCCCTGTTTCACCCAAGAATTGAACTTTTTTAAGGTCAGATAAGTATATCTCGATAGTGCAATATTTTGTTGATTAACTATTATTTTTATTTTTTTATTTTTTGATTACAGCTTGATTCCACACTGTATTTTTGGTACAAGTATGGAACTTTCACCATGGATATCGGTAGCTCAAATTTTGCAGGCCGACCATAGATATCAGGTGTGCGTCGACAGGGGATCGAACCTCGGACCATGTGCATGGTTAGCGAGAGTCCTAACCACTGTGCCACAGACGCACAAAGTGCTCACTTCGCCTGGAAATGCATTTCAGCAGCCGCAGGTAAAAAATAAGAAAAGATGTTCGTGTTTAACCTTCTATTGGTAGGTGCGTTATTCTGACAAGCGTCCAGTAGTCACCCAAAGATACGTGTAGGGTATCTTGAACCTTTGAATTCTTGTTTCAACGCATCCACCCACTCTTGGCGCGACTCCATCTTGTGTTTTCCTACGTGACTGTACATACGTAGTTCGCTCCCTTGTTGTGCTACCATTCAGCGCACTCTCCGACCTTACTACCCAGTCGAGGCATCAGTTAAGTTGTATAACATCCTTATTCATTGAAATTGATATTTCACTTGTGTAAAGTACTACTCTTCGGGACACACTTCCAGTCTAAAGTCTTTTTACTGTGATCTCGTTAGTCAGTACTTACCAACTAGGTGGAGTACCGATTAGGTTATTAAGCGTTGAAGTATTCAGTAAGTGAGGTTATTTGATAATAATAATTTATTTTTATATAAACATAAATTTACATGAAAATGCATGCCATTTTTACAGGCACGATCAAGTATGTTATAATGTCAAATCTTAAATTGTCTACAAGTTAATAATCTTTCAACAGTTAAATATTTGATACATATATATAATTACACTCATTGTCTGAACCACGCCGTTTAGTTATTGAATTGTACAGTTGTCCTCCAGGTTGAGCGGGAAAATCGACTTCGTTTCGTTGTCATCCCGTGGTTGTAGGCATACGATAACCAACCAATATTGAGGTAAGTACAGCGTTTACAAGGGATTGGAAGCTGTTTTAGAAAAGTTAAAGTGCTAAGGTGAAACATTAAGGCGTAATAGATTAAGTGAGTGAAATATATCATTAATAAACACATTTATATAGAAAACAGAATGGGGAAGTAATTAATCCTTCGGCCGACAACGTTCATTTGCAATGTATAATAAAACCAATATATTTTGTACTATCATGATGTCCACTTTTGGCTTTAATACAACTATATTCAAGCCAGTTGCTTTTATTTCGTGCCTTCTCGTCTATTTGGTGAACAACCGTACCCTACAGAGAATGGGAATAGAATAAGTCAAATCAAATTCATAATGAGGATCGAGTAAAGACGTTATTAGAAAATGAATGAGATAAGACATTGTGAAGTGGTATGTAAAGATTCGACAATGGATAGCAGGTTAATTCATAAGATGCCCCATAAATCTGTACAGATCCCACGTGGTTGCATCTCAACAGTAGGCTTGGCGAATGGTATATATTTAAAGGCAGAAGCATGATCTGTCAAGGCGTTCATTATTATCTTTTTCAAGATAAAGATCTAAGCCCTCATAAAAATCAGAAATATCTCGAGCCTTCAAATTGTATATTGCTGTTCCTGCAGAATGGGGCGATTCACCTTAGTGACCACCACCATATCTGTTGAGTACGTAACAATGTGATTGTACACTTTTTAGGTACTTGTATAAATTCGAGATATTGTACATAATTTTTGTTTAAATCGCTTCTTGTTGAAATATACATAATTTCCGTGTACAATTGAAAAATACACTCTGCTGTTGGAGACTTCGTCTTCTCCCTGGTCACTTCTACTTACTTGCTCCACTCACACCGTGTTGTATACTTCGGATTTATTGTAGGAGCCTACTACTTTCAACCGAAGACATTTCTACAACCGGAACACAGCAGCTACAGCAGACGCAGTCCAAACAGTTAACGTGCCTGTGGATTATATAATTAATTTGTAGCCGAGGACTTACACTTTATAACCAAGTAATCCTTTTTGTTGCTATAACTCGTCACTGTATTTTTGGTAATATATTGTGATTTAACACTCCACTGACTTGGATTATTACTTTTATACTTGGAATGTTAGTGAACTCTAATATTAGTCCCCTACAAATTAATTGGTGAGCCCGATAAGAACACGGATTATTTTGGCATATTTATATTCTTATTTTTGCTATTTTTATATTCATTGTGATTTTGTGTGTGGTTTATATTTGTATCCTAATTTGCACCAATAACCTCATATTATAATGTCATCACCTCAGTCCGGTACATCAAACGAGCAGACAACTAATAGCGAGACAAATGCCACAATAAATGCCATCACTGATTTTCGTTTACCCCAATACGGTTTCGCAGAACCAAGGATTTGGTTTGCGGTAATTGAACCGTTGCTAGAAGCACGGGGCATTAAGTCCCAAATAGCCAAATATGGTATGGTGCTGGCAGAACTCCCTCCGTCAGTATTGACAGAAATCAGCGATTTCATCGAAGATCCTCCGACGGAACATCAATTTGATAAACTTAAAGCCCTCCTCATACAACGTACCAGTTTGTCGGATGAGAAAAGAATCCAACAATTGCTCACAGGCTGTGAACTAGGCCCACGTAAACCATCCCAGCTGCTCAGGCACATGCGCCAGTTAATCGGACACCATAAAGTAGACGAGGTAGTGCTGAAACAGATGTGGTTGCAACGTTTACCTAGAAATGTCCAGCAAATTTTAATCATCTCAGGAAAGTCGTATGACTTAGACCAACTAAGTGACATGGCAGATAGTATTTTGGATGTTTTATCCGATAACACCATAAGTCACGTAGCATCTGATAGTGCCACACCGTGTCATTCCACACCCACGGCAGACACACCGATACTCGCCGCCATTGCAGACTTAGCGGCAAGGATTGACAATTTGGAAACTAATAAGTCTGATCGACAAGTCCGGAGACGGAGTTCACAAAGAAGGTCACCATCACGACGACGATCCTTCTCACGACAGCGTTCTTACACGTCTTCTCGGGATAGCAATATATGCTGGTATCACTGGAAGTTTGGACGTCATGCCCTGAAATGTGTAAAACCGTGCAGCTTTAGCGAAGCCAACCAGGCTCAGGGAAACGCCTCAGCCAGACAGTGATGGCGACAGCTGTTACTGGCAAGCAAACAAGTCGCCTCTTCTATGTGAAGGATAAAACTTCAGACACTTTATTCCTGGTAGACACGGGAGCAGAAGTTAGCGTAATCCCTCCTTCACTATCCAGGCGATCTACACGGACACCCGGAAAACTGTCTCTCCGGGCAGCTAACCACACAAGCATACAGACGTATGGAGAGCAATCCCTCATACTGGATCTAGGTTTACGTCGGCGTTTCACATGGATTTTCATAGTAGCCGACGTCAGTCACGCCATCCTCGGAGCAGATTTCTTGAGTAATTTCAACCTGTTAGTTGACGTCAACAATAAAAAACTGATTGATAACAACACCCATCTAAAGATCCATGGAATTATCTCCAGCTATTCTGTCTATAATATCAGTATTGAAAGACCAGCAGATTGCCCTTTTTCCTCCCTACTTCACCGTTTCCCTAAAATTCTTAAGCCGTCGTACAACATCGAGGACGTCCCTCACACAGTTACTCACAAGATAGTTACTACGGGTCAACCAGTTCGTGCTCGTCCCGTAGATTACCCCCGGACAAATTGGCAGCAGCCAAGGCAGAATTTGAACACATGATGCAGCTCGGCATCATCAGACCCTCCAATAGTCCTTGGTCTTCGCCCTTACACATGGTGCCTAAAGCTGATCATGATTGGAGGCCATGTGGGGATTACCGACATTTAAACAATGCCACAGTTCCCGACCGTTATCCTATTCCTCATCTTCATGATTTCTCCCTGACATTACACGGAAAAACCATTTTTTCTAAAGTAGACTTGGTCAGGGCCTATCACCAAATACCAGTTGCCCAAGAGGATATCGAAAAAACGGCCATCATCACACCTTTCGGTTTGTTTGAATTTCTCCGCATGCCATTTGGCCTAAAGAACGCAGCACAATCCTTCCAACGTTTCATGGATCAGGTCACACAAGGTTTGGACTTTGTATTTGTATATATCGATGACGTTTTAATTGCTAGCTCGTCGCCCGAAGAACATACTGATCACCTCACCATCTTATTTCAACGATTTGAGCAATATGGAGTCGTCATTAACCCCAAAAAGTGCATATTCGGTGTCTCCTCTATACAGTTTCTGGGACACCACATAACCACGAATGGTATTACGCCTACGGAGGAAAAGATAGAGTCCATCAAAAACTTCCCCGAACCAGATTCACTCAAGAAGGTCAGACGTTTTTTGGGGATGTTTAATTTCTATCGGCGTTTCATTCCTTCGTGTGCCTCCATCGTCCAGCCGTTAACCGACCTCCTTAAAAATGATCCTAAAAAGTTTCAGTGGTCAGCTGAAGCACGCGAATCATTTTGCAACGCAAAAGATGCCTTATCCAGAGTCACTATGCTATCCCATATCAACCCCGAAGCGTCGCTTATTTTGTGCACAGATGCCTCCCAAGTAGCTGTAGGGGCAGTATTACAACAAAAGATGAAGGGCGAAGTCACCCCACTCGCATTCTTTTCTAAGAAGTTGGAACCGGCTCAGACACGATACAGCACTTTTGGGAGAGAATTGCTGGCCATATATCTTGCAGTGAAGCATTTCAGTTACTTACTACAGGGCCGGCATTTCACTATTTTTACTGACCACAAGCCCCTGTGTCATGCTTTCACTACTTCACTTGATAAACACTCCCCTAGAGAAGCCAGACAGTTGGATTATATCTCCCAATTTTCAACCGACATTCAGTACATCAAAGGGGATGCGAACGTGGTAGCCGATTCTCTTTCAAGAAGTGACATTAACCAGCTCCAAACGTCGGTAGACATCAGTCTTGATCGTATGGCTCAATTACAAAAAGATGACGTTGAACTCCAAACCTGCCGCAGAAACTCTTCCTTACAACTCAAAGATGTGCCTATCCCCTTATCAGATGCAACCATAGTCTGCGATGTATCTACCGGCACTAATCGTCCATTTGTCCCTCTCAGTTGCCGAAAAGCATTGTTCGAACATTTACATTCGCTTTCTCACCCTGGAGTACGCGCCACGGTCAGACTGATCAGCGAACGCTTCGTGTGGCCTAAAATGAACTCTGACATTCGGAGATGGGCACGAGAATGTATCCAATGCCAATGCTCCAAAGTACACCGCCACACTATTACAACCCCGAAGACGTTTAAATTACCCGAAAGGAGATTTCAGCATATCCATATAGATATCGTGGGACCATTGCCAACATCAAGGGGATATACACATATCCTGACAGCGATTGATAGATTTACTCGTTGGGCTATTGCATGCCCCTTAAACGACATATCTGCTGAAAACGTTGCTTTAGTTTTTCTCGACCGTTGGGTGTCAAACTACGGTGTACCAACTACTATTACATCCGACCGCGGTCCTCAATTCCAATCGACACTCTTTCGCGAACTGACGAGACTTCTGGGAGTGAAACATATCTCCACAACAGCCTATCATCCGGCAGCGAATGGTCTAGTGGAAAGATTCCACAGACAACTGAAAAGCTCCCTGATGGCGCAGAATGATACATCTAAGTGGAGTGAATACTTACCTTTGATTTTACTTGGTATCCGTTCTACTATCAAAGAAGATTTAGGATGTACACCGGCTCAACTTGTCTATGGCACCAACCTAACCTTGCCTGGACAGCTAGTCCCCTCAGCCGATTCCACAGACGTGAACATTGCCGACTTCACTAACCGATTAACTAGACAAATGCTTCAACTTCAACCAACAGCACCTCGACAATCTCCCCGACGAGATCAGATCAACAAACATCTACAAACTTGCAAATTCGTCTTCATTCGAGTCGACGCCATCAGAAAAGGATTGCAACCTCCATACGAAGGACCCTTTCAAGTTATTAAACGTTCAGACAAACACTTTACAGTGAACAAGAATGGAAAACGAGAGACTATTTCCATTGATCGAATCAAACCCGCATACACCGACAACGACTTCGAATCTACATCGGCAACTGCGCAATCAAATAATCAAACATCCGATTCCACTCCACCGGCACCAAGTCTTATCCTCCCTCCATATCAAACACGTAGTGGTCGGCAAATCAGTAAACCGGCTCGCTACGTTCATTTTGAGGACTAACAAAAGAAAAATAATTAAAAATTATTATTATCTTTTTCGTTTAGACATTATCATCATGACCGTTAGTATTTCGTCGTAAACTTTGATGTTACTATCACTATTATTTATTTATATGTACCTCACCGAAAAAACAGGTAGTGTCCTTTCCAAAAACTATTGATCTTTAATCCATATTTTTTTTAATGTTTCTTTCCCCTCCTTAATTACTGTGTATTTACATATTTTTCTTTATACATTAAAAATCTATGTTCATGGTTAGTGCAAATTTAAGTGACATGACTTTCTATTTCAATTTTTATTGCTGAACTTATTGTATATGCTTTCAGACTTTACATGATTCACATACCTTCTCGCGTTTATGCATGTTGTAATATATCCCTATTTTTATCCAAAAGTTGCTATTACTATTATTATTTACTTCATAGTTTTACTTATCATTTTCCGGTTGTCTCTCCGGACCTCTAGGGGGGAGCCGTGTTGAGTACGTAACAATGTGATTGTACACTTTTTGGTTACTTGTATAAATTCGAGATATTGTACATAATTTTTGTTTAAATCGCTTCTTGTTGAAATATACATAATTTCCGTGTACAATTGAAAAATACACTCTGCTGTTGGAGACTTCGTCTTCTCCCTGGTCACTTCTGCTTACTTGCTCCACTCACACCGTGTTGTATACTTCGGATTTATTGTAGGAGCCTACTACTTTCAACCGAAGACATTTCTACAACCGGAACACAGCAGCTACAGCAGACGCAGTCCAAACAGTTAACGTGCCTGTGGATTATATAATTAATTTGTAGCCGAGGACTTACACTTTATAACCAAGTAATCCTTTTTGTTGCTATAACTCGTCACTGTATTTTTGGTAATATATTGTGATTTAACACTCCACTGACTTGGATTATTACTTTTATACTTGGAATGTTAGTGAACTCTAATATTAGTCCCCTACATATCTACTGATCAGCTAGCGCCACCCTCCCTCCTACTTGAAATGGTTAATCTACATTCCTGAAGATGCTTCGAAAACTGATTTCTTCGCTCCCCTTGAATCATTACACAAGCCATCAAATTTGAACGAGGAAACACAGGAAGAGATACGCCAAACAATGGTGCTAATTGTCAAACAGAGAGAACAGCACAAACGACTCAACTGTCAAGAACTGAAAGCTCTCAAAAAGCTGAAAAATAGGAGGGACATCGTCATTCTGCTTGCTGACAAAGAAGGACAACGGTAGTCATGGTCAGAGAAGAATACACGAAGAAAGCTGAAGAACTGCTCAAAGATGAGTATGTATTATCAACAACTGCCAACAAATCCCATACAAACATTAGACAACTGCATCCAAAGGACCTTAAACAAGCTCACCAAGCCTGAACAAATCACAAAACAAGACCAATGGCGAATGAAATCCAATGGACCAGTAATACCTCGATTCTACGGCAGACGCAAAATACACAAGCCACATATCTCGTTGAGACCAATTGTATCACTCCCAGGAATTCAATATACAACTTATCGAAAGAATGATACAGAAAGTTGAAACACCTAGTGGAGTCCTGTGATCACTCCATCAACTCTGCTATCCAATTCCTAGAGAAAATCAGAGGCATCCAAATAGATAAACAAGAAATAATGGTATCCTTCAACGTGACAGCATTATATACCTCCATCGGACAAAAACTAGCAAAAGAAACCGTGGAGTAATTACTTGGCAACGACGAACAACTTCCACAACAATCAAAAATGCAACACACAAGCTGGATGGAATGCATAAACCTATGCCTAACAACGTACTTCCAATTCAACGGCCAAATATATGAACAAGTCAAAGGAACACCCATGGGATCGCCAATATCAGGTTTGATTGCGGAAGCAGTGATGCAAAGACTCGAAAACATAATTCTACCAAAGATCAAACCCAAGATTTGGATACGCTACGTCGACTACACATTTGTAATAATCAAAAGAAACGAGTTAGATAAAACCCACAACTTAATAAACAACGTCTTCAACGACATAAAATTCACAAGAGAAGAGGAATCCGAGAACCAAATCCCACTTCTGGACGTCCTAGTCAGGCGAAAAACCACAGGGGAATTAGAAACTCAAGTTTATAGGAAATCAACTCACACAGACCAAATACTGAATTACAACAGCAACAATCCAACAACACACAAAAGGAATTGCATACAAACACTATTCAAGAGGGCAAGGACTCATTGCAGTACTCCCACCTTAAAGAAAATTGGAGCAAAATATCTCATGGACGTCTTCCAAAAGAATCGATGGATATCCACGGAAATTCATCAAGAGACATATACCCAAAGCCAACCTATGAAACCAAAGGCCCCAGGGAAAGCGCAAAGAAAAACGCCTTACCATATAGAAAAGGATATCTCAGAAATTACTAAAAGACTCTTCAAACCTTTAGGAATTGACGTCGTACACAAACTAACAAAGTCACTCCACTATATGACAAGATAATAGCTTTATTCCAAATCAGTACTTGTGATACAGAATGGAATTCTCAGCATTTTACTACAATATTGCATCCACTTAATACGTTAACAATAAATAAAGTTCTACATAGATTAAAGTTATCTCAGTCAGTTTTGACAACAACATATTAGCATGTCGGTAGCAAAGCCAAAATTTAAACAGTGTTTGAAGGTGTTAGAAAGGTAGATACTACTAGCATATTTACTGACGTAAGCGATATCAAAATGGTCGAGATATACAGGGTGTGAAAGAACGAACAAGAATGTTTTAAGTAGAGTTTGTAAGGAAGAGAGAAACAAAACGGCACATAACAAAAATAAATACAGAAAGAGAAAAAAGGTAGAGAGAAGACGTTGTACCTGTAAATGATGTCAGTTGGAAAGACGAGATCCATTGGTTCTACTGACTATTTAATGAGTTGAAGGTTTCCAGCCTAACGCTTTCTTTATCGCACAGAACACTAGCTAGGTAGGGTATGGATGAGTTTTTGTACTTACCAGTGCGGGCATATAGTTTCCTATATAGGCTTCTGGTTTTCCCTGAAGAGATACATGGGGAGAGTTGTGAATGCAGAGGGTGTTGTGAGTCAGATAAAATGGATTTCGCCCATTTTTCACATGAGTCCATGTGCCTGTCAACCAGAATATTAACAAGCTGGTTAAGTGGCACCGTGTGGCTTACCCTGCTGACAACCTTTAACATCCTACGTAATAAGGTATAGTTTTTCTTCAACAGCCCAGGAAAGACTAAGAGGGAACAATACAGAATAATAGGCGGAATACGAGAGTTAACAAATTGTAGGAGTAAGGGTTGGGTTACACCAGAATGTCTTAACTTCTTGATGTAGAAGGTAAGACGGAATATTTTCTTAGAAATCGTCAAGATATGAGATGACCAGGAAAGATCAGAAGATAGAGTGACGCCTAGGTATTTAATTTCCGACTTGGTTTCTATTTCAATGTCATCAATGTTGCACACCTCGTGAGTGCTAACCAGTTTGTTTAGGTCAGATTTGTGCCTAAAGGTGAAATTAACTGTTTAGCATTTGGAGGGGTTTAAGGTGAGACCGTTTTCCTTGGACCACTGGCTGATTTCTGATAAGAAGCCATTTAGTTTAGAGCAGTGACTTTGACATTTGACAGATAAAGATACAGTTAGGTCATCAGCATATTTGACAAAGTTAATGTCATTTGAAGATGGCAGGTCATGTAGGAAGAATGAAAAGAGAAGTGGGGAGAGTACAGCACCTTGGGGACACCAGCTTCAGTGAGCACAGCAGAGGAGGATTGGCCTTTGTATACGGTGTACTGCATTCTGTTTGAAAAGTAGGAATGCAACCAGTTAGTGACCCAGGACTCGGTTTGTGTCATGGAGAGCTTATTTAGCAAGAGACATCTAGGTACAGAGTCGAAAGCAGAAGTGAAGTCAAGAAACGTGCAGCGGACATATTTGGCACCTTTGTCTAATGATGAGACAATACTGTTGTGTAAGACGGCTGCAGCGTCTAAAGTACTCCTACCCTGTCTGTAGGCAAATTGTTTGGGGTCTTCGAAGCTTTTAAGAGAGGGTTCGAGTTTAAGAAGTATTAGTTTTTCCATGAGCTTTAGAAACGGGGAAGTGATGGCAATGGGTCTGAATTTAACGTTCTTGCTATTTCTAGGTTTAGGGACAGGGACTATTTTAATGTCTTTCCATGGAACAGGTACAACGTTTTCGGAGAATAAAGCATTCAGGATATTAGTTAGAGGAAAACATAAAGCATCTGCACATTGTTTTAGAACATATGCAGGTATGCCATCAGGGCCAAGACTATGTGAGGGCTTAAGAGTTTTAAGACATTTCAAAACATCGAGAGTACTAAAGTCCTGGAAGTTATCAGCTACAAGATTAGTAACGTTAGAAGTGGTTATAGTAGAAGGAGAGCGTATAAAAGACAGATTAAGAGCATTAACATCACAAGAGGGAAAAACATTACATCGCTTACTATTGCCAGTAATTTCATTGAAAAATTTCCACATGCTGTTAGGAGATTTGCATGATAAAAGTGTTTGGTTATAGATAGCATTAAGATTTTTGATTTCAGATTTGATTTGAGCATTAATCTTTTTAAGTCCTAACTTGTCTTTGCATTTATATAACATTTCTTTTTGCCTGCGAAGTTGTTTGAGATGGGGAGACGAGAAGCGGTCGAGGCGTTTGAACAGTGTTTGTTTGGGGCCAAAAGACTCAACAGCGAAAGGAGATAAACCAAAATCATCTGCAAAATAAATTGTAACAACTGCAAAAGACATTACATTGGCCGAAGTGGACGTCCCGTCCGTCTTCTAGCCGTCAAAAGACATGATATCCACTCCCTCACATCACTACACACAGACAACCACGGACATCAATTCGACTGGGACTACGTTTAAATATTAGACAGAGGAAGCAACAAGAATGCCAGAAAATTTTGGAAAGCTTGCTATTCCATCATCATCAATCAATAGACACATCGAGATGGACAAAATTTATCAATTGATAGGAAAGAAACTTCACACACAAAGGGTCAAAGTTCAAGTCAAAGAAACAATCAGTTCCAGTACAAGTAACCTAGAAGGTGTGAAAGCACACAAAAACAACCAGTCCCTTCCGATGTGGTCATCAGGAGAGATGATCAATAAACTCGTGGAGAAATCTAAAAGCTCACGTCAACATATTGAAGTATGCGTTGAAGATGTCGCCTAGTAGGGCGGTGAAAGCTTTGCAAATTAACCATTCAGTTCACAGAACACAAGCACATCAAAATCATCCACCTGAGCTACAAATCGTCTCTATCATATGTACTGTTATGGAGAAAATGTTTTACTTGTGTTTAGTGATGCTATAAAAAAATTGATGTGCCTGCAAAGAAAAATAATAATTAATACCACATACAAATGAGTTGGTTGAATGGCACCGCTTAGGTATGTGATATGGGTGTGAAGATATTCTGGGAATCTTACGTTACATCCAGAACGCGTTTTCTTAGATGGCTCAGCAGAAGGTTTACTGGCTTTCGCCGTGCTAGTGACTTCTTCGAGGACTAAAGTATATTCGACTACTTGTGGATTATAGTATACGAGAAAATACAAGCTAATAGGATTACCTTCCAAGTAAGTCGGTTTCCGACGGTCAATGCTGACGGCGTCTTCGTGGTCCTTTTTGTCTAAGACAAAGAATTCTTTCCATACGTTTGATGACTTTATATGGTCCGTCGTATGGAGGTTCCAGAGGTCAACGCACAGAGTCGCGACGGACAAATACATGTGAGGAAGTTTTCAAACACGGGTAAACGAAAACATCAATGGACTGTGAACAAAGGGGAGCAGGTTTAACTGAACGAATTCCGTTTGTAAGCCTGCTGACGTATGAAGCTCGATCTACGGCTAGTGAGAAGCTCGAGGGGGAAACAAATTCTCCAGGTAGTCGTAGTGTCGTGCCATATACTAGCTCGGCGCTAGTACGACCAGCATCGGTTTTCAAGGCGTTTCATATCCCTAGGAGAGCTAACGGAAGGGATTCAGAACAATGGGTATTGTTTGCAGCTGACAAACCAGTTTTCAACTGTCTGTATAGACGTTCTGCCATGCCGTTAGCTTAAGGATGGCAGGCTGTTGTTCGAAAACGCATGCAACGTATGATTTAATTAATGCATGCCTATACAATTGGTGTACCCTACATAGCTAGGGGAAAAATGTACCTTATTATACTATCCTTACTAAATATGCTTATTATTATGGGTAACTTATCGAAATGATGATGCCTGTAAACTGGCGACCCTCTTGTAAAAAATGAGAATATATATTACTATTATTATTTAAGTCAGGGCGAAAAATAAGCCGCTTTCAAATTTCCCCACGCAATCAGTTGTTACGGAAAAAGGGCTTCCAAAGTTCGCAATCCATCTTTCTGCAAAGACGCGTGCGACAGTTTCACTGGATATGTCCTTGAGGGGAACTGCTTCAGGTCATCGTGAAAATCTATCGATGCCGGTTGAAATATAAGTATATCCAAAGGATTCAGGAAGCGGTCCAACAAAATTTATATGGGCGTGTTCAAAATGAGCGTCAGGGAGAAGAAACGTGCCAAATAGATGTAAATGTAGTTGAAGATTGAACGATCAATTCATGGTTGTTTGCTCAAAACCAACTTCCCTAGATTTTCGCGCAGACATCAATACGACAGTCATCGTTTCATCGGTCGCTGTTCAGAAAGAAGTCAGGAGACAACCGCCAGAAGTAATATGGTCATTTATTATTGTAATATTTGTTCATAAACCTTAGATAAAACATAATTTTAAAGTTGCCTATATGTTGGTGTTACAATAAAAAATTCTCGAGTCGCCAATCGGTGTTTTGGTTTTGCGTCCGTTATTCCTAAACGTTTCTGAGAAACTCCAAGGAACAGCGTGAGTCCCAGTGTGGCAAGAACTGGGCATTGACGGTTTACGAGACGTGGCTGACAGTTTCTGACTCTACAACGTCAGTTTTTAAACGGTTTTGGACAGTTGGCACGACTTTGGATAGTCACCGTTTATCCTTACTGGTGCCGGTCAAGTTCTCTTTGAACAAGCAATATCTGGAACGTTTTTGGAATTGGGTTAAGTTCAACAATGCCTGGGTCAAAGAAGGGACAGAGTGTCTTGGATGCAAACAGGAAAGTTAGTCATGGTGACTTGTCTGTTAGTTGTAACGATGTGTCTGATGTTAAGCATGACATGGTTGATGTTACTGTTTCGCCGTTCAGGGATGATAGGAACATCAAACTCCCTAAATTTGAACCACGGTGTTTCGATGGAAACCCGGCTGATTATTTACAATTTGTAAGGGAGTTTGAGATCATGTTGAGTGGTTTTTTATTTAATGATGAATTGAAGTTAATGTACTTGATGAGATATTTCACTAGAGATGCTTCAAGAGCTATACAGTGTTGTAAGTTTATGAAGCCAAAAGAGGGCTACGATGAGGCTATGAGCATATTACGTCAAAGGTTTGGAAGACCTTCGATGATTGCAGGGAAATTGTTCGAGGCTGTTAAGGGTAATAGTGGTCAATTACAGGATGACTCCCACGCACTCACTGAGTTTTTAGATAATTTGCTGATTTACAAGAATGCATTGATTTCGATGAATTGCGTGAGTGACCTCAACTCGAGCTCAGTCCTAGAGGTAATAGCAAGACGCCTACCTACTCGACTGCAAAGGAAGTGGGTGAAGATAAGCTCCCGTATGGAGGATGAGGGTATCGAGCCAAAGTTCGATGATATCCTGAAACTGGTAAATAATAGTGTCAATGAATCTATGAGCAAGTTTGCCAGTATATTGAATCTCAGCCCTAGAATAGAGCAGTCTGAGGACGAAACGCAATCATTGATGACGAATAGGCCTCAGAGAGGTGGATATCCAGAAGGCTGCATGATGTCTAGTAATGCATATAGACTTAGAGAGTGTAACAGGTTTCGTAGTACATCCTCAACAGATAAGATACAAGATGCAAGTCAAACACGAATGTCAGTCTCGTCTCATAAACCGTTAATGCCCAGCTCTCGCTACGCTCGGGCCCACGCTGTTCCTTTGAGTTTCAGAAACGCTTAGTTGTAACGGACGCAAAAACCAAAACACCGATCTGCTGCTTGTTATTTCTTTATTGTTACACCAACATATAAAAGGAATAAACGAACTAAGGTCTGAAAACAAATATTACAATAATATATCATTTTATTACTTCTGACGATATTTTACTCTTCTTTCTGAACAGCGACCGATGAGACGATGACTGTCGTATTGATGCCTCCGCGAAAATCGGGGAAGTTGATTTTGAGCAAACAACCAAGAATTGATCGTTCAATCTTCAACTCCATTGACACTCCCCGGCAAAAAAGGGATCCAACCCTTTTTTCCTTCACGATCAATGCACGTTGACTTGGATGCCATTGCGAGAACCTGGGTCACACGGACAGAGCTGAAATGGAAAACAAACAGAAAAGCCAACACACCACAAGCATACCCACAGCACAATCTCACACATCGCTGACGACCTGCCCCTCCAGACAGAGACCTCCTCTTGACATCTTGCAACACAATCGCCACTTGCTAGAATGACTCTTGCAGAATGCAACGTGACCATAGCAGCACCTCATGATACTCTTCAAGCATCCTCTTTTCTATTCACTATCAATTATCACTGAAATCGCTTGTCACTCATTCTGCCTCAGTTCTAGTAGCGGTGACGCATGCGAGCCTCAGTCGTTTACACTCTTTCTCCCCGGCGTGTCGGACCGCAGCTAACAATTATCTCCGTGTGCATTTCATTCTCAGCGCTAGCCTAGCCTCCCTGGCGTATACGACCCATCTGCTGTCTTTAACATCAATCAATTCATTCACAAATGTAGAAGACTCGAAACAACTTCAGAAGTAATCACGACGAAAATTTTAACAAAATTACGCAATAACAACAAGATACGAAAACAACAAGTAAACACAATGAATCCAAAAAACACCAATTGATATGACACACCACACATATATACAAATAGTACAAATAACCTCGCGGATCATGTCTTGGTGGAATTCCTTTGAAGAATTGCAGGACTTACACCAGTACGCCTACAACCCTTCACAGGTTGACGATTGTAAGTTGTGGAATGTCCAGACACAAACAAGATTAACCAACAATTACATCAATTGGAAATCACACAACTATTTAACACAAACATATGTACAATCAACACATCAAATGTTGTGGATTCTGACACGACAAACTACCCTTGAAGAACTGTAGGACTTACAGCAGTACGCCTACAACCCTTCTCAGGTTGACGCCCTAGGTTGGAAAATCGTCGCAGAGTTCATTTGCTAACTTCCTTCTATCAGCTATATCCTCAAATCTGAACGGCAACACGCCCATGTCATTGTATCGTAGAATATAGATGACCAACAAACACACGACATATCTCATCAACCAAGTATAGAAACAGAGTAATTTACACCAAAGATAATAACATTCAAATAGTAACTTGAAACTAGAAATGCCTTTATTCGTGCAAGTCAATTTAACAATAACTCTCTCCTTTACACTTGGCTTATCCACACTAAACTGAGCAATATCTTTCGTCTTTTCAAACGCACCAATACTATCAAAGTCATTGCAGAAGATACTTGAGTTGATGGGCATCTGTTTCATTGTGGATGAAAACACCAACGATGACTGAGTGACACAAGGTGATGAAGTTAGCGGTGGATCAGAAGCTGTTCTTTATCGGCTCTCAGATAGTTGTCCAACTGCAAGATTACCACCACTGCTGTCTTTCACTACTAGTTCGGGTTTAGCACTATCATCTGATGATAGGTGGGCTACACGCTGATCAATTACACTGACTGTCTCACAAGTATGCACATCTTCTGGAACTGCATCTGCGTTCAATTCTACTTCACGTTGTAGTTGTACAGAACCTTTATTTAACTTAGCAGTAGTAGGCATATCCCGCATCTCATCATGATCAACCAAAGACAAATCTGCACTATCATGATCATTATCACAAATATTCAATTTACCGTCAAGTTCATCATTTTCAAACTCTTTAATAACAGAAGTAGACAATTTTGGTTCCTCCTCACAAATCATTAAAGGTTTTATATCTTCACTCTGACTAGTTATACCTTGTAAACTTGTAGGGTCAGAACTGCACTCTGAAGCAGCAACTCTATTCTGTGACACTCTATTCAACAACGGCTTACCAGTTGCAACTACAGACTTCTTCACAACACCGTTATCGTCACACAATTCGGAGTCAGACCTGGAGTTTACATTTAGCTTATCACTGAACTTGCTCACTGGTTCACAGTTCACTTCTGTATGCACCTCTTGCACACGTGTAAAACAAAACCGTGTTTGTCTTGCATCTTGTAACTTATCTGTTGAGGATGTACTACGAAACCTGTTACACTCACTAAGTCTATATGCATTACTAGACATCATGCAGCCTTCTCGATATCCACCTCTCTGAGGCCTATTCGTCATCAATGATTGCGTTTCGTCCTCAGACTGCTCTATTCTAGGGCTGAGATTCAATAGACTGGCAAACTTGCTCATAGATTGATTGACACTATTATTTACCAGTTTCAGGATATCATCAAACTTTGGCTCGATACCCTCATCCTCCATACGGGAGCTTATCTTCACCCACTTCCTTTGCAGTCGAGTAGGTAGACGTCTTGCTATTACTTCTAGTATAAAACTCGAGTTGAGGTCACTCATTCGATTCATCGAAATCATTCCATTCTTGTAAATTAGCAAATTATCTAAAAACTCAGTGAGTGCCTGGGAGTCATCCTGTAATTGACCACCATTACCCTTAACAGCCTCGAATAATTTCCCTGCAATCATCGAAGGTCTTCCAAACCTTTGACGTAATATGCTCATAGCCTCATCGTAGCCCTCTTTTGGCTTCATAAACTTACAACACTGTATAGCTCTTGAAGCATCTCCAGTGCAATATCTCATCAAATACATTAACTTCAATTCATCATTAAATAAAAAACCACTCAACATGATCTCAAACTCCCTTACAAATTGTAAATAATCAGCCGGGTTTCCATCGAAACACCGTGGTTCAAATTTAGGGAGTTTGATGTTCCTATCATCCCTGAACGGCGAAACAGTAACATCAACCATGTCATGCTTAACATCAGACACATCGTTACAACTAACAGACAAGTCACCATGACTAACTTTCCTGTTTGCATCCAAGACACTCTGTCCCTTCTTTGACCCAGGCATTGTTGAACTTAACCCAATTCCAAAAACGTTCCAGATATTGCTTGTTCAAAGAGAACTTGACCGGCACCAGTAAGGATAAACGGTGACTATCCAAAGTCGTGCCAACTGTCCAAAACCGTTTAAAAACTGACGTTGTAGAGTCAGAAACTGTCAGCCACGTCTCGTAAACCGTCAATGCCCAGTTCTTGCCACACTGGGACTCACGCTGTTTGAGGATATAGCTGATAGAACGAAGTCAGCAAGTAAACTCTGCGACAATTTTCCAACCTGAGAAGGTTTGTAGGCGTACTGCTGTATGTCCTACAGTTCTTCAAAGGGTAGCGCATCAATGAGCAGTCCAGTGTGCTTGGTGTGTGATTTTGTACATATGTTCATATTGTACATACTGAATTGATATCATTTGTCATCTAGATGTTGGTAATTCTGTTTGTGTCCGTACGACTTCCACTTGGATCATCAACCTGAGAAGGAATGTAGGCGTACTGCTGTAAGTCCTACAGTTCTTCAAGGGTAGTTTGTCATGCCAGAATCCACAACATTTGATGTGTTGATTGTACATATGTTTGTGTTAAATAATTGTGTGAGTTCCAATTGATGTAATTGTTGGTTAGTCTTGATTGTGTCCGGACATTCCACAACTTACAATCGTCAACCTGTGAAGGGTTGTAGGCGTACTGGTGTAAGTCCTGCAATTCTTCAAAGGAATTACATCGAGACATGATCCGCGAGTTTGTGTGTACCGCTTGTTGATATGTGTGGTGTGTCATATCAATTGGTGTTTTTTGGATTCATTGTGTTTACTCGTTGTTTTCGTATCTTGTTGTTATTACATAATTTTGTTAAAATTTTCGTCGTGATTACTTCTGAAGTTGTTCCGAGTCTTCTACATTTGTGAATGAATTGATTGATGTTAGAGACAGCAGATGGGTCGTATACGCCAGGGAGGCTATTGCTGAGAATGAAATGCACACGGAGATAATTGTTAGCTGCGGTCCCACACGCCGGGGAGAAAGAGTGTAAACGACTGAGGCTCGCATACGTCACCGTTACTAGAACTGAGGCAGAATGAGTGACGAGCGATTTCAGTGGTAATTGGTAGTGAGTAGATAAGAGGATGTGCGTAGAGTATCATGGGGTGGTGCTATGGTGACATTGCATTTTGCGAGAGTCATTCTAGCAAGTGGCGACTGTGTCACAAGATGTCAAGAGCATACCTTTAACTGGAAGGCGCATGTCGTCATTGATATGCGAGATTGTGCTGTGGTGTGTTGACTTTTCTGTTTGTTTTCCATTTCAGCTCTCTCCGTGTGATCCGGGTTCTCGCAATGACATCCAAGTCAACGTGTATTGGTCGTGATGGAAAAAAGGGATGGATCCGTATTTTGCCGGGGAGTGTCAGTGTAGTTGAAGATTGAACGATCGATTCATGCTTGTTTGCTCAAAACCAACATCCCCAATTTCACGGAGGCATCAATCAGCCAGTCATTGTCTCATCGGTCGCTGTTCAGAAAGAAGTCAGGAGACAACTGTCAGAAGTAATATTGTGATTCATTATTGTAATATTTGTTCACAGACCTTAGTTGTAACATTGTTTATATGTGGGTGTTAGAATAAATAATTCTTGTGTCGCCAAACTCGGTTCTGGTTTCTGCGTCCTTTCGTGCTAAGCGTTTCTGAAATCTTCGAGGAACAGGTTGTGTCCCAGCATAGCGAGAGCTGGGCGTTACCGGTTTACGAGACGTGGCTGACATGGGCTTTCGGCGTGTCTATTTTCCTCCCATTTTGGCAAGCTAAGCACATCTGTGCCCATTCCTTTACTTCATTATGAATGCGTGGCCAACAAAACCGACCAGTTGCGAGCGTGACGTTCGTGTTTCCCTTGTTGAGTACTTATCTGTGGTTCAGTTCACGGTGTTCGTCCGAGGTTCGTGATGAGTGAAAATTATGAATTGACGACCCTCTAATGAACGTCGAAATTGACGAATATCACAGTACACAGCCAGTAGTTCTCTGCCGAATTGCTGTACATCATTTCTTTTAATTGAAGACGCCTCGAGAAGAAGGCGAGTGGTTGCCATTGTTTGTTAACTAGCTGTTGCAGAACTCCGCCTTTTGCAGTGTTTGATGCATCAACCGAGATAATTAACAGTGCTGTTGGATCCCGATACATCAGAAGTGAGGCATACGCAATAGCTTTTTTAAACTGGTTAAAAGAATTTCGAGCAGACGTGTCTAATTCGATAGACTTTTTATTCCCTAGATGGTCTGTTAATGTAGTTGAAGATTGAACGATCAATTCATGGTTGTTTGCTCAAACCCAACTACTCCATATTTTTCGCGGGAGTCATCAATATAGCAGTCATCTTCTCATCGTTCTCTGTTCAGAGGAAGAATAAAAACTATCAGAAGTATAACCGTGATTTATTGTTATAACACTTGTTCTTAGATCTTCTGTAATAACATTATTGTCGGTTATATATTGGCCTAAGAATAAAAAATTCTTGAGTCGCCAATCAGTGTTTTGTTTTTCGCGTTGTTTAATACAAATTGTTTCTGAAAGTCTTCGATGGACAGCGTGAGGTTCAGCGCAGCAAGAGCTGGACATTGACAGTTTATGAGACTTGGCTGACAAGTTATATCAATGTCCGGGTCTTAATACACCGGACCTCACTCTGTCCTTGGAAGACTCAGAAACTATGCGTAACAACTAACACGAAAAACCAGAACGCAAATTGGTGGCTCAAAGACCGTTTATTCTCGCGCTAATGCAGTGCCAACCATTAAGTTATTGTACACAAAGTCTAAGAATAAATGTTATAACAATAAATCACAATAAGGCTTCTGATAGTATTCTCTCTTCCGACGAACAGCGGACGATGAGACGATAACTGCCGTATTGATGACTCCCGCGAGAAATATGTTGTTGAGTTTGAGCAAACAAACATGAATTGATTGTTCAAACTTCAACTACACTGACAAGGTCTTTCAATGGCTGAATCAGAGAGACGCAGCTGAAAATAAACCGTTGGTAATAGCTTACCAAGTCGTAATAACTTTCCAGAGCCGCAGATGCCTCTGGAAAGTTCAGTATCGCCTCGACTTTAATAGCCAGTGGGCGAACGCGCTCAGAGTCAGTTGTGTGACCCAGGAAAGCGAGTAAGTCAACGCCTATCTGATACTTTTGAATATTGATGGTAACACCATGTTGGCGTAGCCTTTCAAATGCCAGGTCCGAGAGTCTAAGCTGAGTTCCCTTGCCTGGACTGGCAATGGGGCAGTCGTCTAAGTATGAGTATACAAAGTTGAGACCGCGAAATACTTCGTTGATGGAGCTTTGGAATTCTGTAGACCGAATCGCATAAGTGGGAATTCAAAAAGTCCGAAAGGCTCAACGATAGACGTTTTCGGAATATCTTCTGGTGCCAACGTGTTTTGGTTATACGCTTTAACCAAAATGATCTTAAGGAATATAACTGCACCAGATAATGTTGCCGTCAAGTCGTACTGTCAGTCACACCTCGTAAACCGTTAGTGCCCAGCTATGGCTACGCTGGGACTGTCAATGTAGTTGAAGATTGAACAATCAATTCATGGTTGTTTGCTCAAAACCAACTTCCCTATATTTTCGCGGAGACATCGATACACCAGTCATCGTGTCATCGGTCGCTGTTCAGAAAGAAGTCAGGCCAAAACTGTCAGAAACCTTAGTTAAACCTTAATTTAAAGTTGCCTATATGTTGGTGTTACAATAAAGAATTCTCGAGTCGCCAATCGGTGTTTTGGTTTTGCGTCCGTTATTCCTAAGCGTTTCTGAGAAACTTCAAGGAACAGCGTGAGTCCCAGTGTGGCAAGAACTGGACATTGACGGTTTACGAGACGTGGCTGACACGGACCCACGCAGTTCCTTGAAGCTTCTCAGAAACGCTTAGTACGAACGGACGCAAAAACCAGGACCCAGTTTGGTGACTCAAGAATTATTTATTCTAACACCAACATTCAGCCATTTTACAACTAAGCTTTTTGACTTCTTATAAAGTAGTCTGTTCATTAGGATGCATGCACACTAATATAATATGTTCACAAACATGTACGTAGAGACCTGTTGGAAGCACTCATTAAGAAAGCTAGGGAGATGGAATATGGGGTACGAACATGTCTGGTACAAAGCAATATATTTGCGGTAGCCATAATAATCATAGTCTCAGAGCCTAACATCAAAAAAGGAGGGAGGGTGACGCTAGGTGATCAGTAGATATGGTGGTGGTCACTAAGGTGAATCGCCCCATTCTGCAGGAACAGCAATATACAAATTAAAGGCTCGAGATATTTCTGATTTTTATGAGGGCTTAGATCTTTATCTTGAAAAAGATAATAATGAACGCCTTGACAGATCATGCTTCTGCCTTTAAATATATACCATTCGCCAAGCCTATTGTTGAGATGCGACCATGTGGGATCTGCACAGATTTATGGGGCATCTTATAAATTAACTTGCTATCCATCGTCAGATCTTTAAATACCACTTCAAAATGTCTTATCTCATTTATTTTCTAATAACGTCTTTACTTGATCCTCATTATATCCCATTAAACCTAACATTTTACAGCTCTTTATGACTTATTATATTCCTACTCTCTGAAGGGTACGGTTGTGCACTAAATGCACAAAAAGGTATAAAACAAAAACAACTGGCACAACTGAGGATAAATGTATTAAAACCAAAAGTGGACATCATGATAGTGTAACAACAGAAGACAAGGGCCAGGCAACAGATCGTTTTATTATGAAAATCAACACGTATTTATACATATTTCACATACATTATTATAGACAAGCGCAGTCATCTGATTGGTTGTTTATCAGAAGTTAGGCAGACAAACGCAGGCTTCTGATTGGTTGTTTCGGGATTCCTTGACAAATAGAGTTCTCTATCTGCGAATCATATTTTGCCACGTTAACTTTGCTGTGATTGGTTGTCGAATCAGCCTTGCTCATATTTTCTCACGGCCTGCTCTCACCACAATAGTACGAGATATACGTGTAGCATTATACATTGCGAATGAACGTTGTCAGCCTAGGGAGTTTCCTTTATTCATGCATTTATCAATGATACTTGCAATTACCTATTTCATTACACTTTATTGATTCACCTTAGCACTTTTACTTTTCTAAAACAGCTTTCAATCCCTTGTAAAAGTTGTACTTACCTCAATATTGGTTGGTTATCGAATGCCGACAACCACGGGATGAACACGAAACGAAGTCGATTTTCTCGCTCAACCTGGAGGACAATTGTACAATTCAATAACTACACAGCCTACTTCAGACAATGAGTGTATATATATATCAAATATTTAACAGTTGAAATATGATTAACTTGTAGACAATCTGAGATTTGAGACTATATCTTACTTGATCGTGCCTGTAAAAAAGGCATGCATTTTCATGTAAATTTGTAAATTTGTATGAAATACATTATTATTATATAGACGTTGTACAACTAAGCTTTACAGCTAAGGTCTATGAACAAATATTACAATAATGAATCACAATATTACTTCTGACAGTTGTCTCCTGACTTCTTTCTGAACAGCGACCGATGAGACAATGACTGGCTGATTGATGCCTCCGTGAAATTGGGGAAGTTGGTTTTGAGCAAACAACCATGAATTGATTGTTCAATCTTCAACTACATTGACACGTGCATATGAAGCAGCGGGTAGCAGTCAGGGGTTGTTTTTGTGTGCACTCGCCGGTATTCACCGGTGGGTGGCCAATAGTTGCTATCCATTCTCGGTACCATATGCAGTGAGAATGCCCATGGGCTATTCAATGGTTGAATGATGCCAAGGGTGTGCATATGGTCGAACTCATTACTAGCGATTCTCAGGAGCAAGTCGTCTTGCTTTAGTAGTCACGGGCTGTCCTGAGTTTATGATGTGTTGCATAACATTGCTGGTTATGCACGGTAGGTCGTTAGATGGGCAACTAAGTTCCGGATATTTATCGACGGTCGGTTGGAAAGTTGAATCAAATATTGCTTTCATCTTAACGAATGACTAGCTGAGACCTACACAGGGGTTGCCCTTGATAGACAGACTAGTAGTATTGTCAATCAGTCGTTTTCAGTGGACGCCTACGAGTAAATCATAATGATTAAGTTGTTCCGTGCCAATGATGGGCATTGTGACGTCAGCGAGAAGGAAAATTCACTGAATAGTTTTGTATAAACCTACGTTCAGATAAACATATTTTCTGCCAAAGGTGGAAATTGGTTTTCCATTTGCAGCCTGTAAGTTGGAGATAGGTTCCTTCTGCCGATCTGCCACTGTATCAGGAAGGACGCTGACTTCGGCGCCTGTGTCGACTAAATACCGAGTCTTGCTGATCACATCATGGGTGTAAAGTAGGCGGCTAATGCCACCGGCGACGGTTGCTGCTAACGCGTGCCAGCTGGATAGTTCCCCACAGGCTTTGAGACATTTCCAAAGTTACAAGGGTTAAGGGAACATTTCGCTTCCTTGCCATAGGTGTTGTGGTAACAGCACTCGTCAGGGTTCTTAGAGAACGTGGCTTGGCGGTACGTTCGAAATTGGTGACATTTTTGCACGTGTTTGCTCTGAAATTTATTTACTGCTTATTGTCATATAATTCTTGAAATTATGGTCGAAATCTCTAAAAAACGTGTTCGTAGAAACACAATTGTTTTAGATAGTGGCTTAAATTCGGTTATAACTGCATTACCGCCTGGTAATACAGTATCAACTACTAGCTCTCAAAATGGTTTGAGTGCAGATCCCACTCCTGTGATACAGGTGAAAGATGTTCTGCTAGAGAACTCTGAGTTCTGTAAACTAAACCTCCTTTTGAAAGATATGCAGAGGCAAGTAAGTGAAATTCAGAAAAAATTAGATCAGTTTAATAGTATGTCACTGCCAATCTCAAATACCACGGAAAGCCGGTATGATATTGGTCAGGTTAAGTGTTTACTGGATGTAACTCAAAATAAGCTTTTGAATTTAGACCCAATAGCCTGTCTTTTAGAAAGGCATCCTAAAATATCTCCGGACAACCTAAATAAAGCTGAAAATCTGATTGACTGCTTGGCTACGGAGGTGATGAAGCGTATAACCTCTTCTCACCAAGCTATAGTTTACAACGTCCCAGACTCTCTGCCCCTGAAAACTGTAAGACACAAAATCCTGATTTGTTGCGGCGTGGCTAGTGTTCCATGTGAATGCAAACGACTTCGTAAAAAGTCTAACCAGGCTAATTGCCCAATCATTTTTAAATTCAGTAATTCCCTTGATGCTAGTAAGTTTACTAAATGTCAGGATCACTTAAGACTGAATAGCAGTTATAAGTCTATAACCGTAGCTCAGGATAAAACACCGTGTCAGCGCAGAATAATGCGTAGTAATAACCTGGTCACCTCCTCTAGCTTAGATGTACCAAAAAAGGATCGTGCACAGCAACAGACACCTAGTGCTGAAACTAGCATTCAGCAAACTACACAACAACCACACCTGCCAATGGAACTAGGAACTGACTTAGATTCCAGTACCCCTGTAAATAAAGCCTCATCGAAAGATGTTAAAATGACTAGAACTTCTACAAGTTGTTCTAAGAAATTTCCCCCCAAACGTAGTAACCTCACCACGATGAACAAATTTCGCAGGGTTGAGACTAATGATGGGGAAGAATACTTTGTATTCAATAAGCCTGCTGAGAGTAAGAATGCCAACAAACCATCACTTGTTACGAAAAACTCCTCTCGAAACATAAGTATGTCTGGAGGTGTTCCGCATGCTCCACCTTATAGAAAGTCAGGCTCTGTCAATGGAGTTGAAGATTGAACGATCAATTCTTGGTTGTTTGCTCAAAATCAACTTCCTCGATTTTCGCGGAGGCATCAATACGACAGTCATCGTCTCATCGGTCGCTGTTCAGAAAGAAGAGTTAAACATCGTTAGAAGTAACATAACGATTTATTATTGTAATATTTGTTTACAGACCTTAGTTTTCTTAGTTTGCTTAGTGATTTTATATGCTGGTGTAACAATACATAATACTCAAGCAACAAATTGGTGTTCTGGTTTTTTCGTCCGTTATAACTAAGCGTTTCGAAAATCTTCAAGGAACAGCGTGGGCCCGAGCGTAGCGAGAGCTGGGCATTAACGGTTTATGAGACGGTAGCTGACAGTTTCTGACGATAGAAACAGATCTGGCGGATTCAAACAGTTGGTGAAAGTTTGGATAGTCACCGTTCATTTTCCTGGTGCCGGTCAAGTCCTCTTTGAACAAGCAATATCTGGAACTTTTTGGAATTGGGTCAAGTTCAACAATGCCTGGGTCAAAGAAGGGACAGAGTGTCTTGGATACAAACAGGAAAGTAAGTCATGGTGACTTGTCTGTTAATTGTAACGATGTGTCTGATGTTAAGCATGACATGGTTGATGTTACTGTTTCGCCGTTCAGGGATAATAGGAACATCAAACTCCCTAAGTTTGAACCACGGTGTTTTGATGGAAACCCGGCCGATTATTTACAGTTTGTTAAGGAGTTTGAGATCATGCTGAGTAGTTTTTCATTAAGTGATGAATTGAAATTGATGTATTTGATGAGGTATTGCACTGGAGATGCTTCAAGAGCTATACAGTGCTGTAAGCTCATGCCCCCTAATGAGGGATACGCTGAGGCTATGAGCATATTACGTCAAAGGTTTGGAAGGCCTTCGATGATTGTAAGGAACGTATACGAAGCTGTCAAGGGTAATGGCAGTCAACTTCAAGATGACTCCAAGGCACTCACTGAGTTTTTAGACAATCTTATGACTTACAAGAATACCTTGATTTCTATGAATTTCATGAGTGACCTCAACTCCAGCTCAGTCCTAGAGGTAATTGCAAGACGCCTACCTACGCGGCTGCAAAGGAAATGGGTAAAAATAAGCTCTCGTATAGAGGAGGAGGGTATCGAGCCAAGGTTCGATGATATTCTTAGACTGGTGAAGGACAGTGTCAACCAGGCGATGGGCAAATTCGCCAGCATTTTGCATTCTAAGGTAGAACCTAAGGAACCAGTGAATATAAGGAAGGCATTTGTGGTGAAGTCTCAAGACACAACGAGAAAGGATGAGTGTATTGTCTGCCATAACATGCATCAATTGAGTGATTGTAATCGCTTTATCGCTATGTCACCCGTAGAAAGGTTAAAAATGGCAAAGCAGAAGCGGCTGTGTTTCAGTTGTTTAAAGATTGGGCATACAAAGTGGAATTGTAAGGCGACAAATAAAGGAAGTAGTGGTTTAACGGATATGCACCCACTTCTGAGAACAGTGAACGAACCTGGGAGTTCGGTTAATTGTAATAGTATCTCTAGACCCCTTGACATCCCACAAGTTTTCTTAGGGGTATTACCAGTTAAGGTGAAAGGACCGAAATCTTCAGTAGAGACTTATGCATTGTTGGATAATGGTTCAGACGTTACATTGATAGATGCTGAACTGGCTGGTTGCTTGGGTATTAAAGGCCCAAAGCAACCCTTGGTTGTAAATACTTTCAATTCTGCGAAAACAGTAGTATGTGAGCGAGTGTCATTTCAGTTAGAATCCTTGGCTACAGGGGAGACCGTGGAAGTGGATACTGCTTACACTACCTCCAGTATGAAACTTGGCGAAGCTATAGTACCTAGTCGTGAAACGGTTGTCGGTAAGCCGTACCTGTGTGACATACCTCTTCCAACATTGCAAGATGGAAGAGTGAGAGTACTCATTGGATGTAGTGTGCCAGAAGCCCACAAGGTATTAGAAGAGAGATTTGGAGGTAGAGATGATCTGTTTGCGACAAAAACACCACTGGGATGGACAGTGAGAGGACCTATACCCATAGTCCACATATCATCATTAGTTACAAACGATGGGGACAAACTAGAAACTATGATTAAAAATATGTATGACAAGGAGTTTTGTGACTGCGGTGTCCCAGGGAAAGGTCGTTCTGTAGAAGACTTGAAAGCAGTTAAAATAGCCGAGGACTCTTGTAAATACGAAAACGGGCGTTTCAGCGTTGGCCTACCATGGAGATTCAAAGATAGACAGTTGATTTGTAATAGGAAAGTTGCTCTTAAGAGACTAATGGGTTTACAGAAGAAATTCCTGTCAGATGCAGAACTCTGGTCCAAATATAAGGAAGTCGTCGATAAACATATAGTGAAGGGTTACGTTGAAAGACTAGTTGATCAAAGTGAGCCAGGGAAGTGGTATTTGCCCCATCATCCCGTCTTTAACCCGAGGAAGCCAGGTAAACTCCGTGTGGTGTTTGATTGTTCTGCGAAACACGAAGGAGTCTCTTTAAATGATAATCTGTATAGTGGCCCAGATTGCGTGAGCTCATTAGTGGGACTGCTATTGAGATTCAGAAAGTTTACAGTTGCTGTCGCGGCGGATATTGAGGAAATGTTCCTTCAGGTGAAGGTGCCAGAGAGTGACAGAGATCACTTGAGGTTTTTGTGGTTTGATGACGGTCCTTGTGGTAAGGTGTCAGAATATAGGATGACAGTGCATCCATTTGGTGCCACATCCTCCCCATTTTGTGCTAATTTTGCTCTACGAAAGGCAGTGTCCACATTTGGTTCTAATGATTTGCTGGACGTCATAGATTGTTGCTTCTACGTGGATGATTGTTTAGCCTCCTTCGATGATGATAAGTCTGCAGTTAGATTTGCAACAAGCATTACTGAAGTGTTAGCTAAGGCCGGCTTTCGTCTAACTAAGTGGGTCTCGAACAGCCTAGACGTTTTGAAGCATATAGATCCAGAAGACAGAGCACCTACCGTACGAGATTTGCCTGTTGATACTCTACCAGTTGAACGCACATTAGGTATGCGATGGGATGTGAACTCTGATACCTTTGGATTTAGTGTTGGTGATATTGATAAGCCAGTTACTCGGAGAGGTGTGCTCTCTGTGTTGTCGTCCGTGTTTGACCCACTTGGATTAGTAGCACCTTATCTACTTCCGGCTAGGAGGTTATTTCAAGAGACATGCAGGAAAGGGTTACAGTGGGATGAACCATTAAGTGAGAGGCAGAGAGAAGAGTGGAAGGGGTGGGTTAACAGTTTAAGAATGCTGAATCTACATTCCGTCTCACGTCCACTTAAGCCGTCGAGAAATCATGATATAATTGACTTCCATGTTTTTTCTGATGCCTCTGAGGTTGGATTTGGTGCAGCCGTATACATCAGAACCACCTTAATGAATGATATAGATGTTAGCCTGGTGATGGGTAAATCCAGAGTTGCACCTCTAAAGACGGTTTCGATTCCGAGATTAGAACTTAATGCCGCCTTACTAGCTGCGCAGTTATTCACAACAGTGTGTAAAGAGTTGGATTACCCCAAGCATCCCGTAACGTTTTGGACTGATTCGATGTCTGTGATATATTATATACGCAACGAGTCAGCAAGATATGCATGTTTTGTAGCTAACAGAGTATCTCAAATTCGTGAACTAACCACTGTTGAGCAGTGGAGGTACGTACCGTCTGGAAAAAACCCAGCTGATCTAGCATCGCGAGGAGTTATTGATATGAATGTTGTTAAAAATAAGTGGTGGAAAGGTCCAGAGTTCTTGCTAAGGGCTGATAGTATGTGGCCTCGTAGAGAAGATGAACCACCGATAAACGAGTGTGCCTTGGAGTTGAAGACAAGTGTCAGTTTAACATCTACTCAAGAAAGACATTCAGGTTTACATCCACTTTTTAAATATTATTCTTCTTGGTACAAACTACTGAAAGCGGTTGCGTGGTTGACACGATATGTTACGTATTTAAAGGTCATGCATCTTGCGGGATACGAAAATATGAATGTGGGGCCTTTGAGAGTCGAAGATATTAGAAATGCAGAGTTAACGATTTTGAGGGCTGCTCAGTGGGAAGCGTGGGGTGAGATTACCAAGGAGGATAGTCCCGATTTCGCAGATTTCAAGGTGCGGTTAGATAGATTATCTCCGATAGTTTCCGAAGGGATCGCTAGAGTTGGTGGACGTCTACAAATGTTAGAATCGTCATATGAGACCCGTCATCCGGCTTTATTACCTTGCTACCATCCAGTCACTGATCTCATTATAAGACACTACCATGTTCTTGAAGGTCATTTGGGTACTTCGCAAGTACTATCAAGTATTCGATGTAAGTTCTGGATAGTGAAGGGAGGTACTGCTGTCCGTAAAATAATTGATAAGTGCATGGAATGTAAACTCCGAAATGCTCGTCCAGTACAGCAGATAATGGCACCACTCCAGCGTGGCAAGCTTCTGAAGGGAATTATCCATTTGAGTACGTTGGGGTGGATTTGTTCGGACCTTTTGTAGTGAAGAGAGGCAGAACCCTATGTAAAAGATATGGCTGTTTATTCACCTGTTTGAAAATGAGAGCTGTGCATATTGAGATGGTTCATTCTCTAACTACTGATTCATTCGTGCTAGCATTACATAGATTTATAAATCGCCGGGGTGTACCGAAGATGATGTTCAGCGACAGAGGGACTAATTTTGTTGGCTGTCACGCCGAGCTTAAAGAATACTTCGAAGGTCCTCAAACGAGAGTTCAGGAAGAGTTACTGAAAAGGAACATCGAGTGGCACTTCAACCCACCACATGCCAGCCATAGAGGTGGGCTATGGGAAAGACTTATAGGAATTATCAAGCGTATTTTAAGCTCCATAATTAAAAACCAGAGTTTGAATGACGAAACGCTAGAGACATTTTTTTGTGAAGCTGAACGAATATTAAATGACCGGCCGTTATCGCCTGTGAGGGACGACGTCAAGGATTTTGATGTGTTAACCCCAAATAAATTATTGTTATTGAGAGGCAACCCTGGCATAGAGGACGCAAGCGGGGAAGGAATACCTACGATTAAAAGATGGAAACAAGCCAGGCACATGAAAGATATATTTTGGAAAAGATGGTTTAAGGAGTATGTTCTAACATTGCAGACCAGGGACAAGTGGAAAAAGTTGTGCCGAAACTTAAAGGTTGGTGACATAGTATTAGTAGCAGATAAATGTGCCACAGGTAGGTGGCCTTTGGGAGTGGTAGTAAGGCTGATCTGTAGTGGTGATGGATTGGTGAGGACGGTTGAGGTGAGAACTAGTTGTGGCATGTTGGTGCGAGATATCAGAAAACTGTGTCTCCTGGAAGGTGCTGAGAGTAGAGAGTCGGAGGATGAAACAATAGATGATTTTCCAACCTAGAGCGTCAACCTGAGAAGGGTTGTAGGCGTACTGCTGTAAGTCCTACAATTCTTCAAAGGGTAGCGCATCAATGAGCAGTCTAATGTGCTCGGTGTGTGATTTTGTACATATGTTCATATTGTATATACTGAATTGATATCATCTGTCATCTAGCTGTTGGTAATTCTGTTTGTGTCCGGACATTCCACAACTTACAATCGTCAACCTGTGAAGGTTTGTAGGCGTACTGGTGTAAGTCCTGCAATTCTTCAAAGGAATTCCATCAAGACATGATCGGCGAGTTTGTTTGTACTGTTTGTATATACGTGTGGTGTGTCATATCAATTGGTGTTTTTGGATTCATTGTGTTTACTCGTTGTTTTCGTGTCTTGTTGTTATTGCGTAATTTTGTTAAAATTTTCGTCGTGATTACTTCTGAAGTTGTTTCGAGTCTTCTACATCCATGAATGAATTGATTGATGTTAAGGACAGCAGATGGGTCGTATACGCCGGGGAGGCTAGGCTATTGCTGAGAATGAAATGCACACGGAGATAATTGTTAGCTGCGGTCCGACACGCCGGGGAGAAAGAGTGTAAACGACTGAGGCTCGCATGCGTCACCGCTATTAGAACTGAGGCAGAATGAGTGACAAGCGATTGCAGTGGTAATTGGTAATGAGTAGATAAGAGGATGTGCGTAGAGTATCGTGAGGTGCTGCCATGGTCACTTTGCATTCTGCAAGAGTCATTCTAGCAAGTGGCGATTGTGTTGCAAGATGTCAAGAGGAGGTCTCTGTCTGGAGGCGCAGGTCGTCATTGATGTGTGAGATTGTGCTGTGGGTATGCTTGTGGTGTGTTGGCTTTTCTGTTTGTTTTCCATTTCAGCTCTGTCCGTGTGACCCAGGTTCTCGCAATGGCATCCAAGTCAACGTGCATTAGTCGTGAAGGAAAAAAGGGTTGGATCCCTTTTTTGCCGGGGAGTGTCAATGGAGTTGAAGATTGAACGATCAATTCTTGGTTGTTTGCTCAAAATCAACTTCCTCGATTTTCGCGGAGGCATCAATACGACAGTCATCGTCTCATCGGTCGCTGTTCAGAAAGAAGAGTTAAACATCGTTAGAAGTAACATAACGATTTATTATTGTAATATTTGTTTACAGACCTTAGTTTTCTTAGTTTGCTTAGTGATACTTGATTTATATGCTGGTGTAACAATACATAATACTCAAGTCAACAATTGGTGTTCTGGTTTTTCGTCCGTTATAACTAAGCGTTTCGAAAATCTTCAAGGAACAGCGTGGGCCCGAGCGTAGCGAGAGCTGGGCATTAACGGTTTATGAGACGGTAGCTGACAGGCTCCAAGACTCCTAAAGTCTTGCAGCCAAAGCACCTTCCTTCACAATTCCCTTTAAGTTATAAAAACAACCCGAAGGTGTATACCGGTATGACGAATAGCAGTTGGATGGGTAGACCTTTTGATGCTATGCCTTTTAACCGTCAACCTAGGCCCAACCTGTACTACCCTTATATCCAGGAACACATGGTAAATTTTCCAGGTGTCCCGAATCACTGGTACGACCCATGGCACCTAGGACCACTTCATTGCACTCCAACCCCGATGTACAGACACCCAGTCCGACCTCCCTTTCATTCATAAATTCTTGCGGTGCTGACGCACAAATAGATTTAGGTTATGGTGACATTTTAAGCCAGTTTGTAGTATCCCGTGACTTATTCACGATATTGCTAATTAATGCACGTTCCTTAATCAATAAGATATCTGAACTAAGGACATTATTATTAGTCGCCAAGCCTACTGTAGCTCTGATTACTGAATCATGGTGCTCATCCTCTGTACTTGATGTGCATATAGGTATCGATGATTACACTGTACACCGTGCAAACAGAGATTGCAAGCGTGGTGGAGGATGTCTCATATATATACATAGCTCATTTGTAGTCAGTAAGGTGGAAGATGAAACAATGAATAATGTACCTGACTCACTCTGGGTTGTCTTACATGGAGATAAGTACAAACTTCTCATAGGCTGTGTTTATCGAGCACCAAGCTCAACAAAAGAAACTGATGCGTTATTAGCTAAATCGTTTGCACACGCATCCTCGTTTAGTGCTAATTACAAAATAATTGCAGGGGACTTCAATCTTCCAGAAGTCAATTGGCTAACTAGTTCCGGCCCCCAACGCTTCGACGAATTACTTGCCACTATAGACTGTTATGGATGGCAACAACACGTCCAGACACCTACTCGTGGTGACAACATGTTGGACCTTGTTTTTTGTCATGACACAATCCCAGTATCCACGTATGTTGGTAATCGATTTTCCAGTAGTGACCATAGAATGGTACTCTGCTCTCTGCCTTTCTCACCACTAAATACAGGAAACAAACAAGACTCAGGAAGCACAATATGTCGTAGTTACAAATATACAGACTGGGGATTAGTCCAAGAACTTATTCGACTCTGTCAATGGGATGACTATTTTACCACTGACTCCCTGGAGGCCTTAGTAACCCTGTTTTACAGGAATGTTACCCTTTGTCTAGATACAGTTGCTCCAAAGAAAATAGTGAAATTAAGTAGACACCGAACTGAATATATTCCAAGGGCACACCGTAATAAGTTAAGGAAACTGAAGAAACAGTACTATTCCACTAAGGACATATCACTATTGCTCTCAATCCACGAGTCTCTTGAATCTCTCAAGCGCCTACGCTCTCAAAAGGACCTCGACGAAGAGTTAACGGCACTTGAAAGTACCTCCAAAGTTTATAACTTAACGGCACTTCTTAAAAAACGAATGCAGTCGGCGAGGGAAATCCCATACTTACTTCACGACAAAGTAATCTACAATGAACCTGCCACTATCTGTGAACTCTTCAGTGATTGGTTTGCAAACTTTAGTTTAGAAACACATATGCCTGGTGAAACCGCTCCCCTTACTATCTCTTCCCTTGAAAGCATTGTGTTCACTAATCAGTTAATAGTACAAGCAATTAAAAGCCTTAAACCTTCCACTAGTACGGGACCGGATGGCCTCGCTTCGATAATTTTCAAAAACAGTGGGTGTGATATACCCTTGTTACTTCTTAAATTCTTCTCAATATCTATGGACACTGGCACTTACCCTAGTGAGTGGAAAACTAGCTTCATAATTCCACATTACAAATCTGGTGATAGGGCAAACGTCCGCAATTACAGACCCATAAATATAACCCCAGTTATCTCACGAATCATGGAGAAAGTTGTAAAAGATCAATTGTCAGACTACCTAATTAGGGAAGATCTTGTTACAAGGTCTCAACACGGATTTCTCAAAAATAGATCCTGCGTTACTTGCCACTTCGACTTTTTCAACTGCATCACTAGTAGTCGCGAAGCACGTAAGCTAGTCGTTGTTCTCTACTTCGATATATCTAGGGCATTTGACATGGTATCTCACAGTATTCTCTTTGAGAAGCTGTACTCTTGTGGAATTCGCAACCCATTACTGAACTGGTTAAAATCATTTCTAAGCAACAGGGTACAAATAACCAAAGTTGGATCTGTATTGTCTCATCCTAGGCAGATCTCAAGTGGGGTCGTGCAAGGTAGTGTCCTAGGTCCACTTTTATTCACAGTCTACATTAACAGCATTTGCAAGTGCTTCACCTTAGGCAAACCATTCCTATATGCTGACGACCTCAAAGTCGTCTACTCCTGCTACACTCATGAATTAAGCGATATGGTTACTAAAATACATCTTGAACTAAGTAGTCTCGCATCATGGTGTGCTGATTCCTGTCTAAATTTTAACATTGACAAATGCGGCTGGATTTGTATTGGCAACAGTAACCTTGATCTAACTCTTGAAATAAATGGGCGAAAACTAGCTAAGCTCAACTCAGTCGTAGATCTCGGTATTAGATACTCTAGTAACCTAACGTTCGCTGAACAGACTGATTATGCCAGACGTAAAACGCGAAGGCTGATAGGATGCATAACACGCAATTTCTTTTGTTGTGAAACTAGGGTTTTATTATACAAAGTATGTGTCCGACCTATCTTAGAATACTGCCCGTTTATTCTTAGCGGACTAAGACAAAATGACAAGCTTAAATTAGAGGGAGTGCAACGGCAGTTTACCTCAAGAACTCTTGGTTTAGAAAGTGGTCTGGAATACCATGAGCGATGCGAAAGACTAAGATTAGAACCCCTCTGGAAAAGACGCCTTAAGCTAAACCTTATCTTTTACTACAAGCTAACTAATCTTCTCTTGCATTCCTCCGAGCCAATAACTAAACCTACCGCTGTCATCAGTTACAATCTTAGAAATCATCACAACCTAGCTGCTATGGAGCACTGTCAGACTTACGTGCGGTACAACTTCTTCTTAAATAAGTTTTCAGTCATTTGGAATAGACTACCAGCTAATGTGCGCGATGCAAACACACTTCCAGTGTTCATCTCCTCAGTCACCAGACTACTCAAAGATGACAATGCACTTTTGCGCCTGACTCTTACACCTTCTTTTTCACCCTACATAGATATTTTAAGTTCTTTAAACGTGTAGTTACAACAAACTACAATTATAAATTTTAATATTATTGGAACTAGATGATAAACATTTCTACACAGGACAGTAATATTAGTTTACACATAATATAAAAGTTAGCATAACGGGACTAGTTAGTTTGTGTACCAAAATAACCACAGTTACTAAACAGAATATATATGTATATATTTATTAATCACTCCTTAAGGACTCCCGTTGCTTTCTTTTGCGTTGCTGTTGTTTGTCTTCTTTTTTCTCTCACCATTTCAGCTTCCATTTGACTTTTTGAATGAGAATGAATAATGTGGATATTTGACCATTTACAATGACAAATGATCTGCAAACATTATTGGTCCAGTATCTTTCAGTTGCCTGGTTAATAACGAATTAACTTTCTCCACGACGCAACCTGGATTACATTTGTGGAATATACTCTTATACCAATGGAAAAGTATCAATTTGTAATACAACGTCACGATTGTAGCTTATAACATAACTGATCGTATCTGTAAAAATAGCTTCCTTATTACCCAATTTGGATATAAATCAAATCAAAAATAAGATTCGGATTTGTACACACCCAAGTTATATTGAGGAATTACTTCAAGCTTTATTTTTTCCCAAGTATTTTTAATCCATCCAAAACTTACTTGGGTTTTTTTGTTAATGCGAAGACAATATTCCTATATTTCATGACGTGCTCCATTGAATGACTGGTTATCATATTGTTCCCACAGACCTAAGACAAAAACGCCAGCAACCATGTAACTTAACCATAAACCAAATTTATGAAATTTATATAATGCTTATCCATGCCTGTATATTTGGTGTGTCCTACACAAGTAGGAAAAAATGTGTATTTTATTAAAACATTATTATTAATTATGATTGCTAATCGTATATGTAATTTATCATATTGATGATGCCTGTAAACTGGCGTCTCTCATGTACAAAATGAGAATATACTATTATTATTATTATTATGATCAACCAAAGACAAATCTGCAGTATCATGATCATTATCACAAATATTCAATTTACCGCCATCTATCTGGTCGACTTCATCAATTGCAAACTTTTTATCACAGAAGTAGGCAATTTTGGTTCCTCTTCATAAATCCTAAAAGGTTTTATATCTTCACTCTCACTAGTAATACTTTGTAAACTTGTGGAGTCAGAACTGTCCTCTGAGACTGTAACTCTCCTCTGTGACATTCTATTAAAAAATGGCTTACTAATTGCGACTACAGGCTTCTTGACCACACCGTTATCGTCACACAATTCGGAGTCAGACATGGATTTCACATTTAGCTTATCACTAAACTTTCTCACTGGTTCACAGTTCACCTCTATACGCACTTCTTGCAAACGTGTAAAACACAACCGTGTTTGACTTGCATCTTGTATCTTATCTGTTGAGGATGTACTACGAAACCTGTTACACTCTCTAAGTCTATATGCATTAATAGACATCATGCAGCCTTCTGGATATCCACCTCTCTGAGGCCTATTCGTCATCAATGATTGCGTTTTACCCTCAGACTGCTCTATTCTAGGGCTGAGATTCAATATACTGGCAAACTTGCTCATAGATTCATTGACACTATTATTTACCAGTTTCAGGATATCATCGAACTTTGGCTCGATACCCTCATCCTCCATACGGGAGCTTATCTTCACCCACTTCCTTTGCAGTCGAGTAGGTAGGCGTCTTGCTATTACCTCTAGGACTGAGCTCGAGTTGAGGTCACTCACGCAATTCATCGAAATCAATGCATTCTTGTAAATCAGCAAATTATCTAAAAACTCAGTGAGTGCGTGGGAGTCATCCTGTAATTGACTACCATTACCCTTAATAGCCTCGAATAACTTCCCTACAATCATCGAAGGTCTTCCAAACCTTTGACGTAGTATGCTCATAGCCTCATCGTAGCCCTCTTTTGGCTTCATAAACTTACAACACTGTATAGCTCTTGAAGCATCTCCAGTGCAACACCTCATCAAATACATTAACTTCAATTCACCACTTAATAGAAAACTACTCAGCATAATCTCAAACTCCCTTACAAATTGTAAATAATCAACCGGGTTTCCATCAAAACATCGTGGTTCAAATTTAGGGAGTTTGATGTTCCTATTATCCCTGAACGGCGAAACAGTAACATCAACCATGTCATGCTTAACATCAGACACATCGTTACAACTAACAGACAAGTCACCATGACTAACTTTCCTGTTTGCATCCAAGACACTCTGTCCCTTCTTTGACCCAGGCATTGTTGAACTTAACCCAATTCCAAAAACGTTCCAGATATTGCTTGTTCAAAGAGGACTTGACCGGCACCAGTAAGGATAAACGGTGACTATCCAAAGTCGTGCCAACTGTCCAAAACCGTTTAAAAACTGACGTTGTAGAGTCAGAAACTGTCAGCCACGTCTCGTAAACCGTCAATGCCCAGTTCTTGCCACACTGGGACTCACGCTGTTTGAGGATATAGCTGATAGAACGAAGTCAGCAAGTAAACTCTGCGACAATTTTCCAACCTGAGAAGGTTTGTAGGCGTACTGCTGTATGTCCTACAGTTCTTCAAAGGGTAGCGCATCAATGAGCAGTCCAGTGTGCTTGGTGTGTGATTTTGTACATATGTTCATATTGTACATACTGAATTGATATCATTTGTCATCTAGATGTTGGTAATTCTGTTTGTGTCCGTACGACTTCCACTTGGATCATCAACCTGAGAAGGAATGTAGGCGTACTGCTGTAAGTCCTACAGTTCTTCAAGGGTAGTTTGTCATGCCAGAATCCACAACATTTGATGTGTTGATTGTACATATGTTTGTGTTAAATAATTGTGTGAGTTCCAATTGTTGTAATTGTTGGTTAGTCTTGATTGTGTCCGGACATTCCACAACTTACAATCGTCAACCTGTGAAGGGTTGTAGGCGTACTGGTGTAAGTCCTGCAATTCTTCAAAGGAATTACATCGAGACATGATCCGCGAGTTTGTGTGTACCGCTTGTTGATATGTGTGGTGTGTCATATCAATTGGTGTTTTTTGGATTCATTGTGTTTACTCGTTGTTTTCGTATCTTGTTGTTATTACATAATTTTGTTAAAATTTTCGTCGTGATTACTTCTGAAGTTGTTCCGAGTCTTCTACATCCGTGAATGAATTGATTGATGTTAGAGACAGCAGATGGGTCGTATACGCCAGGGAGGCTATTGCTGAGAATGAAATGCACACGGAGATAATTGTTAGCTGCGGTCCCACACGCCGGGGAGAAAGAGTGTAAACGACTGAGGCTCGCATACGTCACCGTTACTAGAACTGAGGCAGAATGAGTGACGAGCGATTTCAGTGGTAATTGGTAGTGAGTAGATAAGAGGATGTGCGTAGAGTATCATGGGGTGGTGCTATGGTGACATTGCATTTTGCGAGAGTCATTCTAGCAAGTGGCGACTGTGTCACAAGATGTCAAGAGCATACCTTTAACTGGAAGGCGCATGTCGTCATTGATATGCGAGATTGTGCTGTGGTGTGTTGACTTTTCTGTTTGTTTTCCATTTCAGCTCTCTCCGTGTGATCCGGGTTCTCGCAATGACATCCAAGTCAACGTGTATTGGTCGTGATGGAAAAAAGGGATGGATCCGTATTTTGCCGGGGAGTGTCAGTGTAGTTGAAGATTGAACGATCGATTCATGCTTGTTTGCTCAAAACCAACATCCCCAATTTCACGGAGGCATCAATCAGCCAGTCATTGTCTCATCGGTCGCTGTTCAGAAAGAAGTCAGGAGACAACTGTCAGAAGTAATATTGTGATTCATTATTGTAATATTTGTTCACAGACCTTAGTTGTAACATTGTTTATATGTGGGTGTTAGAATAAATAATTCTTGTGTCGCCAAACTCGGTTCTGGTTTCTGCGTCCTTTCGTGCTAAGCGTTTCTGAAATCTTCGAGGAACAGGTTGTGTCCCAGCATAGCGAGAGCTGGGCGTTACCGGTTTACGAGACGTGGCTGACATGGGCTTTCGGCGTGTCTATTTTCCTCCCATTTTGGCAAGCTAAGCACATCTGTGCCCATTCCTTTACTTCATTATGAATGCGTGGCCAACAAAACCGACCAGTTGCGAGCGTGACGTTCGTGTTTCCCTTGTTGAGTACTTATCTGTGGTTCAGTTCACGGTGTTCGTCCGAGGTTCGTGATGAGTGAAAATTATGAATTGACGACCCTCTAATGAACGTCGAAATTGACGAATATCACAGTACACAGCCAGTAGTTCTCTGCCGAATTGCTGTACATCATTTCTTTTAATTGAAGACGCCTCGAGAAGAAGGCGAGTGGTTGCCATTGTTTGTTAACTAGCTGTTGCAGAACTCCGCCTTTTGCAGTGTTTGATGCATCAACCGAGATAATTAACAGTGCTGTTGGATCCCGATACATCAGAAGTGAGGCATACGCAATAGCTTTTTTAAACTGGTTAAAAGAATTTCGAGCAGACGTGTCTAATTCGATAGACTTTTTATTCCCTAGATGGTCTGTTAATGTAGTTGAAGATTGAACGATCAATTCATGGTTGTTTGCTCAAACCCAACTACTCCATATTTTTCGCGGGAGTCATCAATATAGCAGTCATCTTCTCATCGTTCTCTGTTCAGAGGAAGAATAAAAACTATCAGAAGTATAACCGTGATTTATTGTTATAACACTTGTTCTTAGATCTTCTGTAATAACATTATTGTCGGTTATATATTGGCCTAAGAATAAAAAATTCTTGAGTCGCCAATCAGTGTTTTGTTTTTCGCGTTGTTTAATACAAATTGTTTCTGAAAGTCTTCGATGGACAGCGTGAGGTTCAGCGCAGCAAGAGCTGGACATTGACAGTTTATGAGACTTGGCTGACAAGTTATATCAATGTCCGGGTCTTAATACACCGGACCTCACTCTGTCCTTGGAAGACTCAGAAACTATGCGTAACAACTAACACGAAAAACCAGAACGCAAATTGGTGGCTCAAAGACCGTTTATTCTCGCGCTAATGCAGTGCCAACCATTAAGTTATTGTACACAAAGTCTAAGAATAAATGTTATAACAATAAATCACAATAAGGCTTCTGATAGTATTCTCTCTTCCGACGAACAGCGGACGATGAGACGATAACTGCCGTATTGATGACTCCCGCGAGAAATATGTTGTTGAGTTTGAGCAAACAAACATGAATTGATTGTTCAAACTTCAACTACACTGACAAGGTCTTTCAATGGCTGAATCAGAGAGACGCAGCTGAAAATAAACCGTTGGTAATAGCTTACCAAGTCGTAATAACTTTCCAGAGCCGCAGATGCCTCTGGAAAGTTCAGTATCGCCTCGACTTTAATAGCCAGTGGGCGAACGCGCTCAGAGTCAGTTGTGTGACCCAGGAAAGCGAGTAAGTCAACGCCTATCTGATACTTTTGAATATTGATGGTAACACCATGTTGGCGTAGCCTTTCAAATGCCAGGTCCGAGCGTCTAAGCTGAGTTCCCTTGCCTGGACTGGCAATGGGGCAGTCGTCTAAGTATGCGTATACAAAGTTGAGACCGCGAAATACTTCGTTGATGGAGCTTTGGAATTCTGTAGACCGAATCGCATAAGTGGGAATTCAAAAAGTCCGAAAGGCTCAACGATAGACGTTTTCGGAATATCTTCTGGTGCCAACGTGTTTTGGTTATACGCTTTAACCAAAATGATCTTAAGGAATATAACTGCACCAGATAATGTTGCCGTCAAGTCGTACTGTCAGTCACACCTCGTAAACCGTTAGTGCCCAGCTATGGCTACGCTGGGACTGTCAATGTAGTTGAAGATTGAACAATCAATTCATGGTTGTTTGCTCAAAACCAACTTCCCTATATTTTCGCGGAGACATCGATACACCAGTCATCGTGTCATCGGTCGCTGTTCAGAAAGAAGTCAGGCCAAAACTGTCAGAAACCTTAGTTAAACCTTAATTTAAAGTTGCCTATATGTTGGTGTTACAATAAAGAATTCTCGAGTCACCAATCGGTGTTTTGGTTTTGCGTCCGTTATTCCTAAGCGTTTCTGAGAAACTTCAAGGAACAGCGTGAGTCCCAGTGTGGCAAGAACTGGACATTGACGGTTTACGAGACGTGGCTGACACGGACCCACGCAGTTCCTTGAAGCTTCTCAGAAACACTTAGTACGAACGGACGCAAAAACCAGACCCAGTTTGGCGACTCAAGAATTATTTATTCTAACACCAACATTCAGCCATTTTACAACTAAGCTTTTTGACTTCTTATAAAGTAGTCTGTTCATTAGGATGCATGCACACTAATATAATATGTTCACAAACATGTACGTAGAGACCTGTTGGAAGCACTCATTAAGAAAGCTAGGGAGATGGAATATGGGGTACGAACATGTCTGGTACAAAGCAATATATTTGCGGTAGCCATAATAATCATAGTCTCAGAGCCTAACATCAAAAAAGGAGGGAGGGTGACGCTAGGTGATCAGTAGATATGGTGGTGGTCACTAAGGTGAATCGCCCCATTCTGCAGGAACAGCAATATACAAATTAAAGGCTCGAGATATTTCTGATTTTTATGAGGGCTTAGATCTTTATCTTGAAAAAGATAATAATGAACGCCTTGACAGATCATGCTTCTGCCTTTAAATATATACCATTCGCCAAGCCTATTGTTGAGATGCGACCATGTGGGATCTGCACAGATTTATGGGGCATCTTATAAATTAACTTGCTATCCATCGTCAGATCTTTAAATACCACTTCAAAATGTCTTATCTCATTTATTTTCTAATAACGTCTTTACTTGATCCTCATTATATCCCATTAAACCTAACATTTTACAGCTCTTTATGACTTATTATATTCCTACTCTCTGAAGGGTACGGTTGTGCACTAAATGCACAAAAAGGTATAAAACAAAAACAACTGGCACAACTGAGGATAAATGTATTAAAACCAAAAGTGGACATCATGATAGTGTAACAACAGAAGACAAGGGCCAGGCAACAGATCGTTTTATTATGAAAATCAACACGTATTTATACATATTTCACATACATTATTATAGACAAGCGCAGTCATCTGATTGGTTGTTTATCAGAAGTTAGGCAGACAAACGCAGGCTTCTGATTGGTTGTTTCGGGATTCCTTGACAAATAGAGTTCTCTATCTGCGAATCATATTTTGCCACGTTAACTTTGCTGTGATTGGTTGTCGAATCAGCCTTGCTCATATTTTCTCACGGCCTGCTCTCACCACAATAGTACGAGATATACGTGTAGCATTATACATTGCGAATGAACGTTGTCAGCCTAGGGAGTTTCCTTTATTCATGCATTTATCAATGATACTTGCAATTACCTATTTCATTACACTTTATTGATTCACCTTAGCACTTTTACTTTTCTAAAACAGCTTTCAATCCCTTGTAAAAGTTGTACTTACCTCAATATTGGTTGGTTATCGAATGCCGACAACCACGGGATGAACACGAAACGAAGTCGATTTTCTCGCTCAACCTGGAGGACAATTGTACAATTCAATAACTACACAGCCTACTTCAGACAATGAGTGTATATATATATCAAATATTTAACAGTTGAAATATGATTAACTTGTAGACAATCTGAGATTTGAGACTATATCTTACTTGATCGTGCCTGTAAAAAAGGCATGCATTTTCATGTAAATTTGTAAATTTGTATGAAATACATTATTATTATATAGACGTTGTACAACTAAGCTTTACAGCTAAGGTCTATGAACAAATATTACAATAATGAATCACAATATTACTTCTGACAGTTGTCTCCTGACTTCTTTCTGAACAGCGACCGATGAGACAATGACTGGCTGATTGATGCCTCCGTGAAATTGGGGAAGTTGGTTTTGAGCAAACAACCATGAATTGATTGTTCAATCTTCAACTACATTGACACGTGCATATGAAGCAGCGGGTAGCAGTCAGGGGTTGTTTTTGTGTGCACTCGCCGGTATTCACCGGTGGGTGGCCAATAGTTGCTATCCATTCTCGGTACCATATGCAGTGAGAATGCCCATGGGCTATTCAATGGTTGAATGATGCCAAGGGTGTGCATATGGTCGAACTCATTACTAGCGATTCTCAGGAGCAAGTCGTCTTGCTTTAGTAGTCACGGGCTGTCCTGAGTTTATGATGTGTTGCATAACATTGCTGGTTATGCACGGTAGGTCGTTAGATGGGCAACTAAGTTCCGGATATTTATCGACGGTCGGTTGGAAAGTTGAATCAAATATTGCTTTCATCTTAACGAATGACTAGCTGAGACCTACACAGGGGTTGCCCTTGATAGACAGACTAGTAGTATTGTCAATCAGTCGTTTTCAGTGGACGCCTACGAGTAAATCATAATGATTAAGTTGTTCCGTGCCAATGATGGGCATTGTGACGTCAGCGAGAAGGAAAATTCACTGAATAGTTTTGTATAAACCTACGTTCAGATAAACATATTTTCTGCCAAAGGTGGAAATTGGTTTTCCATTTGCAGCCTGTAAGTTGGAGATAGGTTCCTTCTGCCGATCTGCCACTGTATCAGGAAGGACGCTGACTTCGGCGCCTGTGTCGACTAAATACCGAGTCTTGCTGATCACATCATGGGTGTAAAGTAGGCGGCTAATGCCACCGGCGACGGTTGCTGCTAACGCGTGCCAGCTGGATAGTTCCCCACAGGCTTTGAGACATTTCCAAAGTTACAAGGGTTAAAGGAACATTTCGCTTCCTTGCCATAGGTGTTGTGGTAACAGCACTCGTCAGGGTTCTTAGAGAACGTGGCTTGGACTTAGATCGACCACGTGAGTTTCGCCGTTGAGGGGATCTCGGACGACAGTAGGAGGAATTGCAAAGCGTCTTTGACCTAAGCATCTGCTAGATGGAGTTGCATACCTCTATCACCGCAGTATCCTTACTTGAAGTCTGTTTGCCCACTGAGCATATTTCAGGAACTGACCATTTAGTTATTTCTGGAATCTTATCTGAGGAAATAGCAAGGTCATCTACAATAACATCCTGAAGTGTCACCAGCACGGTCTGTACTGACTTTGGCAGTTTGGATAAGAAGAATTCTCCGAAAAGTCCTTCATCGAATTGACTTTGACCAATAACCTCTCTCATTCTTGTTAGTATGCTCACGGCTGACTGATCCCCTAACTAGATGTTACGGAATAATTCGTCCAGACGTTGTTGATCTGTGAGAACGTTTCTCCTAAGGAGGGATGCTTTGAGCAACTTGTACCAGTTACTTACCTCTGGACTCGATACCTGCACAGTTACGCACTTGCTGAATTCCCGCGGTAGGGTGTGAACAACTGCGAGGAACTGTGAACGTTTATCGGTTATCCCATGCTCACAAAAATCAGACTCAGCTATCTGAAACCACGTTTCAGCATTATCCGGCCAGTATAATAATAATTTGCTTTATTCCAGAAACATTACTAGTGGTACAGTGTGGAATTTTCAGCACATATTTACAATATTGCATCTAATTTCATCGCACATTTAAAAGGAGTATTTCAAAAAATAAATATAAAAACAACAACAAACAAAAATAAAAAATGCAAAAAATACCAAGCAGAAAGAAAAATAAGCAACAATAATAAATAATATTTCAGTATTGCGTGGTTGAAGGTATGATATGTGTATGCGTGGTGGTCAGTAACAGCTGTAATCATAGAAGAAGACATGGAATGTTATTAGGTATATTTATAGCCAAGATGGTCAGCTAATTTGATCGAGCGACACTAAACAATCACAAAATAAACATTACAGGGTTTTTATTGTCAGCTCTAATGCAGTATTTCTAGTGGTAGTATGAGTAATCACGCATAATACGAAATTTTCATGATGGTGATAACGGCGTTCACAACCAAAATTGTCAGTTGATTTGCCGAACAAAAAAACAATTACAATACTAATATTACATGATGGTTAATGACAGGATATTTTTTTAATAATCATAGTGATAATATAGTCGGACCAGTAAATACACAAAAGAAGGAATGGAATAAAGTATAATAAAGTAAGCCTATGTCAATAATTTTAGGTAGCTATGTTGAAGAAGACTGTTCACTATAGAATACAAATAAGAGAGAATAAGGGAGACATAAAAGGGCCAAAATTATATTATTAACAAGAAAGCGAGTCATAGGTTTTGCGCTTAACACTGTCTCTGTCACTTAGAACACGGGCCACGAGCTGAATGGTTTGGGCAGTTGAGCGAATACGAATGACCTTGGTACTAGGATCACTCATGACGATATGAATACCGACGACAATATAGTGCAAAAACAAATACAAAACGGAACGAACTAACCGGATTTACCGGAGTATTTATCGAAAATGAAGTTCGCGGTTGGGCTCATCAGTTCAGAGGCTGACGGTATTGACGCTCGCGAATTGTAAGGAGTATACTAACGCAAGATCTTATACCAACAATTTCTGTAATATTCGTTTCTCGTGGACCAAAGGCGAGTGAAAAGACACGATTTATCGTCCAAATTACGAGATATATTTCGGAGCCGAATCGTGGACTGAAGCGGAAGCTAAGCTGGCTAGTGATCGCGCACGAATGTGACACGACGGAGTACCGAATGGCGAGGAAGCCTTAAGCTAAACAAGTCGACTTAAACACTACGGGTCAGCATCCAAGTCCACTGATGATACCTATGGTCAGCAATTTTGGGGAATTATTTACCGCTACACCCTTGTAAGTGTCGGGGCTAGACTTAAAATAGACCTCGATATCCCCACACTTACTAAAAACTTCACCGACCTATAACTTTACCAGTACTCTACCTAACGTGTAAGTACTGATTAACGCAATCAAAGTTTAAAGGCTAAAAATGGAAAGAATTCGTAGTATGAGTTGTATTTAATGTAACTGAATAACAGATTTAATAAATAAAGTGACTGTACAACTTATCTGCTGACTCGACTGGAGGTAGGCTCGAAGAGTGCGCTGTATGAAAGCACAACGAGGGAGCGAACCAAGTGCGTCAGGAAAATCACGGCCTAAGAAATCCAGAAGCGCCAAAAGTGGGGTGAGTGAGTTTAAACAAAAGTTCAGAGGTTAAATGTCCACTACAGGTAATCCCCCCTTAGAAGTTTGGTGGGATACCAGCAAGCTTTGGTACACAACAGTAGCGAGGCTTTGTACAATAGCAGTGAAGGAACCAGGGAGTTTGAAGATAGTAAAAAAATTGTAAAAGGAAGGAATGAAGGAAAAAAATGAAGATAATTTATGGGCAATATGTACATGATTAATGGGGTAAGACGGAATATAAGAAGAAATAACGCTGGTGCCTTGGTGTGATTTTAAGCTTCTGAGTTGTTTGTTTTTTTACAAATTTTTTATATCTTTTATTTTTATCCATTTTTTATATATTTGTTTATTTTTTATTATTTATTTATTTTTTTAACGACATACCATTACGGGCTGAATTATGTGGAGGTCTTATGATTTACCTCCGTTACCCAGGTTGTTATAGCGAGAAGACGACTCATTATGTCTAAGTTTCATCTTAGACTAATGCGCCATCCCTCCGCTTCAACCGAAACTAGTAGCAATACGAAAAGGAATGAACATGCCAGCGTATAAGAAGGAACAAAGTAAAAGCAACAGAAAGGGATGTAACAACAGGTTAAGATTTGAAAATCGGCAAAACGGATAGCGAGGCGTAGTTACAATGGCAATTGTAAAAAAATGTTGCTATAAGTGAAAGGGTGAAAAAGAATTACGAATACGGTGCACAAAATAAATACTTTGTAGCAGGGCATGAACAGAGTGAACATAGTCGGGTCTGTGACTATAGAATGAGAGGATGAACGTGTACGGCATAGAAGTGACACAGTCATGGGCAATAATATGCAACAGGTCATGAAGCTATACAGTACGAGTTTTTTTAATTTTTAATAGTTTTTTAGTTTTTTTATTATATTATATTTTTTTCTATTATTTTTTTCGCAATTTTCTCGTATACGAAAAATAAAATATATACATATATACTAAAATGTTTGAAATGTCCCAATTGTGTGTACTACAAAATGACGTTAACGCCAATGGGTCTAGCGAGTGGTTTGTGGTAAAATGAAAAGAAAATAGTATAAACTGCTGTTGGTTCTCTGTAACGAGAGAAAAAATTAAAAGGATTAGTACTCGGAAAAAAATGTATCCAGGAGCGGAACCAACTAGAGTAAATATAGCAAAATGGAATTAAAAAGTGTAACAAGAAATAAGAACCACAAACTAGCATTAACTATGGAGTAATTCAGGGAAGGAATTCTGCATATCTCTTGGGCCAGTGCACACGCCGACCTGCGCGTGTGACAGGGGCTTTACTAGCGACCGTAGGAGGATCGTCATTCGTCACCGGGGGTGAGGTCGTAATGGAGTCCGGGCTAGTACCAGGTTCAGTGGGGCTATTTGGATGAGCTGGCGTGGAGGGTATCGATTCTTCGATGTACGCCGCTTTAAGCCTGTCAATGCTTACCGTGTCTTGGCGGCCACATCGCTCAATAACGAAAAATTTATCTTTGCGACTAAGGACCTTGAAAGGTCCATCATATGGAGGTTGTAGTGGCTTGCGCACAGCGTCATGGCGCACGAAAACATGAGTACAATCATCCAGCCGATGATCGACATGTACTTTCCTGTTTTGCGTGCGTGTGGAAACGGGTCGGATGCGCTGCATAAAACTTTTAAGACTCTGGGCATAACAGGCGCTCTCGGGGAAATTTGGCTCGGAAACATCAGGAGAGATAAGCTCACCTGGTAAACGAAGGGTAGTGCCATACACCAACTCGGCTGGAGAGCACTTAAGATCTTCCTTTAGTGTAGCACGAATGCTGAGTAGGACCAAAGGCAGAGAATCTGTCCACCTACTGCTATCTACTGCCATCAACGAGGCTTTTAGCTGACGATGGAAGCGCTCTACTAGTCCATTCGACGCTGGATGATATGCGGTTGTCCTGATGCGTTTGCATCCCAACAGCTCTAACAGTTTCTTGAAGCTGGTTGATTCGAATTGTTGCCCACGGTCGGTAGTGACGGTAGAAGGGCATCCGAAACGAGCAACCCAGCCTTCCATGAACATACGGCAGGTGGTTTGAGCCGTTACGTCTGGTATAGGAAAGGCCTCAGGCCAACGTGTAAAACGATCTACGCACGTAAGCAAATACGAGTAGCCGTTTGAAGGAGGTAGGGGACCCACGATATCCAGATGTACATGGTGAAACCGGGCATCTGGGTTGCAAACGTCCCCAACGGCGTGGTATTATGCTTGGCTACTTTAGAGCGTTGGCAATTGACACAAGCACGTGCCCAGTTACGCACGTCACGATTAACACCAGGCCACACAAATCTGGCCGAAATCAACTTATCAGTCGCTCTTATCCCAGGGTGGGAGAGGTTGTGTAAGCACTCGAACACGGTGCGGCGCAAAGACATGGGGACGATAGGTCGAGGAGTGCCCGTTGACAAATCACACAGTATGAACGCTTCACTGTTCGGCAACGGGACACGTTTAATCTTCATGGAGGTTTTCTTCGACAAACTTTCGAAGTTCAAATCAGTCCGTTGGAGTTCAGCCATTTTGTTAAGATCGATGGCTGGTGGCATCGACATAGTGCACACGCGAGATAAAGCGTCTGCAACAGGATTTTCAATCCCAGATACATGCTGGATATCGGACGTGAACTGTGAAATGTAGTCCAGGTGGCGTAATTCACGTGGTGAATACCTGTCAGAAGTGGTGCGTAAGGCATACGTTAATGGCTTGTGGTCGGTAAATACTGTGAATTTCCGACCTTCGACGAAATGGCGAAAATGCTTGATAGCGGCATAGATGGCGAGGAGTTCTCTGCTAAAAGTGCTATACCTCGCTTCAGTCGCCGACAACTTCCGAGAGAAAAAGGCTACCGGTATCCATGAGTTGTGCGCTTGTTGTTGTAGTACAGCTCCAATGGCTGTGTTAGATGCATCAACCGAGATGCTAAGCGGAAGTTGGGTGTCTAGGTGAACTAACATGGTTGCGTCTGCAATCGCTGATTTAATTTTCTGGAACGCTTCCCTAGCCTCTTGTGTCATGCTGAAGGTTTTGCATTTACCCTTCAGAAGGTCTGTGAGTGCATGTAAAATATGTGCACATTGAGGAACGAAACGTCGGTAATAACTTACCATGCCTAGGAATGTGCGCAAAGATTTCATGGACGTAGGCTCTGGGAAGTTTTGTATGGCTAGTACCTTCTCAGGTAACGGTCGAATGCCATGTTCGTTAACGACATGTCCCAGAAAATTCAACGAATGTACGCCAATCTGGCATTTTGACATGTTAAGTGTCAAACCGTGTGTTGCTAATCGCTCAAAAACTATCTGCAAATGCCTACGGTGAGTAGCTTCATCTGGGCTAGCCACGAGAATATCGTCCAGGTAGGCATACGCGCAATCTAATCCGCGCAAAACATCATGTATGAAACGCTGGAATGTTTGTGCGGCGTTGCGGAGACCAAACGGCATGCGGAGGAATTCGAAAAGACCAAAAGGAGTGATGACTGCCGTTTTAGGAATATCCTCAGGATGAACTGGGATCTGATGATATGCTCTAGTTAAATCAAGTTTACTGAAAACCGTTGCACCATTGAGGGAAGATGTGAGATCATGTATGTGGGGTACCGGGTAACGATCTGGCACGGTCTGCGCATTAAGTCTGCGATAATCGCCACAAGGTCGCCAATCTAACCCGTTATTCTTGGGTACCACGTGTAGAGGTGACGACCACGGGCTGCTTGAAGGCCGGATGATTCCAATTTCTAACATGTGTTCAAACTCAGCCTTAACGGCTTGTAGTTTTTCCGGAGACAACCGTCGGGGCTTTGCGAAAACTGGCGGACCAGTCGTAACAATATGATGTGTGACATTAGAAGTCACGCTTGGTAGACAACGGGTAGGTTTAAACAAGTCCGGAAAGGATTGAAGTATATCAGAATATGGTCCAGCTAAAGTTGGTGTAGCGTATACTGGGCTGAGAGCTGGGCCTTGTGTGACGATACCGCTGACGGAGAGGTTTGTGACAGGATCTCTTAACTTATGATTACCTGTATCTACCAGTAATTGGTAGTGCTGCAATAGATCCATGCCAATTATACCTGTGGTAACGTCTGCCACCAGGAAGACCCAACGAAATGAACGACGCAAACCGATGTTAAGGTCTATAAAGCGCCTGCCGAACGTAGCAATTGGCGAACCATTTGCGGCTCGTAGTTGAAGAGACATTGGCCGCCTGCGCTCCTCTACTGTGGGTGGGATTACACTGACCTCCGCTCCGGTATCAATTAGGAAGCGTATCCCCGTGTTACGGTCGGTAACATAGAAGAGGCGACATGAGAGTGGTTCGCCAGCGACGTTAGTCGCCAGTACGTGCTGGCCTGCTAGTTTCCCGATTGTTGAACATCGAAGGTGCACGGGCGAGTGCACTTTTGGGCTTTTGCTCCGTAACGTCGATGATACCAGCACACTCCAGGCTGGTTACTTCGGGACTGTCGGCGCTTGCTGCTAGCACGTGACAAGGGTCTACTACTACGCGAACTCGAGCGACTGCGTGCACGACTCCTGGAGTTCATCTCCTGTCGTATACTACAGATCTCCTCGTATAGCTTGGCTATATGGGCCACCGCGTCAAAGCTTGATGACCCCCCGTCAGAAGAATCTTTAGTCTGAGCGGGGACAGCGGTTACTGTTGCGGAAATGCCAATTTTAGGATTGATGGCCTCTACCGCTCTATCAGCTGCCTCGGCTATCTCCTGTAAGGGGTACTTGTAGATCGGTGCCAAGATACCCTGGACTGTCTGAGGTAATCTTTGAAGCCAAAGCTGTTTCAGAAAGACCTCGTCAATTTTAAAGTCCGTCACTAACTGCTTCATCTGCCTCAACATTTGTGAGGGCTTGCGGTCACCTAACTGAACATCTCGGAAAAGTTCCTGCACTTTCTGTTGGTCAGTAAGTGCGACTCGTTGAATTAACGCCTGTTTGAGCCGCTCGTACCGATCCGGAGACGGATCTGCAAGAACGTCAGACACCTCGTCTATGACATTTTCAGGCAGGCTCACAATCACGTGGTTTACTTTGGTCTCTTGTGAGTGTATGTGTCTAATGGCAAACTGAGCCTCTATATGATTGAACCATGCAGCTGGACGATGTGTCCAGAAGGCGGGGAGTTGCAGCGTTATAGCCATCTCTGACGCAGAACCGTTGTCAGCCATCTTGCACACAAGACAAAATATTAACAAGGTGATAAAAACCAATATAAGTACAAACAAAACAAATCAAATCTTTATAACCGTGCGTGAAAACAAAAAAAATTAACAAAATAGACGGTATGTAAAAAGAATTATTAACACGTTAAGCTACTATGGCGGAAAACGGTGAAAACGGGCTCACCACTTGTAAGTGTTGGGGCTAGACTTAAAATAGACCTCGATATCCCCACACTTACTAAAAACTTCACCGACCTATAACTTTACCAGTACTCTACCTAACGTGTAAGTACTGATTAACGCAATCAAAGTTTAAAGGCTAAAAATGGAAAGAATTCGTAGTATGAGTTGTATTTAATGTAACTGAATAACAGATTTAATAAACAAAGTGACTGTACAACTTATCTGCTGACTCGACTGGAGGTAGGCTCGAAGAGTGCGCTGTATGAAAGCACAACGAGGGAGCGAACCAAGTGCGTCAGGAAAATCACGGCCTAAGAAATCCAGAAGCGCCAAAAGTGGGGTGAGTGAGTTTAAACAAAAGTTCAGAGGTTAAATGTCCACTACACCCTCGGGCCAATTTCGAAATCTTAATCTTTCCTCACATTTTTTCTTTTTCTTTTACCTAATTCCATCTAATACTCTGGTATATTTGTTGTCTTTAGTATCGAAAGGTAGTTGCTTTTGAAGTGGAGGAGTGTGGCATTGTTCTAAGACACAACTTAGAGATAATAAGCCACTTTTTTCCCCCATGGCAGCCTGGGCAACAGGGATATAACATCAGCCCTCCACACATGTAAACCCGGAGCATAAAAGGGCTTGGAGGATCAACTATCGTGTTACGCTTTGCCTTCGGTCTACGCGGGACGATTACTACAGAAGTTGTGGGTATTAGATCTCTCGTCAGTATACTTTATTCTCTCCGTAAACGTCAATACCGTCAGCCTCTAAAACAGTATAGACTAGTGATAACACGAAACTGCCAACGGCACACTACATTTCAGACTGTACTCGGAGGTTATCTTTATTTCGGAATGAGCTTTTTTAAACAAAAGTCATATAAAACGTCTCTGATTTGATCGTCCAAATTACTAGATATATTTTGAGACCAAATTGGAGTGCAAGAGGGTTGCTTAGCTGGGAGCCTTCATCTAAACAAGCCAACTTAAACAGTGAGGGTCAGCATCGAATATTCAGTGATGATTGCCGTGGTCAATAATTTTGGGGAATTATTTGCCGCTACACCGTCTACTCGCTTTGTAACAACGGAAGACAAATCAACACATATTTATAGATTTTCATGTACATATTAAGGATTATTGTTAGCAGAAAAACACAATCCCCTGATTGGTTGTTTCTCATAGAAAGTTAACCGTGCATCTCTTTGTGGCTGTTTCTTGAATGTCAGATCATCTTGCGTTAAATGTATCCGCCTACGCAAAGTCTTTGTTCTCATTTTCCTCACGACCAATATTGGGGACATAAACATTGGCGTAAATCATTGTCCACCAATTTTGACTAACAGCCAGCTCTGACCACAGCTCCATTGGTAAACATGTTGCATACTTTGAATTTTCGCGGGAACCTCTTATCCTTATCCGAACACTATTTCACAACCGGTACGCAGCTTCTACCAGTAGATACGACTCCAGCGTGGACGCTTGCGGATTATATTGATAATTCGTAACCGTACTGTATATCCAAATAACCGTTTAATGATAACTCATTACTGTATTTTTTATGTTATACTGTTACACTATCATTTCACCAACTTGGATTTTATTCACATAATTGTTCCGTGATTGAGCTCGCTAGAAAGTCCCTTACGGACTTTGCGTCAGTGCTTTTAACCGATTTACTCAAGGAGGGTTTGAACAAATGCATAAACTGATTAGAAAAGGATTAACACGGTCTTCAAGCGTCCTATCCTCAATCAATAAATCTGAATCCGTTTATGTACAGCACTGAACGGGATGTATCCAGAGGTAAATCTAGTCCCTCTGCGGCATGTACTACTGAAAAGATCTACAAGTAGCATACAGACACACATATAAATATGTATATTATCTACAAGGATTTGAAAAAAAAGGAGAGATGAATAAAGTGGCAAGGAGGAAGAACGAACTATGCTTGTGAAAAAATATGGAAAATATGATGGAAAGACAGAGAAGCACAATACCGACAACATGCGCAAGTTGTGGTTCCAGTGTATGATGGACATATTTCGCCTATATCTGTACATCAACTTGCTATTAAATAGTTTCGTTGCCAATTATTCTTGTATTCTACCGTTATATCTGTATTCCTACTGTTTGGCACGGTCGAAAGTCGATAAGCATTCGTCACACGTTACCTCCAACTTTTTATATCGATTCACATACAACTGTTGCTGCAGATACAAGCAAGGGCCTATAGCGGTAGGCAACTGCCCAAAATTATCAGCCACAACATTAATCCCTGAACACTGTATGCTGACCCTCAGTGTTTAAGTCGATTTGTTTAGCAGAGGGATTACGGACAAGCATCCATGCCATCGTGTTAAGTTCATTCGTTCGCACAGGAACCCTAGCTGGTTAAACAATCATCTAGCACCCCGATTTGCTCCGGAAGTACACGTCGTAATTTGGCCGATCAATTCTGTTAATATATATATATATATATATATATATATATATATATATTTGTAATTTGAGGTAACCTTATCATTCTTATATTTTATTTCCCTGCCTTTCTTACAAGAATCCTTACTGAAGAATTGATTTATGATAATGAGCAAATGTTAGAATTTTATTATACCTAGATTTATTAAACACCATAGGTTGTACTTCAGCGGGTGAGAAGCGTCGAAATAAAACGAATCCGGGATACACTACACCAACGTTTATTCTAAATCTGTTATATTTTAAACAGGAGATTTAGTGTGTGTGCTGTATCACTGTGAGCTTTTATCAAATGAACTTATTCTTTAGTGCGTTTTCTTTTCTTTATGATAGTTGGCGGTCAAAGTAGTCTTCATTAGCCAATTACATTTAAGCCACTGGCGGTCAATCTCTTGGATTGTATTACTGACTACTGGTCATATGAGATAACTCCATTTATCTTGAAATGCTACACTAAGTTGTTCTAATCAGTAATACATGAATGCGATATTAAGCTTTTAACTGAAATTTTTATATTTTCATGAGGAAAACAGCCAAAATTTACCTATCAAAGCTAAAACCACAGTGATCTTGTCCAACCAATCAGAATTCAGATGAGAAAAAGCACATAATAGTGAAAAATGCATTAAAAACATTGCAAACATGATATTGCATTCAATAATTATCTCTTATGCATTTTAAGAATGTCTTCTAGTGGCTCCAAAGACAATCCATAGAGAAATCATACTATAAGCGATACATGTAGATCTATTGATAGTCTTGATTCCATTCTTTAACCTACCCATAACTAAAACACTTATGCAAACCTTAAGCACACCTAATAGCTTCGACTTACGGTCAACCAAGAGAATAACGACGACGGAGTGTGAACGCTTAAACGACCCAAAACGCATACCGTTTGTTGGATTATAGGATCTGATTTTTTCACAAGATCAGTATAAACACTGTGCATGAAATAAGACACAGATACTGGTTGGACAATGGGTCAACAGCACGTTAGGGTTAGGATTGAGTGTATTACTATTATTTTCTGTACTCTTCTCGTAAATAAGTAAGTGAAAGTGGAGGGGGTCGTTATTCATACAGCGGAAACCATTCCGATAGGTACTGAACTTAATGACTAACATCTTTAATTGTAATTGGGAAGCGCTCTCGATCTACGTCAGGAAAACATATCGTCTTCAATATATTTCATTGCTATTATCTGTATTTTTGTTGTAAACAGACAGCTTTTTCATGCGAAAACTACGGCGTCATCTCACTGGTCATTCTAGGGTCACACTCATGGCGTTCACACTCCACAGTCGCTATTCTTCGTGTTTCGTTTATTTACTTGATTAATAGTAGCCTTCATGAAACTCATTCAATCAATCCATAAAGGTATGCATGATTCGATATAGGATGACGTTTCGTAGCATCCTGTGAATCTGACTGATTCAACTTTTGACAGACTTGAAATTTTGATCATGGCAGTTTAACTTCACCATCACAATCAATGTAGTATCTACGAGAATACTTCATTCAAAAATAACTCAACATGTTAGTACCAAGAACCAAAAGACTTTATTATCACAAAAGACGATAATGAGAAAAGCAAATATACGTGTAATAAATAATATGAAATGCAAGACAGTAAAAATAACCTATGTATGTATAAATCAATGAGATCACAGTGAGTAATACAAAACCAAGGAATGTTCAAATGCAAAGCGAACAAATAAATGAATAAACAGTTTTAGTTAAAACTATATAATCACAAATGATTGAAAATGACTATCACACGACAGAAAAAAGAAAAAAAAAGAAAACCAAATCTATCTAATATAAGTGACATGGAGAAATAATCGTAGATATGAAATCTGAGATAGAGAGAGAGAGGAAAAACGTAGAAATCTATAGCACTAACCACAAAACTGAAAAGGACGCACAGTCAACAAAAAACAGATGCAAATAATAATAATAATAATAGTATTAATTTAATATTTAAAATATACAAATGCAAAAGAGAAGTCATGTCGGCAAACTAGTCTTTAAAACAAACTTAAACAAACACACAATACAATGAACTTTATCAGTGGTTTTTGTTCGTCTGTACATATGACCTTGACTATTGAACAATTGAAATTGACCATTCGTTGATTTGAATATCCATTTTACATTTACGTATGCATATATATGTGCATATATAATCTTTACAGTCTGCGTTGAGAGAACAAAAATGTTTTTGTTTCAGTGTCAGATCTGTTAAAGAAAAAGTAGAAAAAACAGTTACAAATTACACAGGTTAAACTCAACGGAAAGACTAACATAAAATGGATATCACAGCCAAATGACCTAGCTGGAACCAACCAATCATATTCTTCTTGGTAGACAGTGGTATTTATAGGGCAAAGCTCAATAATAGCATCCCAAAGGATGTGAACGCACGAGTGACCTTGAGTCAACCAATCATAAAAATGAAGAATTTTTGCATGAAAAATGACGTATATTTACAAGAAAATGCATGAAAACACATTATACACAGGATATCTTTCTCTGATATGACTTAAAAGTACTTCCCAGTTATAATGAGGAGTATCAGTTGCTAAGTTAGACTAGTTGCTGTAGATGTATTCACAGAAATGACTGAAGATGAGCTGTTTTTGTGAATCGTTCATCTCTGATATCCTGTTGTCCAGTCCTCCCTAAATCCCTCAGTTGAATTACTATGGTTTCCAGTAAGAGGATCGACAACTATTTACCAGGGAAATGTGGATAATAAAACAAATTAAAATTAATGACATCAACTATAAATCTACTCCTAATCATAACCCTTATCCCAACCGTAATTCTAAACCTAATGCTAATTATAAACCTGATCCTAACCCTAAACCCCAATTATTACCTTAACCCTACTCCTTACCCTAACGAGCTATTAACACGTTGTCGAAACAGTACCTAAAAACGTGATCTGGGTAAAATTTGCTGCTTAGCTGGTAAATGGCGTTAATATTTCAGCTATGATAATGACAGGTGGCGTTAGCCAACGAAAAGCGTGCGTTCAGGGTCATTGGAGCGTTCGCACTCCTAGGATGCTACTGTTGAACTTTTCCATCTATAGTGTATAAAAAAAGTACACTGATTGACAGGATATGGATATAATAATAAGAGTGGGCGAAGTTAACGTATCATAACTAAAGTCAAGGTCTTTCAAAAGTTGACCCTCACGAACCAATCAGATACAGGGAATGCTATGATCATTCCAAATCAAATCCTGCCTATTTTTTGGACTGGACAAGGTAGATACAATATTCCACTTATTCCCTAAGTACTTTGATGTGAATCTACACTGTTAGGTGGGGTTATGGCTTTTTAAACTATGGTTTAGGATCAAGGGTTAAAGTTAGGATTATGGTTGTGGTTAGGAGTAGGTTAAACAACAGTGTCAGAAATATCAATAGATCTCAAAGTACCCCGACCTACAGTCACCTGGATGAATGGCTATATCGCGCATGGTATGATTTCTCTACAGATCATCTGTGTAGTGACTGGAAGACATTCTTACAACACATAAGCTACAACTATAAAGTGTAATTTGATGTTGGCAATATTATTTAGTGCATTTTTCAACGATTATGCGACATTTTTGCATCTGAATTCTGATTGGCTGCTCAGGATCACTATGCTTTTGGCTATGATACCTTAACTTTACCTGAAAATCAATGAAGTAGGGTATGAGGCTATAATGTAGCGCGAAAATAGGTGCGAGTTTTTCATAGGAGTGGTTAAAGACACACCTTTCTAAACCGTTTTTTTAGATATAACCAAAATTCTTCATCAGAATTTGTACGAGTACGCGTTATAGGGATCCACTAGTTCTGATGAATGAGTGACTTTATGATGAACATGACCTAATGATGATAGTCAAATGGCTCAGCGCTTCGAATGGAGTCTGTCCATGATCCTCGTTGAATTTTTCACACCAAGAGGAAAGAATAGACATCACAGTCAATGGCCTTGAACCTACCAATTAGATCTCACAGTATTACCACAAATGACTGCTTTGCATAATCTTCCTTGCAAGTTTCACCATCATTCATGGGTTAGCGTGGGAGGAGGATGAAAGTAGAGCTATGGGTTAAGGTTAAAGTGTGACATGCAACGATGATTATGCGAAGAATTCATTTGAAATGCTGAGGTGATGTCACTATCATCACGATAGGTTATATCCATCATACAATAAATCATTACACAGAATTAGTGGATTCAATATAACTGGAACTCGTATACATACATTCTAGTCTGTTTGGTATATAGCCACTCCTATGCAAAATAAACCGAAGATTTCTTCTGCAGCATATTAGAGACATACACCTTTTATAATCCATTTTTGTTACATATATACCCATTAAACGTATTCTTTTATATTGACTGGCTGACTGCTTTCAACGTAGAACTTTGCACTAATGTGCAGCAGTTCAATTCGCCGCACTCCCTCCATATAGCACACAAAGCAAGAGAAGAAAGTAGGAGAAATGCAAAATAAAGACAGTAAACAGGGATATGACACAAAACGAATAGTAATAACGAAGAACAATATAGTTTCATCGGGCATTATAGGTCACAACGAGTGGATGCATCTGCAACAGCCTTTGACAATGAGGATTTTGAGCTATACCCCTAATTGTCTCCAGCCATTGGTTTTTACCGTCCCGAGGACCCCAACCAGCCAGGAAGTCTACACCTCCCTACGTGGCTTAAACTAAGTGTTATGGATTTCATTGACTGATGAAGCCATGTTTAGTTCTTACCCAACATGATCATATGTAAGCTTACATTACCCGTTGAAGAAGGCTGAGGCCTAATCTCAATATTGCTCACCTTAGTATACCACTTCACACGGGGGAGAGAACGCAGACACCTATGATCAAAGACAACTAACTAGGCTTTCCATGTCTTCCACTTCCAATGGTCATGTCTCAATCACAGTGATAAAGGAGGACGGAGAGGACTGCTAAGCAGTACACACGCCTTTTGGCCGATAGTTTGCCGGTTATCACGTCTACTAAGTCAGAGACGGTGTAAACTAGCATATGCGAAACTAGCATTCTGTATGCGTGCCGAGAGTTCGTCAGCGATCAACCCGTTGGCGTTGGCTGATGCAACTTCCCAAGTGAAGTGGTCAACACTCTCTACCACTTCGCTACTCTATATTATACCTCTCTGTTAATCAGAATAAATTATATCGGATAACATTAGATGATGAAGACGACTGCAACAATTCACTAATCGAACATCAGTAATTCTTATTGGATAAATCGGTCGGTAATTTTAAAATTAAATTTTAGATTCAGAAATTATTTAGGGAGAAGTTAAACTTTAGGTACGAGGATAAAACGGAGAACAGACAAATGACCTTGAATGCACCAATCACATGAGAAAGACGACTTTTACGTATAAAGTAGGTATATTTATAAAAATAATGAATAAAAGGGTAGGCAAATGCTACACAGGATACCTATCTCTGACGCATGACAAAAACAGCTCTCATTTGTTGGACTGCAGTACCAATATATTAATTGTTCCACACATTACATACATGTATTCATCTAGGTCCTCTAACTCTCGCCCTAACGTGAAACTATCCTTAAACTAACCGTAATCTAACTCCAACCAACCGTAATATATCTCGCCTTAATCAGGTTAGCCTAGCTTTAGTCTGTCCTACTCCCAAGCCTAACAAAAACTTACCGGATATCCTGTTTCATATAGAAACACTTAATTAAGTATATTTTATTTTTATTTTCCATTGGTACTTAGGCGTGCTTAAAGTTTAATTTGGCCGCCTTATTTTGTGACGTTGGGATCAGTAAATGTCAGACGACTGTATTGACACAGTATTCCGCATGAATGTGTAGTATACGCAAAGACCATTGGTTAAAGAATGTTCAGAGAATTAAATTAATGGCAGAATAATAACTATTTGATAACAGCATACTAGCCTTCATAATTGAGTATAAAGATATTTTGCCACAAATCTAACTATCCAATCATTTTTTCTCTATTCCTTTGAGTTCTCTAAGTGGAATATAAGGCTTCAAGTGTGAGAGCTTTGAAGTTTCAGTTGCGGTGATGTTTAAATTTGCTGGTCTTAATATCGGCTAAACGAGTTTCAAGAGTGCGTCGGCTTGGAATCGAATTCCAAACCACTTGTGGCATGGTTAGCAAGTGTTCTACCACTGAAACCCTAACACACACGGGAATTGAACCAAGGACCTTCAGTTTTTTATTGAACTTAGTCCCCAAAATAGTTCTTTTGTATTCCAGACTATGAACTACATGCTGTTTATTATCTGAGGGCTGGTGATACTACTCAGTTGCCCAGGCTGAAGTGGAATGGGGTGCAGACCCGGGGACCCACCAACTGAAAGCTTAGCGCTTAAGCTAGTGAACCAAGTGACGATAAGTTGAGCTCATATACCCTTGAGTGACTTATTATTATTATTTCCTTCAATTCCTAGAGGATCTTAAGACTTCGGCTGCACGTCATGCATGCAGCATTGTCATACAACTGTTGGATGAGATGTATAATTGTCGGCGGCACCCCGTAGTAGCGAAGTAGTTGCCAAATCACCTCTCGATCGACGCTGTCGAAGACCTTTTCAGAGTCGACGAAGTTTTGAGTCACTAGAATCATCCAATTATATCTATAAACATATAGCATCCAAAGTGGACAGATAAGTACTATTTTGACATGGTAGTGACCGAGTTTGCATGCCACGATTATCCAACAACCTACATTGGCTGGAAAGAATGTTCTTGCGAATTCTACCATGCCAGAAAGGATGTTTTGGATAGCGGCTAGATTAAAACCAGTTACCATAATAGTAGGGTAATTGGTTGGTGAAGGGGGCCAGGGAGGTGGTTCTGCTGGCGAATAGGCGTGTAACTGCATTAGGGTGTTTGCTTCCTTCTGACAACAAGCAAATCAGATAGGCACACTATCTCCTCTCCGCTCACGAAATAAATAATAATAATAATGTTAACACATAAAGTAAGACTTACTCATAAATTACATCTTCATCTGAATCGTTTATCATTGACAATGATGGATCATCCTTTACATCCATTTCTGCAGATAAAATAAAACGGTTAAGTAATATAAAAAATAAATTTAAGCTTTACATACAACAAAAAATAAAAAGAGCAAATTTTAAACTCATTAGTTTCCTGTAACCATCTACTGCCTACTAACCATCCACGATGATATTCCTAATTGTGGTGGACTAAATCATGCAGCCTATCGTGTGTGGGAGCCAGAAGATAGAAATACTTTAGGTCGACAAGTTGACTCTAAAAGTAACAGACATCGCGGGCGATTTCTGTGCGATGTCACACGAAATCGACGATCTCTTGGAGAAAACCAACAAACTGGACAAAAAGGCTGACAGTGAAAGCAGGACTTCAAATCAACATGGAGAATACAAAGGTGATTAAGACATCTAACCACCAACACCATCACCACTACCAACAACAACAACAAAAAACCACTAATCATCATCAATAGGAGAAATGTGAAAGAAATCGCTTTTTTCATTTATCTGGGCAGCATTATCTCAAATACGAAAGGCACTGATGAAGACGTTCGCCAAGGTCCGAAAGGCAAGACACACCCCATTTCTTAGTCTGAAATCAGTGTGTAAAAATCTACTGCAATAAGCACAAGGAAACGATCCGAATAGACTTTTGCACACGCATCACTAAAAGCCTTTCCAACCGGTTACTGAAGACTTTTATCAGTAGCTAGCTGGCTTCGTTAGTTCTATACACTGAAGACCAGATGGCTGGTTGACCGCAAAAGTATAACCAATAAGGAACTCCTGCGACGACCCAATCGCCGAAACATATATTCAAAAGAAAATGAAATAAATCGGGCACACACTCAGAAGATCATTGAGTGATATTTTGCGCGTTAGGCATGACCTATAATGGAAGCCGAATGAACAACGAAGATTTGGGTCGTGTGAAGAGGAAATGAGAACCAATGGGCAGTGATGGAGCCAGCTGACGTTAAGTGCAGAAAACAGAATGAAATGGAGATGTGCTGTTGAGGTGTGGTGTGGTGTGATACAGACACTGTATGCCAACGGAATATTAATCTCACAAATTCCCACAGTTCAATACTGCATTAGCAACAGAATACCTATATATGTGTTTGAACATTCTATCTTATGTCGTTTGTTGTAAACCAAAATCATAGACTCAATGATTGGTTAAAGAATATAAACTGCATAGATATAAACAGCGGTTTGATTAATGAAAAATATACAATTGCTTCCGTGTCTTGCCTTCTGCTGTTACAGAAGTACTAAATCTCGCACTAGTTGGTGGTAAGCCCAGTAGAAAAAAAAGAAGGTTTGGTGTGAGGCTAGCAATGTCACAACCGTAAAATAAACACCCAGTGCTTGTGAAGTTCCCCTTGGAGCAAAAGGAATGAAAAATAAAAACAGAACAATTAAACACATCCGGAAATCTGTGATCCTAAAGTCTAACCGATGAAACTGAACACCTTAAGTACAACTTCAGCAATATCATGAAGCTAATTTTGTTAAGTACACACCAATGATCAGAGTGTTTCTATGACCGTTACCACTCAGTCGATTTGCTCTAAAATGAGTGAATTTTTATCAGATATTAATTAGTGATCTTTGTCAAATGATCTTAAGCTAAGTCCCTTTAATAAATGTCAGTCAGACTGTTAATTTCACTTTCAGACATAAGCGCCACTTGAATGAACTGCTTCGTTCCCGTATTTCTAGTATCACACATGGCACTGAAACTAAAACTAAGTCAAGTATTAAATACTGCGCATTATATCTTCCCTCTCATCTTTCCTGGTCTTCACACATTATCTTACCTTCTAGGAAGATATTTTCTTTAACCTACTGCGTAAGGAAGTTAAAGCAATACGGTATCACTCAGTGTGAACTTTTACAGTTTCTTAATTCATGTATTCTATTTATTCTTCTTTATTGCTCCTCGCCCCCTGCCCCCCACCCCAACACCTCAATTTCTCCTCAGGCTACTTGAGAATGACTTTATCACACTGAGAAGAGCACTAAAAGTTGTCAGTAGGGAAAGTGGAGATTTGTTTAACAAACTTTTCAATACTGTTGTAGATAGACACATAGACTCATACAAGAATTTAGCAAACACTATCTTGTTGCACCCTGAGCATCCTCTCTCTTACACAACGCTGTCTCTTCGTAGTTCATCAGGTAGAATTAGAAGCAACTATAAAAGACTATATGTTCGGAGGACTGAGTGTAAAAACTCTACAATACCTTATTTAGCACAGATTTTATATGACGAGAAAAGTTTGTAAGACAGGAGACGAGTAATTTACTGAGAAACACCAAGTAAACCACACTTTTTATTCTTTCCTTCACTAATATATTCTTGTTAATGTTTCCACTAAAATTTTAGTTTTATATTCATATGCTTCGCTACTACGGGGTGCCACCGACAATTATACATCTCATCCAACAGTTGTACGACAATGCTGCATGCCAAGTAATCCACAACGGGAAACTAACGGAATCCTTCTAAGTAAAGATAGGAGTAAAGCAAGACTGCCTACTATCACCAATGATCTTCCTGATTGCAGTAGATTGGATAATGCGACAGACAACGACCAATGAGGAAACAGGCATAAAATGGACTCACACAAAAAACTTGGAGGATCTGGACCTCGCCAACGATGATATATGTCTGATTTCCCACAAACTGGAAGATATGCAAGTGAAAAGCAACAAGTTGGAGATGAACGAAGCATCAAAGATAGGACTTCAGGACCCTCAGCTTTCACCTTGCATCTCCTCAGGTAGAACAAGGAGTAACTTCAGAAAACTGTATGCTCGCACGTCTAAGTATAAGAATTCTATGATACCATACTTGGCACGTATTTTATGTAATGAAGATAGTGTCAGGCAAGAATTAACTAACCTTCTTTCATCTAGTAAATAAACAATTTCCTCCATCCATCCTTACATACCTTCAAGTTTTACTTTTATTACTTCTATTATATTTATGGTCCTGTTACTTTTCTGTTTTACCCTCATAATTGCAAACACCAACTTATCTCCATGACGGCTGTAATCTATTTTTTTTTCCTTCATCATATCATGTAAAGAGAACATTATATTCAATATTTTTAAACATGTTAGGATTTCTATACCACATTGCCAATACTGTGTGACACAAGCCAACGGCAATTTTCACTTGTATTATTATTATTATTATTACTACTACCCTAGCTGTTATCATTATTATTGCTATTTCCATTTTATATGCTGCATGTTTTTGACACTACCTCTAATGTAAATGTGGAAAATTTTCTGTGTGATTAATTTGTATTTATAATTTGAGGAAATTAGATGCAATATTGTGATTAATGCTGAAAATTCCAATCTGTATCACAAGTACTGTTTTTGGAATAAAGTAAATCATTATTATTATTATTATTATTATTATTATTAACATAGATAAAACAGAGGTGATGAAGATTCCTGGCCAACACCACCACCAACAGACAACAATCAGTCAGCGTAAACGGGAGGAACCTGAAAGAAACAGCCTCCTTCACCTACCTGGGAATCATCGTCTCAACTACAGGCGGAATTGACGAAGATATCAAAGCAAGGATCGGGAAAGCAAGACAAGCTTTCATTACTCTTACGTCTGTGTGGAGGTCAACAGAACTCCTTATCATGAAAAATAAGACCCGAATTTTCAATTTCAATGTGGAATCAGTGCTACTATACGAATCAGAGACTTGGCGCGTCATAAAGAGCATCTCAAACAAACTACAGACCTTCATTAACAGTTGTCTTCGCTCAATACTACTCAAGATCAGATGGCCGGCCAGAAAAGATCACCAACAGAGAAATCTGGGAGCGAACCAACCAGGTAGGAATCGATTGTGAAACAAATAGGCAAGAAGAAATGGAGATGGATTGGCCATACTCTGAGGAAACCATCAAGTGACATCACTAGACAAGCCAACGCTCGAGTGGAACCCGAAAGGGTAGCGGCGGGTTGGTCGTCAGTGCGAGGGTGACATGGCGGTGGAGGTGATGCAAAGAGGGGATGAAGGCATGTGGGCAGATGTGGAGCCAGGTGAAAACTCTATAGCAGAGAACCGAACGCAATGGAGACGCGCGGCTGAAGCCCTATGTTCCTCTAGGAATTAAAGGAAATAATAATAATAATTCTTATTGAACAATATTACCAATGTCAATGTCCTGTTTAGTTATTTGCCCCTGCATTATGTAATGGGAAAACTGGATGCAATGTTCTACTACAGACAGAAAATTCCATAGTTTTATTAAAGATACTTTTTGGAGTAAAGTCATTATTATTATCATTTATAATAACAAAAGTGATAGAAGTTATTTATGCATATTTATGTATGGGGCTTAAAATGACATATGTAGACTTGTGAAACTATTTTACTGGCTATAGTAATATTCCGTTGAAATCTACACACCATGAATTATGCAAGCCATTATGAAATCAACATGACACAGAAAACCAATACAATGACTTCATTCAACATTGTATAGACTAAAAGATCTAACAGAAAAAGAAGATAAGATCAGTAATACCATTTAGAAAATAAATTGCATGAACTGTATGAAGTGACTGACTGGTTTCAACATAGAACTACTTTGCACACATATGCAGTATTTTGAGTTGCCACACACTCCATCCTTGTAGCATACAAAGCAATAGAAGAGAGTAAAGAAAGATTCAAAAGAGAGAGAGAGACAGTTAATAAACAGTAATGTGAGGTAAAAAGAATAGTAATATGGAAGAACAATAGAATTTTATTGAGTATGATAAGTCACAAATAGTGAATGCATCTGCGCTAGCCATTGAGAATGATTTTGAGCCATATCACCAATTGTCCTACAGCCTCCATTGGTTTTTACCATCCCGATGACATCAACCAGGAAGCCAATCAACAACAGATCTCTACGCGGCTGGCTGGCTGGCTGGCCTAAACTAACTGTTATGGATTTTATGGACTGATGAAGCCATGTTTTGGTTTGACCACTGGCAGCTCACTCTTTTCCAAGCTGAACATAAATTAGCTATGAAATGACATAATATGTATTCTGTCATATGATTGTTAGCTGACATAGGGTCAGGCTGGAGAAGAGCTAGTGGCAATCAAACCAAAAAATGGCACCAATCAATGAAATCTACAACAGTTAGTTTAAGCCACGTAGGAAAATGTGAACTTCTGGTTGGGGTCCTCGGGAGGGCAGAAACCAATAGCTAGAGAAAATCGGTGATACGGCTCAAAATCGTTCTTGTGAATGGTGCAGATGCATCCACTCCTTGTGACTTATGATTTCCAATGAAACTGTTTTGTTGTTCGTTCTTACTATTCCTTTTGTCTCACACCTCTGTTTACTGTCTCTATTATGCATTTCTCCTACTTTCTTCTCTTGCTTTGTGTGCTACATGGAGGGAGTGTGGCGATTTGAACTGATGCACATCAGTACAAAGTTCTATGTCGAAGACAGACAGACAGATAGATGTATGGTTGAGAAAATGTAGAGCTTGTGAACAGAGGAAACACAACAAAAGCCAATGAATTTCTTAAAAGCCTGGTGCTCAAATGAATCAGCGATTAACAAACACATTCTAAATCAATAAAAGTTACCTAATAGAGATGTAAATTGACAACTAATCACAACAATAGTCATCAAAAGATACAATTATATCATTATTCATGGGGAATTCAAATAAGTTCATTTCATGCTAAGAACCTCCGCTGAACATGTTGTCTAGGAGGTGGACAACGAAAGCTTCGCAGTTGAGGCAGCCAGCTCAAAGAATACAACTACATTAAGATAATGAGTGTTCACTGACTTCATTACAGCAGTTGCTATCACGAAGTGACTGATATCAATTACAGAACTAATGAAATCCAGAACACTGGTTGAGATGAACTTAGGACTTCAGCTCCACCCCAACCCCCCGGCCCCACCCCGCCACACACGTTACACTGATAAACCGTCTCAGTCTTAACCATCGAAAAAAAGCTGTAATTTATTTTCCAGTGGTGACAATTCCTACTCTGCAATCGACTCCACATAGGTGAAAAGGTATAATACGCACACACACACCATCACCCCACTAAAAATTAATTATGTATATAAAAAAACCAAATAAACTTACCTAATTGTACATTATTCGGTGGAGAATAAACAAATGCCAATAGAAAAATATATGCATTTATAGTAAATTGTATGATTATAAATTCAAGGGTTGAATGATAGGCTAAGATATCATTGAGTAAATGAAATCCTAGAAGATTTTTGTGATTTGATTGATGTTGTGCTTGTGATTGCGATTGTGATTGTTGCAGACTATTATCATCCGTATAATGTAATATTTGAGTAGTAAATTTTTGGCTTAAATGTAATAGTAAAACAATTGTGAATACACTAACGAAGATGACTGATTGGAATGTAAGGAAATATAAACGCAGATCTACAAAATTGGAGAAAAATAGGAGAGGAAGAGAAAGATGAGAAAAGTATGACACATTATTGTGAACAGTCTAATATATATATATATATATATATATATATATATATATATATATATATATATATATATATATATATATATATTTATATGAAAACGTTTATTTAAACAAAGTGACAAAATTTAAAACAATTAGTTCCCTTTATGAATTTAGATAAAGCAATAAGAAGACGTCATTTGTCTGAATCGTGTAATGTATTTGCGCAACACATTTCGAACAATCTGATCACACACAGACTTGTCATAGGAATATATATATATAACTAATAAAGAGGTAAGAGGTGAGAAAAATAGTTTATGCAGCTAATATCATAATATTAGAGAATGTAAAGCCATTATATCTATCTAAGCCCTTCGAACATGCGAAAAATGACGTCACATCCCACTGTATTTACCAATTTGAATGTACGTGTGGACACACATACATAGGGAGGACTCATCGATCTCTGCAAGTAAGGGCTTCAGAGCATATTCCAAAATGGCTCCAGAAACAAATGGAATCATCAGAACCTATTAACGGTGAAAACAGGAGACCTAGCTCTTCTATTGCGAAACATATTATAGAGACAGGTTATAGAATTGATGTTAACAGATCTTTTAAACCTATCTATAAAACGTGTTTGGGGCCGTATCCTAAAGTTTGTAGAAGCCCTAGCAATTAGAAAGTTCAAGCCACCTTTATGCGTTCAAAAACAATTTGTCATCACATTAAACCTTCCTTGGTAAATTTTGTTTTGATACCATAGCAGATGTACTATTGTGGTGAGAGCAGGCTGCTAGCCGATTGGTTGACACTAAGCTACGTTAATATGGGCCGTGAGAAAATATGAACAAGGCTGAGTCAACAACCAATCACAGCAAAGTTAACGTGGTAAAATATGATTCGCAGATAGCGAACTCTATTCGTCAAGGAATCCCGAAACAACCAATCAGAAGCCTGCGTTTGTCTGCCTAACTTCTGATAAACAACCAATCAGATGACTGCGCTTGTCTATAATAATGTATGTGAAATATGTATAAATACGTGTTGATTTTCATAATAAAACGATCTGTTGCCTGGCCCTTGTCCTCTGTTGTTACATTTGGTGTCGCTGCCAGGATCCTGAGCGAAGATCGAGAACCGAAAACACATTCGCACTTTGTAGGCGATCTAAGGTTTCTACCACTGTTGGCATGGCACACGGTCTTAACTCTGTCATACTGTTTAACTGTCGAAAATCAACACAGAATCTATACTTCCCATTCGCTGTTTTTACTAACAGCACTGGAGAGTTGTATGGGCTATCAGCTTCCTCAATAATATCATCTTTTAACATCTCTTGCACTTGTCGCTCCACTTCGCCTTCCAGATGACATGGAACTCTTCGCGTCAGAAATGACCTTACTTTAGGATCACTTGACGGAATTTCATGATTCACCTTATCGCAATAACCGTATGGGTCCCCATCTCCAGTGAACAGATGATCGTATTTATTAATTAACTCTGCCATATTCTGTACTGCCGACAGCCTAACCGCTGCTATCTCGCTGGTCTCATACATGTTGATACGCCCGTATTTCGTGACCACAACTTTCGCTTGCGTGTCGATTATTGCACCAATCTCACGCAGAAAATCCGCTCCTAATATCGTTCTCTGTAGTTCGGGTACAACAATGAAAGCAAACGTCACCTCGCAGCCGCCAACATCGACCGTACAGTTCGATCTACCCGTTATACGCAACACATGCCCGCCTACTGTTTGTACTGTCAATGAACACGGACTAACACTCTTACATAAATTCTTATCGATTAACGACACGGCCGCTCCTGTATCTATCAAACATACTACTTCTCGATCATTCACTCGCAACTTCGAATACAGAGCGCCTTTCTCAATAGCTCCCACTAAGTCTAGTTTCATACGAGAGACAGAACAAGTATTATACCGTCTGAAATTTTTTCTTTTTCGCCTTTCTGGGCAGTATCTTCTCCAGTGTCCCGGCTTCCCGCATTCAAAACATCGGTCTTTTCTATCAGCCAACTTTAACGCCGCCACTTCCCTCTGCAATGCTTCAATTTTTTGCTCATATTCGTTTGGTTTCGGTTGGTCTATAGCGGCTACCGTTGTGCTCAGCAGCTGTCTGGTCACCTTCGCCAGCTCACTAATATCCATCGGCTGCGTTGAGTTAACCAGTTTTAATCGCTGAGAAATGTGGTCTGGGACACTCTCGATGAATTGGGAAGACAGTAACTGCGCTTCTGATTCTTCATCCAAAGTGGGAAGCGCGCGTCGAAGTAGATTCGTCAGTTTTACCGCCAACACTAGTGGGTCTCCATCCGGTCCCAGCTTCGTTGACCGGAACTGCTCCATCGCTAGCTGTCTGTCTGTTGCGCTGTCGAACTCGGACACTAGTCGTTCAACCAATTTCTTCCAAGACACTGTGCCATTTGACCTGTCTACGCTGTCATATGCCGCCTTCGCTCGGCCTCTCAACAGCGTCCCCAGGACAACTGCCTTCGCCGCCTGCTCCTTGACACCCACCAGCTCAGCAACAGCCTCGAAGTCACGTAAGAAGCTCCGTATGTCTCCTTCTTCAAACGCAGCTGGCCACGGGATCTTCATTTTCTGGAGGCAGCGACACCAAATGTAACAACAGAAGACAAGGGCCAGACAACAGATCGTTTTATTATGAAAATCAACACGTATTTATACATATTTCACATACATTATTATAGACAAGCGCAGTCATCTGATTGGTTGTTTCGGGATTCCTTGACAAATAGAGTTCTCTATCTGCGAATCATATTTTGCCACGTTAACTTTGCTGTGATTGGTTGTTGACTCAGCCTTGTTCATATTTTCTCACGGCCCATATTAACGTAGCTTAGTGTCAACCAATCGGCTAGCAGCCTGCTCTCACCACACTATTACCTCTGTTATTTGGTTTAGTGGTCTTCATTTTTATTTTGACCTTGAATATGTCCTTTTAACTTGACCTAAGTCTATTTTTCTCACCTCTTACCTCTTTATTAATTATATATATATATATATATATACCTATGACAAGTCCGTGTGTGATCAGATTGTTCGAAATGTGTTGCGCAAATACATTACACGATTCAGACAAATTACGTCTTCTTATTGCTTTATCTAAAGTGACAAAAAAAAGAATTTAAGAATGATCAACACAACGTTTGGAAATTCAATCAAATAAGGATTACCAAGGTAGGTTAAGAGTAATAATAAACTGTTTTTGAATGCACAGGGGGTGGGCTTAAGTTTATGAATAGCTACAGCCTCAGCGAGAAAGAATAAGACCCCAGTATTTCAAGTATTGGTTTGTAGGGATTTGATTGATTGGTTACAGGATTTCATCATGAGCTGATATCGGTTAGAGAACCATTGGGAAACCTGCAGGGAGTACTGGACAGCCGACTGTTTCCTCCTAGTCTTGAGCTTTTCATCAGTGCACACCCACCTGAGTTTCGGTCGGGTGTGAGGACAAATACTCGCCAGCAATGACATTAGCTAGCTGTCACGCTATGTCGTGAATTAGCAGAAGTTGGAATTCATGCGCTAGTCATTGGATTGGATCCCAGTGGCCTAATGGTCTATGAACTTGCCTTGTGACCAGAAGGTCGTGGGTTCGCACCCCATCAGTGTGTGCGTACTGCCAAAGAGCCCCAAACTAGGACGACATGAACAGTTGTCCGGTACTCCCAGGTTTTCCAATGGTTCTCTAATTGATGTCAGCTCACGATGAAATCCTGCAACCAGATCCTAGTATTTCATTTTCAGAAGTCCTTAAGACCAGAAAAGAGGATGGCAAATTAAGAAGTGTATTTAAAAAACTTACATCAACGGGTCAGTATACTCATTTTCTCAGCTTCGTGCCCTTGAAATACAAACGCAATCTGATAAACTGTTTAGTCCACAGAGTGGGATCAATCTGTTCTGGAGAATGTCTTGATTAAGAGCTTAATATTATTTAAACAGTTGCTGAGTGAGAACGGTTAACCAGAAAAATTCAGTGATAAGAATATAAATCAAAAGTCAAGGTAGGCCAAGGTAACAACAGTTCCGAAAAAGGCCTTATTCCTACAACTTGAGTACCTCGGAGATAACATCAGCGAGATATTAACACAACGCCTAAGAAATGCGGTAAAAAGAGCATTCAGTGCTGCTGAATTACACTTTGTCTTCGAAACCACCCTTATTTCGCGTTCGGGAGTAAAAGATAAACCTCATAATTCCGTCTCTTCTATGTATATCTACAAATTTAACTGCTCATGTGGAGCCAGTTGAATACACCGTACAATTAGGAGTGTTTTTCATCGGATTTCCGAACATTATCCTGCATGATTCAGTAAAGGACAAACAGAATCCATTTATAGCTCTATTCTATCTCATTTTATGGATACAGAACACAAGATTGATGTTAAAGAAGCTTTCAAAGTCATTTACTGAATACCAACTAATCTTAACTTCACCTTAAGGGTTCGTCTAATACATATTTCTGAGGCCATTGGAATCCACATTGAGAAACTTAACTTATGTATCCAATAGAAGCTGGTTCAGACACTATCCTTACCTTGGCCATATAGGGAACCAAACGACTTATCTTTCCGAATAATCTACAGGTTTCAGGCAATTCAGTCCGAATCCAGTTACTCGAATCAGGTTTATCCCATGTTTATTATTATTGTCCTCTGGCTTCAGAGTGGAACATATGACTTCGACCGCATATCTCTGTTTCGTCCTGTTTATCCAGTCCTCTTTACCTGGCCCCATGAGTGGCCACAGTTTGATATCTCCTCCTCGCACGATCTTCATGTCACCGTCAGACCCTAGCTCAACTTGTCGTCTTCCATTCGGGTTCTACTCAGCCGATAGCCTGGTGTACAAGATGACATTCTGTGGTCTCCCCTCAGTGTGTGTCTGATCCACCCTCATTTTCTTCCACAAATTCGTTGAGCAATAAGTTCATTCCCAGCCAGAGTTTCTTGTTGATGATTCTTTCTGGCCAGCCATTTGATCCTCAGTATGGAGTGATGCCGGTAGTTGCTGATAAAAGTATACAGCTGACCGTTGGAGATATTCTTTGTGATGCGGGCACCAAGTCTCTTACCCATACAGAAGAACTGACTGAATTAACAGGTTGGTGTTGAGAATCTAAATTCTCTTATTTATGCAAAGTGATGAAGTTCTGTTTGGCCATCGTCATCCATTTCGCCATTAGGTGAAACGTACAAGCCTATAAACCACACATATTGTGTAATGGTTGATTAAATTAGGCAGGCAGCCCACCGGCATCTCATTAACTGTAAATGGAGCATTTAAGTCAACGAGTCACTACTCTCTACCCACAAACTATTGACATATATATGACCTGGTACAGCTGAGGGTGGCTACACATCCACAGACTCTGCTAGGTAAGTCATATTTACTACCTTCACGCAGCGGCAGTGACCCTCACAAAAGTGACAGGGAGAATTCGAGAGTCTGGCGCTTAACAACCGGATTGGTGGACATGGGCTCCATAAAATGAACAGATCGAATGGTATATGAACCATGGAAACGTTGCTTCTGCACTGTTCTACTGGATCAGATTGCAAATCAAAGGCTCAGGGGGTGACCACTTAAGGGAAACACCTTCTTTGGTTCTGAGAGAGGGGGAGTTCCGAAACTATCCCTCTCAAAAACTACACGATTTTATGTGACGCATCTCTTAGTAGCCATAATGTACCAAGTCCATGTCCCATTTAAATAAAATAAAAACCCACAGCTTCTGAAACAGGATAAGTGCAACTGAACACCATCCTGAAGAGTGCATTCTGCAACAATTTAATGCGCACATACCGACAGACTGATACAGTGATGTTTACTGAATACATTTTTGAGTACAATTCATTAGAGAGAAAAGAACAAAACGTTTAGCACCTTGACAAAGTCGATGCTCCACTGGTCGTGAAAACTTTAGGACACCCATTCAGTGTAGCTATCAATGAGCTAGAGATTGATATCTAGATTATGAGTTACAAACTGGTTTTGACTGGTGATGAAATCAACATTGAAATGACTAAGAATGTCACCCACTAACAGATGTTACAAAAGAGAAGACATTTGATCACTAAAAATGATTTGAGAATCCGCCCATCTACCCATGCACCACCATCACCACAACATATACCATTTTGGAGGTAAAATATTAGAGATTGGAAACGTACACCATTTCAAAACTACACATATATCCCACAGATTACCTAACACATAGAATATGACAAATGAACCGTTATTCAGTACAGCTAGTCGTTGTTTGCCTAGATGAACAGAAATAAGCTGAAATCGAAGGAAAACTCTTTGACATCATACCGCTAGGCTCGGTAGACTCATAAAACATGCTCAGAAATACCAAAAAAAATTATACAGCACGACATATATATGCATATTAAAACAAAACGTATTACTACTTACTGAAATATGGCAGTTTTCTTAGTTTATGACAAGCTCGAATAAATAGTACAGTGAATAAAATCACGTAGATTAAACCGAACAGAATAACAGATACCACGGTAAACTAATTTAAACATAGAAAAGGAAAGAGGTGAAGAAAAAAACTCAAAAGTAGAACTTAGATAGATTTCAAACACCTATACATAAATTATGATAAAACCTAATGTAATTCAAAAATGTTTGTGTTCATTGGTGGACCAGTGGGCGGTTCGATCCGCCACCGACATATTGCTCAACCTCAGTAAACTGGCTGTAGTGCCGGTAAAGAGGGAAGATTGTGTGTGAGGCTAGGCACAAACCCACCCCGTGGAAATAAAAATCGCTACTACCGAAACTTCAAATCTCAAGCTTGAGACCCTTTGTTCCACTCGGAACATGAAGAAATTAAATAAAAAGTAATACGAATTCAAGTGTTTGCGACTACAATAATAGTTAAATGTCAAGTGGTAAAACAATTAATGAAATATATAGAATAGTTCATAGGATATATAAGTATTGGAAGGGGTTTATAGGATTAGCATGGATTCACATGATATGATTTCTTAAAAACAATTATATATATATATATATATAAATTCGTTAAATACGGTCTTTTCGCTGAATCATTTTTGATTTTCTGTATTATATTCCAACTGGGAAATTTCCACGAATAACCACCTAATGCGATAACGACAATTACAGTAATTGCTAATCTTAAATGTTGACGACAACAACGTTACCACTGGGGCACGAAAACAGTATAGATAAAGAGAGAAGGATCGTTAATAAGACAGCTTTTACTATCACTACTAACAGTAGTCAAAGCATGCATTATAGTTTTAAATAATACCAACGTACACTAAATTCACTACTCATAAGATTAAAGAGTTCGCAACCCGGTTAGAAAGTATTATTTTTCTGGATAATGTTTCGAATATAGTTTACTGTTGTTCACAGTCATATCAATTAGAACCACAAAACTTCGAAACCTTCGTTTCGTTCTTTATTCTTGCCTATTTGTGGTAGGGGAAGTAGAATTTTCCAGATGTCCAGGTGGGCAGGTGTTTAATCATTCCTATTACACACTGGTTCGCATTTAAAACTGTCATCTTATCCCACTCATTCTATTGTACGATTGTGTGTAGTTGCATGTAGGGAGTGCTATAGTTGAACTGTTCTCTAGATTTCTTATCTTATTCGGGTCAACTAATCTAGATTTTGCTGCTAGGTTTTTATGCTCGGTTAGTCTGACTGTCCTGTTCTACTACTTTGACCTATGTATTTGACCTGACAATCATCGCAGGCAGGGCATTAGATAAACTAAATTTTGTTTTAATGGCTCCACAGCAGCCTTCAACCAACAAAGCTTGTTTCTAATTCAGTTTGTGAGTTCGAATGCCACTTTCACTCCTGCCTCGTTAAGAGTTCTCTGTAAAGAGGTTTCTGAGATTCCTTCTTTGTATGGAAGTCCTACTAATGATCTATACTCCCCATTGTTGGTATTGTCATTATCCTGTGCATGTTTGACATGCATGTCGTCATTAAAATTATCATTATTATCACTATCACTACTATTATTATTTATTTTATTTTTACATTTTCCCACATACTTTCTGACTAATTTATCAAGATAACTATTAAGCTTCAATACTTCCCCTACATGCCTCGCTTCTTGTCTTAAATTTTCCTTAGTGCTATTTAGTTTTTGTGCCTTATTATTTAAGCAGTTCACCAGTCCTAATTTTACCGACATAAAGTGGGATGATCGGAAATCTAAACAACAGTTTGAATGGTTGGCTTTCTCCTGTAAACACACTAGTGTTTAACTCCCCATCTTCATTCCTTTTCACGCCACAATTTAACCTTTCTGACTTTCTAATTCATAGGTGAATTGAATGACCTCCACCTACGATAAGTGGGAAAGGAATAAAGAAAACTATTAAAGGAAAGTTTCGAACTTGTGAAGTTGTAACTCACATCATTATAAAGAATGAATTGCGTCCGAAACATCATTCAGTAAATAATATTGTTTCATCAGAAAATCAATATGAAGCTACATACTACCACAGTGCCCAAGTTCTCTACACATATATTAACCAGTGAGACGGTTCAGCGATCACAAGTAGTAGGAAATTCAAAAATCCTCCATATTGCTAGGTGGGAGGGGGATTAAGTAGTAGCATACCAATTAATTTGACAGAATACCTGCCCTGATGAAGTATTTCTAATTTGAAAGTTGGCCAATACTGAACTTGATGCTTTCACACTAGTTGAATATAATATCTGCTAGTCGGATGAACCATGAATCTAATATTAGCATTTAACAACCAGAGACAACCACTAGAGGCTGCTTTTGTTGTTGTACAACTAGTTTTTGTAAATATACTAGAGATGGAGTAGTTCCATGGATAAAAATGAAGATTTACTTAATGATCCTAGAAGAAGATTATAAAAACTGAACCTATCTGCACCACTGAGAACGACTTTAAGCCATGCCATTGACAGTCTCTAGCTATTAGTGCTTAGCTTCACAAAGACTCCCAGCCGAAAAGCCTACATACCTCTCTACACGGCTCAAACGAACAGTCAAAGACTTGATGAACTGATACAATATCTTGGTTCGTCTTCTCCAATCTGATTCCACATAATAACTGATATTCGGTCATTGAGGAAAGTTATACAATATGAATGGCACGATGCAGCTCTTTAACCCCTCAACATTTCATTTACCCCTATTGGATAACACTAACACTAATAATGTGACTGCCAACAAATACGAAAAGTGTTGGTTTGTCATTTCGTCCTGGTTCAGGACTCTTCAGTAGTAGTAGTAGTAGTAGTAGTAGTAGTGAGACGTTGTAACCAGTTGTAACCTAGTCAGGAAAGAGAACAGTCACTCGCTTATGAGAACAGATGGCAGATCAGGTCCCAGTAGCTGAATTAGCAACGAGCTCACCTTGTAACCGGAAAGTCCTGGGTGCTTACTACCAAAGAGTCCCCCAAACTAGGGTTTAAACAGATGCCCCGTACTCACTCCCTGATTCTCTAACTGGTGTCAGCTTGTGATTAAACCCGAAACACAGAATACTTGAAAAAAGGGTGAAAGATACACACCTATTATTATTGTTAAATCAAAATAGACATGTGAGGAATAAAATAAGAAAAAGGTACTTACAATGAGAAGTTGTGTATATTCGAGTATATCAAACATTGGCTCATGATAGGCAACATAAGTTTTCCATGTAATGATTAGAACAATAATCAACCAAAAGCTACCAATGAAACAAATTTTCGGCAGGTAGAATTTATGAAATGTCCTGTTTGACTGTGAAAAATTATATTGAACGAAAAATAAAGGAGGAATTAATAGTTTTTGTAAGTGAAAAACAAAAATTAACCTATCTATACTGTCAACTAAAGAGAGATAGTAATAGTAATAATAGTAATAGTAGTGATAATAATAATTATAATTATAAACAGTTCAAAGAACTTTTAATGCTGGTGAACTACACGTATTATTCCCTACACAACCGATGGTGCTACCTCGACTGAAAGATGAAGTACCTAGACTAGCTGGCCACTTCAAATTGTATCTACAAATTCAACTGCGCTTGTAGTACAGCGAGTTATATTGGCTATTGCTCTGGGAACTTGATTTTTGTGCTCAACTGGGAACATCTCCCACTATGACTAAGTAAAGGTGTAGTTAAAACCATTAACAGTTCGATATTGGACCATCCGGCGCAAACCGGCCACAAACACAGTGTGGAAGAACCCTAATTGCCAAATTCATCGAAACACTGCATGCTCCAAACAGCAGAGGCTACTGCGATTCACCTCAAACAACTAGCGCTCTGTGTTCAAAAGAAGCAAGTCCAGCCCCTACTACTACCGTAGTTGGGCTTCAGTAGAGACTAAATATTCATGAGTTTGTATTATTATCTTCCCTAATTTTTCTGATATTCAGCTTATTTAATGTTGATGCTATTTAGCTGTAATCTACTAATATTATTGATTCGATGTTATTTAAACAGCATTAATGTTGTTCATAGCACTAACTCATTCATTCACTATAATGTGTATATATAACTGTAGAGCCTGACGATGAATTTATCGAAAAGAGTACTCTTTGTTCAGTAACCATTCTTTTGAAAATAATAATAATAATAATAACCTCATTCTGAAAAATGCGTTCGTGAACAATAAGGAATTTTCATTGAGTTTCATTGCAAGGTATTTACTCCTTATGTAGAATCTTCAAATAATAATAATAATCGATAATATATTATCTAAAAGGATCAAATAAACTATAATTATATTTCAATAGTTTACACACGATGATGAGTTTTAGTTTGTTTCTGGTAATATTTTGAGCAAAATTACTACCCGTGATGACACCAACTGTTGGAATTGTTTTGTTTTTTTTAATTCACACATTTATGATTTGTACTCATGTATATGTAGTTTTTTTTCTTTTTGTTCATTCATTTTTGTGTATTCAGAATTATATTTCAGGTTTAATCTTTGGATGGTGACTAGCAGTGGAATCCAGGATAAAGCGCATTTCGTCCTATTTGGGACTCGCTAGTCAGCTGGATGTACCTGCATTTCCCAGTGGCTGATGATTTTCCCACCGAGGCTCGAACCCAGTGCCCTTAGTTTCGAACGCCAAAGCGTTATCCACTAGACAACGGGCGACGAGAGCCACCTCTTGTGCAACGGGTCATATTAATTATTTAATTGAATTTGAGATTTTCCCGTAGATTGATTGGACCGAAGTGCTCGGTCTCAGATTGTTGACAGTTATGCTGTCGAGTCACCCTTGTTACGTGCATCCGGTGTGACCTTTAGTAATATAGATTCTTTTATAAGTCTCTCTTTCCATTTGTTTATATTAGATTTCAGAATACGAACATTGTTCCAATTAATAGTGCGGTTTTTGTCCCATGCATGTGCGTCAGTGGCACAGCAGTTATGACTCTCGCCAACCACGCACATGGTCCGGGGTTCAATCTCCTACCGACGCACACCCGATATCTAAGGTCGGCCTGCAAAATTTGGACTACCGATATCCATACTGAAAATTCCAATCCTGTACCAAAATATACGGTGTGGAACCAAGCTATATTAAAAAATAAAAGTAAACAAAACTATAGACATTTTTTTTCTAAATTGTTGTAAGCTTGTATTCCTGTGGTATGACCTTTAGTTAGGCGTCTACGTGCATTCCCTCTTATTTTCTGTGATCTGGACGTTTAACCCACATATTTAGTCGGACACTCGGCACAAGATATTTTGTAAATTACATTATTTTTATCCATGATTTTTATTGCATCCTTCGGTTGATTTATTTTATGTTCATAAATGTCTGAATTAGAAAACACAACGATTCCAACAGTTGGTGTGATCACGGGTAGTAATTTGCTCAAAAAATATTACCAAAAGCCAACTAAAACTCATCATTGTGTGTAAACTATTGAAATATAATCATGCTTTATTTGATCTAATCCACAATGCTCAAACTTCCTACCGGGATTAATCTGAAGAGATATTGTTCCATAGGAAGTATGCTCCGATGCTACTCCACAATACTCACCGCCCCCAATTCCTTCTAAAAACACATCTGGTGGTAGATAGAAACTTATCTGAAATTGCGCACGAGTATAGATTGAAACTCGTTGTGGTAATTAGGAGGCTAAAACAACTTGAGACGGAGTAAAAATGTTGTATTTTGAAGGATAGGAAATTTAGGTAGTCCAGTGATTTAGTCAACCCGCCATCATGTGTGTGTGACTTGAAAGGCGCGGTTTTTATCTTTATTCTACTTCGGAGTTCTACTTAACCCCAACTTACAATTCATATGAATGAGGTGTATAACATTTTTCCGTGGAATTCATTTACCGAAAATTGATATTTTTCGTTGACCAGGTAAATGAGCGACCAACAGTTGATTGTTATTCGAGTTGAAACAGGTGGTGTGACGGAAATTCGAGTTTTTAAGCCACCGTACCATACATATATCCACACGAAGGTGTGTAAAGATCGTAGACAGACAACTGTTTGTCAGTTTGGCGACTTGCTTAAATTATAACTACAGAAGACAAGGGCCAGGCAAAAATCGTTTATTGAGAAAATCAACAGATATTCATAGATTTTTATGTACATTATTATCGGCGGAGAAGCAACGTCTTCTGATTGGTTATTTTCCTGCTCAAGGTTACTGTGTACTGCTTGTGACAGTTTCTCAAAAAGTTAAGCCATATATCTGCGAATCGTATTTGCACACGTTAAATCTGCTGTGATTGGTTGGTGAGTTCCTCAAGATTAAGCTATCTAATTGTTTTTTTCTCATGTCCCCGATTCGGGGCGTAACATTGACGTAAACTGCTGTCTACAATTTTAACTTGTTCGCAGCCAGTTCTCATCACAAAATTACTGGACTACCTAACTTTCTTTCCATCCATCCATCATAAGTTATCTTATTTAATCTATTTCACTGTTTTAATTATCTAATTTGCATCTCTGATTTGGAATTTGTACTTCCGCCTATTTTCATAGAGTATTCAACAGATCGTTTTATTACGGAAATCAACACGTATTTATATATATTTCCTGTACATTATTATAGCTTATTCAAGTAGACAAACGCAGGCTTCTGATTGGTTGTTTCGGGTAACCTCGGAAAATAGAGCCATCTATCTGCGAATCATATTTGCCCACGTTAAGTCTGCTGTGATTGGTTGTTGAATCGGCCTTGTTCATATTTTCTCACGACCTATATTAGTGACTCTCACCACAAAATGACATAACATCGATGTTGGCATTCCTATATCTTTTATGAAAGAGCTTCTCTTGAAATGTACAATGAATGTCCACTTTTTATTTAATAAGGAACTATTAAGACAAATCGACGGTGTGGCAATGGGGTCACCACTAGGATCCATACACCCAACAATTTCCTTACGAAACTAGAAAATGGGCCTTTGAAGGATGTTATTAATGAACTCGAATTCTGTTGTCGGTACATGAATGATACATTTTTGATTATGAAAAATGACAAGGAAGCAAAGAGCACCCTGGATAAATTTAATGATGTTCATCCTGCGATAAATTTTACCATTGAGAAAGAAAAAGACTATAGTATTTCATTTTTAGACGTCCTTAAGATCAGCAAAGAGGATGGCACAATAAGAAGTGTATTTAAAAAACCTACATCAACGGGTCAGCATACTCATTTTCTCAGCTTCATGCCCTTGAAATACAAACGCAATCTGATAAAGTGCTTGGTTCACAGAGCAAGAGCAATTTGCTCGGACGAATGTCTTAATGAGGAACTTAATAATAATAAACGGTTGCTAAGTGGAAATGGCTATCCTGGAAAGTTTATTGTTAAGAATATGAATCTAAAACCAAAGCAGCCCAAGTTACCAACAGTTCCAAAAAAGGCCTTATTCTTACAAATGCAGTTCGTTGGGGACAACACCAGCGAGATAATAACACAGCGCCTTAGAAATGCGGTAAAAAGAGCATTCTCTGATGCCGAATTACGCTGTGCCTTTAAAACCACCCAGCTTACTTTTGCGTTCGGGAGTAAAAGATAAACCTCATAATTTCTCCTCTTCTATGTATATGTACCAATTTAACTGCTCCTGTGGAGCCAGTTACATACGCCGTACAATTAGGCGTGTTTCTCGTCGAATTTCCGAACATCACCCTGCGTGGTTAAGCAAAGGACAAACAAAATCTATTCGTAGCGCTATTCCATCTCATCCTGTGGAGACAAAACACAAGATTGACGTTAATCATGCTTTCAGGGTCATTCATTTACCGCATACCTACGAATCTCAATTTTGCCTTAAGATTTCGACTAATAAATATTGATGAGGCTGTGGGGATCCACATTAACAAGCCTAATTTATTCATTCAAAAGAAGTTAGTTCAGACATTATCCTTACCTTGGCCATCCAGGTTTGAAGAATCCTGAATTTTTGTGGAACTTCCACAATTTTAGTTGATATTCTATTCGCTATTATATCTTTATTATTATTATTATAATTTAAGCATCTTTAATGAACTGTAATTGCATTGATCATACTTTACAAATTGATATTATTTAAAAAACACTAATATTGTTATTAACTACTAATCTAGAATACTCTGAATATATATAAATGTAGGGCTGGAAGAGGAATTTACCAAAAAGAATATTTTTGCTCGATTATTTTGTGTTTTATAAATGTCTGAATGAATAGTTTTGCAATATCTAACTGGCCCCGTGACCTTGAGGATCCTCCAATCAAAAATCACCCAATCAGGTCACCGCATGTAGCCAACCATAACTTCACGCCTAACAAAGACACAGTTAGTCCGTCCTAACTGAACAAATACTAGTTTTTACCGGGTTTATTTAAAATGAAATTGAGTAAGCAAATTAAAAGAAAATTGACTTACAATGCGTATACCATGAAATATGCATAACCATGCTAATAATAACGTACAAATAAATGTAACTTGAAAGAAATAACCAAGACATGGAGGAAACCAATTCGTGGTTAAATATTGAAGAGGATATAATGGATCTACACAGAAGGCAAAGGAAAAACACGTTTTGGGAGAGACAAGCTAAGCATAATAATTAAGAAATAAGCATAAGTAGTCACACGCAAAAAATCATTTCACAAAAAACATTTCCAACAGTTTGCAGACTTTTCATCTGTACTGATTAAATGGATAAACTATCCTATTACAGAGTACCCTGAAATTCCTCTTCTTTAATACACCTGTTAACGAACGTTTAAATAACCTGGTTAGTTTTCTAGGTAGTTATAGCAGGTGTGCACAAGTTGCCAAGCTACTAATTAAAAAGTGGAATTACAGTCAGAGGTAATAAGAACGCCAGAAGGAGGAAAACGACTCACCAATTATAATCAAGTAGCCACCCCCCCCCCCCGAGTGAGAATTTAATTTTAAAAAATGGAGATGTTGGATAGGTAGAGACATATTACGTGTGTGATTTCTTCTCATATGATGTGTAAATCAGACAACTGACCCTAATGTAAATTTCACTCGATTTTTATCGGTACATCCTATCTAGTTGAAACATAATTTTTCACTCCTTAAATTGGTAATTTATTGGTCATATGAAGTGAGTAAACAGTTAGCTGTAATTTACAGTCATACTACCTTTTCCTTGGAACAATAAATCTTCGCCTTCTCAGTCAGTCTCCTATATCTTGAAAGTGTGAAAACAGCATACCAGTGATCAGTTGCATATTGTTGTGTTGAAATAATAGTAAGAACGAACTCACAACCATTCTAGTCTCAGTCACAACAGATAGGAAAAGGGTTAGTTATTACTGGTAATACAAAGGCATAGCGCTTATCCATGAAGTGTTGACTGTTGATTTCAGGCATATAAGGCGGTACTTTTATAGTATACTAGTTAGTAACTAGTGCAATATGTCTGGTCCTTTGCTTGCTGCAGATTTAATTCGATCAGTCAAGTTTGCAATGTGGCCGCATCTGTGCTAGGTGGCTCAAAATTACAAAGCACTGTGAATTGTTGATATTAGATAGTTGGAGGCAATCGGCTGGAAGTCTTCGATCTAATTTTCGTGCTAGTTGGCACTCATCATTAACCAAGGCGTACGTGCAATCTAGAAGGAACTCACGTTCCTAATGAGATTCAACACCACAGTCAGAAATTTTACCACTGAGCCATTTGGACTCGCAATTGCCGCGGCCCTCTGTGGGACTGACTGAAAGCTAGTTAGTAACTAGTGTAATATACCTAATCCTTTGTTTAGTGCAGACTGAATTCTATCAGTCGATGTTGTAGTGTACACTGACTGACTAACTGGATTCCTTTAGACGCTTTAAACAAATTACTGGAGACTGAACATATGTGATATGTCTGTCTGTCTACTTTCGACACAGAACTTTGCCTCGATGTGCAGCAGTTCGAGTTGCCACACTCCCTTCATGAAGCACACAAAGCAAGAGAAGAAGTAGAAGAAATGCAAAACAGAGACAATAAACAGAGATATGAGACAAAGGAATAGCAATAACGAAGAACAATATAGTTTTATTGAGTACTATAAGTCACTGGTAGTGGATGCATCTGCGCCAGCCTTTGACAACGAGGATTTTGAGCCATGCCACGAATCGTCCCCAGCTATTGGTTTCTAACGTCCCCAGGACCCCAACCAGGAAGTCGACATTTTTCAACGTGGCTAGCTCAAACTAACTGTTGTGGATTTCATTGACTGGTGCCATGTTTTGGTTTGACCGCCACTAGCTCTTTCCAACCTGACCCTATATCAGCTAACATAGCCCATTGTCGAGGAAGGCAATGGCTAGGTATACGTAACACATGTCCTAACCATCTAAGTCGATGTAACTTCACAGACTCGCCGATTGATTTCCCCTCCCTACCTAGCACTCGGCTTATACCAAGCCTCCATATTGCTCAGCTTATTATACCACTTCACACGGGAGATAGAACGCAGGCACCTATCATCAAAGACAGCTAGTCTTTTCATGTCTTCCACTTTCAGCGGCCAGGTCTCACAACCATAAATAGGTGATATGGTACAAAATCGTTCGTGCAGACGTAGATAGATTCTCCTGCGCACTTTTCTTTATTACAGCTTTTAGGTATTTCTCTCATTTCTTCTGTTTTATGTGTTAATTTACGGAGTGCAACAACGAACTGTAGCATATTACGGTAAAATAGTTCAAAGTTTGGCAATCCAGCTCCGCTCATAGCTTAGACATTAATTTGAATAGTGTATTTCTAAATATTCACGGTGTACAAAGTTTGCTTGTTCAGATAAATAGATAATTGATACCATTATGAAGAATTTCATTTTTGTAGTTAATGACAAAATTTTCAACACAAACTGAGCCTACTTAAATAAGCTTTATTACAATTTTGGTTGTTGCTGAAATTATCAACATCAATCATAGTATTTTTCATCCATAGAAATATAGAAAAGTTAGGGAAATACCGGAAATGTCTGTATATATATATGGCATACTATAATTTACTTTTATGTATGGGTTATTAATTTGTGCACACCATCATCTATATCTTGTAAAGAGTCATCATGTGGACAGCTCAGTGGTGGAAAATCTGTTGATCACTATCCTCCAATTATGCCTTAACCAATGGAGTATCACTGAAGCATCGACAGGTAAGCTCAACAGCTATATAATGATGTCACTTGTGAAACGATTCCCAACGGAAAATTCAACAATGCTTTTGCGAAGTGAAAACAGGAGTACGACAAGACTGCCTTGCTATCCACCCATGGGGATATTTCAGATTCTGATGGGCTAAATCATGCGACACACCGTGCATGGGAGCCAGAAGATAGGAATACGACGCTGAGACCGACAAGAAGACTAAAAGATTGGAACTTCGAAGACGATTTTTGTCTAATGTCACACACAGACACGAAAATCTACGGGTGAAAATCAGCAAGTTAGTAGAAGAGACTGGCAGTGGAAAGAGGACTTCGAGTGAACATATTGAAAACAAACAACAACAAGCACCAGTCAACATGAAAGGAGGAAATCTCCTTTTCCACTTATCTAGGAAGCATTGTCTCAACTACAGGTAGTTGGGACGGAGTGAAGATTTCAAAACCAGCCAGGATCCTAAAGGCAAGATGCACATTTATTAATCTGAAATTAGTGTGGAAATCTACTGCATTAAGCGTAAACAACAAGATCCGGATTTTCAACACCAATGTCAGATCAGTCACCGTTTTTCTATATGGTTCAAAGACTTGGAATGCGCGTCACCAACAGCATTTCCAACAAACTCCATTATGGATAAGATTTTATTTTGATAAATCACACATTGTTGTACAGTTATATTAACTGATGACGTTTCGAGCACAAACTATTGCTCATAATCATATCAAGCATTTCCAACAGGCTATTGCAGACTTTTATCAACAGCTGCCTTCGCTGGCTACAACATTCTGAAGATCATATGGCTGGGTAAACCAGAAGCGACAACCAATAAGGAACTCTCCTGCAATGAGCCAATCAAGAACCAATCGACCAACAGTTATCCCAAAGAAAGTGGTGACGAAACGGATACACACTCAGGAGACCTTTGAGTTGTGTCTCATGCTAGGCATAGTATGGAGTGGAACCTGAATGGGAAACGGTATATTGCACAACCGATGGTGAGCTGGAGGAGTTCGTGTGAGGCGGAGATGAGAGCCAATGGGTGGTCGTGGAGCCAGCTAAAGGCGATTTCAGAAAAAAGGATAAACTAGGGATGTGTTGTGGAAGCTTTATGTTCCACTCGGGACCTAAGGGAATTATAATAATGAAATACTAGTAAAACATGAAACAGAAAATTGATTCTAGAGAAAAAAGGGATTAGACAGACTTTCTTTTCTATTTGGTTTCCTTACACCGGATAAAAAATTAAAGAAAACAGCCTTAATTTTTTACCACACTAGAAGCTAAGCACTCATTATTGAAACGTTGAACCAATGAACCTAGATTCTCCAGCTTTCAGCGATTGCGAAACGAAAAACAAACTAACCAACATTATCAGTAAATAATTTGGGTAAAGAGAAAAGTAATCATAAGGTGTTTCTGCGAAATATCTGAATGTAACATTTGAAATGCCCACGGTATTTCTTTCTATTTTAATTTCCGCCTCCTTGAACAGATCGAACAAAGGCGGTCAATTACAATTTTGAATTTCTCCAGGTAGTTGATGTTGTTCTGCATGGTCTCATATGATTTTGTATCACGTGTGTGCAAAAGAATACCGTAGCCACTCAAGCGTTACATTGGGCTGATATTTTATAAGACTGGAATATTTGCTACGCCGTATGATGTTACACTGTGCGCACAATCACATTACAAGAAACGTGGTTGCATGAACTGTATGATGACAACCTTATCTCACTAAAGGACCGTCAATGTTGTAATAAGAAAAATGGTGGTGGCGTTGCAACTTTTATTCACTCCAAATGGTCTGTCTCAAATAACGTCTGCTTCACCTTCTCAAATGACTTCATTGACTGTATTACTGTCAAATGTCGCCCCAAACATCTCCCCAAATATAAACAAATCTATATTACAAACATGTACATTTCTCCTAGTTGCTCTCCATCTGATCTATCTAATTTTGCTGATGAATTCACCATGTTTGCTGCTGCCAACTTCGACAACTCTCTATCCGTTATTACTGGAGACTTCAACACATCAGATTGCTCCTTTCTTGAAGCTCTTGGTCACACAAACATAGTCAAATTTCCCACTCGACTTGACAAAACACTCGACCTAGTTTTTACTAATGACGAAGGAGTATATGAAACACGTAGACGTTCACCGATACTTAACTCCGATCACTGCATTGTCCGCGTTTTGCCAAAAATATACAGCAAAACACATATTAAAATCTTCTCACACCTGTCTACGATAGCACAACAAAGATGCTACACATCTGACAACTTACTCAATCTAAGATGCATGTTAAAAGATACCAACTGGGATCTATTCTATGAAAGTACATTAGATGACTCAATCACCAATATAATGGATTATCTCAAGTTCTGCCTCGACATATGCTGTCCCAAACAAACACTGTTCAAACGCCTCGACCGCTTCTCGTCTCCCCATCTCAAACAACTTCGCAGGCAAAAAGAAATGTTATATAAATGCAAAGACAAGTTAGGACTTAAAAAGATTAATGCTCAAATCAAATCTGAAATCAAAAATCTTAATGCTATCTATAACCAAACACTTTTATCATGCAAATCTCCTAACAGCATGTGGAAATTTTTCAATGAAATTACTGGCAATAGTAAGCGATGTAATGTTTTTCCCTCTTGTGATGTTAATGCTCTTAATCTGTCTTTTATACGCTCTCCTTCTACTATAACCACTTCTAACGTTACTAATCTTGTAGCTGATAACTTCCAGGACTTCAATACTCTCGATGTTTTGAAATGTCTTAAAACTCTTAAGCCCTCACATAGTCTTGGCCCTGATGGCATACCTGCATATGTTCTAAAACAATGTGCAGATGCTTTATGTTCTCCTCTAACTAATATCCTAAATGCTTCTTTCTCCGAAAACGTTGTACCTGTTCCATGGAAAGACATTAAAATAGTCCCTGTCCCTAAACCTGGAAATAGCAAGAACGTAAAGTTCAGACCCATTGCCATCACTTCCCCGTTTCTAAAGCTCATGGAAAAACTAGTACTTCTTAAACTCGAACCCTCCCTTAAAAGCTTCGAAGACCCCAAACAATTTGCCTACAGACAGGGTAGGAGTACTTTAGACGCTGCAGCCGTCTTACACAACAGTATTGTCTCATCATTAGACAAAGGTGCCAAATATGTCCGCTGCACGTTTCTTGACTTCACTTCTGCTTTCGACTCTGTACCTAGATGTCTCTTGCTAAATAAGCTCTCCATGACACAAACCGAGTCCTGGGTCACTAACTGGTTGCATTCCTACTTTTCAAACAGAATGCAGTACACCGTATACAAAGGCGAATCCTCCTCTGCTGTGCTCACTGAAGCTGGTGTCCCCCAAGGTGCTGTACTCTCCCCACTTCTCTTTTCATTCTTCCTACATGACCTACCATCTTCAAATGACATTAACTTTGTCAAATATGCTGATGACCTAACTGTATCTTTACCTGTCAAATGTCAAAGTGACTGCTCTAAACTAAATGGCTTCTTATCAGAAATCAGCCAATGGTCCAAGGAAAACGGTCTCACCTTAAACCCCTCCAAATGCCAAACAGTTAATTTCACCTTTAGGCACAAATCTGACCTAAACAAACTGGTTAGCACTCACGAGGTGTGCAACATAGATGGCACTGAAATAGAAACCAAGTCGGAAATTAAATACCTAGGCGTCACTCTATCTTCTGATCTTTCCTGGTCGTCTCATATCTTGACGATTTCCAAGAAAATATTCCGTCTTACCTTCTACATCAAGAAGTTAAGACATTCTGGTGTAACCCAACCCTTACTCCTACAATTTGTTAACTCCCGTATTCTGCCTATTATTCTCTATTGTTCCCCCTTAGTCTTTCCTGGGCTATTGAAGAAAGACTATACCTTATTACGTAGGATGTTAAAGGTTGTCAGCAGGGTAAGCAGTTTGCCACTTAGCCAGCTTGTTAATATTCTGGTGGACAGGCACATGGACTCATGTGAAAAATGGGCGAAATCCATTTTATCTGACTCACAACACCCTCTACATTCACAACTCTCCCCATGTATCTCTTCAGGGAAAACAAGAAGCCTATATAGGAAACTATATGCCCGCACTAGTAAGTACAAAAACTCATCCATACCCTACCTAGCTCGTGTTCTGTGCGATAAAGAAAGCATTAGGCATGAAACCTTTAACTTATTAAATAGTCAGTAGAACCAATGGATCTCGTCTTTCCAACTCACATCATTTATAGGTACAACGTTTTCTCTCTACCTTTTTTTCTCTTTCTGTATTTATTTTTGTTATGTGCTGTTTTGTTTCTCTCTTCCTTGCAAACTCTACTTAAAACATTCTTGTTCGTTCTTTCACACTCTGTATACCTCGACCATTTTGCTATCGCTTACGCCAGTAAATATGCTAGTAGTATCTACTTTTCTAACACCTTCAAACACTCTGTTTAAATTTTGGCTTTGCTACCGACATGCTAATATGTTGTTGTCAAAACTGACTGAGATAACCTTAATCTATGTAGAATTATATTTATTGTTAATGTACTAACTGGATGCAATATTGTAGTAAAATGCTGAGAATTCCATTCTGTATCACAAGTACTGATTTGGAATAAAGCTTATCTTATCTTAAAAAAAACCACCTTGTCACTACTTTTATCTACAACCAATAAATAGTATGTAATGATCGCTTGATTACATGATATTCAAAATTCAGTTATAATTAATGCTTTACTTACTGTTATAAAGTATTAATAAAGGCAATAAGATGGCTATACAACATTGTTCAATTGTCCAATTACATAAACGGAATTTTCGCATGTTCACATAGAATAGAATCTGTAACGGAAGTAAAAATAGAGGGGGGGGGGGCGGAAATGAATGACCAGTTTAACTGCAATTTATATTGAGTTTAGTTTCAAGTGAATGAGAGATAGTCAGTTAATACTGCATCCGTTACTGGTCTTAACCTTATGTTACATTCTTCATAGAAGACACTTTTATGAAATCGTATAATACCGTTTTAGAGAGGAGAATGACACTGTAACTGATGTTTAAGAATATAATACTAGACGATCTCTGATAATCACACAGTTGATAGCTGTTACCATTGAATATGGTGGTTATGCTTGCGCACATACATTGCAATCATACATGCATCTATGCCTGCTGAAATTAGTGTCCCTGTACACCACACTAGATAATAATTACCGTCGTCATAGTATAAATCCCTGGCATAATATTCAGGAGTTTCAAAAAGAGGTTGTACTGTTACTGAATAAAAGTGTAGCCGAAAAATGAAAAGGCAGTAGAGTAGAATGATTCGCATACATATTATACTTATTCTGTAAAAGTACAAACTGAGTTTTTGCCAAGATAAGTACGGCGACAGAAGAGTTAGGATACTTCGATATGATGGAAAAGATTTGTAGCTCAGGTGGGTGATTTTGATGTAGTTGTGTTCTCTGAACTGGATGGTTTACTTGCGAAACTTTCATTATCCTACTAGGCAACGCCTTCAACGAACACTTCAATTTGAAGTGAAAGGGTGCATGAGAACGTCTGGCGCTTATAACTGGAGTGATGGACATACAAATCAACCTCAGAGAGTCGGAAAACCTCGATTTCAAACTTATATGAGTATATGAGCTCAACAATCCAAATGGATCAAATGGCATATGAGCCTGTACTGGTTGCCAGCAACTCTGGGAATGCAGCTTCTGATGCGCCTTAACTGTCTTATAAACCAGACTTCATTCAAAGGCCCGCGATGGGGTGGTCTCTTAAGACAACCACTAGCTTCGGTTTAAGCGTCCGGACAGTACCCCTCCCCCTTTATACAAACTAAATGATTTTGTGTGACACATCTCTTGATGCCTATACTGTACTAAGTTTGTTTTACTAGATAAGTAAAGATTTATTTGATTGGTTGGAGGACTTCGTCATGAGCTGACATTAGTAGGGAGTACTGGACAGCCAGCTATTTCGTTCTAGTCAAGGACTCTTCAGTAGTACGCACCCACCACAGCAAATTCGAACCTAAGATCTTCCGATCAAAAGGCGAGCTCGTAGACCATTCACCCACTGGGACCCGATCCAACGGCCAGTACATGAATGAATTCCAACTGATGCCAGACAGTTCACGACACAATGGGAAGGTCCTGGGTTCGAACCCTGTCGGTGGCTGCGTACTACTGAAGAGTCCCAAACTAGGCTGACGAAATAGCTGTTCAGTACTCCCTGCAGGTTTTCCAACGGTTCTCTGACTGATGTCAGCTTATAACGAAATCCTCCAACCAAACAAAATCCCTACAAACCAACAGTTAAAAACAGATTTATTTGTTTGAAATAAATGAGAAATTCTGTCTTTCGAAATACACACTGGGATAAACTTTTAAGAAATACTAACTGTTTTAAATGGAACGAATCAAAAAAATCTCACATTTCAATGTAAATTTCACAACGAACCAAAATTAATTAGAGTATAACTGGAATTTAGGGATGTACTGGACAGCTGTTGTTTTGCTTTCGCTAGTTTGAAAGTCATCCGAAGTGTGCACCTACTACTTCATCAGAGATTCAATTAGTGACTTTCAGGCCATTGGCAAGTAAGCCACTGGGTTGAAATTTAGCGACCTGTGAATTCTAATTTCTGTCAAGTTGCAACATAGTGCTACACATTAATATATGTGTAAAACTTGGGCACTGTGGTAGTAAGTAATTCCATATTAGTTTGGTTATCAGATGTATCACACACAGTGTGGAACAGTATTATTCACTGGATGACGAAGTTTTGAACAAAATTTATTCTTCATAATCATATCAATTGTAAACACACGACTTCGAAACTGCCGTTTTGTAATTTTCTTTGTCCTCTCCTATTTGTCGTCGTAGGCGTAGTAGAATTCTCCAGATATCTGTCTAGACAGGTGTTGAATCATTCCCATTACAATTATTTGCAGTTGATTCGATAATTCAGGCTTCCGTTATCAATCTCTCCTTCCACCCTGTGACATTAGATTTTAGAACTGTCATCCTACCACACCCGTCCTATTGTATGGTTGTGTGTAATTGCACGTAGTGCCATCTACAGCTGAACTATTCTCCAGATTTGTTGTCTTACTGGGGTCAACCTATTCAGATTTGCTAGGTTTCTATGCTCCGGTAGTCTAACTGCCCCGTTCTACTACTTCGCCCTATGTGTTTGACCTGACAATCATTGTAGGCAGGGTATTGGATAAACTAAATTGTTTTGTTTTATTGGCTCCACAGGATTGATCCTTTAACCGACAAAGCTTGTTTCTAATTGAGTTTGTGGGTTTGAATGCCATAAATGAGCATCTGCGCTTTCACCCTAACAAAATCGACCCCACCCCTCACAGGCCACAACTTCTCTCTCACTAGAAGTTTAGGATCTAAATGCTAAGAGTAAATATCAAATTGTCCCAGTAAATTTGCCTAACTTAATTCAACTGAACACTAGTCAAAATATACATACAATGTTACTATAAAAATCAATAGGCAAGTTGATAAACTTACGCAGATTACTTCCGAAATGATAAAGGATAAAAATTTGACAAGTAATTCGAAATAAGTGAATTCAGTAGTATAGTATTGAAAAATAAAATCAACACTGATTATTTTAAATGCATTCTTCTTCTGATTGTCTTCTTTGTATTTGCTACTGGTCAATGATTCACGATAAAATGATATACTGAACTTGTAGATGGTAAAATCAATTGGAATAAGATGGAATAGAAAGACTTCATCACATTTCTGAAATTTTCAGGCAAAAACACAACACAAAGAATTAAAGCATAGAAACTATGGTGAAGATTTATTCAAGTATTGGTTTGTAGGGGTTTGATTAATTGGTTACAGGATTTCATCAAGAGCTGACATTGTTTAAAAACCAATGGAAAACCTGTGGGGAGTACTGGACAGTCGAACGCTTCGTCCTGGTTTGAAACTCCTCATCAGTACGCAACCACCGACAGGGTTAGAACCCAGGACCTTCTATTTGCAAGGTGGCCTTGTAGACCACTAAGGCAAGGGGACCCAATCCAATGTCGTGAATTGACAGAAGTTGGAATTCATGCGCTAGCCATCGGATTGGGTCCCCGTGGCTGGATGGTCTACGAGCTTGCCTTGTAATCTGAAGGTCTTGGGTTCGACCCGTAATAAGGTCACGGGTGCGTACTGGTGGAGAATCTCAGACAAGGACGAAGCAGCTGTCTAATACTCCCTGGTTTCCAATAGTTCTTTAAGTGAAGTCAATTCATGATGAATCCTGAAATTAATTAATTCGCTGCAAACTGGCCCACACTTAGAAGGCCAATATAATGTTGTCTAGCATTATTGTACCGTGTACTGATTGAAAGCAAATTTTCGTTCAATGAGTTTTTAGAACCGGTTAACTAACTAAACATTCCCCGTAAACAAAAGCAAACATCACCTTATCAAAAGGAAGGAATATATGAGTCTTCATTGGCTTAACTACTCGATTTTCAGTCGATAAGCCGCCATAGGCTTACAATCCCGTTCTATCTACTTCAGTCTGGACAGCTAACTGGATAGTACTACCAACCCGATAAAGCAAGAGGAGTCTGTTCCACGTGACTGAGTTCCAGCAAACCTGTTGTTAACGAAGTCGAAATGCAAACTATCTTTGTAAAAAGTTCAGTGTTTAGTATGAATATTACTCATCAAGCAATAGTAAACTTGAGTTGACTCTTTTCACAGCGGTTGTTTCCAAATTTTGATGATGAGAAATTTGTCTACTACTACCCGCATAATATCGTTCTATGAAGTCATTTCAACTAGATAAAATTAACACCTTACAACTATCATATAAATATATTTAATCAAGCAATTAACAACAATTAAGGTAAACAGAGTAATGCAATAATATAAACATAAACTATTCCATAACAAGTCACTACTTATTGCGATCTGTTATTCCGAATTAACTCGTTTTTATACACAAAAAGAATCCTTGGAGTGATTTACCGGGACATTAGATACCAAGAGACTGATGTAAGCAAGGAAGCCTAAAGTTTGAATAAAGCAAGAACAATAGTGGTTTGTGCAGAATAATATAGTGCCATCATTTATTTCGTCGGCTTCTCATCAACTGCTTACAGCCTAAATAAATAATGAGGTTTACGTGCAGAAAAGTTTTAACATACTTGCAAATTTTACATGTTTTCAGTTGACGAAAAGCTCCACAATTAGTTAACACTGCTCAGAAAATTGCGCTTATATAGTTTTTACACAGGCAGTTCAAGTTTAAACAAAATAAATGTATGCATACAATGGTAAAGGAGTGTCGTAATAAAGACGAAAGATGTGTTAGATGCAGAGCGACCAATAAATTAGGTAACAGTGTACTGAGTTGAACTCAAATCACAGAAACAAGAGACAAGCTAAACTAGAAACTATAAAAACGGGGTGAGGTTAAAGCCAAAGATTACTTAATCAAGTGAGAGATTAAAGACATCCAGTTACCAGGGCAGGGCAAGACTAATAACTGCTTCTTTCTGAACACATAAATCTGGTTTCAAGCGTTTGATAGAAATCGCTTCAGCAAACTTGAGAAGAATGGAGGTCCCTTGTCCATTGATAATTTTGAAGGATTTCTCGATTTCTACCTCATGACCCATGTCGAGATGTCTAATAATAGCGCTACTTTAAGAGTTTGTTCCCTTGAGACTTTTCGGCTCATGTTCAGAAAATCGGAGGTATGCCCTTCTTTCTGTTGTCCTAATGTAACTGCTCCCGAAGATACACATAAATTTGTATACACAGTTGGAGTTAACATGAGAAGGGCATCTATCGACTTTTGACTGCAACAAAGAGCAGGCTATTCGATGGAAAGGAACCAACCTAGTTGCAGGATAGGCTCTGGCTAGTGACGTTCTTAGTCTTCTGTTGACCATTTCTGCTATCTTTTCACCTTTAAAATCTAGTTGAATTGAAGACAGGCTTTTTTTTCAACTGTGATTTGTTTGGTATTTGAGCCTTCACATCTTCCATATTTGTTAATAAATCTCTGAGAACAACCGTTGTTTTTCAACTCCTTTTCGAGAATCGTAAATTCTTCCTCTAGTTTCTCTGAAGAGCATATTCCCCTCGCCAACGAAATAAGCAATGATGGTACCATATTATTCTGCAAAAACCACTGTTGTTTTCGCTTTATTCAAATTCATCAAGGGGAATAAATGTATGAATGTATAAAGTACCATAGATCGCTATTATCATTCACTGACCAGGATGATAAAACTATCCATCGCTGTGATGCAAACACATCGAGTTAATGAGTCCGAATTGGTTAATGATTGCAACATGACACACATATGACAAGTTATGCGAAGATCACTAGCTAACACAGGTCAAGATAAACACTTGTCACTATTCAATTCCATCCAGTAACCTAAGCAAAAGCCAATTCCAAAAATAGTAAAAGTAAATATAAACCCAACTATTAGGATGCAATTAATTAGTGCTATCGTTTTGTAGTTCTAATCGCTAAACACTAAATCCCACTGGATCAAGTTTGCGATGACATTACTGACTGACTGGTTTCAACATAGAACTACTTAGCACAGATGTGCAGCAGTTCAGTCACCATACTCCATGCAGCACACAAAGCAACAGAAGAAAGTGAAAAAGAAATGCAAAATGGAGACAGTAAACATAGATATGAAGCAAAAAGAATAGTAATATCGAAGAACAATATAGTTTTATTGGAAATTATAAGTCACAAGTAGTGGATGCATCTGCGCTAGCCATTGAGAACGATTTTGAGCTATACCACCAACTGTCTCCAGTTATTGGTTTCTACCGTCGTGAGGGCCCCAACCAGGAAGCCTACATGTCCCTACATGGCTTAAAATAACTGTTGTGGATTTCATTGGCTGATGAAGCCGTGTTCTGGTTCGGCTACAACTGGCTCTTTTCCAGCCTGATCTTGTGTCAGCCGACTGATAGCTGCTACCTTAACGTGGTGGTCGGGCTTGCACATCGCAATGACTCAACAAGCTACACAGGCTGGAACTATTGTTCCTGCAGGTCCTACCATGCCAGGAAGATTGTTAGGATAGCGATCACACTAAAAGCAGTTACCGGTATGGTGTAAGAATTTTTTTACACTATGCTGGAGGTCTGTGGGCGAAGTCGTACTGCTAGGGAACAGGGACGTAACAGCACTGAGGTGTTTCCCTCAGATGACCAACATGCCAGCCAGCTATGTTGCCTCTCCACTCTGGAGAGACGGGGTTAGAAAAGGTCAACCCTAACAATTGTACATCCCGACTTACTCTACGGTGGTTCGTAACCGGCGGTAAGTTTACTAATACGGGACCAATCCCAGAAACCAGTTCATACAGGCTGTGTGTGACCGGCCAGCATCAAGCAGTTGTCCCCTGGACTCTGCGGTCACGCAACACTAACCCGGTTTCTGTTTCAGGTGCCTGAAGAATCAATCAACCTCCACGGTGTAGGCGGCCGGGAAGTAACAACCGCCCACACACTTCCAAAAGCACACGAAGTTCTCCTAAGCATTATTCTTTACAGGTTGTGATAATGACATCAGATGCAGACCGACTGAGAGACATCATTCCAAGTGTTTCATGAGAATAAGACGTCTCAGTGTGATTTGTTGAACGAAAATAACTGTTATCTACTAATGAGGCGGAAGGGGGCGGGGTGGTGTGATACGTACTGCTTTCCACAATTTGACTGAAGATGCTAACATGTAGATTCGTTTCAAACTTTTCTTTTGATACCTCAGAACACTGTGGTGCGAAAAAAAGCCACCTTTATTCCACATAAATCTTCACACAAATACTATACAAGTTGTTGTCAATGCCTGCAGCAATATTCCAGCAGTTGTTAATCATAGAACTTTTAAGTTATACTAGTAGCAAACACCGGTAAGCAAGTGTAAATGAAGTTTAGATTGACATATCGAAGGAAGACTTGAACAAGAAAGACATCAGTGAAAAGAAAAAATTATCTCAACTGAAATCTAAAGAAACTTATACAATATAAATAATGATGATCAGAAATAGAAAACGAAATTATTCAAAACAGCTTACTATTTCTGGACAATTTATCTGAATAGTACGATTATGAATTGGACCCATTTGAATGACAGAATTTCCACCAGATGAAACTGACTCTGCGGCTTTATTTACATTGCTACCAACAATAGTCAAATCAGACGGTATATGTACTTTTATAGATGTATTAATATTCACAGATAATTTAGCATCTTCTGAAATACAAAATACGCATAATTTCTTGTTGAATATTTGTGTAATGAGAGAAACTCATTTACTAAGGCCTTGAAATGTACGATTTAAAGAGCTAAACAAACTAGATGACTTTAAATACGCATACATTTAGCATAGAAGATCAGATATTGATAGATAGGAAGATGGTTAAAACCAGCTGATGGAGAGGCTTCAAGCAGCTTAATGCAAAATTGACAAACTAAACTATTGCACTGAGTCAGATTTGTTATGTGATTGTTGAACAACTTTAAAGCACGACATTATATGTCATAATTCTAATTTAGAGATAAAACAAAACTCTGATCACATCAGGGTTTCAGAACAGTAGTGCTTTTGAAGAAAGTTTCTTAGTCATCGTGACTATAGGGTTTAACTTTCACTATAAACTGAAACACTGTCACCTTTAATGTACTCTGTAAATTGTTTTGAGTAAATAAATGTGTCAGATTTCAACAAACTACCTTATTCCTAAATGTCCACGGTACTTGTTAAATAGTCCCGACCGAAAGCTGCTACCTTGACGTGGTGGTCGGGCTTGAACACCGCAATCACCTAATCAAGCTATACTGGCTGAGACTTATGTCTCTTGAGGTCCTACCATGCCAGGCAGGTTGTTTGGATAGCGGTTAAACAAAAAGCAGCTACCCTATCCAACATCATGATAAATACAAAATCACAAAATTTCATGCCAGATCGGCCGTGGCCCAGATTAACAACGACCGCGCTTCCTGCTGCCGTGTCACAGGGCAGGAGTGATAAATATGCTACTGAGGCACACAAAACAACAAAGAACAAACAAAAACAGGCCGCGTGTGACCGGCCTCAAGCAGTTGTCCCCTGGGCTCTGCGGTCACGCAACCAACTTCCACGGTGTGGGCAGCCGGGAAGTAACAATCGCCCTCACAATCCGAACTGCACACAAAACCTCTCTAATCCTCACTTATCTTTGTCTTCATCTTCATTGCTTTTTTTTTTTTTTTTTTTTTTTCTTCTTTTTAATTTTTTAAACCATTGGGTTTTTAAATTTTTTTACATTAATCATTTAATTACATTGGTTCAAAAAAACCTTTTTTTTCAATTTACCCTTTCTTAAAAAGGGGGGGAAAAAAAATTTAATTTAAAAAAAGGGCCAAAAAAAAACAACTTAAAAAAAACCTTTGGGGGGGGAGCCCATTTGTTTATTTTTTATTCTTTGTTTATTTTTATATTGTTTTCCCTTTTGGTGTGTCTATTTTTATATATGGTATATAATCATTCCCACGCATTTTGTTACTGACTGTCAACCTTGCACATATGGTGTATTAGCATCTCTCACGCACTTTGTTATTGGCTATTAAGGTCAATTATTTCAAATGCTGTTAGCTGTCCATATTGTTGTAAAATGTATAAATACCATGGCTTTCTTTATCGTTGTTGCACTTCAATACACAGTCACAGTCCAGCCTTTGTCTTTTGATATTTGCGTGCTTTACCAAGTCGGAAGGTACGACGAGCAGATAGGCAGGTTAGTTCAGGCGCAGACAGAGCAAGGTAAAAACATCATCATTCAATCCCCTACAGATATAACAATTGCCTTGCCTTCCTTCCACTGATGCAACTCCTCGACTTGGTAGCTCTCCACTCTGCATCCACTAAAAACGATGGAAGCCAAAAAACCACCACCGATAGTCTCCTAAAGCCACGCCACCAATTTCATATAGGAGCTTTTAATGTTAGGACACTTTGCCAAATAGGACAACATGCATCACTAGCCAAGACCCTGGCATCTCGAGCCATTGATGTATGCTGCGTTTCAGAAACACGCATACAAGACCCAAGTGCGGTTATTCACCTAACCCCTCCTGGCCAACAGGTTGAATCTGCAAAATTCACCTTGAGGGTGTCAGGAGATGCCACAGCTAGTTCACGAGGATTAGCTGGCGTAGGGATAGCTTTGAGTACTAGGGCAGAAAAGACATTGCTTGACTGGATCCCGGTAGATAGCCGAATGTGTGCTGTCCGTCTGAACTGGTCAGTAAAAAGGAGAAAGGACTGCACTACTCGCCGATGCCTTTTCGTAATCTCCGCCTACGCCCCCACTGACTGCAGTTCGGATGAAACGAAGGATGAGTTCTACCAAAAGCTGTCTAGTTTGGTGCGAAAGGCTAAACGCGCAGACATAGTCGTTCTAGCTGGTGACTTTAACGCTCAAGTAGGGAAATTGTGTCAATCTGAGAAGGTTATCGGTGGCACCTATGGAGTTCCATGCCAGCGAACCGACAACGGTGACCGTCTCCTACAGTTCTCTTCTGATAATCATTTGTTTCTTGTAAGCGCTAACTTCAAACACAAGGAGAGACACTGTTTGACTTGGAGACCCCCTTCATCTAACCAACGCTGGACACAAATAGACCACATAGCAATAAGCTATCGTTGGCGTGGGTCAGTAGGAGATTGTCGCTCCTTCTGGAACACGTGTGTAGATACCGACCACGCACTGGTCAGCGCTCGGGTGTGCTTACGACTGAACGGACGTTACGTAGGAAACAGCTGGCAGTAAAACCATCACGTCCCCAGCTCTATCAGGAAACTAAATCCGTATTTGAGGAAGAACTAGCTAAATAAATATCTGTGTTCGACAGGTGTGCTCACCCTGAAGAAGCTTGGAAGAATATCCAGGCAGCCAGATACAGCTGTAAAAGCTGTCAATAAGTTGAACCCAAAGGTGAGTAAAAACCACTGGATCTTCACCGCCTCATCCGAACTGATGTATGCTAGAAGACTTATTCCGGCGAGCTCCGAATTCAATGAGGAGCGAAAGCTGCACAAAAGGAAACTAACTAAAAGTCTCCGCAAGGACCATGAACAGTGGTGGGTGACAAAGGCGAAAGAGATGGAAAAAGCATCGGCGATAGGGAACACTAGGTAACTATTTAGACTCATCAGGGAAACGGGAGGGAGAAGGCAAACCATAAGTGAGACTATTTCTGAGAAAAATGGCTCCTTAATTAGCTCTCAGGATAGACGCCTTGAACGCTGGAAAAAACACTTTGAGTGACAATTTGACTAGCCTACAGCCACACTGAACCTCCCTAACATCCAGCACACACCCGAATGGGATATAGACACTGGTCCACCGTCTATAAGTGAAGTCACAAAAGCTATCAGTAATTTGAAACGAAGCAAAGCAGCAGGACCTGATGGAATGACTCCAGAGGTATTTAAGTACGGTGGAGACAGTTTACTGTCTGCATTAACTGAGGTACTAGGCAGCGTCTGGGAATCAGAAGAAGTCCCATCGGGTTGGTGTAAGTCACTGATTATCCCGATATACAAGAAGGGAGACAAGTCTTCCTGTGATAATCACAGAGGGATTAGCTTGACTAATATAGTATCTAAAGTCTTAGGCTCAATAATCATGCGTAGACTGAGTGGTGCTCGGGAGGCACAAACACGAGAGAGCCAGGCAGGCTTTAGACCAGGAAGAGGGTGTATTGATCATATCTTCACCCTCCGACAGATTCTAGAACATAGGAATTCCTACCGGCGTCCAACAGTCATTATATTTCTTGACCTAAAGGCAGCATTCGACTCTGTCGATCGAGTTCTCTGGAGATGCTTGGCTGTAAAGGGAATTCCAAGAAAATATATTGCACTGATTAAGGCACTCTATTCGTACTCATACAGCCAGGTGAGGGCTTACGGCGAGCTGTCATCTGAACTGATGACGACCAGTGGTGTCCGTCAAGGATGCCCATTATCTCCTTTTCTATTCAACTTCATCATAGATGTGTTAATGGACTTAACCCTAAGTGACTTCAGCGACTCAGGGATTGACTTGCTACCGGGGAATAATCTCGTTGACTTGGAATATGCAGACGATATAGTCCTTCTAGGCGAAGACGCTGACAAAATGCAGAGTCTTCTAAACACCTTGAACAGCAATCTACGAATGTTTGGCATGCGATTCGCTCCCGCCAAATGCAAGATGATGTTACAGGACTGGACTACATCGACGCCTAGTTTAAAAATAGGAAGTGAAGTGGTAGAGCACGTTGACCGCTTCACTTATTTGGGAAGTACCATCAGCCCCAACGGGCTGATCTCTGACGAAATCTCAGCACGAATACAGGGGGCTCGTTTCGCATTTGCCAGTTTACGCCGTCTCTGGCGTAGACGAGATGTTCGACTATCGACCAAAGGGCGGGTGTACTGCTCACCCGTCCGCTCCGTCCTCCTGTATGGTTGTGAGACCTGGCCACTGAGAGTGGAAGACATGAAAAGACTAGCTGTCTTTGATCATAGGTGCCTGCGCTCTATTTCCCGTGTAAAGTGGCATAATAAGGTGAGCAACATTGAGGTTAGGCGTCGAGTTCTAGGTAAACAGGGGAAATCAATCGACGAAGTCGTGAAGTTACAAAGACTGAGATGGTTAGGACATGTGTTACGTATGCCAAGCCATCGCCTCCCTCGACGAGCTATGTTGGCGGATATAGGGTTAGGCTGGAAAAAAGCTAGCGGCGGTCAAACAAACCAGTCAATGAAATCCACAACAGTTGGTCTAAGCCATGTAGGAAGGTGTAGACTTCCAGGCTGGGGTCCTCGGGACGGTAAAAATCTATGGTTGGAAACAATTGGTGACATGGCTCAAAATCGTTCTCAGTGGCGCAGATGCATCCACTCCTTGTGACTTATGATTTCAAATGAGACTGTTTTGTTCTTCGTTATTACTCCATTGTCTCACACCTCTGCTCACTGTCTCTATTATGCTTTTCTTGTACTTTCTTCTCTTGCTTCGCGTGTTACACGGAGTATGGCGAATTGAACTTCCGCCCATTTGTGCAAAGTTCTATGTCGAAAACAGACAGACAGACAGTTAAATAGTGGACTATCATAACAGCAGCTACCATTGGTCAGTATCTATTGAAGTTGGTAAATATTACATCTGTATATTAACATGAAATGAAAACGTTACTAAAATGTAGTTAAAATATGTGAGGCACAAAAGTAAAATATAAGAAAACCTAATGACATTACGACTAAGAAGAAGACGAAACACTAATGCGTTTCTACGGCCTTATTCAATTCTAGACCATGTTACCGAAAGTATGCCTTAGACATCGCCTTCCTATACGGGTGATGTTATAAGATCAGGTTGGAAAACGGCTAGTGGTAGTCAAACTAACACATGGCTTCATCAGTCAGTGAAATTCATAACAATTACTTTGAGCCATAGCGGGAGGTGTAGACTTCCTGGCTGGTTGGGGTCCTCGAGATGGTAAAAACCAATAACGGCTGGAGATAATTCGTGATATGGCTCAAAATCGGTCTTAATGCATAGCGCAGGTGCATTCACTCTTTGGGATTTATAATATCCAATAAAACTGTTCTTCCATATTTCTCCTACTTTGCCTTATATTTCTGTTTATTATCTAACTCTCTTTTGAATCTCTCTTCTCTTGCTTTGTATGCAACTCGAATTGCTGCACATCTGTGCAAAGTTGTTCTACGTTGAAACCAACCAGTTACCGGAAGTTCCTTTAGCCATCATTCCCGCTCACACATTGATTGATGTTCTCAGATAAACAGCCTCAAATGCACTACAAAGCTACGGTCAACATTTAGATAATTCATGGGATAATAGCATGTTTTCGTCAACCCACTTTCTTGTTGTTGTTGTTTTTTTCTGTCAATCCATATCCCCTTTAGTTAACGTTGCACTTTGAGTTAGATAGCAGTTGACATACACATATACAAAGACTGTGAAAGCAGTATGTGAACTGCCTACACAAAAACACGCTTTTGAATGCAAGCATCCGGTAAACATTGAGTTACCGTAAAATCGCCTGAAAGCTATACATGAAGTAATTAATATATCGGTAGTCAAATAGCGTAAGGATAAAGTAAACATACTGTGAGACATTCAATCTTATCAGATATAATGTCAACCTTATTTGAATCGTACTGTGGTATAGTAGTGCATAGTTTTGATGAGCGATGATTCCACCCCAAAGTTCCCTGTGGTTTGAACACATTTTGCATATATCCTTTTAGAATCTTCCGAAAATAGCACTACATATTTAAGTTGAACACGAAATAAGAAACAAGAAGTGTACATTTGTTGACGAAGATATTTCAGTCTTGAAATAATATAGATTTGTAGCTCAGGTGGATGAGATTTTGATGTGATTGTGTTCTCCCAGTTCAGAAAAGACAACCACATTAAAATATTTCAATCTTAAAATAAAGGAAACAGAAGCTTACTACCGATTCCGAATATTATTTTCAAACAATATTAGTATTATGTGCACAGAAACCCATTATTCCGTTTATCCAACAGATTCTCGTTTTACAACTGAAAATCCCTTTTTTGTTTTTGGCTTTCATAGACATACAGTTTAAGTTACCAGAGTTGGTAATTTTCAAACATGAATAATAAAAGCTTAACTAGATTGTAGTAAACCGACTGCTAGCATAGATACTCTAAAATGTTCTAAGCTATTGGTCGTCATCGAGTTGTGGACTTCAAGTCCCTTTTATTTATTCGAATTCTGGCAGTCATTTAGTGTCATGAACCCGTTTTATATAGATGCAGTCCAAAGACGAGTGCATGCCAAATGAGTACAAAATCCTGCTGTTGCAGAAATAATTATTAGGTTGCCTAGGTGACTTATTGGCAGGACACTGGTCAACCAAGCAAGTGGTTTGCGGTCCCATTCCCAACCGACGCGCACCTTAACCTTGCTTAACCGGTAATAAGCCCCGTAAAGAGACAAGACTAGGCGTGAGGCTAGCAACCTCATCCCATAAAATAAGCCAATTCTACTGAAACTTTAAAGTTCCCTCTTGAAGCTTTCTGTTCCACTGGGAACGCAAGGGAATCAAATATATAGTAATTTTAAAAAATATGGAGATAATCCTTAGGTTACTTTTATATACCATACCTTAAGTTAGCAGAAACTGATTGCTGACGAAATCTCAGTAGGCATACAAAAGGCCCATGTGGTATTGGCCGACTTAATGTTATCTTCAAAGTAGACATCACATCCGGCTACCGATCAAAGGACGTGTGTACTTCACAGCAGTTCGCCGCGACCTCTTTTGTAACTGTAAGACGTGGTTATTGGAAGCGGAAGACATGAAAAGACTAACTGTATTTGCCCATACACATTTGTATTCTATTTCCCATGATAGGTGATTTAATATTGTGAGTGATATTGAGGCTAAGCGTCGAGTGTTAGATAGAAAGGAAAATTCAATCGATGAACTTGTGAAGCTACATCGATTGAGATGGCTACGATATGCTTTACGCATGACTAGATGGTGCGCTCCTAAATGGGAAGTGTTAGCTGACATACAATTGGATTGGAGGTGATCAAATCTAAACCTATCATCAGTTCACGAGGTCTTCGACAGTTGGTTTTAGCCACTTTGCAAGGTATAGGCTATCTGGTTGTAGTCCTAGGGATACTGAGGAGCAATCGTCAGAGACTGCTGGTAATATAACTCGAAATTGTTCACATTGAGATAGATACATTCACTGTTTGTAATCTCCCATACTTATTAATTCCTATTGTTTTTCCATGTTACTGTTCTTTTTCTTGCACATTTCTGCTGACTATGGTTCTTTTCAATATCATCTCTACTCTTTCGTCTACCTGTATGGAACATGTGGCAACTTGAACTGCTGTACTTCCGTGCTAACTTCTACGTTGAAACGCAGTTAGCCAATCAGATTATTAATTAGTTTAGTATATTTTGTTGTGTACAAAATACTGAATGGTAACTACTTTACTACTACATTATCTTTTTTAAAGAGACCTTTTTAAGGCCAAGAGTCATCACACCAAACTGTATCATACACAGAATGTGTTACACAATCCCTACTTCACCCGATGACAGCGATGCTATACAAAAAAGAAAAATATGAAAATGGATTCGCGAACCGAAAAACGTCTGCTACTTCTTTCCTAGCTCTAAAATGACAGTACCATGGATATTTCGAAGTTATTGGAAAATATTCACAAAGTTGTACAAAACAATCATGAAAATAATATTTACCAAGTCTTCAAGAAACTATTTAGGTAACTGATATTAAACTGGAACGATATATTAACAATAAAAACATACGTTCCAAAGGTGCATGGTTTACTACAGCTGACAGCCAAAGTTCACGATGAAAAACTGAAAGAGGTGGAGAATCCACGTGATATGAAGTAGATTCTGAGTCAGTATTTGACGCAGAAACAACAAAGCGATGTGATACATTAGGACCTTGAAGAATATTTTGAGTAATGCGTCAATAAATACTAACATAAGCATACCAGGTACACCAAAAATTATAGACACTCCAATAATCAGAAGAAACACAACCGTAACGACAACCAAATGGCATTTTGTCATTGTGTATAAACGCATTGGAACAGATCTGTGAGTGAATGAATGAATGAATACATAAATAAATACAATGGTGAACACAATTTGCAAAACAAGTACACAGAAGAATGTTATGAAATCATCTGAATAACCAATCAGTTAAAAGTAACTTAAACCGAAGAAGAGATGACCACTGTAAACAAAAAACTATTTATTAAGCTCTCTATAAACAAACATGATTTGCTGGACATCGAAATTCGAGAATATGTAGATAGAAACTTTATGGGTTGCTGGTCAGGTTTATCGTGTCATACAGCTAAAACCTCTCTATTCAAACACTTGAGACTTCGTCAACACAACACTCAGTCGTGTTCACCACAGATATTCATTCTGATCACTATAGTTAGAGGTAGTTATTGGCACACTTTTGAAAATAACCGTTTTTTCTGTCAGTCTCTAGGAAATTAATTTTGGAGTAAATTTTTTGACAGACCATAGTTGTGTGTAAGAAACTGTGGAGATATAGGTCATTGGATTAAGCACTTACATTTCAGCCAATGAGCCCACATTTCAAATCTCAATCCACCTGCTTCAGCCTGAGCAGTATCATTAGCCCAGACACAAATGCAGCTCACATACAAGTATATGATGAGTTCTAACTAACCATATGAACAGCTAGACGTTAATATATTTTTAATTTCCGAACTGGAAAGTGATCAAGGAAATCCTGAAACTTTTGTTTGAAACGTATCTCATCAAATAACTTTCTTCAGGTTGTGACTTAGACGACACTCCAGACCTCTCAACTAAATTAAGAACGTAGATTTTTCCGAAAGGCTTCAAAGTACAATCCTGAGGACTTGCGCAAACTGATTTTCACTCTCCAACGTTTGAAATATTTTGTCAATCCACCTAAATAATTCTGACAAGCTAACTTAACTTTATTACCATGGATGATGCCTCACACCTTGATGTTATCTATGTTGTCAAAATATAACGTCTTAAGCACTCGCTCAATATCCAGATATATATATATATATATAAGCATTCTTAAGAATGCTTACTTCTGTCTTTTAGGAGTCACCCTACTTTGTAAACCCAAATAAAACCTTTCGTTCGACTTCGGCGTTTTTTGAGTTATTTTTGGAATATGTGGGGGATTCTCGAGGTACTGTTGCATTTCCCCAAGATTTTTTATTTGGAGAACCAATTGTTTACCAGTGTATATTTCATTGCAAGAGCATTCCTAATAAGCAAATGGCCATTTAAGGGCATGGAAAAGACACTTAATCAGCCAAGGACAACTTACGTTCCAAGATCACGCTGGAGGAACATATCTTCAGATGTACGTATCTGATTACCTTCACTACGATGTAGCGTTTCCCTTCAAAAATGTCCACCAATATCTAACATTGTTTTCACGAGCTTGTGTACCAAAAACTGTTTCTTTTTGTGTTACCTTCTTGGATTTAAGCTAAGGGTTCCTAATCTTTGGTTGAATTTTGCGAAAATTTTCCGTCCTATTGACCGCCATAACTTTGGTTGCCTGCAAGGGAAGGGTGTAGACATCTGCGGTTTGTAGTATGCGGTGTGTGAAGACTTTTGCTGCTAATAAAGGAGTTCTCTTTTCCATCCGTTAGTCGCCTGGTGAAAGGGAAACAAGAGATGACAATAATAAATAGTGGATGTAATTATTAATTAATGGGTGCGTCGATGGCAAAACGGGTATGACTCTCGTCGACCATGCATATGGTCCGAGATTCGATCCCCTGCCAACACACACCTGATATCTATGGTCGGCCTGCAAAATCTGGGCTACCGATATCATATTCCGAAAATCCCATACCTGTACCAAGAAATGCAGTGTGGAAACAAGCTGTAATCAAAAAATAAATTATTTAGACTTAAAATGGCAAACGTTAAGACAGATGAAGTGTGAAGTTTGGTGATTAAAAAAATAAATAAGTAAAGGCAGTAAGTGAATAAATACACAGAGTACTCAAGAAAGTTGGTATATGCAGCGGTAAAGGACGATTTAGAAGTGAGTTCTAAAGGAATGGGCCGACACGATACAGTCCTTGCTTCACTTCATAGTTGTCCAGCCTCTGTTTGAAGCTTTACACGAACGGCGTAGTAACCACAGACGTTGGCAAATAGTTCCCAGAGAACCAAACGGAACAATACAGCCTCATGGTCACTACTACATAGAAAGGTCATGGTAACCAAGTGGTCACTAGTTTGAATATATTCCAGTTTCGATGACTTTCCGCCAGGGCAACACCTAGCGTCGTCTTTAAATTCCTCAGTCAATATGACATTTCCAGTGGTATGTGGCGGATCCCGACCAAATTTTCCTTGAGCATATCCCGATCCAGTGTTAGGGGATGAAACATTGAAGTTTCCAGCTATAGTGACTCGGTAATGGCCGAAATTTAATATTCTTGTGGTGGTGGTGGTGAGTATTAGCTGGTTGTGTGCGACTCTGCAGGATGGTGATAGATTGGTGCCGCCCAATAAATTCCTGTTGTGGGCGACAACAAAATATCATCATATCAAGCCTGGGAGTTCTGTAAGTTGTGCGTCTGTTGCTCGTACCCCTCTAACTTGCTTGTCGATGCACATGGAAACTCTACTACATTCCCTGTGACCCCTGTATCACCTGATCAAAACCGTATAGATTATTTTTGAATTCACTGGCAACGATAGCAGGGGTTAACCAGGTTCATATGAGTAATATCGCTCTGGGGGCCATGTGTGACTGGAAGTTTTCGAGTTCTGCTACTTTTCCTCTTAGCCTCCCCACATTGATATATAAGCAATTGACATTTAATCTTACCTATTCGCAGTGTTGTGGGTTGCTTAGAGCAGTGAAAGCTGCTGGTTGGGGAGGCGGTGCTCCAACTAGTCGTTCTATTCCCATGAATTCTGCCAGTTGTCATTTTTTTACTCAGGCTCACTCAAGAGACTTGGGAAACGTATGTTTTCATCCTCAATTCTGTGCCTCTGTAGGGCTGTTACAGCATGAGGGTGTATCGTGGCAGCTTTCTTTCTTCCTTAAGGTCCGAGGACGGCTTTTGAAGTATCGAATATCCCCCCAACCTTACGATTTTTCTCATAACACTGTCTCAGCACTGTAGCCAACTGCCACAGGGCCGACTAGTGGTCGTGATGAGCTGACTGGCTTGATGCGAACCGGATGAGGTAGTCTGAAAAAACAGAATGCCTCAGGAGCAACACGGGCCACTGTGACCACCGTTTTTGATTGGCGTACTTTGTTCAGGTAGACCACAGCCTCTCACTGGCACGTTAAATAAGATAAGACAGTTTGACCGACAGGCTGTTTTGGCTGCTTCTCTTCCTTACTGGGGACAGCTAACCTAGCCTCATTCAAGGTATGATTATCGTTTCGCACAGCCAAGACCGTGCGTGACAGCAGATGCATGTGATCTTCCTCCACTGCCAGAGTTAAGTGTTGCTCGCACCAACGTGCTTGCTGGTTTCATACTGATGCTATCATTTTTATGGTTTTCGGATAACTTCAGTGCTATGCTGCTTTCGTTTTCCGGAGAAACACTGCCTGCCAGTCTGATAAGCAGGTACGTGAACTGGAAACGTAGATCGGCTATTTCGCAACAACTTACCATGTGGTTTCGACACCCTTTATCATATCAACAGTTAACAAACCGCCTGCGAAGTTTGCACTCAATATTAAGTCGCCTTCGAAGACAACGGAGGGCTTAAGACAGAGGGATTAGGGTGGTTACCTGCTAACGTTTTGTTGAATAGTTCACATATGTCTACAGAGCTAGTGCATAGCCTACCTTTGTCTATGAGGAGAGAAATGCTGTGATTTTTGCGATTCATTCTCTTCCTTAAGATTTCTGTGAGTGCACACACTCTAGCAGGACTGGCTACTGCGATGCGTTCTTCGTTTCTCATACGAAAATCTTGAGCTTGTGAGATGGAGCTAAGGGTGTTAAGTATTAGACCTAGAGTGCCAAAGTCGTGGTGTTTGAAGTAACTTGTTGAGAGTCTCTTCAGTTTCGTACGATCCTTTGGTTTTATGAATGACTTTCTGTGTGGGGAAACCTTTAGTGTTTGGAGTGGAATGACAGCATCTAAGCATGTGTTCGAGTTATGGTAGAAGATGGTTAGAGCTCTCGATAGGTCATCAGTAGTGAAGTATTCATCCCATTCGGATGATCTTAGCATTGATCCTACTAAAGCCCAGTTTGCCTTACTATAGTTCCCATATATCACTTGTTTTGAGGTGGAGGTATGAGATGCATTGCTACTCAGCGGAAGTGACAATGCATACATCACTGTTTTGTGGTCGCTCCCTGGAAACTCAGAACCTACTACGGTTAAAAGGGGGCTTATATTGTGGCAGAAGATTAAGTCTAGTATGTTATTACCTTTTGTGGGAGTAGTGACAGTTTATTTCCAGCCAAGTACATCCAGTGTGCCTAAGAACCTATCAAATTTAGTTGGGCCTGTGGGTATATCCCAGTTGATTTCAGGTAAGTTAAAGTCTACTGTATCCACTTGGTTGGACCTCTGGATTTGCACTACCGGACTGTGTTAAAGTATGCATATTATAGGAATAGGAGATATGAGCTGGGATCATAAGATGTGGCGTGTAAGGCGACGTGAACTTCGCCGATTAGCTTCCTTCCCTAGCTGAAGCCCTGGCCATGGCAGAATATGGTGTGATTATGCTCTTCCTATGGCTAGATTCGACATTCGTATAGCCAGTTATTAATCAACGCTAAATGTCAGTAAAAGGAATAGCAGCGCAGTGCCTGAAAAACAGAATAAGAAAAAAAATGTACGAGAAAGGATCTCAGCTTTACGTAGAACTTTCAGGTTATTCGGCTTCACGAAAATCACGTTATGGTTCAGCAAGTTCTGTTTGTCCAATCAGTTTAGCAAGACGCCACTAAAACATTTGCATCCGAAGCTTTGCCTGCAGTTAAAGACAGCTTGACTTATTAGGGGAGGATTCCATATGGAGGCAATGATTGTGTTACATTCACTGGCGAGAAAGATCGAGACAGTCCGCAAAATATGCTTTTTTCAGTTGAATAGCAAGACGCAATCAAGAGCACTCGGTCCACTCAAGGCCGCCAGGTAGGAAACGATTTTCGAGGTCATTATCTCCCATGTTAGTTGGCCATGTTGGATCCCTATCTGCTATGTCTTGTGTTTATCCTGCAATTATTTGAAATTAATCTTGAAGTAGTTTACCCATTATTGTTGTATTTTATATCATTTTGGCTTTCGTTGCCATTAGAACCAATTATTTTGTCCATTTCGAAATTTTCTGCTACTAGGTCGGTTTATTTATTTTAATGCAATCCTTTCATATGTTGCTTTCATATTTTCGTAGCGTTTTAGTCATTTGGCAGGCGCGGGAGTGAATAACATTACTGTAACCCAAGATAAGTCTGTCGGTTTTCTGAGGCTTAAACTGTACGCTAGTTTGATTTCAGGTCGGTTGCATGGTGTGCATGGACTAGTATTTCAAAGCAACGTCACGGGCGTTCAATAGGAAGATTCTCCCTCCCTTGTCAATTTGCTATAGGATTGGTCGTAAACGTAATATTTGACGTTGAGACCTTGTCCTTACTAGCACACGGCACTTTTATGATCACTATGGGTAGATTTTATTTTGATAAAGTATCACAGTGTTATACAGTTGTATTCACTGATGACGTTTCGAGGACAATTTATTGCTCATAATCATATAATAATAATATATATCTTCCTGTTCGCGCAGGAACATACCAGTTGTACAGGCATAGATAAGTTATTATATAAATTACACAATTTCATGTGTGATGAATTTACAGTTTGGTTGTTCTTTCTGACATTAGAGTCAGTTGGAAGAGTCTGCTATAAAGTCTTTTTGTGTAGCACATAAAGAGATATAGAAATATTGTCTTCACATCAACAAAAAACCCAGACATCAGATGAATGTAATACAGATGTCTGGGAAAAATATAGCTTGAAGTCAATTCTCCTATATAACTTTGTTATGAACAGCACCCTTGGCTTAAAGTGTATTGATGTATTATGCTGAGATCAGTGATATATTTATTCCATTTTTCAGCAGTCTTATCGTAGTTTCATAACAGGAAAGAAATTTGATCGTGGATGCGAAAACTAGATAAGGTCATTGTCAATGAATTTTGAAGATTGAACGATCAATTCATGGTTGTTTGCTCAAAACCAACTTCCCCAATTTTCGCCGAGGCATCAATACGACAGTCATCGTCTCATCGGTCGCTGTTCACGAAGAAGTCATTAGCAAACCATCAGAAGTAATCTTACGATTTATTATTGCAATATTTGTTCACAGACCTTAATAGAAATATTTTTTATATGTTGGTGTTACAATAAAGAATTCCCAAGCGGCCAATCGGTGTTTTGGTTTTTCGTCCGTTATTACTAAGCGTTTCTCAAAACTGCAAGGAACATCGTGGGCCCGAGCGTAGCAAGCGCTGGGCATTAACGGTTTATGAGACGTGATTGAGAGTCATGTTAAGTTGTTTTACTGCATCCAGTGGAGCCGAGCTCGATTCCAGAGTTCTCCATTTGCACCATTTGTGTCTGCATAGGGGACTGTATTCGTTAGTTGAGTAAAATGTTGAAAACTGTTTGCGAACCAGTTTCTTCTTTATTTCAGATCATGAATACTCATTTACAGCATGTTCGCCAGCGTCTTCAAATGGTAGAATTGGATCGTTCATGGAATTTGAGTGGTTATGAGATAAATGGTTTGGAATTAATCTTCATTTCAGTTTAGATGCAGGGTTGTTCGACCTCGACCACAAGATGAATAGGAGCAGCAGAATACCAGAAAGAGAAAGTATGTGAACATGAAAAGGACATTAATATTTTAGGCATGTATAAATGTTTATGTCAATTGTATATTATACTTTAGTAAACATTTACCTATATTGTAGTTTTGTTTTCACGTATTTATGCGAAGTCTTAGAGTTTATTTAGTGTCATAATGTGTATTAATGAGTCTGAGCGTTCTAGTGTTCTAATGACTGATGCGTTTTAGAAATAAGTGGTGCGGTCTGGTTGGGACAGCCTTTGGGATAAAAGTTTATATAGCAAGCGTTTGAAGTTTACAATAGAGTGACAGGTCCTATTTCTAAGGGTAAACTGTTCCACTATGTTCCCTACTAAGTCTTTATGCATCCATGCTGCCAGTTTATTTATAGTTTTCAGATTGCTAAGGGTGTTGAAGTGCGTCTTTTAGGTGCTGTAGTAGATTAGTAGTTGATTCATTCTAGGAGCAAATGGTTTATTAATATAATCAGTAGAGTGAAACAGTCTGTATAGAGAGCGTTTGAAGCTTGTAACCGAAGAGCAAGTTCTGACATCTAGGGTCAGGCTATTCCATATTTTAGAATACATGACTGTGAAGAAGTTTTCACGGAGTGTTGACTTAAAAGAATGAGTGGTCACTGTGCAAGTTTGGTTACGCAGATCGTAAGAACCTTCCTGTGCGAATTGTATGTCCCTGTTACCTGAGAATGATATTTTGTGAAGGACCTTAAAGAAGAATATTAGGTTTATAATAAGTCGCCTTGTCCAAAGTGGGTCGAGTTTTAGGATCATGCACCGTGAGATGTAGTCTTTCTTACAATCGTAGCCAAGCAGTTTTGAGGTAAAATATCGTTGGATACTTTCCATCCCTAGCTTATCACGCGTGCGAGTGCTGCTTATAATAAATGGACAGTATTCTAGTAGTGGTCTGACACATGTTTTGTACAGAATTAGCTTGGCTTCATTGTCGTGAAAGTTCCTGAGTATGCATCCTAAGAGCAACCTCGATTTTCGAGTCTGTGATGCTACTTGCTCAGAGAATGTCAAGTCACTAGAGTACCTCAGGCCTAGGTCAACGACACTTCGGAGTCTGGTTGGGTTAGCAGATTGAAGCGTTAATTTCAGGTCACTTGAGGGTGCGCTGCAGCAGATCCAGCCACATTTGTTCAGATTAAATTGAAGAATCCATAAGGACGACCAAGCAGTCATTTTATCTAATTCCTTCTGCACTCCATACTCGAAGTACCCTAAGTCATCACATTGGAATGTATAAGCTACTTTTAGGTCATCTGCAAAGATGAATGGTTTCCCGTGCGAGAAGCAAGCGCATATGTCATTGATGTATAGTGTAAATAGGAGGGGTCCAATGACACTACCTTGTACTACACCAGAAGTGATAGGGCTAGGTTTGGAGGTTGCAGACCCGAGTTTAACTATTTGGGACGTATTGTTAAGGAATGATTTAAGCCATCCTAATAATGGGTCACGTATTCCTAATGAGTTCAGCTTATTTGTTAGCAGTAAATGGTCAACACGGTCAAATGCCTTAGAGATGTCAAAGTAGATGACAAGTACTAGTTGCCGTCTGTCACGACTGCTGGCTACAAAATTGAAGAAGTCTGAGTGACATGTCAAACATGATCTGGATTTCAGGAATCCGTGTTGGTTCGGACCTATAATATTTCAGCCAAGCATATGTTTGATTAAGTTATCTTTAACTAGTCTCTCCATAATTCTAGATGCTATAGGTGTGATACTGATCGGCCGGTAGTTACTGACTTCAGTTTTCGAGCCAGATTTGTGTTTAGGCATGATGAATGTTGTCTTCCATATGTCAGGGTAAGTTTGGGTTTCTAGGGACATTGTGAATATTTTAAGCATGGAGGATTTAATCATGAGCTGACATCAGTTAGAGAACCACTGGAAAACCTGGGATGTCAGCTCGTGATTAAATCCTCCATGCAATCAAACAAAATCCCTACAAAACCAATACTTGAAAATATTTTAAGCAGCAGTAGAGGAATGTCAGGGCCACCATATTTATAGAAATAAGACGATATACCGACGGTACCGAAACCTTTTGAACTTTTGAGGGTTCTTATAGTTTGGTTAATATTAGCGTAAGTGAATTCAACAGTGCTAATTTGGTTTGGTGGAAGTGGAGATGGAGTTTGTGCCATATTAGTAACAAGGTGTATATCGGGTAGCTGGACTGAGGGCTTAAGGTAGTTACCTGCTAACGTTTTGTTGAATAGTTCACATATGTCTACAGAGCTAGTGCATAGCCTACCTTTGTCTATGAGGAGAGAAATGCTGTGATTTTTGCGATTCATTCTCTTCCTTAAGATTTCTGTGAGTGCACACACTCTAGCAGGACTGGCTACTGCGATGCGTTCTTCGTTTCTCATACGAAAATCTTGAGCTTGTGAGATGGAGCTAAGGGTGTTAAGTATTAGACCTAGAGTGCCAAAGTCGTGGTGTTTGAAGTAACTTGTTGAGAGTCTCTTCAGTTTCGTACGATCCTTTGGTTTTATGAATGACTTTCTGTGTGGGGAAACCTTTAGTGTTTGGAGTGGAATGACAGCATCTAAGCATGTGTTCGAGTTATGGTAGAAGATGGTTAGAGCTCTCGATAGGTCATCAGTAGTGAAGTATTCATCCCATTCGGATGATCTTAGCATTGATCCTACTAAAGCCCAGTTTGCCTTACTATAGTTCCCATATATCACTTGTTTTGAGGTGGAGGTATGAGATGCATTGCTACTCAGCGGAAGTGACAATGCATACATCACTGTTTTGTGGTCGCTCCCTGGAAACTCAGAACCTACTACGGTTAAAAGGGGGCTTATATTGTGGCAGAAGATTAAGTCTAGTATGTTATTACCTTTTGTGGGAGTAGTGACAGTTTATTTCCAGCCAAGTACATCCAGTGTGCCTAAGAACCTATCAAATTTAGTTGGGCCTGTGGGTATATCCCAGTTGATTTCAGGTAAGTTAAAGTCTACTGTATCCACTTGGTTGGACCTCTGGATTTGCACTACCGGACTGTGTTAAAGTATGCATATTATAGGAATATTGTCTATAATAATAATTATTATAATAATAGTTTATTCTCATTTTGTACATGAGAGACGCCAGTTTACAGGCATCATCAATATGATAAATTACATATACGATTAGCAATCATAATTAATAATAATGTTTTAATAAAATACACATTTTTTCCTACTTGTGTAGGACACACCAAATATACAGGCATGGGTAAGCATTATATAAATTTCATAAATTTGGTTTATGGTTAAGTTACATGGTTGCTGGCGTTTTTGTCTTAGGTCTGTGGGAACAATATGATAACCAGTCATTCAATGGAGCACATCATGAAATATAGGAATATTGTCTTCGCATTAACAAAAAAACCCAAGTAAGTTTTGGATGGATTAAAAATACTTGGGAAAAAATAAAGCTTGAAGTAATTCCTCAATATAACTTGGGTGTGTACAAATCCGAATCTTATTTTTGATTTATATCCAAATTGGGTAATAAGGAAGCTATTTTTACAGATACGATCAGTTATGTTATAAGCTACAATCGTGACGTTGTATTACAAATAGATACTTTTCCATTGGTATAAGAGTATATTCCACAAATGTAATCCAGGTTGCGTCGTGGAGAAAGTTAATTCGTTATTAACCAGGCAACTGAAAGATACGGGACCAATAATGTTTGCAGATCATTTGTCATTGTAAATGGTCAAATATCCACATTATTCATTCTCATTCAAAAAGTCAAATGGAAGCTGAAATGGTGAGAGAAAAAAGAAGACAAACAACAGCAACGCAAAAGAAAGCAACGGGAGTCCTTAAGGAGTGATTAATAAATATATACATATATATTCTGTTTAGTAACTGTGGTTATTTTGGTTCATAACTAACTAGTCCCGTTATGCTAACTTTTATATTATGTGTGAACTAATATTACTGTCCTGTGTAGAAATGTTATCATCTAGTTCCAATAATATTAAAATTTATAATTGTAGTTTGTTGTAACTACACGTTTAAAGAACTTAAAATATCTATGTAGGGTGAAAAAGAAGGTGTAAGAGTCAGGCGCAAAAGTGCATTGTCATCTTTGAGCAGTCTGGTGACTGAGGAGATGAACACTGGAAGTGTGTTTGCATCGCGCACATTAGCTGGTAGTCTATTCCAAATGACTGAAAACTTATTTAAGAAGAAGTTGTACCGCACGTAAGTCTGACAGTGCTCCATAGCAGCTAGGTTGTGATGATTTCTAAGATTGTAACTGATGACAGCGGTAGGTTTAGTTATTGGCTCGGAGGAATGCAAGAGAAGATTAGTTAGCTTGTAGTAAAAGATAAGGTTTAGCTTAAGGCGTCTTTTCCAGAGGGGTTCTAATCTTAGTCTTCGCATCGCTCATGGTATTCCAGACCACTTTCTAAACCAAGAGTTCTTGAGGTAAACTGCCGTTGCACTCCCTCTAATTTAAGCTTGTCATTTTGTCTTAGTCCGCTAAGAATAAACGGGCAGTATTCTAAGATAGGTCGGACACATACTTTGTATAATAAAACCCTAGTTTCACAACAAAAGAAATTGCGTGTTATGCATCCTATCAGCCTTCGCGTTTTACGTCTGGCATAATCAGTCTGTTCAGCGAACGTTAGGTTACTAGAGTATCTAATACCGAGATCTACGACTGAGTTGAGCTTAGCTAGTTTTCGCCCATTTATTTCAAGAGTTAGATCAAGGTTACTGTTGCCAATACAAATCCAGCCGCATTTGTCAATGTTAAAATTTAGACAGGATTCAGCACACCACGTTGCAAGGCTACTTAGTTCAAGATGTATTTTAGTAACCATATCGCTTAATTCATGAGTGTAGCAGGAGTAGACGACTTTGAGGTCGTCAGCATATAGGAATGGTTTACCTGAGGTGAAGCACTTGCAAATGCTGTTAATGTAGACTGTGAATAAAAGTGGACCTAGGACACTACCTTGCACGACCCCACTTGAGATCTGCCTAGGATGAGACAATACAGATCCAACTTTGGTTATTTGTACCCTGTTGCTTAGAAATGATTTTAACCAGTTCAGTAATGGGTTGCGAATTCCACAAGAGTACAGCTTCTCAAAGAGAATACTGTGAGATACCATGTCAAATGCCCTAGATATATCGAAGTAGAGAACAACGACTAGCTTACGTGCTTCGCGACTACTAGTGATGCAGTTGAAAAAGTCGAAGTGGCAAGTAACGCAGGATCTATTTTTGAGAAATCCGTGTTGAGACCTTGTAACAAGATCTTCCCTAATTAGGTAGTCTGACAATTGATCTTTACAACTTTCTCCATGATTCGTGAGATAACTGGGGTTATATTTATGGGTCTGTAATTGCGGACGTTTGCCCTATCACCAGATTTGTAATGTGGAATTATGAAGCTAGTTTTCCACTCACTAGGGTAAGTGCCAGTGTCCATAGATATTGAGAAGAATTTAAGAAGTAACAAGGGTATATCACACCCACTGTTTTTGAAAATTATCGAAGCGAGGCCATCCGGTCCCGTACTAGTGGAAGGTTTAAGGCTTTTAATTGCTTGTACTATTAACTGATTAGTGAACACAATGCTTTCAAGGGAAGAGATAGTAAGGGGGCGGTTTCACCAGGCATATGTGTTTCTAAACTAAAGTTTGCAAACCAATCACTGAAAGTTCACAGATAGTGGCAGGTTCATTGTAGATTACTTTGTCGTGAAGTAAGTATGGGATTTCCCTCGCCGACTGCATTCGTTTTTTAAGAAGTGCCGTTAAGTTATAAACTTTGGAGGTACTTTCAAGTGCCGTTAACTCTTCGTTGAGGTCCTTTTGTAATATAATAATGTATATTCTCATATAAACATATAAATTTACATGAAGATGCATGCCATTTTTACAGGCACGATCAAGTATGATATAATATCAAATCGTAGATTGTCTACAAGTTAATAATGTTTCAACAGTTAAATATTTGAAATATATATAAATACACTCATTGTCTGAACTAGGCTGTATAGTTATTGAATTGTACAGTTGTCCTCCAGGTTGAGCGGGAAAATCGACTTCGTTTCGTTTTCATCCCGTGGTTGTGGGCATACGATAACCAACCAATATTGAGGTAAGTACAACGTTTACAAAGGATTGAAAGCTGTTTTTAGAAAAGTAAAAGTGCTAAGGTGAGTCAATAAAGTGTAATGAAATGGGTAAGTGCAAGTATCACTAATAAATGCATTAATAAAGGAAACTCCCTAGGCTGACAACGTTCATTTGCAATGTATAATGCTACGCGTATATCTCGTACTATCATGATGTCCACTTCTGGCTTTAATACAATTATTTTTCAAGCCAGTTGTTTTTATTTCATGTCTTTTTTTCTATTTGGTGCACAACCGTACCCTACAGAGAATAGGAATAGAATAAGTCGAATCAAATTCATAAAGAGCTATAAAATGTTAGGTTTAATGGAATATAATGAGAATCAAGTAAAGACGTTATTAGAAAATAAGTGAGACAAGATATTTTGAAGTGGTATTTAAAGATCTGACAATGGATAGCAAGTTAATTCATAAGATGCCCCATAAATCTGTGCAGATCCCACATGGTCGCATCTCAACAATAGGCTTGGCGAATGGTATATATTTAAAGGCAGAAGCATGATCTGTCAAGGCGTTCATTATTATCTTTTTCAAGATAAAGATCTAAGCCCTCATAAAAATCAGAAATATCTCGAGCCTTTAATTTGTATATTGCTGTTCCTGCAGAATGGGGCGATTCACCTTAGTGACCACCACCATATCTACTGATCAGCTAACGCCACCCTCCCTCCTTTTGAGAGCGTAGGCGCTTGATAGATCCAAGAGACTCGTGGATTGAGAGCAATAGTGATATATCCTTAGTGGAATGGTACTGTTGCTTCAGCTTCCTTAACTTATTACGATGTGCCCTTGGAATATATTCAGTTCGGTGTCTACTTAATTTCACTATTTTCTTAGGAACAACCGTATCTAGACAAAGGGTAACATTCCTGTAAAACAGGGTTACTAAGGCCTCCAGGGAGTCAGTGGTAAAATAGTCATCCCATTGACGGAGTCGAATAAGTTCTTGGACCAATCCCCAGTCTGTATATTTGTAACTACGACATATTGTGCTTCCTGAGTCTTGTTTGTTTCCTTTATTTAGTGGTGAGAAAGGCAGAGAGCAGAGTACCATTCTATGGTCACTACTGGAAAATCTATTACCAACATAGGTGGAGACTGGGATTGTGTCATGACAAAAAACAAGGTCCAACATGTTGTCACCACGAGTAGGCGTCTGGACGTGTTGTTGCCATCCATAACAGTCGATAGTGGCAAGTAATTCGTCGAAGCGTTGGGGGCCGGAACTAGTTAGCCAATTGACTTCTGGAAGATTGAAGTCCCCTGCAATTATTTTGTAATTAGCACTAAACGAGGATGCATGTGCAAACGATTTAGCTAATAACGCATCAGTTTCTTTTGTTGAGCTTGGTGCTCGATAAACACAGCCTATGAGAAGTTTGTACTTATCTCCATGTAAGACAACCCAGAGTGAGTCAGGTACATTATTCATTGTTTCATCTACCACCCTACTGACTACAAATGAGCTATGTATATATATGAGACATCCTCCACCACGCTTGTAATCTCTGTTTGCACGGTGTACAGTGTAATCATCGATACCTATATGCACATCAAGTACAGAGGATGAGCACCATGACTCAGAAATCAGAGCTACAGTAGGCTTGGCGACTAATAACAATGTCCTTAGTTCAGATATCTTATTGATTAAGGAACGTGCATTAATTAGCAATATCGTGAATAAGTCACGGGATACTACAAACTGGCTTAAAATGTCACCATAACCTAAATCTATTTGTGCGTCAGCACCGCAGGAATTTATGAATGAAAATGAGGTCGGACTGGGTGTCTGCACATTGGTGTTGGAGTGCAATGAGGTGGTCCTAGGTGCCATGGGTCGTACCAGAGGTTCGAAACACCTGGAAAATTTACCATGTGTTCCTGGATATAAGGGCAGTACAGGTTGGGCCTAGGTTGACGGTTAAAAGGCATAGCATCAAAAGGTCTACCCATCCAACTGCTATTCGTCATACCAGTATACACCTTCGGTTGTTTTTATAACTTAAAGGGAATTGTGAAGGAAGGTGCTTTAGCTGCAAGACTTTAGGAGTCTTGGAGCCTGACCTTCTATAAGGTGGAGCATGCGGAAGACCTCCGGATATACTTATGTTTCGAGAGGAGTTTTTCGTAACGAATGATGGTTTGTTGGCATTCTTACTCTCAGCAGGCTTATTGAATACAAAGTATTCTTCCCCATCATTAGTCTCAACCCTGCGAAATTTGTTCATCGTGGTGAGGTTACTACGTTTGGGGGGAAATTTCTTAGAACAACTTGCAGAAGTTCCAGCCATTTTAACATCTTTCGATGAGGCTTTTTTTATGGTTTTCGGATAACTTCAGTGCTATGCTGCTTTCGTTTTCCGGAGAAACACTGCCTGCCAGTCTGATAAAGTAGGTATGTGAACTGGAAACGTAGATCGGCTATTTCGTAACAACTTACCAGGTGGTTTCAACACCCTTTATCATATCAGCAGTTAACAAACCGCCTGCGAAGATTGCACTGAATATTAAGTCGCCTTCGAAGACAAAGGAGCCACAGGCCTTGTAGTCGTATCCTTTCTTGAAAAACGCATTTAAGACCTTCTAACAACACGAGTATTTCCCTTTAGTTTTGTTATGAGTGAAACGATGCCTTCTCACGGATACAGGCATCCCAATTAATCCACTTGGTTGGACCTCTGGATTTGCACTACCGGACTGTGTTAAAGTATGCATATTATAGGAATAGGAGATATGAGCTGGGATCATAAGATGTGGCGTGTAAGGCGACGTGAACTTCGCCGATTAGCTTCCTTCCCTAGCTGAAGCCCTGGCCATGGCAGAATATGGTGTGATTATGCTCTTCCTATGGCTAGATTCGACATTCGTATAGCCAGTTATTAATCAACGCTAAATGTCAGTAAAAGGAATAGCAGCGCAGTGCCTGAAAAACAGAATAAGAAAAAAAATGTACGAGAAAGGATCTCAGCTTTACGTAGAACTTTCAGGTTATTCGGCTTCACGAAAATCACGTTATGGTTCAGCAAGTTCTGTTTGTCCAATCAGTTTAGCAAGACGCCACTAAAACATTTGCATCCGAAGCTTTGCCTGCAGTTAAAGACAGCTTGACTTATTAGGGGAGGATTCCATATGGAGGCAATGATTGTGTTACATTCACTGGCGAGAAAGATCGAGACAGTCCGCAAAATATGCTTTTTTCAGTTGAATAGCAAGACGCAATCAAGAGCACTCGGTCCACTCAAGGCCGCCAGGTAGGAAACGATTTTCGAGGTCATTATCTCCCATGTTAGTTGGCCATGTTGGATCCCTATCTGCTATGTCTTGTGTTTATCCTGCAATTATTTGAAATTAATCTTGAAGTAGTTTACCCATTATTGTTGTATTTTATATCATTTTGGCTTTCGTTGCCATTAGAACCAATTATTTTGTCCATTTCGAAATTTTCTGCTACTAGGTCGGTTTATTTATTTTAATGCAATCCTTTCATATGTTGCTTTCATATTTTCGTAGCGTTTTAGTCATTTGGCAGGCGCGGGAGTGAATAACATTACTGTAACCCAAGATAAGTCTGTCGGTTTTCTGAGGCTTAAACTGTACGCTAGTTTGATTTCAGGTCGGTTGCATGGTGTGCATGGACTAGTATTTCAAAGCAACGTCACGGGCGTTCAATAGGAAGATTCTCCCTCCCTTGTCAATTTGCTATAGGATTGGTCGTAAACGTAATATTTGACGTTGAGACCTTGTCCTTACTAGCACACGGCACTTTTATGATCACTATGGGTAGATTTTATTTTGATAAAGTATCACAGTGTTATACAGTTGTATTCACTGATGACGTTTCGAGGACAATTTATTGCTCATAATCATATAATAATAATATATATCTTCCTGTTCACGCAGGAACATACCAGTTGTACAGGCATAGATAAGTTATTATATAAATTACACAATTTCATGTGTGATGAATTTACAGTTTGGTTGTTCTTTCTGACATTAGAGTCAGTTGGAAGAGTCTGCTATAAAGTCTTTTTGTGTAGCACATAAAGAGATATAGAAATATTGTCTTCACATCAACGAAAAACCCACACATCAGATGAATGTAATACAAGATGGAAAATCAAAGAGGCTTCTTGGTGAGAGGCAAGATACCCTGCGCTTCTGTATTAGTACCATTTGAACAAGACATTGATGGGTCAACATGCTGCAATATGTTGTGTGCGGATTAGTCGTATTGGATTTGTTTTAGTCAGCTTGTACATGGTTGTCAAAAACAAACCAACGAGAGGTAACCTTCAAGGAAGTCTAGACCACCACGATAGGTCGCGCAGGATTTTTTCTTTTATCCGCAAAACCGTACAGTTCTTTCTTTCTTTTTCTCATGGTGATTTTCGGTGAATTGGTGGGATGAGCGATATGTAGGTGGACAATATAAAGTTTTCTGTGCTGGCAGGCAACAAAATGACATTTTTCGTAAACTCTGAATACCCTAATCAAGTACAGTCAATGTAGTTGAAGATTGAACGATCAATTCATGGTTGTTTGCTCAAAACCAACATCGCCAATTTTCGCGGAGGCGTCAATACGACAGTCATCGTCTCATCGGTCGCTGTTCAGAAAGAAGTCAGGCCAAAACTGTCAGAAGTAATATTGTGATTTATCATTGTAATATTTGTTCACAGACCTTAGTGGAATTATTTTTTATATGTTGGTGTTACAATAAAGAATCCTCGAGCCAACAATTAGTGTTTTGGTTATTCCGTTCGTTATTACTAAGCGTTTCTGAGAAACTTCAAGCGACAGCGTGAGCCCGAGCGTAGCAAGAGCTGGGCATTAACGGTTTACGAGACGTGGCTGACAGTTTCTGACGGTGAAGTCAGTTACTGACGGTAAAAACACATTCTGGCGGATTCAGACAGTTGGTGAAAGTTTGGATAGTCACCGTTCACCTTTCCTGGTGCCGTCAAGTCCTCTTTGAACAAGCAATATCTAGAACGTTTTTGGAATTTGCACAAGTTCAACAATGCCCGGGTCAAAGAAGGGACAGAGTGTCTTGGATGCAAACAGGAAAGTAAGTCATGGTGACTTGTCTGTTAATTGTAACGATGTGTCTGATGTTAAGCATGACATGGTTGATGTTACTGTTTCGCCGTCCAGGGATAATAGGAACATCAAACTGCCTAAATTTGAACCACGGTGTTTTGATGGAAACCCGGTTGATTATTCACAATTTGTAAGGGAGTTTGAGATCAAGCTGAGTAGTTTCCTATTAAGTGATGGATTGAAATTGATGTATTTGATGAGGTATTGCACTGGAGATGCTTCAAGAGCTATACAGTGCTGTAAGCTCATGCCCCCTAATGAGGGATACGCTGAGGCTATGAGCATATTACGTCAAAGGTTTGGAAGACCTTCAATGATTGTAAGCAACGTATACGAAGCTGTCAAAGGTAACGGCAGTCAACTTCAAGATGACTCCAAGGCACTCACTGAGTTTTTAGATAATCTTATGACTTATAAGAATACCTTGATTTCGATGAATTGCGTGAATGACCTCAACTCGAGTTTTATACTAGAAGTAATGGCAAGACGCCTACCTACTCGACTGCAAAAGAAGTGGGTGAAGATAAGCTCCCGTATGGAGGATGAGGGTATCGAGCCAAAATTTGATGATATCCTGAAACTAGTAAAAGATAGTGTCAATCAATCTATGAGCAAGTTTGCCAGTATATTGAATCTCACCCCTAGAATAGAGCAGTCTGAGGGTAAAATGCAATCATTGACGACGAAAGGGCCTCAGAGAGGTGGATATCGAGAAGGCTCCATGATGTCTAGTAATGCATATAGACCCAGTGGGTGTAACAGGTTTCGTAGTACATCCTCAACAGATAAGTTACAAGATGCAAGACAAACACGGTTGTGTTTTACACGTTTGCAAGAGGTGAACTGTGAACCAGTGAGCAAGTTCAGGAATAAGCTAAATGTGAAATCAAGGTCTGACTCCGAATTGTGTGACGATAACGGTGCGGTGAAGAAGTATTGAACGCTTGCGCTACGGGTGTTCACTTTCTGCGTGAATCATCTTTCCTTAATATTTTGGAAATTAGCCGCTTTCATCACATTATCCAGTTATCCATAGTCAACAAGGATTGTATTGTATCAACTGGAACAACATATAGCATTCACTCGTGAAATCTACGTCAAGAATCCTCGGATACCATATCTAACTACGTGGAACTCAGGACTTTATCCACAGCAAACTCTGTAAAGGAAAGTCTGACTTTTTATTTTTGCAATATAAATCTGTTTATCGTTGTTGTTTTGATACTTCGATAATACAGCTATCTTATTTTCATATCCTCAAGACTTTTTTTCCGGAAATTGTGAAGTTTCTTATTTCTGTAATGGTTAAGTCTATCAAACGTGTAAGTACCGTTAAGAGACTGAGATCTAATACTAGTCAGCCATCTGAAGGCCTCAGCTCCGTTGACAATTCTACACTGTTTACACCAGCCATACCCAGAGTTATGGTATCTGATATCATGGAGGAATTAGCAGAGAATGCGGCTTGTAGCAAAAATGATTTACTGACACTTCAGAAGTCAATAGCAGAACTACAGAGCAAGTTTGACAGCATTATGCCTCTCACGCAACTGTGTGACCCACCACAAAACATCTGTTTTGAATCACTAATCAAATCCGAGCGCATAATTGACTATTTGGCTGAAGAAGCTGTTAAGAGGATTATGTCTTCACATAACGTCTTGGCCTATAACATTCCAGACAGAGAGCCGATTGCCAAACTTAAGAATTCGTGTCTAAAGGCTTGTAATATGTCGTTGACAGAATGTCAGGTTTTGCGTCTTCGTAAGAAATCTGCAAACCACCCGTGTCCTGTGCTTTTCAAGTTTAGGTCTACCGAAGAAGCCAGGAATTTTCTGAAATCGGGTAAGAAAATAGGCTCTTCAACACCATACACTAACATTAGGGTTGCACCTGATTTAACACCATGCCAAAGGCGATGCCGCTCAGGAACAGTGAACCCTGATAACTCTAATAGGATAACTGTAGATGATGTTCCGTGCGTTATTCCGTCTATTGAAATATCTGATCACGGCATGCAACAGACATTTTCGCAGGTAGTGGCTAATGTTAGCCAAGCATTATATAACGATATTGATGCAGACACTGAAATGGTGGACATAGATGAGTCAACGGGAAATAATGTTGAAATACATCGTTTTCACACTGACGCAAAAGTCAAGACACCGAAACCATCAAAACCCATCCCACTGGTGGTCCAACCATTGCCTTATAAGTCAGTTACTCCTCGGTCTGACAATCCACACTCTGTAAAGCACCAGTCGAATGTAGCCACCCAAGTTGGCAAGTTTTCTAGGCGTTATGACAAACGTCCCATTTCCATTAAGAAAACTAAAGCTCATGAGGTGTTCAAGCCACAGAAACCCTACATAGCATGTGCTGACTGCCCTGTTAGCCATCATCAGCCAGATAATCATAAGATAGGGGAAAAAGAAGTAAATAAATTAAATACTAAACCCGGAGCAAGAAAGCTCTTTGATAAGAAAGAGACGAAAGCACCTGTAGGCCTTCTTTGTAAGAGAAAGTCAAATATGGTAGACGAAGCTCCTAGGGGTAGGCCTAATTGGTGCCAAGTGGAAAGCCAATTTTATCGAATCCCTAATTCTAGACAAACAGCACAGCAAAGTAGTAGGTATTGTTCTGCACATCCACTACGTAAACCCCTTGTCAACCAGCCCACTTCTAATATTCTGTCTACTGAAAGTTATAGAAAATACCCCAAACATCGGCCACAGACCACATTTAGCAAGCCAACAGAACCCATTCATATATCTTATGTGTCTAGTGGGGAGCATGTGCCGATTTCTGCACAAAACTTGCCATGGTCTGATGAATACCAGAAACAGATACCAACACTTCATTCTTATACTGGCAACAAATTACCGAATACACATATCGGTTATACCTTAGGGCAGGATTTTCACCAGCGTCAGTTAACAGAAACACCTGGAATCATGCATATAGCACGCATGATATCGGATCAATTCCTTGCTGGCATAGCGAACAGTCTACAGCTAGGGCAAGGCATATTTCCCGGGAGATAGCTGACACAGTGTCGACACCAAACGCGGATACTAATATCTCTAAAATATTAATATCTGATTATCACACAGGTGTCTCTCACTGCATACCATATCCAAACGTAAGCCCATCCCTGACTACCACCTCAAAAATCTACCTGAAGTCTTCCTACGATCCAAAGATATTGGTAAATGAGTCTGATAACATGTATATAGAGGATACTCACGGATTATTTTACCAAGATGTTGTCCGCTCACTGAAACCACATAGCCAGTGTTTATCTATTATCCTAGTAAATACGAGATCAGTTCTAAGCAAACATTTAGCACTAAGTACAATAGCTTCTATATGCAGACCGTCATTGATTATGATCACCGAAGCCTGGTGCACAAGTGAAATCTCCAATGACAGCCTAAGGATTGATAAATACAACCTTTTTCGCGGGGACAGACGGACAGGTCGTGGGGGTGGAACACTAATTTACTGTGAACAATCCATGTGTGCAACCCAGTTTAGTAACCCAATTCTGTCACAACTCAATGACTCGATCTGGGTCGAAATAAAAGTTGTCAGAAGTAAACCTATACTTGTGGGTTGTGTGTACCGGCCCCCTTCATCCAGCAGGGAATATGATAATATGCTTAGCAATATCTTTAATGTTACAGCCAATCTTCCTTTCAGTTATAAAATTATCGGAGGCGATTTCAACTTGCCAGAAGTATCATGGTCTTCACTCCGAGGACCCCAAAGGTACGATAATCTCATAAATTCCATCGTCACAGGAGGGTGGACACAACACATAAATTCACCCACTAGATCCGCAAATATCCTAGACCTTATTTTCACGAACAACATAACGCCATCTACCGTACATGTTGGACATGAATTTCCAGGTAGTGACCATAGAATAGTAGTTTGTTCTTTTGACATCTTTCCTGAAACAAAACGCAGAGATGAAGCTGGCCAGATACCTATGAGATTGTACACACATGCTGACTGGGACTTGTATCAGCACCTAATTAGATGTTCTAATTGGGACTCGTACTTTTCGAACCAGTCCTTAGATGCAATTCTTAACAACTTCTATCAGAATATTAACTCAATTCACGACGTCATTGCACCCGAGAAGATTCTTAACTTCAGATTCCCCCAAAGTGATTATATTCCGACATCGTTTAGAAGAAGTCTACGTAAGCACTCAATAAAATACTACAGATATCATGACTTATCGTCATTAATTGCCATAACGTCCCTTCTCAGTAGAATTGAAGAGTTGAGAAATATAGGCCTCAGAAACAAAGAAATGCAGGCCATTCATGCACCGCATAACTCAGGAGAAATAGCCAAACTTTTTAAAAGTAGGTTGATGAACTCCAAAACACCCTATCCGAAAATAATATACTTAGACGGCATTGCTTACGAAAATAATGAGGCGATATGTGAACTGTTTAGCAAGCACTTCGCCAGATTATACACCTTAGAGAACGATGAAGTCGTGGATTTCCCACGTAAAACAGACGAATGTTTAAGTGACATAATTTTCACCACACATGAGATCGATAAAGCTGTCGCAAATCTTAAGCTTAGTAACACTACTGGCCCAGACGGTATATCTTCCGTTCTGCTGAAAAAAGGTGGTAATGACATGAGTTTACTCTTACTCAAGTTATACTCAATTTCATTAAGCGATGGGACATACCCTAACTGCTGGAAGAAGTCTTATATTGTACCTATCCATAAATACGGGCCTATAGCTGATATCAACAACTACCGCCCCATCAACATCACGTCTGTAGTTTCACGTGTAATGGAAAAGATAGTTAAGACTCAAATCATTCAGTACTTGCTGTCAAATGACCTACTATCCCCATCCCAATACGGTTTCTTAAGTAGAAGGTCGTGCATTACTTGCCACTTAGATTATTTTGACTACATCACACAAAGCATTGATAATGGGCGTTCGGTAACAACATTGTTTCTTGACGTTAGCAAGGCCTTCGATAAAGTCCCACATATCAGACTCCTAACAAAACTCCAATCCTACGGAATAACCGGAAATCTTCACAAATGGATAAGTTCTTTTCTCACAGAAAGAGAGCAATTAGTCAAAATCAACCACCAGTTGTCTTCCTCAAAGCCGATAACCAGTGGTGTAATACAAGGTAGTGTTCTTGGCCCTATTCTATTCCTCTTATTTATAAATGACATAGTCTCTGTAATCAAGTATGGCAAGCCATACCTTTTTGCAGATGATCTCAAGATAGTATATGATTATGGGTACGGTGATATGAGCGTCGAAAGCAAGATCCAACAAGACTTAAATGATCTAGGCGATTGGAGCGAAAAGTGGCAACTGACTTTCAACCCAGACAAGTGCGGTATAACCCACCTTGGACGCTGGAAACCGATAATGTGCCTATATATGTACGGGAAGCTCCTCTCAAAACTGAACACAGTCACAGACCTCGGGATAACATACTCAGATTTATCCTTTTCCGATCACGCAAATAAGGTTGTATCTGACTGTAAACGACTTACTGGCTTTGTACTGCGTAACTTCTACACCCAAGAAGCAAGATTAGCTATATATAGGACATGTATCCGTCCCAAACTTGAATATTGTGCTCTCCTATTTAGTAACCTCAGGACTGTAGACAGAAAAAAAATCGAAAGTGTCCAGAGATTCCTCACGAAACGCATAATAGGGTTCGACCAACAAGTGGAATATGTTGACAGGTGTGTACGTCTGAAATTAGAGCCTCTGTGGTTAAGGAGAGTGAAGTGCAACCTATTTCTACTCTTCAAAGTCATTAGGAAACACTGCTACAGTAACTCATCCATAACTTGGGAAAATATTAAATCATATCAGCTGCGAAACCACGACTACCTTGTCAAGGTGGCTACCCACAGAAAATCCATTAGGGCAAACTTTTTCACCATAAAATATTGCACTCTTTGGAACCAACTACCACCTGAAATAAGATGTTGTGAAAACCCTGATGGGTTCAAACGGAGCCTAGAAAGACACTTTAACATGTCCACCCTAGCTCGTCTAAAAGACCACAACTGTTGGTAGAACGGAAATTGAAGGCCAGTCCAGTCTTCAGTATAGTCACATACGTATATCTCGACTCTAATACTCACGCAGCGAACGTTAACTAATTTACTGATTTCTATTCTCTATAATTTTCACTAAGTTGTGTTGGTAAAAGTAACACTGGAAATAATTGTAATAGCATCCACACCTTTTAACGTTTTACATATGTATATACTAATATAATAATACTTATTAATCATGCATGTTCAACTCTTAAATTAGATGGATATTAAAATACTTAAAATATTTATGCATCAAATGTTCTCTTGCTTTACCACGCTTGTTTCCCTTATAACACTCAATTATTGAACCTAGTGTAATATTTGATATACGAACTATATTATTGATTATACTCTTATCATATATGGTTTGATTTACTCTACGGCTCCCTGTAGACTAACCACCATTCTTCAGTATACACACACTGCAGTATTGTTAAAAAACGCCAAAATTTCGTTGGTTCTGTGTTAATATCTTTTTATAATATGTCTAGACACGTTACTTTGCAATGTCAGATGTTTACTATATATAAGACTGTCATGAAAATTTAGTACACTAAGTCCTGCCAACCGACCTTACCTTCAGTCCATACTACCTAAATTGAACCTTAACTATAGTATTCTGCTAAATCTTGCTCCACTATTCACAACACCTATTCGTTTCACTCTTTAAGGTTTTAACTTCTTATAAAGTAATCTGTTCATCAGGATGCATGCACACATATATAATATGTTCGTAAAGATGTACGTGGAGACCTATTGGAAGCACTCATTAAGAAAGCTAGGGAGATGGAATATGGGGTACGAACATGTCTGGTACCAAGCAATATATTTGCGGTAGCCATAATAATCATAGTCTCAGAGCCTAACATCAAAAAAGGAGGGAGGGTGGCGTTAGCTGATCAGTAGATATGGTGGTGGTCACTAAGGTGAATCGCCCCATTCTGCAGGAACAGCAATATACAAATTAAAGGCTCGAGATATTTCTGATTTTTATGAGGGCTTAGATCTTTATCTTGAAAAAGATAATAGTGAACGCCTTGACAGATAATGCTTCTACCTTTAAATATATACCATTCGCTCAGCCTATTGTTGAGATGCGACCACGTGGGATCTGCACAGATTTATGGGGCATCTTATAAATTAACTTGCTATCCATTGTCAGATCTTTAAATACCACTTCACAATATCTTGTCTCACTTATTTTCTAATAACGTCTTTACTTGATTCTCATTATATTCCATTAAACCTAACATTTTATAGCTCTTTATGAATTTGATTCGACTTATTCTATTCCTATTCTCTGGAGGGTACGGTTGTGCACCAAATAGAAAAAAAGACATGAAATAAAAACAACTGGCTTGAAAATAATTGTATTAAAGCCAAAAGTGGACATCATGATAGTATAAAATATATTGGTTTCATTATACATTGCAAATGAACGTTGTCGGCCTAAGGATTAATTACTTCCCCATTCTGTTTTCTATATAAATGTGTTTATTAATGATATATTTCACTCACTTAATCTATTACACTTTAATGTTTCACCACAGCACTTTAATTTTTCTAAAACAGCTTCCAATTCCTTGTAAACGTTGTACTTACCTCAATATTGGTTGGTTATCGTATGCCTACAACCACGGGATGAAAACGAAACGAAGTCGATTTTCCCGCTCAACCTGGAGGACAATTGTACAATTCAATAACTATACAGCCTAGTTCAGACAATGTGTATTTATATATATATCAAATATTTAACTGTTGAAACATTATTAACTTGTAGACAATTTAAGATTTGACATTATATCATCCTTGATCGTGCCTGTAAAAATGGCATGCATTTTCATGTAAATTTATGTTTATATGAAAATAAATTATTATTATTATTATTATTAAGTCTGTAGTTGCAACTGGTAAGCCATTGTTGAGTAGAGTGTCACAAAATGGAGTTATTGCTTCAGAGTGCAGTTCTGACCACACGAATTTACAAGGTATTACTAGTCAGAGTGAAGTTATAAAACCTTTTAGGATTTGCGAGGAGGAAACAAAATTGTCTACTTCTGTTATTAAAGAGTTTGAAAATGATGAAGTTGACGGTAAAGTGAATATTCGTGATAATGATCATGATACTTCACAGTTGTCTTTGGTTGATCATGATGAGATGAGGGATATGCCCACTACTGCTAAGTTGAACAAAGGTTCTGTACAACTACAACGTGAAGTAGAAATAAATGCAGATGCAGTTGCAGAAGGCACATATACTTGTCAGACCGTCAGTGTAATTGATCAGAGTGAAGCCAACCTATAATCAGATGCTATTGCTAAACGTGAGCTGTTAGTAAAAGACAGCAGTGGTGGTCTTGCATGTAGACAACTTTCTGAAAGTCGAGCAACAACAGCTTCTGATCCACCGCTAACTTCATCAACTGATATCAATCAGTCGTCGTTGGTGTTGTCATCCACAATGGAAAAGACGCCGATCAACTCAAGTATCTTGTGCAATGATTTTGATTGTATTGGTGCATTTGAAAAGACGAAATATATCCCGCTTTCGTGAGGATAAGCCAAGTGTAAACGAGAGAGTAATTGTTAAATTGACTTGCATGAATAAAGGCATTTCTAGTTTCAAGTTACTATTTGAATGCTATTATCTTTGGTGTAAATTACTCTGTGCCTACGCTTGGTTGATGAGATACGTCGTGTGTTTGTTAGTCATCTTTATTCTACGATACAATGACATGAGCGTGTTACCGTTCCGACTAGAGGATATGGCTGATAGAGGGAAACCTTAGTTAAAACTTAATTTAAAGTTGCCTATATGTTGGTGTTACAATAAAGAATCCTCGAGTCGCCAATCAGTGTTTTGGTTTTGCGTCCGTTATTACTAAGCGTTTCTGAGAAACTTCAAAGAACAACGTGAGTCCCAGTGTAGCAAGAGCTGGGCGTTGGCGGTTTAAGAGGCGTGGCTGACACCTGTTCTATGTGACCAAGGAACCTCTGATAGCGAAATCAGAAAGATAAATCTACCTTCCAAATTAAGGAATGCTTTGGATTCGGAAACAAACAGTACCGGTGTCTGACTCGCTAACTAGAATGCGTGCATTTACATCCCAACCACTCTCTGATAATTAATTTTGCTTGAGTTTCTCTTTTTCTAATAATTGATGGGGAGAAGAGATTGTAGCACGAGTTCGAGTGTTTTAAGACGTGTTTTAACATGTACATTTTTGAACTGGCTCCAGCGTCATTTCGCGCCTTTCTGTATTGCTATCAAGACTCACGTTCTTTGATTTCGTAATGCAGCCGTATTTGTTAGATAAGTTCTAAACCTTTCTCCCAGGATAATCTCGAACATTCATTGAATTCAAATATGCCAGTAACCAGAGCATGCTTCCAAATGACTAATTCCTTTTAGTTTGTGTTTTGTCGTCAAAACTTATGGCCTAGGTAGAGGGATGATTTGCTAGGTAGATAGGTAAATCAAGTTTAGTAAGAACTGGTCAAGTATAACATATCAGCAGCATTAACAATACCTTGCAACTGTTGAGCACAAATTTCACTAGCCACATAATAAGCCCAATTCCCCCGTTAATTACTTTTAGTGGTTGCTTTGTTTTCACTTTTGCACAAGAAGTTACTTTTATTTTTTACTTGGGGTTTTCTGCTACTTCCTACCGTTGAAGTTTTTGTTATCTCACATCATGTGAATTAACTAACCATGACTAAAAACAAGACTCCCATGCAAATAACAGCAGCTCTGCAACTCTCCACCCTCTGTGAGAATCGACCACCTTCATGGTTCTCACATACTGGGACCCAGTTCAATTTGCGACGTATCCATTCTCAGGAGACTAAGGTCAACTTAGTGACCTTCAGTACTCCTGAAAACATCGTGGAAGATGTTTCAGATATTCTTGGCGACCCCTCCCCAGACCTGTTTGATCACCTGAAAGTGACTGTAATCAAGCGAGTAGCCCTCACTTACCAACAAAATGTGGAACAGCTCTCCAGAGACGTTCTGCTTGGAGACCGTAAGCCCTTGCAAATGCCACGTGAGATGAAACAGCTAGTTGGTGATTTTAAAATTGACGAAACCTTACTAAGACAATGGTCCCTACAAACGCTACCTCAGACAGTGCGAAAAATTCTTGCACCCTTGTAAAAGCCACCTTTGATGAAATAGGAAGAGGGGTCTGGTAGAAATATCAGGGCTACCGAACCACTCACAAGCGTATCTAATGCCTTATCAGACAACTCCCCACGAGGAAGCGAGCTCCATTCAACGGACGACGCGTCCGGTTTCGATATCAAACAGATATACCAGAAGCTGTATATTCTTAGGAAGTACCTTTGAGGTAGAAGTGCCTATCGTGATAGCGCTTTTCTTTCTAGCGGCAAATATCCCTTGCATTGCGGGTAAAGACGGTCAACATCAGTGAACCTACAATTTGGCATTTGTTGGTACCACATGAGTTGTGGTGCGGCTATACAAAGTCATATTCGTCATATTCTACTGCATGGCCGTCCATCTTCGGTACTGTCAGCACGGTATTTTCAATCTCTGAAAGATGAACTCTTTACTCTAAGATGATCCACGCCCAGTCGTGGAGTCCATTCAGTGACTCCTAGTGTTACTCATGACATGACAAACACTAAATCGCCTGCTTTCTCCAAACCACGCAGCTTGTCTCCCGAGATTCTCCAAGAAGTCAGGGATGGGCTCGAATGTATGCTCGAAGTGGGGATAATCAGACAATCCAACAGCCCGTGATCTTCACCTCTACGCACGGGGCCTAAGAACAGTGGCATGGATTCCTCATGATTCCTCAAGAAAAGATCTTGCGTCACTTGCCATATAGACTTTTTCAACGAAGTCACCTATAGAAGAGATAGGAGAGAGTTAGTGATTATCCTCTATTTCGATATAAGGAAAGCCTTTGACAGAGTCCCACATAGTCTGTTAGTTGGTAGGCTATGCTCACTAGGGATACGCAACCCCCTCTACAATTAGATAAAATCATTTCTGTATGACAGGAATCAGACAACTAAAGTTGGCTCAATGACCTCCAGACCTAGACCAATCAGCAGTGGTGTCATCCAGGGGAGTGTATTGGGACCCCTTCTTTTCATTATATACATAAACAGTATATGTGAATGTTTTAGTATAGGCAAGCCAATACTGTATGCAGATGACTTGAAGGTGACATATACCTGCACAAATACAGATATCGGCCCAACTATGAACTCCATACATGAAGAATTAGCAAAAATGGATAGATGGTGTGACACGTGGAGACTTGAGTTTAATGTTGAAAAGTGTGGATGGCTCTGCATAGGCTGTTCCAACCTTGACCTCAACCTAGCAATTCAGGGCCATAAAATCCCCAGACTCAAATCTGTACTAGACCTAGGACTGAAATATTCACACAATCTATCATTTTCAGAGCATATCTCGAATCAAGTGTCGAAATCACGAAGGCTTATTGGTTTCCTACTCAGGAACTTCTACAGAAACGAGTCCAGAATACTACTGTACAAGGTATGTGTGCGCCCACTCCTAGATTACTGCTCATTCATATTCAGCAGTACACGCATAGAAGACAAACTGAAAGTAGAAGGAGTACAGAGGTACTTCACGCGAAAAGTACTCGGAACCGATAACGGCACAAACTACTCTACCAGATGTGAAATCCTGGGACTAGAAACATTATGGTTAAGGCGACTGCGACTAAATCTGTTACTCTTCTATAAGCTTCTTAACCAAATAGTGTATACCCCAGCTAACTATACTCGGTCCTCAGGTAACACAGGATACAACCTTAGACACACCAAAGGTACAGTGGCTATAGAACCATGTAAAACAGCCACCAGGCAAAAGTTTTTCTTGATTAGGTATGCCCAAATATGGAACAAACTACCTGAGAAAATACGACTAGCAAGCACATTGGCCTCCTTTGAAAAGGCACTTAATGACACAATAAGTGAGTTTGTAATTGATACCAATGGTAATTCCCATGTAAGAGTTTCAGAAATCATAGGCCCATTTAATGTATGAACTCAGAGACTACACCTGTTGTTTGTTTTGTCTCTATTTATAATTCCAGACAAAAAAGCAGCAGTCATGACAATAACACCCATTCAACTAAGAGTCGTTCAAACTATGTCTATCTGATACAAAGGGCGAACCATAATCAACATACGAATGAAATATGAGAAAACAAGGTAGAAACTTACCGCAACACCACATGAAAAGATAAAAGTTACTTGGATATCATTTATAATCCACCAACTGGTCTCCTACCCAAAAAGAATGCGGCGATGTTTTATCCAAAAAGGCGAGGAAATACATAAACCCACAGCAGCTGTTGTTAACACTCAGTGGGGGTAGGAGCCAGTAAAGTAATCCTTTCAAAGCACATGTATACTTCAAATGGGCACGGAGACTTTGTAGAATACGTTATAATCCAAATCACTGCCTCTACAGCGCCAATAAACCTGGATATCTATGATATAACGAAAACATGCTGAAAGCTGCATCTCAGATTAAGTTGACTCATTCCATGGTAATGATCTCCTCCTGCGTGCCTTATTCGACAAATTGAATGGAATGGCTCGCAGTTATTCTGGTACTAGATCGAAAAGAATAAAAAATTCACCGGTTGCTGAATCAAAAGTACTTCTCTGCATGTTTAACTGTATTCCAACTGCTATGATTAATTCCAAACCATTTATCCCATAATCACTCAAATTCCAGGAACGATCCAATTCTACCATTTAAAGAAGCTGGCGGACACGATGTAAATGAGTATTCATGATCTGAAATAAAGAAGCAACTGGTTTCCAACATTTTACTCAACTTACGAGTACAGTCCCCTATGCAGACACAAATGGAGCAAATGGAGAATTCTGGAATCGACCTCGGGACCATTTGATGCAGTAAAACAACTTAGCATGACTTTATCTAATTTTCGCCTCCACTATCAAATTTCTTTCCTGTTATGAAACTACGATAAGACTGCTGAAAAATGGAATAAATATATCACTGATCTCAACAGAATACATCAATAAACTTTAAGCCGAGGGTGCCGTTCACAATAAAGTTATATAGAGAATTGACTTCAAGCTTTATTTTTCCCAGATATCTGTATTACATTCATGTGATGTCTGGGTTTTTTGTTAATGCGAAGACAATATTTCTATATCTCTTTATGTGCTACACAAACAGACTTTATAGCAGACTGTTCCGACTGACTCTAATGTCAGAAAGAACAACCAAACTGTAAGTCCATTATACATCAAATTATGTGTAATTTATATAATAACTTATCCATGCCTGTACAATAGGTATGTTCCTGCATAAACAGGAAGGAATATATTATTATTATTAAAACAATATTTATGCATGCCTATACAATTGGTGTACCCTACATAGCTAGGGAAAAAAATGTACTTTATTATATTATCTGTACTAAATATGCTTATTAATATTATGTGTAAATTATCGAATTGATGATGCCTGTAAACTGGCGTCCCTCATGTAAAAAATGAGAATATATATTATTATTATTATTGTTATTATTATTATTATTATTATTTGAGGTTTTGTGTGATTACAGAAGACCTAATGTCCAAACAGTCCCACATACACTATCTGACACCACCTTTGAAAGGCCCAATCCTGTTCATTAAGCCTGATCTGACACGTGCTTATCACCAAGGCCCCGTGTATCCTGACGATGTCCCAAGGACAGCAGTCATTACTCTTTTCAGTCTTTTTGAGTTTCTTCACGCGCCTTTCGGTCTACGCGACGCCGCACAGATATGTTGGCGTTTCATTTATGTCTTGCGTGGACTAGACTTTAATTACGCGTACCTGGACTATATTCTGATACCTAGCCCGGTTGGAGAGACTGATTATGCTAATCTACAACAAGATTTCCGCCAACTCGCAAAACACTTGGAAACAGTCAACCTAGCCGAATGCCCCTGTCAGCCACGTCTCGTAAACCGTTAATGCCCAGCTCTTGCTACGCTCGGGCTCAAGCTGTTCCTTGAAGATTCTCAGAAACACTTAGTAATAACGGACGGGAAAACCAGAACCCAGTTTGTCGACTCGAGGATTCTTTATTGTTACACCAACATATAAATACTGTTATAACTAAGGTTTCTGACGGTTTGCTACTGACTTCTTTCTAAACAGCGACCGATGAGACAATGACTGTCGTATTGATGCCTCCGCAAAAATTGGCGATGTTGGTTTTGAGCAAACAACCATGAATTGATCGTTCAATCTTCAACTCCATTGGCACTCCCCGGCGAAAAAGGGATCCATTCCTTTTTTCCATCACGACCAATACACGTTGACTTGGATGCCATTGCGAGAACCTGGGTCACACGGACAGAGCTGAAATGGAAAACAAACAGAAAAGCCAACACACCACAAGCATACCCACAGCACAATCTCACATATCGATGACGACCTGCGCCTCCAGACAGAGACCTCCTCTTGACATCTTGCAACACAATCGCCACTCGCTAGAATGACTCTTGCAGACTGCAACGTGACCATAGCACCACCTCATGATACTCTACGCTCATCCTCTTATCTACTCACTACCAATTACCACTGCAATCGCTTGTCACTCATTCTGCCTCAATTCTAGTAACGGTGACGTATGCGAGCCTCAGTCGTTTACACTCTTTCTCCCCGGCGTGTGGGACCACAGCTAATAATTATCTCCGCGTACATTTCATTCTCAGCAATAGCCTCCCCGGCGTATACGACCCATCTGCTGTCCTTAACATCAATCAATTCATTCACGGATGTAGGAGACTCGGAACAACTTCAGAAATAATCACGACGAAAATTTAAACAAAAATATGCAATAACAACAAGGTACGAAAACAACGAGTAAACACAATGAATCCAAAACACCACCAATTGATATGACACACCACACGTATATACAAACAGTACACACAAACTCGCAGTTCATGTCTTGAAGGAATTCCTTTGAAGAATCGCAGGACTTACACCAGTACACCTACAACCCTTCTCAGGCTGACGACTGTAAGTTGTGGAATGTCCGGACACAAACAAGATTAACCAACAATTACAATAAATGGAACTCACACAATTATTTAACACAAACATATGTACAATCAACACATCAAATTGGTGGATTCTGGTACGACAAACTACCCTTGAAGAACTGTAGGACTTACAGCAGTACGCACACATTCCTTCTCAGGTTGATGATCCAAGTGGAAGTCGTCCGGACTCAAACAGAATTACCAACAGCTAGATGACAGATGATATCAATTCAGTATGTACAATATGAACATATGTACAAAATCACACACCAAGCACATTGGACTGCCCATTGATGCGCTACCCTTTGAAGAATTGTAGGACTTACAGCAGTACGCCTACAACTCTACTCAGGTTGACGCCCTAGGTTGGAAAATCTTCGCAGAGTTCATTTGCTGACTTCCCTCTATCAGCCATATCCTCTAGTCGGAACGGTAACACGCTCATGTCATTGTATCGTAGAATAAAGATGACTAACAAACACACGACGTATCTCATCAACCAAGCGTAGGCACAGAGTAATTTACACCAAAGATAATAGCATTCAAATAGTAACTTGAAACTAGAAATGCCTTTATTCATGCAAGTCAATTTAACAATTACTCTCTCGTTTACACTTGGCTTATCCTCACGAAAGCGGGATATATTTCGTCTTTTCAAATGCACCAATACAATCAAAATCATTGCACAAGATACTTGAGTTGATCGGCGTCTTTTCCATTGTGGATGACAACACCAACGACGACTGATTGATATCAGTTGATGAAGTTAGCGGTGGATCAGAAGCTGTTGTTGCTCGACTTTCAGAAAGTTGTCTACATGCAAGACCACCACTGCTGTCTTTTACTAACAGCTCACGTTTAGCAATAGCATCTGATTATAGGTTGGCTTCACTCTGATCAATTACACTGACGGTCTGACAAGTATATGTGCCTTCTGCAACTGCATCTGCATTTATTTCTACTTCACGTTGTAGTTGTACAGAACCTTTGTTCAACTTAGCAGTAGTGGGCATATCCCTCATCTCATCATGATCAACCAAAGACAACTGTGAAGTATCATGATCATTATCACGAATATTCACTTTACCGTCAACTTCATCATTTTCAAACTCTTTAATAACAGAAGTAGACAATTTTGTTTCCTCCTCGCAAATCCTAAAAGGTTTTATAACTTCACTCTGACTAGTAATACCTTGTAAATTCGTGTGGTCAGAACTGCACTCTGAAGCAATAACTCCATTTTGTGACACTCTACTCAACAATGGCTTACCAGTTGCAACTACAGACTTCTTCACCGCACCGTTATCGTCACACAATTCGGAGTCAGACCTTGATTTCACATTTAGCTTATTCCTGAACTTGCTCACTGGTTCACAGTTCACCTCTTGCAAACGTGTAAAACACAACCGTGTTTGTCTTGCATCTTGTAACTTATCTGTTGAGGATGTACTACGAAACCTGTTACACCCACTGGGTCTATATGCATTACTAGACATCATGGAGCCTTCTCGATATCCACCTCTCTGAGGCCCTTTCGTCGTCAATGATTGCATTTTACCCTCAGACTGCTCTATTCTAGGGGTGAGATTCAATATACTGGCAAACTTGCTCATAGATTGATTGACACTATCTTTTACTAGTTTCAGGATATCATCAAATTTTGGCTCGATACCCTCATCCTCCATACGGGAGCTTATCTTCACCCACTTCTTTTGCAGTCGAGTAGGTAGGCGTCTTGCCATTACTTCTAGTATAAAACTCGAGTTGAGGTCATTCACGCAATTCATCGAAATCAAGGTATTCTTATAAGTCATAAGATTATCTAAAAACTCAGTGAGTGCCTTGGAGTCATCTTGAAGTTGACTGCCGTTACCTTTGACAGCTTCGTATACGTTGCTTACAATCATTGAAGGTCTTCCAAACCTTTGACGTAATATGCTCATAGCCTCAGCGTATCCCTCATTAGGGGGCATGAGCTTACAGCACTGTATAGCTCTTGAAGCATCTCCAGTGCAATACCTCATCAAATACATCAATTTCAATCCATCACTTAATAGGAAACTACTCAGCTTGATCTCAAACTCCCTTACAAATTGTGAATAATCAACCGGGTTTCCATCAAAACACCGTGGTTCAAATTTAGGCAGTTTGATGTTCCTATTATCCCTGGACGGCGAAACAGTAACATCAACCATGTCATGCTTAACATCAGACACATCGTTACAATTAACAGACAAGTCACCATGACTTACTTTCCTGTTTGCATCCAAGACACTCTGTCCCTTCTTTGACCCGGGCATTGTTGAACTTGTGCAAATTCCAAAAACGTTCTAGATATTGCTTGTTCAAAGAGGACTTGACCGGCACCAGGAAAGGTGAACGGTGACTATCCAAACTTTCACCAACTGTCTGAATCCGCCAGAATGTGTTTTTACCGTCAGTAACTGACTTCACCGTCAGAAACTGTCAGCCACGTCTCGTAAACCGTTAATGCCCAGCTCTTGCTACGCTCGGGCTCACGCTGTCGCTTGAAGTTTCTCAGAAACGCTTAGTAATAACGAACGGAATAACCAAAACACTAATTGTTGGCTCGAGGATTCTTTATTGTAACACCAACATATAAAAAATAATTCCACTAAGGTCTGTGAACAAATATTACAATGATAAATCACAATATTACTTCTGACAGTTTTGGCCTGACTTCTTTCTGAACAGCGACCGATGAGACGATGACTGTCGTATTGACGCCTCCGCGAAAATTGGCGATGTTGGTTTTGAGCAAACAACCATGAATTGATCGTTCAATCTTCAACTACATTGACTGTACTTGATTAGGGTATTCAGAGTTTACGAAAAATGTCATTTTGTTGCCTGCCAGCACAGAAAACTTTATATTGTCCACCTACATATCGCTCATCCCACCAATTCACCGAAAATCACCATGAGAAAAAGAAAGAAAGAACTGTACGGTTTTGCGGATAAAAGAAAAAATCCTGCGCGACCTATCGTGGTGGTCTAGACTTCCTTGAAGGTTACCTCTCGTTGGTTTGTTTTTGATAACCATGTACAAGCTGACTAAAACAAATCCAATACGACTAATCCGCACACAACATATTGCAGCATGTTGACCCATCAATGTCTTGTTCAAATGGTACTAATACAGAAGCGCAGGGTATCTTGCCTCTCACCAAGAAGCCTCTTTGATTTTCCATCTTGATACGAACAATAAAATCAAATCCTGCAGCCAGCTGCTGTAATGCCATTGTTCTGGATGGGTCATAGAGCAAGTGGTTAATTCCTATCTTAACAGTGTTTGTCAATGTAATTGAAGATTGAAAGATCAATTCATGGTTGTTTGTTCAAACCCGACTCCTCCATATTTTTCGCGGGAGTCATCAATCCAGCAGTCGTCGTCGCATCGTTCGCTGTTCAGTGGAAGATAGAAAACTATCAGAAGTGTTATTGTGATATATTGTTATGACATTTATTCGTAGACTTTTTGTACGATAACCCAACGATTGGCTCTCTATTGGTGCAAGAATAAATGGTTCTTGAGTCACCAATTTGCGTTCTGGATTTTATTACGCATTGTTGCTGAAAGTCTTCGACGGACAGCGTGAGGTCTAGTGTAGTAAGACCTGGACATTGACAAATTGTTAGAGAAAAATATCATCAAACCATCCGTGTCTCCATGGGCTTCCCCAGTAGTTTTAGCTAAGAAATCGAATGGGACACTCCGGTTATGTGTAGATTATCGTAAGTTGAACCCGTTAACTAGGCGAGACTGCTTCCCCCTTCCACGCATAGAAAACACTTTGATGCCTTAGAGAGGTCAAATTTGTTTACCACTCTAGATTTGGCAACGGGATATTGGCCGGTTGAAGTACACCCAGATGACAGGCAAAAAGCAGCATGCATTGTACAAGCGTTGGCGGCACAGCGGTAAGGACGCTTTCCGACCACGCACATGGCCCGGTGTTCGATAACCGGCCGACGCACTCCTATACAGCGGCCTGCTTGAACATAGGGCTACCAAAAATTCCACCTTACAACAGTTTGCAAAATTGCTTTGGTTTGCTCTTTTAATTTTATTTTAATTTATCAATAATGTGTCCTAATCGTATTATATAAAATCGCGCATTTTTAAAATCATTACAACCTATCGCGTTGTGTCATCCACAAAAATTGAGAAAAAAGCATCACTGTGGCTGGCAGCGTGCACTGAAACGTACAAAAATTAATCAAATGACTGTTCCTGAACTCGTTAGCACTAATTGTAGATCCCTGTCCAACAAAATGGATTATCTTCAATCCCTAATGTATTCCAATGTTTATCGAAATGCTGGCGTTTTAGCAATACAAGAGACTTGGCTGCACCAGCATTATGATGATAATCCGGTTTCAATAAATGGATATAAAGTTTTTCGCCAAGATAGAAATAGTTCCAAGAAAAAATATGGAGGAGGGGTAGCCACATTTATAAACACAAGTTGGTCTACATCAAATCACGTTTGCTTCAATTATTCTAATGACAATATAGATTGCATAACCGTCAGGTGTCGCCCAAAACACTTAAGTAAATATTCTTATATATACATAACAAATATTTACATAACACCCAATTGTAGCCTTTCTAATATAGTTATGTTTGCAGATGAGTTTACTGAATTCGCTGCTCCTGCATTCGGAAACTCGTTGTCTATAGTCTGTGGTGATTTTAATTCATGTGATCACAGCTTTCTTACTTCACTTGGTCATGAGAATCTAGTCAAGTTTAATACACGTCTGGACAAATCACTAGACCTGGTTTTCATAAATGACCGTGATGTATATGAAACCCGAAGGAGAGCTCCTTTGCTAAATTCTGACCACTGCATTATTCGTATTTTACCGAAAGTGTACGGCAAGTTACAACGAAAATTGTTTAGTCATTTAACAAAGAAGATACATGAACGTTCATATTCCCATGACAACATTCTAGCATTAAGAAGCATGTTGCATGATACCAACTGGGAACTATTTACTGACGATAAGTTGGATGCTACTGTCTCTAATATAACCGATTATCTGAAGTTTTGTTTGGAAATTTGCTGTCCTTATGAAACACTGTTTTCGAGATTTGACAGAATCTCTTCTTTGCAACTGAAAAAACTTAGAAGACAAAAAGAGAAGTTGTATAAGAATTGTGATAATACTGGTGTCCGTAAAATAAACACCCTTATAAAAATTGAAATAGAAAGGTTGAACAGACTATATAATGAAAAATTTTTATCATGTAAAAATCCTTCAAACATTTGGAAACTTTTCAATAAACTTACAAGTAAAAAACAAATGTCCGTTGATGCTTATTCTGATGTTAATGCTTTAAACAAATCATTTATCAAGAAACAAATTAATATGGTTGTACCTGATGTACCTAGTCAAGAAAATGGTCATTTTCAGGGTTTTAAAGAAAAGGATGTACTATTATGTTTGAAGTCATTAAATCCAACACACAGCCTTGGTCCAGATGGTGTACCAAGCATTCTTCTTCAAAAGTGTGCAGACATCTTGTGTCATCCTCTTACTCAAATCTTTAACGCATCATTTAACAGGGAAACGGTACCTGCTGACTGGAAAGAAATCAAGGTTGTACCTGTACAGAAATCATCTTCTGGAGCAGGTATAAAGTTTAGACCGGTCGCTATAACATCTCCTTTTTTGAAAACTATGGAGAAACTTCTTTTGAATATTCTTAAACCTTCTTTAAAAGCTTTTAGTGACCCTAAGCAGTTTGCTTATAAGTGTGGAAGAAGTACATTAGATGCAGCCATTGTACTACACCACAATATTGTTTCCTGCCTTGATAAGGGCGCTAAGTTCGTTCGAACAGCTTTTTTAGACTATACTGCAGCTTTCGACTCTGTTCCTAGGACACTTTTATTAGGAAAGATGATTTCAGCACAAACAGAGTCCTGGGCAACTAGATGGCTGTCTTCTTATTTTAAGGATAGGAAACAGCATACTGTTTTGGCTGGAAAGCGCTCCACTTCTCAGCTAACTGAAAGTGGTGTGCCTCAAGGTGCAGTACTTTCTCCATTTCTTTTCTCTTTCTTTTTGCATGACCTTCCGAACTCACCCAAAGTTAACTTCATTAAGTATGCTGATGATCTGACCGTTTCTGTCCCTGTAGTTTCCACATCGGATTGTTCCCATATGAATGGCTTCTTAGCTGAAGTTAAGGATTGGTCTGGCTCAAATGGTCTTAAACTAAATCCAACTAAATGTAACACTGTTGATTTCAGCTTGAGAAGTGAAAAAGACATGCATGGATTGATTCAATCTCATGATTGTTGTAATATTGATGGTACCATGATAGAGAGTAAGTCAAGTGTTTCTTATCTTGGCATTAGTTTCTCTTCAAACCTTTGCTGGTCGTCTCATATTCTTATAGTTTCTAAGAAAGTTTTCCGTCTGACTTATTACATAAAGAAGTTGAGACACTCAGGTATAACCCAATCTCTTATCATACAATTTATTAATTCATGTGTTTTGCCCATCATTCTTTATTGTTCTCCATTATTCTTCCCTGGGCTACTCAAGAAAGACCATATAATACTACGAAGAACATTGAGGGCTGTAAGTAGGGTCAGTGCTATCCCTTTGACTCAACTAAATGACACTGTTGTCAATAGGGATATGAATTCTTGTAAACACTTAGCTAAAGTTATCTTATCTGATAGTGAACATCCTCTTTATTCACAATTGTTTCCTTGTATCTCTTCGGGTAAGACCAGAAGAAATTTTATAAACATTTATGCTCGTACTACAAAATATAAAAATTCGACCGTTCCATATTTGGCACGAGTATTGTGTGAAGAGACAAATATCAGAAAAGAACTTTTACAACTTTTGAATCAATAACTAAACTATAAAATGAAATGATGCATATTAATGCAGTGTTATTTGTTATATTTATTTATTATTCACTATGACCTAGAAATGGTGTGATTTTGTTGGGGTGTTTTTTTTCCGATTAACTATCAATATTTTAACATTTTATATAAATTTTATATAATTTTTATATAATTATAAACAGAGCTAAACCATTGCAATATGTAAAAGAAACGCTGAAAATTCCATGCTAAAAATTGCTTTTGTTGTGGAATAAAGTGATTATTATTACTGCCTCCCTAAGCCAGAAATAATGCTGGCAAAGAGGAAAAGTTGGGCATGGAGCTAGCAATCCCATCCTGTAAAATTAAACACTGCTACAGGAACTTCAAGCCGCTGGTTTGACGCCCTATGTTCCACTGGGAACGTGAAGGAAAAAAATTGTACAAACAGGTCTGTATGAGTTTAAAACAATGCCGTTTGGGTTATTCAATGCCCCAGCAACATTTCAACGCCTCATGCAAACGGTCTTGAGTGATTGTATACCAGGTGAGTGTTTGGTATATCTAGATGATGTTATCATACATAGTAATGCTTCGATTCTTGATCGACGGTTCTTACCATGCAATAAATCACAAGGGTAAAAGCGTGACGGTGGCACAGCGGTTAGGACTCTCACCGACCATGCACATGGTCTGGTGTTCGACTCCTCGCCGACGCACACCTGATATCAATGGTCGGCCTGCATAATTTGGGCTACCGATATCACATGCCGAAAATTTCACACTTGTACCAAAAATACTGTTGGAATCAAGCCGTAATCAAAAATTTAAAAAATGAAAAATAAGACGACGGCTGAACATTTAAGTGATATTTCTGAAGTATTAGAACAGATGCAGACCGTTGGGTTGAAACTGAACCCATCGAAATGTCAATTCTCCAGGAAAGAAGTGTGTTTCTGAGGTCACATTATTTCGGCCGAAGGCATGAAGTGTGATCCAGCAAATTTCAGCAAGTTAAAGACCAGCCTCTCCCAAACTCAGCCCCTGAGTTACATAGTTTTTAAGGGTTAGCCTCGTATTACCAACGTTTTGTACTTAACTTTTCTTTCCTTGTAGCTCCTTTATTCAACATTCCTAAGACGAAACATTATAGCTGGACAGCACCAGCTACGGAAACCTTCGAAATACTTAAAAACTGTTTATGTAGCTCTCCTATCCTAGCATACCACATTGTTTCTGACCAGGCAGGTTCATTCAGACGCTAGCAACACTGGTATCGGGGCTGTTCTGTCTCAAAAAGACGCATATAGAGTAGAAAAGGTGATATCCTATGCAAGTCGAGCACTCAACAAGAGTGGAAAGAAATGGTGGCACTGGTCAGTTTTGTTAAACACTTTAGGGTATATTGCCTCGGTAGACACTTCGTTGTACGCGCTGATCATAGAGCCCTTAGCTGGCTACATAACTTCAAAGAAGCTGAGGGTCAGATCGCTATATGGCAAGAACACCTACAAGAGTATGACTTCGAATGCATGCATAGACCGGGTAAGAATCATGGAAATGCAGATGCATTGTCAAGAAAACCTCTTAGGTATCACGGTGACTGCCCATCATGCACCGAAGCACAAGTTTCGCTGCTCCAACTACAGGCTCATACTTCATATAGTTGGCCTGAACTTCAGTCTCAGACCCTGAACTGGCTTTGATTTACGAACGTGTTCGAAATGGAGGCGAACGACCGACAACCCAGGAAATAAGTAAGTTTGGATGGGAAACCCGGTGTTTATTTTCTCTGTGAGGTAATTTGAGAATTGTCGACAACATCCTTTACCACCAACATGGAATAATTATAATCGTTGCGTTGTGGCTCCACAGTACTATTGTCATTACACCAGCAGTTAGACCACGTGGTCTCAGAGAAAATGATCGAAGCGGCTAGAAGACGTTATTGGTGGCCTCACCAGAGGAAAGACACCATAGATTTCTGTGATTTCTGAGAGATATTCCAAACTAATAAGGCTCCGCACTAATATAATAAGGCACCCTTAGAACCCATTATAACTGATCATCCAAGTGACTTAGTGCAAATAGATTTGGTTGGGTCTCTCCCAGTAACCTCCAGAAATAATAACCGTATTTTAGTCATGAGAGATCATTTTACCAAATGGTGCCAGGCTATCGCGTTTCCACAGATTGATGCTGAAACCATCGGAGAGTCAATTGTTGGGGGGCACCACTTCAGCTACTCTCAAATCGTGGATCCAACTTTGAAAGTATCGTTGTCAGCGAACTCTGTCGCACAATGGGTATCCGAAAAACACACACTACCGCATACAACCCACAGGGAAATGGTTTGGTTGAACGCATCAATCGGACACTTAAATCTATCTTACAGGCATTTGTAGACCAAAACAACCCCAGGGAATGGGACTGATCAGTTCTGCAGTGCTTAATGGCGTACAAAGCAAGCATCACAAAGCTACGCGTCAAGCGCCGAATTATGTGGTCACTGGAAGAGAACTCCGGTTGCCAAACAATCTGACTTCACATTAGGAGAGGACACACTGATTGCATCCGAACACATAATCACACTAAGATGAAACCTGAGCAAGGTATACCAAATGACTAGGGATATACTCCAAACAAACCAGAGGTACCAGAAAGAATACTATGATAGGAAAGCACATGGATTACCTGTGGAGCCAAGAGACAAGGTGATGCTACTTAAGGAGGCACCACCTAAGAGGAAGGCTCTTCAATTCCATAAACGCTGGGAAGAACCATTCGCTGTAGCAGAGGTACTAAGTGACTGCACCCGTAGGATTCAGGAACCCAATTCCTCTCATAGTCTAGTCACACACCACAATAGACTAAAAACTTTTCGACAACAGTCCTTATATCAGGCAAGTCCTGTAGGAAGTCACCTAGCACTGCGGACAGTGCTCCTATGGGGAGGGGGTAGCGTTAGGCATGGTAAGTTCGGCGGTTTTCTAATGTTCAAACTATGCTTGTCTACTTTCAGGTTAGCTACGAAGTATGCAGGGATTGGCTACCCAAGACGAGGCAACGAATGACCAATATGGGTGCCCCTTCCCTATCATCTAATTGTATTGTGACTGGTTGTAAATATAACCCTTGACCTTGAGTCTTCGTTCTTACTAGCACGCGACACTTGTGTGATCCCACTGCTAACGTGCGCTTTGCTCTCTGTTTCAGATCATTGCTTGACGAGTGGGATTACAGTAGGTACATTCGTCACAAACCACTTATTCCAATTACTATTGTTCACTGTCAATATCCTCCCTGCCTACCCTTAGTTTAAATGCTCTTAAACCGTTTAACTGGGTACGAGAATGACCCATGCAAACCACGGCTGATTTACATCAGTAACGCTAACAATAGATTTGCTTCACATTTAACAGTTTTTTTCAGTAGTCGTTTACCAGAGGTGTAGCAGGTGGAGGACGGAATTGACACTAACGGACTAACTTGAGAAACAGAAATTGTCTCTGCCACTAATACCTGGGAGTGACAGTCACTTGTTCCCATTAACTTGTACCAATGATTCTTAATATTGGATATTGTACAAGTGTTTCAGTAATATCGGTTTGTGGTTGCCCGCGATATTCGTTCCGTCGCTCAGTTTAGGTCTATTAGAGGTGAGTTGTGGCTGTTTTCACTGACAATTGTGTGTGACACCTTTGCGTCCACTAAATCGTAACATGTTCAAACCCTCGTGGAGCATTCTGAAATGTTATTAAACCGGTTGCAATGTCTGTTAATCGAATTTAAAGACTAGATGCCAGGATTAGGTGTATGTGTTCGATGCTTTGTTGTGGTCTTATGAAGTACGTCTTTGTATGAAAGCCTTTGGTATGGCTTAACATTAGTCAGTTTTAGTATTTTTAGGAACTTGTGGATCTTGGTAACGCGATGCAAACCATTCACTGGTAATAGGACTACATTTCAGTTTCCCATTGAAGGAGTTTGAAATCAAAGTCATAAAAACAAGCAGCTAAAGTTCAAAAACTACTCACTGAACTAAATGGTGCAAAACGTCCTCAAAAAGCATTCCGGTGGTTTTCCGGTCAGATGTTTACCGCGGTACCTGGCAGTGGCAACTTGCGGGGAGAATTAAACTTGTTACTCTCACCTTGACAACAAAACTAAAGTTGACCCGAAGACTGGCGAATTTCAGTCAAATGGATACATTTTGGTTCACAGGGTCATCTGCTGCTGCTCCACGTTAGGTGTAGAGATATTGTATAGTTAACAAATTAAGCAGCAGCAAGATATCTAACTAATAACAATTATTTGTCTGACGTATTTCGTAAGGTACTGTGTTACGTTGGGAACTGCGCCTATCAATGCGCTTATCTTACGAGGGTGCAGTCTGCCTTGTGCGTTACAAAGCTTTTGTTTTGAAACTTCCCTGAAAATAAGTGTCTCTTCTAGACTCTTGTGGAAGCGAACTAAAAAATACAGTCTTGGAAAGCTTTTCAATATTGCCAAGAGGTGTGTTTCTGTTTAGAGGGAACTAATGTTTGTATTAACGATTGCATTTCATCCCGTTTTAATCGCGCCCTGTATTTGATGTCAAAGTTCACATGACAGAACCTGTAAAAAGGCATACAGTTACAACTCAACCGCTCATGGGATATGGAGCACAAACTAAAAATGTTGCATAGAACATGGTTACGGTTTATTTTTGTTGCATGTGCCTATTTTTTGCTGTCCAGGTATAATTCTCCAGTTTTATTTCATCACCCTGCTGAAATGAGTTTCCCAAAATTTTAGTCACAGTCAATTTAATCTTTTTCTCGTTGGTAATGTGCTTTCTTAGTTAAGTAATTTTCTCCCTTTCAGCATCAATTAAGGTCTCTTTAAAAGCTGAGGGTTTGAATGGCTTACGACATGCCCTACTCCAACAGAGAAAGTGGACGAGATTATCGCAATGGTTCTCGACACGTTGAGCATCCGTAAGTATTTTCCCTTTTAGTCCATATTACCTTTGATATGTCCTCACTATTGTGCCTACAAACTGAACATACGTGCTATATATTAAATATACTATATATTTTCGTAGAAATATCGGAAGTAATAAGGCTGATGTACTTATAAGAATATTAAGCGTTAGTGATTGATGAACTTTCTCCTGGTCGTCAGAACAAATGGATTATGTGATACTATTGAATCCTTCAGTCCGTTTGAGTTTGTCTAAAACTTTTTGGTGCACTAACTGAATCATAATTACTTGCATTTAATGCACTACTTATGAGAGTGCATATTTTTCGATTTGACTGACACTGGTTTCAACACAGTATGATTTGTCTTGAAATTCACATATCTAAGTCTGCCTGTACAGTCAGGCACAATTTTCGAAATCACTTTTGTCAGCCAATTAATACTGGTTGTATCAATATTCATTTGCAAGTCACCGAACCATCTGTTATTCTGCTCATTTTAACCTAGGGAACTCATCAAAATCAAAAATCAATCGACGAGGCTATAAAGTTACATAGACTGAGATGGCTAGGTCACGTGCTGCGCATGCCTAACCACCGCCTCCCCCACCCCGACGGGCATTACTACCTGATATAGGTGGTGCAGGTTGGGAAAGAGCCAGTGGTGGCCAAACAAAAACACGGCCTCATCAATCCATGAAATCCTTGACAGTTAAACTGAGTCAGGTAGGGAGATGCAGACTTCCGGGTTGGGGCCTTCGAGACTCTAGGAATCAATGGCTGGAGACAATAGGTGACATGGCTCAAAATCGTTGTCAATGGCCAGCGCAGATGCATATTCTGTCCCTGTAATCTTTCATATTCCTTTCTACCATTACCCATTCTGTTTCCCTCTTATACTTGTCAGACTGTATTGATTCTCTTCACTCATCTTCTTGTCTACATTTGTGTGCTATTTGGAACGTGGCAACTCGAACTGGTGCACTTCGGTGCCAAGTTCTATGTTGAATCCAGACAGACAGGGAACTCATAATTGCAATCAGCTCGCTTATACAGGCATAGGTCTAGCTTGACCGCATATACTGGAACATTGGTGTTTTCTATTTACATATCCTTATGGACAATTATATATTGAAAGGTACTAAGTAATACGTACATGATCACTTTTTAAGCCTTAACATATACCTATCATGGTTTACTGACTGTGGGCACCTAGAACAAAGTAAACCTTATGGGTTGGTAGCGGAGAACATAAGATGCTTGGTGAGATTCACAGCTGATTACCATACTAGAATGAATGTGACATATAGTCAAGTAGATAAGAACGCATTATGTTGAAGTCCTTGGTTAGAACAGCTGCCCGGAACAGATTATTTGTATCAGACTATGAGCCACATTGTATGAAGATTAATTAAACCAACTTAGCCAATCAAGCTGAACTTGATGAGGTGAGATTCGAACCCGAGGTCCACTGTCTGGAAGTTGAATGTTAAAGCCAATGAGCCACGTTACCTAGCAAGGAGAGGAAACTGCCATTATTCTTAAATCTTGTGACGTTGGCTCGCTACTCATGTTTCATTGGGAACATTAGTTTTCATAAGGTAAATAAGTCAGTAGGCTGTAGCGTGTCTGATCAAGATGCATCACCTTTTGGTTGCATATCTATTGCGCATCTAGGTATATATTCATTTACAGTGATCAAGTTGTTTGTAATATATTTTAGATATGAAAATTCAGGCTCAAGAAAACGCTACCGTGATGCTCCACAACCATCCTTCGAAAATGATGTAAAAGATCGAGAGTATGACTATTACAGTGCAGATAACGAGTTCCTTTCTCCTAACAGACGAATGCACCGAAGTAAAGATAATCCAGTGAAATATCGCTCGGATTCACGGTACGACCGTTATGCAGACACTAGCCCTGTCGCCAGAAAGCGTAGTAGAGTGGATGTTCAAGGTGATGCATCTCCTCCCAAGCCATCTCGCATTCTTGGTGCCTTCGGATTGGCAATGCGTACTGAAGAAAGAGATTTATACGATGCCATGAAAAAATATGGTGATATTGAAGAGGTCAAGATTGTTCAGGATAGTATATCAGGTAAGTATTTCATATGATCATTCTGTACAATGTACTCCAAATGTTTGGTGCAGCAAATCCTTTATACGATGCAGTTATTCACGCCTTTCTTGTTATAGTCCACTGACTATATAAGTTTTAGCAATTATCTAGTATTTGTTTCAACATAGAACTTTGCACCGATGTGCAGCAGTTCGAGTCGTCATACCATGTAGCACACAAAGCAAGGGAAATAGTAAATATAAATGCAAAATAGAGTCAGTAAACAGAGGTGTAAGGCAAAAAGAATAGTAATATCGAAGAACAGTATAGTTTCATTGAATATTATCAGTCACAAGGAGTGGATGCACCTGCACCAGCCATTGAGAACGACTTTAAGCCATATCACCAATTGTCTTCAACTATCGGTGTTTACGTCCCGATGACCCCAACCCCTTCATACTTGGTCGGCTCAAACTAACTTGCGGATTTACAAAAGAATGGATACTGTACAAATAGTACTCTTTTCGATAATTTCATCATCAGGCTCTACAGTTATAATTTATATTTAAATGTAGAGCCTGACGATAAAGTTATCAAAAAGAGTATTCTTTTGAAAATTCTATTAGGCATTTTTAATCAGTTGAAATGTTGTGGATTTCACTGGTTGATGAAGCCATGATTTGATTTAACCACCGCTAGCTAACTTTCAACCTGACCCTATGTCAGCTAACATTGCCCATTGTCAAGGAAGGCGATGACTAGTTGTGCATGCGTAAAGCATGTCCCAACCATCTCAATTTATGTAGCTGCTTCACAACCTTGTCGATTGATTCTCTCTCCTTACCTAGCACTCGACTGATGTCTGATCTCAACATTGCTTACCTTATTATACCACTTCACACGGGAGATAGAACGCAGACACCTATGATCAAAGACAACTAAGCAGGCTTTCTATGTCTTCCACTTTCAATGGTCATGTTTCAATCACAGTGATAAAGGAGGACAGAGCGGACTGCCGAGCAGTACACACGCCCTTTGGTCAATAGCCGGATGTCACGTCTACTAAATCAGAGACGGCGTAAAGTGGTAAATGCTCAACGAGTCTTCTGTATGCGTGCTGAGATTTCGTCAGAAATCAACCCGTTGGCGTTGGCTGATGCAACTTCCCAAGTATGTGAAGTGGTCAACGCACTTAGTCACTTCACTCCCTATTTCTAAACTAGGAGTCAATGTAGTCCAGTCCCGAAACATCATCTTACGTTTGGCGGGAGCGAATCGCATGCCGAACATTCTCAGATTGCAGCTCAAGATGTTCAGAAGACTGCATTTTGTCAGCGTCTTCACCTCAACTAGGAGGATTATATTATCTGCATATTGTATGCCAACGAGATTATTCCCCGGTAATAAGTCAATCCCTGTGTTTCTGAAGTGAGTTAGTGTTAAGTCCATTAGTGCATCTATGATAACATTGAATAGAAATGGGGGTAGTGAGCACCCCTGACAGATACCACTAGTTGTCACCACTTCAGATGACAACCCTCCATAAGCTCTCACCTGGTTGGCTGCATGAGTTCAAGTGTAGTGCCTTGATCAGCGCAATGTACTGTTTGCCGTTAAGGTGCCAGGTTATATATTTTCACTGTCAGTAGGTATTAGAGCCACTTTAGAATGTACTATATATTTTTTATTTGCAGCGACCAATGGGTCCTTCTAATGTATTTGACCATGAGTACATTTGAAATGACCTCTTTTCACTTGTTCTAAGGACTCAAGAGGATATATAAGCTTCATATTGTCATTGATCTATATCTTAGTTGCACAGGGTAATATGGTTACACATGTAAAGTACCTTTATAAATTCACCTTTTTTCAAGGAGACACTGAGAATAAGTCTCAATGATCTGACCGTGTGATGTTTGCTTATGAACTTCTTTGAACAATGAGTATTAAAGTTTCTTTCAACATTCTTTCCTCGTCTTTCAGTATGTCAGCTGAGCATATTCTTCGAGTCCTATTAAATAGGCTGAACAGAAATTGTTGTAATTATGATGCTATCCTGTCCATGTATACCTTCTATAAATAGGTCATGCTATTTATGCATATGGTCATCAGACAATCAATATATCTAGGAGAGATAAACACTTCCACTTCGCTCATTCTATCTGAAATTGAAACGGCATATCTAAGGTCGTCCGTCACTTAGGGTACTACTAACATATTTTAGACAAATTGGACATTTTCAGCTAGGGCTTAAAGTAAGTAAACCTTCAGTCATTGAGAAATTACGTTTATAAGTGTTATCACAAAAATTATCAGCTTTTTCAACTAAGGGAACATTAGTGAATAATGAGTCTACATCAAAGGTTATTAATCAGCTCTAATGTATTTTTTCGGAAGATGCTTTTACAGAAACTTGTTAATTTCTAGTAATTGCAGTAACTATTGAGTAGGCCTGTGTTTTTGTTCATTCAACAGCTATTCGATACCATACTTCGTGTTAAGTAGTTCACCGGGGCCTTTGAGCTAATGACAAGAGTGAGACAAGACTGTCTAGTGCGATTATTCACATCACTTATCAAAAGAAACAAGATCTGAATTTCTAAAATTAATATCAAATCAGTGCTTCTCATTGGTCTAAAAACTTGGCGCATGTCTCACCGCGAAAACTGTAACAACAGACTGCAGGCTTTCATCAGTAGCTGTCTTCGCCCAACGCTGGAGATCAGATGGTTGTCCAAAAAACATCAGCAACGGAAAGCTGTGGCAATGAGCCCATCAGGAACTTGTTGTCTAACAAATATGCAGAAAGAAACAGGATTGGATTAGACATGCTCTGAGGAAAACGTTGGGTGACATCAAACGCCTGGCCCTCAACTGGAGCCCGAATGCGTGAAGATGAGTTTGGCGCCTGGAGAGTGATATTGGAGAAAATCCTGTGAGGAGTTAATGAAAGCTTGTGCGCAGTCGTGGTGTTAGCTGAGAGTGATGGCATAGAACCGAGTGGAGTGGATATGTTCTGCTGAGGTACTGTGTTCCATTCACAACCGGAGGAACACGTTTTTGGTGATCTAAAGACTGACATCAAATGATGTTGGAAATGATTGGGTGTATATTAGGTAAACCTTACAAATGGTGAGATTTGCATGTTGTATATCAGAAATCATTCGAATTACTCTAAAACCTTTCACCTATTTCATAGCGTCACATTTTTATGATTTATACACCTTCTTTTATTTATCAATAGGGCGTTCACGTGGCTTTGCATTTATATATTTTCGATCCATGGAAAGCGCCAGGGCTGCACGTGCAGCGTGTGCTAGGGGCTTGGAGCTACATGGTCGCATTGTCCGAATTGACTACAGTTTTACCAAAGGACCACACGATCCCACTCCTGGAGTATATATGGGCAAAGAGAATAAACGGTAACTTACCAGTTTTGTAGTTCGTTTCATCCAATTGTGAATTCGTCTTTGTTGTTATCTTCTGTGAATGACAAGTGCTGACTGCTATGAGTAGTTTCACTCTCAGTTTTGTTATGCGGTGATATAATTAGCACAAGCGTATGGATGATAAGAAAGCTTGGATTCAGTTGTTCTTCTTCACCGAAGGAACATCATGCTGATTGATAGACTACATTCCATCTAGTTGTGTTTCAACATGCTGCTTTTCTGCTTACTCTTTGGTACCAGTCGTCTGTTTCCTCACCTTAGGAAATCTATCACTAATATGGGGTGATTCGTGACGATTTGTTTTCTACAGGGGTTTCTTGCAAGTTGAAATGAAATGAATATAGCTAATATTCAAAATCTAAAGCTCAATGAATTTGTTCAGAAGAGGATTGCCTTCCCAATTATCTTCAAGCTGATAAACGTATGTATATAATTAAAAATCGGTTCCCTCATGAATAATGTAGTCTAGTGCACAAGTTGAAATTTGTGAAAATTTACACAGCAGTTCACCTATTCTATTTTCAAAGCACTAACGACGGAAATGAATATCAACATTGTAATAAAAGAATCTCAAAGTAAACAGTTAGCGCGTCAACCAACAGAATGAAACAAAATGCGCCGACCGATCATCCGTGGAAATAAAACAAGATGATCACTCTGTTTTGTATCACTCAGATCACCATTCAGCTCAGTTTAGCTCAGCTCCCTCACTTGAAGTGTTATGGCATGCCTACTTCTTGGCCTTTTTCTAACTGCAGTCGTATCTCACTCAACTTCACAAGCAACGGTGACTATCAGTCCTGTCCCCTTAACGCGTCCGGCGTAAGGTCACATCGTCAAATGAGTCTCTCTTAGTCGTCTAAAACATTTTATCTGGTTTTATCAATGAAGTAAAAGTAGTTTCAACCACTTAGTAATTAAGAGTGATGGTTATCACCCAGTTTACAATATCAACATTGGGATATATTCTCCAGGTTTCATCGGACATTGTATTCATTCGATAGATAACATTTGAATTTTGTCTTATATGTTCAGAATGTATAATGCTACGGCTTTCTGAACTTCGGGAATCCCATATTCCGAATTTCGCAACTATCAGTGTGCAATAAGCCGTTATTGAGACCTTAAGACATCTGTCTTTATCCAGTTTTAAAAATGGCTGTCGACATAATCAAATTATATATTACCTACACAGACGCTCAACTACATTTACGCCTTGGACTTCATTACACTGCTGAAGTTGCATCAGTGAACATCAGAGTGACTAAAAAGAAATGAACAGAAAATATACCAAAAAGAGCATTTCATCAGTTCTTGTGGCATTTGTTTAATTATCAGTAGTTAACGTCAAGAAAAATCGCTAAAGTGCGATTCTCCCATTTTCACTGAGTAATTGGTTTACGGTACAATTCCACTCCACTGTTCTTTAATCGTTTGCTATTACAAAGGAAAGTAGCTCCCAAATAATTGAATACATTATGTGTATATAAAGTGCAAACGAAGTTTGTATCGTTCATCTGTCTGTCTGTTTTCGACATCGAACTTTGCACCGATGTGCGGCAGTTCAAGTCGTCACACTCCATGTGTAGCACACAAAGCAAGAGAAAAAAGTAAAAAGAAACGCAAAATACAGACAGTAAACAGAGATACGAAGCAAAAAGAATGATAATATCCAAGAACAATACAGTTTCATTGAAATTTATAAGTCACAACGAGTGGATCCATCTGCGATGTGCCACAGAGCCAATTGTCTCCAGCCGTCAATAGCTCTTACATTCTCGACGACCCGAGAACTTAATTTTCCTCGGAGTACCTTGCAATAATGTGTCGCAGTTCAAGTTGCCACGCTTCACAAAACACAAAAGTAGGGAAAAAGAAGAAAGAATACCTTCATGTAGAGCAATGAGAATATATATAATAGATCTGGGTGATCAGAAGAGAGTAAATTCACAAACGCCTTGGGATCATATCATCGTCTACCGTCTTCAAAGATTACTTCTTACTATCTTGAAGACCTCAGCCAAAACGTTCAGTTCCGTAGTTAATGTACACTTCTTTTTTGATTGAAAACAGCATATCACCTATCAACAGGAACAAATACGAAACACTGAACGCTTTGTTCTGTCAGCCTGTGACAAGCGCATATTCCTCTTAGAATCAATCTGACCTCTGCGATAAAGTACGTGTGAAGAATAGTTCAACCGAGCATTTCATACAATTGATGTACTACCCTGTAGATGTATATGAAGCTGTGAACACTGCTGCATATCCAAGTGACGACGTTTCTATTTTGATGCAGGAACTATTGAGTCGTGGTAGAGAATTTTATAATGGTCTAATGTAGCGTAAAAGAAGATTTCTGTATCCTCTATTCAATACGATTGTCCTGTTATGTTGTTCCCTTTTCCTAATGAATTCACAATCATTGTTAGCTTGCCTTAATATCTGTAGGTTAGTACTGATTATTTTTATTGTTGAGGTCAAAGGCTTTGCTTTGGTTACCTTTTTTAAAAATTCCTTTACGTTCTCAGTGGAACATAAGGCTTAGAACTAGAGCCTTAAAGTTCCCGTAGTGGTGGTATTTATTTTTACAGGATGTGGTCGCTAGCCTCGTGCTCAACCTTCCCTCTTTACCAGTCTTAATACTGGCTTAGCGAGGTGAAGGAGGAGTACGTCGGCCAGGGATGGAATCTCGAACTATCTGCGTAGTTGGCGAGCATTCTACCACTGTGCCACCGTTAGTTCTTTAAGCAAATAAGTAGAGCCCTATAGCATAGTTAAGAGAGCGTGGGAATCAATTTATAGATTTCTCTCAAAATTTGAGAACTTTGACAAAAAATTAGACTGTTCTGCCGAACATTCAGTATTGTAGGTTGCCTTTTCAGTGTTTCTTATAAAGGCGTACATATATATAAGTCGCTAGTCAACTAACATAGAAACTGTTGCCATACGATAATCCCATACTGAATACTGGTAATGTATTTGGTGTACATTGTTAATACAAATGACTACTGGAGTAGACTTATTTTCTCTTTAAGTTGAGAATACATAAGAAATTGCACTTTCGAACCTCCATCTGTCACATGAATTAAGTTGTATGTCTTCATTAAAACGGATTACCTCACCCTGCTAAGTAGGACTGATTATGAACATAGCAACCCAACATGCATGTTATTGATTAAGTAAGGGCCAGGGCACAGTTGTGTTGCAGCTTGTATTAAAAACCGATAAGACTTGAACAGTTGGCATTTGATCATATTCTTTCTCTCTGGAAGTATTCCAATGTTTTTTATTCCATAACGGATTCCTTTATTAACTGATAGGTGTGTGTGTAATCATGATTTTTGCGTCTTTTGCTCACTTTACTCTAATTCATTATTGAATGCTAGAATTCTTTCATTAAGGCAATATCGACGCCACTATTATCGAATTTAATCTTTTAGACTCAGTCATGGTGGACGTGGACGTCGGCCAATGTTTGAAGAGCGTCGAAGATCTCCTATGTATGAAACTCGAGCTCCTCCTAGACCACGTCCTTCTCAACGAATGCCTCGACCACCAGTAATGGAAAAATCCAGTCGTTATGATCAGTCACCGACACTAGAAGAGACAAGTCGACCGCGTGACTTGTTAGCATACAATTCCGGCGGTCGAAGTCGTTATCCAAGGAATGGTGATAGTATGCATCAAAGTCATTCACGTCCATCTCGTCCTGTTGTCATGCGTAATTCGTATAATAGTATGCGGCGTCAAGGAAGAAATGAATTTGCATCAGTGAATAACAGCTTTTCATCAAATTAACAATAAAATATATATTTGCATTTAAAATCCCTGATAATAATAATAATTCCATTGTTTGATAAGAGAGAGGGGATTCCTTGTAATTATCTAAAATTCGCTGAATATCACACTACTGCTTTAAATTGTGTGTTGATTTTCTTCAATTTGTTGGCATGTTGTAAAGAGTTAGCGTAAAATCTTCAATATATCGGAAAAAGCAAGAAATCCTGTGATGAAATTGTGTTTATACACTTTAAGGGATATTTTGTACTGCTAAACAACACTGTAATCTTGGATGCAAAACTCCCCTGCTATATACATACCAAAGGAGCCTTAATAAAACATACTATTGATTATGAGAAACTGAAGTAAAAAAACACATTGACTAATTAATCGTTAAAATATGAAAATATCTTGGTCATTTTGTTAGAGTTTTTATATATTATCTGACTATAACAACCAAGTGAATGAGTGAGTAATTGGAAAATACGCTACTGACTGACACTTCATGGCTAAAATCAACTTGAATTATTCAAGAAGTAGGATATACTAAATCTCCGGATAAAATATATAATCATTGAAAGAACAATTAAAGTTAACTCATAAGACATGCGGGGAAGAGGAAGGGAAGAGTAACAAGACCCCTCAGATTGTATTCTTGGTACTCATCGTATCATGTCAAAAAAACTCCGGGAAGATATACTTAACACAACATCATTCATCAACGTACCAGTTGTGCATGTTCCTGCTTGGAGTAAAGGTTCACTAACGCTGCTTCTTTTTATAATATGCGACAATATTTTCGTATATATCAATTTACTTGGACGTTGTTGTACTTCAATTCTTCCTGTGTGTGACTTCGATATGCTTTTCAATCTGATGATAAATATTGACTGTTTTGTTTTGCTTTCAGGTGTGAGAGTTACACGAAGTGAGTAGAAATCACGTGTTCCATACTTCCCCATGACCCATGATTTATTGATCCCAGTTATCCATCATAATAATACTTGTACTTCGCTTAGTAGAAGACTAAATTGTAGGGTCTATATATAGCAATTTTATGGTGTTTTGGCTTATTTAACTTAATAGTAATAATAATAATAATGGTCTTATCAATAATAAGGATGAAAAAATGAGGCAATCTGTGATAACACGAATAATGAAAAACAGTATGATTAAACAAACAATTGTTCAGGTGGAAGTAGTCGATAAAGGCTAGTAAAGACAAATGAACGGATTACGTAATGTTAGATTGTAGGGGAAGGAAATGAAACACGTTTATAATGAATATAAGATAAGATTAAGGAATGATAAGAAAGGGGTTGGAAATATAAATAAAGGGTGGTGTAGAAGTCTATCGTTGGTTATGTCTTATTAGGCCACGGGAGGGATAATGGCTGCACGAACTTCTTTTGAATGCGTAGTTTAGGTTCAATAGCTCGAATGCCTATCGCCTCAGCTGTGTGCAGTAGACGAATACGAAGTCTATTAGAAAGATTCGGAGGGATACGATGAATTACTTTGAAGGCTTTCGTTTTATCGACTACATGACCACTATCAATTAGATGTGACAGAATTGAGCTTCGGATTGTTTTTTTTGTCTGTCCTTTGCCAAACCACGATGGGAGATGTTCACTAACACGTTGGCTAAGCTGTCTAGTAGTACGCCCAATATAACTGTCACCGCAGGTGCATTTGAATTGATAAATACACATAGATGTGGCAAAACTATCGCAGCACACCTGTGTTTGTCATTCTCTAGCCGACGAATGATTGGGACGCAAACGAAGGATAAGCTTGATAGTTTTGCCACATCTATGTGTATTTATCAATTCAACTGCACCTGCGGTGACAGTAATATTGGGCGTACTACTAGACAGCTTAGCCAACGTGTTAGTGAACATCTCCCATCGTGGTTTGGCAAAGGACAGACAAAAAAACAATCCGAAGCTCAATTCTGTCACATTTAATTGATAGTGGTCATGTAGTCGATAAAACGAAAGCCTTCAAAGTAATTCATCGTATCCCTCCGAATCTTTCTAATAGACTTCGTATTCGTCTACTGCACACGGCTGAGGCGATAGGCATTCGAACTATTAAACCTAAACTATGTAGAAGTCTTTCGTTGGTTATGTCTTATTAGGCCACGGGAGGGATAATGGCTGCACGAACTTCTTTTTTATATTTATATTTCCAACCCCTTTCTTATCATTCCTTAATCTTATCTTATATTCATTATAAACGTGTTTCATTTCCTTCCCCTACAATCTAACATTACGTAATCGGTTCATTTGTTTTTACTAGCCTTTATCGACTACTTCCACCTGAACAATTGTTTGTTTAATCATACTGTTTTTCATTATTCGTGTTATCACAGATTGCCTCATTTTTTCATCCTTATTATTGATAAGACCATTATTATTATTATTACTATTATTAATATTATCATTACCACTATTATGACTAACTGCACAATTTATATTCACCATCGTATTATCCTATAGACAAAACACCACGATTGGTTTATATTTGAATTTTTATGTAACTTAATGTCGATTTTGAGTAAGTAACTGTGGGAAATTGTTGTTTCTAACGTAGTAATTACCCTACAACTATAACGGAGACAAATCAGCCTACCGTGTTTCCAAACATCACGGATCTCATCAGGAAAAGCTAAGAAAGTGATGCTTCGTGGATTATTGAGACACTTTTTTTTAACAGATTCTCCATGTCTCTATCATATTTCGGTTTACCTAGTTATATTCGACGGCAAAACGTGTCATATTATCTATTCTTTTTGTAATTTCATTTAACCAGTAACTTCAGTCTTAAGGATCTGTGCTTGTTGTGCATCGTCGGAAAGTTTCAAACTAGGAAGAGAGGGAAATAATTTACCAGTCTTTATTCTTCAGTTTCCAACTGTCCACGTCCTAATGAGCAAATACATCATGAGTTACCTCTTTAACCATCGATCTCGATATTACAGCTAAATATTTTTCACTAAGCAAAATTGTTACGTGTCTTACTCCGGTTTAAGGTTTCCTCAGCAAAAAGGATACACCGTGTCACAATTGATCGCTTTAATCCAAACACTGTTTTTCTGTGAAGTTAGTTTTTTTTGTCAATGGCGAATGTCAGTGCGGTCAAGGCAACGGATTTTAATCATATGCTTGTTCATATAAAAGCAATTTCTGTTGACCCCCAATGGCTAACTGAAAGGGTGCATAATTCAAGAGGTACCAATTCTTCAACAAATCAAAATATAAGGAGCTGTACGAAGTAATATCTGAAAACAGTTCAACTTTCAAGAGATTTCTTACAGAACAGGGTGTAACTGAAGAAGTTGGACTTTGTATTCCAGACCATCTCTGTCTAGGTGCAAAAAATTTGTACATTAGATATTATACAGTTAAGTGCTAATTGCGAGGTGTGCGTGGGTGGGAGAAGGAGAGAAGAATACTTCATAAGTGATACTGTATTTTTTAGAGTGCGTAACTTTTATTTCTTGCTCTGCTGATTCCTGTAGTATCTCGGCTTTTGTTTCTCTCTCTCTCTGTTCAGTTTTTGTAATTCCGTATTTGTATCTTGTGTACGTTTAGTAGGTAGTTTCATTTTTGAAATTTGTTCTCTACTAACTAAAATTAATAGTCTAAAAATTATTGTCAGTTGATGACAAATCAGTTAACATTGGACCTTTTTGCGTTATGCTATAAAAACATTTTGCGATAAGTAGTTACATTATGACACTGATATCCCCAAGTTAGTACTTGTCATTCTATGATAGATTACTAAAGGTGCAGACAAAGAAGCCTGGATTCTTAAAGTCAAGTTAAAATGTATTATTTTGTTTGTACAACAACTTCTACTCCCAAATCGGAAGAAAGCTAACTCAAAATCTGCCTTCAAGAAATGGGAAGCATAAGGTGCATCTATCAAATTTGATTTCACTCCAATGAAAGAGAATTAGATCAAAGCATTGAACTCATTTCTGTTTGATATCAATTAGTTGAAGTTGCAAAAAAACCGCCGTTAGAAGGCAAATAACTGTTGTGTTCTCAATATATATCGAACTAAAAGGAGACCGTTTCGTTATTTAGCTTAGAGCAGATGTCAAATTAGTCTCTACACAGTTTGCAAATAGATGCTTTCCAGTTTTCTGTGAAGATTTATCAAGTTTGCAAAAAAAATTTTTCTCGCCCCCGTAAAAGTTCTTTTGGATACTCAAGAGAATGAGTATTTTGGAGAGTAGTAAACAAAATGTCATCTATCCATCCATCCCTTCAATGCTCAAACGATAATAATGTGAAATCAGAACTTCTGAAAAGGAGGTGCTATTTTGCAAATTTCCCTCAACGTGTTCTACAGTCCAAGAAATGAATGATATTGATATCTTCCAAAATTCAGTCATCAAGGTTATGTTTCGAATAAATGGTTTCAATCGATTTTTCGGGCATTATTCTAAGTTACTAGCACATATAGTCAGTGTACTTGTCCGCAAAATATTAAAATTATTATCAGAAAGTGGGCTTGAAATTAATCCAGTCCATCGACTTGTAGTGGTGGTCGGTTCTCTCATTGTTTACGATATGAGATCACTCACTCTACTATCATTAATATGATCTATGTTTGTTGAATAGTCTACATTCTTTTTTCGATGATAATGAAGAGAGTTTCCAATAATGGAGAAGAATTATGCCTCAGGTAGAATGTGTTTGATCTGGACACGTTTTCTGAGCCAGGTTGGTATATTTCCAAAGCTCCTTCTAGCCACAACTTCTTCAGCGCCTGCTTCAATATGAGGTGAACTTATGGTTCAGAAGACTTGCCTACGTCTGACGTTATACTTCAGTTAAATTCCATATCTGAAAATGTGTATAGAAGAGAAGAAAATAAACCGATCGAAAAAATTCCGGATGTGTGTACCTAGGGAGTGCATACTTCCCTTCCCCAAGTCATGATGTATGACAAAGCAAACCAATGCCTTGTATCTCCATACATATAATTATATATGCAGAATTGTCATACCTTCACTCATTCAAGTCTTCTGAAGATTTTTGAAACTTTCAACCGACCGCAGACATATAAATGCATACTCATCAAAAAGAAGCAGCAAATTGAATAAAGTGACCAAGTTGTGTTTGCTCAAATCCACTTACAGCTATAGATTTGGTTGAAGATATCCACAAGCTGTTATTTCTCAACATTTAATCAACAATTAAAAGGTGGTATAATCGTATTATAGAATATTCTTAACAGTTTGTTCTCAGTCTAACCTAACCGACTATAACTTAGAATGATCGTCTAACAAATTTGGTCGATTAAATATATTTTTTTCATATTTTGTAGGTCATTATTTTTTTCTTTTTCATTTTTTGGTAGTCACTGATATGTGTGTAATTCAGGAAGACTGTGTGGAGTGTTTGCCATCTGTAGTTTCGACTTTTTTAAAATTGCGTGTTTTATTGATTATAGTACTCCAAGCTCTGAAAGCACGAGTACTAAAAACATCTACTAAGGGGGGGGGGGATATCCACGACTGTGGTTTTCTTTACTAGTTGTCTTATTTTGTATAGGATGACAATTCAAAATTGATGTCGCTTGTGCTTAATAGGATTTCAGTTAGTTGGTTGTTCCGTTAAACTCTCCCTAAATTAGAAATATTTGGTTGTTAGCTCCAGTTGCATGAATGAACAGCTTGAGATATCTATAGCGACTTTCTCAATCGTCTTTTCTTCGTGTTATTGGCAAGTATATCTACGCTAATCGACGTTATCGACTGAGTGATTAACTTGTTACCAGAAGGGCATTGTCATTGTCTTCGTGTGGCGATGCTAGCAAATTTCTGGCTCTTCGTAACACTCCGTAAGCAGAAATCTCGGTATGTTTGACATGCGATTTTCCCCTGTCACTGGTAAGGTTAAGCTACAGGATTAATTTGAACCGATATCTAGTTTAAAGATTGAAAGTGAGGTAGGTGGTAGAGGGTGTTGACCGCTTCACTTTATTTGGGAAGTTGCATCACCTCTAAAGGACAGATTGATGACGAAATCTCAGTATGGTTACAGAGAAGGCTTGTGTCACTACCAATCTTTTGTGTAGACGTGATTTCCGGCTATAAATCATGAGATAAGTGGGTGGGTGGTTACTGCTTAGCAGTTTAACCTGTCCTTTTCGGCTATGAAACTTGACCGATGAAAGTAGAAGACTTGAAAAGGCCTACTGTCTTTCACTAAACATGCGTAGTTCCTTCCAAACCTTTCGCACTTAATGACCTGAGAACACCTGCCACAGTCTCTGAGTCCGTTTTCAGTATTTCTGGGGGAAACTGTGGATATATATTTCTTTGTAAAGAATGGAATTCTCCGGATTTTGGCAGCATTGTATTGCATGTCTAGTGTTCTCTTCACATTATGTGACAAGTGGATAATAACTGTGTAAGACTCTATGTTACTTACAATAACTGATAATAGTAATTAGCTAGATATAAATGTCAAAATAAGTTGTAAATTAACAGGAGTACTGTCTGTAGGCAGAATGGAAAGAGCCGTTTATATATCACAAAAAATTCGTGCCAAATAGAGGGTTACCGTTGTGTTCTCAAATATGCACACATATGCATGCAGTCATACGAGCGCACAATTTGTTTTAGCTAAATACTAAAAGTATTTAAATAATGAGCTATATTGAGTGTAGTTACACTGGATGGTAGTTAAACTAACAACACTGACATTCCAACAGATGACTGTTTATCATATCATCCAATAAACTAGCTGGTGAAATATATATGAGTAACGCATAATCAATAATTTGTAAACAGAATGAAAAAACAACGTGCTTTATGGTCAGAAGTTGGTTAGTGCTAACGGTGAACTCTGTCTCTACTACTACTAGTGAGATTTTATAAAAAGAAAAAAAAACAATCGATCAGTAATGTATACATATACCCCCACTCAGGTGTTGTTGTTTACTTTCGCATATAGCATTTTCTGTGTTTTATTTTTGGTAAAGGTTCTAAATGTATTGTGAATAGAAACTATTTGGCGTAATAGGGTGATGTAACGCGAGAAAACCAGGCAAGCCATAGACTACGTAGAGTGTATTGATCGTATCTTCATCCTTCGATAGATTCTAGATAGTATTATTACCGGCGTCCAACAATTGTCCCATAGTTCTTGACTTACTTGAAGGCGATATTCACCTCTGTCGACCGAGAGTTTCGTCTGTAATTTTCGGTCGAAAAAGTACATGGCACTATTCGAAGTACTCTACTCAGACTCACGCAGTCGTGTAAGGATCTCAGCACGAATACGAGGGGCTCGTTTCGCATTTGTTAGTTTACGCCGACTCTGGCGTAGACGAGATGTTCGACTATCGACCATAGGGCGGGTGTACTGTTCATCAGTCCGCTCCGTCCTCCTTTATCCCTGTCAGTGAGACCTGGCCACTGAGAGTGGAAGACATGAAAAGATTAGCTGTCTTTGATCATAGGTGCCTGCGCTCTATTTCCCGTGTAAAGTGGCATAATAAGGTGAGCAACATTGAAGTTAGGCGTCGAGTTCTAGGTAAACTGGGGAAATTAATCGACGAAGTCGTGAAGCTACAAAGACTGAGATGGTTAGGACATGTGTTACATATGCGTAGCCAAGCCATCGCCTCCCTCGGCGAGCAATGTTAGCGGATATAGGGTCAGGGTGGAAAAAAGCTAGCGGCGGTCAAACAAAAACTTGGTACCAGTCAATGAAATTCACAACAGTTGGTCTAAGCCACGTAGGAAGGTGTAGACTTCCAGGCTGGGGTCCTCGGGACGGTAAAAATCTATGGTTGGAAACAATTGGTGACATGGCTCAAAATCGTTCTCAGTGGCGCAGATGCATCCACTCCCTGTGACTTATGATCTCCAATGAAACTGTTTTGTATTTCTTTATTACTCCTTTGTCTCACACCTCTGCTCACTGTTTCTATTATGCTTTTCTTGTACTTTCTTCTCTTGCTTCGCGTGTTACACGGAGTATGGCGAATTGAACTTCCGCCCATTTGTGCAAAGTTCTATGTCGAAAACAGACAGACAGACAGACAGTAAGGATTTACTCAGAGTTGCCTCATCTGCAGTGTTGTCCGTTCGGGATCCTCACACTTCCCTTTTTTGTTTAATTTCATCATCGATGTACTAATGGGATTGACCGTAATTAACTTCAGCGAATAGGGGATTGACTTTTTACCAGGGAATAGTCTTGTTGACGGACGGTGTGGTCCTCCTAGGTAAAAATTATGATAAAATGCAGTCTTCTGAATACCTTGAGCAGAAATCGTGGAATGTTTGATATGCGATTTCCTTATGTTGATTGAACTGATTTACGCTGACTGGTAGCTTGGAGATATGGGGAGTGAAGTTGTGGCAAAGCGTATTGACCACTTCACTTATTTTGGAAGTTGTGTCAGCTCAAACGGACTGATCTCTGACGAAATCTCAGTATAGATGCAAACGTCCCTCGTGGGATTCACAACTTACATCATCCTTAGCGCATACGTGATTCCCGGCTGTCGATTAAAGCACGTTTGAAATTCTCATCATTGGTTCGCTCCATCCTTTTTTATGGCTGTAAGACACGAAACGGCTGACTGTCTTCCATATTCGGTGATGTATTAGGGTGAGTAATATTGAGGTTAGGCGTACGATGAGTGATAATGAGAAAAAGTCCAACGATTGAGACGATTAGAATATGTTGTACACATGCCTAAGTGAATTTAGCTGGAGCAGTAGTTATACTAAAGTGACCAAGTTAAATGATAATTAAAAAAACTTTATATTATATGAATGGGTAAGGCATACGGTAATTTCTTTTAGACATACAGAGATCTAGCTTGTTCAAATGAATTTTGTTCGCGCTTCTGCTGTATGTAGAAGATGTATCCGTAGGGCATGCGAAAGTTTGGGTGAATTACAATTAAATACCTTATGTTAGTGTCAAATTGATGCCCTGTATTGATGAGATGCGTTAGTTGTGAATTGCTTTTAGCTTTATCCAGTCCTTAGCCCAAGCCAGATGAGTGGTGTGCGGAAATTCCACGATGCACTTGCCCAAAGTAATTAACTAGCTCCATGGGAGAAAGCAGTTGAGCAGCTAGTAAATATATATGTATATCCGTGCACTGAGTATTGGTTGGCTGATGAATAAACAGCATAACTTTGCCCGCGTTAGAAGTCTTTGAAATGTAGAATTACACAGATCGTTTAAACATAGTCTTTAGTCCAAGTGGACTTTGATTTATTAATAGTTAATTGATTTTTATTTGGCTACCATGATTTTCACCAGTATAGATCATAGTAACACGTTCGTGGTAGGCGCACACCTGATATCTATGGTCGGCCTGCAAAATTTGGGCTACCGATATCCATGCTGAAAATTCCATACTTGTACCAAAAATACAGTGTGGAATCAAGCTGTAAATCTAAAAATCTAAAAAAAAAATTCAAATGAACATTGTAAAGTCGATCTTGTCTGCAAAACGTGACTCAATATGTAGGCACTTTCTCTTCTGATGCATGGTTTGCTGTTGTAAGTCATTATCACTATTCATCCCGAGTGATTTCAGCAGCACATCTCCATTCTACACTGCTCTCTGTGGCCTTTTGTAACTGACTCCGTGATTCTCACGTGTAAGCTTTCATCTCCCCACACGGTCTCCATATCACTATCGATCTCCCGACTCGTTGTTTTCCATTCACATTCAACTTCAACAGTCTGGTGCGTAGTGTTACTCAGTTGTCTCCTCATCGTGTTTTCCATCTACTTCCCTTCCCTTCTGCATATTTGTTGGGCTACGGGTTGTTGATTAGTCTGTTTCAAATTTCATTGTTGCTAAAGCTTTCTGCCTGGCCATCTGATTTTCAGTACGGATTGAAGGCAACTGTTCATAAAAGCCTGTAGGTAGTTGGGAATGCATTTAGTGACGTACACGCCAAGTTTCTGAACCATTCAGAAGCACGGACCAAGATGGCATTTGTTCTGAAAGTTCGAATCTTGTTCCTTATGCTGAGTGCAGCAGGTTTTGACTCTCATCTCAGGTTAATGAAGGTTTGTCTTGCTTTTCCGCTTCTCCATTCGACATCTTTATTTGTAGCGCCTCTATTTGAAACGATGCAACCCAGCCAGATAAGTGTGCTAAATTTCTATCTTCACTGCTTCTTTTGCCAACTTGTTGGTTCTCGTCTGTAGATCTTCTGGCTGGATGTAGCATTATAGACATAAATCGTTGCCAAGGTCCGGACCACCTAAAGTCTTCTTGTCGGTCCAACATTTTCCCATCGTTTTGCTCCCGGTGGTCCGTTGCATGATTTAATCTACTACAATCAGGAATATAATCGTGGGTGATAATGGGCAGTCTTGTCTTACTCCTGTCTCCACTTAAGAGGCTTCAATGAGCTTCCTCTTGTCAATTACTTGATGTGTGGTATTCGCATATTGTGTTATTGTTGTTGTTGAATGAGGGTTGTTACTGTAATGTATATTGTTTATCAATAAATGTAAGCCATAAATAAACAGATGATCTTAATACACAGTCAGACTAAACACAATATTTATTTATTATTAATTCCTTTACGTTCCCAGTGGAACATGGAGTTTCAAGCTAGATCTTTGAAGTTCGTCGTTGGCACAGTGGTTAGAACTCTCGCCAACCATGAACATTGTCTGAGGTTCGATCCCCTGCCGACGCACACCTGATATCTATGGTCGGCCTGCAAAATTTGAGCTACCGATATCGCATGCTGAAAATTCCATACTTGTACCAAAAATACAGTGTGGAATCAAGCTCTAATCAAAAATAAAATATTGTTGTGTTTTTAACTCAGTTAGTAGTACTTATAATAAAACATAAATTTTCTTGAATAAACCAAGAGGAAGAAGAGACTGAAACAAGTGCTTTCAAGATGTCTGCACTCTACGATCTGTGTCAACGTAGTAGCCTGGCGATAGACAACACTGGTGAAATGAGGATAAAACTTGTGCACTGCAGTAGAGTATAATTCCATTATGGGTAAATTTTGTTTTGATAAAGTCTCACAGTGTTATACAGTAATATTTACTGATGACGTTTCGAGCACAATTTATTACTGCTCATAATTATACCAAGGTAATCCCACGACTTTCTAACTTCATTGATATAGTTCCATTGTTTTTCACTTGATTTGATTGGTAGTAGTATTCCATATTTCGGGTATGAGTGATGAATCATTCCTATTGCATGTGTTTGGTGTAGACTCGATGAACAAGGATTCAGTCATCAACCTCTCTCTCAACCTATGTAGATTACTTTTTAGAATTTTAACCCTCTACCACCCACCTTATTGTGTTCTTGTGTGTTAATGCATGCATTGCAATTGCTGAGCTTTTTTCTAAATTACTTATCTTCTCGGGGTCAACCATTCTTACCTTCTGTCTGTCTTTCTGGATTCAACATAGTAGTTGGCACCGAAGTGCAGCAGTTCGAGTTGCCACGTTCCAAATAGCACACAAATGTAGACAAGAAGATGAGTGAAGAGAATCAATACAGTCTGACAAGTATAAGAGTGAAACAGAATGGGTAATGGTAGAAAGGAATATGAAAGATTACAGAGACTGAATACATCTGCGCCATTGACAACGATTTTGAGCCATGTCACCTATTGTCTCCAGCCATTGATTCCTAGAGTCCCGAGGGCCCCAACCCGGGAGTCTGCATCTCCCTACCTGACTCAGTTTAACTGTCAAGGATTTCATGGATTGATGAGGCCATGTTTTTGTTTGGCCACCACTGGCTCTTTTCCAACCTGCACCTATATCAGCTAGTAATGCCCGTCGGGGGAGGCGGTGGTTAGGCATGCGCAGCACGTGACCTAGCCATCTCAGTCTATGTAACTTTATAGCCTCGTCGATTGATTTTCCCTCTTTGCCCAACACTCTACGCCTAACGTCAACATTACTTACCTTGTTAAACCACCTAACGTGAGACAGAGATCGCAGACATCTATGATCGAAAGCAGTCAACCTTTTCATGTCTTCAACGCGTATTGGCCATGTTTCAGAGCCATAGAGAAGGACGGAGCGAACTGATGAGCAGTACACACGTCCCTTGGTTGATAACCGGATGTCACGCCTACGCCAGAGATGGTGTAAGTCAGCGAAAGCAGCTCGAGCTTTTCGGATCCGTGCTGAGATTTCATCGCCAATCAGTCCGTTGGTGCTAATACAACTTCCCAAATAGGTGAAGTGGTCAACATGTTCTATCACTTCACTCCCTATCACTAAGTTAGGAGTTGACGTAGTCCAGTCCTGTAGCAGCATCTTACATTTTGCAGGGGCGAATCGCATGCCAAACATACGAAGATTGCTGCTCAAGGTGTTCAGAAGACTCTGCATTTTGTCAGCATCCTCCCCTAACAGGACTATGTCATCTGCATATTCTAAGTCCATAAGACTATTCCCTGGTAACAAGTCGATTCCTAAGTCATTACGTTCAGTTAAGGATACTTCCATTAGCATATCTATGATGAAGTTAAACAGAAATGGGGAAAGTGGACATCCCTGTCGGACACCACTGGTTGTTACCAATTCAGATGACAATTCCCCATAAGCCCTTACACGACTACGTGAGTTTGAATAGAGTGCCTTGATTAGTGCAATGTACTTTCTTGGCACTCCCTTCACAGTCAGACATTGCCATAGTACCTTTCGATCCACGGAGTCGAAGGCCGCCTTCAAGTCAAGAAATATGGCAATTGTTGGACGCCGAAAAGTGTGTCTATGTTCTAGAATCTGTCGAAGAGTGAAGATATGATCTATGCACCCTCTACCTGGTCTAAAGCCTGCTTGATTTTCCCTTGTCTGTTCCTCCCGAGTTCTGCTTAGTCTATGCATGATTACTGAGCCTAGGATTTTAGAGACTATGTTCGTTAGGCTGATCCCCCTATGATTATCACACGAGGACTTGTTTCCCTTCTTGAATATCGGTATAATAAGTGACTTACCCCAGTCTGATGGCACTGTCTCTGATTCCCAGACTTTGCCTAGTACCTCAGTTAATCTACAAACTAGTATGTCACCCCCATATTTAAACACCTCCGGAATAATTCCGTCGGGTCCTGCCGCTTTGCCTCGTTTCAAATTACTGATAGCTTTTGTGACCTCACTACAGACGGCGGACCAGTGTCTATATCCCATTCGGGTGTGTGTGGATGGGGGAGGTTCAGTGTGGCTGTAGGCAAGTTAAATTGTCCTCAAAGTGTTCTTTCCAGCGTTCAAGGCGTCTATCCTGAGAGCTAATTAAGGAGCCATTTTTCTCAGAAATAGTCTCACTTATGATTGCCTTCTCCCCCCGATTCTGATGAGTCTAAAGAGTTGCCTAGTGTTGCCTATCGCCGATGCTTTTTCCATCTCTTTCGCCTTTGTCACCCACCACTGTTCACGGTCCTTGCGGAGACTTTTAGTAAGTTTCCTTTTGTGCAGCTTTCGCTCCTCATTGAATTCGGAGCTCGCCGGAATAAGTCTTCTAGCATCTATCAGTTCGGATGAGGCAGTCGAGATCCAGTGGTTTTTACTCACCTTTGGATTTACTTATTCACAGCTTTTACAGCTGTATCTATGACTGACTGAATATTCTTCCAGGCTTCTTCAGGGTGAGCACAGCTGTCGAACTCAGATATGCGTTTAGCTAGTTCTTCCTCAAATAGGGATTTAGTTTCCTGATCGAGCTGGGGACGTGATGGTTTTACCGCCAGCTGTTTCCTACGTCCGTTCAGTCGTAAGCACACACGAGCGCGGACCAGTGCGTGGTCGGTATCTACACACACACACACAATTTCCCTACTTCAGCATTAAAGTCACCAGCTAGAACGACAATATCTGAGCGTTCGGCCTTCCGCACCAAACTAGACAGCTTTTGGTAGAACTCATCCTGCGTTTCATCCGAACTGCAGTCAGTGGGGGCGTAGGCGGAGAATACGAAAAGGCATCGGCGAGTAGTGCAGTCCTTTCTCCTTTTTACTGACTCGTTCAGACGGACAGCACACATTCGGCTATCTACCGGGATTCAGTCAAGTAATGTCTTTTCTGCCCTAGTACTCAAAGCTATCCCTACACCAGCTAATCCTCGTGAACTAGCTGTGGCATCTCCTGACACCCTCAAGGTGAATTTTGCAGATTCAACCTGTTGGCCAGGTGGGGTTAGGTGAATAACCACACTTGGGTCTTGTATGCGTGTTTCTGAAACACAACATACATCAATGGCTCGTGATGCCAGGGTCTTAGCTAGTGATGCTTGTTGTCCTATATGGCAAAGTGTCCTAACATTAAAAGCTCCTATATGAAATTGGTGGCGTGGCTTTAGGAGACTATCGGTGGTGGGTTTTTGGCTTCCGTCGTTTTTAGTGGACACAGAGTGAAGAGGGAATGAGGAGCCATCAAGTAGGGGAGTTGTATCAGTGGGAGGAAGGCAAGGCAATGGAGATGAAGACAAAGATGAGTGAGGATTAGAGAGGTTTTGTGTGCATTTCGGATTGTGAGGGCGATTGTTACTTCCCGGCTGCCCACACCGTAGAAGTTGGTTGCGTGACCGCAGAACCCAGGGGACAACTGCTTGGGGCCGGTCACACGCGGCCTGCTTTTGTTTGTTCTTTGTTGTTTTGTGTGCCTCAGTAGCATATTTATCACTCCTGCTCTGTGATACGGCAGCAGGAAGCGCGGTCGTTGTTAATCCGGGCCACGGCCGATCCGGCATGAAATTTTGTGAATTTGTTTGAATCATGGTATTGGATAGGGTAGCTGCTTTTTGTTTAACCGCTATCCAAACAACCTGCCTGGCATGGTAGTACCTCAAGAGACATAGGTCTCAGCCAGTATAGCTTGATTAGGTCATTGGGGTGTTCAAGCCCGACCACCACGTCAAGGTAGCAACTTTCGGTCGGAAGCGTTATCCACTAGACCACTTGGGCCTACTAGTTTGACCTATGTAGTTGACCTCATAGTCATTGTAGGGTATTTTGTAAATTATATTATCATGTCTAATTGGTTCAACTGGGTCTTTTAACCTACAGAGCTTGTGCGAACTGGGTGAGTTTATAGGTTTAAATTCCACCCTAATTCCTGCTTTATTTAGAATCTTACGTAGGGTCTCAGATGTCCCTTCTTTTTATGGTATAACTGTAGATGACTTATATTCTCTCTTATTTATGTTATTATGAATAGTTTCACAGTTAACGGGTGAGATGAATTAAAATCTAAGCATCTATTAGAATGAGTTGGTTTTCTGTACACACTAGTGTGTAGTTCACCTTCTTGTATTCGTTTTTTTTTACAATCTAACATGATAGCTAATTCTCCTCGTTCATTTTCCGATTCAAATGTGAAGTTTATTCCCTGTACACTAGCGGGTTTATATGCGTCAATAAGCTCTGTTCTGTTTTTAACACTGTGCAAGTGTCATCCAGCCTTAGCAATATGTAGTAGATGAACTCTTTAGGTGAACTTAAAATTGTCCTTACCCTTCTCGCTATCAAGGTCCTAATCATCCTCAATTTGTTGTGGGAATTTCCATAATTTTATTTGATATTCTATTTGCTATTATATTGCTCTGCTTATGTATAACCTAGGCGTCTTTCTTGAACTGTGGGAATTCCATTGGTTTTATTTAACAAATCGATAGTGTTTAAGATCAACAATATGGGTAGTGACGACTATTCTAGAATATTATATATATATATATATATATATATATATATATATATTTGTCTGAATGATTATTCTCGCTATAAAGAATGAAATTTGTGAATCTTGCACGTGAGTGATACTCTTTCAAAAAACGAGTTGTATGTGTCTTTTTGTCAACAAATGCGTTGTAGTTTGGATCTATTAAATAAATAAATTAGCAGAGTTTGTTTTAATCAATGATGCGTTTGTCTTGATGAAAATAAGAGCAAACGATTCAGTGAAGAGACTGTTTTACTATGAATTCATCCAATAAGCTGTTATATATAATTGTCTTTTTTTAGTGCGTGGGCGTTGTATTTTCAACAGAAGGTTTGTTTACATCATTAGAATATTTCGAAACTCCTTGATGAATAATCAAATAAGTAACTAAGCTCTGAAAGGGTTGGAGATTGGTAAGTCATATGCAAATATTGATAACAGCTGAGCTTGGAATAATAACCCCCTGGGAAGAGTAGAGGGAGAAGCTTCTTCTGTGTATAAAAATTAGTGTTTTCAATCTGTCTTGCTAAGGCTTCAACAATGCATATCTTTTTCTGGAGGCTTATATTTTCGCTTTGTAGAGATAACTTTGAATGGATTTTCCGGCGAAGTTGAACAATTGTGTTCTAGCAGTGTGAACTCTACAATGATCTTGAACGCATGATAGTCGTTGGCTAAAGACACCTACCATTATTATAGCGCAAAAATGAACGATGTTCATGAACTGTGGTGAAAATTTCACCTAGATCACTTTTTTTTTAAATATTGTCTGGATAATAGATTGATAGGATGTACTCGTGTATGTAGTTACGGTGCTTCAGTTAACCTCTGCAATCGTATTCACAAGTTATTGATGGATATGTATTTAAATGTACAGAGTGTAGGAAACGAATGAGTGTTCGTACTGGTAAGTGACACATTCAGTTAATTGTTTTCTAGGGACTTCATTGCAAAATCAAAACTTTCCTTGACGAATATACTGTTTCTTTGCCATTGCTGGATATTGAAGTTCAGAGTGAGGACAACAACTGCTCAAACACAAACTGTGCGGTGGTTTCAGTTTTGCCGAGATTTCGCCTCATGGAAATTGAATAACTTTATACACATCGACGAAACAGTACTGAAAAAGACGAACAACGTTTAGTTACTGGAAATTTACGATCGGTCCGCTCAAAGTCACACGTATGTTCGCATTCTATAGGACGCTATTGTTTACCTTTGAATGGACTTTATATATATTGAGTGACCAGTGTTGAATAATATAGTTTTAATAGTAGTAGTACTCCTTATTGATCCATGTGCGTCGGTGGCACAGTGGTTAGGACTCTCGCCAACTATGCACATGGTCCGAAGTTCGATCCCCTGCCGACGCACATCTGATATCTATGGTCGGCCTGCAAAATTTGGGCTACCGATATCGCATGCTGAAAATTCCATATCTGTACCAAAAATACGGTATGGAATCAAGCTGAAAACGAAAATCATTATGATCTTTCTCTAGCCAAGTGGGATAATGTTTTTTTCAACTCATCTATATGGAACACCCTTTGAACAACGTATATAATATCTCCATCCACAAGAGCAAGCAAATTTGGTAGTCAAATGCTATAGTTTATCTTCCGAGTTATTGGAGAACATTGGACAACACGAGGAAAATACCAATCTCAGTGTAGAAGCAAATTGGTTATGGTTAATTTCAGGGGAGGTGAACGTCCTCAGGCTTGGAATATGCAACTAGCTGATGAAGGACGCCGACTACCATCTTTGTCAGCACCTATCTGTTCCCTACCTTAGATAGTAATTAGTAGGTTTTTGGGTCAATAACTTGAAGACCATGTGATTCATGATCCTAATTCAGTTTCAGCTGCATCTCAGTGAATCAGCCTGGAAAGTGTATTCGACACAACTTGATTTGTGTGATTCTTAAAGAGTCGCGTGTTGTCCAGATGGGATATCCTCTAGTAATCTGATTTGTCTAGAGTTCGAACCGGGTTAATACCATTTAGAGAACCATTGAAAAACAGGAAGTAGTAAACGGCCGTTTCGTCCTAGTTTGGAAGTCATCGGCAGGATCAGGACATTCCGTCGACAAGGCGATCTCGTCGATCATTCTGCCACTAGGACACAACTCAGCGCCTATACCATGAATTCTAACCTCTACCAATTTGTGATTCCTTTTAGCGCGACCACCAATCAATGTCATCAACGAGTATCTCTCCCCACTCACGACCGCATGGACCACACTGATTACTACATCTCCCTTGGACTGTAGAGAAGACTTCTCCCTGTGGAGCCAGTCACTAGCATGTTTTAGATTAATTTTCATGAGTTATTTCGTAGAGATTTGATTTGTTTTTCAAGATTGATCATGGATTGATATCGTTTGGAGTTGTAACTCATGAGATTTTGATTTGGGTCCCAATGGCTAGGTGGTTTACGAATTTTTTTTGTAATCGGAAGATTTTTGGTTCGAACCCTGATGAGTCCCATACTAAGACGAAACAGCTGTCCAGTACCACCTGTTTTTCAATGGTATTTTAACTGATATCAATCGGTGGTCAGTCTTGGAAAAATACTCTAGAAACGCAAACTGAGCTCTTTGAAAAATAGTGGTTTCTGTTGCTTTCTATTTTTTTTTATTATCCTCCTGAATAACATGTCTGTCTGTCTCTCTCGTTCAATAAAGGTGTGTGGAACTGCAAATAAAGTGGTCTTATTTCTCAGGTTAGTAATACTTTTTAGATTTTCAGTGGTCTTCAGATGTTATTTTGGTGTAATTTCATGGGATTAGAGTGATACGTAGTCAGACATGTCACGTGTTTATGGTTAGATTGTGACCAAGGTCAGTGTGGATGTTTGCGCTCACACCTGTGTCCTTGGTCAGGTTTATATCGATTTCTGGTCGTACACATACGCCATTTGTCAAATATATACATATGCAACATACCATTGTATTTTTGGTAGGCTCGCTTACACTTATAACAGATACTGGTAAATATAATTTCCATACCAAGTTGTTGTGCTTTCTCACTTAAAGTAGAGCGAGGGTTGGGGAAAACAGGTGGTAGCTGACGCATAATGTTATTGGCGTAGTCAAACGGTATGCGTGATTCATGCGTCTCAGTTCAGTATCGGCGTCCTTATTCTCTATTCAACTCAATCTAATTGCAAAACAATACGGTTGTTACAATTTTGACAAAAAAGATGACAAGTGTTAAAAGTGACGGAAATATACATTAACATCATTAAGTACTGACTTTAATTTATACAGTTAACAGATTTTTGATGGGTATTAGGCTCTATTTTTATTTCTTTGCTTTCCAAGTAGAATACACGGTATCAGGCGTCAGCTTTAAACTGTTAGTTGTAATTATGTTATATAATGGGTAAGATTTGTAGCTCAGGTGGATGATTTGGTGTAGCTGTGTTCTCTGAGCTGGATGATTTATTTGCGAAGCTTTCATTGCCCTTCTAAACAAAATCTTCGCGCGTAATTCAATTTGAATTGAGCTTTGAAATTTCTCTACGATTTTATTGGTCATCTCTCCTAGTGGGCTTCGACATGGCTGGTTGCTTTTGTGTGTTTTCACACTCTCTAGGCTACTTGTATTGGTATTGATTGTTTTCTAGACCTGAAGTTTGACTTTTCGTGCATAAGATTTTCCGCTTACGGCTTGATAAATTTTATCTATGTCAGTGCGGCTGTTAATCACCGATTCACTAGAATACCAGACCGGCTTCTAAAAATTCTCTGGCATTCTTAGTGTTTCTTCTGTCTAATATTTGAACGTTTTCCAAGTCGAATTGATGTCTATGGTTGTCTGCATGCAGCGATATGAGGGAGTGAGTGTCATGTCTTCTGACGGCTTGTTTGTGATCATGGATACGAAGACGAAGGGGACGTCCACTTTGGCCGATGTTTTTCGCACTTGTTACAGTTTATATTGTAGATGATGTTGGTTTTATCTTCCTTCGTTGTTGACACAGAGCTAAGTGAAGTGATTTTTTTGGTTTGTATGGGACATCGATTCCCAAAGGTTTGAAGAGATTTGTCGGAATTTATGAGACGTTCTTTATATGGTAGCAAGATGATTTGCTTTGTGCTTTCCTCAGGGGGTTTGATTTGGTAGGCTGGCTTGGGAGTATATGTCTTTCGATGAAGATTAGTTGATATCCATTCTTTTGGAAGACGTTCATGAGACATTTTTCTTCAATTTCCCTTAAAGTAGCAGTGCAGCGATGAGTCCTGGCTGGCCCTCTTGAATAGTGTTTGTATACCATCCTTTTTGTATACAATTCGATTGTTGTTGTTGTAATTGAGTATTTGATCTGTGTGGGCTGATTTTCTGTAAACTTGATTTTCTAATTTTCCTGTGATTGTTTGTTTCACTGAGATGTCCAAAAATTGAATTTCATCCTTGGATTCCTGTTCTCTTGTGAATTTGATGTCGTTGAAGCTATTGTCTATTAGATTGTGAGTTTTGTCTAAGTCGTTTCTCTTGATTATCACGAATGTATCATCTACGTAACACGTCTAAATTTCGGGTTTTATCTTTGGTAGGATTATGTTTCAAAGTCTTTGCATCACAGCTTCTGCAATCAGATCTGATATGGGCGATCGCATAAGTGTATCCCTTTAAATTTGTTCATATATTAGGCCATCGAAGTGAAAATTTGCGACTATGTTATTTGTACAATATTGGGTTGCTGGCCTAACGCCCAAACGTCGGCCTGGAATCGAATCGTGACGACGTATGCGATTGGCAAGCATTCTACCACTGAACCGCTGATGCCTTAAATGTGTATCAATTCTCACGATTTGCTGTACAGTACTCTGGAGGTCCAATCTTGCTATGCTTAATAGACTAACAGTAGGTGGCTGATATGGCATCCTCCGGTAGAAGACTTAACTGATTCATTATTTTAATGCGCGAAAAGAAACCTCCAGATATAGACAAACGGACCATGATTTTTGAACTTTATGGTGATATCCTCGCAAGTTGTAGGTTCTGAAGCTGACAAATAGGATAAACTCGCACCCAAGTCTTTACGTAAAATGATGTCACTCTTCAACTTCTGATATCAAAGTGAAAATAAATCAAGTTGATCGAATTTCTTCTTATATAAGAAGTTTGAGAATCCCTTGGTCATTCTATTTCCACCCATTTGGAGTATTTCTTCGTTTTTGAAACATCGGTTCGATGCCTGTGTACCATATTCCAAATGTGGTCAGGTATATTATGGGAGATGTATCGGCGTCAATACTTGCAAAGATCTTACAGATAGTCCATAACGTTCTACAAGACTTCTCTGACGCTGCTCTACATTAAGTTGAGATTTATGGGTCATGGATGGTTTACAAGCACTGTCTAACTTAGGGTTTATGTAAAGTTCAACTTACAACTACTACACTGACCGGTTGTTAGAAATGTGGCGTGCGCTACTGATAATATTAACCATGAAAACATCTAATAGCAGGGAGATAGATTTGATGTCAGGGAAAACAAATGATATAGCGATGCGGAGATACATAGCAGACGTGAAAGGAACACAAAGAAAGGCAATATTGAAGGAAGGGCAGAAGTAGCACATCACGGGAGATTTGTGCAAATGATGACTTGGAGATAAGGTGTACATAATTTCGCTATGTAGAAATACCAAATTCCAAGGGAACATATCTTTACCAAGGTTCTCACCTTCTACCGTTACAGAAATATAACTCAGTAGCTCAATACCAAAAAAGTTCGACTGCAGCACTACTTGACATCACTTCTATGGGACAGCAGGTCCCCAGCCTCCCCATGTAGTCAGTGGTTCTAGCAATTCACTGTGAACTAGAGCGAGTAATAAGTCTACACCAGAAGTGCCTATCGAATTTTCAAAAATTACACATTATCAGAAGCTTTGATGTCCACCTGGAAGCTCCTAACTATCTATTCAAACTTCGCTGTCCAGAAGAAACCAGTTAGACTACAAAATGTTGATATCTCAACATGAATCTATAGGATAATAAGATGGTGAATATAAATTGTGCAATTAGTCATAACAGTAGTAATAATAATAATGGTCTTATCAATAATAAGGATGAAAAAGTGAGGCAATCTGTGATAATGAAAAACAGCATGATTAAACAAACAGATGTTCAGGTGGAAGTAGTCGATAAAGGCTAGTAAAAACAAATGAACCGATTAAGTAATGATAGACTGATTTTAAGAGAAGTAAATGAGACACGTTTTTAATGAAGTTGTGATAAGAAAGAGGTTGGAGATATAAACAAAGGGTGGTGTAGAACATTCGTTTGTTTAATCATGCTGTTTTTCATTATCACAGATTGCCTCACTTTTTCATCCTTATTATTGATAAGACCATTATTATTATTACTATTATTATTATCATTACTACTATTATAACTAATTGCACAATTTATATTCACCATCTTATAATCCTATAGACAAAACACCATGATTGGTTTATATTTGAATTTTTATTTGTAAACTTATGTATATTAAAGTTAAGCCTAATGAGATCTAATTGAAAACAATATTGTTCGCTTAAATGTGTTGTTCTAAATTTTACTATGGGAATATTTAATGTATATTTCTATGTAGAATTTAAGATATACAACTGTTTTGGTTTATTGTGACTAGCAGTAGAATTGAGAAGACGTGTTTCTCTTATTGGTACTCATTAAACAGTCGTATGTGCAATGTGGGGACACCTTCAGTCATCCAGGATGTAGGTGCAACCACCTGACGCATCGTGGTTTACTCTGAAATCCATTATTACCAAAGGATTATGCCGCTACAAATATTACTGTAGTCTGTAATACTGAGCAAGCAATCATAATCTCCAATGGAATTGTTGTTTCATAGATTTTGTTAGAGCTGGAATATTGCCTGAACGCCCTGACCGAAGCAGGCAGTTGTCTTTAAAGACCACCCCGCTCGTGCCTTTTACTTGAAGCGCGATCCACTCGGCGGAGGAGCAGCGTTCGCATGGTTTTCGGTCACCAAAACACGATCATGCACCATTCGATTCCAACGGGTTCTGGAGCCCATATACACCATAGGTTTGAAATCAGAGTTTTCAAGCTTCCCTAAAAAGTCATAGATATCTACCAGTTTGGTTGTAAGTGGGAAACATCTGAATTCGTCATTTCAGTCTTGTGGGGAACAACCACACTGTGTGAATGCGATGCATGGGAATTGCCTGGTAAAGTCTACGAATGCATGGCCCCGTGAGAGGATTTCCAGAGTAACAATGAAGTCTACCCAACCTCAGCCGTACCAAGTTGTTTGTAGGTGACCTCGAGTATGCAGATGATATCGTCTTACTGTGCGATTGCATGCAGGCTGCTCAAATCGTATTAGGCAATCGATTATCAGTGTTTATAAGTATAATGTGTGCTTTGCGCGGTCTAAGTGCAAAGTACTGTTGCAATATTAGCAGAAGCCTGTCCCTGCCTCAACCTGGCAGATGATCCACCTGAAGTTGTAAACAAGTTTATGTGCTTCATTATCTGTGTGATTACTGGCGGAGGCGTCGCGAACGTAATCTTTAGCCGTATAATCAAAGCTAGAGTTGTATACTTGAATTTGGGCCACCTCTGGCGCCGTCGCAATGCCAGCTTGACTATCGAAGATTGGTCTTACAGTGCTTCGGTGCATTCAGTCTTGCTATACAACTCTGAAACCTGGAATCTCTAACCTGAGGATCTGGGGCGACTATGTGCATTCCGTCATAACTAATTCTGTAGACTAGCTTGCGTGTGATGTTATCGTCGTATTCTGGGGGTTCTGCGGCGTTTGTTTGGAAATGGTGGAGGCCACCACCATCTCGAAACACCAGCCTTTCTGGCGTGGTCATGTCCTACGGTTCGCGTGCCGGAACTAGGTAGAAAAAGCTGAGAGTCAGTCAACCTATTACGTAGCGCCATGGGATGTAGGATATTTGCTTCAGGTTAACACTAGTTGATACATCACGATTCCTTTGTTGTTGATTGAGAGGTAGTTTGAATCGGTGACTCAAACCTTATCAGATATAGACAAGAATCGCAATCAACATATTTTTTTGATTACAGCTTGATCCCACACTGTACTTTTGGTACAAATATGAAATTTTCAGCATGGATATCGGTAGCCCAAATTTTGCAGGCCGACCATAGATATCAGGTGTGCGTCGGCAGGGGATCGAACTTCGGACCATGTGCGTGGTCGGCGAGAATCCTAACCACTGTGCCACCACCAATAACGAACATACTGTCCTATTTCCTTCTTTCTTCCCTTTCTGAAAGTAACATGAAGTAGTAAATGTTGAATAGTGTCACAAGTTTCGTTCTATTTGAGGTTCATCGGATGGATGTACCTGCACTCACAATCAATTAATCAATGCTATATCTGACTGAACTATTCGGTAAATATCTAGTGAGCACTGACATTATCAGTAGACAGAAGAAAATAATTTATGATTGATTTATGATTTATTTTTTATTAATTTTTATTTATGGTTTATTGACTGTAACTAAAATGAGTGAATGAAAGCATACAATTGTGACAGATTATCGAGTTTATGTTATCTGTGTAGCACTTAGTACCCTAATGAAAAAGATAGGGACTGAGATGGTGGCTGAGCGTGTTGACCACTTCACTTATTTGGGGGGTTTCATCAGCCCCAACAGGTGGATTGCTGACTAAATCTCAGCAGGGGTACAGAAGGCTTGTTTGGCATATGCCAACTTACTCCATCTTTGGGATAGATGTGATATCCGGCTGGGTGTCAAACGAAGGGCGTGTGTGCTGCTCAGCAGTTCGCTCCGTCCTCCTTTATATCTGTAAGACACAGCCATTGAATGCGGAAAATATGAAGACGCTAATTGTCTTAAATCATAATTGTTTGCATTCTATCTCCCTTGTTAATCCGTATAATATGGTGAGCAACACTGAGGTTAGGCATCGGTCGAGTACTAGATAAGGAGAGAGAGAGGGACAATCAGTCGATGAGGTTGTGAAGCAGCTGCATCGATTGAAATGGTTAGCACATGTGTTACGCATTTCTACCTGTCACCTTCATCGGCGGGGAATGTTAGCAGACATAAGACCAGTTTGGAAATGATCTAGTGGTAGTCAAACCAAAACATGTCTTCATCAATCTACGAAATCGATGACAGTTAGTTTAGGCCAGCCAACCACGTAGGGAGGTGTGTAGACATCTTGACTGGTCGCGGTCCTCTGGATGGTAAGAACCAATGAAGGCTGGAGACATTTGGTGATATGGCTGGCGCAGATGCATTCACTCTTCGCAACTTGCCAGTCATATTCAACAAAATTCTGTTGTTCTTCCATTTTACTATTCTGTTTGCCTCGATGTTAATACAGCTTTCATGGTTATATACCGAATTCCGAAGTCGTTATCACGTACAGTTTGCTTACATCTTCTACACATAGCTGAAGCTGTTGCAATTAGTTCGACTGAACGGGAACTTTGTATCCACAAAGAACACGTGTGGACGCTGTTCCTACCGTAGCCAGACCTGGATTGATGATTCTTCTTCTCACCAAGAGTGCCCCTTCCCCTTAACCCTCTTGTTTTTTCCTTTGCTTTTTATTACAATTATTATTAGTATTATCCGTCATAATTTATGCCCTTCATGCAAACATTCCCTCAATACTATCGAATTTTCCGTTAATACTATCCTGACTTATTATTAGTGACATTATCTCCTTTCTCGATACATGCCTCCACTTGTTTCATTTCACACATTCGTTATTTCATTACGAACCACCTCTGATTGCAGTCTTACTATCTCCTCCTCTGTAATACAGACCACTTTGTATTAGTCACTCACTCACCTGACACCTTTTATAACCTTGAACTAACTTGTCAATTTTCCTACCCCACACTCTACAAATCTATTATGACTAATCACCACCACCATTGTCTCCCATTTCACCGAAATACTTTGTAATCTATTTCAGCCTAGCACGTTGGTCACACAAATACGACTATTTATTTTCACACACGATAACTACTAAACTGTTATTTTGCGTTGAAAAGTGTATCCGCTGCATAACTGGCTATCATTATTGTAACGACAATCAATGTAATATTTTATAATTGCAAAAGCGTGACGAGAAATTATTGAAAAGAATATTCTTTGTTCCGATTAACTTTTAATTTATGATATAGGAATATTTCATACTATGAAATCTTATAATTTCACTAGGGTGTATATCCTATACAGTTGCCAGTTGACTGCGATAGACACAACAATCAGTTTTCTCGTGTGTGTGTGTGTGTGTGAAAGTTTTACAGTGAGTGGAAATACTAAAGTGCTATAATAATGTTGATGTATAGGTGTATGAGTCACCATAGCTTAGATGTATGAAAGAATAACTAAACAGATAGATATCAGTAAAAAGTGTCAGTATTGTGGATTAGATCAAATAAAGTATAATTATATTTCAATAGTTTACACTCAATGATAAGTTTTGTTATTGGTAATATTTCGACCAAAATTACTGACCGTGTTCACACCACTGTTGGAATTGTTTTATTCACACATTTATGATCTGTACTCATCCATAAATAGTTCATTATTACACTTTTTTTTGCTCATTCGTGTTTTGTAAGTGTAATGTGTGTTCAGAATTATAATACACAGTCATTCATGTGTTTGTATTTAGAATTATATTCCAAGTTGTTGATAGTTGTACTGAGTCACCCTTGTTACATGTATCCGGTGTGACCTTAATGAATATAGACTCTGTTATAAGTCTCTCTTTCTATTTGTTCATGTTAGTTTTTAGAATACACACATTGTTCCAATCGATATTGTGGCCTTTGTCCCATGCATGTTCAGCTATCGATGAATTTTTTTCAATATTCTTGTAGATTTGTGCTCCTGTTGGTTGACCTTTGGTTAGGCGTTTATGTCCATTCACTCTTATTTTGAGTGATCTGGACGTTTGCCCCACATATTTAGTCGGACAGTCAGCACAAGATGTTTTGTAAATCAGATTGTTTTTATCCATCATTTTTATGGGATCTTTCAGTGGATTTATTTTCTTTTTAATTAGAATTCGTCGGTTTGAACGTCGTGCGAGTCCCAACATTTTCGAGGTTTCTTCGAATCGCCTCTGATCTACCAATTTTATATGGTATTGTGACTGTTTGTTTGCATTTTTTCATCCTCCAGTTTAACTCCCTTTTTTCTCTTTTTTATATTATCTTTTATAAATTCTTTAGGGTAGTTGTTTTCGAGTAGCATTTTGAATAGGACTTTTATTTCTTTACACTAGTCCTCTAGTGTTGTTTAAGTCTACGTATTCTATCTACAAGACCTTGTATTAATCCTCGTTTTACTGTGAGTGGATGAGCCAAGTGATAATCAAGGAATCTTCCAGAGTGTGTGGTTTTTCTACATATCGTTGTTTTTATGCTACCATCTGTCATTCTTTGTAGTTTGCAGTCTAACATAGGCAGTTCCTCAATTTCATTCTTTAATACCATAGTGAATTTTATTGAGTCGACATGGCTGTTTATGTGTGAGAAAAGTTTCTCAGTATCGTTTTTTCACTATTACTTGTGTGTCGTCTACATATCTCCACCAACATTTTAGTGATGACCTGAATGGTTTAAGGGCATTCTCTTTTCCCAGTAATCTATGAATACGTCGTGAGATAGGCGATCCCATAGCTACTCCCTCATTCTGTTGGTATATTTTCCCTTCGAATGTGAAATATGTTGTTGTCATATTTTGTTTTTCTACGGATAACTGTGTTCTGCCTTTCAGGCCATGATCTGCTTTTAGTTTCTCTTTCAGTGCATTCATAGCCATTTGAATGGGTATTTTCGTATGGAGACTGTTTACATCAAAACTAAAATGAACAAATGGAAAGAGAGACTTATAACAGAGTCTATATTCATTAAGGTCACACCGGATACATGTAACAAGGGTGACTCAGTACAACTATCAACAACTTGGAATATAATTCTAAATACAAACACATGAATGACTGTGTATTATAATTCTGAACACACATTACACACACAAAACACGAATGAGCAAAAAAAGTGTAATAATGAACTATTTATGGATGAGTACAAATCATAAATGTGTGAATGAAACAATTCCAACAGTGGTGTGAACACGGTCAGTAATTTTGGTCGAAATATTACCAATAAGAAAACTTATCATTGTGTGTAAATGATATGTATCCATATATATATATATATATATATATATATATATATATATATATATATATATGGTGGTCTCTCTCTTTCTGTTGCTCTCTTAGTCTGTGACCGTTTCACTTTGATGAACCTGTCTCCTTTAACAATGTATATTCCCCTTATATTATATATAATATGTGTGTTTGTTGATATGTCTGCTATATTTTGCTATGTATATATGGATCGATACTCCATAATAATTAGCCAATCTTGTTAAGACTGTCTATTGATTGCTCACACACTTGCTCGGACATTCATATATATTTTTGCTCTCACAAACTTGTGTGATATTTTGGTTCTCCTTGTGTTTGGAAAATAGAAGTATCATCGCAAACCTAGTGGTCTTCTGATTTCCGTCTTTCTTGAGTCAGGACTATTAAATTCTCGACCAGTACATAACAATAATTTGGCGACGAGTACATAACAGTAAACTATTGAAATGTAATTCTACTTTATTTAAACAGAGAGAGGTCAACCTAAAGCTCAATAGACTATATGTATGAAATAGATGATCCGAAAATAAAGTACATTTGGAAATGTAAATATGTGAATGCAATAGGATGGAGACGAAATAAGATGAGTCAAATGTTGTCGAAATAGTAGACGAGATAAAATGTTAGAATATGATGATAGCCTAAAGTGAAATAAAATAAAACAAAAAGTGGAACATGTTATAAAGAAGGATAATAGAGTTTCCATGTGAATGACATGCATAGTAAAGTGAAGACCATGCTAACAAAAGAGATCGTTCAAATTGTCTTTATACGCAAAGTTCTGCCATTATGTTGTGTATTGAGAAAGCCTCTGTTATATGGAAAGCAAATCCCCTCATCTCACCTTCGGCAAACTTTGTAGACTATATATTAAACGATGTATTAGATGCTGCGTGATCAGCATCTACAATATGTTGGAATATAGATGAGTTAATGCGTTTACACTCTCTTTTACCCAGCCAACCTGGGAAGTGCTCTCGAACGCGGTGGGATATATTTGTCGACGAATGTCCCATGTACGTAGCTCCTCAAGAGCAGGTGAACATAGAAATACACATGGAATTAGACAGCCAAGGCAAAATTTTCTCAATATTAATCACCGTTAGAATAGATTATTTGTCGAGTAGGTAGCAAAGGTACGTTTTTCTCAATAACCTTATCACAAGCAATTTATAGGATATCACTTGCAATGTTATCTCCGAATTCTAAACTTATATGCAACACTTTCTTAGGTACATTGTCCCACGTTGTATTTATTTCCAGTAATCTGCTACTTGTCTTGACGAAGCGTAGTAGACACCCATTCTCTATGAAATTTCCTTCCAGATATATATCAGCAACACTATCTTCACTACAAATTCTCCGGACCCCTGTTCAAAGAAATGAAGATTGAATATACGATCACACTCAGACGGATAATATGATAAATAAGACAAGCGGATATGATTCATTTCACTGATTCCTCTTAGGTGATTGTTGCTGGTTTAATTTTAAGGTTGAGCAAGAGGATTCAAGAGATCAAGACGCGTGTTTCGTCTTAACTTTAGACTTGATTTCTATATCAGTATCATCAATTTTTTCAACGGTCATAGGAACCAACAGCTTCATTTAACTTTCGTTTACATGGGAAACTGAAATTAACAATCTGACATTTGCAAGGATTTAGTTTAAAACCATCTTAGTACAGTCTAGCTGGGAGTTAACAGACACTGAAATAGTTGGATCGTCCGCATACCTAACATAGTTCATTTCATCAGATTGAGGTAAGTCATGTAAGAAGAAAGAAAACAGAAAAGGAGAAAGGACACTAGTCTCTGTAAGCAATGAAGTGGACGACTTCCCCTGACATACAGTGTACTGCATTCTTCCTGAGAAATAAGAATGCAGCCATTTGACCACACAACAGTCAGTTTGAGTTTCAGCAAGCTTGTTTAACAAAATGATGACCCTAGGTACTAAGTCGAAAGCAGGAGTGTAATCTAGGAAGGTGCAGCGAACAAATTCCCCCCCCCCCATGTCTAAACTGGAGACAATGTTCTGATGCTTGATTGCAGCTGCATTTAGAGTACTTCTACTGTGTTTTTAGGCGAATTGTTTTGGATCGTTAAAGGCTTTTAGTGAAGGTTGAAGATTAAATAAGAGTAAATTTTCCATAGTTTTTAGAAAAGGAGAGGTAATAGCAATAGGTCTAAAATTAATACATGTTACAGTAGATGACTTAGATATAGGTAGAATTTTAATGTCCTTCCAAATGGCTGGCACGACATTTCTGAAAAAAGTATACAAACGATTATGAGTGGAGCAAGTAGACAGTATAGACCAGTGAGAAGACGAAGCGACCAGCAGCACCCTGTACTCGGAAGTTGGCTTTATTCCAACATGAATCGTTTAAAACAAAAGTCATGTAAACTGTCTCTAATTTCAACATCTAACAAAAGTGTACAATCATATTGTTATGTACTCCATATATATATATATATATATATATATATATATTAGAACTGTGAAAATGAAATCGTCAGAAAGAGAATTCCCTTCACTGAAATCCTTTTATTTCCAAATGTGGGCTATTAATTTAATTAGAAAGAAATAAAATTGAATGTACGATCTCACTGTGACGGATAAGATACATAAGACAAACGGATATGATTCAATTCACTGATACCCCTCAGGTGAGTGTTGCTGGTTTAAGTTTAAGGTTGAGCAAGAAAATTCAAGAAATCAATACGCATGTTTCGCCTTATTTTAAACTCGTCAGCTAGGTGTATTTGTATCTTAAGTGAGTGATGATGGTATTCCCGCTGATACTAGGGTTCTGCAACCATTATTCGAAATACTAAATAAGATCATACTCATTTCGAAGCGTTTATTGTTGAAGCGTTTATCCTATGCGCCGATAAACCTGTTAATATGTGGTGAGAGCTGGCTGCGAACAAGCCGAAAGTTTTAGACAGCAATTTACGTCAATGTTGACGTTACGAATCGGGGTCATGAGAAAAAAACAATTAGACAGCTTAATCTTGAGGAACTCACCAACCAATCATAGTGGACTTAACGTGTGGAAATACGACTCGCAGATATATGGCTTAACTTTCTGAGAAACTGTCACAAGCAATACAGAATTACCCTCAGCAAGAAAACAACCAATCAGAAGGCGATACTTCTCTGCTAACAATAAAGAATAATATGACAAATGAAAATATATAAATATCTCTTGATTCTGTCAATAAACGTGTTCTGTCGTTACAAACAGAGACCGATTATTTTGGTCCAACGGGTGTGTCAATCAGTGAGTAAATTCAAAATCACCATCATCTTTACCATTCCATAAAATCTTGAATATCATAAAGACATTTCATTGTTTTAACCAGTTCCATTTAAAAAATTATTTCTACAGTTAACGGTAAAATAAGTGATGCATTCTCATGACAAGAGCTCACAATTATGAACAGTACTTATTAGTGTATTTGCTAACTATTCATTATTCTATTCATTATTAACCTGAAATGACCGTTACTCACATAACTTTGTTGTAATCATATTGATTATTTTAAATGAATAACAATTATTATTATTATGAAGAATAACAATAATAAAAACTACAAAATATTTTTGTGAATAATTTTAATATGTCACCTGGACTATAAAGACTCTAGAAGATCTGAAGTTCACTGATGATTTATGTCTTATGTCACACAAATTCGAAGACTTACAGACAAGAACCAACAGCTTGTCAGAAGAGAGTGACAGCAAAGAAAGGACTTGAAGTGAATCTAGAGAAGACAAAGGTAATGAAGATAACCAACAACAAGTACCAAACACTACTCCATTATAGATAAGATTTTATTTTGATAAAATCACACAGTGTTGTTATACAGTTCTATTGACTAACGACGTTTTCAGCACAAATAATTGCCACTTATGCTCATATCAAGGCACTACTCACACAACTTTCTTGCTTCATTTATATACATGAGTAAAAATTGATGATTAGACGTTTGAATAAAAATCAATATAAGATAATGTACTTTCAGGAATAATATTATTAGTGTTATCAATTAAATACAATAAGATGGGAAATAAGACGTGTTTTTTTTAGTCAAAATAAGTAACTTGTTAGAATGTTATGACGTGAAATGAATACCTTTTAACGTTATTTATTATCCTCCTCTGATTTGACTGACTGGTGGTAATAATATCTCCGGTATTTACGTTGAGTCGTTTTTGTTGCATGTGTTGTGTCGGGTGTAGGGAGACTCGATGAACTAGGCAGGATTCAGTAATCAGTCTCTCTCTCGCTCTCCGCCTACCTATAGTACTTCTTAGAATTTTAATCCTCTTCCACCCACTCTATTGTGTGGTTGTGTGGTAATGCATGCAGTGCGATTGCTGACGTGCTTTTTTTGTTGAATAACTTATCTTCATGTGATTTTATCAAAATAAAATTTTATCCATAATGGAGTAGTCATACTGAACCACAGTGCCTAAGTTTTATCCTTATATCAATAAATACCAATCACTATGGTCGAGAAAAACTTAGAAGAGGTCACCTTCCCTGGCTGGGCAGAATCGTCTCACCTACAGAGAGGAGAACACATGAAGACACTAAAAGCAGAATCGGAAAGACTAGACACGACTTCATCACTTTGAAATCAAGTTTGGAAATCATCTGTACGCAGCATAACACAACAAGATGATTCAGATATTTAACACTAATACTGGGACATTCAGTTCTTTTTCTAAATGGGTCAGAAACTTGGCGTATGCGTCAAGAAAAAAATATCCCCAACAGACTACTTCAGACTCTGATCAATATCTGCCTTCACTGGCTCTATACTGTAGACCAGATGGCCGGTCAGAAAGAATTAGAAACAAGAAACACCCTGAGAACGAAGCAAACAGGTGCCTATAGCTTAGCGAATACACTGAACAAATTGGAGGTGGATCCGACACATGCTGAGGAGACTGTCGAATGATATCACTCGCCAGAATGGTCCTCGATTATAATCCGAATAAGGACCGGCAAGTTGGCCGTTGGTACGAGAGTGATATGGAGGAGATGAAAGTTTAGGGGTAGTTGTTGGGACGGCTGGAGAGGACTTCAGAGGATCGGGTAAAATAAAGGCGTTCCATTGAAGCTCTTCTATGTTCCACTCGGAACCTAAGGGAATAAATAATAATAATTTTCTATAGTTTGGTTTGTAAGGGTTAGTTATGTTTCTATGAGTTGATCACGGATTGATATCAGTTAGAGAACCATTGAAAACCAGCGCTGGAGTACTGGAAAGCTGCTGTTTCATCCTAGTTTTGGGAATCATCGGCAGTACGCATCCACCATCAAGGTTCGAACCCAGGACATTCCGGTTACAAGGCTAGCTGGCTCGTATACCGTTCAGCCACTGGGACCCGATTCGATGGCCAGAGCATGAATTCTAACCTCTACCAATTCGTGATCTAGCGCGACCCCAAGCATTGTCGTTGATGGGACATCCATCCACACACGTGAAATCTAATTGGACCTAACTGGTCACGACTTCTCACTAGAACTAACTCCAGAAAAGTCCATCCTTTAGCAAGTCACTAGCGAGCATCAGGTTGGGGTCGCGCTAAATCACGAATTGGTAGATGTTAGAATTCATGGCCTGGCCACTGAATTGGGTCTCAGTGGCTGAATGGTATACGAGCCAGCTAGCCTTGTAACCGGAATGTCCTGGGTTCGAACCTTGATGGTGGATGCGTACTGCTGATGATTCCCAAAACTAGGATGAAACAGCAGCTTTCCAGTACTCCAGCGCTGGTTTTCAATGGTTCTCTAACTGATATCAATCCGTGATCAATTCGTAATATTTTATAATTCCAAAAGGGTAACAAAAAATTACCGAAAAGAATATTCTTCGTTCAGATTGACTTTCAATTCATGATATGCGAATATTTAACACTATTAAATCTAATGTGAATACGACTGTACAGCTTGAAAATGAGGTCGTTGAATAGAGATATTTCTTCGATGAGCAAATAAAATAACTGTGGTTTTCCTTAAAATCCTTTTCTACTTTATGTGAGTAATCAATAGACATAATAAATAAAAATATAGAAAATCGCATGATTGATGATTGAAATTTGAGTTCGCATTTATTACTAATGTATTTTGTTATACATTCTAAACGGTGTGCACTCTTACACTCATTACACTTTTCATAACCTCTTTCGAATAAAGTTCATGATCATGGATAAGTGAATTAGAAAAATTATGTGCTTGTGTGTGTATGCGATATACAATAATATATGTGCACAAGAGCACAGTTGTATATCATTTGTTAGTATCTCCTTAAGAAAATATACGCATATTGAGAAGCAGGGGGTACTGGACAGGCGACTGTTTCGTCCTAGTTTGAGACTCGTCGGCAATATGCACCCACATACATGGTTCGAAGCCAGGTTACAAGGCAAGCTTGTAGACCATTCATCAGCCACTGGGACCCGATCCCATCGGCCCATGAATCCCAACTTCTGTCAATTCGTGATAATTTTTTTTAGCATGACCACCAGCTAATGTCACGGGTGATGAGTAGTGTGAGTAGTTTTTCTCACTTCAAAACCTGGTGGACCCCACTGGTCACTACAATTTCTCACCTAGCACTCTAGACAAAGTCGTCCTGCAGACAATCACTAGCGCGCATCAGATTAGTTTTTAAAGAATTTGTCAGTAAGGGTTTGATTTGTTTCAGGTTAGATTATGGATTGATTTCAGCTGAAGAACTATTGAAAACCAGAAGGGAGTACGAAACAGTTGTGACGTTATTAACTAAGACGATTCTTGTTAGCGACTAGCTACACGACGAAGTTGACTAAAGTTGTGCGGACCATGTGGTCGTGAATGAGGACAAATTTTTTTCCTTCACTTTCCCAGTGGAACATGGGGCTCCAAGCTATAGGCTTGAAGATTCCGTAGCAGTGTTGATTTTTACAGGATGAGGTTGCTAGCCTCATGCCCAAACTTTCCTCTTTACCAGTCTCACTACTGGCTTAGCGAGGTAAAGGTGTGAGGACAAGTACTCGCCACGATTGACACTGTCTGTCTGTCTGTCTATCTGTTTGTTTATTCTCGACATAGAAATTCGCACCGATGTGCGGCAGTTCAAGTCACCACACTCCCTCCATGTAGTACACAAAACAAGAGAAGAAAGTAGGAGAAATGCATAATAGAGACAGAGGAATAGTCGTAACGAAGAACAATATAGTTTCGTTGAAAATCATAGGTCACAAAGATTCATCTGGGCTAGCCATTGAGAACAATTTTGAGCCATATCACCAATTGTTTCCAGCCATTGGTTTTTACCGTCCCGAGGACCCCAACCAGGAAGTCTTCACCTTCCTATGTGTCTGGCTTAAACTAACCGTTGTGGATTTCATTGACTGATGAAGCCATGTTTTGGTTTGACCGCCACTAGCTAGCTCTTTTCCAGTCTGACCCTATATCAGCTAACATTTCCCATTGTCGAGGAAGGCGATGACTAGGCATACGTAACACATGTCCTAACCATCTCAGTCGATGTAATTTCCCCTCCCACCTATCTAGCATTCGACCGATGCCTAACCTCAGTATTAGTCACCTTATTATACCACTTCACACGGGAGATAGAACTCAGGCACCCAATGACACTGGCTGATACCAGTCGCGCTAAAAATACCACGAATTGGTGAAAGAGTTAGAGTTCATGTGCTACTGGATAGAGTCCCAGTGACTGAATATTTGCTTTATTGATTATGAGCTTGATAGAATTGAAACACATTTCATCTTAAGACTATAAAAACAGACTGCAGTTTTATTCAGAGGATGATACAATAATGACTCGATACAAATTCTATTTTTACATAAACTATAAAATGATCTTCAACGGTTTGTTACTAAGGTTTGGATTGATTCCAGCACAGGTTTATTTAAATGATGGAGTTTATTATAACGGTATGATGTATTCTTGCAACACGCTTTTTTCTTTCCTTCACATTCCCCGGTGGAACATAGGGCTTCAAGCTAGTGGCTTGGAGTTTCTGTAGCAGTGTTTGTTTTACAGTTTGGGGTTGCTAGCCTCATGCCCAACCTTTCCTCTTCACCAGCATCATCACTGGCTTAGCGAGGTAAAGGAGTTCGTCGGCCGGGGATCCAACCCCGGACCATGTGCATGGTCGGCGAGCGTCCTAACCGCTATTGTCACCGACGCGTAGCAACACGTTTGGAACAGTCTAATTATAATGACAGAAGACAAGGGCCAGGCAACAGATTGTCTCCATTGAGGAAATCAAGAGATATCTATAAATTTTTATGTACACTATTATTCGTTATTATAAGCAAAGAAATAGCGTCTTCTAATTGGACGTTTTCACACTGGAAGTTAACCTCTCATATCTTTATGACCGTGTCCTTGATAGTCAATCACATCATATATCTGCGAATCGTATCCGCCCACTTAAAGTCTTTGTTCTTGTTTTTTTCTCATCACCAAGGTTTGGGAAGTAAACATTGACGTGAATGACTGTCTACCAGTTTCGGCTAGCGGACAGCTTTCACCATATAATTACACATTTACATGTCGATTTATTGCGCATGAAAATGAAAGAACAAAGAAAGTTTGTAGGCTAATTTATGTGTTTATATTCGGATACAGGTACTTAAGGAGGCGAAATCGCGCTTTGAGCATATTTCTAAAGATCTTGAACAACAAATCAAGTCTAAAATGTCAATTTTACCTATATGGGAGACTGTTGGCTTTTTTTACAAGGAAGGATATTATTGAAATCGATTGGGGGATGGTAACCGGCAGTGGAATCCAGAATAACGCGCATTTCGTCCTATTTGGGACCCGATCGTCATCTGGATGTACCAGCATCCCCAGTCAATGAGTGATGGTGTTCCCACTGATGTTCGAACCCGGTGCCAATAGTTTTAAATGCCAAAGCGTTATCCACTAGACCACTTGGGCCACAACAACCACCTCTTATGCAACGGGTTTTATTAATTTTTTAATTCGACTTAGATTTTCTTGTTGATTGAATGGTCCGAAGTGCTCAGTCTCAGGTTGACATGTCGGCTCCTTGTGCAGATGCATCGACAATGTCTGGTCATGTCCCTTGAAGTCATTTGGTGAGTGGTGACTACTGGTGGAATCCAGAATAACGCGCATTCGCGCATCTGCACAAGGAGCTGACATGTCAACCTGAGACCGAGTACTTCCAGTCAATCAACTGACGGGAAAATCTACATTGAATCAAATATAGAAATTATTGTTAGGAATTAGAAGATAGTTATCAAAATAATTTTCAAGGTAATGTATTTAAACACATACAGGAGGATATTAAAATATTGTTAGGTGATATTCAAAGGTAAAAATAAGCCTCCTCCCCTTTCGTCCACGAAAACAGATCATTGATCTACACTCTATCTACCTTGGTTATTCTTGTAGTGGTGAGTAATTCACCAAAATTATCAACCTACAGCATTTATCACTCAACATTCGATGCTGATCTTCACCATTTAAGTCGACTCGTTAAGATGAAGGTTCGCCGCACTTTGTCGTGTTATATTCGTTTGTTCGTGCAAAATCTCTAGCTAGCCGGCTAGGCAGTCATCATTGTAAATTTGATTTGATTTTTTGAATTTTTTTTTACAGCTTGATTCCACACTGTATTTTCGGTACAAGTATGGAATTTTCAGCATGGATATCGGTAGCCCAAATTTTGCAGGCCGACCATAGATACTAGGTGTGCGTCGGTGCGGGCTCGAACCCCGGACCATGTGCATGGTCGGCGAGAGTCCTAACCACTGTACCAAGTTTCTGATCTCGAAATATGTCTTGTATTTTAGATGTGAAGACAGGAGTAAAACACGGTTGCTTATTATGGTCCACGATTATATTCCTAACTGTGATGGAGTGGATTATGCGTCAGACTGTAGGGATTGAGGAGATGAAATATACCAACTAATAAGAAGTAAATCAGGTGATCAGAAAGTTTAAAATCCCAATCAATAGAAAACGGTCAATAAGTATCTAAAGATGGTTACCGGGAGACTCATGAAGAAATTTAAATCATTTCACTTTATCCTAAATACTGCGCTGAAGATGTCGTCCAGAAAGACGATGAAAGCTCCGCAATTAAACCAAGGAGCTCAGAGAACACTATCAATCGCAGATTGAGGAGTCAGTCAGGAATACCTCTGGACGACCGATAAGAAGACTCTAGGAGATCTGGATTTCGTGAGTGGATGAGTTATGTCTAATGTCGCATAAATCCGAAGACTTACAGGCAAAAACTAATATGTAGTCACATGATGTATGTTTTGTTTTTGACAGTCTGTTATATTTTGCTATGTGTATATTGATCGATATTCCATTATAACTGACAATATGCATTAACTAAATAAACAATGTATGACCTTTTTGTCACGTGACATTTACAAGCAATCAGAATCTAATCATGGTAAGATGTCTATCTTGTTGGTTCATGTATATTAGTCATTTTCCTATATACTTTTGTATTGTACACTTTTATACACACTTGTTCACACCTTTTGTACACTACGTACCCTTCCTCTCAAACACTTGTGTGACAGTCAATTTCCTTTGTTGGAAAATAGACATATCCTCATGAACGTGGTGGTCTTCTGATTTTCCCCTTTTCGCGTCAGGACAATTAACCACTCAGCAGTACACAACAAAAACCGACAAGATGGCAGAAGAGGCTGAATGGCATCGAAGACAGGACTTCAAGTGAACATTAGGAAAGTGGAGCTGATGATGATAGTTAACCAACAACAACAACAATAACAATAACAAGCAGTAATTACTCTCAACGAAAGAAATTTGAAAGAGAGGATGTCAAAACCAGTCAGGAGCAAAAAGGCAAGACAGACTTTCATCAATCTGAAATCAATTTGGCAATCTTCACTTTTTTTTGTGATTTACAGCTTGATTCCACACTGTATTTTTGGTACAAGTATGAAATTTTCAGCATGGATATCGGTAGCCCAAATTTTGCAGGCCAACCATAGATATCAGGTGTGCGCCGGCGTGGGCTCGAACCCCGGACCATGTGCATGGTCGGCGAGAGTCCTAACCACTGTGCCACCGACGCACTTCTTGTATACGGGCAAGAATCTTGACACACTCGCCACCAGAAGCATTTCTAACAGTCTGCTACAGAACCTTATTAACCCTAGCCTTTGCTGGCTCCATACTGAAGATAAGATGGCCAGTCATAAAGAATTGGTAACAGGAGACTCTGGGAGCCAACTAATCAAGAACTTATTGCTGAAAAAATATGTCGTAGAAAATGGAGGTGGATTGGACACACGCTGAGTAGACCGTTGGGTGAAATCGTGCTCCAGGCCTTTCCCCAAGCGGGTTGGGTTAGAAGTATGATATGGATGAGATCGTGTAATGAGTAGAGGGCAGCTTCTGGGCAATCGTACGGCCAGACGAAGAGGACTGCGGAAGACAACACAAAAGTGGAGATGTGTTGTCAAAGCTCTATATTCCACCTGGAACCGAAGGGAATAACAATAGTCAATAAAGATAATTTTGGAGGATCAATTTGACGTTGAATAAGATATTGCATTGCATACATAGTACTCTGCCTAAACGTCAACATCCCTTCACATCTCTTAAATTTTTATCTGACGAATTATTGCCAAGATTAGTGTCCATTATTATCCGTCTTACTCTTAACTGCCCAAGTTTACTTGTGGTCAGATTGAAATTTATTCCTTAGAGTGATGAATGAGCGCTAATGAAGAGTCTCAAACTAGGACGAAACAGCTCTGCAATTTGAAATACCGTATAGTGAAACTGACTCAGAAGCCTAAATTGATTGAATTTAAATTTGATGCTGAATTTTTTTTTTACAAATTTAACAGTTGATTTGTGTTGGTGGAAACTTCATAGTTAAAATTTGTTTTAAACAAAATCAAAATAGTTAGCAACAGACATGTTTTAAGTGGGAAAGAGGTGAGCCAAGCATACTAAAATGTACATGTATTGATAATTTTTCTTAATCTATGACATACAAAAACCATTTATATCCCAACATATAATGTCTAGCTTTCTTGAACAAGTGGTTTAAGCATCTGACACATAGCCTTTATTCTAAATTCATATGAACTGTGATCAAAATTTCATCAACACGTGCAATTATATTAGAAACAGTTAGCTCGTTTTATGAATTTAATTAGACAAAACAATAAGAAGATCTAATTTGTCTGAATCACCTGAGGAATTCCAACACCTGAAATCCACAGTTCTTCATTGATGTCATCAGTTTATTAGTTCCAAATCTACCTCGAATAATCTTCTGACTAAAGAGCATATAGACCAACTTAAAGAACTAGAGAAGAATGATGATATTATTATATGCCGTCCAGACAAGGGTGGGGGTGTTGTAGTTGTGAACCGCCAAGACTATAATGATAAAATCTCAGCGATCCTTTCTGACCAAACAAATTCGCCAAACTTGATGGTGAAAAGAACAAGACACATCTAATTGAAAATCAACTGACTGATGTCTTAAAGAACATGAGGAATAAGTGAGCAATCTCGTCAGAAATATACGAAAGCAGCCGACCAGTAGGCTCCATTATACAACGTTTGTATGGACTACCGGAAATTCATAAGACAGGATTACCCCTCCGTCCGATCCTTGATATGGCGGGTTCTCCTTATCACGGAATCGCTCAATGGCTAGCTGAAATACTGGAACCAGTCATAAGGCAAGCATCTAAGTTTCCCATTGATGATACGTTTAAATTTATTGATAGCATTAAAGATTTTAATGTCTCAGACAAAGTCCTGTTCTCATTAGATGTGACGTCGCTATTTACCAATGTACCTCTCATGGAAACTGTTTGCTATTTATGTGATTATATTGATACACATATTTTAGAAATAGGTTTGCCGACAATCTACCTCAAAGAGCTTTTATTGAGATGCACGTTGAATGTTCAGTTCACCTTCAATAATGAGATTTTAGACAGAGAGATGGCATTGAGATGGGGTAACCACTGGGTCCTCTGTTGGCTGATTGTTTTATGGCAAAGCTGGAAAATTCTCAACTTAGTCCAACCATAGGTCATTTGACATTTATAAAAGATACGTAGACAACACTTTCGTCATCTGCGATAATAACGTAATTCTTGATGATGTCTTGTTTGCTTTCAACAACTGCCATCCTTCTTTACAATTTACCGTAGGAAAGGAATCCGAACTAAGTATTCCGTTTCTTGATGTGTGCCTCGGCAGACGTAATGTTATAACGGTAGGGAATTAAATGAGGACGTTGTCGCCTTGTTCTGTCTGCGCCTGACTAATATGCCTATCTGCTTGTCGTACCTTCCGATTCAGTGAACCACGCAAATATCAAAAGACAAAGGCTGACCTGTGAAACGTATATTGTAGTACACAACAACTACGACAAGAAAGTTATGGTATTTATACATTTTTACAACAATATAGACAGCTAACAGCATTTGAAATAATTGATCGTAATAGTCGATAGCAAAGTGCGTGGGAATGATGATATGCCATTTATGCGAGATTAACAGTCAATAACAAAGTGCGTGGGAATGATGATATACCATTTATGCGAGATTAACAGCCGTTGAAATAATAGATCAGTAACAAAGTGTGTGGGATCCTATCACGTAATGACGGATCTCTCAAAAGATCTATACACCGGAAACGTACATGGAACGGACAACTAACTAGTTTTTACAGTTCGGTGCCTATTTCCAGGAAAAAGAACTTAATTCATTCACTTTGCTTTAGGATAAGGAAAATTTGTAGTTTTGATTGCGTTGACTCAGAACTTGACTTCTTAAAAGCCACACTCGCAGAAAACGGTTACTCTAACCGATTTATTGACAGCAACATGAAAGATAAGCAGTATAAACTGGTCACCGACTCAGTTCCAAAGAAAACCTTATTCATGAACTTGGATTTCAAAGGTGATCAAGCATCAGATATGCTCAAAAATCGTCTCTCTAAATCAGTCAGTAAGACGTTCCCTGCAGCAAAATTGCATATGATGTTCACGAGCCGCAAATTATTCTCTACCTCTGTAAAAGATAAGCTGCCCCGTCTGACCGCCTTCATGTGCATTTACCAGTTCACCTGCTCTTGTGGAGCAAGGTACATTGACCGTAGTCAGAGAACGCTCTACACACGGATACGAGAACATATTCCAGCTTGGTTTTACAAGGGAGAAAGGAAGTGTCTGCGAAGCTCTATTCTGGAACACCTGATCGACTTCTGTCACTCGGTCAACCCTGACCATGATTTCAAGATCATATATAGAATTCATGCTAACTTCCCGCGATTTCTTCGTTACAGACTTCTAAAGACAGCTGAGGCCTTGGCAATTCATGACTTTAAGCCAGACCTTTGTGTACAAAAGAAGTATGTACAATCCCTACCTCTGCCTTGGCCGTAGAGGGATAGACAACTATTTATTTTCAAGTGTCGGTTATTTTGTTTATTTAGTTATTCTATGTACTTTTCCCTTATTACTTCGATTATTATTATTGTTATTATTACTATTCTCACTCTAAATCTTTTCCACTTGACCCACCTGACATTTTAAACCCAAAATCATCAATTTGTGTACTTTTTATTTTTACAATACTGAATTCTATCTTATCAAATTTCACACTATGTTATGTAACATTTTATAGTCGTCTACTAATCTTATAATTATGTATACCTTTCCAAAATCTATACACCTTATGTATTATTCTGTATATATATATATATATATATATATATATATATATATATATATATATATATATATATATATATATATATATATATATATATATATATATATATATATATATATATATATATATATATATATATATGACATTAATTGCCACTTGACATTAAACTATTATTATAATCACAAATATTTTAATTGCACTTCATACTACTACTACTATTATTATTTCATGTATTCACACCTTTGACTTATTTCCGTCACCGGATATAATTTCTTTATAAAACCACATACATATACGATTGATAATAAATTCGTCTCTTCGCTGAATATTATGTTCTTAATGTGTATTTGCTCAACGCATTCCCAACAATCTGATTAAATACGAACCTGCCATAGGAAGAGATATATGAAATTAATAGAGTTAAGAGGTGAGAAAATAGACTTAGGTCAAGTGAAAAGGACACAGTGAAGGTCAAAATAGGAATGAAGATCAATAAATCAAATAAGAGAGGTAATAGTACATCTACGCTGGCTGATATCAAAACAAAGTTTACGAAAGAAGGTCTAGTGTGATAACGAATTGTTTTTGAACGCATAAAGGTGGTTTAAACTTTCTAATTGCCAACTAAGGCTTCCACAAACTTTAGGATATGATTCAAATATGTTTTATGTCCTGTATCTATGATATTTTTTTCTCAGTGGAAGAGCTAGGTTGCCTCTTCTCACTATTAATGGGTTCTGGAGGTTCAGTTTCCTTCTCAAGTCATTACTTTTTTTTTAATAATAATAATAATTGCTTTATTCCAAAAACAGTACTCATGATACAGCAAGGAATTTTCAGCATTCAGTACAATATTGCATCTAATTTACTCAAAAACGACAAAAAAAATTAAAAATACACAATACATAATAGTAATAAAACGATTGTTGTAGCAGCTACGTAGCAAAATACTGTGTGCCATACGGAGAAAAATATGCATAAAGTACAAAATTGTAGTAATAATAGTAATACCAACTAATATAAAATAGCAGAGTAACGATTTAAACGATAGAAAGTGTGACACCATAAAATACAGAAAGATGAACGATAAAAGGGTCGATTCACTGTGCTAATTACATAGTAACTTGTAAGTTTCACGTCTAACAGAGTCTTCGTCACATAAAGTACGGGCTAAATAGGGTATTGTAGAATTTCTATACTTAGTAGTACGAGCATATATCTTTTTATATTGACTTCTCGTCCTACCTGATGAGATACAAGGGGACAGGTGTGAATAAAGGGGGTGCAGAGGGTCTGACATTATAGCCTTTGCCCATTTCGTACAGGAATTTATATGCCTCTCGACTATAGTATTAGCGAGCTCATGCAGTGGCAGACCACAAGCTCTACTCACAGCATTTAATACTCTTCGTAATATGATATAATCTTTTTTGAGCAGCCCAGGAAAGATTAATGGAGAGCAGTAGAGTACAATAGGTAAAATACAGGAGTTTAAAAATTGCAAAACTAAAGGTTGGTTGATACCTGATTGTCTTAACTTTTTAATGTAGAAGGTAAGACGAAACATTTTCTTAGAGATAGATAAGATATGGGATGACCATGAAAGGTCAGAGGAAAAAACTAGTCCAAGGTATTTAATGCTTGATTTGGTTTCAATTTCCGTGCCATCTATGCTACAGGGATCATGAGAGTTAACTAGTTCAAGTAAGTCACGTCGATGCTTGAAAGTAAAGTCAAGCACCTGACATTTGGAAGGATTTAATATAAGACCATTTGACTTGGACCAGTTGTTGATGTCCAACAGAAAGCTATTAAGTTTGGAGCTGTCAGACTCGGAAGTGATAGGCAGTGATACAGTCAGATCATCTGCATATTTGACAAAGTTAGTTTCGTTTGAATGAGGCAGGTCATGTAGGAAGAAAGAAAAAAGAAAAGGAGAGAGGACAGCACCTTGTGGAACACCGGATTTTGTAAGCGAGGTAGAAGAAGATTTGCCGTTATATACAGTATACTGCATTCTATCAGAAAAATAGGAATGCAACCAACTCTTAGCCCAGGATCCTGTTTGTGTCAACGATAGCTTATTTAACAAAAGGCCCCTAGGTACAGAGTCAAAAGCAGATGTGTAGTCTAAGAAAGCACTACGAACATATTTAGCACCTTTGTCTAAACAAGAGACAACATTGTGATATAAGACAACCGCAGCATCCAAGGTACTTCTACCATGTTTGTATGCAAATTGTTTAGGATCATTAAAAGGTTTCAAAGCGGGTTCAAGACGAAGTAAAAGTAATTTTTCCATCAATTTTAAAAAGGGGGAAGTAATTGCAATAGGCCGAAATTTAATATCAGAACCAGAAGATGGTTTTGGTATAGGGATAATTTTAATGTTTTTCCATGCAAAAGGTAGAACGTTACCGGAAAAAGAAGCATTAAAAATGTTAGTAAGAGGATAACACAAAATATCAGCACAATTCCTGAGGACAATGGCAGGTATGCCGTCAGGACCAAGGCTTTGAGAAGGCTTAAGAGACCGGAGACATTTAAGCACATCAAGGGTATTAAAACCACTAAAGTTATTGTCAATATGATTTGTATCATTTGGAAGGGTATCAACAGAAGAGCGTATGAAAGATTTATTAAGAGTGTCAACATTAAGAGATGGAACAGAAATACATCGCTTACCGTTAGTAATTTCTTTGAAAAGTTTCCATAAATTAGAAGGGGTTTTACATGACAAAAATCTTTGATTATATAAAACACTTAGTCTTTTTATTTCCAGTTTTATCAGCATGTTTAACTTTTTTACACCAGGCTTATCATTAGTTTTGAACAACAGTTCTTTATTTCTACGTAGCTTTTTGAGATATGGCGAAGATAAGCGATCAAATCGAATGAATAATGTTTCTTTAGGACAACATATTTCGAAACAGAATTTAAGATAATCGGTAGTGTTTGTGATTGTTTCATCTAATGTTTGTTCTGTAAATAAGTCCCAGTTAGTGTCTTTCAACATGCATCTGAGCTTGTCTAGGTTGTCTTTTGAGTAGCATCTCCGTTGAACTTTACTGTAGAGGTGAGAGAGGACACCTTTGTGTGATTTGGAATATATTTTAGGCAGTACACGTATGATGCAGTGGTCAGAATTAAGTAGAGGAGCACGTTTGCGAGCTTCATATATACCAACATCATTGATAAATACCAGGTCCAGTTTTTTACCAAGACGGGTGGCAAAGTTGACAATATTGTCATGACCAAGTGATATAAGGAAGGAGCAATCGCTTCCATTGAAGTCGCCAGTTACTATTGATAAAGAGTTCTCGAAACAAGCTGCAGCAAAAGCGGTGAATTCATCGGCGAACATAGATAAATCCAATATGGTACAGCCAGGAGAGACATAAACATTAGAAATATAAATGAATTTGTATTTTGACAGGTGTTTCGGGCGACATCTCACAGTGATGCAATCAATGAAGTCATTCGAGAATTTGAAACAAACTTTGTTTGAAATGGACCATTTTGAGTGAATAAAAGTTGCAACACCTCCACCACACTTTTTCTTGGAACAAACACGGTCTTGTCGAAAAACATTGAAATTGTTTAGAGACACAATATTGTCATCGTATGAGTCATGGAGCCAGGTTTCTTGCAGAGTGACAATACCAGTATTGTGGTAGGTACTAGAAGACAACAGAGACTGAAAATCCAGAATTTTATTAGGCAGGGACCGGCAGTTGGTACTAATGATAACTGGAACAGTGGTGTGATGTATGGGTGTAGATTTTAAGGCACGCTGCCAACCTCCATGGTGCTTTTTCTTGAGTTTATTGCAAATATGAAAGTTTTTGGGTTTAAAACGTTTTATAAAATCCCGGGAGTAGATAATACGATTAGAATGCATAATGTGATATGTAAATACCAATAAAATACGAGTAAATAGATGCAAAATGTACATGGAATGTGGTAGCCCAAAAATATTCAAACAGGCCGCCAAGGTCATTCGAAAAAAAGAGATTGATGAGTCCTCCCTTCTATGTATGTGTCCACACGTGCATTCAAATTGGAAAATACAGTGAGAGAATGTGACTTCATTTTTTTGCATGTTCGAAGGGCTTAGATAGATATATTGGCTTCACGTTCTCAATTATTATGATATTAGCTGCATAAAAAGTCATTTTAACTACAGCTTTCAATGTTTGTCTGGTTGTCAAGCTGCTATGATCCCCCGTATAAGGTAGTTTGATGTTCACGTTTTTCTCAGCGGGGGGTTGGAGAGTGCGTCTTGGTGTTCTGATCACTTTCTTTCTTCTTATGAACTTTTCTGGATAATTATTGCCAACCAGTGTTTGTGTCAACTTTCTTTCTTCATCATCAAGTGTGTCTCCGGTGTATATTCGTTGAATTCTTCTGAAGAGGCACCTTACTAAGGAACGATCTTTTGTACACAACAGGGCAGAAACTATGGTTATTAAGATACTGTCCTATCCAGGTAGGTTTTCTATAAATAGATCTTTTTATTGACCCATCAAACAGTCGACTGAGCAATATATCTAGGAAAGATAAACAATTATCTTCCTCTTCAACAGATGTAAGTGATATGCTATTCTGATCTCCATTCATTCGATTTAAAACTGAGGTGGTAGAGCAGGGTTATCACTTATGATTACAATGTCGTCAGCCTGTCTTCTATAAGTTGGTACATTTTCGAATAAATCTTCCGATAATCTCTCAGATAATGTATGTCGTCTTATCGCTTTGTCTAAATACAATTATTAGTCTACCTTTATTAAATATTTTTAACGGTGTGTACTTTTGCGTTAGATTTTTAGTGATTGCGTCTGACTAAAGTTCATGGTCATCAAATAACTGTCTTGGTTACCACCTCTCGTCAATATCCACCAAATTACTTAAAATACTCAGTGTTTAACAAAAATAGACTAATAATTATAAGTCTAGTGAAACCTTGATCACCGTTCATGCAATTCTGTTTATTTCCAAGTGTTGGTTTACTGGGATTTGATTGGTTACAAGATTTCATAATGAGCTGACGTTGGTTAGAGAACCATCGGAAAACCAGCAGGAAGTAGTGGATGTCTGTTTCGTCAACCTAGTTTGGGAGTCTACGGCAGTACGCACACATTGGGGTTCGAACTCAGGACCTCCGGTTACAAGGTGAGCTCATAATGAAATCCTGTAAGCAATCAGATCCTTTCGAACAAACAATTGAATATTAATCTAATGCCCATTGGCGACTAGCCCTTTTCAGGTGGGTAGTTAACTGGTTTCTAGTGGGAAGTCGTGACCAGTGGGATGCAGCAGGTCAAGTGTAAGGACAAATATTCCTCGCCAGTGATATTGGATAGTGGTCGTGCTATATTGCGAATTGGAAAAAGCTAGAATTCATGGGTAGTTTGGTTGGGCTCCAGTGGTTTAATGGTCTACATGTCCACTTTGTAGCCGGAAGGTCCTAGGTGCGTGCTAATGAACAATCCGAAGCTGTGACAAAACGGCTCTCCCGTTTCTCGAGGTTTTCCGATGGTTCTGTGAACGACGTCACCTCTTGATGGAATTCTGTTTATTTTAATTCATATGCCTATTTGTAACTCATATGATTAGACAAGGTTTTCAATGGGGAAAATGAAGAAGTTCGGGTAACGTTAAACTTTATGCACCACCAACTACCAATCAGCGAATGACCTCGAACGCACCATTCACTTGGGGGAGGCATTTTTGTGTATGGAATACATATGTTAATGAAAAAATTACATAAAAACTACATAAAAGTGTTGCAGAGGATACCTTCCTCTCATATGTGATAAAAATAGCTCTCAGTTTTAGGTTGGAGTATCAACAGAGTATAATTCCATTGTGGGTAAAATTTATTTTGATAAAGTCATACAGTGTGTTATACGGTAATATTTACTGATGACGTTTCGAGCACAGTTTGTTGCCCAGTAAATATTACTACATAACACTGTGAGAGTTTATCAAAATAAATTTTACCCATAATGGAATTATATTCTACTACAGTGCACAAGTTCTATCCGGATATTTAACTACATTCCATGCATCTAATTATTTAGGTATTTGAACAAAGCAAGAACTACAGTTTTAGCAGAATAAAATGGTACCATCTTTTATTTCGTTGCCTTCTCGTCAGCTGCTTACACGGCAAAGACATTATTAAATATATCTACTACAACAATTTTAACATACTTGCACAGAGTTAAGTTTAAACAAAAATCAATCGATCAATACACTCATACACTTAAAATATATACATATATAAATATGCAATATTAACCACTATTCCGAACAATAATAATCAAACACAATGGAAACTTTTAGCATTTCACATTCGGAGGAAAGAGAGGTGAAATTATCCAGTTACCAGGGCAAAGAAAGGCTGATAACCGCTTCTTTCTGGACACATAAATCAGGTTTCAGGCGCTTGATGGAAATGGCTTCAGCAAACTTAAGGAGAATTGAGCTATTTTGCTTATTGATAATTTTGAACGACTTTTCAACGTCCACCTCATGACCCGTGTCGAGAAGATGCCTGGTGATGACACTGTTTAAAGCATTTGTTCCCTTTAGACGTAAGCTTTTTGGTACATGTTCAGAAAATCGTAGATATGCCCTTCTTTCTGTCCTTCCAATGTAACTGCTCCCGCATATTTATATATGTATATATTTTTAGTGTATGAGTATATTGATCGATTGATTTTTGTTTAAACTTAACTCTGTGCAAGTATGTTAAAATTGTTGTAGTAGATATATTTAATAATGTCTTTGCCATGTAAGCAGCTGACGAGAAGGCAACGAAATAAAAGATGGTACCATTTTATTCTGCTAAAACTGTAGTTCTTGCTTTGTTCAAATTCATTAAGGGGAATAAATGTATGATATTTAGGTTTTCTAACCCTAATCTATCTTGAACCTAACCCTTACGTGAAAATATCCCCAAACTAACTGTAATCTAACTCCAACCAATCCTCATGCCTCCTTTATTAGGTTAACCTAACCCTAACTTGTCCTTGGCCTAAACCGTAACTTAATCTATCCCAAATCTAAACTGAAGCTTACCAGATATACTATTTATTAACCTAACACTTCGATCAGCATATTTTATTGATGATGACAACATTATTTGCGCGGTTTCACTAACTTGCTCAATGAGCGTCTTAAGGTCATTGGTGTGGTCGCACTCCATTAGTAGCTAGTGGTGCTTAACTTGGCCGGAGTTCGGAATAGTTTGCTGAACGAAACGTTGGAATTACTTATTTTAATTTTTTTGAACGTTTTCACCTATGTTTATTACAAATGATTTCAAGTGATTAGATAGTTGGAGGCATTCGGCCACAGGAAGCCCAGCCTCACCTAGGTTTCGTGCTAGTTGGCACTCACCAGTTAGCAAGAAATATCTACAACCTTGAAGGAACTCATGTCCCTCCTTCTGAGATTCGAACCCGCGTCATCCAGTGCTGCCAACAGTCAGAGACGTTACCACTAGGCTATTCGGGCTGACTTGCGATTGACCTGCTGTAGGACTGTATTGGATATTTTTGATTTCACACTAGTCAGTAACTAGTGTAATGTGTCTATTCCTATCTTCGGTGCAGACTGAATTCTATCAGTCAGGTTTGAAATGTGGCCACCATGCCACTAGGTAGCTCGCCATCACGGTGCACATTGATTTGATGATACTAGATAGGTGGAGGCAATGGGCAGGAATCCTTGGACCTAGGTTTCGCGCTAGTTGGCACTTGTCAGCAAATAATAATAATAAATAATCTCAGAGTGTTTCAAAAACCAAAATCAAGATTTTTCTGAACATTTTGCTATGTAAGACTCAGCCTCTTCAGTAGAATTACTCGGATCTCATTAACGATCAATAAATACATATATAGCGGAAAATTGAAGTGGAATCGTTTGTTTTTCTGAAACACCCTGGAATTATTTTAAGTAATCCACTTTGACTCAGTGCTCAGTCCGTTTATTCCAGGAACATTTCGTAACACCTGCTGGGCTGGATAATTATTATATAATAAATATATATAGGCTTTATGCTTTATAAAGCTCATGCATAAGAATACTTTAAAACCTGTTTCAAATTCTATGAAAGAAACCTTATCTATTCATCTAAACTAAATTTCATTCATATATTTAAGGTTAAGGTGAAGTTGAACACTGCTCAATAATCACTTTGAATTAAGGTGAAGGTAATTGAAGACGTTTTACAGTCAGAAAAGTGCACAACATTCATTTGTTGTTGTTGTTGGTGTCGTTGTTGTTGCATCATTCGCTAAACAAAATGGATGGATGAACTCTTACCCCGCCACCTCTTGCTACTAATCTACATTAAAAAAAAAAGAAAGCCTAATTATATAATGTGCATATGTCTAATAGTGTAATTGTTTAAGTTTTCAATGAAAGAATGTTTTAACAATATGCGTAGACTACTTTTCATGTAAAGTATTATGCATATTTAATAAGATATTATGTGAATGTCATTTCATTTAATAGTATAATTGTTTGTACGAGTTGATCACGGATTGATATCAGTTAGAGAACCGTTGAAAACCATCACTTGAGTACTGGAAAGCTGCTGTTTCATCCTAGATTTAGGGATCATCAGCAGTACGCACCCACCACCAGAGTTAGAACCCAGGACCTTCCGGTTACAAGACAAGCTGGTTCGTATACCATTCAGCCTTTGTGACCCAATTCACTAACCAGCCCATGAATTCTAACTTCTACCAATTCGTGATTTAACGCGACTGGCACCAACCAATGTCGTTGGTGGGACATCCATCCTCACACTTGACATTTGGATGGACCTCATTGGTCACGACTTCTCACTAGAACTCACACTCCAGGAAACTCCACCATGTAGCAAGTCACATTCCAAAAGTAGGGAAAAGACGATTATTCTTCAATATTTTCGCGATTCTATTAGACAACAATGAAAATATCAGAACTTATATTTACCTCAACATCTCCATCAGGCAATGTTGGTTTCGAAATATCAAACAAGTACTTAGAATCGGGAAGATTATATATTCCTAACGAGGTAGCGTCTACAGCTCTGTCCATAAGAATCACACACCAACGCCTCCCGCAGACAGTCACACGTCAGCATGAACTTCATTCACTCGAACAAACTCATATCCTGAATTGAAAGTCAATCTGAACGAAGAATATTCTTTTCAATAACTTCTGCTCTCCAGGTTCTTACAATTATATTATAAAATATAATATTTATGTCGTTACTATAATGATAGCCTTTTATGCAGTGGATACATTTTTTAACGTAAAATAAGAGATTAGTAGTTATGGGGTGTGAAAATAAATACAGTTGTTTTGTTCAGAGAAGAAATTTCTTTTCAACGACTTCATTTTCAAGCTGTACAATCGTATTTATATTACAGAAAAAGGTTATTAAGTGGCAATAAATAATTGCTCAGTCAATATACTTATATATATGTGATAAGAATAACGATAATTACAATGTTATAAGGGTAGAGTTGAAGTGGATAAATTACAAAATTATTAAAGATTGTTTTATAAGTGAATTTATATCAAAAAATTTTTAAAAAATTAGGAGTACGATTACGATAAGAATGAAGATGTGAAGTGAAGTGGAAAGAATTCAAATGGTAAAATAAAATAAAAACTAGAAAGAACATTACAATGACCAAGGTATAGAAAGGGGTTTGACAAAACGCTTTTGAACACATAATTTAGGTTCCTGTTCATGTATAGCTAAAGCCTCGGGTATGCATAAGTGAAGAAAACGTAAACTTTTGGATCGAATCGATTTTGCCATGTAGATAACTTTGAAAGATGAAGTTCTAGAACTGCGAAGTCGTCTATTTGTGATCACCTGTTAGAGTCTGGTCATTTAGCCCCACGTGATTCATCTTTCAAAGTTATCTACATGGCAAAATCGAATCGCTCGAAAAGTTTACGTTTTCTTCACTTATGCATAGCCGAGGCTTTAGCTATACATGAACAGAAATCTAAATTATGTGTTCAAAAACGTTTTGTCAAACCCCTTTCTATACCTTGGTCATGGTAATGTTCTTTCTAGTTTTCATTTTATTTTATTTTTATTATGTACTCGTCGCCAAATTATTGTTATGTACTGGTCGAGAATTTAATAGTCCTGACGCAAGAAAGACGGAAATCAGAAGACCACTAGGTTTGCGATGATACTTCTATTTTCCAAACACAAGGAGAACCAAAATATCACACAAGTGTGTGAGAGCAAAATATATATGAATGTCCGAGCAAGTGTGTGAACAATCAATAGACAGTCTTAACATGATTGGCTAATTATAATGGAGTATCGATCCATATATACATAGTAAAATATAGCAGACATGTCAACAAACACATATTATATATAATATAAGGGGAATATACATTGTTAAAGGAGACAGTTTCATCAAAGTGAAATGGTCACAGACTAAGAGAGCAACAGAAAGAGAGAGACCACCATATATATATATATATATATATATATATATATGGATACATATCAATTTTACCACTTGAATTCTTTCCACTTCGTACTCCTAATTTTTAAAATTTTTAGACAACACTTGACATTCTTGACATCAATTCACTTATAAAACAATCTTTAATAATTTTGTAATTTATCCACTTCAACTCTACCCTTATAACACTGTAATTATCGTTATTCTTATCACATGTATATATATATGTATATTGACTGAGCAATTATTTAGTGCCACTTAATAACCTTTTCCTGTAATATAAATACGATTGTACAGCTTGAAAATGAAGTCGTTGAAAAAAGATTTCCTCTCTGAACAAAAAAAACAGTGTTTCTATTTATGAATAAATGGGTATTTTTCGTGAAAATAAATAATCGTATTTGTGTGACCAACGTGCTAGGCTGAAATAGATTACAAAGTATTTCGGTGAAATGGGAGACAATGGTGGTGGTGATTAGTCATAATAGATTTGTAGAGTGTGGGGTAGGAAAATTGACAAGTCAGTTCAAGGTTATAAAAGGTGTCAGGTGAGTGAGTGAGTGAGTGACTAGTACAAAGTGGTCTGTATTACAGAGGAGGAGATAGTAAGACTGCAATCAGAGGTTCATAATGAAATAACGAATGTGTGAAATGAAACAAGTGGAGGCATGTATCGAGAAAGGAGATAATATCACTAATAATAAGTCCGGATAGTATAAATGGAAAATTCGATAGTATTGAGGGAATGTTTGCATGAAGGGCATAAATTATGACGGATAATACTAATAATAATAATAATTGTAATAAAAAGCAAAGGAAAAAAACCAAGAGGGTTAGGGGAGAACTCATATTGTTAAACAACACACATTGTCAGTGTACACATAATCAAAAAGGGAAGTATTACAATTAAAGATTAAACAAGGATAAAGGCAAACAATAAAGGTCAAAAATCAACATGTCATATGCAAGTGTCAAATTAATGAGACACAGTCTAGAAGATATACACATAATCATTACAAAGTTAGTTGAAATGTCTAAATAAGCATGAATATTATAAATAGATCGTTCAGGAGGCATTTTCTAAACAATCTGCCCATTACACTATGCTAGGGGTCTGTGGATGAAGTTTTACTGATGTTGAATAACATACTGTTATACAAGTAAGATGTTTCTCTTAAGCAACTTGTAAACAAGCTATGATGACTTCACCCTAGATAGGAGGGTTGAGAAAAGTTCCTTAAGGTCTGACGACAACGTTTTCATGTGCAAACAGTAACGAATAATACTTCTTCTAGGAAATCCTAAGCAAAAAACCACATGTGGAGTGACGCGTAAAATCCAGAAATACACAGGGTTAGTCTAGAATACACTACAATGTCATACTTAAAATAGTGGAATATAATATATTTTCAAGTATTGGTTTTGTAGGGATTTTGTTTGATTGCATGAATATAATATACTCAAACCCCAAATTGTGAGGTATCTGTGGCTGAATGCTGTTAAATGCAAATATGTGTCAAAGGCGATCCACGTGTTGATTAAACTGTTTGCGAATGTCAGACAAAGAATAAAGGGGTTGAAATAAACAGTAGTCAATAGAGGAGGGTATATAATTAAATAACTACCATACATCATCGCATGAAGTTATTTACAGTAGCAAAGTAAGAAGTACCAAATATAACTCATACTACTCGTAAGCAGTATAAGTTTTAACACAAAATAAAAAATAACAAGGGACAGATGTGAGAGGAATTAATGTGTGTGTAACGAGCATTAGGCATTTGTACGTCGGGTTCTTCTGTCACGTAAGACTAATTCTCTTTTCTGTTTAAGGTATTTCAAGAAAAAAATCAATTTCTGTGGCAAAATATACCGATTTATTCATGAATAAGAAAAAAGAACATGGTGATTCAGTGCAAAGTTCGATCTAACCAAAATCAGAGTTTACGGGGCGGTGTATTAACTTCAACACAATCGGGTGTCTATGGATAGAAAGGGAAGCCTTATCTACTCTATCAGTGTTATAGAATTCTACAAATCTTACATAGTCGACAGCAGTGGTATAACATTCTGAAGCAACAGACACAGCAGAAAGTTTTATTGAAAGGAACTTGAAGAAACAAATCTCTCGTAGCCAGGTCACATTGCTGACCGTCTGTCTACTATTTCATACGTTACTCAAGGTGATGCAAGGACTTCGGATAAGTTACATATTGAATCTCAAAGTGCTTTGAATACAGAAACCAATGTTTGTTTACCCTGACTGCATCCTGAAGATCAGATGCCTTGCCAAATAGGATTAGCAATAAGAAACTCTGGGAGCTAAGCGATCACGTACCTAATGCTCAGCAGTTAACTCCGTCCTCCTTTATGGCTGTGAGACCTGGTCAATGAGAGTGGAGGACATGAAAAGGCCGGCTAGCTGTCTTTGATCCTAAGTGCTTGCGTTCTATCGCCCATGTGAAGTGGTATAATAGGGTGACCAATATTGAGGTTAGACATAGGTCGAGTACTAGGTAAGGAAGGGAAATCAGTCGACAAGGCTGTGAAGTTACATCGACTGAGATGGTTAGGACATGTGATACACATGGAAGACTAGCCATCGCCTTCCTCGATAATGGGCAATGATAGCTGACTGACATAGGATGGATCAGGTTGGAAAACAGCTAGCTAGTGATGGTCGAACCAAAACATGCCTTCACAAGTCAATGAATTCCACAACAGTCACTTTAAGCCAGCCAGTCACGTAGGGAGGTGCAGACTTCCTGGTTGGAATCCTCGGAACAATAAACACCAGTGGCTGGAGGTAATTGATGATATGGCTCAAAATCGTTCTCAATAGCTGGCACAGATGTATCCACTCCTTGTGACATATAATATCCAATAAAATTCTATTGTTCTTCGATATTACTATTCCTTTTGACCCATATCTGTGTTTTGCATTTCTTCTTACTTTCTTTTCTAGCTTTGTATGCTATATGGAGTGTGGCGACTCGAACTGCTGCACATCGGTGCAAAGTTCTATGTTGAAACCAGTCAGTTAGTAATGCTTAACAAATATCCCGAAGAAAATGGAAATGGATAGGATGCGCGTTGAGGAGAACGTCGAATGAAATCGCACACCAGGCCATCGCTTTTGTGGTACCCGAGGGTAAAAACGGTTAGTTGGACTGCTATCCCAGGTTGACATGGATGAAATCGTATGAGCAGCAAATGAAAGATTGTGAGCTAAAGAGCACTGAGGGGAACAGGGTGAACTGGAAATGTGCTGTTGAAGCCTTATGTTTCACTCGAACCTGTTAAAATCCAATTAGTTATTAAGCTATGCTTTCACTTGAAAACACTAGTTAATGAACAAACAACATGCTTTCTGTTAACCTCATCACATTCTACATTTGTATGTGTATAATAACTAAAGATTTATCGGTATTTAGAGCACCAATCTTTGTTAGATAGTATCGAATCGCTAACATCAAAATTCCAAGTGGTATATGTCAATAGACTGTCAGTGGATTACATATCAAAACGTCGTACATGATTGATAATATGCATAAATATAACACTAAATTGAACAAATCAGATTTCAAAAGTACAGAACGAAAGTTGACACTCACAATGTATAAAGCAATTCAATATTTATAGATATCACAATACAAGAGAGCTTTCTAAGCATGTAACTGGTTTACACCATGAAAGTTGACTTCTCCTTGAAAATCCTGAAACATAAGAAGCAGTAAAGTTGCGTGACCTCAGATCCAAGAGGAAAACTATTTGAGACCAATCACACATGATCTGTTTGTAGTGGATTTTGGAGTATCCGTACGTAAATCTTACCGCCTAAGGCTAAGTTGGAATGAACGATTTTTGGGATTGACCTTTTCTGACGCGCCCCCCACCCACCCACTGTCCTCAGAGCAGAGGGGCTTAATATGTGGCTATCTGGTCATCTAAAGGAGACACCTTAGTGCTGTTACATTCTCCCATTCGCTGGTAGTACAACTTCATTCACTGACTCGCATCACAGTGTAAGCACTTTATAATCTGATGGCGACGGCTTTCAGTCTAACAGCTATCCAAACAACCTTCCTGGTATAATAGGACCTGTCAGAACATTTATTCCATACAATATGGCTTGGTGGGTCATTGTGATATGAAATCCTTATTACCATCCAGATATTTGGCTTGACAGGTGTTGAATCATTCTTATTACACGTATTTGCAGCTGATTCGATAAACAAAGCTTCCGTTGATTTCTTAATTTCCTCATATGGTCCTGTTTGTATGTAAGTATTTACCTTGTTCAAATAGTCTGATTTGTCTAATATTACTGTTGCATTTCCTGTGTCTGACTTCGTGATTACTATATCCTTGTTATTCCATGGTCGCCGTATGAAGCCGTTTCTAGGTGAGTCTAAATGGTTTAATTTAATGCCCAAAACTAACAACCCCAGTAGGATGTATGGTGTTGTTAAAGTTCATAAGTCACGATACCCCATTAGGCCTATAGTTGATTTTAGAAATTCACCTATTTATGAATTATCTAAATATTTAGCCATGGTATTAAATCTCCTTAAAAGTCACTCGAAATCTAGACTAACAAATTCTTACGAACTAAAACATAGATTAGATAATTCAAAATTAGATAATGAAGAGAAAATGGTTAGTTCTGATATTGTCAGTTTATATACACGTATACCAATAAATATAGCTATAGAAGCAGTCAGAAACGAACTCATTTCTGACCAAGAACTCGAACTTAGGACGAAATTGCCACTTGAGGACATAATGCTGGGAGTGCAACTATGCCTGACTTCCACAGTATTTAAATTCCATGGGAAAATATACAAACAAACTGAGGGAGTTGAAATGGGGTCACCAACATCCCCGGTTGTGGCAGATATATTCATGGATAGGTGGGAAAACATAGCGATTGAAACGTTCAGCCCCACTCACCATCGAAGTATGGTGGAGGTATGTAGATGACACATTCACTGTACTAGTGTGGTGAGAGCAGGCTGCTAGCCGATTGGTTGGCACTAATCTACGTTAAGGTCTAGGTCACTAATATGGGCCGTGAGAAAATATGAACAAGCCTGAGTCAACAACCAATCACAGCAAAGTTAACGTGGCAAAATATGATTCGCAGAGAGAACTCTATTTGTCAAGGAATCCCGAAACAACCAATCAGAAGCCTGCGTTTGTCTACCTAAACAACCAATCAGATGACTGCGCTTGTCTATAATAATGTAGTTGAAAGATGTATAAATACGTGTTGATTTTCATAATAAAACGATCTGTTGCTTCGCCCTTGTCTTCTGTTGTTACATTTGGTGTCGCTGCCTCCAGAAAATGAAGATCCCGTGGCCAGCTGCGTTTGAAGAAGGAGACATAAGGAGCTTCTTACGTGACTTCGAGGCTGTTGCTGAGCTGGTGGGTGTCAAGGAGCAGGCAGCGAAGGCAGTTGTCTTGGGGACGCTGTTGAGAGGCCGAGCGAAGGCTGCATATGACAGCGTAGACAGGTCAAATGGCACAGCGTCTTGGAAGAAATTGGTTGAACGACTAGTTTCCGAGTTTGACAGCGAAACAGACAGACAGCTAGCAATGCAGCAGTTCCGGTCAATGAAGCTTGGACCTGATGGAGACCCGCTAGTGTTGGCGGTGAAACTGACTAATCTACTTCGACGCGCACTTCCCACTTTAGATGAAGAATCAGAAGCGCAGTTACTGTCTTCCCAATTCATCGAGAGTGTCCCAGACCACATTTCTCAGCGATTACAACTGGTTAACGCAACGCAGCCGATGGATATTAGCGAGCTGGCGAAGGTGACCAGACAGCTGCTGAGCACAACGGTAGCCGCTATAGACCAACCAAAACCAAACGAGTATGAGCAGAAAATTGAAGCATTGCAGCGGGAAGTGGCGGCGTTAAAGTTGGCTGATAGAAAAGACCGGTGTTTTGAATGCGGTAAGCCGGGACACTGGAGAAGATACTGCCCAGAAAGGCGGAAAAGAAAAAATTTCAGACGGTATAATGCTTGTTCTTTCTTTCGTATGAACCTAGATTTAGTGGGGGCTATTGAGAAAGGCGCTCTGTATTCGAAGTTGCGAGTGAATGATCGAGAAGTAGTATGTTTGATAGATACAGGGGCGGCCGTGTCGTTAATAGATAAGAATTTATGTAAGAGTGTTAGCCCGTGTTCATTGACAGTACAAACAGTAGGCGGGTATGTGTTGCGTATAACGGGTAGATCGAACTGTACGGTCGTTGTTGGTGGCTGCGAGGTGACGTTTCCTTTCATTGTTGTACCCGAACTACAGCGAACGATATTAGGAGCGGATTTTCTGCGTGAGATTGGTGCCATAATCGACACGCAAGCGAACGTGGTGGTCACGAAATACGGGCATATCAACATGTATGAGACCAGCGAGATAGCAGCGATTAAGCTGCCGACGGTACACAATGTGACAGAGTTAATTAGTAAATACGATCATCTGTTCACTGGAGATGGCGACCCATACGGTTATTGCGATAAGGTGAATCATGAAATTCCGTTAAGTGATCCGAAAGTAAGGTCATTTACAACGCGAAGAGTTCCATGTCATCTGGAAGGCGAAGTGGAGCGACAAGTGCAAGAGATGTTAAAAGATGACATTATTGAGGAAGCTGATAGCCCGTACAACTCTCCAGTGCTGTTAGTAAAAAAAGCGAATGGGAAGTATAGATTCTGTGTTGATTTTCGACAGTTAAACAGTATGACAGAGTTAAGACCGTGTGCCATGCCAACAGTGGTAGAAACTTTAGATCGCCTACAAGGTGCGAATGTGTTTTCGGTTCTCGATCTTCGCTCAGGATACTGGCAGATACCGATAAAACAAGGTGATAGAGATAAGACGGCTTTCATCGTGGGTCAGACACAATATCGATTTAAACGCATGCCGTTTGGACTAGCAGGTGCACCGTTTACGTTCAGACGACTGATGAAGCTATTACTTAGGAACTTGAAAAACGTGGAGGTTTATGGTGATGATCTCGTCATATACAGTCAAAACGAAAACGATCACGTCAACCATGTAGAAGCCGTGCTGCGACGCATCGAAGAGTTTGGACTACGCGTCAACAAAACCAAGTCCCAGATAGCCAAAAAGAATGTTACTCTGTTGGGACATAAAGTGGGAAATGGTGAGATTAAACCACTGCCGGAGAAAATTTTGACGATTAAAACGATTCCAGCCCCGAATTCAAAGAGAAAACTGAGACAATTCTTGGGTAGAGCAGCGTTTTATAGCCGCTTCGTGAAGAACTTCAATGAGATAGCAGCCCCTCTATACAGGCTACTAGGTGAGCCAAAGTTTGTTTGGTCGGAAGAATCGCAGAGGACATTCGACAGAATTAAACAGCTGCTCGACCACCAACAAATGACGCTAAAACTACCTGTGCCAGGAAGACAGTTCACAGTGTGCACAGATGCCAGTGACTACGCTATAGGTGCGGTCCTAAGACAGGACGAGGGAATCGTTGAGTATGCCAGTAGGGTTTTGACACTCGCAGAGAGAAAGTATTCAACGATAGAAAAAGAATGTTTAGCAATGGTATGGGCAGTCGACAAATGGAGACCTTATTTACTCGGCCGGCGGTTCCACATCGAAACTGATCATAAGCCGCTACAATTTTTGAAGACAGCGAGAGACCCACGGGGGAAGTTGTCACGGTGGATGTTGCGTCTTCAGGAGTACGATTTTACGATCTCACACGTTCCTGGAAGTGAAAATGTCTTGGCAGATTTGTTATCGAGACCAGAAGATGAGTCTGAGTTGCCCGAGGTCGCTTACGGAGTGCATGCAGTAGAACAAGACCCACTAAGACTTGCACGTAGGCAGAGGTTGGACGATACGCTGAATACAGTAATACAGGTGATCACCAACGGAATAGAAGTGGATCAAACTACGGCGAGTAAGGAGCTAACCACACTACTCAGACAGAGGGATCGACTCAGAGTGAATGCCTACGGGACTCTGACCTGGCGAGAGAACGACGGAAGCTGGCTGGCTGTCATACCTCAATCGTCGCGCCACGACATGATAGAAGAATGTCACCAGCTAGCGCATACAGGCGTGGCCAGAACGACCGATCTCCTAAGACAAAGTATGTACTGGCCAGGTATGAGAGAAGACGTAGCAAGATACGTACTTGGATGTCCACGGTGCCAGCTGATGAAAGGTGACCGGTGTATACGACCACCACTTCAGTCGATTCCAGTTACCGCGATAGGTGACTTGTGGTCCGTAGATGTCATGGGTCCATTTCCTCAGACATCCAATGGTAATCAGTACCTCTTGGTGATGACGGAACACGCGACACGATGGGTAGACGCCGTAGCAATCCCAGACCAACGTGCAAGAACCGTGACAGATGCAGTAGTTAGACACATTGTTGCAGACCACGGCGTACCGAAGACAATACTGACAGACCAAGGTCCCTGTTTCGAGAGTGAAGAGTTTACTTCCCGTTTGCAACAGCTGGGCATCAAGAGGATCAGAACGACCCCATACCATCCACAAACGAATGGCCTAACGGAGAGAAACAACCGTACACTGAAGGAGTGGCTGGCCTCGAAGGGCGGGAACTGGGAAACGGAGCTTCCACTGATTTTACTAACACATCGCGCTACCACTCAGGAAACAACGAAGAAGTCACCCTTCCAACTGATGTATGGTAGAAAACCACGATTACCGGTACACAATGAGACCTGGCCCATGCACCAAAAGTGGAGTACGACGAAATTAAAAGCAGAGAGGAAAGAGGCAGTCAAGAATGTAATACGGAAGCAGCGCAGTGATGTCATGAAGTCTCAGATGAAAGAAAGGACGCAGTGCATTACCTTTGCAGTCGGGGACCAAGTGAAGTGTAGAGACAGGAGATATACAGTTGGAGGCGGGCTAGGTTCACGGAAACTCCTTCCAAAGTGGGAAGGACCATACACAATCACAAAAAGACGGGGTCAAGTATATACCATCCGAAGAGGTGATAAACAGAAACGAGTTAACGCCAGTCAGCTCCAAAGATGGGTACAGTGGGACAAGCCGGTCAGTAACAATCCTCAACTAGAGGATGTAGCACCCAGAAGGTCGGAACGTCTGCGCACGAAGCTATTTGACGGGGGGACGAGTGTGGTGAGAGCAGGCTGCTAGCCGATTGGTTGGCACTAATCTACGTTAAGGTCTAGGTCACTAATATGGGCCGTGAGAAAATATGAACAAGCCTGAGTCAACAACCAATCACAGCAAAGTTAACGTGGCAAAATATGATTCGCAGAGAGAACTCTATTTGTCAAGGAATCCCGAAACAACCAATCAGAAGCCTGCGTTTGTCTACCTAAACAACCAATCAGATGACTGCGCTTGTCTATAATAATGTAGTTGAAAGATGTATAAATACGTGTTGATTTTCATAATAAAACGATCTGTTGCTTCGCCCTTGTCTTCTGTTGTTACACTAGGAACACAGGATATAGACAGATTTTTCGAACACATTAACTCAAAGGTGAACGTCGGTGGTATAGCAGTTAGAACGCTCGCCGACCATGCACATAGTTCGGGGTTCGATCCCGGACCGACGCACTTCTTTACCTCACTTAGCCAGAAATAATGCTCGTAAAGAGGTAAGGTTGGGCATGAGGCTAGCAACCCCAAACTGTAAAATAAACACTGCTACAGAAACTCCAAGCCACTAGCTTGGAGCACTATGTTCCACTGTGGAACTTGAGGGAAAATAAAAAAAAATCAAAGGTGGAGGCAATTCAATTCACTTATGAATTGGAAAGTCAAGAAGGGGATGTTATGTACTGGTCGAGAATTTAATAGTTCTGACGCAAGAAAGACGGAAATCAGAAGACCACTAGGTTTGCGATGATATTTCTATTTTCAAAAACACAAGGAGAATCAAAAATGTCACACAAGTGTGTGAGAGCAAAATATATATGAATGTCCGAACAAGTGTGTGAACAGAAGTATGTGAGCGAATATTCAAAATGAACAAATCAGTAGACAGTCTTAACATGATTGGCTAATTATAATGGAATATCGATCCATATATACATAGCAAAATATATCAGACTGTCAAACAAACACACCTATTATATGGATACATATCAGGGGAGCTTCAAATGTTAGATTGTAGCGTAAAAAGTAAAGAAGATGGGAAGTTAAGCAATAGTGTGTTTACAGGAAACGCACACATTCAAACAGATATCTGGACTTCCGAACATCCCATCCTATGTCGGTGAAAAAAGGATTGGTGAACTGTTTAAATGACAGAGCACAAAAACTAAGTTGTACCAAAGAAAATCTAGGACAGGAAGTGATACACATAAAAGAAGCCTTGAAACTTAATAATTTCCCTGATAAATTAGTCAGGAAATATGTAAGGAAATGTAAAAATAAAATAAATTATGATAGTAGCGATAGTGATAATAATAATGATAACAGTAGTAATGATAATAATAATAATATTAATGGCGACACCAACAATGAGGAATCTAAATCATCATTAGTAATTCCATACAAGGAAGGGACCTCGAAAACCTTACGCAGAATTCTTAACAGGGCAGGAATAAAAGTGGTTGGCATTCAAACCCAAAAACTCAATTAGAAACAAGCTTTGTCGGTTAAAGGATCCTATGGAGCCCACTAAACAAAACGATTTAGTTTATCTAATACGCTGCTGGAATGATTGTCAGGTCAAATACATGGATAAAAGTAGTAGAACGGGGTCAATCATACTAGTGGAGCACAAAAATCTAGCAAAATCTAGGTTAGTTGACTCAAATAAGAAAAGAAATTTAGAGAATAGTTCAGCTATACCACTCACTACATGTAATTACACACAGCCATACAATAGGACGGTTGGGATAAGATGACAGTTTTAAAATCTAATGTCACAGGGTGGAGGGAGAGATTGATAACAGAAGCTTTGTTCATCGAATCAACTGCAAGCCGACACGTGCAACAGGGGAGATTCAACACCTGTCTAGCCAGATATTTGGAAAATTCTACTACCCCAACGACGACAAATAAGAGAGAACAAGGAAAACTATAAAACTCAAGTTTCGAAGTCGTGTGGTGATAACTGATATGATTATGAACAAGACTTGATTGTGTTCGAAACATCATCCAGTAAATAATACTGTCTCTCCACTGTGCGATACATCTAATAAACAAACTAATATGCGATGAGTAAATTAAAAGGAAGTCAATCTAAAGCCCAATAGACATGTGTTAAATAGATGACCGGAAAATGAAGTACACTAGGAAATGCAAATACGTGATTATAATATGATGGAAACAGGATGAGTGGAAATTTCCCTCTCTTTCATGTTCCATAGTGAATTCAATATTGATATATGCGTGATTGACTAATCTGAGTAAGTGGGAAGCATGACCTTCATTGTTGCAAACTAAAAAATATGGCATCGACATTTCGACACTAAGAAGTTGTTTCATCGATTGGGTGGATGGAGTTCTGTATGCAGTGCAAACATTTTTCACCTGAGATTATGATTTCTGTGAATTCATGATATACAACGCAATTGGCATCCTAGTTTCGATCGCCAATGTGACTGTTGATGAATGTTGTTGTGGAGTCACGAAACAAACATCCAGTACTCACTGGTTTTCGATCATTCTCATCTAATTGGTATCGAAAATCAGCATCATTATATTGCTCATAATATCTCTTGTTCACTTTGGTTTAATCTATTAAATTATGACCTTCTGATGGTATTATTTACTCTTGCGAGTATTTGAAGTGTTTACAACGTGGTGACTCTCCAGTTTTTACTAAACTTGAGAAAAAGCATAATCGTGATTGGCGGCGTATTACAATACATGAGGTGACTGTTGCTGTACTGTGTTCTCGGGTCTCAGAATGTACTCCTCATCACTTTACAACTGGTTTTCAACCAACTGTCGTGTGTGTCATGACAGAGACAAGGAAAAAGTATCGAGATAGATTGGTTTGCGTTTCAACTCAGATAGCATTGTATCTCATGATGTACTGTCACTTAACTAAGACGAACCAGACTTCCAGTACTCTCAGTTTGTCCAATGACTTTCTAACTGATATCAACTCATGATTGAGTCTGTAACCAATGAAATCCCTGCAGACCCCCACTTGATAAATCTTATTGTAGCTTAAAAATCCCTGTTGAGTCATATGAAAAAGAGAAGACGTTCAGCAAAGAGATTCTTTTCGACGGCGAATTCATTCACATAGCTGTACAATCGGATTTATATGTAATTATTTGTGTGTGTGTGTGTGTACATAAAGTTTGTCAAGTTTAGATAATTGATCAGATAATAGAAGAATGATCTAATATAGAAACAAGGTTAATTAGACATCAACTAAAGTAAGATTGAGTTAGTAAGTTAGATGACGTAATATAGTTGACTAAAATGTTTCAACTTAGGTCAGGATAGCAACAGAGGTAATTACAGGTAGAGACTAAGCAGAAGTGGGGTAGAGAATAATGCCATTTAAATTAAGACTGAAATTGAACAAATAAATTGCATGACGTAACATGAATGTCAGTGGTAGTGAGGTGTAGAAATTAAATCGGGTGGGGATAGAGAACAAAAAAGTTGAAGATGTAAAATATTACAATTGAGAAGACAAAATAATACTAATGAAGAGACAGAAAAAAAGATTAGGTAGAATTTACTTGTCGGGTAATAACATAGATTACGTCTATTGCAAGTGTATTGATTGAACGAACTTTTTCTGTATGCAGAGTTCAGGGCTTAGCAAATGAATCGCCATTGCTTCTGAAGTTTGAAGAAGTCTGATTAGTACACCCTTAGGAAGACTACTTCTTACTCTGTAGACTACTTCGAAGTTTGTTTGGGGTGCAGCTAGGTGTCCGGATTCTATCAGATATTCTACGATGCAGCTGCGGGGACATCGTTCCTCTCCCTTGTAAAACCATGTTGGTAAGTGTTCGGTGATACATTTGGAAAGCGAACGCTAGTTTCGGCCGACATACCTAACTCCACACGAGTAGGTGGATTGATAAATATACATTGATGAGACCAACAGTGGTAGCTTATCCTTCACGTCCACATGAATCATAGGTTTTGTGGAGAATGTTAGTCGTAGTTCAGCTGCGAAGAAGGTCTTCTTAAGTGAACGCGACAGTCGATTTTTTAGTGTTTCAGCAGACATATCTCGAATGAATTGATGTTTCGTGTAGAGTAGTTTTTTCGGGACACAAATAACGGGGCATGACAAATAGTAGGAAAACATGGACAAATTTTGGTTATATGGCATAATCTTTACAATTGTGAACATTATCTGACTAAATTTTAGCCAATGTCCCGCCGTTTATGACCACTCAATGAACAATATTTCCCAACAATTTCAATCAATATTTCCCCAGTATTTACGCACTACTCTCCCACTTTAACTATTATTTCAGCAATATTTCCCCTTTTAAACATTAATTTTCCCTTTTTTTGCGCCGATTTCTGCCCGAATGGCAAACTCTACACATCACATAAACACTGTCCAGAATTAATCTGTTGTGCTTACTAGATTATCCAGAATACAATCAATAATGAAAATGATTATTAATTCATCATTAAACCTTGAACAAAACATTCACGTTGTTCTAAATAGTATAAAAATTCCTTACAAAAATCATTCACTGTACAAGACGGTTGGGTCGCTGTCGGCGTTCTTGTTGCTCCTCCTTGAACTTCTAGAGATGATTTCAGCAGATGTAAAATTTTCTCACGATCGCACTTTATGTTGTCTAACAGAAGTGTATAAATCCTATTTAATACTGGTTGAATAGTTGTTGAGATCAAATCTTCTGAGATGTTGAAGATGTCATCAAGAGATCGGTGATTCTGCTTACTAATATTATCATTATTATTATGATTATCAGTAGTAGTACCAGTGATAAATGTTGTATACATTAAGAATAATATTAAACTTAGATAATACGATGAGTTATGCGAATCAACACTGTTGGATACATAAACAGATCTCCATAGAATGTCGTCTTGAATCGATGAAGTTTTCGGCTGAGGAAGGTGTAATTTAGCAAGAATTAAGTAGAAATATTCACGCATCATAATGACAATATCCGATTGTTGGTCACCTTCTGATTTATATTCACTTCTCTGGGAAGTGGATGGCGACGGATGACTGCTAGACACTGAAGAGAAGGAAGTAGTTGTAGAAGTGGAAGCAGCAGCAGTTGTTGTTGTTGTTGAAGGTAGAGGACGAGGAGGAGGAGGAGGAATGACAGATGGAGGATATGTTGTCACTTTTATTTCACTATATAACTGAATAAATAAGTTTATGAGAAAACAAGAACTTAAATAAATGACATCATTAGTAGTAGTAGTAGTAGTAGCATTCGTTTCCAAATAAGGAAGACTGAATCCATATTCAGTGAATAGCGTTAAATTGTCATGTGGACCATAATTGATAAAAACCTATAGAATTAGTGAACAGACGGAAGAGACAGAAAGACCAAATTAGAATACGTTTTCAAGGTACGTCAAAACTTCGTATTATCATCACTGTCACCATCAACACTTTTGAGATGTTAACTTATAAAAGTTAGATATATGCATTTTAGAGATAAATAGACAATATTTTATGGTGAGAATATGAAGTAAAGTGTGAATCGACGTCTCAGTGGTAGGCTGCTTGTCAACCAAGCCTCATGTGATCCGGGATTCGATTTTCCCTGTTGGCGATGTACTCCTGAAATTCGCCTAATTCACTAACCAGTAGTAAGTCAGAGGAAAGTTTGTGTGTGTGTGAGACTAGCAACTACACCCCGTAAAAGAGAACAACATCTTGTGCCACTGCTACTATAACTTCAAAGTGCAAATCTTGAAGCCCAATGTTCCAATATGAACACGTTCTATCTCCCGTGTGAAGTGGTATAGTAGGGTAGGCAATACTGAGGTTAGGCATCAGTCGAGTGCTAGGTAAGGCGGGGAAATCAATCGATGAAGTTACATCGAATATGATGGTTAGGACATGTGTGACGCATGCACGACTAGCCATCGCCTTCCTCGATAATGGGCAATGATAGCTGACTGACATAGGGTGGATCAGGTTGGAAAAGAGCTAGCTAGTGGTGGTCAAATCAAAACATGGCTTCATCAGTCAATGAAATCCACAACAGTCAGTTTAAGCCAGGCAGCCAAGTAGAGAGGTGTAGACTTCCTGTTTGGGGTCCTCGGGATGGTAAAACCGATGGCTGGAGACAATCGGTGATATGGCTCAAAATCGTTCGCACATGCATTCACTGCGTGTGACTTATAAATTTAAATGAAACTGTATTGTTCTTGGATATTATCATTCTTTTTACTTCGTATCTCTGTTTACTGTCTGTATTTTGCGTTTCTTTTTACTTTCTTCTCTTGTTTTGTGTGCTAAATGGAGTGTGACGACCCGAACTGCTGCACATCGGTGCAAAGTTCTATGTTGAAAACAGACAGACAAAGATGAAAGAGAGAGAGAGAGAAATGCACTAAATTCAATTCATATTTCAGGATAGAAATTTGCACAAAATCACCACTGCGTTTCAAGTCGACACACTCTATGATGAAAGCACTCAAATTTAGAAGGCGAAATAAGATGGAGGGTAATGAGAATTTAATGTATCTGAAAGATACTAAAGGTTGAACTGTGGCGTGTGTAGCTGACAAGATTCATAAGAATATCACAAATATCGATTTACATACGTACATTATCTGCAAGAATATAGAATAGAATAGTGGAGATATGTTGGGGATTTAATGGTGAAGATGAAAAATGAACACCAGTTCTTCTCCAATCACTGAAGTTAAGCAATGTTGGGCCCAGTTAGTACTTGTATAGGTGACCAGCTGGGAACAGCGGGTATAGCTGGCTTTTATTTGCTCAATGAGATGGAAACAGACTGAACAATGTAGAAAACGAATGGTCAAATTAATGCTTACAGATGTACACTATCGGATCAAGAAATATCAACAAATAATGGATATCCAAAAGGGAGAAAGAAGTAGACAAGACACTCAGAGCTAGAAACACCTTTCAACGTTGATCACTATGATTACAGCGTTAAGTAGAAGACACAGAAAACAAAGACGAAAAGTTCTTAAAACAACAACTGAACAATACACTAATTGACTGTGTAGTCGACTTATCAAAGTAATCACTATCGAAAATGGAAGAACAACTGCTCCTTGACGAATTTAACTACAACAGTGAGGATGATTCAAAAACTGATTTTTTCGGTCTCCTTGAATCATCACTCAAATCACCAGAGTTAAATGCAGAAACACAAGAGGAGATGTGCATAACAGTTGAACATAAAAACACAACACATACAACTTAACTCTCAAGAACTTAAAAATAGGAATTATTCGACACAAATATCTATGATTCCAATAAGGTAGGTACAGTTCAGATTTTCGTTTACATCTTCGCTCCTGAACACGCACGTACGTAGTGCTTCGAGCACCGAAGTACCCACATTTAATTTCTGTCCCCTTATATATGGCATGTGCTACTGACAAGACGTCAAAGAGAGGAAATGAACCAACGGTGCAACGAGACACGAAAAGACAAAGAAACACAATACGAAGGACAGAAGTAGCACAGAACGCACACCTGATATCTATGGTCGGCCTGCAAAATTTGGGCTGCTGATATTACAAGCTGAAAATTCCATACTTGTACCAAAAATGCAAAGTGGAATCAAACTGTAATAAAAAATGACGATTTTAACGTATGGTAAACTTAATTTCTCTACATGTGTACATCAAACTGCAAATAAACATCGCATTACTATCTATTCTTGTCTTCTGTCATCATATTTGGTGCCGCTTTCTCCAGAGAATGAAGATCCCATGGCCTACTACATTCGAAGAAGAAGACGCACGGAACTTCTTGCAGGACTTCAGTGCCGTCGCCGAGCATCAAGGATCCGAAGGTGGTTGTTCTGGGGACCCTACTGGGCGATTATGTAGTAAAGAAACCTGGAAGATGTTGGTTGAACGATTAGAGAAGGAGTTCGACGACACGACAGACAGAAAGCTGACAATGCAGAACTCCCGTACCGCGAAGCTAGGACCTGACTGAGACTCGTTATTGTCGGCACTAAAGCTGACCAAATCTATTTCGTCGCACACTCCCCACACTGGATGACGAGTCAGCGTTGCAGTTACCGACTTTCCAGTTCATCGAGAGTGTTTCAGACCACATTTCTCAGCAATTACAATTAGTTAATGCTTTACAACCCGTGGACATTGGTCAGCTAGCAAAGGTGACCAGACAGCCGTTGAGCGAAACGGCAGGCGCAATAGCCACCAAAAATGAACCAATAGGAACGAGAAATGGCAGATTTGCAGCAGGAAGTAGGGGTGCTAAGAATGAGCGTCAGAAGAGACAAGCGTCCTGAATGTGGCAAAATAGGACAGTGGAGGAAATACTGCTCTTGAAAAGACAGTAAAAGAAAAACCTTAAGCAATATAATGTGTGTTCTTTCTTCTCGCTATAAGACTACAACTAATGGCTGCGATCGCGATGGGGGCAATGTATTCTAGGTTTTGAGTTAATGAGAGAGATTTTGTATGTTTAGTAGATACAGGGGCGGTAATCTCACTTGTAGACGCAAATCTATGTAGAATGTCAGACCGTATTCATTAGAACTCCAGACAGTAGGGGGCCTGGCGTTAAAAGTCATACGCACTTTCAATTGCAGCGTTCATACTGGAATTCGCAAATTAACGTTTCCATTCATTGTTGTGCGTCAGTTACGGAGAACAAAACTGGCAGTTGATTATCTAAGAGAAAGTGCCGTAATTAACACGGTGTAAGCGACCGGAAATACAAGGCACAGATCTAATTGTATGCATGAGTACAGTGAGATAGCAGGAACAGAAACGGCAAAAATGTAGAAGATAACCATGTTAGTTTGAAAATACAATCATCTTCCGTGCTGTGCTAATTCTGTCCTTCGTAGTGTGTTTACTTGTCTTCTTTTCGTGTCTCCCGTGTTTCGCCGACATACTGGTTCATTTCCTCTCCTTGACGTCATATCTATTTCTCGGTTATTTGATATTTTTGTATGGCAGTTAAGGTCTTTGTACACACTACTGATACGTCTTGTGACGCCATATATATATATATATATATATATATATATATATATATATATATATACTTAAGCCTGAGTTCTATTAGCCAGCAGGGTAGCAAATGACAGCATTCAATCATTTTCATGATGTAATCACTAGGTCTAGTAGACAGTGAATGCTTTTGGTATTTGACAAGATGGATGCTGAGTTTATCTCTCTTCAAATTGGAACACTAACACTCACTGTGGATATGCAGGTAAATCCAGCTGAAACATTCTCAAATAGTATGTGGTGAGAGCAGTCTGCTAGCCAAAATTGGTAGACAGCAATTTACGTCAATGTTTACATCCCAAATCTTGGTCATGAGAAAAAAACAAGGTCAAAGACTAACCCAATAACCAGTCACAGCAGACTTTGTGTGGGTGGACATGATTAGCGGATATATATCACCGGACTGTCTAAGAAACGGCCACAAAGCGACGACAGAATGACCTTCGGCAGGAAAACAACCAATCAGAAGACGTTACCTCTCTGCTAACAATAAGGCTAATAATAATGTACATAAAAATCTATAAATATCTCTTGATTTCCTCAATAAACGATCTGTTGTGTGGTCCCTTTTATTCTGTTTTTACAAGTAGACAAATAACACGCCTATCAAGGATTCCTCTACAGATCATTAGCCATAATATCAAGTAAATAATACACCATCTTTGCACACAAAATATAAACATTCACCTGTTCATTTTCAGAAACTTCTTGATCTAAATATAATTCCAATGTATTAGTATCGTTTGATAAAACCAACCTAGTGTTAGTAGCAATATTTGGATTATGATTGAAAAAATCAGAAAATGGTATTAGAGCAATTGTATGTGCCCCATCATTATTATTATCAGTATTAGTAGTAGTAGAAGTAGTATCATCTTTCAGTTGAATAATATTCTCAGTAGTCATATTCAAATGACGCTCTCCATTTTGTGAATAAGATTTAAAAAAGGCTTGAAAAATTGTTGAATATTTAAGATTGACTCTTGTTTCATTGGACATGAAACACACCGAGAATTGGCAGTAAACCATGCCCATAGAAATTCATTCGACGGTGTATCGCTTGTATGCTCATTTTGATTAGAAATATGACACAACAGAGGTTTAATATTATGCCATGATTTTGTTACGCGTCTTAATATATTTCTAAAGGCCATATTGATATCATAGGAATGAAAATAAAGCTAAGAGTTTGCTGTGCAAGTCTCAGTGGATATACCACTGTTATTATAATCAGTAGACGATAGAATATATGATACAGGATTAGGATGACGATTTGGTAGAACATTGATATACGGTGACCAAATATTCTGTATAAAACAATCTCTTTGCGCACTACTTGAATACTTACAATGATAGATAAATGTGACAAGAATATCAAATGAATTTAACTGGATTTTGTAGTCGTGTTTAAACTCTTTCGTAAGAAAACATTGACATGTATTCAGAAGAAAAGTGCATCTTAATGGAGTGAGAATATAACGTAGATCCTTCAGTGGGATAGAGTAAATACACTGATTAGCATTGATATTACAACAAGCAATTAGACCACGTTGGCCTGATTTTAAATTTGTAGCAAATTTCAAGAAATTTCTTCTAGGATGAATTGTGGAATAGGCAGATGAAGGGTTTGACAGCCAGTTGTCGAATTCTTTCAGTGATTTTTCATTATCGTCAGTGTTATCACCATTATCATGACTGTTTGATTTGTAATCGGCAATTTGTGAGGTGAGGCAGAGAAACGAAGGGAAACAGTCAAACCAAGAAAACAATGAAATGTGAGATTTAGGAAATTAACTGCCGAAAACTGTGTGGGCAGCTAGAACAGACAGGAATATTATGGGTTTCCAGACCGTAGGTGTTACGAACTTCCTGGAATAATTTGAGCGCCGAGTCAGATTGATTCATTATAAATTATATATAAACATAAAATAATATAAAAAAATATTATAAAAAATATAGAAAAAAACAACTTTCTAACGGAAATTAACTTAATCTCAGAATATATTGAGTTTACTAATGAAATAGAATCGGCTGAGGGAACTCTAAACTTTCTTGATTGTCTTGTAAATAGACAAACTGACGAGAAACTAAAGTTTACCATATACAGAAAGCCGACACATTCCAATAAGTATTTGAATTTCCAATCAGATCATCCAATAGGAATGAAAGTCTCAGTAGCTTTAAATCTCTTTAACAGAGCTAGAAACATTATAACTGATAATGACGATATGGAGAAAGAGATAACCAATATAAAACAGATTTTGATTGGAAATGGCTATCCTGAAAAGCTACTTGATAATATCATCAATAGAAAGGAGCATAGAGAAAAACAAAAAGTTAAAAAATCCTGGCTATCGACGATAGCCATTTCATATCGAAAAGACACAGCTGAACAACTTCAAAGATTATTTGCTGCATATAATATTAAAGTCTGTGTCAAACCTTCTAATTGTCTAGAGAAAGCTTTAGTGCATGTCAAAGATATAGTTCCCAAAATGTCACAAAGTAATTGTGTCTACAAGATAAAGTGTTCAGAATGTGAGGCATGCTATATAGGGAAGAGCAGTAGGCAGGTGAATGTTAGAGTGAATGAACATAGACTATACACGAAACGTCCACCTAGAAATCAAGTAGAATTAAAAAGTCTAGAAAAAAGATCGGCTATAGCAATGCATGCGATAGACAGTAGACATAAGATTGATTTCGACAATGTCGAAATTCTTGGAAGAGGATTTCATTCACATAAAGAAAGATTGACTTCGGAAGTCTTCCACACTTTAACCACATAGAATGCAGTGAATAGGAAAGAAGGGATAGACTTATCACCTATATGGGAAACTCTTATGAAGGAAGACAAATGAAAAAACAACAAACACTCTATGAGCCTCCATGACCTTTTAAAACACGTAGTGACACGTTTATCACATATGAATTCACGTATTTTCCATACGACAAATAACATACATACACACACATACAAATCTAATCTTTACAAATCAACTATAGAAGAGTAAACACAACAACAATTTGACATTAGTCATTACAAACATATGTGATTACTTGGATTTTTTTTTTGATTTTCCCGTCGATTGATTGGACCGAAGTGCTCGGTCTCAGGTTGACATGTCGGCTTCTTGTGCAGATGCTTCGACGATGTCTGGGCATTTAGTTAGGATACAATTGGTGGATGGTGACTAGCAGTGGAATCCAGGATGCGCATTTCGTCCTATTTGGGACTCGTCAGCTGGATGTACCTGCATTTCTCAGTGAGTGATGATGTTCCCACCGAGGCTCGAACTCAATACCCATAGTTTCGAACGCCAAAGCGTTATCCACTAGACCACTTGGGCCACGAGAGCCACCTCTTGTGCAACGGGTCATATTAGTTATTGAATTGGATTTTTTTTGGATTTTCCCGTCGATTGATTGGACCGAAGTGCTCGGTCTCAGGTTGACATGTCGGCTTCTTGTGCAGATGCTTCGATGTGATTAAATCCTCCATGCAATCAAACAAAATCCCTACAAAACCAATGCTTGAAAATGCAGGTACATCCAGATGACGAGTCCCAAATAGGACGAAATGCGCATCCTGGATTCCACTGCTAGCCACCATCCACCAATTGTATATGTGATGACTGCTTACATATTTCTGTTGGTAAAAAATGTCTATGGACAAATGACCTTCAAATAAAATGACTTCAGTTTATGTAAAAAATTTTGACTATATATTTTGATGATTAATTATAATCCGAATAAATCTGCTGAAGAAGTTGTGGCTTACACGGCGAAACGTTCAGAAAAATCTTGTTTTGATTTTCTTAACACGCTGGGATTAATTTAAATAATCTATAACAAACAGGAATATGTTTAACCGATAAGAAGACTCTAAAAGAGTTGGACTTTACCGACAACATACGTCTGGTGTCATACAGTTTCGAATATCTACTGGCTGAAGAGGCTGACAGCGAAGACAGAAATCCAGGTGAACATAGAGAAGTCGGAGGTGATGCAGATAATCAACCAACAGCACCAATCACTATCGACTGAATAAATTTAGAAGACTTCGCGTCTTTCACTCATCTACGAAACATCGTTTCAACTACATGCAGACGGTACTGATGGGGATGTCATAGCTAGACAGAATCCACAGCTTCACCGCTCTGAAATCAGACTGGAAATCTACTGCAGTCAGCAGCATAAACAACACGAAGGTTCAGATTTTCAACACCAATCTTAAGACAGTCAGTCACTTCTTCTGTATGCGTCAGAAGCATGGCTTACGCGTTATGGAAAGCATTTCTAACAGCCATATGCACACTTTTATCAACAGCTTCCCACTTCCATGGCTGCATATTGAAGATGAACTGACTGGCCAGAAAGAATCGGGAACAACAAACTCTGGGAAGGGGCCAATCAATAACCTATTGGTCTACAAATATTCCATTCCAAAGAAAATGGAGATAGATAGGACGCAAGCTGAGGAGACCGTCGAATGACATATCGCGCCAGGCAAAACCTAAAGTGGAAACTGAATGGGAGACAACGAGTTGGGTGTCGATCCGAGAGTACATGAGACATTGTGGGCGATCGAGGGGCTAGCTAACGAGGACTGCAGAGGACAGGACGAAGTGAAGATGTGCTGTTGAAGCCCTATGTACCACTCGGGACTCAAGGGAACAATAAAGAAAATATAAATACAATGTCCAAGTGACAAATACTTGTGACCAGCCTATTTGAAATAGTGTTTTGATTTATGTCCATATGAAGAACTTAAATTCGGCCTACTTTCTCAGCTACACTCCTCACAACAGAGAGGCCACGTAGCTGCTCGTCTTATGCTATATCCCTACTTTCCAGGAATGCGATCCTGCCCTCCAACGCTAAACATACTATAAACAATTTACACTAGGTTGGAAACTGCTTTTAGACTAATCGCTATTTAAACAACCTTTGTGGCACAGTAGCACCTGCAGGAACATTCGCTTCAGTCAATATAGCTTATTAGGTGACTATAACATGTGAATCTGACCACCAAATCAGAGTAGCGGCTATCGGTTGGACTGCAGATCAAAGAATTGCGAAAGTTGACCCACCTACTGAGACATGAGACAAACACTTAGTTCCACTGACATGCATGTAAAAAACTGTTGACAAATTGATATACAAGTTTATATCGTGGTAGACAACAATCTACGTCAATGTTTGCGTCCCGAATCGGGGTCAGGAGAGAAGACAAGAACAAAGACTAGCATTGAGGAAATCAACAACCAATCACAACAGACTTAGAGATTCGCAGATATATCAACGGACTGTCTATGAAACGGCCACAAAGAGATGACAGACTAATCTTCAGCAGAAAAACAACTAATCAGAAGACGTTGTTTCTCTAGTAACATTAACGAATAATAATGTAAATAAAAAAATATAAATATGTCTTGATTTTTTCAGTAAGCGGTCTGTTTGTTTACAGGATTTCATTATGAGCTGACATCAGTTAGAGAACCGTTGGAAAACCTGGGAGTACTGGACAGCTGTTTCGTCCTAGTTTGGGGCTCTTCAGCAGTACGCACCTACCACAGGGGTTCGAACCCAGGATAAGCCTGGGAACAAATTGAAATAATAGTTTTCTGTGGCTGAAAATGAAAAACACTGAAGGGAATGAGGAGAGAAAAGGGAGAACCACGAAGTTTGTGGAGTCCTCAAAAATAAACTTATCCAAATTTTACTACTATGTAAATAATGAACATATTGTACACTACTTTGTTTTAACCATAAACTCTGTACTTTGAACTTTACCTCGGGTTTTGAATAAATATATAGTTCTGCCTTCGACTCTCCGTCTTCTCCACCATCTCAACTGCCGTCGATCAATTTTAATCACCTGCTTTCTATCTCAAATTTTTGCAGGAGCACCGTAGTTCTTCCTACGTACTTTGGTCGACCTCCGGCAACGTCAACATTGGAGAATTAGTACTGGAGCAGTCTTCCCGCAGCACCTGGAGTCTATAACGTTTATTGTGGACTTTGGATCTTTGTAAACCCAAGTAACCAAACTTTAATACATTCTTCCCGTAACTAAACTGATTTGGTACTTTATTTTCTATTTGAATTTGGGTAACTAAGCTAACAGAGTAAAAGGTCCACCACAATAATTGGTGAGCCCGTTTCGAACCTTTTTTTATGGTTAACCCGTTTTCGAACCTTTTTGTTTCGATAGTTAACTCGTTTTGAACATTTTTGTTGCTATTTTGGCCTTATAAACTCGCATTGCTTTAATTTTTGTTACCACAAGTTTTGCTATTTTGTATATCTCTATACTTAAATATTTTTTTGACAATGGCTCCATATAAACGTGTCACTATTCCCGAAGAACTTCATAAAGGCGAAGTGACACAGAACTCTCCTGTTACCGCCTTGCCGGATTCCACATCTATGAAGGACGCACCACTGTTTTGGTTACTTTCCCAGTTAACATCTCAAATGCAAGACTTACGACTGGAAGTGTCCGAGCTTCGAGCACAAAGGAACCAGTCACATACGGTATCCAAGCAACGGCGATCAAGATCTAGACGACGTTCTAGAACACCGTCCCAAAGCCGTAACATTTGTTGGTATCATAGGAGGTATGGGCATAATGCCCTGAAGTGTCTTCGACCGTGTATGTACAACAGTAGTAACTCATCTCAGGGAAACTCCCCAGCCAGACAGTAATGGCGACGGCTGTTAATGGCAATCACCCCAGTCGCCTTTTCTATGTGAGGGATTTGACTACCGGCACATTATTCCTGGTAGATACAGGCGCCGAGGTCAGTGTTATTCCCCCCTCACTATCCAGGCGATCAGCCAAAATACCTGGAAAACTTTCACTTCGTGCTGCCAACCAAACCAACATACAGACGTATGGCGAACAGTCAATGATTTTAAACCTAGGATTACGCCGACGTTTCACATGGATCTTCATAGTAGCTGACGTACGTCACGCTATACTAGGTGCAGACTTCCTAAGTCACTTCAATCTGTTGGTTGATATCAGCAAGAAAAAACTGGTTGACAATTGCACCCAACTCAAGATCCACGGTATTACATGTGACTACTCTGTTCATAGCATCTGTATAGAAAAGCCGGAGAGTGAAATGTTCTCTGCTTTATTGCAACGATTTCCTAAAATCCTTAAACCATCATACAACGTCGAAGATATATCTCATACAGTTACGCATAAGATCATCACAACAGGACAACCTGTGAAGGCACGTCCACGACGGTTACCACCCGATAAACTAGCAGCAGCTAAGTCGGAATTCGAACATATGATGCAGCTAGGTATCATACGACCATCTAACAGCCCATGGTCTTCACCTTTGCACATGGTACCTAAAACTAATCATGACTGGCGACCATGTGGAGATTATCGCGCTTTGAATAACGCTACGGTCCCAGACCGTTATCCTATACCTCATCTCCACGACTTCTCCTTGACCTTACATGGAAAGACCATTTTTACTAAAGTTGACTTGGTCAGGGCATATCATCAAATACCAGTCGCTCCAGAAGACATTGCAAAAACAGCAATTATCACGCCTTTTGGATTATTCGAATTCTTGAGAATGCCTTTCGGACTAAAGAATGCTGCTCAAACATTTCAGCGTTTTATGGACCAAGTTACCCAAGGTCTTGATTTCGTCTTTGTATATATCGACGATGTCTTAATTGCCAGCTCATCGATGGAAGAACATATGGAACACTTAAGCCTGTTATTTCAAAGGTTTGAACAATTTGGAGTTGTTATCAATCCAAAGAAATGTATTTTTGGTTCCCCTTCCATTGAATTCTTAGGACATCGAATAACTGCCGAAGGCATCAGACCTACCGAAGATAAGATAAAAACTATTAAGAACTTTCCCGAACCTGATTCCTTAAAGAAACTTAGACGTTTTCTCGGGATGTTCAACTTCTACCGACGTTTTATTCCATCATGTGCCTCCATAGTTCAGCCACTGACCGACCTACTTAGATGCAATTCGAAGAAATTTCAGTGGTCTGAAGAAGCAAAAGCAGCATTTAATAATGCAAAAGATGCCTTATCCAACGTTGTAATGTTATCTCATATCAACCCAGAAGCTTCACTCATTTTATGTACAGATGCATCGCAGGTAGCAGTGGGAGCAGTTTTACAACAAAAGTTCAATAATGACATCACTCCACTTGCTTTCTTCTCCAAAAAGTTGGAACCTGCGCAAACTCGTTACAGCACTTTTGGCAGAGAACTGTTAGCCATCTACCTAGCAGTGAAACATTTCAGCTTCTTACTACAAGGTCGACATTTTACTATCTTAACCGACCATAAGCCTCTTTGTTATGCTTTCACCACTTCGTTGGACAGACACTCTCCGAGAGAAGCCAGACAACTGGATTACATCTCACAATTCTCAACAGACATCCAGTTCATCAAAGGAGATTCCAATATCGTAGCCGATTCTTTGTCTCGATGTGACGTTAATCACCTATCTTCGATAGATATTAGCTTAGACAATATTGCCAAGCTGCAGAAAAATGACGCCGAACTCCATACTTGTAGACGAAACTCCTCCCTACAGTTGCAGGATGTACCTATTCCCCTGTCTGATACAACTATCGTCTGCGACGTTTCAACGGGCGTTCATAGACCTTTTGTTCCACTAAGTTGTCGAAAACCTTTGTTTGAACATCTACATTCATTGTCTCATCCTGGAGTGCGTGCTACGGTCAAGTTAATCAGCGAGCGTTTTGTTTGGCCCAAGATGAACTCCGATATTCGGAAATGGGCCCGCCAATGCTTGCAATGTCAAAGATCCAAGGTACATCATCATACCGTCACACCTCCAAAACAGTTCAATTTACCGGATAAACGATTTCAACACGTTCATATAGATATTATTGGACCATTACCGCCATCCAGAGGATTTACTCATATACTTACTGCGATTGATCGATTTACCCGATGGGCTATTGCTTGTCCACTCAACGATATATCTGCAGAAAATATCGCTTTGGTTTTCTTAGATCGCTGGGTGTCAAACTACGGAGTACCCACAACTATTACAACAGACCGAGGAGCTCAATTTCAATCAACTCTGTTTCGAGAGTTTACGAGACTCCTTGGAGTGAACCATATCTCCACTACAGCTTATCATCCTGCAGCGAATGGTCTGGTGGAACGTTTCCATCGACAACTGAAAAGCTCGCTTATGGCACAAGCTGACTCATCTAAGTGGAGTGAACACCTACCATTAGTTCTTCTCAGTATCCGATCAACTGTAAAAGAAGATTTGGGATGTACACCAGCTCAACTTGTGTATGGTACTACCCTCACATTGCCTGGTCAGTTAGTTCCGTCTAATGATTCAACTGAAGTAAATATCTCCGACTTCACCAACCGCCTTACCCAGCATATGCTTCAGCTTCGACCAGTAGCCCCTCGCCAATCACTTCAGAAAGCTCAAGTAAATAAGAATCTACTCACTAGCAAATTTGTATTTGTTCGCGTCGATGCCATTAGAAAAGGTTTACAACATCCATATGAAGGTCCTTTTCTAGTACTTAAACGCACCGATAAATACTTCACGCTGAACAAACATGGTAAACCGGAGACTGTTTCTATCGACCGTCTTAAACCAGCGTACACCGACAGCGAATATGAAACACTAGCAACGCCGACACCAATAAACAATCAGAAAGTCAATGCAACTCCAACTCTCCCGCTCTTCACACTTCCCCCTGTACAGACACGCAGTGGGCGGCAGATCTGTAAACCTGCCCGCTATGTTCATTTTATTGACTGACATAAACGTTAACCTCATTTAGACATTCTTCTCATTACTATTGTTGTCGAGATTCATTTCATTATAACCATAAATATTTATTAGTATTATTATTTGCTGTTCGTTAACTGTACTGCAAGCACACGCATTCACCAAGTATATGTATATATCTATTTATATATGAATTTCACAAATGTTAACGAACATGTCATGGTTTATTATGTACATAAATTTTTTATTTAAAATTATAACAAGTTTTGATTTTTTTTTAATTCCTGTATGTGCTAAAAAATGCTAAACTTTATACGACACGGATGCATTCCATACATCCTGATCTAACTTTGTATCCTTATTGTTGTTGATGTTATTTTTTGTTATCCTTATTGTTGACATTGTCCCTTATTTATATTGCTTATATTCATGTAATCGTCCACGAGGACAGTACTGATGGTCCTCCGGACCTCTAAGAGGGGGAGCCCTGTGGAGTCCTCAAAAATAAACTTATCCAAATTTTACTACTATGTAAATAATGAACATATTGTACACTACTTTGTTTTAACCATAAACTCTGTACTTTGAACTTTACCTCGGGTTTTGAATAAATATATAGTTCTGCCTTCGACTCTCCGTCTTCTCCACCATCTCAACTGCCGTCGATCAATTTTAATCACCTGCTTTCTATCTCAAATTTTTGCAGGAGCACCGTAGTTCTTCCTACGTACTTTGGTCGACCTCCGGCAACGTCAACATTGGAGAATTAGTACTGGAGCAGTCTTCCCGCAGCACCTGGAGTCTATAACGTTTATTGTGGACTTTGGATCTTTGTAAACCCAAGTAACCAAACTTTAATACATTCTTCCCGTAACTAAACTGATTTGGTACTTTATTTTCTATTTGAATTTGGGTAACTAAGCTAACAGAGTAAAAGGTCCACCACAAGTTGAACCGAACTAGGTCCATGGTAAATGTAGAAGTTAGACTAATTTTTTCTGAACACATAGATCTGGCTTTTTGACGTATACAGTGGGGGGCTTCTACAGTGCAGAGAAGTTGGAGACATACCCTGTTTTTGGTAGATTTTTGTTTACTTTGTGATTGACTCTGAATGATGAGTCAGTTGAAATGTTGTCGCAGCTGTTGATGAGGTGTTCACAATTATGGTGCCTTCTCTTTGCAGCCATGTTGAATAATGATCTCTAATACGTTTTGAAAGGATGCACATACAACGACCTCTATACCAAGTTCATGAGGAGCAGGTGAATTGTTCTTCTTGTTCTTTTCCCTCTTATGTCTTCATTGGTATTTTCCACAATATGAAAAGAATAAGAGTTGGTTAAAAAAGTTAAAAGTTATGTGTACGAATGGTGCGTACTCATGAAACTTAATGACTGATTCACCCTAGTTGAATCTTCACCATTTTCAAATACAACTAAGTGATAAGTAAATCGATAGATAATTAATTGTTCATCTTCAATCCTCATTCAACAGAAATAAAACAGTCGTTTATTTATAAAAAGTTGAAATTACAATAGTATAAATACTAAATACATGTCTGAACATGTACAGTCAGTCGACAGTGAGAGCAAAGGTCACTACTTAGTTAGTCAGTTAATTATCCAGTACATCGGATTATGAACCAATCAGTTATTGTGGTCAGAGGTGATTTTACTATCCAGTTACTCAAGCTGAAGTGGGTTGAGTGGGCCTCAAATCCAGTGTTGTCGACTGGAAGTTGAGTGGTTAAGCCAACTGACTACATGTGAAGATATCACTTCTCACTCTGATATCATCTCCCCCCCCCCCAATAATGTCGAATGATTGCCCAATGCCAAGACTATCTTACACAACCACATTTATCATCCCATATTAATTTGTTTATTAGGTATATAACAGAGTGAAATAGTTGTACTATTTACTAGGTGAGCACAATTTATTACTTACTTACTTTACTTTACTTCGGCTATCTCCTACGGGAGGATGAGCCGGCTTCATGAACCATGAAGTTTCATGGGAATTGGGTACGAGTGATGTCCCCAGCATCGCTCGGCCTTTTGTTTGAGAGTGCTGCTCTAGCCTTTACACAACCAAGTGTGACCTACAAGGCAGTAGGAGTGGAGTAGGGAGTCCATTATCCATTGGCAGCTGGTGACCGGAGTCCGGTTCATTCGCCTTTTTGAATGAGGCCAGTCATCCAGGGGATCCAATAAGCCCTTTGTCCATACGTCTGCCGGTGAGCTTCATACACCAGTCGTTGGAGGTTTGGAATCAGGGTTTAGCCATCTCCCCTAGACTGTCATCCAATGGACAGTCAACCCGGTGAAGAGCGCCGGGCATCCGCTTTTGCCCTCTCACTTTGGTGAAAAACACCTCCGCCACGTGAAGGCAGTGAGTAGGACTTCCTCAGGAGAGGCTATGTAAGACGCCCGGTCATATGGGAGCATTTCAAGAGGTGTGCGGAGGGGTGGCCAACCCGCAGCGCAAGACACCCACCCCCGACCATCCTGAGGCTTTGGAGGCAGCACAATTTATTCTTCATAATCATATCAATTGTAGCCAGACAACTTCGAAACTTTCCTCTTATAGTTGTCTTTATTCTTTCCTATTTTTCATCGTAGGCGTAGTAGAATTTTCCAGATGTCCGGGTGGACAGGTGTTGAGTCATCCCTATTACACGTTGATTCGATAAATAAAGCTCCCGTTATCAATCTTTCCCTCCACCCTGTGACATTAGATTTTAAAACTGTCATCTTATCCCAACCGTCCTATTGTATGGCTGTGTGTAATTACATGTAGTGAGTGGTACAGCTGAACCAGTCTCCAGATTTCTTTTCTTATTCGAGTCAACTAATCTAGATTCTGCTAGTTTTTTGTGCTCAGCTAGTCTGACTGCCCCGTTCTACTACTCTTACCTATGTATTTTACCTAAGAATTATTCCAGCAGGGTATTAGGTAAACTAAATTATTTCGTTTAATTGGCTTCACAGACAGGAAGTTTTAACCGACAAAGCTTGTTTGTAATTGAGTTTGTGGGTTTGACTGCCAGCCACTTTTATTCCTTCCCGCATTGTTAAGAACTCTCCGCAAAGTGGTTTTCGAGGTTCCTTCTTTGTATGAAAGTACCATTAATGATTTATATTTATATATGTCCAAATCAAGTTCACTTTAACAGTTTGAAAAAATTTGTGCATTTGGTATATGATATTCATTATAATAAAGGTTTTTCATTCATTGGGAAATACAAAAAGCCTTTATCATAATTATGATTTATATTCCCTATTTTTGGTGTTGTCATTATCCTGTGAATGTTTGACATACATGTCATTGATATTATTATTATTATCACCATCACTACTATTATTATTAATTTTATTTTTACATTTTCCTACATACCTTCTGATTAATTTATCAGAGTAATTATTCACTTTCAAAGCTGCTCTCCTACATTCCTCACTTCGATCAGGCTTGCAAGCACCATCACAGCTTGGCGTGAGCATTAAAACTATTTCAGTCAGAAACTTTATACAGACTGGTGCTATTTGGTTTAGACTGAAACTATCAATCAAACAACCAGGTTAATTAATGCCACTTCAGAAAACATTGGCTTGGCGTGTATTTGTGTTTGTGTAAACACACGCCATTTATCTTAAACTATGAAGATTCATTACTATATATATCAACTGATTCACTCTTATTATTCCATATTAGCCGGTCTAATCTCAATACTGCCCTGCTATGGATGCGATTCCAACTAACAAGAGGAATACACAGAGAATACACATATAGTCGAAAACAACACAATCTCGGCTAAATGCACGAAAAGTTTATTTAGCCAGGCATCACTAACAATGGATCTTATATGATTATTCACCCTCTACACACCAGAGGAGAATATAATAAGAGCGGGAAATTAATGGTCACTATTATCAGACAAGAACAAAGAAGAAGGAAGTAGTGAAGACAAGGAGGAGAATTGTATCTTACTGTTGAGATGAGTAAGGTATGTAGGCATGTATGCATGTAGGAAATATATGCGTGATCAACTATGAATCAAAACAAGCTGGAGTTTAAAATCATCACTTTCAAAACAGTTCTCGTTGGCTGAAGCCTTATATTTCATAATTTCCCCTAACTACTTTAGACGAACAGCTAGACACTTTACAGACCCGTAGGTGCTATTGTGGTGAGAGCTATCTACAAGATAAAATTGTAGACAACAGCTGACGTCCCAAATCATGGTCATGAGAAGAAACAAGAATAAAGCCTAACCTTGAGGAATTCAACAACCAATCAAATCAGACGTAGCGTGGGCGGATACGATTAGCAGATACATCAACGGACTGTCTAAGAAACGGCCACAAAGAGATGACAGAATAAACTTCAGCAGAAAAACAACCAATCAGAAGACATTGCTTCTCTGCTAACAATAACGAATAATGTACATAAAAATCTATAAATATCTGTTGATTTCCTCAATAAACGATTTGTTGTCTGGCCCTTGTCTTCTGTCGTTACACTATTTCTTTATTTTGATTGACGTCATTCTTTTATTTTAAAATAAAAGTCCTACTACTTAAACAGTGTTACGCTAGGAGGTGTAGAAGTATACATAACACGTCTGAAATACCTCAATCGACAACTTCCAACTTTATCAAAATTATACAGGTTTTTGAAGTAGAAATTTATAATCCATATATATATATATATATATATATATATATATATATATATATATATATATATATATATATATATATATATATATATATATATATATATATATATATATATATATATATATATATATATATACGGTAATCAAGACCATATATTATCATATGAAGATGGCGCTATTTACGTAGGAATTATCCGCTACCTGAACGAATAAGTGATATAATGGTCACTTGAAAGACTACTGAACATCCTGCATAATTCTGTCGTATCCCTATAGGGAATTTGTAGCTTTAAATACCTTAACTATTGAATCAGTTAGTACAGTTGATTATTCCACTCAGCTGAGAAAAGATATAAGAAAGTTAAAGGAAAATTTGCATTTCACAGATGAAACAAAAAGAAATCACATTTCAAAGCTACTTAAACTCACAATTAAAGCATTTAGAAAAACAAAAAAACAAAATCAACTTTCCAAGTATTAGGACTGTGATAAAGATGTAGTTTAATTCGACCGGTTGACGTTTCAAAAGAGATAAAAACATATTCTTAGCCAAATTCTCTGATTAGACTTGAAATGAAAACTGAATGTAACTGAAAAATACCGGTCAACAGCGTAGGCACTAAGGTGAATTTATATGATGGAGCATAATTAGGTTCACTTAAGTGGAGTACTCGCCAAACATTCCTTTGAGTAGCAGATACTGTAACGACAGAAGACAACGGCCACACAACAGATCGTTTATTGAGAAAATCAATAGACACTTACAGATTTCTATGTACATTATTATTAGTTAATGTTAGCAGAGAAACATCGTCTTCCTACTGAAGGTTATTCTGTCATCTCTTTGTGGCTGTTTCTTAGACAGTTCGTTGATATTTCTGCTGATCGTACCCGCCCACACAAAGTCTGCTGTGATTGGTTATTGAGTTAGTCTTTATTCTTGTTTTTTTCTCATGCCTAAGATTTGGGTTGTAAACATTGACGTAAATTGCTGTCTACCAATTTTGGCCAGCAGACAGCTCTCACCACAATACCACAACTAAAACTCATCCAGGAATTATGTGACATTCATACTGAAACCGTTACTAAATAATGCTTTGTTTGTTTTTGGATTACTCACAGGCATTTTAAATTATGAGAATGGATCGCAGTGTAAATAGACACTAAAATCAGGCTTCACCAGAATTTTCATTAGTGTTTTTGTCCATCTGTCTTTATAATCGCCTTTCCTCGTAGTAGATTGACACTTCACATTTCTTAGCCATGGTTTCATCATTAACCTTTGATTATTTGGCTTTTAACACCTGCTGTCTCATGTTTAACACTGGCACTGTCGTCTTCAAATCTTTGATATTGACTTATAAGTATAAAACTTGGGCACTGTGGTAGAGCATAACTCCATTATGGATAAGATTTTATTTTGATAAGTCACACAGTGTTGTACAGTAATATTAATTGATGACTTTTGGAGCATAAACTATTGCTCATAATCATATCAAATTACTCACACAACTAACTGTTGTGGATTTTCAAGTATTGATTTGTAGGGATTTGGTTGATTGGTTACAAGATTTCATCATGAGCTGACATTGGTTAGAGAATCATTGGAAAACCTGGGAGTACTGGACTCTCAGAATTATAGAATTACCATACTTGGCAATGAGTATCAAGTGAATCCAAGTGTATGTTTGTATAATACTACCTGGTTAAAACTGATAGTCAATGACTGCATCGATTTGTGCCACATAACAGTCTGATTGCCACTGACTCCTACAACCCAATCCCACTTAATGTTAACACAGCTAATCAATGAAAGTAGTGACTCTACATGTGTAACATGTTCTGGTTATCTCAGTCGGTGGAGTTTCACAGCCTTATCGGTCAACTAATCTTGCTTAACTAACTCGTCACTTGACATGTTGTTCCAGTTAACTTTGACCATGTGACTAAAACATCTATGGCCGAAAAAACCCCGATCTTCTCATATCCCTTATTTTGTAGTACGTACTTACCTCAGTGATACATACACTAAAACTGGGACGTTACAGAGGAGATTAGCGCGGCTTTCGAGCAAGCAGCACACGCAATATAATGAAGCATACGATATTCCCTATCCCAGCAACCGAATGGTCAACGGGCTGCCCCACTAACCTGAAGGTCACGGGTTTGGTCCCTGGAGGGGTCAAGTAGTCCAATGATAGATGTCTCACCAACCACATGGTAGGCCCAGGTCCGATTCCTGGGTGCGGCACTCCGAAACCCCACCTAGCCGGTAACAAACACAGAAAAGAAGTAAGGTTGGGCGTCAGGTTAGCAACTCCACGCCGTAAAAGAAATAACACAACTACTACTGAAAGTTCAAAGACTTATGTTCCACTCGGAATGAAAGGAATCGAAAAATTTTACGGTACACATTGCCTTCTATAAGTAGTCAGATATCATATGAACATTAAAGTTGATACAACTTGATGGACATCAAACAAGTCTTTTGTATTTTTGAGCTGAGACTTCATCAGTAACAAATCTATCCAATTAAGTGTAACAGTCAATACACTCAACCATTTCACTGTCTATACTTAAATTATGAGGGCACAGATTAGTTCTGAAACACTGTGCATTCACAATAGGAGTCAACAACACCAAAGCATCCTGCGCTTCCCTTAGTCTTCGTATGAATATATATCCTAGGATTTAACAAACAATATCAGTCAAGCTGACCTCTCCTCCGTGAATGTCACTGGAAGATTTGTGTACCAATCAGCCTTTTAGTTGCTTCTCCCAAGCACTTATTCAGGTCGCATCCTTCTCAGGTATCACCTAACCTACCACAGCAATTTAAGGACCTGTTGGCCTAATAAGCCTAACCATTAACAGATATTACCCATTGTCGATGTTTCTCCCAATTTTATTCTCCTTCGCCGCCCACTACACAGCTTTTGCTCATCCCCATATACGGAACCCGCCAGTGTATCTCCATTAACTAACTACCCATCAGAAGACAGTAGACAGAAACTTAGACGGTCTCCTTGGAAAAGACTTCGCGTCAATCCTAGTCAGTATTCATTCCGAAAAGTTTAAGGTAAGAGACTGGTAAATGTATGTGTCACTATTTTGAACTGTACACCAATTGAAAACTACTATACTTGCTGTTCATCTTGACGATTTAAGAAAAGTAGATGGTTATCCAGTTGCAGAGATAAATGTTTCCCGGTGCTATTATTTTTTCTGTCGTACAAACCGTTATTGTAGTACTATCGTATAAAAACACGATTATCATTTTCTCCCACCCGCCAGTGAATTGACTAACGAAAGTTGAGCAGTTAGCACACGACTGCGTCGGTGGCACAGTGGTCAGGACTCTCGCCGACCATGCACATGGTCCGGGGTTCGAGCCCGCACCGACGCACATCTGATATCTATGGTCGGCCTGCAAAATTTGGGCTACCGATATCCATGCTGAAAATTCCATACTTGTACCGAAAATACAGTGTGGAATCAAGCTGTAAATCAAAAATCAAAATCAAACTAATACTTTGAACAACACTGGGTCCGATAATTGTAGGAATAATTCTGGAACTTTCTCACACATTTAATATAAGTAAACGAATGTACAGCTTAGCTGATGATTTCGTCGAAAATAAAATTCTCTTCGCTACAACCGTCTTTTTAATAATTCCTATAATCCAATGTGTATATTCCATGATTTGAAGAGAAGCAAGGGCAGTTCGACGGCAAAGGGACTGAACAAGTTTCTGTGTTTGTCCGTCAAGTATGCTGAGGCCAGTGCAAAGATTTTCTTCTTGGAGAATTGCCTTGAGAAACATGAATATCCCAAAGTATTCTGGAAGCATCTCAGACGAAATCACACATCCCCTAACTCATGTAACACTGAAACGACACACTCTAAATCACATTGATGCAGTGCGATCAAGACTACCAGAACTGGAGCAGAATATCTCAAAAACTCCCACATTCTCTGTGAATTATCTGAAGATGAAAGAGCATCATTCGAGAACTACTCCAATACAGTTACAAAGAAAAAAAAATAACGTCATAATGAAAGTAAACCAAAGCCTTAAGTCCGTTACCAAAGAAACCATCTTTCCTACATGTCCAGAAAAATACGTGTTCAGTTATTCTGATGTTCCACTATCTCCAATTGTAGGAATTACATTTGGTTTAGAAGGAGTAACAGCTTACATCAAGGAAAAAGACCAAGTAGTAAATAATTAAGTCTTTTGTAGAATAGATGACAGGTAATATGTCCATTTATTTCGTCATCATTATCACTCAGCTATCAAATTCCCACAATATTTCAAAAGGACAGGTATTGTCACTAATCTGCATGGCAGTAGGGAGAGATCTAGTACATAAGTAGTGGGTAAACTTTCTTAACATTAGCCTGTAGTCTTTTCATATTTTTGAGTTCACTGTGAGTGTACCTAGTTACTGCATTAACTATTCTCTCTTACTTTCACAATAAACTATTCTAAAGTATCATTACTTGGATACGCAAAACTACTTTTACCTGAGTGTAATTTATTTCACTGGTGTGAAGTAAACATTTCTTTTAACACGACAAACAGGCTGGTTAAAAGAAATTTTACGCATTTTTGACGCACTAGAAAATTATCTGAGATCAGGATGAATTTTAAAATATAAGGCTTCAAAATATATCAGAATGATCAAACTAAAACATTCACCCACACACACACACATATTAGTGTCAGTTAGTTTACGTGTGATAAAAAACCGCGACCTCAGGTATAGTTTGACAGACAAAATCCGTGACTTAAAATGAATCCCAGTAGCCAATGGGTACTGGTATTTTACATCTGATGGGTACGATGTATAACACACCGTTTTTAGCTAAAAAAAATTTATAACGTTTGCCCTTTTTTTTACTCTTTTTGTGTGCTGATTTAAAGAGCAGCAGCTTCAACCGGAACATCAGTAATAAAGTCGTTTTTATACACCTTCACCTTTTAGCGACAACATAGAGATCGTCCTTTATAACAAACATCTTACTCAATGTAATTCAGTCATACTGACTAACTGGTTTCAACGTAGAACGTTGCAAAGATGTGCAACAGTTCGAGTTGCCACACTCCATGTAGCACACAAAGCAAGAGAAGAGAGTAGAGAGAGATTCAAAAGAGATAATCAACAGAAATATGACATGAAAAGACTAGTAAAGTGGGAGAACTTCCATAGTTTTATTGGATATTATAAGTCACAATGAGTGAATGCATCTGCACAAGTCATTGAGAACGATTTTGAGCCATATCACCAATTGTCTGCAGCTTTCAATGGTTTTCACCGTCCCAAGTCTACACCTCCCTACGTGACTGGCTGGCTTCAACTAACTGTTGTGGATTTCATTGGCTGATAAAGCCATGTTTTGGTTTAACCGCTGCTAGACAGTTCTTTTACAACCTGATCCATCTTATGTCAGCTAATATTGCCCATTGTTGAGGAAGGCGATGGCTAGTCGTGCTAACGTAACACATGTCCTAACCATTTCAGTCGACGTAACTTCACAGACTCGTCTATTCATTTCCTCTCCTTACCTAGCACTCGACCGATGTCTAACCTCAATATGGCTCACCCTATTATACCACTTCACATGGAAGATAGAACGCAGGTACCTATGATCAAAAACAGCTAGCCTTTTCATATCTTCCACCTTCAATGACTAAGTCTCGCTCATAGCCATAAAGGAGGACAGAGAGAAGCGATGAGCAGTACACAGATCCTTCGATCACGTCTACTAAGCCAGATATGGCGCAGGTTGGCTAATAAATGCCAAACAAGCCTTCTGTATCCATGCTGAAATTTCGTTAGCGAACAACCTGCTGGCGTTAGCTGATGCAACTCCTCAAATAAGTGGTTAGCACGCTCCATCAACCACTTCCCTCCTGCCTATCTTTAAGCTAGGAGTCGATGTAATCCAGTCCTGTAACATCATCTTATACTTGGCGGGAGCGAGTCGCACGCCAAACATTCGCAGATTGCTAGTCAAGGTGTACAGAAGTCTCTGTATTTTGTCACCATCCTCACCTAGAAGGACTTTATCATCTGCATATTCTAAGTCAACGAGATTATTCCCTGGTAACAAGCTGTTCCTGAGTTGCTGGAGTCAGTTAGAATTAATTCCATTAGTATATATATGATGAAATTAAAGATATTAAAGGAACAGAAGTTTTCAGTAAATTTTTTGATATAATAACTAAGTGATATAAAAGTGGACATTACCAATGTAAGATTACATATTTGTAGTGTAAATCTGTGGCTACCATTGTTCGACAGAAAATTTTAGAAAAATAAACTAAAAACAACCTCACTTATTACTATAGTTACAGTTTTAAGTGGACGTTCTAAACAAAACTAGGCTACGTGTTGCCACAAAAGACTACTGCAGACTTTCATCAACAGCTTTCTATACTACATCGATACAGAAGATCAAATGGCACCGCAAAAGGATTAGCAACAAGGAACATTTTTAGCAGCGAATCATTTAAGAACATATCACCCAACAGATATGCAGAAGGAATTGGAGACTAATAGGACATGCATTGAAGCGGTCGTTAAGTGATATCAGATTTCAGGAGTGAATGAAAAAAAATGAATAAAACAATTCCAACAGTGGTGTGAACACGGTCAGTAATTTTGCTCGAAATATTACCAATAACAAAACTTATCATTGTTTGTAAACTATTGATATATAATTATACTTTATTGGAAAAAGATGACTTGAGCATCTGGAGTGACATGAAGAGAAATCATACAAAGAGGAAATGAAAGTTTGTGGGCAACCAGTTAAACCAGTTGAAGATGAAAACAGTGAGCAGATAAAAATGTAGGTGTGCTGCTGAAGCTCTATGTCCCCTTCAGAACTCAGAGTTGAATACTAATCATAGTAATTGCTAATAAATACTGACACGAGTTCTCATTGTTACTTAGGGAAAACTTGGCTAGGCTTTAATGTTTTCCGGAAAAGAATGTAATAGTGACGGAGATAGTTAGGAAATGTGTTAAGTATGCCTAGGCATCGCCATCCTCGACGGAGGGCAATGTTAGCTGGCATAGGATGGGTCAGGTTGGAGAAGAACTAGTGGTGGTCGAACCAAAGCATGATCTCATCAGCCAATGAAATCCACAAAAGTCAGTTTAAGTCAGCCAGCCACGTAGGGAGGTGTAGACTTCCTGGCTGGGGTCCTCGGGACGGTAAAAACCAATGGTTGGAAACAATTGGTGATATGGCTCAAAATCGTTCTCAATGGCTAGCGCAGATGCATTCACTCCTTGTGACTTATGATTTCCAATGAAACTGTTTTGTTCTTCGTTATTACTATTCCGTTGTCTCATACCTCTGTTTACTGTCCCTAATATGCATTTCTTCTACTTTCTTCTCTTACTTTGTATGCTAATTAGAGGGAGTGTGGCGAATTGAACTGGTGCACACCGGTGCAAAGTTCTATGTCGAAAACTGACAGACAGACAGGATCATGTGAGCAGCAGATGAGAGCTTATGGGCAATCTTCAAGCCAGCTTAAGAAGACTGCAGAGAACAGAAGACAATGGAGATTTTATGTGGAAGTCCTATGTTCAGCTTGGAACCCAAGGATATATATATATATATATTTTACAAGTAATAATGAGGAATGTAGTAATTAGGTGTGGTATTAAAGTATAAAAGACGTTGACATGTGAGTGCATTTACAATTATAAGGACATATCAACCTGCAAAAATAGAAAAATTATGAAGATCAAAAAATATTTAACAAGCGTTATGAAGTAAAATCACCACATAAATCTCTGAAGAACACCAGGTGTGTTTGACCATTCAAACGGCTTGTAAATAAAAAGATATGCTGTCACCAAAGTAATTGAAAAATTGTACAAAATTTCATAGTATAAATACTTATTACCAGCATAGTATAAAGAGAAAATACGCCAAAAAATAAACGGGATCAAAAAGTAACGCAGTTCGAACAACCCTGAAGAAATCACAACGACAAATATACAAATCAATAGGGTCAAACGTACCACAAAGAAGTCAAATGGCACATGTCGAACAGACTGAAACAAAGCTTTTAAAAAGTAAGTAGTTGTGATGAGGTAGACAATGGATAAAGCGTAATACATGGGAGGGGAATAATTTATCATTCTGCGCCAGATATAAAATGTATAGTGTCTGTTATCAGAAATTAAATAAGGATGAACAAAGAATGTATATTTCAGAAATAAAATAATAATAAATATGAAGAATAATGATATCAGTAATAGTATCAATAAAGACTTCCAACGGCGTTTAGCAAACTGATTCCACAGCAGTTTAAAGTTAGTGATAATGAATTCAACAAACTGAAAAGGAGTGGAAAATGCACAAAAAGTAACAAAGTAGAAAAACTGAGGAATGTTTAGAACTGCCTTATGAGCTTCTCTATCACCCAAAACAATACCTCCATTCATGATGACAAAGATCAAAAACGAAATCAAAACTAAAACATACGGCATACACAAACGGAAAATGTTTTCGAATACTATGTATGCCACAGATAGCGGATGTAAAATAATCATATTCAAAAGCTTTTTTATCCAAACGCCAGGTGGAAGTCGTTCATCCCCAAACAAATCTCTTGATAATTTTACAGAAGCAGATATACACATGAGTAAAAGAACCCAAACGATATTAGACTGCCGTGTGAAAATAGAATATGACAGGAAGAACGCACTTAACCACGGTTTACTCTGGAAACTAAGCCAAACAGACGCAAGTACAAAGAATAGAGAGCAATGATCAGTATAATATAAGGCAGAAAAGAAGAAAAGAATTGGTTCCGATATAAGAGAAAGAGCAAAAGCACCAGGGAATGGGTTTTTTGTTGCTCGGAGTAACTTCAGTATTACTAAATGATTACAAAGACTAAAAACGACGTTTAAAGTCCTGAAATGCAATATAGTAAGTTTGGCTGGCGCTATATTCAACCAGCTAAAAATTCTGAAGACAGAAACAAATATCAAATAGAGGCCAGGTGGAGTAGTGATCTTGTTATCCCAATGCTTCCAGTCCCCTTCAATATATCTCACTGTCTGGCGTACATGAAAAATCTCATCCATATAAGGCTCATTCTGATGCTTTGAAAACATATAGGCTAAATAAAATGAAAAGATGAAAGTGCATACACTAGTGGAAAAAGAGATCCAGAAATTTCTGCTCATGTTTTACAGCTCACTGACAAATCGATTTGTCAGTGCACTGACAAATCGATTTGTCAGTGAGAAAAGAATCAAGTGATCGATCAATCACTTGACTCTTTTTTTTTGAAACTGAAGACTGTTATCTAACAAAGGTTGAAGAATATCTTTGAAAACGGTTTCCTCGAACTGTACCACAATAATCAGGACTTAAACATAAGAACTAACAGCAAGAACCAAAGCAGTACGACAACTACGAACCACGCACGTAATGTGTGGAAGGTCAAAACTCGACCTCAAGTGAGGATTACAAAGTCCAATATTGAATAAAGTATAATTATATTTCAATGGTTTACACACAATGATAAGTTTTGTTATTGGTGATTTTGCCGGAAATATAATATAATATTTAATCTAATCCACAATGCTCAAACTTTTTACTGATATTAAAACCCATTATGTTCTTACTGGGACTGTTTTCTTAGAAGTTGATACAAACAAAAGGCTCTGATTACTTTTTGGATTCAAATGCAGTACAATCTAAAGCATTGTCCTAGTATCATGTTTCATCACGCCAGTAAGAATGCCATCCTTTTCACACCAATCAATTTGTTTATATGGACTTGTGTCAGTTGGCTTTTCTGAGTAATCAGTGGGAGGCAATAAATCTGACTTTGACTGTATCCCTATAGAACTAGTTAACTGAACTACACTACGCTTTTATAGAAACTAATTTTACATAGTCTTCTCGAATATTTGTCACTGTATTATTGAACACTGGTTTTTATTTGTTACATAATTATTTTGCTCTTTTACACACTTCTACGTTCCCTCACGCCCTTCGAAACTTAGTTTCTTTAACGGAGAATCTTTTCAAGCCTTAACTTGTGCTTCTTAATACAGGGTTGTTCGTATTTGGCCGTGTATAGCGTTAGCACATTATCAATGTATTTGAAGAATGAACGATCAATTTATGGTTGTTTGCTCAAAACCAACTCCGTATATTGGCGGGAGTCACCGAAACTACAGTCATCGTTCCATCGTTCGCTGTACATTAGAAGACGGAGAAATATCATCAGAAGTATTATCGTCATTAATTGCTACGACATTTACTCTAAGACTTTGTGTATAATAACCTTATGGTTGGTTCCATGTTGGTGTACGAATAAAGGATTCTCGAGTCACCAGTCTGTTTTGTTTTTAAGCTTTGGTTATTGCACACTGTTGCTGAAGGTCTTCTAAGGATAGTGTTAAGTCCAGTGTAGATAGACCTGGACATCAACACAGACTGTAGAGGCTAAAAACGTGGATGTACTATGGTGTTGTAATCTGAATCATATTTGGTACCCAATACTGGTACAGAAACCACTCTCACCATTTGGGATAAAACAGTGGTAGCGCCATCTTCTTCCGCACAAACTATTCCTTTCGCTGTATCCAAATGCATAAAAGAGGAGTGGGGGATTAGAGTGTGGACTTCGATTATCCACCATAATAAATCAATCCCAATCCTGCAACAACTGAGAGCATAAGGGTCATGACCGTCAAATGGCCCACACTTTAGCCAGCCAGTGTATTTAGTCACCCTCATTTCAGTGGTCTCCACATATAGATCAGTTTTTTAGGGTCGTGTCCTAGTAATATAACAGCTATCAAGATAAAGCAAGGTGTGTCCGGTGTAGCTCTGTGTAGTGCTGCTGAGTTTGTGCAATCAGCTGCATGAGTACATGGTAGACTGTTGTAATGGTCAAGGTTTATCTTCCGGCAACTTAGTGCTTGTGTCTAGTCCTCAAATGGGAAGTAACTGCTAAGAACATGGTAAAGCAATCCCTGGATGACACATTCACTGAGATTGGATGTCTGATTATCTTTAGCAGCCTACTTACTCACCACAATTAGGACGTCCTGTAAAATGATCCCTACTGTTGTACGATTATGTACCGGTAACTCCGGTAAGCTATGCAGACTTTGTCAAGTTAATGTCTCCATCTCTGTTAGGCTTTTTTCAACTTTTCGATATATTCCCTCCGTATAATTCCGATCAGGTGGTTCCTTCCCTATCACTTTATGGATACTATATGCTGATCCCTCCATAGACAGTGGGATACGTCTAATTCCACTTGCCAACTGCTGTGATCATAATTTAAGTCATAGTGCATCTACGACGATTTATACATTTGTGGTTTCTGATATGCTCCTAGAGCTCAGCCCTCCTTTTAATGTTTCAATAAACACACGCTAAGGCACTTACAGATATGAAGGTTCTGCTCGGAGGTACGAAAAATTGGATCCAAAAACACCCGGAAACAGCCTGCTATGGATGACATTTTGGGTCACTTGGCCAAAAATGGATGTAGCGCGTTTTATTCCACACGAGTAATACGGAGTGTTTATAAATAATTTTATTCTCATGATACAGCACATGAGGGACGCCAGTTTACAGGCATCATCAAATTGTTACAGAAATAGAACCATATTATTCAGTCACAATTTACAGTCGATAGCAAAATATGTTTAACATGTACACTGGAGATTATACATACACTTGATAAATGTTAATCCCAATAGTATAAAACATCCTTTTCACTTATGTACAATCGTTTCTGTGCATAGTTGGAAAAATCCGCTAGATTGTCAGTGAGTGCAACACATCAGGAAATACAGAAGTATTGTCTTCGCATTAACAAAATACCAGGTCTTTGGTGGATGGGTTATAAGTTACTGGGAGAAAAATAAAGCTTGAAGTCAATTTTCGTACATTAATTTGTTGTGTGCAGAATCCTTGATTTATAGTTCATTGATGTGTTATTTTGAAATCAGTGATTTGCTTGTATCTTATTTGATCTGCAATGTCATTGTTGGGAGTAAAATACATAAGCTGTAGACGCATTAATTAATGGATTTCTACTGCTTGTGGGTATTTACTTCTCGTGAGGAAGGTTTTTGAATTTTAGTTGTTCCGACAGGAGCTGTGGATATTGACTACTCAGCAACATTACGGATATAAGTTCATCACATTATCTCAGGAATGTTGGGTTGTAGTTGGTGAGGCATACATGATGACAACGAGCGTACATCTGTCCATGTGATGTTGTGGTGAGTTATATCTTTTTTATGTTGTCGGTTTATGTCCATTTTATTCCACCTATTGTGTTGGGTAGAAGTCTTACAAACGAAACTTCTTGTCTGTTTGAGGGTAAGTATCTTGATCGTTAATGTTTTATCTAAAATTATAAATATAGGCAAAAACAACAGGTGTAGTATTTGAGCTTATACATTAAATGGACCTATAATTTCGGAGGCTCTCAGATAGGAACTAAGACTACTATCGTTTGCAAACTCGTGTAGTTTGTCGTTAAGCACTTTTTGAAGGAGGCCAATGTACCTGCTTGACGCATTTCCATTGGTAGTTTATTCCATATCTGTGCATACCTAATCAAATAAAACTTTTGCCTGGTAGCTGTTTTACATTGTTCGATAGCTACTGTACCCTTAGTGTGTCTTAGTTTGTAGCCACTGTCATCTGAAAGTCGAATGCCATTAGTAGAGGTAAAAACTAAGTGGTTTAGAAGCTTATAGTAAAGTGTTAAGTTTAGTCTCAGGCGTCTTAGCCATAGTGTTTCTAATCCCAAGGGTGTCACATCTAGTGGAGTAGTTCGCACCATTTTAGGTTCCGAGTAATTTTGACGTGAAGTACCTCTGCACTCCCTCGACTTTCAATTTGTCCTCTATGCGTATACTACTTCACATGAATGAACAGTAATCAAATAAAGGACGCACACAAACCTTGTACGTCAGTTTACTGGCCATTTTCAAAAGTAAGGTGATGTCCTCTAAGGATTACTCCGAAATCTGCGGTGGTGATTTGTACAACGGTAGATATGGAATAATAAAATGGTTCGAGGTTTAAATTCATGATAAATTGAGTATTTCATATCGATGATTCCCAACGAATCTCTGGCTACGTATGTGAGAGCTAACAGCCAAACCATAGAAGCAATAATCATAAATTTCCGGGTTGACTTGTCTTGCACCCCAGTTAGTTGTAGGATTCTTTTGTTCGGTTTTGAATTCAAGGTTGATAGCCCAAAATACTTTAGTCGCTTAGTAGTTTGACAAATTTCGGAGGTTCGGAGAAGTCTAGAATATTTTACTTCGTAGTTTTCGAAGCTTGGTACGTCAAGGGGATCTATCCTTATACTCTCCTCATACCATCGTTAATAAATACACCATTGAACAGCCGTAACTTATGTAATCAATTCACTAGTTGTGGCGGCATAAAGAGCAGTCTGCCCACCAGATTATGTGGGCCAGGCCAAAGATTCAGGAAATAGTGTGGCCACAGCTCAGGTCTATCAGGATCAGTGACCACACAAGAATCATGAGCGTTATTTCAAGCTGAAGCCAGCCGGAAACGAGCTCGAAGTCGCCCAGGCAGCCTCATTGACTGGCTTCTTCAGTTACTCATGATTCAGATGTTCATTAAGTGTGTGATCATATGAACATTTAAAAAAGCTGGGCTTCTAATTTTCGCACTTAGAGGTGATAATTTTTCATTTATAACATCTACAGTTATCCGAAGACGCTCAAAAGTTTTCAGTTCAAGATAAAAATCATTTGGTATTGTCTCAATGCCACCTATGTTGGACATGTAATAATAATACATTCTCATTTTGTACATAAGGGACGCCAGTTTACATGCATCATCAACATGATAAATTACATACACGATTAGCAAGCATACTCAAAGTAATGATTTAATAAAATACATATTTTCTTCCTACCTGTGTATGACACCAAATGTACAGGCACTGATAAGTATTATTTAAACTACATAAATTTGGTCTATGGTGAAATTACATAGTTGCTGACGGTTTTGTCTTCGGTTTGTGGGAACAGTATGATAGCTAGTCATTCAATGGATCATATCACGAAATTTAGAAATATTGTCTTCGTATTAACAAAAAAATCTAAGCATGTTTTGGATGGATTAAAAATACTTGGGAAAAATAAAGCTTGAAGTAATTCCCCCATATATCTATGGTGTGTACAAAACTGAATCTTATTCTTCGTTTATATTCAAATTTGGTAATAATTGAAGTAAGTGATACACTTATATAGTTTTGTCAGCATTTTCATCGTAACATCACGAGTGAATTGTACTCAATGTAGAATAATAATAATGATAGCATATATTTTCTTATAAACGGGTGTTTTCAAGAAATGAAGGCTATGTTTAAATATACAATCAGTAATGTTATAAGTCACAATCTTGAGGTATTATAAGTTAATATTTTTCATTGGTATAACGGTATATTCCACAACTGTAATCCAGGTTGCGTCATGGGGGAACGTAATGCATAATTCACGAAGGAATTGTAAGATATGTTTGCAGATCATTTGTCATTGTAAATGGTCTAATATCCACATTCTTCATTCTCATTTAGAAAATCAAATGGAAGCTAAAATGGCAAGAGGAAAAAGAAGGCAAACAACAGCAACGCAAAAGAAAGCAAGTGGAGTCCTCAAGGAGTGATTAATAAATAAATATACATTATAAAAATAATTTATATTTTCATACAAACACATAAATTCACATGAAAATGCATGCCATTTATACAGGCACGATCAAGTATGGCATAATGTCAAACCGTAGATTGTCTACAGGTTAATAATGTTTCAACAGTTAAATATTTGATATATATATACACACTCATTGTCTGAACCAGGCCGCATGGTTATTGAACTGTACAGTTGTCCTCCAGGTTGAGCGGGAAAATCGACTTCGTTTCGCTCTCAACCCGCGGTTGTAGGCATACGATAACCAACCAATATTGAGGTAAGTACAACGTTTACACGGGATTGAAAGCTGTTTTAGAAAGGTAAAAGTGCTAAGGTGAATCATTAAAGTGTAATAAAATAAATAAGTGCAATGTATCATTAATTTATATTTATTTAATTTATTTTTTTTCCCAGGCACTTATAACCCATCCACCAAAGACCTGGTATTTTGTTAATAATAATAATAATAATTTATTTTCATATAAACATAAATTTACATGAAAATGCATGCCATTTTTACAGGCACGATCAAGGATGATATAATGTCAAATCTTAAATTGTAAAAAAAAAAAAAAAAAAAAAAAAAAAAAAAAAAAAAAAAAAAAAAAAAAACTGATTGTCTGAACCAGGCCGTATAGTTATTGAATTGTACAGTTGTCCTCCAGGTTGAGCGGGAAAATCGACTTCGTTTCGTTTTCATCCCGTGGTTGTAGGCATACGATAACCAACCAATATTGAGGTAAGTACAACGTTTACAAGGGATTGGAAGCTGTTTTAGAAACATTAAAGTGCTGTGGTGAAACATTAAAGTGTAATAGATTAAGTGAGTGAAATATATCATTAATAAACACATTTATATAGAAAACAGAATGGGGAAGTAATTAATCCTTAGGCCGACAACGTTCATTTGCAATGTATAATGAAACCAATATATTTTATACTATCATGATGTCGACTTTTGGCTTTAATACAATTATTTTCAAGCCAGTTGTTTTTATTTCATGTCTTTTTTTCTATTTGGTGCACAACCGTACCCTCCAGAGAATAGGAATAAAATAAGTCGAATCAAATTCATAAAGAGCTATAAAATGTTAGGTTTAATGGAATATAATGAGAATCAAGTAAAGACGTTATTCGAAAATAAGTGAGACAAGATATTGTGAAGTGGTATTTAAAGATCTGACAATGGATAGCAAGTTAATTTATAAGATGCCCCATAAATCTGTGCAGATCCCACGTGGTCGCATCTCAACAATAGGCTGAGCGAATGGTATATATTTAAAGGTAGAAGCATTATCTGTCAAGGCGTTCACTATTATCTTTTTCAAGATAAAGATCTAAGCCCTCATAAAAATCAGAAATATCTCGAGCCTTTAATTTGTATATTGCTGTTCCTGCAGAATGGGGCGATTCACCTTAGTGACCACCACCATATCTACTGATCAGCTAGCGCCACCCTCCCTCCTTTTTTGATGTTAGGCTCTGAGACTATGATTATTATGGCTACCGCAAATATATTGCTTGGTACCAGATATGTTCGTACCCCATATTCCATCTCCCTGGCTTTCTTAATGAGTGCTTCCAATAGGTCTCCACGTACATCTTTACGAACATATTATATATGTGTGCATGCATCCTGATGAACAGATTACTTTATAAGAAGTTAAAACCTTAAAGAGTGAAACGAATAGGTGTTGTGAATGGTGGAGCAAGATTTAGCAGAATACTATAGTTAAGGTTCAATTTAGGTAGTATGGACTGAAGGTAAGGTCGGTTGGCAGGACTTAGTGTACTAAATTTTCATGACAGTCTTATATATAGTAAACATTCGACATTGCAAAGTAACGTGTCTAGATATATTATAAAAAGATATTAACACAGAACCAACGAAATTTTGGCGATTTATAACAATACTGCAGTGTGTGTATACTGAAGAATGGTGGTTAGTCTACAGGGAGCCGTAGAGTAAATCAAACCATATATGATAAGAGTATAATCAATAATATAGTTCGTATATCAAATATTACACTAAGTTCAATAACTGAGTGTTATAAGGGAAACAGGCGTGGTAAAGCAAGAAAACATTTGATGCATAAATATTTCAAGTATTTTTATATCCATCTAATTTAAGAGTTGAACATGCATGATTAATAAGTATTATTATATTAGTATATACATATGTAAAACGTTAAAAGGTGTGGATGCTATTACAATTATTTCCAGTGTTACCTTCGCCAACACAACTTAGTGAAAATTATAGAGAATAGAAATCAGTAAATTAGTTAACGTTCGCTGCGTGAGTATTAGAGTCGAGATATACGTATGTGACTATACTGATGACTGGACTGGCCTTCAATTTCCGTTCTACCAACAGTTGTGGTCTTTTAGACGAGCTAGGGTGGACATGTTAAAGTGTCTTTCTAGGATCCGTTTGAACCCATCAGGGTTTTCACAACATCTTATTTCAGGTGGTAGTTGGTTCCAAAGAGTGCAATATTTTATGGTGAAAAAGTTTGCCCTAATGGATTTTCTGTGGGTAGCCACCTTGACAAGGTAGTCGTGGTTTCGCAGCTGATATGATTTAATATTTTCCCAAGTTATGGATGAGTTACTGTAGCAGTGTTTCCTAATGACTTTGAAGAGTAGAAATAGGTTGCACTTCACTCTCCTTAACCACAGAGGCTCTAATTTCAGACGTATACACCTGTCAACATATTCCACTTGTTGGTCGAACCCTATTATGCGTTTTGTGAGGAATCTCTGGACACTTTCGATTTTTTTTCTGTCTACAGTCCTGAGGTTACTAAATAGGAGAGCACAATATTCAAGTTTGGGACGGATACATGTCCTATATATAGCTAATCTTGCTTCTTGGGTGTAGAAGTTACGCAGTACAAAGCCAGTAAGTCGTTTACAGTCAGATACAACCTTATTTGCGTGATCGGAAAAGGATAAATCTGAGTATGTTATCCCGAGGTCTGTGACTGTGTTCAGTTTTGAGAGGAGCTTACCGTACATTATTATTATTATTATTGTATCCTTTAGTTCCTAGAGGAACATAGGGCTTCAGCTGCGCACCTCCATTGACTTCGGTTTTTTGACAACTTTTTCACCCTGCTCCAGGTCTGCCCACATGCTTTCATCTCCTCTTCACATGACCTCCTCCAAGTCACCCTTGGACGACCAACTCGCCGCCTCCCTTTCGGGTTCCACTCGAGGGCTTGTCTAGTGATGTCACTTGTTGGTTTCCTCAGCGTATGGCCAATCCATCTCCATTTCTTTCTGCCTATTTGTTTAACAATCGGTTCCTGATTGGTTCGCTCCCAGAGATCCCTGTTGCTGATCTTTTCTGGCCATCTGATCTTGAGTATTGAGCGAAGACAGCTGTTAATGAAGGTCTGAAGTTTGTTTGAGATGCTCTTTATGACTCGCCAAGTCTCTGATCCGTATAGTAGCACCGACTTCACATTGGAGTTGAAAATCCGGATCTTATTTTTGATGCTGAATGCTGTTGACCTCCACACAGATTTGAGAGTAATGAAAGCTTGTCTTGCTTTTCCGATTCTGGCTTTGATGTCCTCGTCAGTTCCGCCTGTAGTTGAGACGATGCTTCCCAGGTAGGTGAAGGAGGTTGTTTCTTTCAGGTTCTTCCCATTTATGCTTATTGTGGTCTGTTGTTGCTGTTGATGTTGGCAAGGAATCTTCATCATCTCTGTTTTATCTATGTTCACGTGAAGTCCTATCTTTGATGCTTCTTCTGCCAATTTGTTACTTTTCATTTGCATATCTTCCAGTTTATGGGAAACCAGACATATATCATCGGCGAAATCCAGATCCTCCAAGTCTTTTGTGTCAGTCCATTTTATGCCTGTTCCCTCGTTGGTTGCCGTTGTCTGTCGCATTATCCAATCGATTGCAATCAGGAAGATCATTGGTGATAGTAGACATCCTTGCCTCACTCCCGTCCTCACTTCGAAGGCTTCCGTAAGTTTCCCGTTGTGGATTACTTGGCATGCAGCATTGTCGTATAACTGTTGGATGAGGTGTATAATTGTCGATGGGACCCCGTAGTAGCGAAGTAGTTTCCAAATGACCTCTCGATCGACGCTGTCGAAGGCCTTCTCAAAGTCCATGAAGTTGAGATAGAGAGGTGACTGCCATTCCAAGCTTTGTTCAATGATGATCCGTAGAGTGGCGATTTGATCAATACATGATTTGTTTCTCCTGAATCCAGCCTGTTCCGGACGAAGTTTTTCATCTAGGGCTTGTTTGATTCTCTCCAGGATGATGCGACTTAGTATCTTGCTTGGAATGGACAGAAGCATAATTCCCCGCCAGTTTTTACATTGACTTAAGTCTCCTTTCTTTGGAAGTTTGAATAAGTAACTGTTCTTCCAATCCTCGGGTACTTTGCCCTCTTTCCACACCTTCTCCAGTAGTGGTGTCATCAAGTCCGCTGTTGTCTCTGGGTCTATTTTCAAAGCCTCTGCTGGGATTCCATCTGGTCCCGGTGTTTTCCCAGTACATATATAGGCACATCATCGGTTTCCAGCGTCCAAGGTGGGTTATACCGCACTTGTCTGGGTTGAAAGTCAGTTGCCACTTTTCGCTCCAATCGCCTAGATCATTTAAGTCTTGTTGGATCTTGCTTTCGACGCTCATATCACCGTACCCATAATCATATACTATCTTGAGATCATCTGCAAAAAGGTATGGCTTGCCATACTTGATTACAGAGACTATGTCATTTATAAATAAGAGGAATAGAATAGGGCCAAGAACACTACCTTGTATTACACCACTGGTTATCGGCTTTGAGGAAGACAACTGGTGGTTGATTTTGACTAATTGCTCTCTTTCTGTGAGAAAAGAACTTATCCATTTGTGAAGATTTCCGGTTATTCCGTAGGATTGGAGTTTTGTTAGGAGTCTGATATGTGGGACTTTATCGAAGGCCTTGCTAACGTCAAGAAACAATGTTGTTACCGAACGCCCATTATCAATGCTTTGTGTGATGTAGTCAAAATAATCTAAGTGGCAAGTAATGCACGACCTTCTACTTAAGAAACCGTATTGGGATGGGGATAGTAGGTCATTTGACAGCAAGTACTGAATGATTTGAGTCTTAACTATCTTTTCCATTACACGTGAAACTACAGACGTGATGTTGATGGGGCGGTAGTTGTTGATATCAGCTATAGGCCCGTATTTATGGATAGGTACAATATAAGACTTCTTCCAGCAGTTAGGGTATGTCCCATCGCTTAATGAAATTGAGTATAACTTGAGTAAGAGTAAACTCATGTCATTACCACCTTTTTTCAGCAGAACGGAAGATATACCGTCTGGGCCAGTAGTGTTACTAAGCTTAAGATTTGCGACAGCTTTATCGATCTCATGTGTGGTGAAAATTATGTCACTTAAACATTCGTCTGTTTTACGTGGGAAATCCACGACTTCATCGTTCTCTAAGGTGTATAATCTGGCGAAGTGCTTGCTAAACAGTTCACATATCGCCTCATTATTTTCGTAAGCAATGCCGTCTAAGTATATTATTTTCGGATAGGGTGTTTTGGAGTTCATCAACCTACTTTTAAAAAGTTTGGCTATTTCTCCTGAGTTATGCGGTGCATGAATGGCCTGCATTTCTTTGTTTCTGAGGCCTATATTTCTCAACTCTTCAATTCTACTGAGAAGGGACGTTATGGCAATTAATGACGATAAGTCATGATATCTGTAGTATTTTATTGAGTGCTTACGTAGACTTCTTCTAAACGATGTCGGAATATAATCACTTTGGGGGAATCTGAAGTTAAGAATCTTCTCGGGTGCAATGACGTCGTGAATTGAGTTAATATTCTGATAGAAGTTGTTAAGAATTGCATCTAAGGACTGGTTCGAAAAGTACGAGTCCCAATTAGAACATCTAATTAGGTGCTGATACAAGTCCCAGTCAGCATGTGTGTACAATCTCATAGGTATCTGGCCAGCTTCATCTCTGCGTTTTGTTTCAGGAAAGATGTCAAAAGAACAAACTACTATTCTATGGTCACTACCTGGAAATTCATGTCCAACATGTACGGTAGATGGCGTTATGTTGTTCGTGAAAATAAGGTCTAGGATATTTGCGGATCTAGTGGGTGAATTTATGTGTTGTGTCCACCCTCCTGTGACGATGGAATTTATGAGATTATCGTACCTTTGGGGTCCTCGGAGTGAAGACCATGATACTTCTGGCAAGTTGAAATCGCCTCCGATAATTTTATAACTGAAAGGAAGATTGGCTGTAACATTAAAGATATTGCTAAGCATATTATCATATTCCCTGCTGGATGAAGGGGGCCGGTACACACAACCCACAAGTATAGGTTTACTTCTGACAACTTTTATTTCGACCCAGATCGAGTCATTGAGTTGTGACAGAATTGGGTTACTAAACTGGGTTGCACACATGGATTGTTCACAGTAAATTAGTGTTCCACCCCCACGACCTGTCCGTCTGTCCCCGCGAAAAAGGTTGTATTTATCAATCCTTAGGCTGTCATTGGAGATTTCACTTGTGCACCAGGCTTCGGTGATCATAATCAATGACGGTCTGCATATAGAAGCTATTGTACTTAGTGCTAAATGTTTGCTTAGAACTGATCTCGTATTTACTAGGATAATAGATAAACACTGGCTATGTGGTTTCAGTGAGCGGACAACATCTTGGTAAAATAATCCGTGAGTATCCTCTATATACATGTTATCAGACTCATTTACCAATATCTTTGGATCGTAGGAAGACTTCAGGTAGATTTTTGAGGTGGTAGTCAGGGATGGGCTTACGTTTGGATATGGTATGCAGTGAGAGACACCTGTGTGATAATCAGATATTAATATTTTAGAGATATTAGTATCCGCGTTTGGTGTCGACACTGTGTCAGCTATCTCCCGGGAAATATGCCTTGCCCTAGCTGTAGACTGTTCGCTATGCCAGCAAGGAATTGATCCGATATCATGCGTGCTATATGCATGATTCCAGGTGTTTCTGTTAACTGACGCTGGTGAAAATCCTGCCCTAAGGTATAACCGATATGTGTATTCGGTAATTTGTTGCCAGTATAAGAATGAAGTGTTGGTATCTGTTTCTGGTATTCATCAGACCATGGCAAGTTTTGTGCAGAAATCGGCACATGCTCCCCACTAGACACATAAGATATATGAATGGGTTCTGTTGGCTTGCTAAATGTGGTCTGTGGCCGATGTTTGGGGTATTTTCTATAACTTTCAGTAGACAGAATATTAGAAGTGGGCTGGTTGACAAGGGGTTTACGTAGTGGATGTGCAGAACAATACCTACTACTTTGCTGTGCTGTTTGTCTAGAATTAGGGATTCGATAAAATTGGCTTTCCACTTGGCACCAATTAGGCCTACCCCTAGGAGCTTCGTCTACCATATTTGACTTTCTCTTACAAAGAAGGCCTACAGGTGCTTTCGTCTCTTTCTTATCAAAGAGCTTTCTTGCTCCGGGTTTAGTATTTAATTTATTTACTTCTTTTTCCCCTATCTTATGATTATCTGGCTGATGATGGCTAACAGGGCAGTCAGCACATGCTATGTAGGGTTTCTGTGGCTTGAACACCTCATGAGCTTTAGTTTTCTTAATGGAAATGGGACGTTTGTCATAACGCCTAGAAAACTTGCCAACTTGGGTGGCTACATTCGACTGGTGCTTTACAGAGTGTGGATTGTCAGACCGAGGAGTAACTGACTTATAAGGCAATGGTTGGACCACCAGTGGGATGGGTTTTGATGGTTTCGGTGTCTTGACTTTTGCGTCAGTGTGAAAACGATGTATTTCAACATTATTTCCCGTTGACTCATCTATGTCCACCATTTCAGTGTCTGCATCAATATCGTTATATAATGCTTGGCTAACATTAGCCACTACCTGCGAAAATGTCTGTTGCATGCCGTGATCAGATATTTCAATAGACGGAATAACGCACGGAACATCATCTACAGTTATCCTATTAGAGTTATCAGGGTTCACTGTTCCTGAGCGGCATCGCCTTTGGCATGGTGTTAAATCAGGTGCAACCCTAATGTTAGTGTATGGTGTTGAAGAGCCTATTTTCTTACCCGATTTCAGAAAATTCCTGGCTTCTTCGGTAGACCTAAACTTGAAAAGCACAGGACACGGGTGGTTTGCAGATTTCTTACGAAGACGCAAAACCTGACATTCTGTCAACGACATATTACAAGCCTTTAGACACGAATTCTTAAGTTTGGCAATCGGCTCTCTGTCTGGAATGTTATAGGCCAAGACGTTATGTGAAGACATAATCCTCTTAACAGCTTCTTCAGCCAAATAGTCAATTATGCGCTCGGATTTGATTAGTGATTCAAAACAGATGTTTTGTGGTGGGTCACACAGTTGCGTGAGAGGCATAATGCTGTCAAACTTGCTCTGTAGTTCTGCTATTGACTTCTGAAGTGTCAGTAAATCATTTTTGCTACAAGCCGCATTCTCTGCTAATTCCTCCATGATATCAGATACCATAACTCTGGGTATGGCTGGTGTAAACAGTGTAGAATTGTCAACGGAGCTGAGGCCTTCAGATGGCTGACTAGTATTAGATCTCAGTCTCTTAACGGTACTTACACGTTTGATAGACTTAACCATTACAGAAATAAGAAACTTCACAATTTCCGGAAAAAAAGTCTTGAGGATATGAAAATAAGATAGCTGTATTATCGAAGTATCAAAACAACAACGATAAACAGATTTATATTGCAAAAATAAAAAGTCAGACTTTCCTTTACAGAGTTTGCTGTGGATAAAGTCCTGAGTTCCACGTAGTTAGATATGGTATCCGAGGATTCTTGACGTAGATTTCACGAGTGAATGCTATATGTTGTTCCAGTTGATACAATACAATCCTTGTTGACTATGGATAACTGGATAATGTGATGAAAGCGGCTAATTTCCAAAATATTAAGGAAAGATGATTCACGCAGAAAGTGAACACCCGTAGCGCAAGCGTTCAAAAAAGTGTCTCACCAAGTCAATACTTCTGTATTTCCTGATGTGTTGCACTCACTGACAATCTAGCGGATTTTTCCAACTATGCACAGAAACGATTGTACATAAGTGAAAAGGATGTTTTATACTATTGGGATTAACATTTATCAAGTGTATGTATAATCTCCAGCGTACATGTTAAACATATTTTGCTATCGACTGTAAATTGTGACTGAATAATATGGTTCTATTTCTGTAACAATTTGATGATGCCTGTAAACTGGCGTCCCTCATGTACTGCATCATGAGAATAAATTTATTTATTTATTTAAAATGCATTTATAAAGAAATGCAGCAGGAAACCATATAATTCCTAGACTGCCAACGTTCATTTGCAATGTATAATGCTACCCATATAGGTCTTAATATCATGATATTCACTTTTGGCTTTAATACAATTATTTTCAAGCCATTTGTTTTTATTTCGTACCTTCTTGTCTATTTGGTGCACAACCATACATTACAGAAAATAGGAATAGAATAAGTCGAAGTGAATAATAATAATATATATTCTCATTTTTTACATGAGGGACGCCAGTTTACAGGCATCATCAATTCGATAAGTTACACATAATATTAATAAGCATATTTAGTAAAGATAATATAATAAGGTACATTTTTTCCCTAGCTATGTAGGGTACACCAATTGTATAGGCATGCATTAATATTGTTTTAATAATAATAATATATTCCTTCCTGTTTGTGCAGGAAAATACCGATTGTACAGGTGTAACAACAGAAGACAAGGGCCAGGCAACAGATCGTTTTATTATGAAAATCAACACGTATTTATACATATTTCAACCACATTATTATAGACAAGCGCAGTCATCTGATTGGTTGTTTATCAGAAGTTAGGTAGACAAACGCAGGCTTCTGATTGGTTGTTTCGGGATTCCTTGACAAATAGAGTTCTCTATCTGCGAACCATATTTTGCCACGTTAACTTTGCTGTGATTGGTTGTTGACTCAGCCTTGTTTATATTTTCTCACGGCCCATATTAGTGACCTAGACCTTAACGTAGATTAGTGCCAACCAATCGGCTAGCAGCCTGCTCTCACCACACTCGTCCCCCCGTCAAATACGTGCGACTGAAGTCGGCTTGATCTACTTGGTGCAGGCGTCATCGTTGGCTTGTCTCGCTGTATCCATTTCTGGAGCTCGCTGACGTTCACGCGCCTCTTATTGTTCGCCATTGCAACTGTGTCTGCGTAACCCCATCTCGAAGTGACCATATATGGTCCTTCCCACTTTGGAAACTGTTTGCCTGACCCTGTCGAACATTCGTCCATACTTCGGCTCACACTTTCATATGCTGCTTTCACCCGACCTCCCAGCAGCGTCCAAAGTAGCAGCTCCATCGCTGACAGATCTTGAACGCCACTCAACTGCGCAGAAGCCTTGAAGTCCTGCCCGAAGATCCATATGTCTCCATCAAAAACAGCAGGGCATAGGCTTTCCATTTGTCGGTAGGCAGCGACACCAAATGTAACAACAGAAGACAAGGGCCAGGCAACAGATCGTTTTATTATGAAAATCAACACGTATTTATACATATTTCAACCACATTATTATAGACAAGCGCAGTCATCTGATTGGTTGTTTATCAGAAGTTAGGTAGACAAACGCAGGCTTCTGATTGGTTGTTTCGGGATTCCTTGACAAATAGAGTTCTCTATCTGCGAACCATATTTTGCCACGTTAACTTTGCTGTGATTGGTTGTTGACTCAGCCTTGTTTATATTTTCTCACGGCCCATATTAGTGACCTAGACCTTAACGTAGATTAGTGCCAACCAATCGGCTAGCAGCCTGCTCTCACCACACAGGCATGGATAAGTTGTTATATAAATTACACATGATTTGATGTATAATGGATTTACAGTTTGGTTGTTCTTTCTGTCATTAGAGTCAGTCGGAACAGTTTGCTATAAAGTCTGTTTGTGTAGCACATAGAGAGATATAGAAATATTGTCTTCGCACTGACAAAATACCCAGACATCACATGAATGTAATACAGATATCTGGGAAAAATAAAGCTTGAAGTCAATTCTCCTATATAACTTTGTTGTGAACAGCACCCTTGGCTTAAAGTTTATTGATGTATTATGTTGAGATCAGTGATATATTTATTCCATTTTTCAGCAGTCTTATCGTAGTTTCATAACAGGAAAGAAATTTGATCGTGGAGGCGGAAACTAGATAAGGTCACGCTAAGTTGTTTTACTGCAACAAATGGTGCCGAGGTCGATTCCAGAATTCTCCATCTGCGCCATTTGTGTCTGCATGGGGGACTGTACTCGTAAGTTGAGTAAAATGTTGAAAACTGTTTGCAAACCAGTTGCTTCTTTATTTCAGATCATGAATACTCATTTGCAGCATGTTCGCTAGCGTCTTTAAATGGTAGAATTGGATCGTTCTTTTGATTCAGCAACCGGTGAATTTTTTATTCCTTTCGATCTAGTACCAGAATAACTGCGAACCATTCCATTCAAGATGTCAAATAAGGCATGCAGGAGTAGATCATTACCATCGAATGAATCAACTTGATCTGAGATTCAGCTTTCAGCATGTTTTCGTTATATCATAGATATCCAGGATTATTGGCGCTGTATAGGCAGTGATTTGGATTGTGACGTATTCTGCAGCCTCTGTGCCAATATGAAGTATACATATGCTTTGTATGGATTACTTTATTGGCTCCCACCCCCACTGAGTGTTTACAGCAGCAGCTGTGGATTTATGTACTTCCTCGCCATTTTGGATAAAACATCGCCGCATTCTTTTGGGGAGGAAACCTAAATAGGAGGGGGAATAAATAAAGAGCTATAAAATGTTAGGTTTAATGGAATATAATGAGGATCAAGTAAAGACGTTATTAGAAAATAAATGAGATAAGACATTGTGAAGTGGTATGTAAAGGTCCTACAATTGATAGCAGGTTAATTTATAAGATGCCCCATAAATCTATGCAGAGCCCACGTGGTCGCATCTCAACAATAGGCTGAGCGAATGGCATATGTTTAAAGGCAGAAGTATGATCTGTCTAGGCGTTCATCATTATCTTTTTCAAGATAAAGATCTAAACTCCCATAAAAATCGGAAAAATCTCAAGCCTTCAAATTGCATATTGCTGTTCCTGCAGAATGGGGCGATTCACCTGAGTGACCACCGCCATAGCTACTGATCAGCTAATAATAATAATGTATATTTTCATATAAACATATAAATTTACATGAAAATGCATGCCATTTATACAGGCACGATCAAGTATGATATAATATCAAATCGTAGATTGTCTACAAGTTAATAATGTTTCAACAGTTAAATATTTGATATATATACACACTCATTGTCTGCACTAGGCTGTATAGTTATTGAATTGTACAATTGTCCTTCAGGTTGAGCGGGAAAATCGACTTCGTTTCGTTTTCATCCCGTGGTTGTAGGCATACGATAACCAACTAATATTGAGGTAAGTACAACTTTTACAAGGGATTGAAAGCTGTTTTAGAAAAGTAAAAGGGCAAAGTTCAACAATAGCGTCCCAAGGGATGCGAACGCACGAGTGACCTTCAGACAGCCAATCATAAAAATGAGGAATTTTTGCACGAAAAATAACGTATATTCACAAGAAAATGCATGAAAACACATTAAACGAATTATATTTCTCTGATATGACTTAAAAGTACGTTCCAGTTGCGATGAAGAGTATCAGTTGCTAATTTGGACTAGTTTCTGTAGATGTATTCACCAAAGTGACTGAAGGTGTGCTGTTTTGGAAATGGTTCATCTCTCTTCTCTTGCTGTGTAGTCCTCTCCTAAGCCTTCGATTTAGTTACTATGGTTCCAGTAAGAGCATTGGCGACTCAATACAAGAGAAATAAGGATAATAAAAGAACTTGAAATAAACGAAAAATCTACTCCTATTCGCTACCTTAACCTAAACCCTAACCCTAACCGTAACCCTAACCATTGTGCCACCGACGCACACAATGACCGTAACCCTAATCCTAACCACAATACTCGCCTTAACCCCTATCCTAACCCTAACGAGATGTTAACACATTGTCCAAACAGTAATAAAAGTGTTATCTGGGTGAAACTTGCTCCTTATTTGATGAATAGGGTTGATATTTCAGCTATGATAATGACAGGAACCGTTAGCCAACGACTAGCATGCGTTCAAGGTCATTTGAGCGTTGAAGGTTTTGGGACGCTATTCTTAAACTTCGCCAGTAAAAGTGCTAAAGTGAATCATTAAATTGTAATGAAATAGGTAAGTGCAAGTATCATTAATAAATGCATTAATAAAGAAATCTCCCTAGGCTGACAACGTTCATTTGCAATGCATAATGCGTCCCGTATAGTTTGTACTATCATGATGTCCACTTTTGGTTTTAATACATTTTTCTTCATACCGGGTTTTGTTTTATACCTTTTTGTGCATTTAGTGCACAACCGTACCCTTCAGAGAGTAGGAATATAATAAGTCATAAAGAGCTAACACCACCCTCTCTCCTTTTATGATGTTAGGCTCTGACACCATGATTATTATGGCTACAGCAAATATATTGCTTTGTACCAGACATGTTCGTGCCTCATATTCCGTCTCCCTAGCTTTCTTAATGAGTGCTTCCAATAGGTCTCCACGTACATCTTCACGAACATATTATATATGTATGCATGCGTCCTAATGAACAGATTACTTTATAAGAAGTTAAAACCTTAAAGAGTAAAAGAATAGGTTTTGTGAATAGTGAAGAAAGATTCAGCAGAACACTATAGTTAGGGTTCAATGTAGGTAGTCTGAACTGAAGGTAAGGTCGGCTGGCAGGACTTAGTGTACTAAATTATCTTGACAGCCTTGTATATAGTAAACATTTGACATTGCAAAGTAACCTGTCTACACATATTTTAAAAAGATACTAACACAGAACCAACAAAATTTTAGAATTGGGTTAACAATACTGCAGTGTGTGTATACTGAAGAAGGGTAGTTAGTCTTACAAGGACCCGTAAAATGAATCAAACTATACGCGATAAGAGTATAATCAATACTACAATTCGTATTATCAAAGAATACATTAGGTTCAATAATTGAGTGTTATAAGGGAAACAAGCGTGGTAAAGCAAGAGAACATTTGCTGCATAAATATCTTAATCATTTTAAGTATTTTAATAACAATCTAATTTCAAGAATTGAACATGCATGATTACTAAGTATTATTATATCAGCATATACATATGTAAAAAATTAAGAGTTGTGGTTGCTATTACAATTATTTCTAGGGTAACTTTTACCAACACAACTTAGTGAAGATTATAGGGAGCAAGAACCAGTAAATTAGTTAAATGTTCGCTGTGTAAGTATTAGAGTCGAGTTATACGTATTTGACTATACTGAAGACCGGACTGGCTCTCAGTTTCCGTTCTACCAACAGTTGTGTTCTTTTAGACGAGCTAGGGTGGACATGTTAATGTGTCTTTCTAGGATCCGTTTGAACCCATCAGGGTTTTCACAACATCTTATTTCAGATGGTAGTTGGTTCCAAAGAGTGCAATATTTTATGGTGAAAAAGTTTGCCCTAATGGATTTTCTGTGGGTAGCCACCTTGACAAGGTAGTCGTGGTTTCGCAGCTGATATGATTTAATATTTTCCCACGTTATGGATGAGTTACTGTAGCAGTGTTTCCTAATGACTTTGAAGAGTAGAAATAGGTTGCACTTCACTCTCCTTAACCACAGAGGCTCTAATTTCAGACGTACACACCTGTCAACATATTCCACTTGTTGGTCGAACCATATTATACGCTTCGTGAGGAATCTCTGGACACTTTCGATTTTTTTTCTGTCTACAGACCTGAGGTTACTAAATAGGAGAGCACAATATTCAAGTTTGGGACGGATACATGTCCTAAATATAGCTAGTCTTGCTTCTTGGGTGTAGAAGTTACACAGTACAAAGCCAGTAAGTCGTTTACAGTCAGATACAACCTTATTTGCATGATCAGAAAAGGATAAATCTGAGTATGTTATCCCGAGATCTGTGACCGTGTTCAGTTTTGAGAAGAGCTTATCGTACATATATAGGCACATTATCGGTTTCCAGCGTCCAAGGTGGGTTATACCACACTTGTCTGGGTTGAAAGTCAGTTGCCACTTTTCGCTCCAATCGCCTAGATCATTTAAGTCTTGTTGGATCTTGCTTTCGACTCTCATATCACCGTACCCATAATCATATACTATCTTGAGATCATCTGCAAAAAGGTATGGCTTGCCATACTTGATTACAGAGACTATGTCATTTATAAATAAGAGGAATAGAATAGGGCCAAGAACACTACCTTGTATTACACCACTGGTTATCGGCTTTGAGGAAGACAACTGGTGGTTGATTTTGACTAATTGCTCTCTTTCTGTGAGAAAAGAACTTATCCATTTGTGAAGATTTCCGGTTATTCCGTAGGATTGGAGTTTTGTTAGGAGTCTGATATGTGGGACTTTATCGAAGGCCTTGCTAACGTCGAGAAATAATGTTGTTACCGAACTCCCATTATCAATGCTTTGTGTAATGTAGTCAAAATAATCTAAGTGGCAAGTTATGCACGACCTTCTATTTAAGAAACCGTATTGGGATGGGGATAGTAGATCATTTGACAGCAAGTACTGAATGATTTGAGTCTTTACTATCTTGTAGTAATTTATTGTACTTGAAGTATTAATATACCGGGATGACAGAATTATAGGAATCTAATCAAAACCCAGAGAGGGCAGCAATCAGTAATTTGTATTTAGCGGAATTAGAATGCAATTCATATAAGAAACATATCAACAGTCAACAGTAAGTATTTAAACAATACAGAGATAGAAATTGTCAATCACCACATCCGCCACACCTCGAATATCTCCTCGCGTATTTATAACGATGTCTCGGTCTGCTTGCAAGTAGCTTCGAGCTAACTGATTCTGTGATACTATTTTCATCAGTACTATCTGGACTTATTTCTGAATTATCTACAAAATCAGGATTATTAGCGGAATCAATAATATTATAATTGGAACGACCTACTTCATTTATTGTCACTTTGTCCAGGTGTCCGTTATGAACTGAGTGATCTTTGATGTCTAATATCTTCACCACTCGATTTCCCATTTTTTGTAGTATAATTCCAACAGAAGGTCTGTAGTTATTATCTTTGTAATAATGTACATTAGAAGTAGAAGACATCAGATTCTTTTTGAGAATTCGAGATTTGAATAGTTTTGCAGGACTTTCACAAGAACTTGTATGCTCTGGATTCATCAGACGTAGTCTAGGCGTATGCAGTAATTCCTCAATTTTATTCAGTTGCTCTCTCATCTCATTCAGGTCTTTTCGTGCTTTCGACAGTTCACATTGCAACTTGGCTACCTCATTTTTGAATACAGTTGATGCTTGCGTTGCTGAACTTGCAGTGGAGGTTTTCGTTGGATTAGCTTGAGTATTTTGAAAAGTTGAAAGACACATAGACTCCATTTTACTAGACAGCTTGGGAGAATTATAAGAATGTTGAGCAACATATGTATTCGAACTTCTGCAAACCGTCTTGATGTGTCCAACTTTACCACATTTATAGCACTTAGCACTCCGAAAACGGCAAGTGCTTCGTAGATGTAACTTTCCACAGGATAAACACGGTTTAATGTTTTTGATCTCTCGCTGCATTCTATTACCTGTGGACGGCAGTTTGGATTTCTTTCCATGAACACTTGTATTTTCGACTTTAGACAGCATGACATCAGATACTGACGTAGTGGGAGCAGAGTATTCATTATGGACATCTTCATATGTAATACATACCTCTTTAGCAGTTTGAAACGTACAAGAAGGAATCTGAATTAACTCCTTCTCTAATTTAGGAATGTTGATTCCAGCAATTAGACGATCACGTAGTTGTGTATGCAGCTGATCTCCAAAATTACACTTTGAGGCTTGAATTTGGAGTTGTAGTATAAAGTCTCTTATCTTCTGATTGGGAGAACGTACCAGTTTGTTGAACTGAGCCCTCTCTCTGGTCTCAAAAGTAGTTACATGGAAGTGATCTATAAGAAGTTCACGGAGCTTAGCATATGGCATAGAAATGGGTTTATCTGGAAACGCCAGATTCTTCACCAGGCTATATGCATCAAGACCAATAGCGGTGATGAAATGAGCAGGTATTTTATCATCCCGAACATTCTTGGAAATGCACCACGCATCAAAGCATTCCAAATAATCAGCAATCTCCCGCGGAGAACCATTAAGAGGAAATTTTCCCAGGTTACTTAGCTCCATCGCGACGCCAATTTGTAGTAATTTATTGTACTTGAAGTATTAGTATACCGGGATGACAGAATTATAGGAATCTAATCAAAACCCAGAGAGGGCAGCAATCAGTAATTTGTATTTAGCGGAATTAGAATGCAATTCATATAAGAAACATATCAACAGTCAACAGTAAGTATTTAAACAATACAGAGATAGAAGTTGTCAATCACCACATATCTTTTCCATTACACGTGAAACTACAGACATGATGTTGATGGGGCGGTAGGTGTTGATATCAGCTATAGGCCCGTATTTATGGATAGGTACAATATAAGACTTCTTCCAGCAGTTAGGGTATGTCCCATCGCTTGATGAAATTGAGCATAACTTGAGTAAGAGTAAATTCATGTCATTACCCCTGTTTTTCAGCAGAACGGAAGATATACCGTCTGGACCAATAGTGTCGCTAAGCTCAAGGTTTGCGATAGCTTTATCGATCTCATGTGTGGTGAAAATTATGTCACTTAAACATTCGTCTGTTTTACACGGGAAATCCACGACTTCATCGTTCTCTAAGGTGTATAATCTGGCGAAGTGCTTGCTAAACAGTTCACATATCGCCTCATTATTTTCGTAAGCAATGCCGTCTAAGTATATTATTTTCGGATAGGGTGTTTTGGAGTTCGCCAACCTACTTTTAAAAAGTTTGGCTATTTCTCCTGAGTTATGCGGTGCATGAATGGCCTGCATTTCTTTGTTTTTGAGGCCTATATTTCTCAACTCTTCAATTCTATTGAGAAGGGACGTAATGGCAATTAATGACGATAAGTCATGATATCTGATAAGCACTATTTAAATTCCATAAATTTGGTTTATGATTAAATTACATGGTTGCTGACGTTTTTGTCTTTGGTTTGTGGGAACAATATGATAACCAGTCATTCAATGGAGCACATCAAGAAATATAGAAATATTCTGATCAGTAGATATGGTGGTGGTCACTAAGGTGAATCGCCCCATTCTGCAGGAACAGCAATACGCAAAATGAAGGCTCGAGATATTTCTGATTTTTATGAGGGCTTAGATCTCTATCTTGAAAAAGATAACAGTGAACGCCTTGACAGATAATGCTTCTACCTTTAAATATATACCATTTGCTCAGCCTATTGTTGAGATGCGACCACGTGGGCTCTGCATAGATTTATGGGGCATCTTATAAATTAACCTGCTATCAATTGTAGGACCTTTACATACCACTTCACAATATCTTGTCTCACTTATTTTCGAATAACGTCTTTACTTGATCCTCATTATATTCCATTAAACCTAACATTTTATAGCTCTTTATGAATTTGATTCGACTTATTTTATTCCTATTCTCTGGAGGGTACGGTTGTGCGCCAAATAGAAAAAAAGACATGAAATAAAAACAACTGGCTTGAAAATAATTGTATTAAAGCCAAAAGTCGACATCATGATAGTATAAAATATATTGGTTTCATTATACATTGCAAATGAACGTTGTCGGCCTAAGGATTAATTACTTCCCCATTCTGTTTTCTATATAAATGTGTTTATTAATGATATATTTCACTCACTTAATCTATTACACTTTAATGTTTCACCACAGCACTTTAATGTTTCTAAAACAGCTTCCAATCCCTTGTAAACGTTGTACTTACCTCAATAATGGTTGGTTATCGTATTTCACAACCACGGGATGAAAACGAAACTAAGTCGATTTTCCCGCTCAACCTGGAGGACAATTGTACAATTCAGTAAATATACGGCCTAGTTCAGACAATCAGTGTATTTATATATATCAAATATTTAACTGTTCAAACATTATAAACTTGTAGACAATTTAAGATTTGACATTATATCATCCTTGATCGTGCCTGTAAAAATGGTATGCATTTTCATGTAAATTTATGTTTATATGAAAATAAATTATTATTATTATTCTCTTCGCATTAATAAAAAACCCAAGTATGTTTTGGATGGATTAAAAATACTTGGGAAAAAATAAAGCTTGAAGTAATTGCCCAATATAACTTAGGTGTATACAAATCCGAATCTCATTTTTGATTTATATCCAAATTGGGTAATAAGAAAGCTATTTTTACAGATACGATCAGTTACAAGTTACAGTCATGACGTTGTATTACAAATTGATACTTTTCCATTGGTATAAGAGTACATTCCACAAATGTAATCCAGGTTGCGTTTTGTTTCAAGAAAGATGTCAAAAGAACACACTGCTATTTTATGGTCAATACCTGGAAATTTATGTCCCACATGAACTGTAGATGGCGTTATGTTGTTCGTGAAAATAAGGTCTAGGATATTTGCGGATCTAGTGGGCGACTGTTCAGTGACTATGGTTATTTTGGTACACTAACTAACTAGTCCCGTTATGCTAACTTTTACATTATGTGTGAAAAAATATTACTGTACTGTGTAGAAATGTTTATCATGTACTTCCAATGATATTTAAATTTATAATTGTATTTTATTGTAACTACGCGTTTGCTGAACTTAAAATATCTATGTAGGGTGAAAAAGAGGGTGTAAGAGTCAGATGTAGAAGTGCATTGTCATCTTTGAGCAGTCTGGTGACTGAGGAGATGAACACTGGAAGTGTGTTTGCATCACGCACATTAGCTGGTAGTCTATTCCAAATGACTGAAAAGTTATTTAAGAATAAGTTGTACCACATGTAAGTCTGACAATGGTCGGTAGCAGCTAGGTTGTGATGATTTCTAAGATTGTAACTGATGACAGCGGTAGGTTTAGTTATTGGCTCGGAGGAGTGCAAGAGAAGATTAGTTAGCTTGTAATAAAAGTAGGGTTTAGTTTAAGACGTCTTTTCCAGAGTGGTTATAATCTTAGTCTGTCGCATCGCTCATAGTATTCCAGACCACTTTCTAAACCAAGAGTTCTTGAGGTAAACTGCCGTTGCACCCCCTCTAATTTAAGCCTGTGATTTTGTCTTAGCCCGCTAAGAATAAACGGGCAATATTCTAAAATAGGTGGGAAACATACTTTGTATAATAAAACCCTAGTTTCACGACAAAAGAAATTGCGTGTTATGCATCCTATCAGCCTTCGTGTTTTACGTCTGGCATAGTCAGTCTGTTCAGAGAACGTTAAGTCACTAGATTATCTGACACCGAGATCTACGACTAAGTTGAGCTTGGCTAGTTTTCACCCATTTATTTGAAGAGTCAGGTCAAGGTTACTGTTGCCAATACAAATCCAGCCATATTTCTCAATGTTAAAATTTAGACAGGATTCAGCACAACACATTGCGAGACTACTTAGTTCAAGATGTATTCTATTAACCATATCGCTTAATTCATGAGTGTAGCAGGAGTAAACGACTTTGAGGATAGGAATGGTTTACCTGAGGTGAAGCACTTGCAAATGCTGTTAATGTAGATTGTGAATAAAAGTGGACCTAGGACACTACCTTGCACAACCCCAATTGAGATCTGCCTATATTGAGACAATGCAGATCCAACTTTGGTTACTTGCACCCTGTTGCTTAGAAACGATTTTAACCAGTTCATTAATCGGTTGCGAATTCCACATGAGTACAGATTCTCAAAGAGAATACTGTGAGATACCATGTCAAATGCCCTAAATATATCGAAGCAGAGAATGACGACTAGCTTATGTGCTTCACGACTACTAGTGATGCAATTGAAAAAGTCGAAGTGGCAAGTAACTCAGAATCTCTTTTTGAGAAATCCGCGTTGAAGCCCTGTAACAAGATCTCCCCTTAGTAGGTGGTCTGACAATTGATCTTTTACAACTTTCTCCATGATTCGTGAGATAACTGGGGTTATATTTATGGGTCTGTAATTGCGGACGTTTGCCTTACCACCAGATTTGTAGTGTGGAATTATGAAGCTAGTTTTCCACTCACTAGGGTAAGTGCCAGTGCCCATAGATATTGAGAAGAATTTAGGAAGTAACAGGGGTATATCACACCCATTGTTTTTGAAAATTATTGAAGCAAGGCCATCCGGTCCCGTACTAGTGGAATGCTTAAGGCTTATCACTGCTTGTTCTATTAATTGATTAGCGAACACAATGCTTTCGAGGGAAGAGCAAGTAACGGGGGCGGTTTCACCAGGCATATGTGTTTCTAAACTAAAGTTTGCAAACCAATCACTGAAAAGTTCACATATGGTGGCAGGCTCATTGTAGATTACTTTGTCATGGAGTAAATAGGGGATTTCCCTCTTCGACTGCATTCGTTTTTCAAGAAATGCCGTTAAGTTATAAACTTTGGAGGTACTTTCAAGTGCCATTAACTCTTCGTCGAGGTCCTTTTGAGAGCGTAGGCGCTTGATAGATTCAAGAGACTGGTGGATTGAGAGCAGTAGTGATATATCCTTAGTGAAATAGCACTGTTTCATCAGCTTCCTAAACTTATTACGGTATGACCTCGGAATATATTCAGCTCGGTGTCCACTTAATTTCACTATTTTCTTTGGAGCAACTGTATCTAGACAAAGAGTATCATTCCTGTAAAACAGGGTTACTACGGCCTCCAGGGAGTCAGTGGTAAAATGGTCATCCCATTGACAGAGTCGAATAAGTTCTTGGACTAATCGCCAGTCTGTATATTTGTAACTACGACATATTGTGCTTCCTGAATCTTATTTGTTTCCTGTATTTAGTGGTGAGAAAGGCAGAGAGCAGAGTACCATTCTATGGTCACTACTGCAAAATCTATTACCAACATACGTGGAGACTGGGATTGTGTCATGATAAAAGCAAGGTCCAACATGTTTTCACAACAAGTAGGTGTCTGGACGTATTGTTGCCATTCATAACAGTCGATAGTGTCAAGTAATTCGTCGAAGCGTTCTGCTATACAAAATTGTTGCAGAAGGCATCGCAAAGTATACAACCCGATAATTTACGCCAGTGGCATCCAATGTGAAAGTCTGCTTAAGGTAGTGGGGTTCAAACATTATATGGATAATAGTAGCCCCTCAGGCAGAACTGAATGTACCTACACATTAAGAATTTCTATCGAAAATTATTGCAAAAATTAAATTTTAGGATATCGCCAAAGTCAGCCACGTCTCGTGAACCGTTAATGCCCAGCTCTTGCTGCACTCGGGCTCACGCTGTTCCTTGAAGTTTCTCAGAAACGCCTAGTAATAACGGACGCAAAACCAAAACACTAATTGGCGACTCGAGGATTCTTTATTGTAACGCCAACATATAGTCAACTTTAAAATCAAGCTTTATCTAAAGTCTATGAACAAATATTACAATAATGAATCACAATATTACTTCTGACAGTTTTGGCCTGACTTCTTTCTGAACAGCGACCGATGAGACGATGACTGGTGTATTGATGTATCCGCGAAAATTGGGGAAGTTGGTTTTCAGCAAACAACCATGAATTCATCGTTCAATCTTCAACTACATTGACACTCCCCGGCAAAAAAGGGATCCATCCCTTTTTCCATCACGACCAATACACGTTGACTTGGATGCCATTGCGAGAACCTGGGTCACATGGACAGAGCTGAAATGGAAAACAAACAGAAAAGCCAACACACCACAAGCATACCCACAGCACAATCTCACACATCGCTGACGACCTGCGCCTCCAGACAGAGACCTCCTCTTGACATCTTGCAACACAATCGCCACTTGCTAGAATGACTCTTGCAGAATGCAAAGTGACCATAGCACCACCTCACGATACTCTACGCTCATCCTCTTATCTACTCACTACCAATTACCACTGAAATCGCTTTTCACTCATTCTGCCTCAATTCTAGTAACGATGACGTATGCGAGCCTCAGTCGTTTACACTCTTTCTCCCCGGCGTGTCGGACCGCAGCTAACAATTATCTCCGTATGCATGTCGTTCTCAGCAATAGCCTCCCCGGCGTATACGACCCATCTGCTGTCCTTAACATCAATCAATTCATTCACGAATGTAGAAGACTAGAAACAACTCCAGAAGTAATCACGACGAAAATTTTAACAAAATTATGCAATAAAAACAAGGTGCGAAAACAACGAGTAAACACAATTAATCCAAAATTCACCAATTGATATGGCACACCATACGTATATACAAACTGTACACACAAACTCGCAGGTCGTGTCTCGATGTAATTCCTTCGAAGAATTGCAGGACTTACACCAGTACGCCTACAACCCTTCACACGTTGACACTCTAGGTTGGAAAATCATCGCAGAGTTCATCTGCTGACTTCCTTCTATCAGCTATATCCTCGAATCTGAACGGTAACACGCTCATGTCATTGTATCGTAGAATATAGATGACGAACAAACACACGACGTATCTGGTCAACCAAGCGTAGGCACAGAGTAATTTACACCAAAGATAATAGCATTCAATTAGTAACTTGAAACTAGAAATGCCTTTATTCATGCAAGTCAATTTAACAATTACTCTTTCGTTTACACTTGGCTTATCCTCACTAAACTGAGCAATATCTTTCGTCTTTTCAAACGCATCAATACTATCATAGTCATTGCACAAGATACTTGAGTTGATGGGCGTCCTTCCCATTGTGGATGACAATGTGCGTCGGTGGCACAGTGGTTAGGACTCTCGCCGACCATGCACATTGTCCGAGGTTCGAGCCTCCGCCGACGCACACCTGATATCTATGGTCGGCCTGCAAAAATTTGGGCTACCGATATCCATGCTGAAAATTCCATACTTGTACCAAAAATACAGTGTGGAATCTAGCTGTAAATCAAAAAAAACACCAACGACAACTGATTGATACCAGTTGATGAACTTAGCGGTGGATCAGAAGCTGTTGTTGCTCGGCTTTCAGAAAGTTGTCTAACTGCAATATTACCACCACTGCTGTCTTTTACCACTAGCTCCGGTTTAGCACTAGCATCTGATGATAGGTGGGCTACACACTGATCAATTACACTGACGGTCTCACAAGTATCCATAACTTCTGCAACTGCATCTGCATTTAATTCTACTTCACGTTCAAGTTGTACAGAACCTTTAATTAACTTAGCAGTAGTTGGCATTCCCCTCATTTCATCATGATCAACCAAAGACAAATCTGCACTATCATGATCATTATCACAAATATTCAGTTTACCGTCATCTATCTGGTCGACTTCATCATTTTCAAACTCTTTAATAACAGAAGTAGACAATTTCGGTTCCTCCTCACAAATCCTAAAAGGTTTTATACGTTCACTCTGACTAGTAATACCTTGTAAACTGGCGGAGTCAGAACTGTCCTCTGAGACAGTAACTCTCTTCTCTGGCATTCGATTCAACAATGGCTTACTAACTGCAACTACAGACTTCTTGACCATACGGTTATCGTCACACAATTCGGAGTCAGATCTTGATTTCACATTTAGCTTATCACTGAACTTGCTCACTGGTTCACAGTTCACCTTTGTATGCACTTCTTGCAAACGTGTAAAACACAACCGTGTTTGTCTTGCAGCTTGTATCTTATCTGTTGAGGATGTACTACGAAACCTGTTACACTCACTAGGTCTACATGCATTACTAGACATCATGGAGCCTTCTTGATATCCACCTATCTGAGGCTTATTGGTCATTAATGATTGCGTTTTTCCCTCAGACTGCTCTATTCTAGGGGTGAGATTCAATATACTGGCAAACGTGCTCATAGATTGTTTGACACTATCTTTTACTAGTTTCAGGATATTATCAAATTTTGGCTCGATGCCCTCATCCTCCATACGGGAGCTCATCTTCACCCACTTCCTTTGCAGTTGAGTAGGTAGGCGTCTTGCTATTACTTCTAGTATAAAACTCGAGTTGAGGTCACTCATGCAATTCATCGAAATCAATGCATTCTTGTAAATCAGCAAATTATCCAAAAACTCAATGAGTGCCTGGGAGTCATCCTGTAATTGACCACCATTACCCTTAACAGCCTCGAGTAATTTCCCTACAATCATCGAAGGTCTTCCAAACCTTTGACGTAGTATGCTCATAGCCTCAGCGTATCCCTCATTAGGGGGCATGAGCTTACAGCACTGTATAGCTCTTGAAGCAACTCCAGTGCAGTACCTCATCAAATACATCAATTTCAACTCATCACTAAATGAAAAACTACTCAGCAAAATCCCAAACTCCTTTACAAATTGTAAATAATCAGCCGGGTTTCCATCGAAACACCGTGGTTCAAATTTCGAAAGTTTGATGTTCCTATTATCCCTGGACGGTGAAACAGTAAAATCAACCATGTCATGCTTAACATCAGACACATCGTTACAATTAACAGACAAGTCACCATGACTTACCTTACTGTTTGCATCCAAGACGCTCTGTCGCTGCTTTGACCCAGGCATTGTTGAACTTGAGCCAATTCCAAAAACGTTCCAGATATTGCTTGTTCAAAGAGGACTTGACCGGAACCAGGAAAGATGAACAGTGACTGTCCAAACTGTCACCAACTGTGTGAATCCGTCAGAATCTACTTCCACGGTCAGAAACTGTCAACCACGTCTCGTGAACCGTTAATGCCCAGCTCTTGCTGCACTCGGGCTCACGCTGTTCCTTGAAGTTTCTCAGAAACGCTTAGTAATAACGGACGCAAAACCAAAACACTAATTGGCGACTCGAGGATTCTTTATTGTAACGCCAACATATAGTCAACTTTAAAATCAAGCTTTATCTAAAGTCTATGAACAAATATTACAATAATGAATCACAATATTACTTCTGACAGTTTTGGCCTGACTTCTTTCTGAACAGCGACCGATGAGACGATGACTGGTGTATCGATGTCTCCGCGAAAATATACGGAAGTTGGGTTTGAGCAAACAACCATGAATTGATCGTTCAATCTTCAACTACATTGGCACACAACTTTCCACAGGTTATACTTTCCTCTACAACTTTTGGTTGACGCCCTGAATACTGGGCGTTCGTGTTTCTAACCATCACAACCGCTGAAATGCTCTAATCAATCATTTGGAGGTGCCTACCTTCCTTTTTGATGGTCTAAATTATCTGCTCTTTGAAAATAGGCCAGGGAAGATTGTGTATTGCTGGCATCTGCTTTCATTTCAAGACATAATAGGGCTGTTCCCATCGCCGATTCCCCTTTTGGAATTCTGAAGTTTCATCAACCTAGGCACTATCCTACTGGCCTTTTACCAGAATGCATCTATTTGCTTTGGTAAACTTGTTCCTAAATATAAAGAGAACCCAAGAGAATACATAAAGAATTTCATTCCTATAAAAATAAAGGCTAAGCTGCGAAAGCTGTACCGACAGTACCACAGGGAATACGACTTTTCATGTCTTGTAAATATACAGAACATTTATCTCACATTGAAAGAAAATAACAACAAAGCCCTACTCAGACAAGAACATGGAGCTCTTAAAGGTAGCTCTAAATACACTACAATCTGTAGGCTTTATCGCAAAAGGCTAAACTCCCGTAAAACGGATATACAATTCATTTTAGAAAATGGTGAAACTGCTAGTGACCCTAAAATAATTTGTGAGCTTCTAAGCTCCTATTTCTCACAGTCATATACCTATGACGTTAATACGTTGCCACAACCTCTATTCCCTGTACGTTCAAAAAAAACCCTAGAAATTACCGACTTTTCTTTAGATAATATTAAGAAAGCAATCACTTCTCTTAAAAGTTCAAACAAACCAGGTCCTGATATGACTCCCTCAACTTTTTTAAAATACGGTGGTGAAGACGTTCCTATTCTCTTTCTTAAATTGTTCTCTACCTCTCTATCAACTGGAACATATCCAGATGCATGGAAAACCATGCACATTACACCTGGGTATAAGTCAAACTTTCGTCCAAGTTTCACGAGTTACAGACCCATTAACCTAACTTCTGTTATTTCAAGGGTTCTGGAAAAGATTGTGAAAAGTGCCATTTTTGATTTCCTCTCTCAAGAGGAACTTATCACTCCTTTTCAACATGGTTTCATGAAGTCACGTTCTTGCACGACATGCCACTTACAATTTTTCGACCACATCTCACAACCTAAAGACTGCAGTATGATCACAGTTGTCGTATACTTAGATCTTAGTGAAGCCTTTGGCGCTGTAAGCCACCGACTGTTAATATCAAAAGTCCAGCATTATGGGATGCGAGGTTCATTGTTAAGCTGGCTCAGTTCGTTTCTAGGCAACCAGATGCAAATGGGCAGTTTAGCTTCCCACATATCAAACCCGTTCGGATAGGTCGAAGGGCGATTCACTAAGGTTAATCAACCCATTCTGCAGGAACAGCAATATGCAATTTGATGGCTCGATATTTTTCCGATTTTTATGAGAGCTTAGATCCTTATCTTGAAAAAGATAATGATGAACGCCTAGACAGATCATGCTTCTGCCTTCAAACATATGCCACTCACTCAGCCTATTGTTGAGATGCGACCACGTGGGCTCTGCAAAGATTTATGAGGATTTTTCAGGCCAAATCCCCGGCAGAATGTCAGTCTTTATTGAACAACCGTCGTACCAAAATAATTATCAGGGTTGCCAACCAGTAGTGCGGACTGAGTAAGGAGGCCAGTTATTTTTGTACGTGCACTTCGTAAGCGCGCTGGTGGACAAGTGAAGCGCAGAAACCTAGTTAAACACATCAGAAAGCGTTCATCATTCAGTACCTTCAAGTACAGAAAGTTTCATGAAGAATAAAATGGGCGTAGTTTAGTAGATAACATGCATCAGCCTTCTGTATTCCTTTATCACTAAACGCCTAACGAATGACCGTAGTGTTAGCAGTACGTCTTGTGGCGTGTAAATACTTCAAAAGCCGACGAACCCGAATTACGCCAAACTGAACCTGAATTTAACTGCCACTGCGTATTTTCCAGGCTACAACCTCCAATAGCAGCAGCTTTCTGATTCAGTAGGCCGTTATTTCTGAACACATTTTTCAGTTATATCTTTTCTCATCCCATGTCTAGCTTTATTTTTTGGGTCAGTTTGATAGCATGACACTGCTAATCTCACATATCGCGGAAAACCGTTCGGACATTGACCAGGTTAAGTCTTTACTGAATGTGACTCAAATTAAGCTTGCGGATTTAGACGCGATAGCCTTTCTTTTAAAAAATCCTACAATTTCTCCATACAACCCAGATAAAGCGGAAAATCTCAATGACTTCTAGGCTGCCGAATCGGTGAAGCGTAAAGCCTCTTCTCATCAGGCTATGGTTTTCAATATCCCAGACTCATTGCCTCTAAAGACTATAGAAAACAATATCCCTGCTTGTTGCGACATGTCTAGTGTGCCATGAAAATGCAAACGACTCCGTATACAGTCAACCTAGTCTGATTGGCCCATCACTTTTAAGTTTGGTAATTCCTCTAATGTTAGTAAGCCTACTGCATTTCAAGATCATTTACGACTTAATAGTAGTTATAAGTCTGTTACCAAAACACCGTGTCAATGCAGAATAATGTGTAGCAATAATCTGGTCACCTCCTCTGGCTTAAACTTACCAAAAGTGGATTATTTGCCGCAACAGTCACCGAGTACTTATAGTGGCATTCAGCGAACTACTCAACAATCACGCTTACGAATGGAACCAGGAACTGATTTAGATATCAGCATCCCTTCAAACAAAGCTTCACTAACAGGAGTTAAAGGGGCTAGTACTGCTGCAGACTGTCCCAAGAAATTCTCACCTAAACGTGGTAATCTCTCTACGGTGAACAAATTTCGCAGGAATGAGTCTAATGATGGGGAGGAATACCTTGTATTCAATAAGCCTGCTGAGAGTAAACGTGTCAACAAACTCATAATAGACACCAAGAAACCTTCTGAAAGCATGTGTGTGTCTGGTGTTTTTCAGCATACTCCACCTTATAGAAACTTAGGTTCCAAAAACCCCAATGTCCTGCAACCGAAGCACATTCCCCCACAACATTCTTCTGGTTACCAAAAAACAACAAGACGCGTGCTGGTAAGTTGAATAACAGGTTGATGGGTAGCCCTTACACTGCTAAATCGTTTGCACACACCTCCTCATCTAGTACTATTTACAAAATAATTGCAGGGGACTTCAGTCTTCCAGCTGTCAGCTGCTTAAGTAGTTCCGGTCCCCAGCGCTTCAACGAATTACTTGCTTCTATCGATTGTTACAGGCGGAAACAACACGTCCAGACACCTACCCTTGGTACCAACATTCTGGACCTTGTGTTCTGTCATGACATAATCCTAGTATCTACCTATGTTGGCAACAGGTTTTCCAGTAGTGACCACCACTCTGCTCTCTGCCTTTCTCACCACTAAGCACAGGAAGCAAACAAGATTCGGGGAGCATGATATGCTGTAGTTACAAACATACGGACTGAGAATTAGTCCAAAAAGTCATTAGACGCTGTCCGTGGGATGACTGTTTTACCACTGATTCCCTGAAGGCTGTAGCTCCCCTATTTTAAAGGAATGTTACCCTGTGTCTAGATACTGTTCCTCTTAAGAAGATAGTGAGATTATTAGCAAGACGGTTGCAGCGAAGAAGATTTTCTTCTCAACGAAGTCATCAACTAGACTATACATTCATTATAATAGAGCTTTTTGTATTTCCCAATGAATGAAAAACAAAACGATATTGTTTTTACTGACGTTTCGCTATTTAATGCTAATAGCTTTCTCAAAGTATTATTAAACCGGAATTTACAAAGTCTCAGCATATATATAACAAAGAGTTAGGGGGTGAGAAAAATATAGACTTAGTTCAACTTAAAAGGACATATTGAAAGTCAAAATAACAATGAAGATCGTTGGAACCAAATATCAAAGGTAATAGTATATCTGTTATTATATCAAAGTAGAGTTTACTAACTTGATCATCGTTCGTTAGTCTGTGGTCATTTTTGGTTGTCAAGTTGGAGAATAGGTAAAGGTAACCAAACCAAGTGTAGGTTGTGAAATACTTGATATGATTATGAGCAATAAATTGTGCCCGAAACGTCATCAGTAAACATTACTGTATAACACTGTGAGACTTCATTAAAACAAAAATTTACCCATAATGGAATTATACTCTTCCACAGTGCACAAGTTTTATTCTTATATCTATTGTACACAAAGTCTACGAATAAATGTCATAACAATAAATCACAATAATACTTCTCATAGTTTTTCTCTCTTCCAATGAAGAGCGAACGGCGAGACGATGACTGCAGTATTGATGACTCCCGCGAAAAATATGGAGTTAGGTTTGAGCAAACGACCATGAATTGATCGTTCAATCTTCAACTACACTGTCAACAGATTTAGTTAAATGTCTGTAGAATAGTTTCAAGAGCCTAACTAGGCCAGAAGATCTTAATAACTAAACCAAGAAAATAAAGGCACTATTGCTAGTGAATAGCTATTCACTAGAATTTATTTAGAAATACATGAAGTAGCATGGAATAACTAATATTAGCAGTAAAATATGACAACACTAATATGGAATTCAAAAGAAGGAAATTCAGAGGCCCTACGTAGGATACTCAATGGGTCAGGGATTAGGGTGGCGTTTAAATCAACCAACCAACTTTCTGAGAGATAAACTTTGTCGGCCTAAGAACACAATAGAGCTAATTAGGAAGAATAATACAATTCACCAAATAACACGCAATGACTGTTGATGAGGTCAGTTACACAGGCCAAACTTGCAGGTCGTAGTCAACGAGCATCGGAACATAAACATTCAGCTAGACCTAGAGCGATTGACGCTGCTAAGTTAAATAACCTAGAAAACAGCTCAGTCACTAAACTGAATTCACTTGCATGTAACCACAAAATAGGGGTGGGACAGAGTGAGAGTATGAAGAAGTAATATATTTAGGTGGGGAGGGAGGCCAGTCTCTGATTCTTTGTTTATCGATTCAACTTCACACATGTCTAAGCGAATTGTCGTAACACCTATACATGAAATATGGAAAGTAGCAACAAACAGTGAAGGGAAGTTGGATAAACAGGAAAAGAAAAAATATATGAGGCAAACTGCGAAACCGTGTGACTAAAGTGATTTGATTATGAGCAGTAATTTGTGCTCGAAAGGCCATCCAGTTTTTAATACTGTTTCACTGTCTGTTTCCAACCAGGTTAGCTTATGTGTCCCCTGTTACTTTTCTGATGTCGATATTCGGGGTCTTAGGCGGTAGTGAGTGCGGTTTTTTGCCGAATTTCACCTTCTCCGTGGATGCATCTGCATTGCATGTAGCAGCGTAGCATTGGACAGTTTTATCTTTGCTCCCTTTCGAGCATAATTTTGTTTTCGTTCACATAGAATAGGCTTCTCTGGTGTTGGCGACATCATGATGGTTAATGCGTAGTGTCTTTGTGGTTATCTGATGGGTAACCAAAGTAGACTGATGACTATTGAGTCATAATTTAGAGAGTGCATTCATTCTGTCTATTATCAGATATTATGAATAAATAAATAAATTTATTCTCATGATGCAGTACATGAGGGACGCCAGTTTACAGGCATCATCAAATTGTTACAGAAATAGAACCATATTATTCAGTCACAATTTACAGTCGATAGCAAAATATGTTTAACATGTACGCTGGAGATTATACATACACTTGATAAATGTTAATCCCAATAGTATAAAACATCCTTTTCACTTATGTACAATCGTTTCTGTGCATAGTTGGAAAAATCCGCTAGATTGTCAGTGAGTGCAACACATCAGGAAATACAGAAGTATTGTCTTCGCATTAACAAAATACCAGGTCTTTGGTGGATGGGTTATAAGTTACTGGGAGAAAAATAAAGCTTGAAGTCAATTTTCGTACATTAATTTGTTGTGTGCAGAATCCTTGATTTATAGTTCATTGATGTGTTATTTTGAAATCAGTGATTTGTTTGTATCTTATTTGATCTGCAATGTCATTGTTGGGAGTAAAATACATAAGCTGTAGACGCATTAATTAATGGATTTCTACTGCTTGTGGGTATTTACTTCTCGTGAGGAAGGTTTTTGAATTTTAGTTGTTCCGACAGGAGCTGTGGATATTGACTACTCAGCAACATTACGGATATAAGTTCATCACATTATCTCAGGAATGTTGGGTTGTAGTTGGTGAGGCATACATGATGACAACGAGCGTACATTTGTCCATGTGATGTTGTGGTGAGTTATATCTCTTTTATGTTGTCGGTTTATGTCCATTTTATTCCACCTATTGTGTTGGGTAGAAGTCTTACAAACGAAACTTCTTGTCTGTTTGAGGGTAAGTATCTTGATCGTTAATGTTTTATCTAAAATTATAAATATAGACAAAAACAACAGGTGTAGTATTTGAGCTTATACATTAAATGGACCTATAATTTCGGAGGCTCTCAGATAGGAACTAAGACTACTATCGTTTGCAAACTCGTGTAGTTTGTCGTTAAGCACTTTTTTGAAGGAGGCTAATGTACCTGCTTGACGCATTTCCATTGGTAGTTTATTCCATATCTGTGCATACCTAATCAAATAAAACTTTTGCCTGGTAGCTGTTTTACATTGTTCGATAGCTACTGTACCCTTAGTGTGTCTTAGTTTGTAGCCACTGTCATCTGAAAGTCGAATGCCATTAGTAGAGGTAAAAACTAAGTGGTTTAGAAGCTTATAGTAAAGTGTTAAGTTTAGTCTCAGGCGTCTTAGCCATAGTGTTTCTAATCCCAAGGGTGTCACATCTAGTGGAGTAGTTCGCACCATTTTAGGTTCCGAGTAATTTTGACGTGAAGTACCTCTGCACTCCCTCGACTTTCAATTTGTCCTCTATGCGTATACTACTTCACATGAATGAACAGTAATCAAATAAAGGACGCACACAAACCTTGTACAACAGAATTCTGGACTCATTTCTGTAGAAGTTCCTGAGTAGAAAGCCGATAGGTCTGCGTGACTTTGACACTTGTTTGGAGATATGTTCAGAAAATGATAAGTCAGGTGAGCATTTCAGTCCTAGGTCCAATACAGATTCCAGTCGCAAGAGTGCATGGCCTTGAATTGTCAGGTCAAGTTCTAAGTTGTTGCAACCTATGCAGAGCCAGCCACATTTGTCGACATTAAACTGGAGTTGCCAGGTGTCACACCATTTATCCATTTTTTCTAATTCTTGCTGTATGGCGTTTGTTGTTATTCCGAGATCTGTGTTCTTGCATTTATAGGTCACTTTTAAGTCATCTGCATATAGTATTGGTTTACCAACACTAAAGCATTCACAGATACTGTTTATATATATTATGAATAGGAGTGGGCCTAATACACTTCCCTGGACTACACCACTACTTACTGGTTTAGGCCTTGAGATTATCGAGCCAACTTTTGTTATCTGATTCCTGTCACAGAGAAATGATTTTGTCCAGCTCAGGAGAGGGTCACATATCCCTAGTGAGCATAACCTGCTGACTAGCAGATTATGGGGGACTCTATCGAAGGCTTTTGTTATATCGAAATATAGAACAATTACTAGTTCTCTGTTGTCCCTGCTTCGTGTAACTTCATTGAAAAAGTCTATGTGACAGGTCACACATGATCTGTTTTTGAGGAATCCGTGTTGTGATGGATTGATAAGTTCATGTTCTAGTAAGTTGTTTGACACTTGGTCTTCAACCACTTTCTCCATTATTCGTGATATTACCGGTGTTATATTAATAGTTCTATAGTCGCATGCACTGGTTTTGGCCTCTGGTTTGTGCTTAGGTAATATGTATGTGGTTTTCCACACTTCAGGATAAGTTCCAGGTTCCAGCGACATTTGGAAATGCAGGTCATTTGGAAATTTGGGGTCGGGTGCACTCTGGTGTCATTGCAAAACCACTCACTAAGGAGTTCACTTATAACCTGTGTATTATACCCCTATGTTCCAAGATGCTTACATTATTGTCTTTACTGCTTTTTAGACGTTTTTGCAATATCCTACAAAGTTCCTGAGTTTTGGTGTTACCCATTAGCGCTTTATTTTCCTCATGTTGTGACTTCATTTTGTGTTTCTCTTCAAGCAGTTTAAGAGTTTCATGTATTTGGTTTAACGCATTAAATTCCTTAAATACATGGTATTTCCTTTCCAATTTCTTTAGTTTTAGTCGCGTTTTCCGGTCAATAAATGGAGTTGGTGTCTTTAGGGCAGATTTTAGGGGCGCGATTGTGTCTCTTGCTGAGCCAACTGTTTTGTAGAAAATCTCAAGTGATACTTCTAAGTTATTGTTGATGAAGTATTCTTCCCAGTCAGAACTTCTCAACAGATCTGATAGGAATTCCCAATCAGCATTCTTATAGTCCCTATATTGATAGCGCACCGGGGAATTTTTAGGTGTGTATTTAGTTGTTAGTCGGAGGGGTAGCGTGCAGTACAATATGTTGTGATCACTGTTATCGAGTTTATTTCCCACCTCTATCGAGATGGGCTCTATGTTATGACAGAGGATTAAGTCAAGAGTATTTTGGTTCCTTGTAGGGAGGCGTACGCACTGCTTCCATCCTCCTATGTCTATAGCTTGTAGTAGCTCTTCATGGATTCTAGGTCCTGTACAGGTATCCCAGTTTACTCCAGGTAAGTTGAAATCTCCACATACTACTTTGTAGTCGAAGTCCAGCGTGGCTACATGCTCTAGTATTTCTGCAATAGTTATATCAGTCATTTCAGGGCTATTGGGGGGTCTGTATATACATCCCACGAGAATTTTACTTTCGTTTGTGTGGATGCTTATCCACTTAGATTCTGGGAGTTTGTCAGTATTTGGGTTATTGAAAGTATTGGAGTTAGTGGATTTATAGGCATATATTAAGCAACCGCCTCCTCTTTTGTCAACTCTATCGTTCCTATAGATGTCGTAGTTGTCTATTACTAGCTTTGTGTCAGGTATATCAGTAGTAAGCCAGGTTTCAGTCACCATTATTAGTGTTGGCCGTTCTATGTATGCCAGGCAGCGAAGCGTTGTTATTTTATTAAGGAGAGATCTAGCATTCAGGAGCATAATTGTTAGTAAACCAGAGTTATTGGAGGAGAGGTTAACATGGTTACTTGTTACTATCCCTACGTTATGTTTGGAGGGGCTCTGAGGTGAGACAGAGTCAGTGTGTGTACTATTTCCTGGATGAACTGTGCAGCGAGTGGGGCTATTGTTTGCTGCAGCCGAAAATAATCCTGTTGCATATTTTGACTATTAGCATCCATGGGTCGGCATCTGCGTTCATCTACTGGTGATATATGGTCTGCCCTGCAATTTGGGTTGTAGTTTGCTGGACCTAGGTACCCTGTGTTAAGATTACCCTGGTAGTTGTACCTCATGGGGCTTTCATAGCCGTATGCATATTGGCTCACGTCACGTGGTGAGTGAAGTTATTGAGGGGATCAAGTGTCCACCTGTTCTCATTATGTTGATGAGGTTTAACATAGTGCGAGAGTTTGGACGAGAATTTTCGTTAATATGGTGCCTATATGAGTCCCGTTTAGTGCTCCATATATCCTGAGGATCCATTCTACGTTGCATTCCCAAGTTATGTGCGTTGTTAGGCATGTTACTTCTAGTTCGGGAAGGGGTATTCCTTCTCACATGCTGCGTGACGTCTTTGGGAATGTGCTTCGTTACCCATGCTTTGTCATTTTTTAGACTGACACGCTGCTTATTAGACTTATTACGAGGGAGGTATGTCGAAGTCTGGGGTGGGACTTGTGGTCTTTTTTGCGGTTTCTACTGAGGGACTCTCTGGCTTGGATCCAGATTGAGTGTGGTCTGCCAGTAGTTTCTGGTCAGCCATAGTTTGTGCGTCTATGTCAACCTCATGTAGGTCAGCAGGTTTTCGAGATGTGCTCTCGTGCACTCTAAGATTGCACCCAGTGGCACTGCTCTTACTGAGTTTTGGGTCGCTCTTACTTGCCGTTTTTTCTCCTAACACTATACACGTGACTTGCTGTGCTTCAGTGTCCGTCGACACTTTAGCACTGATACCAGATGTATTTCTCAGTGTTGTCAACTTTGTATCGAAGGAGTTCTTGGTTGCTTGCCTTTGGTTTGGTGTTTTATCCGAGACTACTTTAATAGTCTTGAATTTAGTGGCAGTAGCCAGAAGATCTTCGGCCATCTTAAATCGTTCAGCTGTTATGTAGCTGTCGAACCTAAAGAGTATAGGACAAGGATGCTTTAGGTCTTTTTTGCTTAGGCGAATGCACTGACAAGGTGCATTCAAGAGATTTGCAGCCTTCAGCAATGAGTGCTGGACTGACTTTATGGGCTCGCTATCCGGTACATTATACACTATTGCGTTTTGTTTTGAAGCCAGCCTTTAACAACTTCGCTGGATAGAAAGTCGATGGCGTTTTCTAACTCCTTCGCACTTTCTGAGTCAGTATGAGTCATTCTAGAGGTCATATTAAAAAGCTTTAGGATTGTAGGATCCTGCATTTCTTTTTTCATACGTGAGATAGTTTCGGGTATACATTCTAGTGAACTTAATTTCGTTTTTAATTCATCTATCTGTAGCTGCATCTCTTTAATTACGCACGTTAAGTAAGAGAGCTCTACTTTTTCAGACAGAACATCTTCCACCTGTATTACAGGGGTCAGAGTTATGTTCGAGGCTTTTATGTTGGGTGAACTACTAATAATATGGGGTGGTAATGTGTTATTAGACGAGCCGGTGCTATTTTCTAAATTAGTGGTGTTCACACGAACACGCTTTTTAGAATTTTGAACCATCGTTATTAAAGATCAATTATTAGTAACCAATAAATGAATACAAGCGAAAACACGTGCAAAAGCGTCACCTAATTCGAACGTACCGGGCGATAAGATATTCCTAGCACCACAACACCACATCTCGTTCCTTTTGCAACCTGACTGACCCTTCTAGCTTCGAATATTGTGCGGACATTCTATGTCCCCATACTTGTTTCTGACCTTATTGGAGGAGAAAGCTGACTAACTGGCCCCTTGAAGGCTTCCACCGACCCATGTCCTTTCCATATGCTTGCTTTTTATACTTTTTCTGAATCTTGAATCTTCCGAAGAGGTCAGGTTGATTCGCTAGGAAAGGGCCGTTGACGCCATGTCTAGCCTTCCCTCTTTTTCCAGGCCCTGAGCTGACTGCTACACAAGTGAATGAGTAAAGTACGGCAAGATTTCTACCTTTTAATGGGCTACTAAGTCTTGCAGAACACATGTTCCAGGGCTAATAAGCATTCGCGCATTTCTTTGTTCCGTTGCAGGCCGTGTTGTTCACTTTAAGGTAAGTGACTATGGTGAAAAAATCCTTACCTTTATTTCATATAATAGGAAATTTTCTAAACCACTGTTCGCAAATCATAAGACAACCCAGTGGACAGCAATTAACAAGTAGTCTAAGAAGACTGGGGGATAATTGGCTATTCAGTCAGGACCCTAATGATTTAACATTTTATGTAATTCGTAGGCCCATTTTAAACAGAGACTTTTTGCCGACGTGCCACTCATTTCCAGTTGATGAGGTATTGAGACATCGGGATATCGAGTTCCTGCTTCATAGAATCTTTGGTAGGGTGTACTGGAAACTCTCATCTTACTTTCATAAGTGGTATGGAGTTTTTTACATCACAGCTGGAAGGTTAGTCTCTACAGATGTCTTATGTCAGCAGTTATCTAGCTTAGATGGTCAGATTATGCTTCACAGGAAAACTTATCCGTAAACGGTTATTCCACACAATTTATCGACCACACAGGAAGGTATATGTTCCATTCTCAAAGAAGACATCACACATGCTTTCAGGACTTCAAACTGACTTTACCTTTCATATTCTGAAGAGGAGGAATTAAAACTCACTAAGGTGAAAATGTCCTTGCACCTACCATGAGGGAGATATTTTCCAGTCGACCGAGATTCCGTTTATCACCACTTCAATGTGTGTATATCAAGTGGAGTTGTATTGGCAAAAGATTCAATACATGTTCGTCATAGATAGGCCTGAAGGCGAAATTTCTGCCAACTGCAGGTCGTTACCCAGCGGAACTGATTCAGGCAAAATCCCCAGTAACACTGGCCATAATATCTCAATTGAATAATAATATGCATTAATCCACTAATTGAAAAATTTACCACAGTCACTTTTCCTGACTCTTACCAAATTCAGGTTGATTTAAAAGTGGATCAAAAACCAGATATTTTCGTATCGTCTTTGATGTTTTGAAGATCTTTTTCTGTGACTGAGAAACTATTCAATCCCTATGGAGAAGCGGAACAACTTGTAAAGACGTGGAAGGGTGGGATACAGAATAATTAATGAACTGCTGGCACTGCTCCCAGTAGAACGTAGGTCTTGTTTGGGATTATGCCTTGAAGTCTTCCAATAGGAGTGGTTATAATGCAGGAGACTTTCAATGAGGAGGATGAAGACAAGGCCCGTCGAATTACAGGCCTAATCTCACCAGCACTTTAATCAAGACACTGGAAAGAATGATCAAGAAAAGTATTATGGCATATCCGGAAAACAGCAGTTTGTTATCCTGGGCACAGCATGGCTTCCTCGGAAATCTCTCATGCCTGTCAAATCTCCTCACTGCAAGAGAAAGCTGGCTCAAATCAAGGGACAACAAGAGACCCGTTGACATCGTCTTCATAGACTTCAGCGAAGCCTTCGATGAAGTTCCTCACAAGAGACTACTCTTGGAGCTGGAAAGTGTTGGTATCAAAGGCAGGTTACTAAATTGGGGAATTCCTCATAGATAGGAGGCAGAGGGTTAGGATCGACTTAGTACTCTCCTCCAGGAAAACAGTGCGTAGCGGAGTGCCACAAGGCACGGTACTCGGACCTCTCCAATTCATTTTGCATATCAATGAGTTCTCTCTGCTCACCGAATCCCCTATAGTCCTATACGCAGATGGCTTAAAAATTTGGAGAGAGCCGAAGGGTGACAGTGATGCGCTCACGTTGCAAGAGTACCTGAAAATATTGTCAGAGTAGTCCAAAGAATGGATGCTGCCGATAAATGGGGCAAAATGTGCAGCCATGAGCATCGGACAAGCAAGCATTAGCTCCTGCGAACTAGAGGGAATAACACTTCCATCAGTTCAGACTTATTTGAACTTAGTTGTCATTTTAAGTCAAGATTTAAAAACTACAACACACTGTCGGGCGTTGGTTACACGTAGTTACAGATCCTTATGGGCAATTCGCAAAGTCTTTGCTGGAATCACCAGAGGTATGTGTACCCCCCTATGTACGTCTCTGGTGAGGTCAAAACTAGAAAACTGTATCCAGGCAGCCAGTCCTTGTCTTAAACGGGACTCACATATTCTAGGAAGGGTCCTAAGGAAGGCAACACGCATGATTCTTGGCATGACTAACTTATCATACGAGGAAAGACTATACAGTTTAAATCACTTCTCCCTGCTATAACGTAGGCAGAGAGGAAATTTAATCACAGTGTTTAAAATTTTAAATAATGACTACGGGCCTGACCTATTCTCTCTTTTTTTCACACCAGGTTGGAACACCTTAGGGTTCATGGCAGGAGAGTTCGAAAGCCAAGAAGAAATCATATTGCTGTTGAGCACTAGTTCTCACACCGAGTCATAAAGTCTTGGAACTGACTCCCGGAAGAAGTGGTGTCTGTAACCTCAACTGATTTATTCAAGAAAAGTTTCAAAAAGCACAGAAATTTACTGGAAAAGGATTAACATAGGCTCTAAGCCTTCTATCCCCAGTCAATCAACCTAAAATCTGTTATCTAACTTTCTGGAGCAAAGAAATTTTATTGTTCTTAACATAGTAAAATGATCAGATAGCAACACACGAGAAGTGTTTCGAAGGATAGTGAAAATTATGGGTGCTAGTAGAATATACCCATCCCAAAACTATGGAAACTTTTTTGTGTCCATATAATCATATGGAGTGTAAAATAACAATCCGGTCGCACAGCAATGGGCGGGATAAATCTTTGGCACTAGAATTCACCTTTCCAAAATACTGAGAAGCAGGTGCCAAGAAATATGTTGCTTTATACAAGGAGATAACAAAGATATTGTTTATAGGCTTAAATAAACAAATACATTGACGTGTGATTTTTAATCCTTGTTGAACTGATTCAAGGTGTTGTATAGCGCGTTTACTGGTGGCGCGTAGAGTGTGCACGAGGTCTCTGCACTTTTGTCCTAAGATGGTTGTCAAAAAGGAAGTGAAAGAAAAGGCAAGTAACCCAATGAGGGAGATCAGAATTCAAAAACTGTGTGTGGATATATGTGTTGGTGAAAGTGGTGACAGGTTGACTCGGGCTGCAAAGGTCTTAGAACAATTAACAGGCCAGCAACCCGTTTTCAGTAAAGCACACAAGACCATAAGAACTTTCTCAATCAGACGTAACGAAAAAATCGCTGTCCACTGCACTGTTCGTGGCCCTAAAGCAGAAGGTAATGCAGTTTTTCGAGCCTAGCGTCTTTCAGAGATTTTGGAGAAAGGTTTGAAGGTACGGGAATATGAACTTCCAAAGTCCTGCTTCAGTAAGACAGGAAATTTCGGTTTTGGGCTCACAGAACATATTGATTTGGGAATTAAATATGACCCTTCAATTGGTATTTACGGAATGAACTTCTATGTAATTTTGGGAAGGCCCGGATTACGTGTGCGATATCGGTAAATTCATGCATACTGAGGTAATCTGTAATTTTCAGACGCCGTTGTAAAAACCGAGTTGGTAACAGTCATCATGTCCAGAAGGAAGAGGCAATGAAATGGTTCCAGACTAAATTTGATGGTATTTTGTTGAACAAATAAGTAATACATCGGTTTGTTTTGGCTTTCATTTGGTTTTTTCATCTCTGGGTAACACGTTATAGTGTAGGTTTCAAGCTGTTGGGGGTTCCAGTTACATCTTAAGATTCGTTTACTATAAGACTGGTTGCTATGCAGTCTGATAGCACTATCGTCAAACCTTTTGCGGGAATTCTCCTTGTCCCTCTATTAAATCATTGAGCCTGATCGCATGCCAGAAGCTGGAAGTTAGTGATGGCAGTAAACAGAACAGTCCCTCATTCAAATTTTTGCTGCTGTGCATTTTTGTACCAATGTCTTATTAGCTTATTAAGGCCCAAATGGAATCGTGGATTAATTGAACACTTGTTATCTGGATATCATACTGACATCAGTCAAATGTAACAGTTGCTATTGTAATTACTGAAACACTCAATAGCTTTCTTGCGACTATAAAGGTCAGTAGTTGACTAGGTAGTTTAGATGTCGCTCATAGTAGGCAGTATGCATCAACCGACTTGTATCTATCTGTAGATGCGAAATCGGCAAGTGCAAATATTTTCGGGGCTCAATTGGCACTCAGGGAATAGGCATACAACAGATGCTGATTGTGATATTGATTTATGTATTGTAAGTCATGTCTGTGATGCTGACACCTAGCTTAGTTAAGTTGGACTACTATGCACTGTTGCGTGTAACATGCCAGTGTGTCAGATGCCACAATAAACTAGCAGTGTCATGTTACAAATCTGGATAATCATAGTCCACCACTGAACCTTAATCATTAGATATAAGGTTAGGTGACTGCATTTTTTCATCAATCCTTCTATGGTTCTGACTTAATGACATAGTAGTAAAGTTCGATTTTGAGCATATTTTAGTCGCCGTGCCCTGCTAATTAGTACCAACAGGTATGGGACTGTCATCAAGGTCTTTTAAATACTGATAGTTGTCAACACTATATTTTCATATGTAAGGTATTAGCTTGTGCTCCTATGTCAAATCCCAGTTCTTTGAGGTCAACTGGGCTGCCTTATAAGCCAATAGCTAGAAATCTGTGTGCGGTATGTAAGCAGGTCTACCTGGACAAATTCAAGATGATATCACAGAATAATTCTGCACTAAAACTTAATTAAGGGATAGGGTAGGGTGTGCTCGGTTATGTCCAATATTTCACTGACGTCGGTGGTTGCATTAGCCGAATGAATTGGTCGCATAAGCAGCCCCATGATTAATGTGTGAGCTTCATTTAGCGGGCTTGTCTCGTAGCCCTGGCTAAGAGCACAATTCACCAAAGCATGTGTATTTAAGAAGGCCGCTTAACTTCGAAGATATGGAGGTTTTCACACATAGGTGTCTCTGTTTAACCTTTTGCATCGACGATAATATCAATCACTGAGCGAAAATGCTATGCGAATATGTTATCAGTCTTTATCGATCGGTCTGTGCTACATAAGATGGTCTAGCACTTTCCTCAACTAGCAGTATTAGTGTTCGAAAAATTGAGATTCATAATGACGTTTCAAAATCGTTTGCAATGCTGTGGATGTATTCGCTTCTTACGTCTTCCAGTTTCTGGAAATATTAATTGGTCGTTACGTAGTTCTCGTGCTTCTGTCTCGGATTTTATCACAGTGTCATAACGTTTGTCTTTTCATTCTTGTTGTAGTGTGACAACCTGAGTTGATGCACTTTGCGAATAGCATTCATCGAACATTTGGTGACACTATAAATTCGTCTTTTTAGTCAAAGTGGCCTTAGTGATAAATATTCAATTACTAAACTTCTCTTGCAGCTAGTCGAGACTACTGACTAACAAGACTTTTACCTAGTAGTTGAACTTGACACTGCCATCTCGTTTTATTAACTCAGTGCATCAACTTCCTCAACAGAAAAGATACTGAAATTGTCAATCCCTTCCGAGCTCAATACTATGAATATTGAGTCATTTAGATGTCCGTTTGCGAAAAGTATTTTTGGTGTCCACAAAACTGTCATCTTCGATATACTTCACTAGGTTAGGTTTTACACTATTCGGTTGTCTATTTGTACAGTGAAAAAACTTGAGCTTGAATAGTGTTTCTAAGGAAAGGCTTATATTAGTCTCTATTAATACTTATTTGGTTATTATTCAGTTAGTTGGTCAGCATAACTGGGACACATAGTATACGGATAAGATCTGCGACTCTGACTTTGGACCCTTTGGGTGTAATCGAGCGCCTACAACAATAAGTCATCTCCGCACCAAGATAGTGAGAATTACTCGAAACTGTGCAAGCGACGAAACATTTTCAGTAAGCATCAGTTCCCAGGACAAAAATCACCCTTTTCTACTTCGTTTCCTCCCTATTTTACCCAATTCTCAACTTAAATGGATCACACTGCAGTTATATACCGAAAAGGTATTTGAGGTCAAGACTGCTGTTTCTATAGTATATATATGGATTTTAGTGTAACATGGAATGTGTGAAGTACACTGTATTTTCCTAACCGTAATAGTTATCATTTATAAGTTATTGCATGTGTTATCCTCACCTGCTGTCATTTCGAACTGTCATGTTAAAAAAATTAACACCATATGGTATGACGACTTAAAGTAGGGATTAAAGGCACTGTGATAATCCTAAAAGTAGAGATGAACTTATGATGTCTCACGAGAAGTTAAAGTAATGAATACATTCATTTCGACTCCAAGGGTTTTGATTTAACACTAGTAACTAGTGTGATGTGTCTAGTCCTCTCATTGGTACATACTGAATTCTATCAGTCAGGTTGTAATGTGGCCACCATGCCACTAGGTAGCTCGCCATCATGGTGCATATTGATTTGATGATATTAGATGGTTGGTGGTAATCGACAGGAAGCCTTGGTAGACCTAGGTTTCGTGTTAGTTGGCACTCACCAGTCAGTTAGAAAGGCGTATCCGCAACTCGACACAACACACTAGTTACTAGTGTGTCAAATCAAAATATCCACTACAGTCCTATAGGAGGTCAATTGCGAGCCAGCCCGAATAGCTCAGTGGTAACGTCTCTGACTGCAGAACTCACTGGGTGACGCGGGTTCGAATCTCAGAAGGAGGGACATGAGTTCCTTCAAGGCAGTTGCAGATACGCCTTTCTGACTGACTGGTGAGTTCCAACTAGCACGAAACCTAGGTCAAGCAAGGCTTCCTGTGGCCAATTGCCTCCAACTATCTAAGCACGAGTTTTATTAGGCTGCTAACTCATTAGCTTGTTCAGTATATAGCCTGTACAGGGTTGTATGTAAGATTTTTATCTGACTCATTGGCCTTTCGATTAGTTTGTCCTGAGCGAGAATTCCGCTCCACCCACTTCAGTCTGGCTATTATCATCAACCCTAATACAACGAGTGTGGTTTGTAGCATGGTTGGTTAAAAAAAATTTGGTTTGTATAACTGAGTCGTAAATCACTCCTGTTGTTGGTGATGCATAAATTGATGTTGAATGACCTGCAATAGTTATCTGGATTTTGGAGAAGTGAACCGATTGATATCGTGTCCACTCTGTCAGATATCATGCATATACTATACGTCAACAATCGCGTTTTTGTCATTGAGTCTATCTGCTCTGGAATTTTATTTTAAGGTGGGGTACTCAACATTCTCAAAACTAATAGTAAATTAAGACAGTCTATTTGACGATATCACTCTTATTTGATTTTTGTAAAATTTGTGAAGGTAAAGGTTCTTATTGGTGTAGATTTGCTAACAGAATTGCTACTTTCTGGGAGAGGGTTTAAATTCTTAATGCCTAAAACTGATAATGCTAGTAGAATGTATGGTACTATTAAAATACATAAACCAGGTTACCCCATACGACCAATAGTAGATTTTAGAAATACCCCTACTTTTGAATTATCAAAACACTTAGCCCCACTTATTATGCCCTAATAGAAGTCTACATCTTCCTACGTGGCTGGCTGGCTTAAACTAACTGTTATGGATTTCATTGACTGATGAAGCCATGTTTTCGTTTGACCATCACTAGATTTCTCTTTCCCAAGCTGATCCATCCTATGTCAGCTAACATTGCCCACTGTCGAGGAAGACGATGACTAGTCTTGCATTCGTAACACATGTCCTAACCATCTCAGTCGATGTAAATTCACAGTCTTTGTCGTTTGATTTCCTATCCTTACCTAGCACTCGACGCCTGAACTCAATATTGCTCACCTTATTATATCACTTCACATGGGAGATAGAACGCAGGCAGCTGTGATCGAAGACAGCTAATCTTTCCATGTCTTCCACTCTCAATCGCCAGGTCTCACAGCCATAAAGGAGGACGGAGTGGACTGATGAGCAGTACTCACGTCCTTTGGTCGACAGCCTGCCGGATACCACGACTACGCCAGAGACTGCGTAAACTGGCATATGCGAAACTTGTCCTCTGTATCCGTGCTGAGATTTCATCATAGATCAACCCGTTGGGGTTGATGGTACTTCCCAAGTAAGTGTAGCGGTCAACGTGCTCTACCACTTCACTTCCTATTTCTTATCTAGGAGTCGGTGTGGTTCAGTCCTGTAACATCATCTTGCATTTGGCGGGAGCGAATCGCATACCAAACATCCGTAGATTGCAGCTCAAGGTATTCAGAAGACTGCATTTTGTCAGCGTCCTCGCCTAGAAGGACTATATCGTCTGCATATTCTAAGTCAACGAGATTATTCCCTGGTAGCAAGTCAATCCCGAGTCTCTGAAATGAGTTAGTACATCTATGATAAAATTGAATATAAATGGGGATAGTGGACATCCCCGTTGTCACCACTTCAGATGGCGACTCGCCATAAGTTTTCACCTGGCTGGCTGCATGAGTTCGAGTAGAGTGCCTTAATCAGTGCAATGTATTTTCTCGGAATTCCCTTTACAACCAAGCATCGCCAGAGAACCTCTCGGTCGACAGAATCGAATGCCACCTTTAGGTCAAGAAATATAATGATTGCTGGACGCGGGCAGGAGTGCGTATGTTCTAGAATCTGTCGGAGGGTGAAGATATGATCAATTCACCCTCTTCCTGGTCTAAAGCCTGCCTGGCTCTCCCGTGTCTGTGCCTTTCGAGCACCACTTAGTCTACGCATGATTATTGAGCCTAGGACTTTAGATACTATATTAGTCAAGCTAATCCCTTTGTGATTATCATAGGAAGACTTGTCTCCCTTCTTGTATATGGGGATGATCAGTGACTTACACCAACCCGATGGGACTTCTTCTGATTCCCAGACGCTGCCTAGAACCTCAGGTAATGCAGACAGTAAACTGTCTCCCCCGTACTTAAATACCTCTGGAGTCATTCCATCAGGTCCCGCTGCTTTGCCTTGTTTCAGATTAGTGACAGCTTTAGTAACCTCAGTTAAGGAAGGAGGACCTGTGTCTGTGTCCAATTCAGAGAGGTGTTGGATGTTTGGCAGATTAAGCGTGGCTGTAGGCCAATTAAACTGCTCCTCATAGTGCTCTTTCCAGCGTTCCAGTCGTATATCCTGGGAGCTAATTATGGTTCCGTGAAGTAGTGTAACAACAGAAGACAAGGACCAGGAAACAGATCACTTATTTAGGAAATCAACAGACATTTTTTTAAGATTTTCATGTACTTTATTATAGATTATTGGTAGCAGAAAAACACAGTTTTCTGATTGGTGGTTTCTCGCTAACCGTTAATCTTTCATCTCTTTGTGGCCGTTTCTTGACGTTCAGATTATCTATCTGCAAATTGTATCCGCCTACACAAAGTTTGCTGTGATTAGTTGTTGAATCAGTCTTTGTTCTTAATTTTCTCAAGACCAATATTGGCGGCGTAAATCACTGTCTACCCATTTTGACCAGTAGCCAGCTCTCACCACAGTAATAGTAGTAGTGGTAGTAGGGAGTAGTACTGAGGTTAGGCGTAGTGTTAGATAAAAGAAAGGAAAAGTCAAGCAAAGTAGTTGTGCAGCTGTATTGTCTGTGATGGCTAGGATGTATGTTATGCATACCAAGCCTATCGCCATACGAATGTCGTCGACCAACCATAAAACTAAGTGATTTTTACATAAATATTGATGTTTATTTACAAGAAAATGTATGAAAACACATTAACCAGGATAACTTTTTCCAACGTGGCTTAAAAATATGTCTCAGTTAGAGTGAGGGGCACCAGGTTATTTAAGATTTGACCAGTTTTTGTATATGTCTTCACCGAGGTAACTTCAAGTGAGCTTCTCTTGTGACTCGTTTATCGCCGTTATCCTGTTCTGCAGTCTACCCCAAAAGCCCTCGGTTGAATTACTAATACCAACTCTAAATATATCGCTAATCGTATCTCTAACCTTAATCCTGACTCTAATTATAATCCTGATCTTAATCTTAACGAGCTATTAACACCTTGTCCAAACAGTACTTAAAAACGTGATCTGGGTGAGATTTTCTCCTAAGTTGGTGAATAACGTTTATATTTGCATTATAATGACAACAGGTTTTGTAAGCCAATGACTAGCACACGTTCAAAGTTATTGGAGCGTTTGCACCCCTCGGTCGCTATATTTTAACTTCGTCCGAATGGGATTAGATAAGAGTTAGAGATGGTCAAATCAAGTTAAAATATGGTATCGATCTATCAAGTCTTTGACTGTTGATTTGAGTCACTCACTTATGAAGGTATAGATCACCTGGCTGAGTTTTTGTTATGAAGCGAAGATCTAATTCTTTAAGATTGTCCGTTGAATAGGCTTAAAATCTTCCACATATGAGTGCAGAAACATTCCCTCTTTTTTATGTCCCAGATTCATTGAAATATCATTCTCTCTCTCTCTCTGCTTTCTCAACCGTTGTGTGGGGTATATAAAATATGGTTACTACAACCACTGCATTAATATTTGCAAAAGGTCTATGTTAAAAAAATTCAACTCTATTAGAAATTCGAAATTTTTCATTAATTTTACTGCTTTTTACACATGATCTTAGCTCAGAGAGCCGAGAAGTGAACTTGATGACGCCATTGCTGGAGTGATATATATCCACATAATATGTGTTTTTTTCTTTTTTTTCCGCATACATAGAGTTGTGACTTGACAGGTTGCGACTAGACTCATTGACCTTTTTGGGGATTTAGGACCAACAGTTGGTTGAGCTTTCGCTGGATTTTGACATCTATTTTTGCGTGGCTGACAAAAACCATTTTTATGACCGATGATTTTGCACTTGCTGCAACGATGATTTTTTGTATGGACAGGACTTTACAAAATGCCACGCTCCACAATGCCAGCATGGTGATGGTGGGGTCTTCTTTGCAGTAATTTTGAGAGGTTGGACGAGTATGTGTAGGTTTACGCGGAACATTAGGAGAAGGTGGGTCAGGAGTGGATGATGAGAGAATTTCGCTCTTTCGTAATGCATGAATATCAGAGCTTCTGGAAGTTGTTGATTCGACCAGGTGTGTGTCTTTCTGCAAATTAATCAGCCGTTGATATTCATCAGCTATGTCATGTAATGTTAACTTAGGATTTTGTTCTAGCTTATTGAGCAGTCGAGCTCGGATATCTGTGAAACGACGAGATTGAAGACTGCACATGAGAACCAAGGCTTTGAATTGATCATCTGTTAAGGACCTGAGTCGAAATCTCTCACATTCTCAGTTGACTGTGCCAACGTGAGTAAGAAAATCATCATTTTCATTCATTGTCAGCTTGAGGCAACGATAACGTATGCTGAATAATGAGGAGTGGTCTCCAAAATGTTCACGCAGCAGCTTTATTGTATCATCGAAACACTTGTCACGTGGTTTTTGGGGTGAAATTAGGTTGCAGTACCGTTCATATTCTGCGGGACCCAATTTACGTAATAACACTCGCACCTTCCAAGCATCGTCTTGTGAAGCGAGATCAACAGTGAATAAATCCTCATATCGTTGATACCATGTGTCAAAAGTGACATTCTCATCTGGATCATAATTGAACTGTGAAATACTATTCACAATGCCGTCGACAGATGGTAGCATGGTATGATTGGGATTGCTTGAAGGTGAAGTTGGACCAGTCTGTTGGTTGACGAACATTTCGATTAATTTCATTTGTTGTTCAAATAGTAATACCAATTTAGAATAATCCATAGTTTTCCCCGTCGCCAAATTATTGTTATGTACTGGTCGAGTAATTAATAGTCCTGACGCAAGAAGGCGAAATCAGAAAACCACCAGGTTCACTATGATACTTGTATTTTTCAAACAAGGAAAATCAATGTCACACAAGCGTATGAGCGAATGTTCAAAAATGAACGAATCAATAGACAGTCTTAACATGATTGTTAATTTTGATTTGACACTATTAACTAGTGTGATGCGTCTAGTCCTCTGATTGTTAATTATAATGGAATATCGATCCATATATACATAGCAAAATATAACAGACTGTCAAAAACAAACACACATATTATGTGGATACATATCATGCAGAAGGTGTGGAAAGGGGCAAAGTACCCGAGGATTGAAAGAAAGGATACTTATTCGAACTACCAAAGAAAGGAGACTTAAGTCAATGCAAAAACTAGCGCAGAATTATGCTCCTGTGCATCCCAAGCAAAATACTAAACCGCATCATCCTGGAGAGAATCAAACAAGCCCTGGATGAAAAACTTCGACCGGAACAGGCCGGATTCAGGAGAAACAAATCATGTATTGATCAAGTCGCCACTCTACGGATCATCATTGAACAAAGCTTGGAATGGCAGTCACCTCTCTATCTCAACTTCATCGACTTTGAAAAGGCCTTCGACAGCGTCGATCGAGAGGTCATCTGGCAACTACTTCGCTACTACGGGGTGCCGCCAACGATTATACACCTCACTCAGCAGTTATACGACGATGCTGCACAACGGGAAACTTACGGAAGCCTTCAAAGTGAGGACGGGAGTGAGGCAAGGCTGTCTACTATCACCAATGATCTTCCTGATTGCAGTAGACTGGATAATGCGACAGACAAGGGGCAATAAGGGAACAGGCATAAAATGGACCGATATAAAAACTTGGAGGATGTGGACTTCGCCGATGATATATGTCTGATTTCCCACAAACTGGATGATATGCAAATAAAAAGCAACAAGTTGGCAGAAGAAGCATCAAAGATAGGACTTCAAGTGAACATAGATAAAACAGAGGTGATGAAGATTCCTGGTCAACACCAACAACAACAGACAACAATCAGCCAGGATAAATGGGAGGAACCTGAAAGAAAAAGCCTCCTTCACCTACCTGGGAAGCATCGTTTCAACTACAGACGGAACTGACGAGGATATCAAAGCCAGAATTGGAAAAGCAAGACAGGCTTTCATTACTCTCAAGTCTGTGTGGAGGTCAACAGCGCTCCTCATCATGAAAAATAAGATCCGGATTTTCAACTCCAATGTGAAGTCAGTCAGTGCTACTTACGACACGGATCAGAGACTTGGCGCGCGTCATAAAGAGCATCTCAAACAAACTACAGACCTTATTAACAGTTGTCTTCGCTCAATACTCAAGATCACATGGCCGGCCTGAAAAAATCAGGAACAGGGATCTCTGGCAATCAGCGAACCAACCAGAAACCGATTGTGCAAGAAATAGGCAGGAAGAAATGGAGATGGATTGGCTGTCCATACTCTGAGGAAACCATCAAGTGACACCACTAGACAAGCACTCGAGTAGAACCCGAAATGGAAGCGGTTATTCGGTCGTCAGTGCAAGGGTGACTTGGAGGAGGTCATGTGAGAAGGAGATGAAAGCATGTGGTTAGACTTGGAGCGGGGTGAAAAAGTTGGCAGAAAACCGAAGGCAATGGAGGTGCGCAGCTAAAGCCCTATGTTCCTCTAGAGAATTAAAGAAAATAATAATAATAAATTACTGCTTTTTGATAATATAGGCAGAAAACTTTTCAGTGAGCTGAATTAAGGTATTAATTAATTGGGTGTCCCTTTAGAATCCGAATCCAAGAGCACAAATTGGCTGTAAAAAGACATGAGATCTATTCTTTCGTATCAATGCATATGGATAATTATGGACGCCAATTTGATGATTGAGAAAATGTAGAAATTTTAAATAGATGACACACTGAAATTGATTCTTGGGAATTCCTAAAAGCCTGGTAGTCAAGTGAATCAGCCAGCGATTAACAAACCCATGATTACCAGCTAATAAAACGTAAATCACGTGAGAAGAAAGTTCGAATTTCAAGTCAATACAAATGATCAATAGGGACGTGGACTAGCAACTAATCTATATATTGGTTGCCAGGCGATACAATTGTGGTGAGGGCTGGTTGCTAGCCAAATTGGTAGACAGTAATTTACACCAGTGTGTACGTCCCCAATATTGGTCATGAGAAAAATAAGAACAAAGACTGACTCAACAACCAATCACAGGAGACTTTGTGTAGGCGGATACAATTTGCAGATAGACTATCTGAACTTCAAGAAACGGCCACAAAGAGATGAAAGATTAACGGTTAGCGAGAAACCACCAATCAGAAGACTGTGTTTGTTTGCTTACAATAATCTATAATAATGTACATGAAAATCTGTAAATATATGTTGATTTCCTAAATAAGTGATCTGTTTCCTGGCCCTTGTCTGCTGTTATTACACAATTACATCATTCATTGAGAATTTAAATAGGTCCATTTTATACTAAAACCTTCGCTGAAGACGTTTTCTATAAGGACAACCAAACGCTTCGCAATTAAATCAACCAGCTCCTCAGAGTGCACCAACCAACTAATTCAGTATCATATCATCATCCACCTGAACTACAAATCTTCCCCATTAAGTCATGAATTGTTAACAGCTATGGATTTTCATGTCTTAAAGGTTCTAAACGTTTTTTAATTTTTAAGTTTCAGCAAAACCATTACACTACTTGGTGTGTTATCTTATTTCCAGCTATTTATGACGTATTCGACACTTCAAAATTTATCTTGATTTTTGATGATATTAGATGGTTGGAGGTAATTGGCCACAGGAAGCCTTGCTTGACCTAGGTTTCGTGCTAGTTGGAACTCACCAGTCAGTCAGAAAGGCGTATCTGCAACTGCCTTGAAGGAAATCATGTCCCTCCTTCTGAGATTCGAACCCGCGTCACCCAGTGAGTTCTGCAGTCAGAGACGTTACCACTGAGCTATTCGGGCTGGCTCGCAATGACCTCCTGTAGGACTGTAGTGGATATTTTGATTTGACACACTAGTAACTAGTGTGTTGCGTTTAGTCCACTCTTTGGTACAAACTGAATTCTATCAGTCAGGTTGTAATGTGGCCACCAGGACACTAGGTAGCTTGCCATTATGGTGCACATTGATTTGATGATATAAGATGGTTTGAGGTAATCGGCAGGCAGTCCTACAGGAGGTCAATTGCGAGCCAGCCCGAATAGCTCAGTGGTAACGTCTCTGACTTCAGCTCTTACTGGTTGACGCAGGTTCGAATCTCAGAAAGGTTTCAGATAAGCCTTTGTGACTGACTGGTGAGTTCCAACTAGCACAGAACCTAGGTCAAGCAAGGCTTCCTGTGGTCGATTACCTCCAACCATCTAATATCATCAAATCAATGTGCACCGTGATGGTGAGCTACTAGTGGCATGGTGGCCACATTTCAAACCTGACTGACTGATAGAATTCCGTCTGCGCCAATGAGAGGACTAGACACATCACACTATGAGTTACTAGTGTCAAATCAAAAATTATCCTGATTTTGTTCACATTGAGTATAATAGTGTGATAGTATACACTACTCACTCATTGAAATGAGTAGTTAGAGACTAATCACGTCAAGTAGTGGCGGATTGTAAGTAACAATTTGATTTATTCTAATACATTACTTATAATACGGCTTGGAATTCTCAGTGTTTTTGGTACAATATTGCATCCAACTTACTGGACAACAGTAAAAACAAAAATAAAAAAATAACAATATTATTATTATTACAGGATCGATAATAGCAGCTTTTCTCTGGTATTTGCAGTGACAATATAGTCAAAAATGCATAAAAAGTGTAGATGATGATTGTGATAATAATGTTAGTAGCTAAAATTACAAGGTAATTGAAACAGTGTTACCATAGATTTACCAATAAGAGAGGTGGATAAAAGAGCAAATTATTTTGCTTATAATATAACAAGTCGTAGGTTTAACGCTTAATATTATCTCTATCGTATAGGACGCGGGCCAGATATGGTATCGTTGAGTTCCTGTACTTGGTTGTACAAACGAGCATATAATCTATTATAATGACTTTTAGTCCCACCTGATGAAATTCAGCAAAGGGGAGAACTGAGAGTAGGGAGGGTGTTGAGAGTTAGATGATATAGATTTCGACGATTTCTCACATGAGTTCAGTTGTCTTTCGACCACAGTCTGTCTGTGGCCGATATTGAACTTGGCACCTATGTGTAGCAGTTCGAGTTGCCACACTCTATGTAGCACAAAAAGCAAGAGAAGAAAGTACACAAGAAATGCAAAATAGAGACAGTAGACGGAGATATGAATAAGAAAAGTAATTACGAAGAACGACATAATTTATTGGGTATGATAAGTCACAAGGAGTGGATGCATCTGCACCAGTCATTGAGAACGATTTTGAGCCATGTCACCAATTGTCCCCAGCCTTCATTGGTTTCTGCCTTCCCAAGGACCCCAACCAGTCAGGAAGTCTACACCTTCCTACGTGGCTGGCTGGCTGGCTTAAAATTACTGTTGTGGATTTCACTGACTGATGAAGTCATGTTTTAGTTCGACCACCACTGGCTCTCTTTTACAACCCGATCCATCCTATGTCAGCTAACATTTCCCGTTGTCGAGGAAGGCGATGGCTAGTCGTTCATGCGTAACACATGTCCTAACCATCTCAATCGGTGTAACTTCCCAGCCTCGTCGATTGATTTCCCCTCCTTACCTAGCACATCGGTCGAGTGCTAGGTAAGGAGGGGAAATATTCCTCACCCTATTTTACCACACTTCACACGGGAGATAGAACGCAGACACCTATGATCAAAGAAAGCCAATCGTTTTATATCTTCTACTCTCAATGGCCATGTGTCAGTCACAGTCATAAAGGAGGACAGAGTGGACTACTGAGCAGCAGACCCGCCCTTTGGTCGACAGCCTGCCGGATACCACGTCGACGCCAGAGGCTGCATAAACTGTCATATGAGAAACTAGCCGTCTGTATCCGTGCAGAGATTTCGTCAGAGATCAACCCATTGGAGTTGGCTCTACCACTTCACTCCATATTTCTAAACTAGGAGTCGATGTAGTCCAGTTCTGCAACATCTTCTTACATTTGGCGGGATCAAATCGCATACCAAACATTCGTAGATTGCAGCTCAAGGTGTCCAGAAGACTCTGCATTTTGTCAGCGTCTTCACCTAGAAGAACTATATCATCTGCGTATTCTAAGTCAACGAGATCTTTTCTGGGCAGCAAGTCAATCTCTGAGTCGCTGAAGTCAGCGGTTAGGGTTAAGTTCATTAGTACATCTATGATGAAATTGAATATAAATGGGGATAGTGGACATCCCTGTTGGACACCACTAGTTGTCACCACTTCAGATGGCAACTCGCCATAAGCTTTCACCTGGCTGGCTGCATGAGTTCGAGTAGAGTGGCTTGATCAGTTCAATGTATTTTCTCGGAATTCCCTTTACAACCAAGCATCGCCAGAATACCTGTCGGTCGGCAGAATCGAATGCACCTTTAGGTCAAGAAATGATGATGATTTTGATGAGTCATTAGCGCGTTTGCCGTGCACTAGCGCGGAAATGCAACACTTCTTGTATCATTCGGTCTTACCTTGTACATAACTTGAAAAAGGATCCTTGTAGAACTACATGGTCCGAGTTTATGAGGTGCTCAAAATCTGACCTCTTGATATCTGTTGGGAATAATTTTGAGAGATGTGTTTGAAAAGTGAGGCGAATATAATCAGCTCCATAGAGGAGCAAATGAATTTATAAGCATATGTTAAAGTGGCCCAAAACGGTAGTTTGTCCTTCATACTTATTTGTTTCACAGAAGTGAAGTTATTACTTCGTGAATGTTAATTAGTTAACTTTCTACCTGTAAATGATAATTCATACGTAATTCCATTTTTTCTTTGTGGCTTTTCTCGTCACAGGGTTGACTACTAGCTGAAATCAGTTAGAGAATGATTGAAAACCGACAGGGGTACCGGTCAACTGTTTTGGGACTTTCATCAGTACTCATCCACAGGGGGTTGAACCCAGCAACTTCCAGTTACGATGCGAGCTCATGAACCATTCACCCACTGGGACCCGACACAACAGTTCATGAATCTCAACTTCTTCTAATTCGTGAAACATATTCAGCACAACCGCCAGCCAATGCCACAGATGAGTCACTTTCCTCTCGCCTGACTTGGTGGACCCCGCTAGTTATGGCTTCTCACTAGAACTCATGAAAGGGATTACCTAGGAAACTTGATTTTTTGCATACATGCATGCATCCATGTATTGGAAGAACAGAAAGAGAACTATCTTCCACTTCTGTGAACACACAGAAAACTTAACACTTACACAGACACTTTAAACAGTGTGAATACACACTGAGTATATTGTAGAAAATCTATAAGTGTTCAAAATAATCAACAGGGCAATGAAATCCATCCTGATACATTTCACTGATTCAAGAGTCATTAAAGGCTTAAAACCATATCTACGTACGCAGAATAAAGTATACAGTTTTTATTATTACACCATGCATTCGTCTGTATTGCGTTTTCTGTTTAGGGAATTTGATTTGTCATCTGAAATTCACTCTGCCTTACTCTTTTTACTGTTGTAAAAAAACATCTTTGCAACTATACAAACTATTTTACCGATCTATTCTATGTGTAGTTAAAATTTACTTCTGTCTGAAATTTTCAACGACATCTCCTTTTCTTTTTTCAAGAATATATTCGTCTAATTATCGTGTCAATTGTCAGTTTTTTGATTGAACATTAGTTGGTAGCTAGTATAATGTTACAGGATTTTCATCATGAGCTGACATTAGTCAGAGAATCATTGGAAAACCTGGGAGTACTGGACAGCTGTTTCGTCCTAGTTTGGGGCTCTTCGGCAGTACGCACCCAGCACAGGGAAGTTCGAACCCAGGACCTTCTGGTTAAAGGCAAGCTCGTATACCATTAAGCCACTGGGACCCACTAGGGTGCAGCAGGTCGGGTGTGAGGACAAATACTCTCCGAAGACATTGGCTGGGGTCGCGCTATGTCGTGAATTGGCAGGAGTTAGAATTCGTGGGCCATTGGAATGAGTCCCAGTGGCCTAATGGTATACGAGCTTGCCTTGTAACCAGAAGGTCCTGGGTTCGAACTTCCCTGTGCTGGGTGCGTACTGATGAATAGTCCCAAACTAGGACGAAACAGCTGCCCAGTACTCCCAGGTTTTCCAATGGTTCTCTAACTAATGTCAACTCATGATGAAAAGCCTGTAACCAATCAAATCCCTACAAACCAACACTTGAATAACTAGTATAATGTGTCTAGTCCTTTGTTTGGTGCAAATTGATTTCTATCAGCCACCATGTCACTAGGTGGCTCGTCATCACAATGCACTCTGAAGTGTATTGTTAGATTATTGGAGGTAATCTCCAGGATGCCTCGGACCTAGGTTTCGTGCTAGTTGTCACTCACCAGTCAGTCAGAAAGGCGTATCTGAAACCTTGAAGGAACTCTGAGATTCGGACACGCGTCACCCAGTGAGTTCTGAAGTCAGAGACGTTACCACTGAGCTACTCGACCTAGCGACTGATCTCCTGTAGGACTGCATTGGATACTAGGCGGTAACTAGTGTCATGCGTCCATATACATATAGGGATGCATAATTTACTAAGAAATTTATGAATTTCGTTATACATTAGTATATAATGGACGCTGGTCTAATTGGCTGAACAGCCAGTGAGCTTGATATAACCACCTGAAGGTCTCAGGTAACGTCATAGGTGTATACTGCCAAAGAGTTCCAAACTAGTATTAAACAACTGTCCAATTCCTCCCTGTTATCCCATACAGTCCTACAAGAGGTCAATCGCTAACCTGAATAGCTCATTGGTAACGCCTCTGACTACATCATTGAGTGACACAGGTTCGAATCTCAGAAAGGAAATGAATTCCTCCAGAACTATAGATACTCCTTGATGACGAGTGCCAGCTAGCGCGAAACCTGGGTCGCTCAAGGTATCCTGCCGTACCGACTACTTTCAGACATCTAATAAATAATACTCACTTCTCTTCACACTTAATAATCTAACTGTATACATCATTCTTGACGCATCATGTTACTTATATTTCCGATCAATAATTCATTAACATCATGATAAAAGTATATTCAAACTTCTATTTTCGTAATTTATATATTGTTAAAAGTGAACGAGCTCATATTATTCTGTTACACTGGTTGTAACTATTAGTGTCAGCAAAAAGTTTGAGCGTTGTAGAATAGATCAAATAAAGGCATAATTATATTTCAATGGTTTACACACAATGATCAGTTTTGTGTTATTGGTAATTTTGCTCAACATAATTACCAATAAAAATCTTATGATTGTGTTTAAACTATTGAAATATTATACTTTAGTTGTTACTACTTTGTTCAAGTTTTTAAAATAGGAGGACAAATTCTATAAAGTAATTTAATTCATGCTAAATAGCAGTGCAATTCAGAGTGTGTATTTCGTCATATTCGGGACTCGTCACTGGATGTACCTACATTTCCCCATGAGTGACAATGTTCCCACTGAGAGTTGAACCCAGTATCCATTGTTTCATCAAATGCCATGGTGTTATTCACTAGACCACTTGGATCACCGTTTACCAAATTACTTCAAGTTAATTCTAAGACATCGTCGAAGCTTCCGTACTATGAGGTGGTATGTCAACAGAGGCTGAACATTTCGGCCTAATCGGTTAGTGAGAAAATAAAAATTTAACTAAAAACAAATAAGAATTCTATAAAGTTTTTGAACGAAAAATCAAGATCATTTCGTTCATATCACTAGTTTAGTGCATACACTATCCAACTGCACCAGATAAAGGTTATTCATATCAGCCTTAAATTACAGCATTTTATCAATTACAAGGAAAATGATTAAAATAAATCATCCATGTGGCAAAGCTGAACTTTAAGCATCATTAACTGCCAACCAGCGAATGACCTTGAACGAACCAATCACATGAAAGAAGCATTTCTGGTTATGTAAAACGTATATTTGTTAAAAAAGAAATGCGTATAAACTGCATAAAAATGTTACATAGGGTATCTTTCTCTGATATGTGATACAAACGTCTCCCAATTTAGCATAGGAGTATCAACTAGAAAGGTACACTACATTCTGTACATATATTCATCTAAATGACATCCTTCTGAAATCCATTTATAGCTCTAATCCTATTTTCTAGCCTTCCTCAAAAGCCTTCTATAGAACTGGTGTGTATCCCTGTAGTGGGACCCACAAAATTACGGTTCATTCTGTGATGAATATATCCAAGGGATGACAGGGAGTTATAACCTTTTCATTCATCGGTGTGTATTATAGACCCAAGTTTCACCAGTCGAGTGATAATAGGTATTAAAGTAGTTGACTTTCTGTCTGCTATTGTTTCGACGAATCCTTTCTGTAGAGAGGTGTCATATAAGCCGATAACCTAAACCCTGTTTGCTAGCTCACGACTATGGTTGTATTTTTTCTTCAATAAGACAATTTCATGCACGTGTATGATAACACCTTCTCCTTCCAATAACGAAGTAATTCTCTCCACTTTCTATGACGCGATGTCTCTGCAGTGCTGGTATCAATGAACTGTTGATACGAAGCTATTTTCACTTTCAGCAGCTGCACCTCTCATAGTGTGTTTTAAAACCCTGTAAATACAAATATTTAAAATCTGGGTTAAGGACAGAAGTGACCAGGCAAAAAATGTTCCTACGAAATGTTAGAATCACCAACTTACCATTCTAGATACTAACTCGTCTCAAGCAAATTTCACAACGATGGATAGATCTATCAGTCGATCTGCTCTTGACACCACATGGAAAAAATTCTGTCCTTCCTAAGCAACCCCACATCGAAGAGATACTGAAAAACTGTATCCTCACCAAAGTGCAAGCGCAACTGCGTTATAGCAGTTATTTGACTCTATTCAAACGGAGTAGAACCTTCAACTCACGTGAATGAATTTCATTGGGTCACTCAATGTAGTTAGTGTTGCTTAAAGTTTAACTTGACCATCCACATAAACGATTAACCATTTAAACCAAAGTTGGTCAATATCCGTCGATCATTGGCTCAACTGTATCAATAGTACAGAGGTAGAATGCTAGAACAGCACGCCTCAAGTGGTCCGGGCTTGGTCCTCAGCCAATGTACTCCTAGACCTCGCTTAGCCGGCAGCAATCCTGGTAAAGAGGGGAGGTTAGGAGTGATCTAACAACAGTTAGCTTTCAGTCATTTAGTGTTTGATTCAAACTAAGCACCACCTACTACAGCCTAGGCTACTGGGAAGTATCATGATCTCTAACAGAATAAGTGTGGCTTATAGCCTGGTATATGGGTAATTTGTTGAGAATAGCTGTGAATCCCAACAACTGTTAAATATTCGAAACTCCGACAAGATAAACTAACTAACTAACTAACGATAAGCGGAAACAGAACATGCGACAATTCAACCGTGACTTTTATAGGCTAAGATGCCCTGTAGTTCCTGTGGTCCCCAGCTTCTGTTCAGTTCTCAGTATCTCGAAAACAAATCGTATCATTCTAACGGATCACTGCGTGATTTGTATAGCGGATTGATAAAGCGTCTTTTTATTCAAGTGTTGGTTTTCAGAGATTTGATTTGATTTGTTTCAGGATTTCATCATGAACTGACATCGGTTAGAGAACCGTTGAAAACCAGAACGGAGTACTGGACAGCCAGCTGTTTCATCCTAGTTTGGGAATCATTGGCAGTACACACCCGCCGCCAGATTTCGAACCCAGTAACTTCCGGTTACACGTCAAGCTGGCTCGTATACCATCCAGCCACTGGGACCCGATTCAATGGCCAGCCCATGAATTCTAACTTCTACTAATTCGTGATTTAGCGCGACTGGCACCAGTCAATGTCATCAGTGGGAAATCCATCCTCACAATTGACCGATTGGACCTCGTTGGTCACGCTTTCTCACTAGAACTTCATGTCCTGTTGCAAGTCACTGGGGAGCATCAGATTAATTTTCAAGAGCTGGTACTACCGATGATTCCTAAACTAGGATGAAACAGCTGGCTGTCCACTACTCCCTAGTGGTTTTCAATGGTTCTCTAACTGATATCAATCCGTGACTGGTCAAACTCGTAAAAACAAATCGAATCCTTACAAACCAACTAGCGAAAACAACAGATTCGTTATATACACTTAGAACACTTATAAGTAATATCACATGGGAAACCCCATCAAGTGGAACTGGAATCTGAGAAGACGAGTGGAGCGTCAGAGGATATAACATGAAGAAGATCACAATATGAGGAAATGAAATCTCATTAACAGTGGTGGCAGCTGATGACTTTAAGTCGACTGTGATGGAGATGCACTGCTGTGGCCCTCTGTTCACGAAGAATGAATTATAGTAACAATATACTAATAATATTGAACACAAATGTTAAGTCAGTTAGTTCTTCTATTTTGGGACAGAGACTTGACACCTGTGTCACCAACAGACTATTACAGGCTTTTTATCAATAGCTACCTTTGTTGGCTTCATACTGAAGATGAAATAGCCGGCTAGCCAGAAAGAATTAGCAACAGTGAACTTTGGGAATGAACTAATCAAGAACCTACAGTTCAAGAAATATTCCAAATGAAGATGGAGATCGTCGAATGACATTTCGCGCTAGGCATAACCTCAAGTGGAATCCGAATATACGAAATGATGAGTGGATTATCGCTTCGAATATGACATAGAGGAGATCAGAGATTATGCGCAATCGTGGCTCCAAGCTTAAGAGATCCTCAGAAAATAGGACAAAGTGTAGGTGTGTTGTTGAAGGCTTATTTTCCACTCAGAACCCAAGGGAATAATAATAATAATTCATAATATATTTTAAATTTATAAACAAAGTAAACACCAGTATGACGATGATGATTATTCAACATGTTAACAGTTTTTACAGTCTATTAAGTTGAGAGCATATGAAATATGAATGTCTGTGCGTGTGAGTGTGTGTGGTGTGGGTGGGTGGATGTCTTTATCTTGATATATGAAAATGAACAAAAAGGGACAGAACACCACAGTGCAAACAAGCATGAATTTGACTGTTTATGTGTGAGTGCGTGTGTGTGTGTGGGGGGGGGGCTGTGTTCTAACGAAATAAATATGTTTATATTGAAGTTTTTTTGGTTTAATTTTGTGCGTACCTTTCTTCACAGGTGTTCTACATTTTGTTTTCACATTATGTGTCTATGCATATAAGTGGCAAAAGAAAAACAACTATAACTACTAATACTACTTAAATGAATATAAGTAACAATATTAAATTACTTTTGCTTTATTTACATATATATGAAGTGAAGTTTATACTGTGTTGCTCATTAATAGACTCTTTTCTTTTTGATTGTGATATAAAGAAACTTCATTCATCAACAGATTAGAAGGAAGAAGAAGAAGAAAAAGGGGAATAGGCAGTGGGATGCAAGAGATGGGTCAACCAAGGTGGTTAAATTCGAGGTGGCATGAATCACTTTCTCTGTAATGGGTTGTCTAACTATGTTGCCTTTTTTCAAAAAACTTCAGGATTTTTCATACATATAAAATTTACACCCATTATTAATCGATTACACAGTCGATTTTGCCAGTTTAAATTTGCAGTTACAAGTACACAAGCTTTTGGTCCTCTTTGATATCTTTGATGTTGGTGTTTTTGTAGTTGGTGTAGTTGTCGTTTATGACGGTATTTACGTTTTATCCGATTATCCGTTGACAGTCTCCATTTTGGTTTAACAGGATAACCTATATCCCATTTTGTATAACTAACATGCTCAAGATTATGCCATATCCATGTACCATGTGGTCGTGTTTGATGAAGACCTGAAATCCAAACAAATGATAAACAATGACGCTTTAATTTACATTATTGTTATTAATATTATTATTATTTATTTTAGCAAAAATAAATTACTTAAATATTTGTCTGCAGGGATTTGATGGCTTTCATGATTAGTTACTGACTGACTTTAGTAAGAGAATCATCAAAAATGAGCTGGGATTACTGGACAGCTGTTTCGTCTTTGTTCAGAACTCTTCATTAGCATGAGCCTATGACCACTATACCAGAGTGTCCATCAACTTACTATGACTATAAGATACAGCTGTCTGAAGTCCTACTGGTAATTCGAACCCATGTTATCCAGTGCTTCAGTCAGAAACGTTACCACTGAGATTATCGAGCTTGCGATTGACCTCCTCTAGGGCTGTATTGGATATTTTAGTTTGCACACTAGTTAGTAACTGGTTTAATGCGTCTAGTGCTTTGTTTTGGTGCATACTGAATTCTATCAGTCGTGTTCGCAATGTGGCCACCATGTCACTAGGTGGCTCGCCATCACGGTGCACTATGAATTGTTGCTATTAGAGATCGTTGGAGGCAGTCAGCAGGAAGCTGATTGACTGGCTGACTGACTGACTAGTCTCACCGCAGAACTTTGCACCGATGTGCAGCAGTTTGAGTCGTCATGCTTCATTCAGCATACAAAGCCAGAGAAGAATAAGAAAGTATAAGGAAACGCAAAATAGAGACAATAAATAGAGATATAGTGCAAAAAGAATAGTAATATAGAAGAACAATATAGTTTTATTAGAAATTATAAGTCACAAGGAGTGGATGCATTTGCGCCAGCCATTGAGAACAATTTTGAGCCATATCACCAATTATCTCCAGTCATTGGTGTTTAACTTCTTGAGGACCCTAACCAGGAAGCCAGGAAGTCTACACCTTCCTACGTGGTTGATAAAACCATGTTTTGGTTTGACCACCACCATTAGCCTTCTCTTTTGCAACCTGACATATCCTATGTCAGTCAGCTAACATTGCCCATTGTCGAGGAAGGTGATCGATTGCTAGACATGCATGTGTAACACATGTCCTAACCATCTCAGTCGACGTAGCTTCACAGCCTAGTCTATTAATTTCCCCTCCTTACCTAGAACTCGACGCCTAACCTCAATATTGCTCACCCTATTATACTAGCACATAACACGGGAGATAGGACGCAGGCACCTATGATCAAAGAAAAATAGCCTTTTCATATCTTCCACTCTCAATGGCCAGGTCTCAAAGCCATAAAGGAGGACGGAGTGGACTACCGAGTAGTACACACGTCCTTTGGTCGACAGCCTGCTGGATATCACGTATACGCCAGAGACGGCGTAAACTACCACATACGAAACCAGCCTTTCCATCGGCAGGAAGCCGGTGAGGTCCACTAGTTGGGTGCGACGAAATATACTCACTATTCACAGTATATACATCGCGAATTGGCAGATTTTAGAATTCATGAGTAGACCGTTAGATTCTGTTCTAGGGGCTCAGAGATCTACGAACTCGCCTTGTAGTGGTGGAGCCATACTGAAGAGTGGCAAACTAAGGAGAAACAATTATCCGGTACACTCTGGTTTCCAATGCTTTTCGAACTGGAGTCATTTAGCGATCATTCTTGAAAAATAAAAATACTTCCTTGGTGCCAGTAATCTTTCAAGTGTATCTATTTGTGTAAGTAATATCTTTTTAAGTCATGAAGGGTATAAAATCCATTTGTTTCATGAAGATCATGCTCATCTACTTTAAATACTCTGCTTTCAACTACTGGCTGCAAGTAGTTTAATCTGGACAGTATCATTATTTCTCACAGAATAAGTATGTGGCTCTGTAAGGGGAACAAGTTCTTCATGAATCATACTGATATATGTGTAAAACTTGGGCATTGTGGCAGTATGTAGTTTCATATTTATTTATTTATTTATTAGATATATCACACAATGAAACAGTATTATTTACTGAATGACAAGATTTCGGACACAAATTATTCTTCATAATCGTTTCAGTTATAAACACACAACATCGAAACTTGAGTTTTATAGTTTTCTCTCTTCTCTCCTATTTGTCGTCGTTGGGGTAGTAGAATTTTCCAGATGTCCAAGTGGACAGGTGTTGAATCATTCCTATTACATGTATTTGCAGTTGATTCGATAAACACAGTTTCTGTTATTAATCTCTCCCCCCACCCTGTGACATTAGATTTTCAAACTGTCAACCTGTCCCACTCATTCTATTTTATGGTTGTGTGTAATTGCATATAGTGCTATGGCTGAACTATTCTCTAGATTTCTTATCTTATTTGGGCTAACCAATCTAGATTTTGCTGCTAGGTTTTATGCTCAGCTAGTCTGACTGCCCCTGTTCTACTCGTCTGACCTATGTATTTGACCTGACAATTATTGTAGGCAGGGTATTAGATAAACTAAATTGTTTTGCTTTAAAGGCTCTACGGAATCCACCATTTAATCGACAAAGCTTGTTTCTAATCGAGTTTGTGGGTTTGAATGCCATTTTCCCTCCTGCCTCGTTAAGAATTCTCTGTTTTGAAGGTTTCCGAATTTCTTTTTTTATATGGAAGTGCTACTGATGATTTATACTCCCTATTCTTGGTGTTGTCATTATCCTGTGCACGTTTGACATGCTTGTCATCATTAATATTGTTATCATTATTATCACTATTACTACCATTATTGTTATTTTTATTTTTACATTTCCCCACATACTTCCTGATTAGTCTACCAGGGTGAGATTACTAAGTTTCAAGGCTTCTTTTATGTGTATCACTTCCTGTCCTAGATTTTCCTTGGTACTACTTAGCTTTTGTGCTCTGTCACCTAAACATTTCACTAATCCTATTTTTACCGACATAGGATGGGATGATCGGAAATCCAAATATCAGTTTGAATGTGTGGGTTTCCTGTAAACACTCGCGTTTAACTTCCCATCTTCTTTCCTTTTTACGCTACAATCAAACTCTGGAAGCCCCCCTTCTTAAATTTCGAGTTCATAAATGAATTGAATTGCCTATACCTTCGAGTTGATGTGTTCGAAAAATCTGTCGATGTCTTGTGTTCTGAGTACAGTGAATGTGTCATCTACATACCTCCAACATACTTTTGGGATGGGGCTGAATTCTTCAGTCACTAAGTTTTCCCACCTATCCATGAATATATGTGCTACAAGTGGGGATATTGGTGACCCCATGGCAAAATCTAGACGAATCTAGATTAGTTGACCCGAATAAGATAAGAAATATGGAAAATAGTTCAGTTATAGCAAGCACCACATGCAATTACACACAAGCATACCACAGGACGGGTGAGATAAGATGACAGTTTTAGGATCTAATTTAATAGCAGGGTGGAGGGAGAGATTGATAGCAGAAGGTTTGTTTATTGAATCCACATGTAATAGGGTTAATTCAACATCTGGACATCTGGAAAATTCTACTACCCCTAAGACGAAAAAATAGGAAAGGATAAAGAAAACTATAAAACGGAAGTTTTGAAGTCGTGTAGCTAAAATTAACGATATGATTATTAACAGTGGTAAATTGTGTTCTAAACTTCATTCAGTAAATAATACTGTTTTGACTCATTGTGTGATATGTCTGATAAATAAATGAACATGGAATTCTTGATTTACTAGCTATGCATTCAAATAAAAACGTCATTTTTCTCATGCACTTGTTTTATACGCTTTAGAACGTTCATTTATGAAATTATTAGGAAGAAAAGGTATATTTTTCAATGTAATCTAAGGTGCCCAAACGGGGGGGGGGTGCCTTGCGCTGCGGGTTGGCCACCCCTCCGCACACCTCTTGAAATGCTCCCATATGACCGGGCGTCTTACATAGCCTCTCCTGAGGAAGTCCTACTCACTGCCTTCACGTGGCGGAAGTGTTTCTCACCAAAGTGAGAGGGCGAAAGCGGATGCCCGGCGCTCTCCACCAGGTTGACTGTCCATTGGATGACGGTCTAGGGGAGATGGCTAAACCCTGATTCCAAACCTCCAACGACTGGCGTATGAAGCTCACTGGAGCTCACCGGCAGACGTATGGACAAAGGGCTTGTCGGATGTCCTGGATGTCTGGCCCCATTCAAAAAGGCGTATGAACCGAACTCCGGTCACCGGCTGGCTGCCAATGGATAGTGGACTCCTTACTCCACTCCTACTGCCTTGTAGGTCACACTTGGCTGTGTAAAGGCTAGAGCTGCACTCTCAAACAAAAGGCCGAGCGATGCTGGGGACATCACTCGTACCCAATTCCCATGAAACTTCATGAACTCTCTTACAAATTGCCGCGCCTGGACAGCGATGATTCGAGACGTTCTTGAAGCCGGCTCATTCTCCCGTAGGAGATAGCCGAAGTAAAGTAAAAGTAAGTAAGTAAATCTAAGGTGCTGTGCATTATCTGTGCTTGGATAAAAATACATTTAATCATTAGTATTATCCCCTTTTAGATTCCGAGTAGAACATAGGGATTCACCAGCAGATCTCCATTTTGTCCTCTTCTCTGCAGTCCTCTTCATCATCTGGCCCTAAAATTGCTCATAAGCTCTAATTTCTTCCTCACACGATATCCTCTTTCTTCGTATCATCTTTGAACACAAGGCCAAACTCCACATTTCCCATTCGGGCTCCACTACAGCGATGACGAGGCGCGCGATGTCAATCAACGGTCTCCTCAGTGTGTGTCCTATCCATCTCCATTTTTTTCTACATATTTGCTGAGCAACAGGTTTTTGATTGGTTCCTCCGTAGAGTTTCTTATTGTTAAATCCTAATGGCCAACAATCTAATCTTTAGTATGGAGTTAGCGAAGACGCCTATTGATAAAAGTTTACGGTGGTCTGTTTGAAATGTTTTGGTGATGTACACACAAGTTTCTAACCCATACAGAAAAAGTGACTGAACTTTATCGTCTTGGCTGAGTGTAGCCTATCTCTAAACTGATTTCAGTGGGATGAAGGTCTGGTTTGTTTAGCCTTTCCGACTCTCGTTTTTAACATCCTTATCCTCACCGACTGACTGCTTGTAGTGTTGTCACCATACTGTACTCAGTCAGATAAGGGAAGGAAGTGACTTCTTTCAAAATTATTCCATTGATAGTGATTGGTGCTTGTTGTTGTTGTTTTCGTTGTCATATATACAATCTGTTGATTTATATACATATCAGATAGCACTTCACACTTGTTATATATTATTATTTTATTATGGTCACCTCTCTATCTCAACTTCATCGGCTCTGAAAAGGCCTTCGACAGTATCGATAGAGAGGCCATTTGGCAACTACTTCGCTACCAGCAAGGGGTGCTATCAACAATTATACATCTCATCCAACAGTTGTACGACAATGCTACATGCCAAGTAATCCACAACGGGAAACTTACGGAATCCTTCGAAGTAAGGACGGGAGTAAGACAAGGCTGGCTGGCTGGCTGCCTACTATTGCCAGTGATTTTCCTGATTGCGGTACATTGGATAATACGACAGACAGCGGTGGCCAATTAGGAAACAGGCATAAAATGGACCGATACAAAAAACTTGGAGGATCTGGACTTCGCCAACGATGATATATATCCGATCCTTCACAAACTGGAAGGTATGCAAGTGAAAAGCAACAAGCTGGCAGAAGGAGCATCCGGAGAAGATAGGACTCCAAGTAAACGTAGAGAAAACAGAGGTGATGAAGATTCCTGGCCAACACTAACAGCAACACCGACAACAACAGACAAAAATCAGCCAGGACAAATGGGAGGAACCTGAGAGAAACAACCTCATTCAACTGCCTACCTACCTGGGAAGCATCGTTTCAACTACAGGCACACGGAACTGATGAGGACATCAAAGCAATAATCGGGAAAGCCAAACAAGCTTTCATTACTCTCAAGTCTGTGTGGAGGTCAACAGCCCTCACCATGACAATGGAAATAAGTCCGGATTTTCAACTCCAATGTGAAGTCAGTCAGTGCTACTATACGGATGGATCAGAGACTTGGCCAGTGCGTCATAAAGAGAACCTCAAACAAACTACACACCTTCATCAACAGCTAGCTGTCTTCACTCAATACCACTCAAGATCAGATGGCCGGTCAGAAAACATCAGCAACAGGCATGGATCTCTGGCAATGAGCGAACCGACAGAGCAGGAACCGATTTTGCAGCAAATAGGCGGGAAGAAATGGAGATGGATTGGCTGGCCATACTCTGAGGAAACACGCCATCAAGTGACATCACTCACTAGACAAGCCATTGCTCGAGTGGAACCCGAAAGGGAAGAGGCGACTTGGTCGTCAGTGCAAGGGTGACTTGGAGGAGCTCATGTGAGGAGGAGACGAAAGCGTGTGGGCAGACTTGGAGCGGGGTGAAAACGGTGTCAGAAAACCGAAGGCAATGGAGACTTGGGCGGCTGAATCCTTATGTTCCTCTAGGAATTAAATGATATAATAATAGTAATAGTTTGACTCCGCACAGTATTTTTGGTACAAGTATGGAATTCTCAGCACGTGATATCGGTAGTCTAAATTTAGCAGGCCGACCATAGTTATCAGGTGTGCGTGGGACGCGACCCCGGACCATTTGCATAGTCGGCGAGCGTCTTGGCCACTGTACGACCGACGCACAGTTTCGTTCTGCAACCATTAATGGGATGAATATAATTTCATCGTACGATACATAATTATTGATTGAAGGGATTGGTGATTAAATTCCCCAAAACTAAAGACTTCGGGAGCTTGCTTTCTTATTTTGCAATGGAAAGTTTTATGTTCTGTTAACTACCTTTTAGTGTTTAAAAGGAAAAGCGATACTTATTGAATAACTTAAAAAGAGAGATAACATTTTATTATTACTATTATTATTATTATTTATCATTGTTTCTTTTTTATTTTTTATTCCTTAACGCTCCTACCGGAATATAGGCCACCTTCAAGCCTTAGGCTTGAAGTTTCAGTAGCGTTGGTGTTTATTTTTACACGATAGGTTTGCTAGCCGCATTATGCCCAACCCTCCCTCTTCACCAATCTTATTATACTGGCTTAGCGAGGTAAAGGAGGAGTGCGTCGGTGGCTGGGGATCAAATCCCAAACCATATGAGGTGTGGTTGGCGAACATTCTACCGCTGTGTCACCGATGTACCATCATTTTTACTAGTTTAGACTAATTCACAATATGATGAAGTCAAAGAATAGTGATCCAAGTGAATGAACGCATGAAAGTGAACTGGACGGTACATTCATTAACGAAAACCACTTAGCGAAGTATAAGAATAATAAACAGGATATCTTTCCATGAAGTATTATTGGTAGAGTAACTTTCAGTTCCTCTTGGAGGTAATTGTGTGGCGAGATGCAGGCTGATATACGAAGCGGCCAAAATTATTTGCTCAATGGCTGGCTGCAGAGGTAGAATCTGGATTTAGTTTACCTTGTCGACATGAAATGACATTCTTGGACAACCTGTTTTACCTTAGGCCAATTGCCAGCCAATCAGAACAGTGTATTCTCCTCTGACGCATAAAGGTCCATTCCCAGCTCTATTATCTTCTACTGTCCCAACTGTTATTCATTCCAGTGACTATCATTTTAGGATTAGACTGCTGGCTCTGTATCAATGTCGAGTTACGTCGTTGGATTAGTGTTGCGTTAGGGATAGATCAACGTTAGATTACAATTACGTTTAGGTTCTGTTTAGATCGGGGTTAGAGTTATATCGGCATTAGATTACAAATTAGTTTAAAGAAGCACTTTTCCCAAAAAGAGTTTTACCCTAAATCGTGAATAAAACTTCATCATTAGTAATTGACGCGATTTATGCGCTATAACTGCACTGTTAACTACTCAAGGTCTGATAACTCATTACAAATTGATTTGTGTGATTGTTCATTGGGGTTAGTTTCGAGTACTTTCTGCAAACAAGACCATTTGAAACTGGTTTTTTCATAACTCTGTGTTCTGTATGGAACATTGAGCTTCAGCCTCTAACCACCTTTCAAGTTCCAGTAGAAGTGGTGTTTTTTTTTAAGGGAGGGGTGGGATTGTTAGCCTCACACGCCTGACCTTCTCTTTCTACCGGCCTTAATACTAGCTAACCAAGGGTTAGGAGAGTGATTCGGCTATGGGTCGAACTCAGACCACATGCATGTTTGGTAATCCTTCTAATCACTGAACTATTGATGCCTAATATAGACGGTGTCTATCCCCTAAGTTTAGACCCCTTAAGAGCTAATAATTTTCATATTTTGTACAGAGTATTATTTCAAACTAATTCATACTTACCTATCCAAAAAGCATTGCGTAGCTTAAATGTTTCAGTTAACCATTTCATATTAGCTTCATCAGAAATACTTGTTAAGAAACCATCTTGTAGTTCACAGTAATTCCGTGCTTCTTCCCAAGTCATCTCTTGATGTTCATATAGACGATAACAACGATGCTGATAGTATTTCCATCCTATGTAGTCGAGAGAAATGAATAATTGTGATTAGGCAGTTTGTTAAAACGCATTAAAAATGACGCCATATGGCATGCAAAAATTATACATTCAAAAAGCATGAACACTATGGTATTACGTAACTCCATATTAACCTGTCTGTCGCACATATATATCTATATATATCACAGTGAAACAATATTATTTATTTCCTGAATAATGCTTCGAACACAGTTTGTCGTTCGTACCCATACCAACTGGAACGACACATATACCAAACGCGGTTTTTTACAGTCACAAGTGTAGTACGGACGATTTCTCAGATATTGGGGCCAGGCGTTGAATCACTCAATTTCATGTATTCTCAGTTGATTTCAATGAACAAAGCATCTGTTGTCAACATTTCCCTCCATCCTTTAGCATTAGATTTTAAGACTGAGGGCAACTTGTCCTATCCTGCTGCATACTTTTGTGTAACCGCCTGATTTTTTAAATAGATTTCTTATCTTACCTGGGGTCTCTGAGGCTAGATTGTTTTGTTTTAACGTGAATTTTTTGGGTTTGAATACCACTTTTCTTCCTCATTAAAAAATTTCTTGTATATACCTTCAGAAGTTCCTTGCTTGTACGGTGAAAATGCCAGTGGTTCAGATACCCCTTTCTTGGTTAGCATAATTATAATTCATGTTTTACCATGGATTGATATGAGTTACAGAACCGTTAAGAACCAGGGAGTACTGAACAGCCGTTTTGTCCTGGTTGTTTTACTTTCCGATAGTACGCACTCACTGGGATTCGGACCTAGGACCTTCCAGTGACAGTCTCGTAGGCGCCGTTTAACTACTGTGATCTGATTTATTAGCCCATGAACTCCAGCTCCTACTAATTCGTGATTTTAGCACGACCACCAGCCAGTGTTATCGAAGACCACGCTCGATCTTACGGACCCCATTGGTGGTGAGGTTTCACTGCACTTCCATGCAACTTCTTCCTGTATCCAGTGACTGATGAGTATCAAAATGAATTCCAAGAGCTAATTTTTTATGGGTTTGACTTGTTTCAATTGACTGAATGGTCTGCTAGCTTATCTTGAAACCGGAAGGTCCTGGGTTCGAACCCCAGTGGGTGTGTATTGATAATGAGTCTACACTACGACGATACAGCTGTCCAGTACTTTCTGGTTTCTAGGGGTTCTCTAACTGATGAAACTTGAAACAAATCAAATTCCCAGAGATTAACTCATTAAAGCAATTAAAATTGGTAATGAAACTATCTGAGACAGCTTTGAGTTGTCAGGCGGTTATTAACATGATGTACGATGACTAACGGATGATAGCCTACCGAAATAACGCTGTCTCAGATCCTCACACACACACACACCACCAGTTAACAATCTAATCTTCGTTTTTATTCAGTATGATTACAGTTGCTAAAAGGAGATCTAGCTGGGCTATTAGTGTGATAACAAACGTATAGTTACACGCTATTTATTCACCTGATAGCTGGGTATTACTCGTGGTGACTACAGTGATGATGATGATGATGGCTTTGTTATCAGTTGGATGGTCTCATAGCTCAGAAAGGGTCATTTGTCTGATTCAGGTCCACATGGCGACAGAAACCCATAGTACTAGAATACAATTAATGTATAATTCAGAATAGGTCTTATCAGTGGCTGTGTTGTTTATGCCAGGTAGAGTTGCTAGATCCATGTCTAACCTTCCCATTTTTTCTGAATTTATTACAGGCTAAGTGACTACTAGACAAGCTTTAGGGGAATGCATTGATTAGGAATTGTAAACGGACTTTCCGTGTGGCTGGTGAGCATTTTACCAATGAACGATTCATTCGTGATGGATAAATTATTTCTGGTGGAAATTTTATAAGCCTTTTAAAAGTATAGATGCAGAAGTTGCTCATTGACTTTAGCAGATAATTTTTCATTATCTGGTCCTGGATTCGAATCTCCACCTGGACAATCGTTTAACATCAGTTCTCACATAATCCATAGGATTCATACCCTGGCACACGAAAACTGAGTTCTAACTTTAAAAATTTGCTGAAAAATGTCATAGATTTCTCATACAGACTGTAATTTTTTAAAGGTTTAAATCTATGAGTGATTTCATCACGCATTTATTCCCCCTGATGGATTTGAATAAAGCAAAAATAACAGTGGTTCGTGCAGAATAATATGGTAACATCATTTATTCTGTTAGCTTCTCATCAGCCGCTTCCACCCCAAATAAATTACTATTAAATCCATGTACAGAAAAGTTTAAACATACTTGCAAATTTTACCTGATGTCATTTGACAGGAGATTGAGGAATTAGTGAACAGTGCCCAGTACATTACACTTATATAGCTTTTGCACAGGCAGTTCAAGTTTAAACAAAATAAATGTATGCATACAATGGTAAAGGATTTACGTAAAAAAGACGAGAGTTGTGTAAAATAATGACTAACTAATAAATTGATTAACAATGTGGTGGGTTCATCTCATATCATAGAAACAAGAGACAAGGAAGATTACACTATATCAAGGGGGGAGGTGAGATTAAAGCCAAAAGATGACGTAATCAAATGAGAGAGAGAGAATAAAGACATTCAGTTACCAGGTTGGCAAGGAAAGACTGATAACTGTTTCTTTCTGAAAACATAAAGTGGGGTTTCAGGTGTTTGACAGAGATTTCTTCGGCGAACTTGAGGAGAATTGAGCTGGTTTGTCATGAACTTGAACTGCCTGTGCAAAAGCTATATAAGTGTAATGTACTGGGCATTGTTCATTAATTCCACAACCTCCCGTCAACTGATATCATGTAAAATTTGCAAGTATGTTTAAACTTTTCTGCACATGGATTTAATAGTAATTTATTTGGGGTGTAAGCAGATGATGAGAAGCCAACGGGATAAATGATGTTACCATTTAATTCTGCACGAACCACTGTTGTTCTATGAATAATTACAGAGAGTTTTCATATTTATTAACTCTTTTATAACTTTATACCATACTTATTGTCTCTTTTCGATACTAAACGTAATACAACATTTTGTTTTAAGAATAAAAATCAAGGCTGCTGTTAAACTAAATTTGAATTCATTCATACTACTTTATAAACCACATCTAAGTAGTATGATGCGTGACTAGAGACTGCAACTAAATCGAATTGAAGAAAACATAGGCTTTTAGAGCGATTGAATTCATCTCTGTCGATTACTTTCAAAGGTAGATTATAGGCCAGTAAATGGCTTAACTTTAAAAAGTGTTAACCTTCCTTGGAAGAGTTCCACAGGAGCACAGTAGTAGGGTAACGACAGAAGACAATGGCCAGCCAACAGATCGTTTGTTGAGAAAACCAACAGATATTTATAGATTTCTATGTACATTATTATTCTTTATTGTTAGCAGAGAAGCAACGTCTTCTGATTGGTTGTTTCTCTGCTGAAGGTTATTCTGTTATCTCTTTGTGGCCGGTTCTTAGTCACTCCGGTGATATATATATATCTGCGAATTGTGTCGGTCCACGCTAAATCTGTTGGGATTGGCTGTTAAGTTCCTCAAGGTTAGGCTTTATTCTTGTTTTTTCTCATGACCGATATATGGGACGAAAACATTGACGTCAATTATAAGTTTCCAGACTGTAGGTGTTCCAATCTTCCTAGAATAATTTGAGCACCAAGTCATATTGACTGATTATATATTTTGATGATTCATAGAAATTCAAATAGATTTGCTGAAGAAGCTGTGGCATACAAAGAAAAACGTTCAGAAAAATCGTGTTTTGATTTTATTAAACACACTAGGATTAATTTAAATAATTTATAATGAATTCATGGATAATCCCCATCCAAGCATTAATGAAAACAAAACACGTAGATCAGCGAAGAGACTCTTTTCGGCGACGAATTCATTTTCTTAACTGTACAATCACAAAGATATATGTGTTGTTTTGTATGTATGTGTACATTAAGTTTGTCAAACAAAATTACAATTGGTTAAGGTTACTTTTAACTAAACACGTGAAGGTTGATAATACAAGTCAAGAAAATTAAGTGTTAATGAAACTAGGGTAGTAACAAATGTGATGAGTTGTCACAAGCAGTTGTCAAAAGGAGTTATGTAATAATAATATGAATAGTTTGATGAGTGAGTTTTACTCAGGATGCATATAGAAACAAAGTAGATAATATGAAATAACGTAAGAGTTCTAAATGAATACAAGAATTATAAGCAACTAAGGAACAGGCGAAGAAACAAAATTAAGTCATCAAAATAAAATTTAAAAAAAACTCAAAACAAATCAAAACATTGTTACCATGAGAGTAGAAGTGGTTGAGTAATCTTCTTTTATATGCAAAGCTCCGGTTTTTGTATGTGAATGGCCAGAGCTTCAGCGATACAAAGGAGACAAAACCGTATTGCCTTTGATAGGTTATTCTTGACTCTGTAGATTACTTTGAAGGAGGCGTTTGTTGAAATGGAATGATCAGTGTTAACCAAGTGTTCATTTATCGCACTCCTTATTGCACCACTATTGCCTTTTCATATTTTTTTTCGATAAATCTTATTAAGTATCCATTTTGGATGAAGATTTCTCTTAGAATATTTAATTCTGTTTCCAGAACGTCGGGACTGCAGATGCATCGGATGCGGGTGGCAAGTGATTTAATTAAATTTCGCTTTTGTTGAAGCTATAGAAGCTTGTTAGTTGACCATTCCACGTAGGTTTTCTATGGATTGATCTTCTTAGGCTCCCATCAGCTCTTCTTGTTAGTTCCACATCAAAAAACGGAATTTTTGACTCGTTTTTCATTTCAAGAGTGAATTTTATTGCTGGATGGCAACAGTTAAATGTCTTCAGCAGTAAATTGAACAGCGATAATTGAACACCTGGTCAACACTGATCATTGCATTTCAACAAACGCCTCCTTCAAAGTAATCTACAGAGTGAAGAATAACCTATCAAAGGCAATACGGTTTTGTCTCCTTTGTATCGCTGAAGCTCTGGCCATTCACATACAAAAACCGGAGCTGTGCATACAAAACAAGATTATTCAACCACTTCTACTCTCATGGTAACAATGTTTTGATTTGTTTTGAGTTTTTTTTAAATTTTATTTTGATGACTTAATTTTGTTTCTTCGCCTGTTCCTTAGTTGCTTATAATTCTTGTATTCATTTAGAACTCTTACGTTATTTCATATTATCTACTTTGTTTCTATGTGCATCCTGAGTAAAACTCACTCATCAAACTATTCATATTATTATTACATAACTCCTTTTGACAACTGCTTGTGACAACTCATCACATTTGTTACTACCCTAGTTTCATTAACACTTAATTTTCTTGACTTGTATTATCAACCTTCACGTGTTTAGTTAAAAGTAACCTTAACCAATTGTAATTTTGTTTGACAAACTTAATGTACACATACATACAAAACAACACATATATCTTTGTGATTGTACAGTTAAGAAAATGAATTCGTCGCCGAAAAGAGTCTCTTCGCTGATCTACGTGTTTTGTTATCATTATAATGAATTGACGTTAACTGTTGTCTACAATTTTGTCGTGCAAACAGCTCTCACCACATTAGTAGTATATGAAATGACCAAAAAAAATACAGAAGAAATAAACGCCCACAACAAGAAGATTTATTACTCTGCCTTCTGAACTTACCGTCTAAACAATGAATTGAATGTTTATTTGAATGCATATACTTTTCGTATGATGCACTTAATGCCTTAGAATCTGGTAGGTCATTTGTAGCAAGCCATTCAGTTAAACTTATTGGCTTTTTAACTGGATAGTTGTCAGCATCATTCCTATTCTTCTCCATCTTATAATCTTGTTCATCATTTGACTGTTGATTATAATCTTTGATGAAATTGTCATTATCATTATTGTTATTGTTTGGTATTTGTGCATCAGATAAATACATGGGCTTATCCATTTGTAAATGATGTGGTTCATTTGTATTTGTGTAGATGAAATCACTAAGATCTCGTTTGACTGGATTCTAAATAAGATAATGACGAAATAAGTAAACTCGTTATATTTCATGTAATTCAGCAAGCAATTTCTCTGAAAATAATGATTTGATTATTATTATTACTATATCCTTTAATTCCTAGAGGAACATACGGATTCAGCCGCCCAAGTCTCCATTGCCTTCGGTCTTCTGCCACCGTTTTCAACCCGCTGCAAGTCCGCTCACACGCTTTCATCTCCTCCTCACATGACCTCCTCCAAGTCACCCTTGCACTGACGACCAACTCGCCGCCTCCCTTTCGGGTTCCACTCGAGCAATGGCTTGTCTAGTGATGGCGTGTTTCCCCAGAGTATGGCCAGTCAATCCATCTCCATTTCTTCCTGCCTATTTGTTTCACAATCGGTTCCTGCTCTGTTGGTTCGCTGATTGCCAGAGATCCCTGTCTCTGATCTTTTCTGGCCGGCCATCTGATCTTGAGTCGTATTGAGTGAAGACAGCTAGCTGTTGATGAAGGTGTGTAGTTTGTTTGAGATGCTGTTTATGACGCGCTGGCCAAGTCTCTGATCCATCCGTATCGTAAGTAGCACTGACTGACTTCACATTGGAGTTGAAAATCCGGACTTATTTCCATTGTCATTGTGAGGGCTGTTGACCTCCTCCACACAGACTTGAGAGTAATGAAAGCTTGTCTTGCTTTCCTGATTCTGGCTTTGATATCCTCATCAGTTCCGTGTGCCTGTAGTTGAAACGATGCTTCCCAGGTAGGTAGGCAGTTGAATGAGGTTGTTTTTTTTCAGGTTCCTCTCATTTATTTTGATTTGATAATAATAATAAATCTACTTTATTCCAAAAACAGTACTTATAATACAGAATGGAATTCTCAGCATTAGTCACAATATAGGGCATCTGATTCACTTAAAATATAAATAAAATTAAAAATTAAAACAAAAGTAACCAGAGGAATTTGTCCATGTTCACGATATAAAGTCAAAAATATTCGAAGCACGAAGTGAGATCATTAAATATTATAACAATAATAATAATAACAGTGAGTTTGTTTCGAACAGTATTGTCGATTCAGTTTGGAAATTCTAGCATGTTATAGATTATTGGATCTAAGGTTCTGTTGATATAGCGGCATGGTGAGGGGAAATACAAAATTAACAGTTATTGACACAGCCTAAATGATGTTTACACTTATGGAAAAATAAACAAATAAAACAGAAAAATGAGAGGATTATAAATATAAGAAGTACAATAACAATAAAGGTTGATATTGTAAGAGTGGAGAAAATGGTTTATTTAGTAGTGCGAAGAAGGTTAGTTAGTTAGTTTATGCCTGACACCATTTTCATCATATAAAGTACGTGCCGTCAAATATGGTATAGTGGAATTTTTATACTTAGACGTACGTGCATATAGTCTTCTGAAAAGACTTCTTGTTTTGCCTGAGGAGACACAAGGTTGGAGCTGCGGATAGAGTGGGTGCTCAGAGTCTGGCAAATTTGTTACATGACATCAAGTGCCTATCCAGTGACAATGTCAACAATATGGCCCAATGGGAAACCACTCGTCCTACTGACAGTCTTTTTTAAGCAATACAGGAAAGAATAAGGGTGAACAGTAAAGAAGAATAGGTAAAATACGCGAGGTGACAAGCTGTAAGAGGAGTGGTTGGGTTATGCCTGAGTGCCTTAACTTCTTAATGTAAAACGTCAGACGAAATATTCTTCTAGAAATCGCTAAGACATGGGAAAACCAGGATAGGTCAGAACAAAGAATTAATCCAAGATACCTAACTTCAGACTTGATTTCTGTATCAGTATCATCGATTTTGCAAGGGTCATAGGAACTGACAGCTTCATTTTACTTTCGTTTATATCGAAAACTGAAATTAACAGTCTGATATTTGGAAGGATTTAGTTTAAGGCCGTTACACGAAGACCATTTGCTAATTCCTGATAGAAAGCTGTTCATCTTAGCCCAGTCAAGCTGGGAGTTAACAGACGTTGAAATAGTTAGATCAGGGGTAAGATAAGCCTGCTTATTATCACCCACGCTGATATTCTTGATTGTGGTTGGGCAGGATCATGCGGAAGACCATGGTTGGGTAGCGGGAAGGCAGGAATACATGGAGACCACAAGATGACCCTAGGGAATTTGGAATTCGTGGACGACTGATGTCACTCAGTCTAGAAGATCTACAGGCGGAGACCGGCAAGTTGTCAGAAGAGGTTGATAGAGAAGACAAGAGGTGAAGTGTACATAGAGAAGACGGAGGTGGTGAATATGACTAACCAACTAATCAACAACAACAAGCACCAATCACTGTCAACGGAAGAGATTTCAAAGAGGCCACTTCTTTCATTTATCTAAGAAGAATATTTTCAACTTCTGGTATTATTGATGAGAATGTCAAAGGCAGACAGGAGCAGAAAAGCAAGACAAGTACTCGATACACCGAAATCATTGTGGAGACAAACAATACTCAACATAACAGACAGGTTCATATGAACTTTCGTCAAGATTTGACAGAATAGCTCTAAAATATTTGGGCGCCGAGAGAGAAGTAGACATTTAAAAAAAAATTATATTTGTAAAATCTCAGCGAGATTGAAATGAATAATTCCAACGTTCCGTTCGGTAATCTGGTCCGAACTTCTTCAGGGAAACTAATCGAAATTAACATAACAGAGGTTTATACATAAAAGGAACGTTTCTTGTTTTTAAAAGCCTTGTCCAATCATGATTCATAAAACAAGTATAATAAACAAAATTGTATGAGCTGTGATCAAAATTTGACCTCAGACTTACAAATATTGATCTACCTTTGTTAAACACTTTAAACACAGTGTATGTGCTTGTGGGCAAACAGTAAAACAATTTCTTAAAGTCTCCATAAGAAGACATAGACAGACGGAAATTTTGTTTGACCAAGTATTATTAATAAGTGATACATATCCATTCTTTAAAACAATTAGTCCATTTTATAAATTTTGATAGTGTTATTAGAAGACGGAGACTATCTGAAAAATGTGATGTATTAGCGCTATACATTTCGAACAATCTGATCACACATTAACTTGTCAAGTCAATATATATAGAAAGGTTAAATTAAACAAAGTGAGAGAAAACGGAATTAAGAATAATTAACACAAACGTTTGGTAATCCAATCAAATAAGGATTACCAAGGTAGGTTAAGAGTAATGACAAACTGTTTTTGAATACACAAGGGGGGCTTAAGTCTATGAATAGCTATAGCCTCAGCGTATTTCAGTAAACGCCCTTGACCGTTTTTATAGATGACCTTAAAGGCTGAGTTAACATCAATCTTATGGTTCATCTCGATTAGATGTTTAGCTATAGACGAATTTGGTAGTCTGCCACCTGCATCTATTAGCTTGTCACAATTCATCTGTTTTTCTAACCATTTTGGGATGTGCTCTCCCACCCTCACGTGCAAAGCGCGATTACTCCTCCCTATGTATGTATGTCCACACACACACGAAAATTGGTAAATTGTATGGGATGTGATATAATCACTTGTGCACTTTTGGGGTTTACAGTGAAGCATATTTTTGGCTTTTTCTACTATTACAAGCTGGGCTGCATAGTAGGTTCTACAGATGATTGAATTCAATCTTTGTCTCACAATCCTACTGTTTATTTCCCCGTTATATGGTACTTTGATTTCTTCTAGTTGTTTTTCATTCCCTTTCCCTTTAACTTATTTGAAAGATTTATTATTATTATGTACTGACAACGTCCATTTCACGTTTGAAGGCGAACATTTTCGACAAGTGGATGGCGTTGCTATGGGGAGTCCATTAGGACCTTTGTTAGCGGACGTGTATATGTCTTATGTTGAAAACTTATCCCTTGATTTAATTTCAAAATTGCCCTTTTATAGGAGATATGTAGATGATATCATTTTGATATGTGACGATCATGAAGATGCGAGTCGCCTATTAGACAGACTTAACTCTGTACAAAATCATATTAGTCTTACATGTGAGGAAGAAAGTCGCAACCAGCTAGCATTTTTAGACATACTTCTGAGTCGAAGAGATGATGGCTCAATAAGACGGTCTATCTACAGAAAGCCCACTTGGACAGGGCAATACCTTAATTTTCACAGCTTCTGTCCATTACAGTATAAGAGGGGCTTGGTGAAGTGCCTATTCAAGAGGATTCAGCGTATTTGCACGGCTGATGTTATGGACAGAGAAAACGAAATATTAATGGATACTCTTGTTGAAAACGGATATCCTTTGAAATTTTTAAACAGGTGTAGAAGTCAACTAGCCTCTAAACCTACAATCCATACCGTCCCTAAGAAAAAGGTTTTTATCAAATTACCATATAACGGGGAAATAAACAGTAGGATTGTGAGACAAAGGTTGAATTCAATCATCCGTAGAACCTACTATGCTGCCCAGCTTGTAATTGTGGAAAAAGCCAAAAATATGCTTCACTGTAAACCCCAAAAGTGCACAAGTGATTATATCACATCCCATACAATTTACCAATTTTCGTGTGTGTGTGGACATACATACATAGGGAGGAGTAATCGCGCTTTGCACGTGAGGGTGGGAGAGCATATCCCAAAATGGTTAGAAAAACAGATGAATTGTGACAAGCTAATAGATGCAGGTGGCAGACTACCAAATTCGTCTATAGCTAAACATCTAATCGAGATGAACCATAAGATTGATGTTAACTCAGCCTTTAAGGTCATCTATAAAAACGGTCAAGGGCGTTTACTGAAATACGCTGAGGCTATAGCTATTCATAGACTTAAGCCCCCCTTGTGTATTCAAAAACAGTTTGTCATTACTCTTAACCTACCTTGGTAATCCTTATTTGATTGGATTACCAAACGTTTGTGTTAATTATTCTTAATTCCGTTTTCTCTCACTTTGTTTAATTTAACCTTTCTATATATATTGACTTGACAAGTAAATGTGTGATCAGATTGTTCGAAATGTATAGCGCTAATACATCACATTTTTCAGACAGTCTCCGTCTTCTAATAACGCTATCAAAAAATATCCATTATTATTTATTATCGGGATTTGCTGTGTATCAGCTAACATCACAACTTCATGTCTGTTCAAACTGTTAGTATCTAGAATTTTATGATTAGAAGTATATTTTCAAAATTATGGTGTTTAGGATTAGAGCTTAGTTGAAGAGCACCCTGTCAACCTTATTACTTTGTCTTCTTTCTGAAGATTGAGCTGCTTTATTCGACCTACTGGAGTTGTCAGGTGACTCGACAGTTACGGATTTAGGATATGCATTCTGTTGCAGACAACAGAGAGTGAAAACACAATGATTGTGCCAGTTACTTAGTTTCTTTGTTAATTTAATTCGATTGCAAAATAATTCAAATGAACTGTCGTCAAGATTTAACAGAATAGTTCTACAAACAGTTTTACAAATAACAGATAGGATTTAAATTTTCGAAATTAATATCAAGTCAGTGATTCCGTATAGCTTAGAGGAGTGGCTCACGTGCCATGTGTAGCATATACAGCGAGTTACTGAAAACTTTCTCACTAATACCCAACTCCTGTTCTCGACACTGAAGATCAGACGGCCACATACTGTGGACAACAAGGGACTCAGGTAGTGAGCCAACTAAGAAACTATTTCCCACCAAGAATGAATAAGCAATTAGGGATGGATTAGACATAACTGTGAAGACAATTTCAAGAAACATCACACACACACACACCAGACCTACAATTGATAAGTTACGAATAGGGCATCCAAAGGTGACATGAAGCAGAATATATGAGGCTGGGAAAATGAAGACTTGTTAGCAGTTGTGGAGTCAGCAGTAGGTGAAGGCAGAGAGCTAAGTGGAGTGTGGAATAGTCACTGGGCTTCTCTATCCCACTAGCAAAGCAAAGAATCAGTAAATAATAATTCTAATGTGTACTGTAATAATCCGTAGCTGGATATAATCTCTTGGCCTATTTATGAAGCGACTACTACTCATTGGACTAAACAAGTGTAATGAACGCATTTTCGCGTACATTTTCTGATGAGCCATATTGACTTAGATTGTGGTGCCTTATTCAGATTTCATTCTTTGGATCGCAGATATGCTTTATTAATACGTTGGGGCTAGGCGTCGAGTGTTTGGTAAGGAGAAGAACGAACCAACGAGGATATGTGTTACGAATGCACGACTAGCCATCGCCTTCCCCAATAATGGGCAATGCTACCTGACTAACATAGGATGGATCATGTTATAAAAGAGCTAGCTAGTGGTGGTCAAACAAAAACATGACTTCATCAGTCAGTAAAATCTACAACAGTTAGTTTAAACCAGCTACGTCGGGAGGTGTAGACTACCGCCTGGTTGAGGTCCTCAAGATGGTAAAAGTCAATGGCTAGTGACAAAATAGTGATATGGCTCAAAGTGATCGTTCTCAATGGCTAGCACAGATGCATTCACTCCTTATGATTTATAATATCCAATAAAACTACATATTGTTCTTCCATATTACTATTCTTTTTGCCTGACTCATATTTCTGCTTATATTATCTCTGCTTTTAATCCTTCTCTACTGTTTTCTCTTGCTTTGTATGCCCTAAGGAGGTAGTGTGGCGACTCGACCTGTTTCACATCTGTGCAAAGTTCTACACTGAAACCAGTCGGTCAGTCAGTAGAGAACTGCCGTTCCAGTATGTGAATAATGGCAGTCATATTATAGGTGTAATAAACCTTCTGGATTGTATACTCAAGCCATCATGTAAACTTACATTTGACGTTTTCATTGTATATTCCCCAATTTTTACTGGTGTAAAGTAGGATTTTGATTGACATTTCCCGTGAATACCTAAATTTTTAGAAAAAAAATCTTGTATTAGACGTGGATAGTCACTTTATGTGAAAATAAATCTATAAAGCTTTTAGTTTGATTTGTTAGACTGCAGATTACAAGTTAGCCTTTATTCTAATGAAAGGATATCAGTTAGAGAACTACTAAAAACAACGGGGTGGCGGGGTGCTAGACAGCTATCTTGTAGTTGTTCGGGGTGCGTACTGTTGAACAATTCTCAGATTTCAATGGAGAAAGAAAGACCAGATATGCAGTATAAAATGATGTCATCATTCTATTTCACAGGTTCTCATCAGCTGCAGACTACCTGAAATTACAATGGTTATATATAGATGATAATAACATACTTTAATGTTTAAGTGGTAGCAGAGAAGGGATACTATAAAATTGACGCATCGAAAATGAATGTATTACGATTTTTAGTTTAAGTTTTTATCATCAGTTTATACGCTTTTAAAGTAGAAAAGACGGGGGAGGGGTAGGATAGAAAACAGAAAAAATTAACAAACAATGTTAGCGTGTAGGTTCATATAGCAACTCAAAAAACAAAAGCGGTTACAGTTTATAAGAGAGATTTGCTCAAGGAGTTAAGATCACTGAATTAGATGACGAATTAATGTAATCAAAATCAAAATTCTGTTACCAAGGGAGTGAGATGTTAATCACACTCTGTTTCTGTATGCATAAGTCTGGTTTAAGTCATTTGATTGCGATCGATTCGACAAATCGTAGTAAATTTTTTTTCCTTTGTCTATTTAATATTTTGAAGGACTTAGAAATCTCTATGAAATGTCTGGTATCAACAATACGTGTGGTAATTGCACTCTGGGAATATTTGCTTCCTTTCAGACACAGGTTTTTTGGAATATGTTCAGAAAACCGGATAGAAGCCCTTCTTTCTGTCCTTCCAATGTACTTCCTCCCGCAAGTACACGTGAATTCATAAACACAGTTGGAGGTGACATTAGCAGGGTATTTATCCAGTTTTGAGTGGATTATAGAAGGAGTGGTGCTGTATAGTGTTATAAGTTTTGCTGACGGGAAGCTTCTATTTATTTCCCCTTTCAGTCTTTTGTCAATCTTTTGTGACACTCTATCACCTTTGCATGGTAAACACTTTCTTCTTTTCTACAGTTGAGTGTTTTACTTTCTTATCTTTTTCTCTGCTATACTTATGTATAAATCCCTTTGGGTATCTATTTTCTCATTTACATTTTGAATGCGTCAATATTTTATAGTATTTCTTCTCTGCTACCAATTATACATTAAAATATTCTTCAGCTGATGAGGAGAACCTGTGAAATAGAATGATGACATCATTTTATACTGCAAGTCTAGTCTTTCTTTCCCTTGGTCGAAATTTATCAAGGGAACCATATGTATGAAATTCTCAGATTGAGACTAGCTGTCTGTATTCCCTGGTTTTCAGTATTTTTTCTAAATGATGACAGTCCGTGAGGAAATCTTATATAAATGACTGAGAACTCGGTGTTTTAAATAAAAAAGATAAATATCGAGTTGTTAAGATTAGTGGAATTACAGTTCAAAAGCATGTGTAATTCATAATAAGCCTAGACATTGTACTACTGAAATGAGTAGCAGATAAATAAAAAGTGGAAACAACAATTGTATTATTATTATTATTATTATTATTATTATTATTATTATTCTATCCTTTTATTTCTAGAGGAACATAGGATTCAGCCGCCCAAGTCTCCATTGCCTTCGATTTTCTGACACCGTTTTCACCCCGATCCAAGTCCGCCCACACGCTTTCATCTCCTCCTCACATGACCTCCTCCAAGTCACTCTCACGCTGACGACCAACTCACCGCTTCCCTTTCGGGTTCCACTCGAGCAATGGCTTGTCTAATGAGTGATGTCACTTGATGGTTTCCTCAGAGTATGGCCATCAATCCATCTCCATTTCTTCCTGCCTATTTGTTTCACAATCGGTTCCTGCTCTGTTGGTTCGCTCATTTCCAGCGATCCCTGTTGTTGATCTTTTCTGGTCGGCCATCTGATCTTGAGTCGTATTGAGTGAAGACAGCTAGCTGTTGATGAAGGTGTGTAGTTTGTTTGAGATGCTGTTTATGACGCGCTGGCCAAGTCTCTGATCCATCCGTATAGTAGCACTGACTGACTTCACAATGGAGTTGAAAATCCGGACTTATTTCCACTGTCGTGCTGAGGGCTGTTGACCTCCACACAGACTTGAGAGTAATGAAAGCCTGTCTTGCTTTCCGGACCCTCGCTCTGATGTCCTCATCAGTTCCGTCCGCCTGTAGTTGAAACGATGCTTCCCAGGTAGGTAGGTGGGTAGGTAGGTAAAGTAGGTTGTTTCTTTCAGGTTCCTCCCATTTATCCTGGCTGATTGTTGTCTGTTGTTGTTGGTGTTGCTATTGGTGTTGGCCAGGAATCTTCATCACCTCTGTTTTCTCTACGTTTACTTGGAGTCCTATCTTCTCCGGATGCTCCTTCTGCCAATTTGTTGCTTTTCACTTGCATACCTTCCAGTTTGTGGAGATCAGACATATATCATCGGCGAAGTCCAGGATAATATGAGCTCATGTTTTATTATTTAATCGAGGATTCTCCTCAACTGGTTAGAAACTGAACGATAAATAAACTATGAATTACATTAAAGATATGAACATACTTTTCCATGATCATAAGGAATAACTGGTAGGAATTAAAAGTAACATTTGTCCGGAATGATTTAACTGATTAGGAGTTACAAACGCTGACTATTTATAGAATAATTAGACAATTAGGCTTGGAAACAAAAAAATAAACGGGGGTGCGTATATATATGTGTGTGTATAGAAACAAGGTTTAGCTAGAAAGAGCATAACAAAAAAGTAGATTACGTAACCAAAGAAAGCATCTTATCTAATAGCCAATAGAAAAAAGGAAAGAAAAGAAACAAGGTAGGGTGAGTCATGTTTAGATGAGAGAGTAGAGTTTTTTAAACATGAAAAAGTGTGACTCATGAAAGTTGTATATTTTTTGTTTCTCCTTCGTTGAAAGGAGAATTTTCTTCGTTGAATTCTTTGGTTTTATGTCTCAATGGGCAATATTAATTTAAAATTCATGGGCCATTGAGTTCGGCCCCAGTGGCTGAATGGCAGACGAGCCAGCTTTCCTTGAAACTGGAAGGTCCTGGGTTCGAACCTCAAGTGGTGGATGCTTACTAGCAATGATTCCCAAACTAGGATGAAACACCTGGGTGTCCAGTACTCCTTGGTGGTTTTCAATGGTTCTCTAACTGATATCAGTCTGCGGTCAAACTCGTAAAAACAATTTCCTATGTCCCAATAATCTATCTGGCCCCGATCTACTAGTTTGACTTATGTAATTGACCTAACTAACAGTTATTACATGGTATTTGATAAATTATATAATTTTTTAATTGTATCTGTTGAGTTTTTAAACCGAAAAAGTTTATCTCTGAGATACTTAGTTAGTTTGGTTTGGTTTAAACGCCATCCTGACTATTTCCAGTGTTACTGAGAATCCTGAGTAAGGCCGCTGACTTTCCTTCTTTATACGGCAGCAGTACAGAGGCTTTGAATTCTAAATTATTTGTCTGTATTTTGCTTAACTAGGCAGGATGATATTCATAAATCCCAGAATGAGCATGCCTAATTGTATGCCTAATGCAGCTGGCTCTAGATCAGCAGTCAAACTGATAGATACACATAGAAGGGTGGGGTAAAATGTAGTTAAAAGAGAATTCAAAGCAGGCAAAGTTCACTGTTTTCATGACCAATCAAATTCTAGGCTTTAGATTTAAGGAAAAACTGCTTTATTTCATCTCATCGGCCTGAATTCGAGTCCTCCTCTATTAGCTTCAAACTTACCAACTAGACAGTATAATTGGCCTTCACACATTAAGTGTTTTTTACAGCGTGGTAGACGGGTAATCTGTTCAGAATGAATTAGTACTAGTTCAACCAAACTAAAATAATTTTGATTTCAACTTGAATTTTGTAATGAGCAGAACTTGCATAGATCTCCTCTACAATCCCAAAGTAATTTCGATTTCTTACATGCTGTGTAAACCATAAAATTTATTCATTTTTGATATGAATGCACATGAAATGCCCGAAGAAGTTATTTTCTGCGAAAGCTGTCTGCACTTACCTTGTACAACTACTTCAGCTCTACGTTTTTTATCCAAAATACCTCCAGTTGGTAGTTTAAGATCGATGTAAAATCGTAACGGTTGTCGACTGAAACTGTTCTCTCTGGGATGAAAACGTATTAATACTTCTTTTTTTGATTCACCTATGTAATGAAAGATTTTAATTTTAGAAATATTTGAAAGGTTAGTTTTACTTTATGCATTCATACTACTTTTAACAAAAATAAGTAGTTGAATGCGTAATTGTAAATTTATCTAGCAACATCTTTTATATATGTCACATGAAAATCCGCACCAAAAGACTTATCTTAACAACGTTTATGAATAGTGACAGGAATAACTCCAAGGACAAATTATCGATTTAACCGAGTTATATATATATATGCATATATTGATTCCCTTGCTAGCCTCTTGCCCAACCTTCTTACTCTACTTGGCTTACTATTTATTAAGCGAGTTTTATGAGTGATTGGGCGGGAATCGAACTTCGAAATGGGTGAAAGTTCAAAGAGCATTCTGTCGGTGAACCACCGACACACTATCTGATATACATATATGAGTAATTAACTATTCTTTGTTCAATAGTCTTTCGGAACTTTTAAGGGGGATCTTTGATCAGTGAAGTGCTTCCAGTTAGATAAAATGAAAAGTCGGATTTGAGTAACATTTTGGAAGGGATCATAAAATTAGATGCACATGAAATTTAGTGTCACCGCAAATTGTTTACCACAAAACCCTGAAACTTATTTGGCAAAATAAGCTGTTTAACTTGTCATTATTAGGAAGCTTACGTACGCGTGAACAGAAAAATTATGTCCAGCAAGTAATTTAGGTGGAGAAGATCAGTGATTAGTGAAACTTAACTTGTTTATCTGGATTCCGCTTCTCAGCCTAGTAAGTGACACCACTTGGTGTTCCCAGCGTGTGTGTCCGATCCATCTCTATCTTCTTCTATATGTCTGTTAGGTAGTAGGTTCTTGACTGGCTAGCTAGCTGCATGAATTCCTTGTTTCTTCCGCTTTCTGATTCACCGGTCATCTGATCTTCAATTTGTAGTGAAAGTGGGTACTGTTGATGATACTTTACATGACGCGAGCTCCAATCTTCTGAACCATATAGAACCACCGACCTGGTCCTGATGTTAAAAAGCTCATGTATTTTTCCTTTTGCTATGTGTTGTAGAACTTCGTTATGATTTCCATGCAATGGACTCCTGTCTTGCTTTTTTGACTTTGGCTTTAACATATTCAACCGTGTTGTCTGTAACTAAAACCATTCATTTCGAGTAAGCAGTACAGAATAGTTGCTTTTGATCCCTTCCATTGATGCAGAGTGATGTATGTCTTTTTGGTAGGATATCTTCATTAGCTTTATCTTTTTTATGTTCACTTGAATTCTTCTCTTGGCTTACTTTTCTGTCAACTTTTTGTACACCTCCAAGATTGTGAGATACAAGACATAAACCATCAGTGAAAGTTTGATATTTTAGGATGTATTGGTTCATCAAGACGTATTCCCTTCCCCTTTCACTCCCCACAATTTATGAAGTGATTCAGTTCATTTTAGTCAGGACCAACACTGGTGATAGTAGGCAGCCTTGTCTTACTTAGCATATGACACCAGCGTATTACTGTTGAATGTCATTAGCACTAAAAATAGGTGAAAATTTGTTAGAACAATTTTATTTTAATTCAGTTTGAACTTTCACTTTGACTGACCAGACCGAAGTGTTCGGTCGAAGACAGATATCATAGAATCATTCGTACAAGGAGCCAGCGCGTTAACAGACACCAAACTCTTCTGTCCAATCAATCAACAGAACGTCCACATTGAACTAAATAATAACTGATAACCTATGTACAAGAAATGACTCTGATAAAGTTTTCACCTGGCTCCAGGTCTGCCCACATGCTTTCATCTCCTCTTCCTTCACATGGCCTCCTCCAAGTCACCCTCACGCTGACGACCAACTCGCCGCCTCCCTTTCGGGTTCCACTCGAGCAATGGCTTGTCTAGTGAGTGATGTCATTTGATGGCGTGTTTCCTCAGAGTATGGCCAGCCAGTCCATCTCCATTTCTTCCTGCCTATTTGTTTCACAATCGGTTCCTGCTCTGTTGGTTCGCTGATTGCCAGAGATCCCTGTCTCTGATCTTTTCTGGCCGGCCATCTGATCTTGAGTGGTATTGAGTGAAGACAGCTAGCTGTTGATGAAGGTGTGTAGTTTGTTTGAGATGCTGTTTATGACGCGCTGGCCAAGTCTCTGATCCATCCGTATAGTAAGTAGCACTGATTGACTTCACATTGGAGTTGAAAATCCGGACTTATTTCCATTGTCATGGTGAAGGCTGTTGACCTCCTGCACACAGACTTGAGAGTAATGAAAGCTTGTCTTGCTTTCCTGATTCTGGCTTTGATGTCCTCATCAGTTCCGTGTGCCTGTAGTTGAAACGATGCTTCCCAGCTAGGTAGGTGGGTAGGTAGGTAAAGTAGGTTGTTTCTTTCAGGTTCCTCCCATTTATCCTGGCTGATTGTTGTCTGTTGTTGTTGGTGTTGGCCAGGAATCTTCATCACCTCTGTTTTATCTACGTTTACTTGGAGTCCTATCTTCTCTGGATGCTTCGTTCATCTCCAACTTGTTGCTTCTCACTTGCACATCTTCCAGTTTGTGGGAGATCAGACATATATCACTGGCTAAGTTTAGACAGTCCAAGATTTTTGCGGGAGTCCAATTTAGGCCTGTTTCCTCGTTGGTCTCTGCCTGTCGCATTATCGAATCTACCTCAATCAGAAAAATCATTGGCCATAGTAGGCAGCCAGCCTTGTCTTACTCCCGTCTTTACTTCGATGGATTCCGTAAGTTTTTCGTTGTGGATTACTTGGCATGTAGCATTGTCGTATAATTGTTGGTAGCACCCCATAGTAGTGAAGTAGTTTCCAAATCACCTCTCGATCGACGCTGTCGGATGCCTTTTCAAAGCCGATGTAGTTGTGATAGAGGGGTGAATGTAGCGTCACAATCGAAAAGTGCATCAAGGTCATATACAAATCATAGGACATTAGTAAATTGATACTCTTACCTTTTTGAAAGACTAACAATTTTTGTGAATGTAAACTGAAATCTTTTCCTTCAATAGCTGTATTCGATGATAAGCCAACGTAGACATCAGTCACCGTTGATTGGATTGTCTCATTTATACCCTTTCTTATAACGCTGAGTGTTAAAAGACCACGTTCCGGGCAGATGGTATAAACTTTACGATCGAAGCCAACTTTAGTCCAACTTAATTCCATACTAAGATGAAAAATAAATTACAAAGTTAAATGAAAATTAAGTATTTTAACAGTATTCAGAGAAATTAAACTTAGAGAATCGTTTCAAACACATTTAAGTTTCAGTAGGTGTGAGGTGTGCACTACTGACAAGATTTGTTAGTAGTATATAGATGCAGATGATTGGAAACAGTCAAAAATTGAAATCAACATTTTATGTCAATGGCTGACTGCAGAGGTAGGAGTATTTATTCCTGAAATCTGGATCTAGTTTACGATGTGGACATGAAATAACCTCGTTGGGCAACCTTTTGTCTTACTGTTTAACCATGAGCCAAACTCCGGCCAATCAGAACAATTCATTGTCTGCTGACCTAGCTGAATTTTAATGTGGCTAGAATGTACAACTTGTGCGTTGGTGGCACAGCGGTTAGGACGCTCGCCAAACATGCTCACGGGCCGGTGTCTGATCCCCGGCCACCGACGCATTCATTTACCTCACCGGAAATAAAGCTGGTGAAGAGGAAAGGTTGGGCATGAGGCTAGCAACCCCATCCTGTAAAAATAAACACCACTACTACAGACACTTCAAGCCACTAGCTTGAAGATGCCCTATGTTCCACTGGGGAACGTGAAGGAATAAAAAATGAATGTATAAATATTGATGATGTGTTTTTCTTCAATAAAAGTTCGTTAACAAGCCTCTTATCTTCTACCGTAACAGCGGTAGTGGTGTAACGGCAGAAGACAAGGGTCAGGAAACAGATCGTTTATTAAAGAAATCAATACATCTTTATAGATTTTCATGTACAATATTATAGATTATTGTTAGCAGAAAAACACAGTCTTCTGATTGGTTGTTTCTCACACAAAGTTAATCTTTCATCACTTTGTGGCTGTTTCCTGAATGCCAGATCATCTATATGCTAACTATATCCGCCTAAGCAAAGTCTGCTGTGGTTGGTTGTCGAATGAGTCTTTGTTCACATTTTCTCACGACCAATATTGAGGACGTTACCAGTGACGTAAATTATTGTCTACCAATTTGGCTAGCAGCCACCTCTCACCACAGTGGAATAACAGCTAATGTAGGCATACAACAACTAGATGGGCTAAAGGTAAAATAATTCTAAAGGATGACACATTAGTAATAATAATAATAACAGTGTGACCTGTCACTGTTGTATAACCAACATCATTTAGAGAGATCATTAAAAACTAGAGGTCAGTGGACACACATGTCTCGCCTTGTCCTCCCACAACCTCGGACCTTTGAGTTACAGAATGAAGCTCACCGACAATCCAGCCGCTTGTACTGGAATTCGGACTTCGTTAAGTCGTATGTGTGATACAGCCTTGCCCTCATCGATGCCTTCAATGAGCATCCGCTTCACCTTGACATAGCGGCCCCCCTCTGCAGACTCAGGAAATCCATCCAGTGATACTGGTGATTGATATTCAAATTACAGGACTTGTGTGGATTTTGAACAAATGGTTGTAATTTTCCCCAATAATGACTTGGCTTTACATATACATGTCACTTTGAAAGATTTCTGTGTTGATTTGGAACAATGTATCGGAATAAATAGCAGAAGGATTAAGCTATTGATTGACATATTGGGAGATATTTTTTGTTCCAGCTTAGAATTTTAAGGATAATCATTACTGAGCGGTTTTCATCCATGAATATTTTTTAATTATGCAAGACTAATTTATTAAGTTTTATCCAATGATTTTTCGGATATGCAACTACACATGTTTTCTTTACCAACTGATAATAGCAACTGATCTTATAGGCGTTATCATGACCTTTCAGGAGATTATGTCACTCAACAGCCTACAGAAAGTGATTTTACGGAAAGAATACTCTCAGCTGAACTATGACTTTTTTAATCAATTATATTTACAGGTTTTTCCATGAAGTGACATCAGTTAGATAACCGTTGGATAGCTGTTTTGTCCTGGTTTAGGACTCTTCCACAGCACGCAAAAGGACAGAATTTGGAATTCATGGCCCACTATGTCGCGACCTACTGGCTGAATGGTCTACAAGCTTGACTTGCAATTGGAAGGTCCTGGGTTTCCACTTAACTGGGTGCAATCCCGAACTAGAACGAAACATCTGTCCAGTACTTTTTGGTAGTTTTACAATGGCACCCTAACTGATGTCCACTCGTGGCCAAACCTGTAACCAATCAAATCCCTGCAAACCAATACTTAATTAATATCTACCCATCCCACAGGACTTTCAAGTCAAATAATAGTCTACAGCGTACCACTAGGCGATGTAACATTATTCAATCTATACGAAGATCCAATCCCTTACAATATATCTCTTTCATTTCCTTCAAGGCGTACACTGCACTAGATTGATAGCTAATTAAAAGTTAGTAAGCATGAGTGTATAATGTCATTCAAAGACACATATGTAGACGATTAAAACAATGAGAAAAAGAGAAAAATTTTCAAGTATTGGTTTTGTAGGGATATTATTTGATTGGTTGGAGGATTTTATCATAAGCTGACATCAGTAAGAGGTAGGGCACAGCAGGCTGGAGGTGAGGCAGTAAATAAAATAATAATTTTTCCTTCACGTTCCCCAGTGGAACATAGGGCTCCAAGCTAGTGGCTTGAAGTTTCTGTAGCAGAGTTTATTTTAGAGGATGGGGTTGCTAGCCCCATGCCCAACCTTTCCTCTTTACCAGGTTTTATTTCTGGCTTAGCGAGGTAAAGGAGTGCGTCGGTCGGGGATCGAACCCTGGACCATGTGCATGGTTGGCGAGCGTCCTAACCGCTATACCACCGACGCAGTAACTCATCGAAAAAGACATTGCGAAGTGGTGGCGCTATGTCATGATTAGGCAGAAGTTAGACTTCATCGGCTGGCCATTTGATTGGGTCCCAGTGACTCAATGGTCTACGAGCTAGCTCGCTAGCCTTGTAACCAGAAGGTCCTGGGTTCGAACCTTGGAAGTGGGGTTTGCGTACTGCTGACGGATCAACTGGGTGCCCATTACTCTCAGATGGTTTTCCATTGGTTCTCTAATTGATGTCAGCTCATGATGCGATCCACCAACCAATCAAACAAAATTCCCTACGAAACCAATACTTAAAAATACAGAAAAGTTGATTTATCATAATGGATGGAAATTTATTTATCCCATGGATTTAAGCACACACACACACACTGCCGTTCAGTTTAAAACAAAAATGAAGGGAAACAAATAATTCCGTTTTATTACTTACTGTAAGAACTAGGATTTTACTAAAATACCATTCAAATTTGAAGAATTTCTTAAACTAGTTCTAAATCAGAAATAATCAGCTTACCTAAATCTCTTCTTATGATTATTTAAACTTTGATTATCTTCAATTTCATAATGAATTTGACAGACTGTATCAATTGATGATAACTTCGACTGTCTTTTATGTGACTGTTTTAATTTCTTTTGATTTGCCAATAAAATCACTACTAATCTACGTCGATTTAAATCATCCTGATAAAAATATTCATCAATAGAATGATTTTGCATTTTATTAAGTAATTTACACTTCATTTGTTCATTGTTCAATAGATGAAATTTTGTCGAAGGATTCAATGTATAATGATAAATATTTTCTGCGGTTAAATAAAATCCAACATGTCCTGGAAGTACAGTTTCTATACTATCTGGTTTAGGCGGTTGATTAATCAGTAAATCGGTATTCTGATGTACATTCTGGAATATTCTATTCTTAATTTTTAGACGAATAGGTTCACTTGTTGTGACAATGGTTTGCTTTTCTTTAACCATACTACTACTACTACTACTGCTAGTAGTAGTATACTTCATTCTTTCTAAAAATGGACTCGCCATATTTTGTTTATCTGATCTGTTAACAGTTTGAAGTATGTCATTGCATAATTGGTTAAGATTGTCTATCTGACCAATATCACCAGCATCAAATATGTGTAGATCAATAGCATAATTTGAATCACCTGCTGAATATGAACTGAATAGAATTTGTTGTAAATTAATTTGTGATTGAGTAAAGCAGGCTAAACTTTCATTGAACACATTGATCAATTGCCCGTCAAGTTTAAACTGCCTAGTAGACTCATCTGATATCACATAAATTATATTGTTTAAATTAGTATCTTTATCTTTAAAAGATAAGTGATCACTTCTAATTATTGTGTCTGTATACGGTAGAACTGTTATCTCCGAGTAATGTTCTAATTCTGGTAGAGCGCGTTTCATTTTTGTTATTGACATAGTTATTGATATTTGACCTAAATAGTCTTCTGAAGGTGATATCAGTTTAAAATCCGTTGGGAAATGTTTATCAAGAAACTTTTCACAATCATTGGAGGCATAAAATACAATACGATGATTTCTCACGTCATTATCAGTAAACTCTTGAATGCTAGTCAGCGGACTGGACGTGCGAGCTAGCAGTCCACACGAGGAAGGAGTGGATAAATTTGATTGAAGTATGATTTTGATTTGATTCGTTCTAATTTTATCCAACTGAAGATCTTTGTATTGTAGAAATGTGAAACTGTTCAATGTAGTTGTTAAAATGATTGAATTGATCAATTCTACTTCCATCTCTGAGGCGTCATTTTGATGCATTTGGTTCCCTTCTCTTTCATCTAAAATACACGGAGGAAATTTTTAGTATGTTGTGTGAACTACTTGTAAGTAGACAAATATTATTTCAGAAATATTTTATTGAAACTTCATTTATGAATTTGCTAACAACTGCTTAGATCTAGTTCAAACGATATTACCAGCTGAGATTGTAACGGCAGAACACAAGAGTACTAGGCAACTTCTTGTACGGATATTGGAAAATATCATGTATTGAAACTAAAATCTGCACATGTCCTCTATATTGTGCTTCTTTGACATCCTTTCAATTTTTCTACATTGTTTGACAAGAATCCTTCATTTCTTATATTCACCATTCAATCCATCTGTATATTTTTTTGTTCATGTCTGTGTACTACTTATAAATCGTGTCAGTAGCACACATGACAAAATCAGTCAGGAAAGCATTGAAACACAAGGGACTACTGGACAGCTGCCTTGTCCTAGTATGAGAATCTTTACCAGTAGGCACCGAGGGTCAAAATTGTGACCATCAAGTTATAAGGCGAGACCAGTGACCAGAGACACTAGGAGCGAATGTCATCGGTGAGTACTCGTTCTCTAACTTGACATGGTGGTCTCTGTTGATCACGACTTCTTATCAGAACTCTAGATCCACAATCCTTCCGTCAGTCAATAGTGAACATTAAATTCACTCAGATGTCTAATGAGGAATATCAAAAGGCTTTGAAAAGACCAAAAATACGTAAGACAGCTTCCATTGCTACACCGGATAAGATATGTCTCAGAGACCACAAATTATGAAAACTTTAACTGGATATGTAGAATAGGATATAACTACTTCAGTAGAAGATGGGAAGAAGTGGGATATGTTTCATAGGTAACTTATATTTATTTATTTATTTTTGATTATAGCTTGACTTTACACCGTATTTTTTGGTACAAGTATGGAATTTTCAGCATGTGATATCGGTAGCCCACATTTTGCAGGCCAACCATTGATGTTGGGTATGTGTCGGGAGGATTCGAATCCCGAACCATGTGCATGGTCGGTGGGTGTCCTAACCAATGTGCCACCCACGAACAGTTTCATGCTCTTAGGATTTACTAAGAATACACAGAATAAAGATTTAACTTCATCTCATTTTAAAGTCACTGTATTAAGTGATTATTAACTGACTAGTACGTCTCTTTTGACTTATGAGTGATGATTAACTGGATTGACGGGATAAAGATACTTTAGTTTTTGAGGTATTGGTTTTGTAGGGATCTCTTTGTTTGATTGCATGGAGGATTTCGTCATGAGCTGACATCACTTAGAGAAGCATTGGAAAAACCAACAAGGAGTACTGGACAGCCAGCTGTCTCGTCAGCCTAGTTTGGGACTGTTTAGCAGTACGCCCCACTTCCAGGGTTCGAACCCAGGACCTTCTGGTTACAAGGCTAGCGAGCTAGCTCGTAGACCAATAGACCACTGGGACCCGATCCACTGGTGCTTGAATCGATGAATTTGTAAAACTACATCGATTGAGATGGCGGGGACATGTGTTATGCATGCCTAGCCATAGTCTTCCTCGACAAGCAATTTTATCTGACATGGGAGCACGGCAGAAAGGAGCTGGTGGTGGTCAAACAGAAATTGAAGTCAGTCCATGAAATTTCTGGCAATTAGATAAAGACTGCCTGATTGACTGACGTCCTCGGGATTCTAAGAGCCAATGACAGCTGGAGATAATAAGTGGTATGGCCTGAAGTATCTCCCGATGGTCCGGATGCATTCATTCATCATGATCTGCCATTTCCATTAAACCCTATTGTTCTTACACGTTACTATTCTTTTCCCCTCATATTTCTGTTTATTATCGTCCTCATATTTCTTTTCCTTTGTGTGCTGAATGGAGTGAGGCAACTCGAGCGATTGCACTTCTGTGAAAAGTCCTGCGTTGAAACCATCAGTCAGTCATATCATGAGTTCACTCCGCTTCACGACTTCACAGATGGTGATCTGGGCTTTTAACAAGAGAAACGGACGTTTTGGGTTTAGGTCACTTCGATTATCTGCCTAGTAGACACTACTGGTTGATATGAGTGGTTTTCAACTACTCATATACTAATAAGTAGTATATACGTCCATGTGACTGATTTACAGTATCCATTCATAATGTAAAGAATATTTTTACACAAAGTGGTGTAAGACAACCGTGATCAGTGTCTGTCTGTCTGTCTGTTTTCGACGTAGAAATTTGCACATATGTGCGGCAGTTCAAGTCGCCACACTCCCTACATGTAGCACACAAAGCAAGAGAAGAAAGTAGATTAAATGCATAATAGAGACAGTGATCAGAGGTGTGAGACAAAGGAATAGTAATAACAAAGAACAAAACAGTTTCATTGGAAATCATATCTCACAGGGAGTGGATGCATCTGCGTTGGCTATTGAGAACGATTTTGAGCCATATCACCAATTGTCTCCAGCCATTGGTTTTTGCCGTCCCGAGGACCCCAACCAGGCGGTAGTCTACCCCTTCTTACGTGGCTGGTTGAAACTAACTGTCGTAGATTTCATTGACTGGTGCAATGTTTTGGTTTAACTACCATTGACTCTTTTCCAACCTGCTTCTGTGCCAGTTAACATTGCCCATTGTCGAAGAAGGCGATGGTTAAGCATGGATGAGTTACACAAGACCTAATCATCTCAATCGATGTAGCTTCAAAGCCTCATCGATTGATTTCCCCTCCTTACCTATCACTCGACACCTGAACTCAATATTGCTCACCTTATTATATGACTTCACACGGGAGATAGAACGCAGGCACCTATGATCAAAGACAGCTAATCTTTTCAGGTCTTCCACTCTCAATGGCCATGTGTCAGTCACAGTCATAAAGGAGGACGGAGCAGACTGCTAACCGGCACACCCTCTCTTTGGTCGATAGCCAGATATGACGTCTGCACCAGAGACGGCGCAAATGTGCATATGCGAAACTAGCCCTCTGTATCCATTCTGAGATTTCGTCAGAGATCAACCCGTTGGCTGATGGTACTTCCCAAATAAGTGAAGGGGTCAACGTGCTCTACCAATTCATTTCCTATTTCTAATCTAGGAGCTGGTGTAGTCCAGTCCTGTAACATCATCTTACATTTCACAGAGGGAGCGAATCGCATGCGAAACATTCGTAGATTGCAGCTCAAGGTGTTCAGAAGACTCCGCATTTTGTCAGCATCTTCGCCTAGAAGCACTACTTCGTCTGCATATTCTAAGTCAACGAGATTACTCCCTGGTAGCAAGTCGATCCCTGAGTCGTTGAAGTGAGTGATCACTAGTATCAAGCAGATTCGCTTTATCCTGCTGAAACACTTGTCCAATTGCTGATTTCACTTGCATTATTGGATTAAAAACCTAAAAGAAGTTTTAAATAGTTATCCGAATCAAAAGGGAGGGAATTTAAGCATACAAGTGGATTTCATCTTTCCCCCATCCCCTCCCCCTTATCTTAAAACCACAAATCATATTGTTCAGAAAGAGTTATAAATTATATACTTCAAACTGTATATGAATCTTTTCCTATTCCAATGTTTATATACTTACTTCTTTCTATATTTTCACTCTTTAATTCTGGATATTCTAATGGACGTAAATGTTGTATATGACCAACAGGAAGGTAAGGCAATGAAGATTGGCCTAAACCTGTATTGAGTCCATTCACTCGACGAATACGAAAACGCAGAGTAATGGGATTAGTTGTAAATTGTCCATCAGATAGACGTAGGACACATGAGTCTGTAATGTACTGCTCTTGATATGAACCTGTGTATAGATAGCTGTAAAGATAAAAAAGAATAAAAACATATCAAAGGAGAGAATAACTTTATTTTACTAAATCACGATAGAATAAGATGGAGAGGTTTGTTTTTAAAGTTTCTGAATGACGGTTTACATCGAAATGTATATATACACTGAACATTATACCTTTTTTTAGAGGAAACCATTAAGGTATTTTAAAATTTCATTGTACTACTGTAACAACAGAAGACAAGGGTCATGCAACAGATCATTAATTAAGGAAATCAAAACAAAATTATAGATTTTCATGCATATTATATTTTGTTTAGATTTTTTTTAGGTACGTATATAGAACTAAAACGGGAGTACTGGACAGCTGCTGTTTCATCCTAGTTTGGGAATCATCGGCAGTACGCACCCACTTGGATTCGAACCCGGGACCTTCCGGTTACAAGGCAAGCTCGTATACCATTCAGCCACTGGGACCCGATTCAATGGCTCGTGAATTCTAACTTCTACTAATTCGTGATTTAGAGCGACCCCAACCATTGTCGTTCGTGGGACATCCATCCACACACGTGACATTTAATTGGACCTCACTGGTCACGACTTCTCACTAGAACTCAGGAAACTCCAACCTGTAGCAAGTCACAGCGAGCATCAGATTAACTTTCTATAGTTTGGTTTGTAAGGATTAGTTATGTTTTACGAGTTCAGTAGAAGTTAGAATTCACGAGCCATTGAATCGGGTCCCAGTGGCTGAATGGTATACGAGCTTGCCTTGTAACCGGAAGGTCCCGGGTTCGAATCCAAGTGGGTGCGTACTGCCAATGATTCCCAAACTAGGATGAAACAGCAGCTACCCAGTACTCCCTGGTTTTCAATGGTTCTCTAACTGATACCAATCCGTGATCAACTCGTAAAACATATTATTATAGCTTATTCAAGCAAACAAGCACAGTCTTCTGATTAGTTGTTTCTCACACAAAGTTAACCTTGCATCTTTCAAATTCAACAATCAACTTTACTGACAAATCGATGGGGTCGCGTTAGGTTCGCCTCTGGGACCTATCCTAGCTGATATCTTCATGGGCTACCTTGAGCATATACAACTAATTTCTGCTATCAATCGAACAACCTACTATGTCTGATATGTTGATGACACATTTGTTGTTTGCAACCATATGGATCACGCATCGGCACTATATGATCGCCTAAATGAGATACATCCAAATATCAAATTCACCATGGAATATGAACATAATAATGAGTTCAATTTCCTGGATCTAAATGTAAAAAGAAGAAACGAAGGCATGGTCGAAAAGTCCATCTATAGAAAAGAAACCTGGGCTGGACAATATCTTCACTATAACAGCTTTTGTCGCATAAGCTATAAACGTGGATTAGTGAGGACTTTGTATGACAGAGCCAGGAAGCTATGTTCACCAAACAGGATCGAAGAAGAGTTAGATTTCGTCGAGAAATGCCTGAAGGAAAATGGAGACCCTAAGGGATTTATACAAAAGTATAGCATAGAAAAAGATAAGAAAGTAAAATACCCAACTGTAGAAAAGAAGAAAGTGTTTATCTGTCTACCATACAAAGGAGATGTAGTGTCACAAAAGATTGAAAAAAGACTGAAAGATGAAATAATTAGAAGCTTCCCGGCAGCAAAACTCATAACAGTATACAGCACCACTCCTTCAATAATCCATTCAAAACTAAATAAATACCCTGCTGATGTCACCTCCAACTGCGTTTATGAATTCACGTGTACTTGCAAGAGGAAGTATATTGGAAGGAGAGAAGGAAGGGCTTCTATCCGGTTTTCTGAACATATTCCAAAAAACCTGTGCCTGAAAGGAAGTAAATATTCCCAGAGTGCAATTACCAAACGTATTGTTGATACTGGTCATCTCGTAGAGATTTCTAAGTCCTTCAAAATATTAAATAGACAAAGGAAAAAAAATTTACTGCGATTTGTCGAATCGATCGCAATCAAATGACTTAAACCAGACTTATGCATACAGAAAGAGAGTGTGATTAACCTCTCACTCTCTTGGTAACAGAATTTCGATTTTGATTAGTTATCTAATTCAGTGATCTTAACTCACTGAACAAATCTTAATCTCGTAAACTGTAACGGCTTTTGTATACAATTGGTAGATGGTGGCTAGCAGTGGAATCCAGGATGAGCATTTCGTCCTAATCGGGACTCGTCAGCTGGATGTACCTGCATTTCTCAGTGAATGATGATGTTCCCACCGAGGCTCGAACAAATCGAATTCCCAGACATCGTCGAAGCATCTGCACAAGAAGCCAACATGTCAACCTGAGACCGAGCACTTCGGTCCAATCAATCGACGGGAAAATCAAAAATTCAATGTAACCGCTTTTGTTTTTGTTTTTTAATTTACTATGTGAACCTACAAGCTAAGACTGTTCTGTTAATTTTTTCTGTTTTCTATCCTACCCCTGCCCCGTCTTTTCAACTTTAAAAGCGTATAAATTGATGGTGAAATCTTAAACTAAATAAATTGTAATGCTTTCATCATTTTGGATGCGTCAATTTTGCAGTATCTCTTCTCTACTATCACTTAAACATTAAAGTATGTTATTATCATCTATAAAACCATAGTAAATTGCGTTGGAAACTTTTTCAGCCAGTAAATAATACTGCTTCACTGTGGTTGATATATCTAATATACAGTTTCATGTGTATTTATTTGCCTAGTTTATCAGTTGATAGGAAGTCCGAAAATACGAGGTCAGGTCGAGCGCGGGAGTGGAGATCCGACTCTGTAAACCAAAAAAACAATACCGTAGCTTTCGAAACTATAAAACATCTTGAAGCTTGGTGGCCTATTTTACACTCGCAAGGCAAATTTTATGATTTAGTAGGTTTGTGCGTATATAAGAGAGTAAGTTTATTAAATAATCGAATGAAAAAAAGATTAACTTTTGGCTAAACTGGGCTCGGGATGTTGTCCATCATAAAAGTAAAAAACGTCTTCAACAGAAATAGTTCACAAAGATGAATGCAGCATTATTTAAAAGGTCATATAAAGAAGATTTTATCTCTCTGTGTGTTGTTCACTTCATAGGATTCCTGAATGAGGAACAATAATGATGTTGCATGACTACAAATCTGGTCACATACGATAGATCTATTTGAATATCTCTTTTTCGGAACTGTGTCGTATGAGAACCTTACTGATGTCTACAGATTGTGGTATGATAAATCAACGTTTTCTACGACCTATTCCCAAAAACGTAAGGGTAGCATATCTAGGTTATTGGTTGTATATAGTTAAATTCCTAATTCCAGTAGTGTAATTTCACTGATATAAGAATAAAACTTGTGAACTGTGGTACAGTGTAATTCCATTATGGGTAAATTTTGTTTTGATAAAGTCTCACAGTGTTATACAGTAATGTTTACTGATGACCACGTTTCGAGCACAATTTATTACTGCTCATAATCATATCAAGGTAATCACACGACTTCCTAACTTCATTGATATAGTTCCATTATTTTTCACTTGATTTGATTGGCAGTAGTATTCTCCATATTTCGCGTATGAGTGATGAATCATTCCTATTGCATGTGTTGGGTGTAGACTCGATGAACAAGGATTCAGTAATCAACCTCTATCTCCACCTATCTAGATTACTTTTTAGAATTTTAACCCTCTCCCACCTACTCTATTGTGTGGTTGTGTGTTAATGCATGCATTGCAATTGCTGAGCTTTTTTCTAAATTACTTATCTTTTCAGGGTCAACCATTCTTACCTTCGCTAAACTCTTATGTTCTGACAATCTGACTGCACCTGACCTACTAGTTTGACGTATTTAGTTGACCCAACTCACAATCATTGCAAGGTATTTTGTAAATTATATTATTTTGTCTAATTGGGTCAACCGACAGGGTCCTTTAACCTACAGAGCTTGTCCTACCTGAGTGAGTGAGTTTGTAGGTTTAAATGCCACCCTAATTCCTGCTTTATTTAGAATCCTATGAAGGGTTTCACATGTCTCCTCTTGAATTGTATAATTGTAGATGCCTTATATTCTCTCTTATTTATGTTATTATTACTAGTTTCACAATTATTTTTTATCTTGCTTTTGGCCTTTTCTGATCTTCCTAATGAATTTTATAGGATAGTTAGTTATTTGATACCAACGACTCTTCTATCTGTTTCACTTCATCATTTAGTTCTTTTTTGTACTACTTAGTGCTACTGCTTGGTTTGTTAGACACTTAACTAAGTCTGACTTCACAGATAGATGATGGATGAGATGGCTCAAAGTCTAAATATCTATTAGCAGAATGCGTTGGTTTTTTATAAACGCCAGTGTGCAGTTTACCTTCTTCTATTCGTTTTATTTTACAATCTAACATCACAGCTAATTCTCCTTGTTCATTTTTCGATTCAAATGTGAATTTTATTCCCTCCACTAGTAATTTTACTTGATCTGTGTGAAGAAGAGAGAGGTGTGTTCTGTTTTTAACACTGTGAAAGTGTCATCCACATATCTCCACCATATTTTTGGAGTAGGATTAAATGTAGTGAGAGCAATATTTTCCCAGCTGTCCGTAAATATGTCTGCTACGATAGGGGATATTGGTGATCCATTCCATTGCTACACCTGTTTGTCTATATATTTTACCTTGGAATTTAAAGATAGTAGATGTGAGGCATAACTGAATCCCTAACATAATTTGTTCAATGGGCAGCTTTGTCCTATGACTGAGTTCAGGATGCGCAGTTAGTTCTTTTTTAACTGCTTCTAAAGCCATATTGACTGGTATATTAGTATAAAGACTAGTTTATTTTTATTTTTTTTTCTATTTTTTTTTATATCAAAACTAACCATCGTAGGACAAGCTCTGTAGGTTAAAGGACCCTGTCGGTTTGACCCAATTAGACAAAATAATATAATTTACAAAATACCTTGCAATGATTGTGAGTTGGGTCAACTACATACGTCAAACCTGTAGGTCAAGGGTAATCAGATTGTCAGAACATAAGAATTTAGGTAAGGTAAGAATGGTTGACCCTGAAAAGATAAGTAATTTAGAAAAAAGCTCAGCAATTGCAATGCATGCGCTAACACACAACCACACAATAGGGTGGGAGAGGGTTAAAATTCTCAGAAGAAATTTACACCTACCTAGATTACTTTTTAGAATTTTAACCCTCTCCCACCCTATTGTGTGGTTGTGTGTTAGCGCATGCATTGCAATTGCTGAGCTTTTTTCTAAATTACTTATCTTCTTCTAACTATCCTATAAAATTCATTAGGAAGATCAGAAAAGGCCAAAAGCAAGATAAAAAATAATTGTGAAACTAGTAATAATAACATAAATAAGAGAGAATATAAGGCATCTACAATTATACAATTCAAGAGGAGACATGTGAAACCCTTCATAGGATTCTAAATAAAGCAGGAATTAGGGTGGCATTTAAACCTACAAACTCACTCACTCAGGTAGGACAAGCTCTGTAGGTTAAAGGACCCTGTCGGTTGACCCAATTAGACAAAATAATATAATTTACAAAATACCTTGCAATGATTGTGAGTTGGGTCAACTAAATACGTCAAACTAGTAGGTCAGGTGCAGTCAGATTGTCAGAACATAAGAGTTTAGCGAAGGTAAGAATGGTTGACCCTGAAAAGATAAGTAATTTAGAAAAAAGCTCAGCAATTGCAATGCATGCATTAACACACAACCACACAATAGAGTAGGTGGGAGAGGGTTAAAATTCTAAAAAGTAATCTAGATAGGTGGAGATAGAGGTTGATTACTGAATCCTTGTTCATCGAGTCTACACCCAACACATGCAATAGGAATGATTCATCACTCATACGCGAAATATGGAGAATACTACTGCCAATCAAATCAAGTGAAAATCAAGTGAAAAATAATGGAACTATATCAATGAAGTTAGGAAGTCGTGTGATTACCTTGATATGATTATGAGCAGTAATAAATTGTGCTCGAAACGTGGTCACCAGTAAACATTATTGTATGACACTGTGAGACTTTATCAAAACAAAATTTACCCATGGTGTAATTTCAAGGCATAGACCCTTGAAATGGTATTAAAGACTACATACTATAGTGGTAATTGAATTTAGTCCAACCTCTATCTTAGCAACCAACGTGTGATGTGAGGGCGTGGAAGAAAATTCATTTTTGGCCAGTGTTGCTCGTTGGATTATTGCAATATGCAAGCCCAATTATCACGTCGAAGTAGCAGCAATCGGTCAGAAATGATCGTAGTATGTGTGATGGTAAATTTCAGAGTACAAACAAAGAAATAACATTATGATTATCTATGCAGGACAACAGAACATCTGTTTAGAGTTCTCATAGCTCTAACATTCATTTGTGAATATTTCATCATCAAGATGAATGACTTTGTCAACACTACAAGTTATTTTATTTATTTTGGTTGTAGCTTGATTCCACAGCGTATTTTCGGTACAGATATGTAATTTTCAGCATATGATATTGGTAGCCAAAATTTTGCAGGCCAACCATTAATACCAAGTTTGCGTCGGCAAGGGATTGAACCCCGAACTTTGTGCATTGTCTGCAAGAGTCCTAACAGTTGTGCCGCCTACACACTCATAAGTATTCAGTACTAATAACACACACACACACACTTACAAACCATTTAATATAGATTATGACTCACTGAATACGTCCAGTTGATATTTGACGCTTTGTAAACTGATCACCACGATGTAATATTTTAATGGTTTTCGGTCCACCAATACTACCTGCAACCGACAATTGAGCCAGTGCTTGTAAATCACCACCAACTTTCATCTCTTCAATATCCCAGGCTTCTTCAATCAAATCCAATGGATCAACTATTCCATCACTGCTTAACATACGCGGTAAACGCTGGATAACTCCGTATTTCGGTGATTCCAACAATGTTAATATTAAATCATCCTCTGATGTATCCATATCCCTGATGACTAAACCACCAGGTACTAAATCAAGTCGACTCCATTTTTGACCATCAAGTATAATTCCATCATCATCACGAATACCATTGTCTGTCTTCCTGTCTATATACATTTCTGGTGGATATCGATTCTCTGGTCGAATTAATACATGCGCTTGTCGTTCAACTGTATGCTTTCCATCAGATACTGTCACAGTGAATTGATCCATTGTAATGATTGATGAAGAAGTAGGCTGATCATTTCTAGCATTCTTTATTAATGAAGCATTCTGTAAATAGAGTAAATTAAGCATACCTAAGTAAGATTGAGTAATTGGATTACTGTACTGTGTTATGGTATACTTTTCACCATGTTGCCAATAAACTGACAGGCTTCCATACATCGGTAATTCAGTAAAACGTATCTGTAGCATGTCTCTTGGCACGTCTCTATCACTAACACTGAATAAATAGGGTGTTAATACTTTTTTTGTATTTATTGGTACTGAAAAGTATTTCAGTAGTCGAACAGTTGGTATTTCATCATTTGTTGGTTGGATAGCTATTTTAATTTCAATTGTTTTTGGGGAATAATGTTGACCATCGAAGGCTTTAATACTGAATATATCTTCAATGCATTCTTGACCATTATCATGAATAGAATTTATATAATAGATTAAACCATCACGTATATTTTGCATATTAAAACTTAATATATTATTATGATTATTATTATTATTTTTAGTTAATTTCTCATCAATTGCTCGATCAAAGTCTAATGAATAGGTATCATCGAATTCATTGGACATTGAATCTTCTTTATTCGAGGTGTTGTATTGATGATTAGATTCATCAACTTTTTTAATAAATTCAATATGACCCCATTTTGGTGGGTGAATAACGTGTAATTGGATATCAGCTTCATTTGTATCTGGATCGGATGCGTATAAAGCATATGGAGTTATTTCAACTTTATCGCCTTCTTTCACCTTGACAATGAAAACAAAAACAAAATGTATAGCGGGTTATTTAAGTATAAGGTATACTTTTATAATGACAAATTAAGCTGTACAAAATATAAGTTAGATTTCATGACAAACAGGCATATTAGAGTTAGAGAAACATTAAAAGCTAGAGGGTATTTGGTAAACGTTTCGTCCTAGTCTAGTACTCTTCAGTTGAATACACCTGTGAAGCCACTAATGATTGAACCTGGAGACTTCATGTTACGAAGTGAGTCCGTTGATCGTTCTTTCATCGATACTAAATCCCATAGTTTTCCGATTGTTAGTGTAGAACTTGGGCACTGTGGGAGAAGGTGATTCCATATCAGATAAGTTTTATTGATTCTAATCATGTCAGTTTAATCAAACAACTTCATAATTTGTCTTATATATACTTCTCTCTTTCTCTCACCCCCTTGTTATTTGTTGCCATTCCCCATATCTCGGGTATAAGTGTTGCGTTATTTCGATTGAACATGTGCGATGTTGAATCCATAGACAAAGATTCAGTGATTATTTTTTCTGATTAACTGGAGGATTTCATCATGAGCTAACATCAGTTGAATTACCATCGGAATTCCAGCTGAGATTCCTGGACAGTCAACTGTTTCGTCAGCCTAGTTGGAGGCTCTTCAGCAGGATGCATCCACAGGGGTTCGAACCCGGGATGAAAAAGCTGTCCAGTACTCCAGTGCTGTTTTTCTTAATGGTTCTCTAACTGATATCAGCTCTTGATGAAATCCTCCAAGCGATCAAACAAAATCCCTACAAAACGAATACTTGAAAATTAATCTTCCTATCTACTTAACTATATTACCTTTTAATACTCTCACCCTATGTCTGTGTGATTACATGCAAGTGAATGCAGTGCAATCGCTAAACATTTTTCTAGAGTATTTAACTTAGCAGGGTCAATCGTTCTAGGTCCAACTAAATTTCTATGTTCTAATTATCTAGTTGACCCCGATCTACTAGTTTAACCTAAGTAATTGACCTCACTGACAGTCATTACATGGTATTTGGTAAATTATATATTATTTTTCTTAACTGGATCTATCTGGTCCATAAGCTGACAAAGTTTATCTCTGACCGAGTTGGTTAGTTGGTTTAAATGCCACCTTGACTAATTTCAGCCTCATTGAGAATTCTAAGTAAGACCTCTTACTTTCCTTCTCTATGCAGCAGTACTACAGAGGCTTTGAATTTTTTTATAATTTTTGTTATTTTGTTATCATTTCGATTGCTACTGTTATTTTTATTGTGGGTCTTCATACATTTCTGAACAAATTCTGTTGGTTGATTCCTAATTGATGTCAGTTCGAGGTTAACTAAAATCCCTAATCTGATGCTCACTAGTGACTGGCCCCGATTCAGGCAGTTAACCTGGGGTTCTAGTGGGAAGCTGTGACCAGTAGAGTACAACAGGTTGAAGGTGAGGACAATTACTCGTCACAGAAGACATTGCTAAGTGGTCGCGCTATGTTGTGAATTGACTGGCAGAAGTTAGAATTCATGGGTTGGCTGGCCATTGGATCGAGTCCCATTGGCTTAATGGTTTACGAGATAGCTCGCTAGCCTTGTAACCAGAAGGTCCTGGGCTAGAACCCTGAAAGTCGGGGGAGTGCGTACTGATGAACAGCCACAAACCGGGCGGACGAAACAACTGGCTGTCTAGTAGTCCCAGATTTTCCGGTACTTCTCTAACAGATGTTAGCTCGCAATGAAATCCTCCACCCAAATCCCTACTTACAAAACATTTGAAAATTATGCAAAATTTCAAGTTATATATTTAGGAGAAAAAAAGTACATCTTAGGAAAATTTAGACAGATAAGAAAGAAATATTTGTTTGATAGCAATGTGATGTAAATTCCGCCTTGTTAGACGATATAAGACATTTTGACTAAATGTATACGGCGCCACAGTGTTAGCATTTGGGATAAACTGTCATTTCGCTTCAAAAGTGCCCTTTTGTAACTTCAAATAGTTGCATTACTGACTTCTTTCGTTGAACAATATGAGCTGTCTTCAAATTAATCATAAGTTGTTTAGGCTTTCAAAATGTGTTGAATATTTTAAAGTTGTGTGTTTAAAAACACATATTGAGGCATCTCTGTGTGTGGGTGTGCGTGCGTGTGAGTGTATGATGTATGTGTGACTGTTTATCAATTAGTGTTCAACACTATCTTTTAAAAAAAACTAAAAGTTTTAAATGACCAATTCATGAAAAAAACATTTCCAACAGACCACTGGAGACCTTTATCAACAACAACGTGTTTTCGCTAGTTCCATACTGAAGATCAGATAGCTGGCGAGAAAGAGTTAACAATAAGAAACTCTGAGAACGAACCCATCGAGAGCCTATTGCTCAGCAAATATGCAGAAGAAAAAGGGGAGATGGATCGAGAACTCACCCGGGGAAACCATTTAGTGACATCGTATACCAGCCAGCCAGCCACAACCTTTAGTGGAAACCGGGATGAGAATCGACAAGTTGAGCCAAGGTCAGAGGGTGACATGCGGGGGGGGGGGAGGATCGTGTAAGAAGGAGGTGAGAGACAACGGTCAAGCGTAAGGTCAGCTAAGAGGACTACAAAGGACAGGAAAAAGTGGAGATGTGGTTTTGAATCCGTGTTCCACTTGGAATCCAAGGCAATAATATAATAACAATTTAAAATCTAGTTTCTGTAGGCAGTTCTTGTTATTTGACTTCAGCAAGAAGTGAAAATTACGTGTAAATCTCTCTCTGTCTGTCAATGCGTCACGACACGTATATGTTGTAAAAGGCGAATAAAGAGGGTACTTTCATTAAATATCAAATGTATGCCCTTTTTTCACCATCCAAATCGGAAAGCACCATTAAAAGTTAGAAAACTGCTCAATACTTGCCTTATGCTACTTTATTTAGTATTTTTTTAAATATTATTGTTCCCTGGTGTTCCGCGTGGAACATAGGGCTGCAACAACAAATCTCCACTTTCTTCTTTTTTCTGCCAGCCTCTTCAACTTACCCCATGATTGCCCATAATCTCTCACTTTCTCCACCTCGCCATACAATATCCTCCATATCACCCTCGCACCAATGACCCATTCATCTCTTTCCATTTGAATTCCATTCGAGCAATGGCCTGCACTGCGCGTGGTGTCATTCGACGGCTCCCTCAGCGTATGCCCGATCCATCCGTCTTATTTTCCTCTTGCACATTTGTTAGGCAATCAGTTCTTGGTAGGTTTATCCCCACAGTTTCTTGTTATTTATTCTTTCTGACTGGCCATTTGATCTTTAGTCTGGAGCAAAGGCAACTGGTGATGAAAGTCTACAGTTGGCTGTTGGAAAACCTTTTCGTGGCACGCTGGCCAAGTTTACAGCCTTTGTAGAACTGACCGACTTGCCATTGGTATTTAATAGACTCCGCATCTTGTTCTTTAGGCTGAGAGACAACAGAAAATTTCTAAACTGGTTTCAGGTTGATGAAGGCGTATCTCATCTTTCCGATTCTGAATGGCTTTGACATCTTCATCCGTTTCGACTGCCTGCGGTGAAGTGAAGGAAGGAAGTCACCTCTGTTAAACCTCTCCCGTTGATGGTGATTAGTGCTGGTTGTTGTTGTTGTTGTTGCTGTTGTTATCTTCATCACCTCCATTTTCTATACTTTACTTTACAGGACTGGACTACATCGACGCCTAGTTTAAAAATAGGAAGTGAAGTGGTAGAGCACGTTGGCCGCTTCACTTATTTGGGAAGTACCATCAGCCCCAACGCCAACGGGTTGATCTCTGACGAAATCTCAGCACGAATACAAGGGGCTCGTTTCGCATTTGTTAGTTTACGCCGACTCTGGCGTAGACGAGATGTTCGACTATCGACCATAGGGCGGGTGTAGTGCTCATCAGTCTGCTCCGTCCTCCTTTATGGTTGCGAGACCTGGCCACTGAGAGTGGAAGACATGAAAAGACTAGCTGCCTTTGATCATAGGTGCCTGCGTTCTATTTCCCGTGTAAAGTGGCATAATAAGGTGAGCAACATGGAGGTTAGGCGTAGAGTTCTAGGTAAACAGGGGAAATCAATCGACGAAGTCGTGAAGCTACAAAGACTGAGATGGTTAGGACATGTGTTACGTATGCCAAGTCATCGCCTCCCTCGACGAGCTATGTTAGCGGATATAGGGTCAGGCTGGAAAAAAGCTAGCGGCGGTCAAACAAAAACTTGGCATCAGTCAATGAAATCCACAACAGTTGGTCTTAGCCACGTAGGAAGGTGTAGACTTCCAGGCTGGGGTCCTCGGGACGGTAAAAATCTATGGTTGGAAACAATTGGTGACATGGCTCAAAATCGTTCTCAGTGGCGCAGATGCATCCACTCCCTGTGACTTATGATCTCCAATGAAACTGTTTTGTATTCCTTTATTACTTCTTTGTCTCACACCTCTGCTCACTGTTTCTATTATGCTTTTCTTGTACTTTCTTCTCTTGCTTCGCGTGCTACACGGAATGTGGCGACTTGAACTTCCGCACATGTGTGCAAAGTTCTATGTCGAAAACAGACAGACAGACAGACTTTACTTATACTACTTTAATAACCTAAAATAAGTAGTTTACCGACTTCAGCTAAAAAAATATCCGCCATTATTGTATGAAAAAACAACAACAAACAAACAAACAAAACACAACTAACTTACCTGTAGTAAAGTTTCACTTTTCAATACTGGAGGTTGACTATTCACTGGTATCAGAGTAAAATTTAAGCTGAATGTTTGTCCCGCACTGAAATCCCAAATTCTTACAAAATCATAATTAACTTTTACACCGATTTCAGCTGGACCATGACGATAAGTTAAACGATGTTCTAAAATATCTTTATAAGTGAATTGGGACACTTTTGTCTTATTATTTAAGAGAAGATTTCCTTTTGTTGGAAATACAATCACAAAATATTGTGGTGCTGAAGACATTCCAGATGTAATCATTGATGCATCTGTGATATCAGAGGGGAAAACCGATGGAGTGAGTATTACACTTGTATTTTCTTTAACTAATATTGTATTATTCACATATTGATGACCTTTACTTTCTTGTAGCACTCTTGGTTTAATTTCAATAGATACCTGGAGTGGTGCTGATGTTTGAACACCATCAGTTACTGTCAGTAGAAAATCGTCGTGTTTTACATTGTCTCCAGATTGTTGATATCTTTATGGTTAGTAAAGTAAAAAAAAAGGGAAGAAAAATGAAAAATCAATTTGTTTAGGAATGGTGTTCAGTTATTTTAAGTTCTGATAATATTCTAAGCATTTTAGGGAAAGGAATACAATGTACGCAATGACTGTTCTCCTACATAATGCTGAAAGTCCACTTGCTGACGGCGATAGATCTTCTGGAGTTAGTTCACATGGATCTCACTTGATTCAAGTTAAATCGGAGGTCAGTGTCAAGTTAGAGGACCACTGAAAACCAACAGGGAGTACTGGAAAACTGTTCCGTCTTAATTCGAGACTCTACAACAGTACTCACCTACCAGGGTTCGAACCCAGGAACTTCTGGTTACAGGGCAGGCCACAGATCTTATTGTCTACTACTACCTTTTTCACAAAGTCTATAGACCACATATGAGTAAACATATACAAAATTTTTCTGAATTAACTAGACCCTAGGGAGTCATTTGCATTAAAGTTGGCAAGGTCTGCATTTAAGTCTATCCATCAGGAGACTAAAGGGGCCGAAAATTTCCATTTACCTGGGATTGTCTTCATTTATATGTTTGACAGAATAACAATAATAACAGTTTTATTCTGTCAACTCCATTATGGATAAGATTTTATTTTGATAAATCACACACAGTGTTGTTATACAGTAATACTAACTGATGACGTTTTGGGCACAAATTATTGTCACTTATAATCATGTCAAGTTACTCACACAACGTTTTCCTTCATTTATATACATGTGTGGACTGTTTACAGAATTTTCAGCAGAGTTTATTTCATGATATTTTCTCCTCGTCCAGGATCTTCAAATAAAGTATTGATTGACAATAGATTGTGCGACATATTTCTATCTAATCTCAAGGGAAATTGAGTAAACATATCTCATGGACGTCTTCCAAAAGAATGGATATCCACGGAATTTCATCAAAAGATATCTACTCACAAACCAACCTACGAGATAAAAGGCCTCAAAGGAGAACACAAAGAAAATCGCTCTACCATATATATAAGACAACATCTCAGAAATCATTGCGAGACGCTTCAAACCTTTAGGAATTGACGTCGTACACAAATCAACAAAATCACTTCATTCAGCTCTTTCTTTGTCAACCACTAGACCCAATAGAGAAAGTAGATAAAAACAACATCATCTATGAAATAAGTTGCAACGAGTGAGAAAATCACCACATTGGCCAAAGTGGACCTCCCCTTTGTCTTCGTATCCACGAATATAAGCTAACTGTCAAAAGACATAACATCCACTCCCTCATACTGCTTCATTTTATACAGACAAACACGGATATCAATTCAATTGAGACAACGTTCAAATATTAGACAGAGGAAACACCAAGAATGCTAGAGAATTTTTTAGAAGCCTGTCTGGTATTTCAGTGAATCGTCAATCAATAGACTAATTGACATAGACAAAATTTACTAATCGGTAATAGAAGGAAATCTCACAAACAAAGAGTTAAACTTCAGGTCAAGGAAACAATCAACACCAATACAAGTAGCCTGGAGGGTGTGAAAACACACGAAAACAACTAATCACGTTCAGCGTCACCAGAAGAGATGACTAGTAAACTCGTGGAGAAATCCAAAAGCTCACTTCAAATTGAAATATGCTAAGAAGTGTTGATTAGCAGGACTACGATAGCTTTGCAAATTAACTATCCAGCTCAGAGAACACAACTACATCAAAAAAATCTAACTAACCCGGATCGTAAACGAATCCATTATGATATATCTCTTTCTTGTCTACTTCGTGATATTTACGACATTTAGTCGGATGCTAATTGTAAAATGTCCAGGAGTAAATTTTGTGAATCAAGATCACTCACTACTCAGAAACGGTCATCTCATTTATCCGGATAAGCTGCTGTTCAGGAAATTTGAGAACCACCAGGTGGTAAACTTATTAAATACTCACCAGGATAAACAATACTATTAGAGGTTGTATTTTAATAGATTTAAACATTTTGAATAAGAGAAACTTTATGCAACATACTGATGGAGGTTTTCAGTAGTCCAATTTTTAAGCAGGCCACCGATTTATACAGGTTTGATTCATCCTCACTAATTAGCCGATGAAAAATGATTTAAGACGAACATATTTTCCATATACTAGGTTATGTATGAGAAGTATCTAATATGTGATTGTTGATCATTATTATATCCTTTAATTCCTAGAGGAACATAGGGATTCAGCCACGTGTCTAGATTGCGTTCGGTTTTCTGCCAACTTTTTCACCCCGCTCCAAGTCTGCCCACACGCTTTCATTTTCTCTTCACATGACCTCCTCCAAGTCACCCTCACACTGACGATCAAATCGCCACTTCCCTTTCGGGTTCAACTCGAGCGATGGCTTGTCTAATGATGTCACTTGATGGTTTGCTCAGAGTATGGCCAGCCAATCCATCTCCATTTCTTCCTGCCTATATGTTCCACAATTGGTTCCTCCTCTGTTGGTTCGCTCATTGCCAGAGATCCCTGTTCCTGATCTTTTCAGGCCGACCATCTGATCTTGAGTCGTATTGAGTGAAGACAGCTAGCTGTTGATGAAGGTGTGTAGTTTGTTTGAGATGCTCTTTATGACGCGCTGGTCAAGTCTCTGATCCATCCGTATAGTAAGTAGCACTGACTGACTTCACATTGGAGTTGAAAATCCGGACTTATTTCCATTGTCGTGCTGAGGGCTGTTGACCTCCACACAGACTTGAGAGTAATGAAAGCTTGTCTTGCTTTCCGGACCCTCGCTTTGATGTCCTCATCAGTTCCGTCTGCCTGTAGTTGAAACGATGCTTCCCAGGTAGGTAGGCAGTTGAATGAGGTTGTTTCTTTTAGGCTCCTCCCATTTATCCTGGCTGATTGTTGTCTGTTGTTTTTGGTGTTGCTGATGGTGTTGGCCAGGAATCTTCATCACCTCTGTTTTATCTACGTTTACTTGAAGTCCTATCTTTGATGCTTCTTCCATCGCCAGCTTGTTGCTTTTCACTTGCAAACTTTCCAGTTTGTGGGAGATCAGACATATATCATCGGCGAAGTCCAGATCCTCCAAGTCTCTTTTTGTGTGAGTCCATTTTATGCCTGTTTTCTCATTGCCCGTTGTCTGTCGCATTATCCAATCTACCTCAATCAGAAAAATCATCGGCGATAGTAGACAGCCTTGCCTCACTCCCGCCCTCATTTCAAAGGATTCGGTGAGTTTCCCGTTGTGGATTACTTGGCATGCAGCATAGTCGTATAACTGTTGGATGAGATATATAATTGTTGAGTGTTGATCATACTACCCAGTTTTCAAGGATGAAGTAGATGGAGCAAGATTTGAACCCTGGCCCCACAGCCTGTAAGTTCAGTACTTTAAGCCATTTAGCCACATCTTAATTATAATGGCTTTATTCTGGACAATGTTTATATAATGTACATTTATTGCATAATATTTTCTCTTTTTCCGGAAGCTTCAACAAAAATTGTGATTGAAAACAGATTGCTTGACGAATTACAGTCTGACTCGAATGGTGCACCAGTCCCTAATAATATTCAGATTACAGGATTTTTGGGGACTTTGGATTAATAAAAGTCGTTGATTTTTGCCGCGTTTTGTGGCAAAGTAAGAATTCGAGGTTCACTGAATTCTAATCAAAAAGGGGCTGAATGGTCGATAACCTTGGTCTTTTAACCTGAAGGTCTCCAGTTCGATTACCGGTGGGGTCGTGGGTGCTCACTGCTAAGCATTCCTAAAATAGAATGAGACAGGTATCCAGCACTTCCTAGTTCTCACTAATTTCTCTAAATGATGTTGGTTCCCGACAAAAATCCAACAACCTTATAATATTTTTCCCCTGTCACTTTCGATAAAAACGCATGACATTTGGTTGAAAGTCAACTAAAAGAGTGTAGGACTGCATTTTGGAGACCACAGGAACAGTCATCTCATGCGGTGGGTTGCGCCGACACCCACAGTCAGGTGGTAGGAAACATTTTAAATACTAACAAGGGTAAACAATGCCATTAGGGATCATAGTTTTTTTCAGATTAAAACAATGTGAAGGCGAGAAAAAAGACACCAATATAATGACAAAGGATTTTAGTAGCCCATGTTTTAGACAGGTCACTCTTCCTACTAAGTAGAACACATGAAATGAATAAAAGCTTAATGAGAATTTTCTGAAAAACAATTCAATATGTGAAATGATTTATCCGATAAGAATTTAATCAGTCGGTGTGTATGCAGTTTAAAGGAATATGATAGATAATTTCTTATAGTGGTATAACTCAATGCACTCTCACTGCATATAACAGATATATTTAGATTATGAGATTTTGCAGGAGCTTGTATTGATTTTTACTTATCTCTCTTGAAAAACGAATATTGGTAAGAGAATGATCAGAGACTAAAAGTTCTGAACAGCGGTTTCATCATATTCTAGGACTCTTCATCCGCTCATGTCCACGATCCTACCACGGATCGGATCCGCAACCTTCAAGTTACACGGCAAGCTTGGTGACTATCAGACGAGCTTCGTGATATATCTCTACCGATAATCGATGCCATGGATGAGCATCTACTTGGCCTTGACATAAAGAACCTCATTGTAGAGACCTGAATTGGCACGAAACAGTTGCTCAGTGCTCGATAGTTGATTCAAGGTGATATATGTATATGCATGTATTGAGTAGAAGCTCCAGAAGAATACATCACGACGTCTGGTGACATAATTACAAACCTGACTAACAGAATACAGTCAACACAAACACTAAGGGGTAAGTATAAATGATACTAGTTAAACCTTAGGGACTAGACAGGTTTTCCATTAAAGTCCCACAGGAGGTTATTCACAGGCCTGAATAGCTGAGTGTTAGCCACAGTGAGTGATATAGAATCAAATCTCTGGCAAAACATTAATTCCTTCAAGGTTTAGATGCAACTTGTTGGCGAGTGTCGAATAAGCACGAAAATCTAGGTTCAAATCCTCCAGCCGACTGCCTATAATCTCCTTATACTAGTACAGTGTTGTGCACAGTAAAACTTCCATATTAGCACAAAAAAATCTGACTATTCAAAGTGTTAGAAATCTTGATTTGACCAAATAGGATCTCATAAATATTTCTGAACCTTAATAACATTTTTGGCATAGTTTCATCACGTTGAACATTCGTTATTATTATTATGCATTTAAATGGTATTTGAATGCTTGTAGGTTTGGCGTATGAAAATAAACACTTATATAAATAAATTTATTATTTATATAGAAGTTGAATACCTTGACCTTAAAGTTGTGACATTGTCGAAAACGGCTCTATACTAATGACTACTGCCACTGTGCAACCACCAGTATTAATGTTATTGATATCATGGCCACTAATGCCCTGTGGTGTTTAGTTCATTGAGAACTTTAAGTTCAGTAAATAAACAATATGGCATATATTGTTTAACATGCCATAAAAATGTCTGAAACTTAATGAATATTGAATGATAATTTTAATGAATTCAGATTGACTGGTTAACTAACTGATTGACTGACTGATGGATTAAAGCTATTTGTACAAGGTCAAATAACCTATTCATAATCTTTGTTTAAATGATGACAAAATAGTAGATACGCGGTTGATTTAAATAATAGTGATTTCCAGTATGTTTGGTGGATAATATTCATTGAATATTTCTAGTTAAAAATAGTTGAAGAGTATTTTAAAAGATATAAGGTACTTTTATTCAACTGAAACTTAAAATTCGTGGAAATAGTCTAAAATAACGATTCAGTACGTTTTACGCATTTGTGGAATGTAAACTGAGAGTAGTAAAACTGACTTCACAGATAAACAACTCAACAGCAATGAAAAGATTAAGGATCAGCATCCTAAAAGGTTAGATCATGCCATAAACAAATTGATCTAAATAAACACTGCTACTGTTTCCTTCTACTAAACTTTATAGGATATTTACAGACTGATTCCTGGTTGTCCTACGGTCTCTTAGTACTGGTCAACATGTGCTTTGTATATTCAGCTATCACCTACCTTAATGTGTTTAGACTGACGCATAAAACAATCGTCTAAAGTCATTGCCTTTGATCATACCTCCTACTAATATATATATATATATATAGGTTTACTGTATAATATTCACCATTCCTAGTCCCCTAGATGTTTGGTGATTCAATCACATGGTTTGTCTTCGATTTTCGGCAGATGTACTGCTCATTCTTACTTAGACTGTAGTTATCATCAAAAAGGAGAAAGCCAGCAACCTCACTTTGTAAAAGCAACATTACTATCACTGCAAATTAGAGGCTTGAATTCTCCACATTCCAGTTGGAAAACATAAAAAGAGGAAAAAAGAAGACGTACATAAAAGTTTACAACAATTGTGTAGATTCACTTCTTCTACTTATTCAAGGAATTTCCAGGAGAACTGTTCCACTAATTCAACTTTATTCATCGAAGTTTCTACCCCTTTTTATAACCGCTGTGTATTTCTTGTTAAAGTTTGTATATAGGTAGATTATTATGTGAGGCTTAGCAAAACTTTGTTTTCAGACGTGAGATTTAACTGGGGATTTTGATTAGCGTCAGTGTAGGTTTTAGCACGGATCCACATCAATTAAAAAAACACCTAAAATTAAGAAGCACTAGGGAGGTGTTTCATCTCGCTTTGGAACTCTTCATTATGTCTACCTACGACCTCAACAGTCATCACGAACGCGCTATGTTACAAACCGGCAGAAGTTGGAACCTACAGGTCACTGAGTGATGGATGGGCTGCTCTCATAGCCTGTAGGTCCTGGGTTCAATCCCAGGTGGGATTCTGCTGATAGTCCCAGACCAGAATGAAATAGCTTTCCAGTGTTCCTTAGTGTTCAGTCATTCTCAAAATATAATGTCGGCTCGTGAAGAAAATTTCGTCTGTCTTTTCATCTTGATGACAATATCTGATATGTTGTAATGTTTTAATTTTATGTGTGCTTCAGTCAAGCGATGTGAATAAGTCTATATGAAGCATGTTCCATCATACTGACAATCAAATTGACAGGAAGGGTTAACGACAAGGAACTCTAGCAGATAGAGGTAGAACCAATCAATAATCTGTTATCCAGAAAAAATATCCAAAAGGAAATAGGAATGGCGTAAGAATAGGACATCGACATTGTGGGAGAGTATAATTCCATCAAAGAGTAAATTTATTCTGATAAAATCTCATAGTGTTATACAGTATTATTAACTGATGATTTTTCAAGCACAATTTATTGTTCATAATCCTATCAAGGTACTTACTCATACAACTTGTCGACTTCCTTTACATTATTCCACTATTTCTAATCTCTTGATTTGATTAGTAGTAATAGTTTCCATATTTCTGGTATTAGTGAAAAGGTATAGATTCGATCAATAAAGCATTAGTACCTCGTAATCTCCCTTCACACCTATCCTTATTATTATTTCAGTAGGTTCCCAGTGGAACATAAGGCTTCAACAACACATCATCACCTTACCCTATCTTCTGCCGTCCTCTTCAGCTTGGACCACGATTGCCCTCACACAATCTATTCTATATCATCCTTGCACCGACGACCCACTTGTCACTTCTCATTGGGATTCTACTCAAGCGTTGGCCTGCACTGCTCGTGATGTCGTTCAACAGCCCCCTCAGTGCTCACCCTATTCACCTCTTTTTTCTCCTACATATTTGTTGGGCAATCAGCTCTTGGTTGGTTTGTTCCCAGTCAGAGTTTCTTGCTGCTAATTCTTTCACCCAGCCATTTAATCTTCACTATGGAGCCAGCGAAGATGGCAGCTGTTGATAAAGCTCTACAACCTGTTGGAAATCCTTTCCTTAACGCGCACTGCAAGTTTCTGACACGTATAGAAGAACTGATAGACTTGATATTGGTGTTGAAAAAATGTGAATCTTGTTCTTTGTGCTGAGGCAGAGCGCAGAGGATTTGCCAACTGGTTTCAGGTTGATGATGACGTATCTCTCCCCTTCCCGATCCCTGCCGAATTTGACATTTTCATCCGTTCCACCTTTGACTGAAACGATGCTTCCTAGATAAGTGAACGAAGTACCCACTGTCAAATCTCTCCTATCGGTGGTCACTGGTGCAGGTTGCTGTTGTCGCTGTTGATGTTGGTTATCTTCATCACCTGAAGTCCTGTCTTCACTGCCAGTCTCTCCTTCCAGTTTGTTGGCTTTCGCCTGCTTTTAAGTTTTCAAGTTTGTGTGACATTAAACATAAATCATCCACGCGCTAAATCCAAATCTTCTAGAGTCTTCTTATAGGTCAGCCCAATGTATTCCTGTCTTCTGACTCCCTACACACAGTCTGACGTATAATCCAGTTCACCACAATTGAGATTATCGGTGATAACAGGCAGCCACCTTGTCTTATTCCTGTATTCACTTCAAAGGCTTCACTGAGTTTTCTGTTGTGAATCACCTGCCCATTGTACTATCATATAGGCAGCTGTTGAATGAGGTTGATAAAGAGCTGGGCAATGCACGCCGTAATGTTGACTGCAATTCCAAGCTTTGTTAGATGAAGATGTGCGGAGTTGCAGTTTGTCTTTCCTGAGTTCAGCTTGTTCCGACGGTTGGTAGAGTTCTGCATCCAGCGCATCTTTTTATTCTCTCCAGGATGACGCAATTTAGTATTTCACTTGGTGTGAATAAGAGCACTGCTTGACGCCAGTTCTTGCGGAGAGAGGCGTAAGTCACCCTTCTTTGGTAGCTTAACAAAGCAGTCTTTCATCCTTTACATCTGTTTACACTAATTTTTAGAATTGTAACTCTATCCCATCCTATTATGTGTTTGTCCGTTAATGCATACACTACAGCTGTTAAATTCTTCTCTAAACTATTCATCTTCGCGGGGTAAACAATTCTACGTTTAGCTAAATTCCTATGTTCTGATAATCTGACTACCCGCTGTTCACTTTTTTGACCCATATAGTTGAACTCACAGTCATTACAAGGTATTCTGTAAATCATATTATTTTCTCTAATTGGATCAGTAGGGCTCTTCAACCTCAATAGCCTAATCAGGAAGTAGTACTGCACAACACTGTGAGACTTTATTAAATAAATAGGAATGGATTAGACACAGGCTAAGGAAACCTCAAGGTGACAGACATCACATGTCAGGTCCTTTGAGTGGAGTCAGAATGCGAAACGACGAGTTGGACGTCTGAAGGTAATATGGATAAGATCAGTTAAGGAGAAAACGAAAGCTTGTAGACGGTCATGCAGTGGGCTAAGAATGACATTAGGAAAACGAATGGAATAGAGATGTGCTGTAGATACTGTATGTTCCACCTAGCACTCAAGGAACAGATAACAGTAATATTAAATCATTAATTACTACGCATGCATTCAGTTTCGGTATATTTTTTCTATGCCTCGTCTTTCGTCTATAAAACAGTCTCCTGTCTCTAAACAACAGCTGAATAAATCGTTAATTTTAATATATGAAAAATAAAATGAAATTTAAGAGACTTCAGGGAATATATGAGACAGCCACCTGTTGATTACCTGATAAAATATCTCTTAGCATCTGTTAAACGAATGGTAACACTTTGTGCGAAACACTTCACTTGATAGTTTGACCACGGATCGATATCAGCCAGAGAACCATCGAAAACCAGTATTGGAGTACTGGAGAGCTGTTTCATCCTAGTTTTGGGAATCGTCGACAGTTAGGTCCAACCATTCAAGTGTGAGAATGAATTACCCACCAGTGACACTGGTTAGTGCCAGTCGCGCTAAATGCATCACGAATTGGTAGAAGTTAGAATTCATGCCCTGGCCATTGAATCGGGTCCCAGTGGCTGAATGGTATACGAGCCAGCTTTTCTTGTAACCGGAGGGTCCTGGGTTCGAGCCCTGTTGGTGAGTGCGTACTGTGGATGATTATCAAACTAGGATGAAACAGCAGCTGTCCAGTACTCCCTGATGGATTCAATGTTTCTCTAACTGATATCAATCCGTGATCAACTCGTAAAAACATAACTAACCCTTACAAACCAACTCTTGAAAACTTCGTTTATGGTTAAATATTTTATTCGTTCACGTTCCGAGTGGAAATTAGGATTTCAGGCTTCAGATATGAAGTTTAGGTAACAGTGGGGTGTTTATATTTTACACGGTGAGGTTCCTAGCCTCACGCCTAGCCTTGACCCTTTAGTGGGCTTACTAACATCTAAGCGACATAGGCCACGGATCAAATGCCGGGCTGCGTAAGGTGTGGTCGATGAGTACCAATGGACAAATGAGACACTTTACCTTCTCATGACTAGAATTTCAGTGTTAACAAGCGTTTCATTGAGAAAATGCTCAAGTTCTTGTCGCTGACAATGTGATCCAGTCCATGTCTAAGATCAAATATCAAAGCTTGAAGAACATCAGATTGTTTTTATCTATTCAGAATTCTGAGCTATAGTGCTTGTCTATTACTTCATTCTCAGATACATTCAAGAAAGTGAACAAAATTGAAAAAAATTGTGCAGTGAAGTAACGTGCTTCAGGTAAGCACCTTTGAAACCTTGATAAAATTCACACTCATGTAACATCACGTAACAGTGGTATTCAGCAGTACTTGCAAATTCCTCTCCGGCTTGTCACAATAAAAAAAGCTAAAGAAAAGCATTTTTTGACTGCTTTCGATTTGTTGGACAGAACTGTGCTCTGAAACTGTCTGTTAAAGAGAGGTGTACCTGAGAAATTTGTTAACATCTTGAAAGCCTTATACAGAAACACCTCAAGTAGAGTGAGAGCATACAACCTACTATCACCACTGTTCCCAACGAACAGTGGGATTGTAACAACAGAAGACAAGGGCCAGGCAACAGATCGTTTAATTATGAAAATCAACACGTATTTATACATATTTCACATACATTATTATAGCTTATGCAAGTAGACAAGCGCAGTCATCTGATTGGTTGTTTATCAGAAGTTAGGCAGACAAACGCAGGCTTCTGATTGGCTGTTTCGGGATTCCTCGACAAATAGAGTTCTCTATCTGCGAATCATATTTTGCCACGTTAACTTTACTGTGATTGGTTGTTGAATCAGCCTTGCTCATGTTTTCTCACGGCCTGCTCTCACCACACTCGTCCCCCCGTCAAATACGTGCGACTGAAGTCGGCTTGATCTACTTGGTGCAGGCGTCATCGTTGGCTTGTCTCGCTGTATCCATTTCTGGAGCTCGCTGACGTTCACGCGCCTCTCATTGTTCGTCATTGCGATTGTGTACGCGTAATCCCATCTCGAAGTGACCATGTGTGGTCCTTCCCACTTTGGAAACTGTTTGCCTGACCCTGTCGAACATTCGTCAGTATTTCGTCTCACACTTTCATTTGGTCCCCGACTGCAAAGATTTTGCACTGAGTCTTTCTTTTCAGCTGAGACTTCGCGACATCACTCCGCTGCTTCTTCATTACATTCTTGACTGCTTCTTTCCGCTCTGCTTTTAATTTCGTCGTACTCCATTTTTGGTGACGGGGCCAGGTCTCGTTGTGTATTGGTAATCGTGGTTTCCTACCATACATCAGTTGGAAGGGTGACTTCTTCGTTGTTTCCTGAGTGGTAGCACGATGTGTTAGTAAAATCAGTGGAAGCTCCGTTTCCCAGTTCCCGCCCTTCGAGGCCAGCCACTCCTTCAGTGTACGGTTGTTTCTCTCCGTTAGGCCATTCGTTTGTGGATGGTATGGGGTCGTTCTGATCCTCTTGATGCCCAGCTGTTGCAAACGGGAAGTAAACTCTTCACTCTCGAAACAGGGACCTTGGTCTGTCAGTATTGTCTTCGGTACGCCGTGGTCTGCAACAATGTGTCTAACTACTGCATCTGTCACGGTTCTTGCACGTTGGCCTGGGATTGCTACGGCGTCTACCCATCGTGTCGCGTGTTCCGTCATCACCAAGAGGTACTGATTACCATTGGATGTCTGAGGAAATGGACCCATGACATCTACGGACCACAAGTCACCTATCGCCGTAACTGGAATCGACTGAAGTGGTGGTCGTATGCACCGGTCACCTTTCATCAGCTGGCACCGTGGACATCCAAGTACGTATCTTGCTACGTCTTCCCACTTTTTAGAAGCTTTAGTGAAAGCCTTCTTTTTGAACTTGCACCAATCTTTGTAAAAGCGCCGTCTGCATTCTTCGGTTAGATGCTCTGCCCACACAGTTTTGAACGTCCTCAAGCCTTTTGCAGTAGGTGCATAACCGACCATTCCAACGATGCCCATAGGTGGACATTCTAATATGGTTGCTGGCTCTACTACCTCACGTTTATGTACTTTAGAGCCGACACGATCAACCTCACGTACGATATGTGTCATTCCTGCTTTATATCCCATGAAAGCTGTTAGATGGGGTGGGAGGGACCTTCTATCTCGTGGGAAAGCCTTACATTTTCCTCGAATGCGTCGGCTTCGCTTTTTGGGTGTGAACCCAAGAGAACCGTGACGTGGGGCCGAAAACTTTCTATGTGACATGGTGCTCTCACTACAGGGTTAGACAGGGTTGCCCAATCTCTCCATTTCTCTTTAACTTTGCCATCAATGACATTCTGGAGTCAGCTTTGAAGGATGTGCGTGAAGATGGTGTAGATCTGCTACCTGGAGATAGACTTTTCGACCTCGAGTATGCAGACAATATCGTCTTACTGTGCGATAGCATACAGGCTGACGAAATCGCACTTAATCAGTTGGCGATCAATGGCTGTAAGTATGGTATGTGCTTTGCGCCGTCTAAATGCAAAGTACTGTTACAAGATTGGCAGGAGCATGTACCTGCACTCACTCTTGCAGGTGAACCGCCTGAATTTGTCAATAAGTTTGTGTATCTGGGTAGTTGTGTGAGTGCTGGCGGAGGGGTGACGGATGAGATTTCCAACCGTATAATATAGGCTAGGGTGGCATACATCAACTTGAGCCACCTCTGGCGCCGTCGCGATGTTAGCTTCCCTGTCAACGGTCGGGTATACAATGCTTCGGTGCGGGCTGTCTTGCTCTACGCCTGTGAAACCTGGCCTCTCCGAGCTGAGGATGTGCGGCGACTGCTTGTTTGATCATCTCTGTCTCCGCAGGATTGCTTGGGTTCGATGGATGACATCATCGCATGAGTAGTTCTGAGGTTCGGCGACGTGTGTTTGAACACAATGAGATCCCCATTCATTGAGTGTCGTCATCTGGAAACACCGGCTGCGGTGGCTTGGACATTTGCTTCCGTACAGGTCTCTGTTCGCTAGCCATGGGTCGGGATGGAAAAGGCAGAGGGGTGGTCAGTCAATGACGTGGCGTTGTGGGATAAAGCATGTTTGTGCTAGATTAGCATTGGTTGGTGCGTCACTACTCCCTGGTTGGGGTCCGAAAGATAGCTCGAATCGATGGCTCGAAACTATATCGGATATGGCCAAGAATCGTAATTAATGGCGAAGTTGTTGCAATTTCCTTCTTTCTTCCCTTCCTGATGATAGTTAACGAATACTGTTTGAACTTGTTAAGCATGACTGTTTTCCTTCCAGATGAAGTTCTTTATCCATTCTCTACTTATATTTTCTAGCTTTTAATCTATGTTGTTTTATTATTATTCTGTGGCGAATCTATCTGCATTTAAATAAAGAAAAATATTTCTTGTTTGAAAAGATAGCTAGTTGGTACCCTATACTAAAATTAACAACCATAAGAGAGATTTAACTTTAAAAACGCCATAGTAAAAAAAATAACTAATGCATACATTATTCTGCCAGAATTATATAAACTGAAGGATAGATTTTGATTTTTAACCACTGGAATTTTTTGTGACTTTTGTTGTTGTTGCTGCTGTTTCTGTCCTTGTTGTTGCTGTTGTTGTTGCTGTTGGGGATTTGAATTTTTATTTCGTTGATCATATTGAACAGTTGGCGGCTGTTTTAAAATAATTTTACCATATTTTGGCAAACGTTTAAATTCAAGGAATAATTTATCCTCTGGTGTATCTAAATCTTCAATTAATAAAACACTCGAGTCTATGCGTAATTCCCCGTCACGATGAACTGTCAGTGGAGAAATTACCTGTTTAACAAAGAAAGAAAGAAAGAAAGAAAGAAAGAGGAAGTGAAAAAAGGCAGCAAGAAAAGAAATGAGTATTTAAACACAGACGGCGAGAGAGAGAGACAGTGGGTGTGTAAACAGTGCATACATAAAGAGGTATTGTTCCCCTTCCACAAATCGCGCAAACATCGCCTTATTCGTCGCCAACATTTTCATCATCAGTACGAGAATAATTTGAAGCTGTTTTGTTTTAGTTTGAGAACCTTCAGCAGCACTTATACATGAAGGTAACCTACGGGGATCGGAACCAGGACCCGCAGAGTATGAAGTGAAGTCGTCAAGGATTTAGCCACTGGGATGTAATACACTGACCGATAGATCTTTTGGTCTGTGTAAATGCACAATATTTGGTGCAACTGCTGGACAGTACCATAGGCGATATTTGTCTGCACACCTGACTGGGTGAATCCGATTAGTGAAAACAATATTTAAGACACGTAGACAACATATTATTTGTGACAACAACAATGACCTCAATCTACTGCTGAAGACATTTAACTGTTGCCATCCAACAATAAAATTCACTCTTGAAATGGAAAACGAATCAAAAATTCCGTTTCTTGATGTGGAACTAACAAGAAGAGCTGTTGGGAGCCTAAGAAGATCAATCCATAGAAAACCTATGTGGAATAGTCAACTAACAAGCTTCTATAGCTGGGTGGGTACCCATTCAACAAAAGCGAAATTTAATTAAATCACTTGCCACCCGCATCCGACGCATCTGTAGTTCCAATGTTCTGGAAACAGAATTAGATATGTTTCTATAGTTTGGTTTGTAAGGGTTAGTTATGTTTTTACGAGTTGATCACGGATTGATATCAGTTAGAGAAACATTGAATCCATCAGGGAGTACTGGACAGCTGCTGTTTCATCCTAGTTTGAGAATCATCCACAGTACGCACCCAGTGGGACTCGAACACAGGATTTTCCGGTTACAAGAAAAGCTGGCTCGTATACCATTCAGCCACTGGGACCCGATTCAATGGCCAGCCCATGAGTTCTAACTTCTACCAATTCGTGATTTAGAGCGACCCCAACCACTGTCGTTGGCGGGACATCCATCCACACACGTGACATCTAATTGGACATCACTGGACACGACTTCTCACTAGAACACAGGAAACTCCAACCTGTAGTAAGTAACTAGCGAGCATCAGATTAATTTTCTATAGTTCGGTTTGTAAGGGTTAGTTAGGGTCACGCTAAATCACGAATTGGTAGAAGTTAGAATTCATGCACTGGCCGTCAAATCGGCTGCCATTGGCTGAATGGTATACGAGTCAGCTTTCCTTGTAACCAGATCGTCTTGGGTTCGAACCCTAGTGGTGAGTGCGTACTTCCGGTGATTCCAAAACTAGGATAAAAGAGCTGTCTGTTCAGTACTCCTCGATTAATTCAGCGGTTATCTCCCTCTGATATCAATCCGTAGTCAAACTCGTAATAGTTAGAAATTTTCATCCAAAATGGATATCCAACAAGATTCATTGACAAAAATATCAAACCAAGAATTTGGAGAAGTGAAACTTCACTTGCGCCTTAAAATAGACTCTGCATGAACTTGGAACTTAGTGGAGATTTAACAAGCGATATTCTTAAGGGAAGGATCATATCATCTCTGAGAAGAACATTCTTTTCAGCAACGCTAAGGATAGTGTTCTCTGGTCGCCCACTGATCTGCAGAAGCCTTAAGGACAAGATCCCGCATCTGATCACTTCTATGTGCATATATCAGTTCATCTGCTGCTGTGGAGCCAGGTACATCGGTTGCCGAAAAGAGAATCCTCGCTGAATTACGTGTTTTGTTTTCATTAATACCTGGATGGGGATTATCCATGAATCCCAGTAGTCACAACTTCTGACTAAAACTTTAGGAAATCCACCTTACAGTCAATCAACAATGAGTAATGAATTCATTTTCTAGGATTTTGACTAATTTCAAGTATTAATCCAGTGGGAGAATAAACGACATGTAAAGATGCCTTTTATCCAAAACGGCTTTTAGTTGAATTCTTTTGAAATTTGACCAAACAGGTTACTAGATGAAACCTATGATAAATTTTCAATTTCACTTTAGACATCAAACATAGAACTTCAATGAAAGTTACTCAAAGCTACTACTCTTCACAGTTTATAAATTATAAAGGCAAAAGCGTTCAGTGAAGAGTTGCTGTTTTGAAGGGTCTATATATCTCTCTCCAAAAACAAAACGAAAACTGATCCGTTTAATTAAGCTGCAGAATCCTCAGCATTTGTAGCCCTAACATTATTTAAGGAGAAGTGAAGACTTTATGAAAATAGCTATCCTGAACACTTCATCAAAAAATCTATAAAGCCTAAACCATTAAAGCCATCCACTGTCTGCTCCTAAAAGACTTCTCAACTTCAATGGACACTCATAGGCAGAAATACTGAGAAACCGCCCGCTTCGACCATTGAAAAAAAACCTTCGCAGCTGAACGTCGACCAACGTTTTTCACAAGACCAACGATTTGCATAAACGTGAAAGATTAGCTACCCCTGCTGTGCACCTATCGATTCATCTATTCCTGTGGAGCTAGGAATTTTGACCGCACTCAGATTGTGCTGTCTAAACATATCATTGAACACTTATCCTTACAGTTTCATAAATGAGAGAAAAGATAATCCTACAGCTCTATAATGGAATACCTGATCGAATATAGACACCAAGCTAACTTGAAAACCAACTTCAAAAACAGGAATCCTGTTAAAGGTATACAAATAAAAAATTCTTCAAAATACAGAAGCGACGGCCATCCACCTGTTAATTTACGAAGTGTACATACAGAAGAAGTTTGTTAAGTCGCTGAATATGTAATGGACCTAGTCTGTCGTAACACTAGATACATAATTTTCTTTTCTTTTAATTGTATTATTTTCTCCACCCTCCTCCCTAATAAACTTCTACCACTTATCACCGGCGTTGTAGGGTCGACTGTCGTTCAATTTTTATTCAAATCTATTGAATCCTGTCATCTATGTTACGTCATCCAACGTGCTTGTTGAATTCATTTCAGTTTCAACCCGATTAAAGCTTAATACGTTGCGTAATTTATTGTCTGTGCGTCGGTGGCACAGAGGTTAAGACGCTCGCAGATCATGCAAACGGTCCGGGGTTCGATCTCCGGCCGACGCACTCCTTTGCCTCGCTAAGCCAGAAATAATGCTGGTAAAGAGGAAAAGGTTGGGCATTAGGCTAGCAACCCCATCCTGTAAAATTAAACACCACTGCTACAGAAACTTCAAGCCACTAGCTTGAAGGTGCCCTATGTTCCACTGGGGAACGTGAAGGAATAAAAAATGAATGTCTGTTCACTCACTCTCTCTTTCACTCTGCCTCTCTCTCTCTCTCTTTCTAAAAGCACCTTCATAAAAAGATAGTTGTGCATCTTTCGAAGTTATACAACACTGAAGTGTATGAAGGCGTCATTTTAAAACTATAAGCAGTGGCCTCTGAGGCTAACTGTACAACTAAAGCTCATATTCAAATATTAAAACTTTAAGAAAAACAATAGTCTACCTGAAGACAACTATGCATTTCAAGCTATGAAAGACTCTAATATGAACAAAATTGAAAACAAAAACGTACCTTAACTACTGGTATTTGATTATCTTCAGCGACAAGTTGTATACGCATTTCTCGATTATTTAACTCGTAACCACCTGGACCGGATACAGCGTATCGAACTATCAAATCTTGATCCTTGGAAAGATAAGAGGAAATAAAGGATTTTTTATTCATCCTGTTATTATCATCATCACTTTTCTAGAAAATATATTGTGTTTTACAAGAGTAACAACCTTTTATCCAATGTTACTTGGTTGATTGATTGTGGTTAGCACTGGAATCCAAGGTCATTGTTTTATCCAAATTGCGAATGGTTCTCTAACTGACATCGATCTGTGGGCAAACTCGTAAAACCAAATCTAATCCTTACAAATCAACTCTTGAAAATAAATCCGATGCTCATAAGTGACTTTCCAGAGAACGGAGTTTCCTGGAGTTCCAGTGAGAAGTAGTGACCAGTTAGATCCATCCAGTCTAGTGTGAGGATAGATTTCCCACGGATGACATTGATTGGTGGTTGTGCTAAATCACGAATTGGTAGAAGTTAGAATTCATGCAGTGGCCATTGAATCGGCTGCCATTGGCTGAATGGTCTACGAGATTGCCTTGTAACTGGAAGATCCTGAGTTCGAACCCTGGTGGTGAGTGCGTACGTCCGGTGATTCTCAAACTAGGATGAAACAGCTGGCTATCCAGTACTCTCTGGTGGTTTTCAATGGTTGTCTAATCGATATGGATCCGTGATCAACTCGGTAAAAACAAATCTATTCCTTACAAACCAACTATTGGCAATTACGAACTCGTCAGATGGATATACCTGCATCACCATTGAGTGATGTTAACCCAACTGGGACTTGGACTCAGTATACATGGTTTCAGATACAAGATAACATTATCTTAATATCAAGGCATTCCGTCTAAGAGTCCGTACTAGGACCATGAATTTTAGTGCAATAAAAACATTTAAGAAGATATTCAAAACAACTTCGACAAATAACCCTTCCGAAGTAGTTATAACCTATCTGTATTTCACTTTGATTGATTGTAATATCGAGAAATACTTGATCTTTGTTGACACGTTAGCTCCTGTTACGGACGCTTAGAGGATGTGTGAAGGTTAGCGTGATGTTATTCGGGTTGGTAGTGACTAGAAGTGGAAACCATAGTGCAAACTTTGTTCTATTTAGGACTAGTCACCTAAATCTGCCTGAATTCTCATTGACAACTGATGGAGAGTGTTTCCACTGAGACTAGAACCTTAAACCAATTGTTTCAAATTCCTAAGCATGATTCAATAGGCCAATGAAGAAAAGTTACGCTTGATATATCTTCACACAAAAATCTCTAAAGTTATATTATCGCGCAATCGCTTTAAGCGTTGAAATAATCTTTTCTCGGCAAAGAATTGAGATTGGTAAGGGGATAGTGACAGGTAGAATAACCCGGGGGTAGATTCTGTCTTTATCCTGGACTAGAGTCTTTCAGTGTTATGCATGTATTAGTTCACCAGAAGTCAAAGTATTAGGCTGTAGTATCATTTAGCAGAACCATTTCGATTACGGGCGCAAAAGATGAGGATGTCAAAACCGAAATCGGGAAGGCAAGACAGAGATTCACCACACTGAGATCATTTTGGAAGCCTAGTGCACTAAGCGTAAACAACGAAATTCATATTTTCGATACCACTGTTAAGTCCGTTCTTCTGTATGGGTCAGAAAATTGGCGCGTTACAAAAGCATTTTCAACAAGTAACTGCGGACTTTATCAAAAGCTGCCATCGTTGGCACCATAATGAAGATTAGATGACTGGCCAGAAACGAACCAATTAAGCACTTATTGCTCACATAAGATTCCGAAGGAATGAAGTTGGACTAGACACATACACCGAGGGTGCCATCGGGTGACATCATGTGGTAGCCAGGCCCAACTTCGAGTGGAAGTCGATTGAGAAAACACGAGTTGGGTGTTAATCTGAAGGTGACCGTGGGTCCACATGAAGAGGACTGCATAAAACAGGATGAGATGGAGATTTGCTGCTGTAGCTCTATGTCTTACTCGAAATAATTTAGCATAATCTGTAGGAATCGAATTACTGATCGTTTCTAAATCCTTCTGATTAGTTATGTAATGCGATCTTTGTTTAACGTTATTGGTTAGTAACTGACTTCACACTCTAAGTGTCATTTGAATTACTTAGGCTTGATTCATAGTTATTCAGATCACGAAGTGACATATCAGACGGAGACTCACTGAAAACCGGAAAGTAATTGACAGTTGTTTTGGACTATGCAACACTACGCAGTGTATGCTGAGGGAATCTTGAAGATACGTTTTGTTCTGTTTGATATTGAGTCGGAAGTTGGATTGATTATTTTCTTACTGATACTCAAAGTCAGTACCTATCGTTTAGAGTGGCAAAATTTTATTTATTCTGGAATTTCCTCAAGATATCCACGAGCATACAATTAATTTATCTATATGCACTCTATCCCAACTACAGTTGGAAGCATCATCTTATGGATTGAAGTATAAAACTATTCCCATGAAAATAAACAAAGTGGAAGTCCAGTCACAGTATGAAAACCTCTATGATCAAATCTCTGATTTAACTCCTTCTAGTAAAGGTAATCTGGACTGGTTTAAAAATAAACTGGTGGGCATTTCTCACCAATATTCTAAATGCTAGAATACACCAGAAAAATGGTTTATCAAAAGAACACCACGCCACACTTGAGGAATTATTCGAAAAAGATAATCTTGTTATCCTTAAACCTGATAAGGGAGAAGGCGTTGTCATTATGAACAAATCGGATTATCAAAATAAAATGAATGATATCCTCAAAGATCAGTCAAAATTTCTGGTGGACAATGCTACTGATACTGTGCTGTTTGTGGAAAAGCAGATCAGTCGTCAGCTTCAGATTTTACTGGTGCATGGTTTTATAAATGAAAAAAAAACTTATAAACAACTTAAAGCAATCGGGTCACATACTCCTCAGCTTTATGGCCTTCCGAAGATCCAGAAAACTGGGAACCCACTAAGACCCATCTTAGACATGTCAAATTCTCCTTACCATAAAATTGCCAAATGGATTACAGAGATCCTTACGCCTTTGAGAGACTCCTTATCAAATCGTTTTGATCTTACAGAAACGCTAGACACCTTGAACACTAAGGAAAAGACTATGTGCTCAATTGACATAGAATCTTTATTTACCAATATTCCCCTTTATGAAACTGTTGGTTTCACTTGTGATTACATCACAAGCTATGGGATAAACTTACCTATTCCTGTAACTTACATCAAAGACGTCATCTTTATGTGTACAGAAAATATTAGATTCATAATCCAAGAAAAGGCATACAAACAGATTGATTGTGTTGCGATGAGGAGCCCTCTGGGGCCCCTTTTGGCAGATATATTCATGTCGAAATTAGAGAAACAAATGCGAGGTATGCTTGGAGAATTTATGCTGTATAAACGTTATGTAGATGATACTCTTATTATTGGTAATAATAGTAAATCTGTTGAAAACTTTATTACCCTATTTAATCATATTCATCCAAATATTCGAGTGACTTCCGAACTAAAATCGAATAACGAACTCGGTTTCCTGGATAATACTATGACTAGGAGAGATGATGGAACGATTCAGCGATCTATTTTTCGTAAAAAGACATGAACTGGAAAATATTTTCATTTTACCAGTTTTGTTCCTATCCAATATAAACGTTCCCTAGTGAAATGTTTGTTCTCAAGGGCCCGAAAAATATGCACGAGTGACATATTGATGGATGAGTTTCGACATATGCATTCAGTTTTATTAGCTAATGGTTATTCGGAAAACTTTATCACTTGTCACAGTAAAGAAAGACCATATCTTGAAAAGACAGCTTCTGTACCAAAGAAAGCTATATTTATTAACCTGCCATTCAAGGGTGACGAGATTATGCAGTTGACAGCTAAAAGACTTTGGTCAGCCATCAAACGCAAATTCTACGCCGCATCTCTTTTTCTCACTTACCAAACATTTTCGATCCCTGCACCGATGATTAAAGAACGAAATTCTGTGGACTCTAATTCAAACTGTATCTACAAGTTCACCTGCAGTTGCGGTGACACCTATATAGGTAGAACCAACAGAATATTCCAATGTCTTCGGAAAGAACATGTTCCAGAATGGCTACTAAATCATATAGAAAATCCCAATGCAATTACTAATCTGAGTAGAAATTCAGTATCATCCATTGCAAAGCACTTATTAATGTCAGCTCACAAAATCAATATTAATGACTGTTTCACAATTATTTCGACACATAACTCTAATTCGAGGTTATTGAAGGTGATTTGGATTAATCACATGCAGCCTAAACTGTGTGTACAAAAATTATTAGACTTCATTCTTCGCCTACCATGGACAAAAATGTGCAATCTGGATATGATTGATCATTAGTATGTACTTTTGTTTTGTATTTAACTAACTGTCATGAACTTTATTTTATTATTGTTAACCATGCTAGTTGTAAAGCGGTTGTAAAGAAACTACGAAATGATATCATCTCGAGAAATTTGTCTTCTTAATGCCTTATTCAATTTTATTAAAGGGACTAACTGTTTTAAAATTTTATTTGCTAGAATACAGAGCTACAACATGCATGTATTTTGTTAAATGATAGTATTTGGAGTTAATTTGTTATAACTGATATTTCCTATTGATATTTCTCTCGACAGATTGAATCTTCTGTTAATTGACAGTCCAACGCGCCAATAATCACAAATGAAGGCTATTCATTCACTTCATACACTTATTCCCGTCTATGAACTTGAATGGAACGTGAACAACAGTTTTTGGATTCTCATCAGCTGCGTACAGCCTAAAGAAATTATTATTAAGTTCATGTACAGGAAAGTTTTAACATACAAATTTTACATGATATCAGTTGGACGGAGGCTCTGAGTTTAATAAACAGTACTCAGAACTGTTTTATAGAATTAGGCGAATATTCTTCACAGAAAAATCCGAGGGATGATTTCAAATTTCGAAAAGCTGTTGAAAAACAATGGTTAACTTCAAAAATTCCTTAACGAGTACGGAAGATGTGAAGGCTCAGTTGCCAAACAAATTACAACGTGGAAAAAGCCTCTCTTCATTCAAATCAATTCTAGAGGTGATAATATTGTACGAATAGTCAACAGAAGATTGAATATGTTAGTAGGCAGTACCTATTCCGAAGCGAAGTTCGTCCCTGTTTTATAGGATGACATGCTCTCTGGACAACCAAAAGTCGACAGATACCTTTCTCGTATTGACTCTAACTATGTATACAAATTTACATGTATCTGCTGGGAGCAGTTACAATGGGAAAGCAGAAAAATGGAACATCTCTGATTTTCCGAACATGTACCATAATGCCTACTTCTCAAAGGAACAAACTCTTACAATACTCCTATTACCAGACATCTCCTCGATACAGGTCATGAGGTGGAAATCGCGAAATACTTTAAAATCATCAATAGACAAAATGAGCTCAATTCTCCTCAAGTTTGTCAAAGCAGTTAACATCAAACTTTTGAAACCTGATTCATATGTTCAGAAAGAAGCAGTTTTCAATCTTTCCTTGTCCTGGTAGCTGGATTTCTTTATTGTCTCTTCCGTATAACTACAGAATCCTTGGCTTTAATTAAGTTCACACACTTTGATACAGTGTAGCTTTGCTTGTCTTTTGTTTCTATGATTTGAGTTGATCTCGTTATATTGTCACTCAGTTCACTAGTTACTCATGAACTTACTCATCTCTTGTCTGTATCATATAAATCCTTTGCCATTGTAAGCAAACATTTATTTTTGTTTAAACGTGAACTCTCCGAGGATAAACTACATAATTGTGATTTTATGAGAACTGTTCATGAATTTTTGCGCCTTCTGAAAATTGGTATCGTGTAACTTTTGCAAGTATTTTTAAATAGTTTTATATTTAATCTCAATAATTTCCCTAGGCTGTATGCAGCTGATGAGAAGTCAAAGAAATAAATGATGATGCCATCTTATTCTAAACAAACTGTTGTTCATGCTTTCTATTCAGTCGAAAAATATTAACATTTATGACCCGTAGGGTACAGCATGTCGGATGTGAGAACAAATACTCCTCAAAGACATTGGCTAGAGGTTGCAATACGTCGTGAACTGGCAGAAGTTAGAATTCATGGGTCGGCCATTCGATCGAGTCACAGTGGTTTATTGGATTAACGGTCTAGCTCGCTAGTCTTTCAACCAGAAGGATGTGGGTTGGAACTTTCTGTACTGGGTATGTACTGATGAGAAGTCTCAAACTAGGCGGACGAAACAGATGACTGTCCAGTACTTTCAGGTGAGTTTCCAATGATTATCTAACCGATGTCAACTCATGACGAAATCCGGTAACCAGTTAATCAAATCTCTACAAACCAACACTTGAAAATTTTTATTTTATTCCTTTGAGTTCAGAGGAGTATATAAGGCTTAAAGGGAGAGCTCTGAAGCTTAAGTAGCAGTGGTTTTGCCTTTATGGGGTGAAGTTACTAGCCTCACGCCTAACCTTCCCTCTTTACTGGCCTTGTTGGCAGGTGATATGTATCCACATGATGTGTATTCTGTTTTTGACAGTCTGGTATATTTTGGTATGTGTATATGCATCGATATTTCATTATAACTGACAATATGCTTTTGTCTGTCCATTAACTAAATAAACAATATATGACCTTGTTGTCACATGACATTGCAACCAATCATGTTAAGACTGTCTATTTATTGGTTCATGTGTATTAGTCACTTTCATATATACTTTTGTACTGCATACTTGTTCCCACGTTTCGTACACTACGTACCATTTCACTCACACTCTTGTGTGACATTTATTTTCCTTGTCTGGAAAATACAAGTATCATTGTGAACGAGGTGGTCTTCTGATTTCCCTCTTTCCGCGTCAGGACGATTAACTACTCGACGAGTACATAACATAATTGGCGATGGGGAAAACTCTAATAACTCACTCAGCAGCAATACATAACATCAGGTTAGAGTGGTTTGGGAATGCGTTGGCTGCTGATCGAACCCTGGCCCACATGCGTGGTTGGCGAGGATTCTACCACTGAAACACTGACGCACAACATTTGTGGAACAGGCATAAAAGTGTGTTTATAGACGCAGGTAGATGTAAAGATGTATTTTTCAAATAAACATCTGTGATTGGGCAATCATTCATGAAAAGTATTTATACAGACCAACTTAGCAATAAATAGTATAAAAATACAAACACTGTTTCCACTTACTGTATATCCAATATCTTGAGTTGGTGGAACATAAACAATATCATTCTCATCAATTTGTCTTTGTGTAAACTGGGTAACACAGGGTGTATGTGCTTCACGTAGATTAACAGCCAGTCCAGCTTGTAGCTTCATATCACCTACATGTGTACTAGAGGTAACAGAAGACAGACTGACTAAACGACCAGCATCATGTGTTCCTATAAATGGATATTTCTTCTCCTTCTGTTGTTCCTCCTGCTGCTTATCACCACTAGTTAAATCTTCTAGCCTACGTAATCTTGGTGCTTGTAGTATTGTATAGACAATATGCTCTGGTCCAAAATTATCAAATATTGATCGATTGTATTGTTCATAGTCAAGTGATTGTATATCCAAGTCTATACCATAATTTAAGTGTAACGGAGTAACTGGTACATAGGATGCTGTTTCACGTACACGTAAGATGACATTGGGATCCATGCGTTCATTGATTAGAATTGGTAAAGGAGGCTGATGAAAAGAAAGCAGAGAAAGTTATCGATTTATGGATTCTAGGATCCAATAGAAATGATATGAAATATAAAACACAATTTATTTAATGGTGTAATTGTTTACAAAATCACTCCCGACCAATCTGATTACAATGTAGCAACAAGTTGGCAGAAAAAGCATCAAAGATGGGACTTCACATGGAGGAAACAGAGGGTTTGAAGATTCCTGACCAACAGCAACAGCAACAAACAACAATCAACCTAAATGGGAGAAATTTGAAAAAAGCAACCTCCTTTACCTACCTACCTTTCTGGGAAGCACCGTTTCAACTACAGACTCACGGAACTGATGAGGATATCAAAGCAAGAATCGGGAAAGCAAAACAAGCTTTTATTACTCTCAAGCCTGTGTGGAGATCAACAGCAATCCCCAGCATAAGGAATAAGATCCAGATTTTCAACTCCAATGTGAAGTCAGTCAGTGCTACTAACTATATGTGCGGACCAGAGACTTGGCTCCGTGCTGATTCGCGAAGGGCACTTCGAATAAACTACACACCTTCATCAACAGCTATCTTCGCTGAATACTACTCAAGAACAGAAGGCCGGAAACGATCAGCCACAGGGATAGCTGGGAAAGAAAAAACCTAGCAGTAACCAATTGTGCAACAAATATACAGGAAGAAAAGCAGGTGACTATATCAAGAAAGTCACTGAAAATATTGAGAAATGCAGGTGGATTGGCCATACTGTGAGACACTTTTGACTTCGTCAGTTGTGTTGATGAAATTAATGTGACTGGTAAGCATATGATTTCGTTAGATATTTGTTCATTGTTCACAAATGTACCACTAGTAGACACTATCTGCTATCTATGCGAGTATATTGAATCAAATAACATGAACATTGGCTTACCAACTGATTATCTTAAACAACTACTATTGAGATGCACACTGAATGTGCAATTTAGATTTAATGATGTCATCTACAACCAAAGAGATGGAGTCGCCATGGGGTCCCCTTTGGGACCGCTCTTAGCGGACGTTTTCATGGCTAGCTTAGAGAATGGCCCACTAAAGGAAACCATCGATAGTCTGTTTATGTATAAAAGATATGTTGATGATACCTTCATTGTATGTGATGAAAACACTTCAACTGCTGAACTTCTTAGAATATTTAATGGTTCTCACCCATCTTTGCTTTTCACGATCGAAGAAGAGTCGGATTCTTCGTTTCACTTTCTTGATGTTAAGCTAGATAGAAGAGAGAATGGAACGCTTCTAAGGTCGATTTACCAAAAGCCAACATTCACTGGGCAGTACACTAACTTCAACAGTTGGGTACTTCTAGGGAGAAAGAGAAATCTTATTCATTTCTTATGCTCCAGAATTCGTAAGATCTGCTCTCCAGAGACAATCGATAGGGAACTAGACAACCTTCGATCAAATCTCCTTAACAATGGTTATCCTACAAGGTTCATTGAACGTAACATCAAGAAAGAATCCACCCCGAGACAAGTCACAGTACCAAAGAAAAAGCTGTTTATGAGTTTTGTATTCAAAGGTGACACCATTTCAGAATTGATTAAAAACCGTTTATCTAAATGTATTAAACGTACTTTTCCTGCAGTTGACCTGCAAATAGTTTTTACCAGCCGAAATATGATCAGACAAAACGTCAAGGATAGATTACCGCTTTTGTCCACATCTATGTGCATTTACTCTTTTACGTGCTCTTGTGGAGCTGTTTATATTGGACGTTGTAAGCGTAATCTCCGAAAACGTGTAGCTGAACACTATCCGGTTTGGTTAATGAAAGGCGAACGTAGAACTGCAAAGTCGTCTATCTGTGATCACCTGTTAGAATCTGGTCATTTAGCCTCACGTGATTCATCCTTCAAAGTTATATACATGGCAAAATCCAATCGATCCAAAAGTTTACGCTTTCTGCACTTATGCATACTGTGAGAAAAACAAATCATCATCAAGTGATATAACACGCCGGGCTATCAATGGATTAAAACTCGATTAGGAAGCGGTGATTTGGTCGTCAGTGCGAGGGTGACATACAGAAGGAGGTCATGTGAAGAGGAGATGAAAGCATGTGGGCAGACGTGTAGCCAGGTGAAAGCGTTGGCAAAGACATCCGGCTGAAACCCTATGTTCCTCTTGAAACCAAAGGTGACAATAATTATAATAATAATTTGGATGTTTCAACTGACTAACTTTTCTTCTAGACTGTAAATCACTGTTATGACATTTACGTGTCATATACTGACGTGATCCTTATTATTTTTCTTTGTACCTATTTTATCTCTAATTTTAATGACTCTTTGTGGTTGTGCTAAACACTGGTAAAGTGTTACATTGGGATGCAATTTTGCTTGAGTAAGTCAAAACCATTTTGACCTTAGACTGTCCACAGGAATAGTTGGTGTGCGATTTTTGTAGAGGGAGTTTTTAATCCCACCTTGTTGGAAATATTCTACTTGATTCTACAGTACTTCTCACAGTTGAATTTTTGGTTAACTAATTTTGTTCTGCAGAACTTGTTTTGTACTCAGACATTCATCTAGTTGTCAAAAGAAACAGCGAACACATATACACTTCAATTGAATATAGAGAACACAGAGATGGATAAAAGATAACTAACCGACTACCTAACAGCGGGCACCGATCACTACTAAGGGTAGAAATTTGAACGAGGTCACTCTCTTTCACTTATCCAGGTGATAAGCATGAGGATGTCAAAGCCAGAGTTAGAAAAGCCAGAAATACATTCATTACTCAAAAATCACCATAGAAATCTTCTGCACTCCGTATAAAGAAAGAATTTCGAATTTTCAACACTACTGTCAAGTCAGTTCTTAAACACAGTTCAGATACTCGGCCTGTTTCTCACTAAAAGTATTTTGAACAAGCTATTGCAGACTTTATTAACAACTGTCTTCACCTGACAAGAAAGAAGTCCAGTAAATAACCAACCAAGAACCTATTGCTCCAAAAAAAATATTCCGAAGCAAATGGACAAATGCTGAGGAGACTATTGATTGACACCGCACACCAGACATAACCTCGTGTGGAACTTGAATAGGAACAGACAAGTCGGCCTATGAAATGGAGATCGTGTGAGAAGGGAATTTGGGATTGTAGTAGGGTCAGTTAAACAGGACTACAGAAAACAGAAACAGATGGATATGTGCTTCTGAAGCCATACTTTCTACTCGGAACCATATGGAATAATAAAAAAAGACAAAATAAGGTTATCTATCATAGAAAGCCTAAATAACAATATAGTCACTACATGAAGAAAAACTGCATCAAAAAAGAAACTCACTTGTAATTCAAATGTCATATAAACAGTTGGAAAATCACCTCGACCAATTTGTTTAATACCCATTAAATCTGTTGCTCGATCATAACGTCGATTTAAATAGCATATTTCACCTGCCTCTAAATCAGACAATAGGATAACACCAACTTGAGATTTATCGATCAATTCTTCTTGTTGTTGAATATCCACATTCTCATTATCTTCACTGTTGATATCATCAAAATACTTTCTATTCACCTGTCCATTATTATCACCACCACCACCACTAACACGTTTTGTATGAAGATGATGCAAAGTGGTAAAATTTTTCACTATAGGCAATCGAAGCAATACACCTTGACTAGGGGCTACTTTAACAACAAAAGCTAAATTTATCAAATCACTACGTGCAGCTTTTAATGCTTCAGGAGTTAGAAAATCTTCTGCTGTAAAGCATAACGATGTCAATGTGGGCAAACGAAATGTACCACCCGACTTTAAAGCACCATTGGTTATCTGAATAGGAAATAAATATGAAAAGGAAAGGGAAAATGTCCAAGCAAATATACAAATTCTATACTTTGACTGGAACATCACCTGGATTACAAGCTCGCTAGTTTTCTAGCCGGTCCCAAGCCCGGGTAAAGAGGGAGGGTTGGGACGTGGTGCTAGCAACTCCACCCGCGTAAAACAACCAAATCGCTACAGAAACTTCAACGAATAAATATATTAAAAATTCTAAAAACATAAACAATAGCCTTATTTTTTGCTGGAATCGAGGAAGTGAAATGACGCAGGCTGGTGAAAGCCTTCGGGAAGCCAGTCAGCCAAAGCTGGAAAAGCAGCTGGACCAGATGGAATACCCCTGAAGCACTGAAAGCGGACCCAGAGACTACAGCAGACATGCTGACTCCATTATTGCAAAAGGTCTGGAAGGAGGGAAAGGTGCCTACTGACTGGAGGAAAGGTTACCTCGTGAAACTACCAAAGAAGGGCGACTTACGTCTCACTCTGCAAGAACTGGCGAGGAATCATGCTCCTGTCGACGCCAAGTAAAATCCTGAGTCGCATCATCCTGGAGAGAATAAAGGACGCACTGGAGACAGAACTCCGACCAGAACAAGCTGGATTCAGGAAAGGCAAATCATGTACTGACCAAATTGCAACTCTACGCATCATCATCACAGAACAAAGCATGGAATGGCAATCAAACCTCTACCTCAACTTTATAGACTTTGAGAAGGCCTTCGACAGCGTTGATCGTGAAGTAATTTGGAAATTACTCGAGTACTATGGCGTACCTCAAATATTCATCAGCCTTATTCAACAGCTGTACGACAACGGCACATGTCAAGTCATCCACAACGGAAAAGTCAGCGAGGCGTTTGGAGTAAACACAGGAGTCAGACAAGGGTGCTTATTATCACCAATGATATTCCTAATTGTGGTGGACTGACTGGATTATGCGTCAGACAGTGATGGGAAACGAGAAGACAGGATATCCTGGACCGACCGACGTGAAGAACCTAGAAGACCTGGATTTCGCGCGTGGATGATTTATGTTTGATGTCACACAAAATCGAAGACTTACAAGCGAAAACCGACAAACTGGTCGAAGAAGCAGCCGGAGAAGACAGGACTCCAGGTGAACATAGACAAGACGGAGGTTATGAAAAAAACCAACCAACAACAACAGCAACATCCAGCGCCAATCACCATCAACGGGAGGGATTTGAAAGAGGTTACTTCATTCACTTATCTAGCATTGAGCATTGTCTCAACTACAGACAGTCGGAACGGACGAGGATGTCAAATCGAGCGAGAATCGGGAAGGCGAGAAACACATTCATCAACCTGAAACCAATCTGGAAATCTTCGTCACTCAGCATCAACAACAAAATTCGGTCGGATTTTCAATACAAACGTCAAGTCAGTCAGTTCTTCTATACGGATCAGAAACTTGGGGGTGGGTCACAAAGAATATTTCCAACAGCCTGTTGCAGACCTTTATTAACAACTGCCTTCGCTCTATACTGAAGATCAGATGGCCGGGCCGGAAAGAATCGCGAACAACAAACTCTGGCGATGAACAAACAAAACAAGGAGCAATCTCCGCCCAACAAATATATAAGAGAAAGTGGAGGTGGATTGGACACTCGCGGCTGAGGAGGCCGGTTGGCGACATCGCGGGCGCGACAGGCCATTGCCCTATTGGAACCAGGCCGAATGGGAAGCGGCGAGTGAGACGTCGGTGAAAGGGTGACATGGAAAAGTTTGTGTGAAGAGGAGTTGAAACAGTATGGAGTAACATGCATGGATGCAGATGGAAAGTACAGCAGAAGGAAGACAGAAGCAAGTGTAGACGTGCAATTGAGGCCGTATGTTCCACTAGGAATCCAAGGGAACAATAATAATAAATCAGTATTCTAATTAAAATCCTTAATTATTTCAAAAAATATATATACATACATCATGTATTTAGTTTACATAACATACGAATATAAAGGGGGAAAGTAGAATAACAACTGTTGAAATGATTAATATTCAATGGTTTCAGCCTTCATCTATCACGAATTAAAAATATGTTCATTCAGATCATTATACCATTAGGAGTTAGTTAGTTAATAAGTTAGTTAATTAAACTAGAAAGGTAGGCATAATACTTTGACTGTGTACACTGTTAAACATAATTATGTATAATCACTCTAATATGTAATGACAGTTTATTAAATAGATAGATGTATATATTCATGTCTAAAAATAGCTGCCGGGTATCACATTGCATACTGTTAGATGTCACAGGTAACATGACAGTATATAGAATGAAATAAAGTAAATTAAAACCTGCATGCATGCTGTACACAAATTAATAGCAAAAAAACATCAAAATTTACTAATTTTCGCCCAAAGCAAATTCAAGGGGAAGGAAAACACAAACAAGCATAACACAAGTGGTAAATAATTAATGCTGGATGAACTAAATATGTTTCAAGTTTTTGGCGCCTTAAGTTCATTCCATGCTGTTCACCTTGTTAAAGGAAATAAGCAATAATATGTTCATAGGTTGATATATATTTTGTTGAAATTCTATTCCGTCATGTATAGAGTAGGATATAAGGCATCAGGCTTCAGATCTGAAGTCTCATTAACAATGGGGTGGGGTTTCTAGCGGCATGTCCAATTTCTCCTCTTCACCTGGCTTTTTTTTCCTTTTTATTCCTTTACGTTCCCAGTGGAACATAGGACTTCAAGCTAGAGCTTTCAAGTCTTTGTAGCGGTGGTGATTATTTTTACAGGATGAGGTTGCTGCTAGAGTCACATGCCTAACCTTCCCTCTTTACCAGTCATACTACTGGCCTAGCAAGGTGAAGGAGTGCGACGGCCAAGGATAAAATCCTGAACCCCCTGCGTGGTTGGCGAGCACTCTACCGCTATGCCAACGACGCATAGGCTTACTACCGGCTAAGTGAGGTATAGTTGTTCGTCGGCCGAGTATCTAACTGCAGAGTATGCACGCGGTTGGAGAGTGTTCTGACAGAGAACTACCGAGGTTTAGAGGTTGATACAATATGACGATACTGAAAAATGAATGGTTATGCTATAGTAAAAATGAAGTGAATTTGAAAGACATGGATTTATATTAGCTTGAAGTCCACTAATGCGAAGATAATTTTTGAACAAAGAATGAAAGGATACATTTTTGCAGGGAAAATAAGCAGCTCTTTCTCATTTTACGACCCTTTCTGCCCATCTGCTAACTGTCCAAAAATGATATCCCTCGGGTTCCGACTGGAACATAGCGATACAGCAGCACGTCTCCATGTCAACCTCTTCTCTATTGTCCTTTCTAGTTGGCTACACAGTTGACTACAGGCTCTAATCTGCCTTTTATGCTACCCATACCAAACGCATCGTTTCCAATTCAGGTTTCACTCAAGCTACGGTCTGACATGGGATGTCATTCAATGGTCTCCTCAGTAGCTGTCCAAACCATCTCAATTTCCTTCCGTTTATTTCTTGGGCAATAGGCTGTTTATTGGTTTTGGTGTCAGATAGAGTTCTGTGCCGCCTAATCTTTCTGGCCGATCATATGGTCTTCAATTTTGGGCGAAAGTAACTGTTGATGAAAGTCTTCAGAAAAGTCTTGATAATCATCCAAGTCTCTGAGCTATATTAAAGAAGTGACTTGACAACAGTGTTGGAAATCCGAATCTTGTTCTTTTACTCTGATTGCAGCAGATTCCCATTTGGATTTTAGAGTAGTGAATGTCTGTCTTGCATTTCCCATTTTGACTTTGATATCGTAATCTGTGATACCCACAGTTGAAATGATTGGAAATGCTTAGATAGGCGAAAGAATTGTCCTCATTACTGTAAGTGTAAATAAGTATGACATTGAAAATGATTTCAACTTAGAAGAGTATTTCTGTCTGTTTTTGACAGAACTTTGCACTGATATGCTGCAGTAAACAGAAGTGTGAGACAAAGGAATAGAAATAACGAAGAACAATGTAGTTTCATTGGAAATCAAAAGTCACAAGGAGTGGATTCATCTGCGCCATCACTGAGAACCATTTTGAGCCATATCACCGATTGTCTCCAGCCGTCAATGTCCCGAAGACCCCAACCGGTCAGGAAGTCTACACCTTCCTGCGTGTCTGGCCGGCTTAAACTAACTGTTGTGGATTTCATTGACTGATGAAGCCATGTTTTCGTTTGACCACCACTAGCTTTCTGTTTCCCAACCTGATCCATCCTATATCAACTAACATTGCCCACTGTCGAGGAAGACGATGAATAGTCTTGCGTGCGTAACACATGTCCAAACCATCTCAGTCGATATAATTTCACAACCTTGTCCATTAATTTCCCCTCATTACCTATCACTCGACACCTGAACTCAATATTGTCCACCTTATTATATGACTTCACACGGGAGATAAAACGCAGGCACCTATGATCGAAGACAGCTAGCCTTTTCAGGTCTTCCACTCTCAATGGCCATGTGTCAGCCACAGTCACGGAGCAGACTGCTGACCAGCACACCCGCTCTTTGGTCGATAGCCAGATATGACGTCTGCACCAGAGACGGCGTAAATTGGCATATGCGAAACTAGCCCTCTGTATCCGTTCTCAGATTTCGACAGAGAGCAACCCGTTAGCGTTGGCTGATGCAACTTCCCAAATAAGTGAAGTGGTCAACACGCTCCACCAACCACTTAACTCCCTATTTCTAAACTAGGATTCAGTGTAGTCCAGACCTGTAACATCATCTTACATTTGGCTGGAGCGAATCGCATGTGAAACATTCGTAGATTGCAGCGCAAAGTGTTCAGAAAACTCGGTTCTATTTTGTCAGCGTCTTCATCTAGAATGACTATATCATCTGCATATTCTAAATAAACAAGATTATTCCCTGGTAGCAAGTCAATCCTTGTGTCGCTGCAGTGAGTTAGGATTAAGTCCATTAGTATATCTACGATGAAATTGAATTGAAATGGGGATAATCGGCATCCCTGACGGACACAACTAGTCGTCGTCACTTCAGATGACAACTCGCCATAAACCGTAAGGAGTATCTAATAATTCGTAGCATAGTAATGCGGCCGGAGGTATCAATACAGTACACTCATCAGCAAGACATACCAGAAGCCTTCAGGAAATGAAGACTCCAGTTTCAAATCTGTGTCATTCAGAATCAGAGCATCTTGTCACTAAAGTTTCCAGATCATCAATTAACTTGTTTAGAACATGGTTGTATGTGTGAATTTATCTATACGGTTACCGGTTCACATATTACTGAATGTATAGTAGCCTTACCTGTGTACATATCAGAAAAACTAAAGGCGAAACATATTACTCACATGATTATATAATCGAACAATCCGAATTGATAATTCCAACTGAACTATAGGCGAACTGTTGTCAACTGCTCGTTTATTTTTACGTTGTTTTCCATGCTTATTCATCAACAGTGAATGCTGACGTTGTCCACCATGACGATTCCTAGAGCGACGAGGATTATTTCGTCTTCCTTCAAAATATTCTTTATCATTAGTAATATTATTATTATTATTCAATAGGTGATCACGTTTAAATCGTCTAGCTGAATTCATTAAATTTGGTACTGTAATTGACAGGGGAATTCTTTCCACAGTTGGTTCATAATCCCCATTGTGCATATAAGCCAAGCTCATTGTTGAGATATGCGGTGGACCAAAATTAACCCCGTAAACTGGTTGTCCATCCAACATTAATTGTCCATGTGATTTGCGAACTGATTGAGGAGTGTCATCTTTGTCATCCAGTGAATCATTATTTGGCCATTGTTGTATTGTATAGACAATCATACTTTCATCTATGTAACCAACAACCTGTTTTTTTTGAAAATAAAATTAATGAGTCAATAAATAAATAAATCAGTAAGTAATCTAATGATTCACAAAAGAGGAACTTTGTGTAAACATTGTTTAAAAGGATTCAAACACAATGTAGCACTCCATTGCTGAAGAGAATGTAAGAGAAATACCTACTAACTATCATCAAAAAGAATAAATACCTAAACAATTTCATCAAAAAGTGTTTAAACTCAAGTTGTAACACCAACAAGGAACCATCCTAACAAAAAAACAACCATCTAATACCATCAGATCAATGTGAACCGTGATGGTGAGCTAGTTAGAATGGTGGTCACATTACAACCTGACTGATAGAATTCAGTCTACACCAATCAGAGGACTAGACGCATCACACTAGTTACTAGTGTTGAATACCCACTACAGTCCTACAGGAGGTCAATCGCGAGCCCGAATAGCTCAGTGGTAACGTCTCTGACTGCAGCACTGGGTGACGCGGGTTCGAATCTCAGAAGGGACATGAGCTCCTTCACAGTTGCAGATACGCCTTTCTGATGAGTGCCAACTAGCACGAAACCTAGGTCAAGCAAGGCTTTCTGCCGATGGCCTTCAACCATTTAATACCATCAGATCAATGTGAACCATGATGTTGAGCTAGTTAGAATGGTGGCCACATTTCAAACCTGACTGACTGATAGAATTCAGTCTACACCAATCAGAGGACTAGACGCATCACACTAGTTACTAGTGTCGAAAACTACAAGACAATTCATGTTACCACATTTGAAGAATAACTTTGAAATAATGCCCAGAATACTAAAACCATTTGAAAAAGGCATAGCGTAAAAACCAACACAATCCCTTTACTCACTACTGTGCAAAAAAGACAAGTCAAGGTGACAGGATTCCATCATAAGTTGACATCGGTTGGAGAACCGTTGGGAAACCTGCAGGGAGTATCATAGCCAAAGTCAATATCTTTCGAAAGTTGACCTTCATGAAGTAACCGGATACAGGGAATGCTCTTAAATATCATTCCAAATCAAGTCATGTCTGCCTTTTTGAACTTTAAGGGGATAGATACAGTATTTTACCTATTTCCTAGGTACTTTATCTGCAAATCTATACTATTAGGTGTGGTTATGACGTTTAAGACTAAGGTTTAGGGTTAGAGTTAGGAATGAGTTAGAGAATAGTGCAAGAAATATCAATGAATCATAAAGTACTACGATCTACAGTCACCTGGTGTACCACGTATCGTACGATTTCTTTATAGATCATTTGTGTATTGACTGGTAGATATTCTTACAACCCATAAGCTACAATTATACAGTGTAATATCAAGTTTGCAGTGTATTTGTTAGTGTATTTTTCCAACGATTATGCGACTTTTTTGCATCGGAATTCCGATTGGTTGTCCAAGGTCACAGTGATTTTGGCTATGATAGTTTAACTTCGCCGAAATTCCTGTAGCGACGCTGTCATTCATTTTTTTCGGGTGGAATCACCGGCCTGACACCCAACCTCTCCATTTTACTGGACTTATTATTCCTATATCCTTTAATTCCTTGAGGAACATAAGGCTTCAGCTGCGCACCTCCATTCCCTTCTGTTTTCTGACAACTTTTTCATCCCGCTCCAAGTTTGCCCACATGCTTTCATCTCCTCCTCACATGACCTCCTCCAAATCACCCTTGCACTGATGACCAACTCGCCGCTTCCCTTTCGGGTTCCACCCGAGCGATGGCTTGTCTAGTGATGTTACTTGATGGTTTCCTCAGAGTATGGCCAGCCAATCCATCTCCATTTCTTCCTACCTATTTGCTGTACAATCGGTTCCTGGTTAGATGGTTCACTGATTGCCAGAGATCCATGCGGTTGGTTGGTGACCTTTTCTGGCCGGCCATTTGATCTTGAGTAGTATTGAGCGAAGACAGCTGTTGATGAAGGTCTGTAGTTTGTTTGAGATGCTGTTTGTGACGCTCCAAGTTTCTGATTCGTATGGTGAGTAGCACTGACTTCACATTGGAGTTGAAAATTTGGATCTTATTTTTGATGTTGAGTGCTGTTGACCTCCACACAGATCTAAGGGTAATGAAAGCCTGTCTTGCATTTCCGATTCTGGCTTTGATATCCTCGTCAGTTCCATCCGCCTATAGTTGAAACGATGCTTCTCAGGTAGGTAGGAAAATGAGGTTGTTTCTTTCAGGTTCCTCCCATTTATCCTGGCTGATTGTTGTCTGTCGTTCTTGGTGTTGCTGTTGGTGTTGGCCAGGAATCTTCATCACCTCTCCATTTTACTGGACTTACTATTGGTAAAGCGAGGTTCAGGAGTGTGTTAGCCTGGAGTCGAATTCCAGACTACGTACGTGCTTCGCAAGCATTCAGCTACTAAACCACCATTACACATTCAGATGCTAAATCTATTTTCTTTTTTATCAAGTATTAGTTTTGTAGGGATTTTGTTTTTGATTGCACAGAAGATTTCATTATGAGCTGAGATCAGTTAGAGAACCATTGGAAAACCACCTGGGAGTACTGGGCAGCTGTTTCGTCTGACTGATTTAGGACTCTTCAGCAGTGTGCATTATTGGGTCTCTTAATTCATGTCTCCTTAATTAATGTCAGCATTACTATGAAATTTTGATTTTAACACTCCTAGTTACGGCCTTGAAGCCTACTTTCAGGGCAATACTTGCAGCCGAACCAATATCCTTTAAAATTGTTCTTTTCACAACAACACTGTCATAAAGGACACTACAAAAACCCGTTAAATTCACTGTGATACTAAAACTTCCATTTTTACAAATTTTTCCCGACCTTTTTCCACCAAAGTAATAACGATTCCAGCACACTTTTCTTTTTCTCTCTTTTTGACGAAGGGGTTGACGGAGTCTATTTCTCTTTTCGCTTACGCCTTCTCTTAAGAAAAATTTAAAACGTTTTCACAGTCTAGTGTCTCACGCATGTGTGAACACCGAAAAACTAACATACAACAAAAAAAAAAAGAAAAGAAATTGGAATGACACCATTAACAGAAAACAGTTTAGTTTTTAAAATTTTCAATAGAAAAGCGATGAACGACTACAATTGATTTAGCATAAGTGATCAAAAGATTTTCACCCTTTTTTCTGCTTATCATTTTCACAACGATAAGAATAAGAATAATGAAGATAATTTATTATCATGTCAAAGTGACTAGTCATGATATTAGAAAGGCGCCTTTTATTGTATTGTAATAAATATATTTGAAATATGTGGGGACTGATGAAGAACAGAGTGAATACTACTTTACCTAGTTAAATGTATGATTTATGATACCAACTGACTTCATAAAGTAGACAATGTGTACACAACATACATAGCGGGGTGAGGTGGGGTGTGGTGTGGTGGGGCAAGGTATTAATAGATCCACTGTTTTCCCTGGTCACACCACAGGGTTTTCTATCCCTCTCCAGCCCATTATAATTTATCTTTAATGCAAACTGGTAACCTGGTGTAATACCTTTTTTTCATTCTTCAAAAATTCCATAGCACAGTTGGCAGTGATAACACTAGCAGTTTTGCAGTCGTAGTAGTAGTAGTAGTAGTAGTAGTAGTAGTAGTAGTAGTAGTAGTAGTAGTAGTAGTAGTAGTGGTAGAATGAATAGGAGTCAGAAATTTTGAAATATAGGAAGAAAAAACCTTTTTCCCCATTATTGTTTGCAGCTCCCAGTGTGGTGATAGAAATACAGTAGCCACTCTCCTTCTCTCCCCCTACCTGCCACACACACACACACGCACAGATACGGAGACTAACACGGACAAAACAGATGCTCACACTCCTACCCCACCCCACACACACACACCTAGCCACAGGAACATGCAATGACACATTTTGCATGCATAACTTTTAGTCTGACATTGAAAAGAGCGTCAAAGAGGAGAATTATTCAAAGAATTTGGCGCCAGAATTAAAAAAAAGAGATAGTGAAGGCGAGGCAGGAGGAGTGTAGTACAGTACGGGGTAGACATCATTATGGCCTTTGTCAAATGTAAAGCATTTTAACACAAGATACTCTGGTTTGTGAATGCAATAACATGCATGTTAGGTAACAAGACATAGTTAGTTAAATTGATATTTTTTTCGGTGTTTTATTTGTTAACTGAAACACAGATTGGGTGTATATGCGGCTTTGTATTTTTATTTATCCCGTGTGAAATAGTAACAGTTAGTTGTTTATTATCATCATTGCTTATCAGATTATCTTCTCCCTGTGTGTAGGTGAGTGTGTGTGTGTGTGCGCGCGCGTAAGTTTACATAATGCATATTACATAATCTCTACAGGTTAACCATAGATACCGTAAGCTTTAACTAAGATTAATAATTGTGCATACTGGTCTTCTTTTTACTAGCTATAAGTCATTTATTTAAAGAATAATTTTATGAAAAAGATGAAATCCCATGGATTAATCATGAAACAGACTGAATTTTCCTCTGTGATGTTAGCGTATTCTCCCAACGCCAATACCCCCAACCTCCCCACTCCCAGTAGGATTAGATGAACTGAGTTTTTCATTCGGTACTAGTGTGTACTTGGATCAGCAGTTTCACCAACTGGACTGAATCAAATGTTGATAACGTGTGTGAATGATGATTGCAGTTTTTGAGACAACAAAAAACACGAACGCAAATCCACCTAAATCTAAAATTTCGTTTTATTTAATGGTTAGTTAAGTCTTAAGTCGTTTATTTTTTTTAAACGGTTAGTAATCCTTGAATTTGTCTGTTTTAAACAGCGTAAACTATAGTCGATCAGACACTTCTTATAGCTTAACAAATTTTTTTTTAGTGTTGGTTTGTAAAGACTTGATTGACTGGTTACAGGATTTCATCATGAGCTGACAATGGTTAGAGAACCACAGGGAAACCTGGAGTACTGGACAGATTTATTGTTATTATATCCTTTAATTCCTTGAGGAACATAGAGCTTCAGCTGCTCACCTTCATTGCCTTCTGTTTTCTGCCAACTTTTTCACCCCGCTCCAAGTCTGCCCACATGCTTTCATCTCCTCCTCACATGACCTCCTCCAAATCACCCTTGCACTGATGACCAACTCGCCGCTTCCCTTTCGGGTTCCACTCGAGCGATGGCTTGTCTAGTGAGCGATGTCAATTTCTGGTTTCCTCAGAGTATGGCCAGCCAATCCATCTCCATGTCTTCCCGCCTATTTGTTTCCCTTGTACGAGATAGTGGTTTGAGCCAACGTCAGCTCCTCTTCTCACTTTTGTGTCCAGTAGGCTGCGCCTCCACTTCCTTGAAATTGAGATGAAGTCAGTTTAGTTTTCGATTTGCTCATCTGGTGACACCCATGTAGCCTTGTGGATATCTTTGTGTTTGCCACCAATCACTAGTTCGTTGAGGGTGCAAAAGTCGGCGAAGAGTTTTCCATTTTCATTCATTTGTCCGAGAGCTTCTCTACCCATGAAACTGGACAGATGTTTCGTCCTAGTTTGGGAATCTTCATCGGTAGGCACCCAACGGGATTCAAACCCAGGACCTTCTAGTTACAAGGCAAGCTGGCTCTTATACCATTAGGCCACTGAGACCCGGTTCAATTTCCAGCCCATGAATTCTAACTTCTGACAATTCAAGACATAGTGCGACCCCTAACCAGTGTCTTCGGCGAGTATTTGTCCTCAGACCTGACCTGCTGCACCCTACTGGTCATGGCTTCGAACCCCGTGCATACTGATGAAGAGTCCTAAACTAGGCGGACGGGACAGCTGTCCAGTACTTCCAGGTTTTCCAATGGTTCTCTAACCAATGTCAGCTCATGATAAAATTCTTCTTTATCAGAGTGAAAGGAATTGAACATTGAAGATAACCGGTAGATACGAATTACAGACACAGTGTGATGATAATATAGGAAGAAAAAAAACGAAATTAGGGACATGGAATGATCGTTAATGTACACTCATAATGTGAGGCAGTTGCAAGATAACTGGCCGGATGTTTTGGACGTAAGTCTCTCCCTTAATAATACTCATCACTAAGGCGTATTTGCAACGACGAAGGAATTAATGTCCATTGAGAGATTCAAAACAGACATTACATGGTGCTGAAATTAGAGACTCTGTCAAGTAGCTACAAATAGTAATGCCTAAAACTTTGATCATATATCTTAATAAAACCATTTTATCTTTCATCACACTCAAACATTTGAACTTAACACTGATGTCAGCCATTTTATGAAGAGACCAGTCAGTTCACATGAAATCATCTTTTTATGTGAGACCTTTTTATGAATAGTGACTGATGCTAACGTCTGGTCTTATACAGATTTCATGCAATGAGGACTGAGTTTAAAAACATCGGATTGATTAAAACATTTGGGTAATGTTATTATTATTATTCCCTTGGATTCTGAGATGAAAATAGGGCTTCAACAATGCATTTCCACCTGGTTGTATTTTCTGCTGTCCTCTTTAGCTTGGCCTGTAACTAGGAATACCATTGGTTATAATAGGCATCCAGCTTGGCTTACTCATATATTCACTTCGAAAGCCTCACTGAGTTTCTTCTTGTGGATCGCCTGACACAGTGCATTGTCATAGAGCCAGCTACTGAATGAGGTTGATGAAGACTTTGGCACTGCACGCTGTATTGCCCAAGTAGTTCTCGAGTCACTTCTCGGTCAACGCTGTCTGTCGAATAATTTGAGTTCAGTGTAGTTCGACTACAATTCCATGCTTTGTTCTGTGATGGCGATGTGTGGAGTTGCAATTCGATCAGCACATGATTTGTCTTTCTTGAATTTAGAGGGTTCATGGGGTGGGCGAAGTTCTGCATCCAGTACATCTTTTATTCTCTCCAGGATGATGAGACTTAGTATTTTACTTGCTGTGGGCAAGAGCATTATTTGATGCCAGTTCTTGCGGAGAGAGGCGTAAGTCGCCCTTCTCTAATAGCTTGATAAGATATCCGGCTTTTCTTCTAGTCGATAGGTACCCTTCCTTCCTTCCAAATCTTTTGTAATAATGGCATGAGCATATCTGCTGCAGTCTCTGGGTCCGTTTTCAATACTTCGGGGGAAATTCCACCTGGCCCAGCTGCTTTCCTGAACTTCAGTAGCTTGATCGCATTCAGGATTTATGCTTTCGTTGGGGCATTGGTATCATCTGGCTGGCAGTTCTGTGCGTGCTGTTGGTGTTGGAGTATTTCTGGGCGAGTTGCAGGTGGTGGTCGATTCAAGAGTCTTTTAAAATGATCAGCGCATTGTTTGGTTTGTTTCTTCTCCTTCCTCACTTCTCTCTTTATTTGGTGCAGTGCACATTGTGTGAGCTCAGCTTCTCCTTCTGTTGCCCATCCTTGCATTGAGTAGTCATCCTCTGTTCCACCATTTCGCTCTCCTGTCTTCTATTAGCTTCCAGTTAGGTGTCCATTGAGAGCCATTCCTTGTGTTTATTCTTGTCTCTTCTTTATTCCTAGGAGAGTTGCACACACTTCCTGAACATCACCCTCAAAGAGTTAGTCCCAATGTTCTTCTTCACAGGTTTCTTCATTGCTGCTACACAGTATCCCAACCTTGTTCTTATATGATCTGTGGTGAAGGTATTCCTGGTAGTTTTTTCCTTCAGTTCCCGAGTAATACAACTGAATCGCAGCCTGTCTTCAGTTGTTCTAAAAGCAGTCAGCTCCAACTTGAAGGTTCCTTGCACCAGATGATGGTCTGAGCCCACATCTGCTCCCCTCTTGACTTTGTGTTTAGAAAGCCGCGTCCCCACTTGTTTGAGCAGCATTATGATGAAATCCATCTGGGTAGTAATCTCACCTAATACAACTCTCAAGTTTTCGGATTCGGGGATTTGATTGATTCCAGTGAATACTTTGTCACCATTAAACATTTTAGAGTACTGAACAGCGGTTTTGTCTTCTCTTAGCTTGACAATCATCAGTAGGTTACACCAACAATTTCACCAAGGAAGACACCCAAGACTTTCAGGTTACGAGGAGTGCCCATTAACCATTCGACCGCCAAGATGGAATCCTGTGCGTTGTTGGCACAGTGGTTAACACCCTCGCCTGCCATGCACATGGTCCGAGGTTCGATCTCCTACCGACGAACACCTGATATCTATGGTCGGCCTGCAAAATCTGAGCTACCGATATCACATGCTGAAAATTCTATACCTGTACCAAAAATACGGTGTGAAATCAAGCTGTAATAAAAAAAAATACACTTTGAACTAGTACTTTTTCCAGTTCGCAATATGGTACAAACGTCTATTGGATTCCAGACTCTTGATTGAACAATAATATGTTTGCCTTATGACTACCAGAATAAAGCAGCGAACCGATGCCTCTTGGTTTTCTAATAGTTCTTTAACCAATGTGATTTCTACCTTGAAATAAAAACCAACGCTTTAGACCTTTCCAGCTGAATAAAAGCCAGTCGACTAGAGCACTATAATTAAATCGTTTTTCAAAACGCAATCAAGAAAAAAGCCGATAAGAATATTAGTAGAAGAAATAAATAAATAATCACCTGAATATTATGCTTTTGTATTACAGATATTGCTCCAGTATAACTAAATAATGGTAAACTAAACACTTGAAATGATGGCGGTGCATTCGACGTCATTAGATTCACATCGACTACAGGTTGTAAAAATGTAGCAATACGTAAATTCACTGGTTGACTTATTTGAAAGTATGGATCGACGGCAGTCATTGTAATGACAAATACCTTGATTTTCAAAAATAAAATAGAGAAGAAAACGATTGAAGATGTTAAGCGGTGTAATTTGTAATAATGAATACTGAAAAATAGGACAGTTCCTAATAAATTGCTGACTGAATCAAAATAAAGTGTTTAATAACACACCAAACATCTGAGCAGCTTCAATCTAGAATGGTGTCCGTGAATGACACTCAGGTAATCATTTTATTTTTTTTAATGCTGAATCTCTGTTATCCAGAATAGATTCGCTACATTTCAGGCTAAGAGCCGATGATAGTACCTAGCTGTCCGGACTGAAACGGATGAGGTGGGGACTCGAACTTCTTGATCGATTAACTGCGAAGTGAATGCTTTTACAAATGAGTGATATCTCAGAGTCGAAAATTGCCCGAGTATTCTTTAATAAGTGATCGATGCACTTCGTTTACTGTTACATCCATTCAATGGCTGCACAAATTGTTGTAGAGTAAATTCTTTCGTACATCGGTGGCATAGCGGTAGAATCCTCGCTAACCATGCCTCATGTGGTCCGGGGTTCGATTCCCGGCCACGGATGCACTCGTTTACCTTGCCAGTCCAGTAACAAGACTGGTAAACAAGGAAGGTTGGGCATGAGGCTGGCAAACCTATTCCGTAAAAATAAACATCGCTGCTACTGAAACTTCAAGCCTCCAGCTTGAAGGCGCCCTATATTCCACTGGGAATGTAAAGGAATAAACGAATTTCTTTCTACAGAAACCTTGTGAAATCCTGTCATAAATCTTTGGGAACCCTTAATTTTTTGACTACGACGGTACACACATTTAGCTGATCAATGTTAAAAAGTGTACAAGTAATAAATCTAGACACTTCTATTGGCTGCTTTATTTTTCCTAACAGTATACAGAATTTATTATGATGATATTAACATCATTGAATTAAAATGTCTGTGAGAGTTGTCAAGCTTAAGAAAAGCAAATTTATAGCCACAAAAGTGAATCAAATTAGGTGTTAGTTTATGCTGTGAGAAGATGAATTCGCCACCGAAAAGAGACTCTTCGCTGTTCCTTCGCGTGTTTTTTTTATTAGTCCCCGGATGGGGATTATCCATGAAATTTTAATTCATAGAAGATGCTCATTAAAAAATTTAAAGGACTAATTAATGAACAAAGATTATTGTTTTCGATGAATTGATCATCAGATTCTACATTTATATGACATTAACAATTAAAATAATATTGCTACTAACAACATTATTTTTCAAATGAACTGTAGTCAAGATTTGACAGAATAGTTTTATAATATTTGGGCGCCGAGTGAGAAGTAGACTTTTGTAAAAAATTATATTTGTAAAATCTCAGCGATATTGAAATGAGTAATTCCAACGTTTCCTGTGTTCGTCAATCTCGTCCGAACTTCTTCAGGGAAATTAATCGAAATTAACATAACAGAGGTTTATATATATAAGGAACATCTCTTGTTTTTAAAAACTTTGTCCAATCATGAGTCATAAAACAAATATTAACAAGTATAATAAACAAAATTATACGAGTTGTGATCAAAATTTGACCTCAGACTTACAAATATTGATCTACCTTTGTTAAACACTTTAAACACAGTGTGTATGTGCGTGTGTTTGTGTGTCCGGGGAAACAGTTGTAAAACAATGTCTTAACGTCTCCACAAGTAGATATAGACAGTCGGGAAACTTTGACCAAGTATTATTAGTTAGTGATACATATCCATTCTTATTTATCAATGAGGATTTCCTATGCGTCATCTAACATCTCACCTTTATATCTGTTCAAACTGTTAATATATAGAATTTTATGATTAGAAGTATATTTCCAAAATTATGGTGTTTAGGATTAGAATTTAGTTGAAGCACCCTGTCGAACTTATTACTTTGTCTTCTTTCTGAAAATTGAACTGATTTATTGGACCTATTGGAGTTGTCAGGTGACTGGACAGCTACGTATTTAGGATACGCATTCTGTTGCAGACAGTGGAGAGTGGAAACACAATGATTGTGCCAATACTTGTTTTATGACTCATGATTGGACAAAGTTTTTAAAAACAAGAGGTATTCCTTTTATATGTAAACCTCTGTTATGTTACTTTCGATTGATTTCCCTGAAGAAGTTCGGACCAGGTTGGCGAACGAAACGTTGGAATTACTCATTTCAATATCGCTGAGATTTTGCAAATATAATTTTTTACAAACATTATTTTTATTGAATTGAATTTTTGATTTTCCCGTCGATTGTTTGGACCGAAGTGCTCGGTCTCAGGTTGACATGTCGGCTTCTTGTGCAGATGCTTCGACGATGTCTGGCCATTTAATTAGTATACAATTGGATTCCACTGCTAGCCACCATCCACCAATTGTATACTAATTAAACATTATTTTTAGTTCAAATTAAACTGTATCAGTAGTATCAAGAGATTATATTTCAAAATTATCAGTGAGACATAATATGCATTAATGTAACAGTAAGATGAATATCCGATAAATTAAAGCAATCAATACAGAATTTATGAGTTAATATGTTGGAAAGCAGGTCAGAGTAGTAACAGTGGCTAGACCTGCTTCTTCTCCACTCAGGACGTCGATTAATTTAAGCTAATTGCAATGGCCTCTATTGCTTTGAGTGTTAGGTATCTACAGCTCTTTGCTAATTTATTCGATACCACATAGATGATAAAAAGAAAAAAGTCTCTTCGTGGCCTGTTTGGACGAACTGTTGATAGTTTTAACAACAACCTCATTTAACCGAACTTTTGTGTGTCACCCAGCAGATAACACTTAGCTCCTTGAGCAATAGGCAATATAAGTGGCTCCAGTGGAACAGCTGAATTGACAGACACAATTAGAGGTGTCTAGACTCGGTAATTTTTCTTTCAACTTCGGAATCAAAGCCGGCTGCATTGAATATATATAAGCCTTTTATAAGTCTTTCAACAGAAATATTAGTCAATAAACATTATTTGCAAAATTCATATAAAACAATTCACTGTACTAACTTTAACTAAAGATTCCGCGTAATTTAATAGCTGTAAGGCTATTAATCCTTGACGTAGATCAGTTAATCGAAAGCTTGTCACTGGTCTAGTTGGATCGCGTAGATTGACTATCTGAGCTTGTAGAGGACCTTGCATTTTTGTCATATTTATATCTAAATAATCCCATCCAGGGATTGAATCACGTGGAATACTTATACTGTCTTTTGGTAGAACTGACAGACTTCCACCGATGTGTGTGACATTCACCTAGAACAAAAGAAGATATAAAGTATAGACGTAAACAGAAGTACAGCAAAACTTTTAACTTGAACATTCAGAAAACAATCAGGTGCGTTCTGTGTTAGATTTCATAACATCAGTATGTATGGTTAGACAAAGCGCAATCAAAGTTTAATTCCAATATGGAGCAAAAATTTATTTCATAAAGTCTCACAGTATAATACACTAGTAATATTTACTGATGACATTTCGAGCACAGTTTATTGCTTATAACCGAAAGAAGTTATTCACACAACTTTCCGACTTCGTTTACATATATACATATATATTGAGGAGACATCTCAAGTCTTACAGACTCAAACAGGAACAATCTTTGTAGGTGAAATGACCCTACTTACCTAATTAGACAAAATAATATAAGTTAGAGAACCATTCGAAAACCACCTGCGAATACTGGACAGCCGCCTGTTTCGTCCCAGTTTGGGACTCTCTAGAAGTTTGCACCCACCACCTGGGTTCAAACCCAACACCTTCTGATTACATGGCTAGCGAGCTCGTAGACCATTAAGTCACTGGGACTCGATCTATTGGCCAGCCGATGAATTCTAAATTCTGACAATTCATGAGATAGCGCGACCACTTCAAAATGTCTTCTTCGATGATTCACTGCCTCATCTTCAACCTACTGCACCCAGGTCACTGCCTGAATAGGACCAGTCGCTAGTGAGCATTAGATTAATTTTCAAGTATTGGTTTTTGTAGAGATTTGATTGGTCTGTTTGATTGGTTGGAGGATTTCATCATGAGCTGACAGTGAATCGGGTTCTAGCGGCTTAATGGTCTACGAGCTCGCCAGCCATGTAATCAGAAGGTGTTGGGTTCGAACCCTGGTTGTGGGCGCGTACTGATGAAGAGTCTTAAACTAGGCTAACGAAACAGATGGCCAATACTTCAATAACTGACATTCGTATCTAGGCTAAAATGATTCAAGTATATTTCTGGTGAGTTCAACATAAAACTACTGAAAATTACCGGCGAGTAATGATGTGACTTACTAATATGGTGGAATACGAAAAAAAATGAGGAAAGTGCTCAATAAATAATGAAATGTGAACTTTTGTCTTGAGTGAAATGAAAGTAGAAGTGTATGTTCACATTTGTGATCAATTCTTAGTACTAATCACTAATCACTGTCTTCAACTGTCAGACTTTCTCGTATCACAAATTGCAAGTAAGAGACCAGTCACTTCTTCAGACAGTTTAAGGAAACGAACAAGAAATCTCGATAAAGAAAGAAAGATCAAATTTGCAATATAAAATGATATCATCATTTTATTAAACAAGTTCTCATCAGCTGCACAGATTACCTGATATTACCATGGTTATAAAAATGAATATAGCCTACATCAATGTTTGAATGACAGCAGAGGAAATATTATGAAGGTTTAACGAATCCAAAATGTAATCACTGCAATTTTTAACAGTTCCAAAAAATTTGGGCATTAGGTATAAGATATATTCATTATAATAAAGGTGTTTTTATATTTCCCAATGAATGAAAAACAAAACGATATTGTTTTTACTGACGTTTCGCTATTATATATATATATATATATATATATATATATATATATATATATATATATATATATAGAATTGTACAGCTACGAAAATGAATTCGCTGAAAGGAGGCTCTTTGCTGAAATATGAATAGCTTACTGTGTTCATGATTTATTTCAGCCAAAGTCATTTCGCTGTCCTCTGCGCATTTTTTAGAACCAGAAATCATTACAAAATAATATATGCTCGTACAACCAAGTATAGGAACTCAACGATGCCATATTTCGCCTGTGTTCTACGTGACAGAGACAATGTTAAACGCGAAACCTATGACTTGCTTTGCTGTTAATAACATAATTTTGGCTCTTTTATTTCTCTCTTATTTGTATTCTATAGTGAACACCTTCTTAAACATACTTAGCTGCCTGAATTGTTAACATTGGCTTACATTTTTATTCTTTATTCTATTCCTTCTTTGTACATCTACTGGGTCCGACTATATTATCACTATGATTATTAAAAATTGTCCCGTCATTAACCACCATGTAACATTAGTTTTGTGATTGTTTTTAGTCGGCAATGTTAACTGACAATCTCGGTTGTGAACGCCATTATCACCATTTTAAAAATTTTGTATTATGCAGGATTACTCACACTACCACTACAAACACCGCATTAGAGCTGACAATAAAAAAACCTGAAATGTTTATTTTATGAATATTTAGTGATGTTCAATCAAATTAACTGATCATCTTGGCGATAAACATTCTTAAATATCATTTCATAACTTCTTGTATGGGTACAGCTTTACTGTTCAACACATATAAACATATCATAGCTTCCACAACCCGACACTAAGATATTATTTATTATGTTGTTTATTTCCCTTTAAACTTCTTGGTATTTCCTCTCATTTTTTGTTATTTTTTTGTTTTTGTTTTTTTGTATTTATCTTTTTAAAGTACTTCTTTTAAATGTTTGATAAAATTAGATGTAATATTGTAGATATGTGCTGGAAATTCCAAACTGTACCACTGGCAGTGTTTCTGGAATATAGCAAATTATTATTATTCACAACGACATAAATTCCATATGCTGTCATACTCCGAATTTCGAATAGCAGCTCAATACCCTCCCCTCACTGAAAATGCATTAACATTAAGCTGATGAGCTCCAGATAGGAGAGAACACCAGATCTGACACCCACTTTCAGCTACCATCAATCAGTAATATAATAATAGAACTTGTGCACTAAGGTGGTAGAGTATAATTCATTTATGCGTAAAATTTATTTTTTATAAAGTCTCACAGTGTGTGCTATACAGTAATATTTACTGATGCGACCACGTTTCAAGCACAATTTATCACTACCACTCATAATCATATCAAGGCACTACTCACACACAACTTTCTAACTCCATTTATATAATTCCCTTATTTTTCATTGTTTGACTTGATTGGTAGTAGTATTTACCATATTTCCGGTATGAGTGATGAGTCAATCCCATTGCATATGAGTTTGTATATGTGACACATATAAACTCACTAGTAAAGGAAAAATAATTCACATTTGAATGGGGAAATGAACAAGGCGAACCAGCTGTGATGTTATATTGTAAAATAAGACGAATACAAGAAGGTGAACTGCACACTGGCGTTTATAAAAAGCCTACGCATTCTGCTAATAAATCTTTAGACTTTCATTCATTTCATCCGTTATCTATCTATGAAGTCAGGCCTAGTTAAGTGTCTAACAAATCGAGCAGTAGCACTAAGTAGTACAAGAAAAGAACTAAATGATGAAATAAGACAGATAGAAGAAGCATTTGTGTCAAATAACTAACTATCCTACAAAATTTATTAGAAAGATCATAAAAGGCCAAAAGCAAAATGAAAATAATTGTGAAACTAATAATGATAACATAAATAAGAGAGCATATAAGGCATCTACTGTTATACAACATAAGGAGGGGACATCTGAGACCCTATGTATAGGATTCTTAATAAAGCAAGAATTAGATTGGCATTTAGACCTACAAACTCACTCAGGTAGGACAAACTCTGTAGGTTAGAGGACCCAGTTGACCTAATTAGACAAAGTAATATAAGTTACAAAATAAACTGCAATGACTGTGAGTAAGGTAAGCAACATAGATCAGAACATAAAAATTTAGCTAACGTCAGAATGATTGATTCCATGAAGATAAGTAATTGAGAAAAAAATTCAACAATAGCACTGCATGCAATAACACACAACCACACAATGAGGTAGGAGAGAATATAAATTCTAAGATCTAATATAGGTAGGTGGAGAGAGAGGTTGATTACTGATTCCTGCCTGGTTCATCGAGTCTCCACCCAACACAACACATGCCATAGGAATGGCTCATCACTCATACCGGAAATATGGAAAATGCTACTACCAATCAAGTCATGCAATGAAAAATAATGGAGTTATATAAACGGAGTTACAAAAGTTGTGTGAGTAGTGCCTTGATATGATTATGGGCTTCACTGATAAATTGTGCTGGAAATGTGGTCGCACCAGTAAATATTACTGTATAGCACAGACTGAGAGACTTTATCTAAACAAAATTTTACCCATAACGGAATTACCATCAACTAGATTACCCTTTTCTTATTTAGGAAATAATCGATAATGTATTAAATGTTCACTGTAAAGTTTCTAAGTAATCCAGGATTGAAAATTACGCCTCCTGGTAAGAGTCTTATCAAATTTACTCTGTTATTCTATCAAAGTGTCCATCTTCATTTTTATGCTTCATATTTACAACTTATAGTGAACACCTTGTGAGACCAAGACAAAGGTGGTAGTAATAATAATAATAATAATAACGATAATAAGCCCATTGAAGCAGACAATGTGTGTGTGTATATGTGCGTGTCTAGTAAGTGTTTTTGCCATCACCTGCTGAGAATTTACACGAAATAAAAGAGGAATACAAAGGCATTGTTGCACTGTCTTCTTCTTCTTCGGAAAAAAAAACACTATCAACATCACTGTCGTTAACATACTGTGGGTAAAAGATTGATAAGGTGAACTGATGATTATGTTGACTGGTACAAAGAGAGAAAGAATACATACATATAGATGTATAGTTGTGTAAATTTTGAATATACAACACCACTGACAAATAATAATTATTCTAACAAAAAATAAATATCTTACCGCCTGCTAAGCAAATGTACTTTCAATAATATTTATTACGCAATAGACAGAAAGGGCAGTAGAAAAATATGTATATAATTCATCCTCCTGCCTTATTCATTAACTGATGGCTAAACTATTTGGTATTGTTACTGAATGGATAACTAAAGGTGCGAAATGAAATAATATGAGTCTCAACAGGATTCGAACTGCTGCCCTGTGAATTACTTATCCTACGTACAACTAAATGACGAGTGGCAAGACTCAACTATTAACTACGTGACGATATGTACCACAGTTGTTATACGTAGTGCTCATAAGTCATTAGGATAAAATGAAGAGTTTAACTCAGTGTCCAAAAACTAATAATCTTAGTAAAATGTATCATTGTTATTATTCCCTCGGATTCGGAGTGAAACATCTCTCCATTTTGTCTTTCGCTATGCAGTCGATTCACTCTGGGTTCATGAATGATCACAATCTATCATCACTTCACATGATCTCCCACCCATTTAACCTTATGACCCAAGGCTAATTCATCTTCCTCCACTCGGGTTCCACTCGAACGATGTCCTGGCAAATGTGTTCTATTCGTCTTCATCGCATTCGATACATTCGTTGAGCAGTGTGTTCTTGACTGGTTTGTCCCGGATTTCCTTTCTGGTAATCCTTTCTGGCCAGCTGATCTTCAGTTTGGTGTTAGCGAAGATGGCTGTTGTTTAGTGTCTGAAGCCTGTTCAGAATGCTTTAGTGATGATGGACACTCTAAATTCCTGAGGCATATTTAAGAACTGACTTTGGTGATGAAAATCCAAATTTTACCCTTTGATTGATTTCAGCCTTTTAGACTCTGGTTTTGACATCTTTGTCCGTTTCGCCTGCAGTTGAAACAAGGATGACTAGATAAGCGCAAGAAAGCGACATGTTTCAAATTTATTCTGTTGATAATAATTGATGCTTGTGGTTGTGACTGGCTAGTTATATTCATCACTGATGTCTTCTTTATGTTCACTTGAAGTCTTGTCCTTCTTCTGAGAACTTGTTGCTTTTTGCCTATAATTCTTAGAATTTATTTGACACCAAGCGTGAATATTTCACAAAGTCCAAACCTTCTACAGTCTTCTTATCAGTCCAGCGTATTCTTGTCTTCTCGTTCCCCACAGTCGCCGCATAATCCAGTCCATCGTAATTAGGAATACTACCATGGGTAATGGTAGGCAGCTTTGTCTAACTCCTGTCTTCATTTCAATTGCATATCTGCGCTTTCTGCTGTGAATCACTTGGTAGAATGTACGTTACTATGGCAATGTCTGACTGTGAAGGGAGTGCCAAGAAAGTACATTGCACTAATCAAGGCACTCTATTCAAACTCACGTAGTCGTGTAAGGGCTTATGGGGAATTGTCATCTGAATTAGTAACAACCAGTGGTGTCCGACAGGGATGTCCACTTTCCCCATTTCTGTTTAACTTCATCATAGATATGCTAATGGAAGTATCCTTAACTGAACGTAGTGACTTAGGAATCGACTTGTTACCAGGGAATAATCTAATGGACTTAGAATATGCAGATGACATAGTCCTGTTAGGGGAGGATGCTGACAAAATGCAGAGTCTTCTGAACACCTTGAGCAGCAATCTTCGTATGTTTGGCATGCGATTCGCCCCTGCAAAATGTAAGATGCTGCTACAGGACTGGACGACGTCAACCCCTAACTTAGTGATAGGGAGTGAAGTGATAGAACATGTTGACCACTTCACCTACTTGGGAAGTTGTATCAGCACCAACGGACTGATTGGCGATGAAATCTCAGCACGGATCCGAAAAGCTCGAGCTGCTTTCGCTGACTTACACCATCTCTGGCGTAGGCGTGACATCCGGTTATCAACCAAGGGACGTGTGTACTGCTCATCAGTTCGCTCCGTCCTTCTCTATGGCTCTGAAACATGGCCAATACGCGTTGAAGACATGAAAAGGTTGACTGCTTTCGATCATAGATGTCTGCGATCTCTGTCTCACGTTAGGTGGTTTCACAAGATAAGTAATGTTGACGTTAGGCGTAGAGTGTTGGGCAAAGAGGGAAAATCAATCGACGAGGTTATAAAGTTACATAGACTAAGATGGCTAGGTCACGTGGTGCGCATGCCTAACCACCGCCTCCCCCGACGGGCATTGTTAGCTGATATAGGTTCAGGTTGGAAAAGAGCCAGTGGTGGCCAAACAAAAACATGGCATCAATCCATGAAATCCTTGACAGTTAAACTGAGTCAGGTAGGGAGATGCAGACTCCCGGGTTGGGGCCCTCGCGACTCTAGGAATCAATGGCTGGAGACAATAGGTGACATGGCTCAAAATCGTTGTCAATGGCGCAGATGTATTCAATCTCTGTAATCTTTCATATTCCTTTCTACCATTACCCATTCTGTTTCACTCTTATATTTGTCAAACTCTATTAATTCTCTTCACTCATCTTCTTGTCTACCTCTGTGTGCTATTTGGAACGTGGCAACTCGAACTGCTGCACTTCGGTGCCAAGTTCTATGTTGAATCCAGACAGACAGACGTTACTATTAAAGTTCATGAAACAGAATACCCTGTTAGCCTAATAGTTGTTGACCTTAAGGGTATCTCTATGCGTCAGCTATCGTAACATTCAGCTTACGGGGTTGTGTTCCGTTGGGAATTGGTTAGATTCTGGGCTAACTAATTCATGTGTGATGAAACCAATCCTGGAGGGGAAACACAAACAGAGAAGGACGATAAAAGTGATTAGTTTATGCATTAATATCTAAATTAATTCAACTCTGAAGATATTTACAGTGATCCTGAACTGAAAACAGGACTAATCTCTCTGTGTACAAGTATGTCTAACCATCAATGTACTCAAATTCGAGTAGAAAATACACAAATAAATAAAAAACAGGATGACAACAAAGTCATAAATATCCACAAGTGTAGTTGATATATGCACATGGATAGATGACAGCGTTAAGCTCTTAGAGGATGGGTCGATGATAAATTCATTCACTGTTCTGAAATTTGAAAATATCCATAAACTCTTCAGACGGATGATAAACTCATTATTAGATGAAATGCAATTCACTTTTAACTTAGAAAACGAACAGGATGAGTTAACTATGCTAGATTGTAAAGTCGAATGAAAACAGGATAATGAGTTGGAAACTAGTATCCATAGGAGATGGATACGCATGCTAATAAATACTTAGACTCTGATCCATCCACTAATCCTCCTCCCCAAATCGAAAAATACAGTTTCAAAACACTACAGAAGTTTAGCAGCTCAAGTGGATGATTTTTATTTGCATGAGTCCTCTGGTTTAATATAGAAAATAACATTTTCCTTTTATAATCTACCGAGTTTGGCCATTTCAGTGTGACATATAAATTTAGATGTTCATTTTGAGACAGATACATAGGTAGGAAGACTCAGCAAGTCCATCATCACCTTCTGGAGCATTGTCCGACGTCGTTAGGTAAATTAGTCGTCAAGTCAATCAGAAGTTCCATACTAGCACACCTAATGGGTACGGAGCACAAGACTGAAAAAAATTCAGCTTTTGCAATTCTATACATGGTGCCAACTCAACTCCCTAGGTTGGTAGGTCTTCTATTGTTAAGCATAATGGAGGTGGTTGTTCAACACAATCTCTTTGTTCAGAAAACGTTTGTTCAATCTCTCTCCTTCCCTTGACATTCACCTCTTTTGGTGACACCGGATAACTGTATATACTATATTACATTTCTATTTGTAATGCTAACTGTATTTATATGAATTTGACCACGGAGTGATATCACTCACAGAACCATTGAAAGCCAGCACTGGAGTACTGGACAGACAACTGTTTCATCCTAGTTTGGGAATCATCGCCGGTAGGTACCCACCATCAGGATATTCCGGTTACAAGACAATCTCGTATACCGTCCATCCACTGGGACCGAATCAATGGCCCATGAATTCTTCATTCGCTAGTGACTGGCTGCAGGACGGAGTTTCCTGGAGTTCTAGTGAGAAGTCGTGATCAGTGCCCTCCAACCAGTCAATTGTGAGGATGGAGTTCCCTATGATGACATTGATTGGTGCCAGTCGCATTAAATCACGAACTGTTAGAAGTTAGAAATCATGGACTGGACATTGAATTGGGTTCCAGTGGCTGAATGGTATACAAACCAGCTTACCTTGTAACCGGAAGGTCCTGCCTTCGAAACCCAGTAGTGGGTATGTACTAACGATGATTCCCAAACTAGGACGGATGAAACAGCTGACTATCCAGTACTCTAGTACTGGTTATCAATGGTTCTCTAACGGATATCGATCCATGGGCAAATTCGTATCAACGAATGTAATCCTTACAAACCAAACTCTTGAATGCTAACTGTATTATCAATATCCTGTTTTCCTGTAGCTGTATATTTTAATTACGATTTAAAAATTTATCATTATTATTATATCATCTAGTCGCCATGTGACAATAGTCATTTGCCCCTCTACCCTTACTAGTATGTACATTCTACCCATACATTTAGCATTACCTAGATTATAAAAAACACTTGGATGAATTTATCCTTTTAATTGGTGGATGGTTTACTAGCAGTGGAATCCGAGATGCGCATTTCGTTCTATGTGGGACTCGTCAGCTGAATGTACCTGCATTCTCCAGTGGGTGATGATGTTCCCCCCACCGAGGCTCCAACCTAGTGCCCACAGTTTCGAACGCCAAAACGTTATCCGCTAGACTACTTGGGCCACGATAACTAGCCACCTCTTGTGCAACGGATCATATTAATTTAATTGAATTTTTAATTTTTCCGTCGATTGATTGGACCGAAGTGCTCAGTCTCAGGTTGACATGCCCCATATAAGACGAAATGCGCGTTATCCTGGATTCCACTGCCGCTAGTCACCATCCACCAATCAAGTACTAACTAAATGCCCGGACATCGTGGAACCATCTGCACAGGAAGCGGACATGTCAACCTGATACATAGCCCTTCGGTTCAATCAATCGACGGGAAAATCAAAAATTCAAATGAATTTATCCTTGTTATTATGATTATTATTCTTATAATCACCTCGATTGTTATCCATGAATTCACACTCTGGAACTCTGTTCCTATATATTCTAGTAACCACATTAATTCAAATGCCGATGCGAATATTTCATTATTCTGTGAATGTAAAGCCTGATGAGAATTTACCGAAAGCAATACGTGTTCGCTTAGATCGTGTTCTATAATTATTTTAATTGATTATCCTTTTAGACAAAATCTTCAGCGGAAATTTCAATATAAAGTGAACTACTTTAAATTCTTCAAATGGATAGGCTTGGTTAAAAATCAATCAGGAGCCTCACCAATGAATCAGAGGTTTTATATAATGAAATGAAATAAATAAGCAAAACATTAACGGTGAAAAACTACCCACCAGAATTTACTCGAAAATGTATGAAGACCCATTGATTTAGATTTCAGCTTGATTCCACACCGTATTTTTTGGTACAGGTATGGAATTTGCAGCATGTGATATCGGTAGCCAAAATTTAGCAGGCCGGCCATAGATATCAGGTGTGCTTCGGTGTGGGCTTGAGCCTCGGACCATTTGCATGGTCGGCAGGAGTCCTAACCATTGTGCCACCGACGCACAGGATATATATATATATATATATATATATAGTATAAATAATACGAGTAATACGGAGTATAAAGCCTCGATAGTACTGTCCCATTAAGAAGGAATTTCACAGACTGTACTAAGATTTCTTAATATGGTTGAAATCGGAGTGACAATCAAAGCAACCAAATCACTCAGAGACAAAGTTTTCGGGATTAAGAACCCAATGGATCCAAGTGGGAAAATAATTTTCAAGTATTGGTTTGATATCAGTTAGACAGCCAATGGAAAGCCACCTGGGAGTACTGGACAGCCATCTGTCTCTTCCGCCTAATTTGAGACTCTTCATCAGAATGCACCCATCACAGGAATTTCGAACCCAGGACCTTCTGGTAGCAAGGCGAGCTAGCTTTTAGACCATTAAGCCACTGGTACTCGATCCAATGGTTCATGAAATTGATCTGATGCTCACTAGCGACTAGTCCTATTCAGTCAGTTACCTGGGATTCTAGTGTAAATTCGTCACCAGTAGAGTACATCAGGTTGAAGGCGAGGCAGTAACTCATCGAAGAAGACATTGCCATGTCGTGAATTGGCTGTCAGAAGTTGGAATTCACGGGTTGGCCACTGAATCAGATCCCAGTGGCCCAATGGTCTACGAGCTCGCTAGCCTTGTAACCTGATGGTCCTAGGTTCGACTCCTGGAAGTAAAGTGGGTGCGTACTGCAGAAAAGCCCCAAACTAGGCTGACGAAACAGCTGGCTCTTCAGTACTCCAGCACTGGTTTTCCCATGGTTCTCGAACTGATGTCAGCCCATAATGAAGAGTCTTCCAACCAAATCCGTAACCGCTGAGAATCATACATTTTTGTATATTTTTACGTAAACAAACACTTGTATACCTCAAGAGAAACAATTTTTAAATGAAGATAAATCAAAACAAACCAATTTTTATTGAACTACCTGTCGAAATGTTCGCAGTATTGGTGGTTTCAGCTTTTGTGCATTTGAAATTTTCACCTTGAGAAAAGTGTTCTCAGTGATTAACTGGCTCTTTGAACCATCATTCATACGAGTCCATATTGTTATTTGTATAGGGATATAGTCAATTTCATAACTGTTGCCTTTACGATGTAAATATCTGTTTACAAAATAAAATTTAAAAAATCAACGGAATAATACTTTCATCCTGACTTGCTGTATATAAATAACTACTGTCATGATTTATAAATATATAATTGTTATTCCTTGGGTTCTTAGTGGAACATAGGGCTACAACAATGCATCTCTACTTTCTTCTTTTTTCTGCCATCCTCTTCAGTTTACCCCAAGATTGCTCGCTTCCTCACCCGATCTCCTCCATGTCACCCTCTCACCGACGACTCACTCGTCGCTTACCATTTAGATTCCACTCGGGAAATGACCTGCATTGATCGCGATGTCATTTGATGGCCTCCTCTGCGTATACCCGATCCATCCATCTTCTTCCTACATATCTGCTGAGCAATCGAATCTTGGTTGGTTTGTTCCCAGCCAGAGTTTCTTGTTGCTAATTTCTTCTGACCAGCATTTGGTCTTTTCAGTATGGAGCCAGCGAATATGGCAGCTGATGATAAAAGTCTGCACTAGCCTTTTTTGGAAATCCTTTTCGTGACACATCAAGTTTCTGACCCGTACAAAAAAAACTAACTGACTGACTGACTTCCAATTTTTGTTGGAAATGCGAATATTGTTCTTTATGCTGAGGCTGAGTGAAAAAGATTTCCCAACTGGTTTCAAGTTGATGAAGGCGTACTTTTTCTTTCCATTTCTGGCTGGCTGGCTGGTTGGCCGGCCAGCTTTAACATCTCCATCCGTTAAGACTGCCTGTGGTTGAAACGGCGCTTCTTAGATAAGTGAAGGAAGGAAGTAACCTCTGTTAAATTTTTCCCACTGATGGTGATTGGTGCTGGTTCCTGTTGTTGCAGTTGGTTGGTTGGTTGGTTGATTATCTTCATCACCTCCGTCTTCTGTATGTTTACTTGGAGTCTTTTCTTCTCTATCTGCCAGATTCTTCTGCCACCTGTAGCTTTTCGTCTGTAAGTCTTCGAGTTTGTGTGACATTAGACATCTTCTGGAGTCTTCTTATCGGTGGTCCAGCGTTTTCCTGTTTCATTGTTTCCATGCACAGTCTGACGCATATTCCAGTCCACCTCAATTAAGAATATCATCGGTGATAATAGACAGCCTTGTCTTACTCCGATATGCGCTTCGAACGCCTCGCTGAGCTTTCCTTTGGGGATCACTGGCACGTGCCATCATCACATAGCTGTTCAATTAGTTTTGTAAGGACGTGAGGTACACTGTAGTCATGAATTAGTTTCCAAATTACTTCTCGGTCAACTTGATATATAAATACATACATATATCTATTAATGGTGGCAGATGAGAAGACAGAATTTCAAGTAAACATAAGAAAGACAGAGCTGATGAAGTTATCTCACCAACCACAAAAACAAAAACCACCAATCACTATCAACGACAGGAATTTGAATGAGGTTATTTCTTTCACTTGTCAAGGAAGCATTACTTTATACCCGGCCAACGAGGGTGAGCAATGTCAATGTCAGAAGAGATAAGAACAGCAAGACAGACATTCAATAATCTAAAATCAATGTGAAAATCTGATGCATTTAGCATAAATAACAAGATTCGGATGTTCGACGCCAATGTCAAATGATACACTGCTTCTGTGTAGTTCAGAAACTGGGTGAACTTCTCACCGAAAGCATTTCAAACAGACTTCAGATATTTATTAAAGTAAAGTTCAAATTATCAGCCATAAAAGACAAGCAACAAGGAAGTCTGTCTGTCTGTCTGTCAGGTACTAAATCAACCAAGAACCTACTTCAAATCAAGTAAGCAGAAGAAAATGAAGATGGTTTGGGCACATGCAGAGGAGAACACTGAGTTACACTGCGCGCCATACCCTTGAGGCAACCCGAACGAGAAATGGGCAGTAATTTTGACGTTAGTCAGAAGGCAACATGAAGGAGATCGTGAGGGGAAAAAGAGATGAAAGTTTATAGGCTGTTATGGACCTAATTATAAGGAACTGCTGATAACAGGATGGAAGAGAAGTGTTCTATTGATTCCCTATATTCTACTCGAAACCCAAGGCAATAATCACAGTAAAATTAATCTTGAAGATTTGTAACTCAGGTAGATGTTTTAGGCCTCGTTGTATTCTTCAAATTAAAATGGTTTTGTTGTGGAGGTTTGATTGTCCTTACAGACAAAATCTTCAGCATTTATGCTGTCTCTTCAGGTTATCTTGACCACCATCGGCTGTCATAAGTAGTATTCGGATAAGTTTTTGAACTTATCAAACATTATGATATAGGTCGAGTTAACCGACCAATAAAAGTTGAGTCATACAAGAAAAATTCCGCTTATAATGAAACAATGAAACGATTACTACTAGTATAAATAATCACAAGAGTAAGAAAACCTATCACGATCAAGATAATGTATATATTATTAGTAACAAGATGAATAAAGCTCCAGTAAAGCTAAATTCCAGCAATAGTTCAGAAGCCAGTTTTTGAATCATCAGTGTAAATTTCTAATAATTGAGTTGTAATAACTAAACATTAGAGTCAACCCACAGTGAAGGGGTGTTTTAGTCAGCCTCCTTGCTCATGATCACTATGCAGCACTGCACCAATCACATCCTCACAAGCTGAACTTCTGAATATTAATCCCCACTTATTGTAAAACTATGACAAAATAGATTTCTTAGAAATCTCCTGAAATAGAAACGACTGATTCTCGTGAAATGGCAGATACTCTCTAAAGAGTTCTATTATCAGAGGTTGAATATCACAGAAGTTTGAAATCATCAGGCTTTAGAATACGGTTAAGTAGGTGAGCCGTTACAGGTTTACCTTGTGAAACGGAGAGTGAATGTTGGTGAAGAGTCTTAAGGTAGGACGAATCACCTATTTAGTAAAGGATAATTAATCCCAGTTTTCCATCGAAAGGTGTCAACAAACAAAAAAGAGTGAGTTATATTTCAAACCCAGTTATCAAGTGAGATCATGTTAAGATAGTGTATTGGAACACTGAAGTAACCACTTTCAGTAAAAAGTAGTAGAGATAACAGTTTGAAAACACTGAACACATGAAAATGTAAAAACCTTACATTCCTATTTCTCAGAAAGAACGCAGTACACCGTGTATAAAGGGAAGTCTTCCACTTCATTGCCTACTGAAGCTGTTGTCCCTCAAGGCTCTGCCCTTTCTCCTTTTCTCTTTTCTTTCTTTTTACATGACTTGCCTCACTCTGATGAAATGAACTTTGTGAAGTATGCCGATGATTCAACAGTTTCAATGGCTGTCAAGTTCCAGCTAGACTGTACCAAAATAAATAGCTTTCTGTCGAGAGTCATTGAATGGTCTGAGTCTAACGGTCTTAAACTGAGTCCTTCTAAATGTCAAACTGTTAATTTCAGCTTAAGATGTAAAAGACAGTTAACAGAAGTGGTCAATTCTCATCACAGTTGTAAGATTGACGACAGTGATATAGAAATTAAATGAGAAATTAGGTATCTTGGACTTATGCTCTCTTCTGATCTCTCCTGGTCTTCCCATGTCTTAGCAATCTCCAGTAAAATATTCCGCCTGACATTTTACATTAAGAAGTTAAGTCACTCGCGCATAACTCAACCCCCCTCCTCTTACAGTTCATAAACTCTTGCATCCTACCTATTCTTCTTTATTGTTTACCCTTATTCTTTCCTGGTTTGCTTAAAAAGAACTATGTCACAATTCGTAGAATGCTGAAGGAGCTCAGTAGGGTGAGTGTTGTCCCAGTGGACCACATAGTTAACGTTGTTGTCGATAAGCACTTGACTTCGTGCAATAAACCCTCAGCTTTCACCTTGCATCTCCTCAGGTAGAACAAGAAGTAACTTCAGAAAACTGTATGCTCGCACGTCTAAGTATAAAAATTCTATGATACCATACTTGGCACGTATTTTATGTGATGAAAATAGTGTCAGGCAAGAATTAACTAACCTTTTTTCATCTGGTAAATAAACAATTTCCTCCATCCATCCTTATATACCTTCAAGTTTTATTATTTCTATTATATGTATGGTCCTGTTACTTCTCTGTTTTACTCTCAGAATTGCAAACACCAACTTATCTCCATGACGGCTGTTATCTTTGTTTTTCCCCTCACCATATCATGTAAAGAGAACATTATATTTAATATTTTTAAACATACTAGGATTTCTATACCACAATGCCAATACTGTGTGAAACAAGCCCACAGCAATTTTCACTTGTATTATTATTATTACCTTAGCGGTTATCATTATTATTATTATTTCCATTTTATATGCTGCATGTTATTGACTTTACCCTTATTGTAAATGTGGAAAATTTTCTGTGTGATTAATTTTATGTTTATAATTTGAGGAAATTAGATGTAATATTGTGATTAATGCTGAAAATTCCATTCTGTATCACAAGTACTGTTTTTGGAATAAAGTAAATCATCGCTATTACTATTCAAAAACTATTTAACTTATTTGTCATTTCCCGGAGTACCCTGTCTGTGTTTATGTGCAGAGTCTTGGTACAGACATTGCATTACTGTCTATAGATTAACATTATATTTGAACAAAGCAAGAACAGCAATTTTTGAAGAATAATATGGTACTATCATTTATTTCGTTGGTTTCTCATCAGCTGCTTACAGCTGGCAAATTTTACATGATCTCGGTTGACAGGGGATTTTGAACTTAGTGAACAGTGCGCAGAAAGTTACGCTTAGGCGGTTCAGATTTAAACATGGTAAATGTATGCATACGACGGTAAAGAAGTTACGTAATAAAGACGAGAAACGCGTAAGATGATGAGCTACTAATAAATTGATTAACAATGCACTGAGTTCAACTGAAATCATAGAAACACTATATCGAAAGGCGGTGAGATTCAAACCACAGATTACCTGATGAAGTGAAAGAGAGAATAAAGATACCCATTTACCAGGTCAAGAAAACATTGACAACTGCTCCTTTCTGAACACCTAAATCGGCTTTCAGGCGTTTGATAGAAATTGCTACGGAGAACTTGCGAAAACGTGATAGCACCATAGTATTCTGCAAAACCTGTTGTTTTGCTTTATTCAAATTCATAAAGGGAAATAAATGTATAACGTGTTGTTATTTAGTTGACGGTGGCTATTACAGGGGAATCTAGGATGTGAATTTCTTCCCCCTTGGGATTCTTCAGGTTGATGTACTCACATCCCCAAGGAGGCATGGTAATCACACTGAGCTATAAATCCAGCATTCACTGTTTCAAACGCAAGTGTTATCTACAGGCTTATGGAGCCAGGAAAGCCACCTATTGTGAGATGGATATCAGTACATATTTCATGAAAATATATTTTGAAATTCCCGCATATCTATACCATTTTCTATTTTCCATAAAAACATTTTAAGTTAGACATCACTATGGAGACGAAAATGTCATCACTGTTTCAAAAAATAACATTTTCTGAAGTTTGTTAATATAAGATTGAGTAAAATAAATTTTATTAATGCGTTAAATTTAGTCGTCTGCCATCTGAAACAAAATCAACCATGTGTAGAAAATAACACAAGTCTCTTTTTTCTCAGTGACATTCTTTGTTCAATAAAAAATATTTACAGGTGCAGAAACATATTTTTGACGCCTTTATTCTATAGGTGAATAGTTGTTATTATTGTAATTATATTATGGCTACTTTTACTTTCAAAAAGAAACCACCTAAAGAATTCAAATGACCAACAGATTCTTTGATATGATAGTAAGTTTAAATGAACATTGAACAACCGAAGTGAATTAAAACAAAACTATTCAGCAGACTATTTCATTTAGATATCTGAATCAAAATTACTTTTACTATGTTCTTCTTCAGGTGTGATTATCACATCATAATCACTGTAAGCAATGAAATAAAATGTTCTTGGAAGCCTATTTATCTTACGTACATAAATAATAATAATTATTATTGTTTCCTTTGGTTTCTAGAGATAAATAAGGCTTCAGCAATATGTCTTCATTGCGTTCAGTTCCCTAACAACGTTTACACCTGGCTCTACATCTATCCACATGCTTTCATCCCCTCTTCGGATCACCCTCGCACTGACGAACAACTCACCGCTTCCCATTCAGGTTACATTCGAGTGTTGGCCTGGCATGTGATATCACTTAATGGTGGTTTGTTTGCTCAGAGTATGGCCAATCCAATCCGCCTCCAATCCTTCCTGCACATTTGTTGCACAATTGGTTCCTGGTTGGTTGGTTCGCTCATTGCGAGAGAACCATCCCTGTTACTGATCGTTTCTGGCCGACCATCTGGTCTTGAGTAGTATTGAGCGATGTCTGCTGTTGATGAAGGTCTGTAGTTTGTTCATAGTGCTCTTCATGACTCGGCGCGGCGTGGCACCAAGTCTCTGATCCGCACTGACTGACGTCACGTTGGAATTGAAAATCTGGATCGTATTTTCATTTACATGCTGAGTTCTGTTGACCTCCACACAGACTTGAGAGTAATGAAGGCTTGTCTTGCTTTCCCGATCACCAATTTGATATCCCCATCAGTTCCGTCCGCCTGTAGTTGAAACGATGTTTTTTAGGTAGGTGAGTAGGTATAGGAAATTGCTTCTCTAAGATTTCTCACATTTATACTGATTGTTTTCTGTTGTTGTTGCTGTTGGTGTTCGCCAGGAATCTTCATCACCTCTGTTTTCTCTATATTCACCTGGAGTCCTATCTTTGATGCTTCTTCTTCCAGCTTGTTGCTTTTCACTTGCGTATCTTCCAGTTTGTGGGAAATCAGATATACATCATAGGCGAAGTCCAGATCCTCCAAGTTTCTGTGTGAGTACATTTTATGCCTGTTTCCTCGGTGGCCACTGCTCTCTGTCTCATTAGTCACTCTACCGCAATCAGGAAAATCATCGGCGACAGTACGCAGCCAGCCTTGTCTTACCCCGTCTTTACTTCGAAGGGTTCCATGAGTTTCCCGTTGTGGATTACTTGGCATGTAGCATTGTCGTACAACTGTTGGATGAGATGTATAATTGTTGGCGGCACCAAATCAAATGGTAGCCGACTAGTATTAGGAGTGAGCACGTTGGAAACCATGTCTGACATTGTCTTCACATGTTCAGGTAATAAAAAGCCAATCACATGTGATACCTTTGCTTCACGAGTAAGTTATTTGCAAAAACGATTGGTACACTAAAGAATTCCATTGTTTATATGAGAGGTAGTCAACAAATAGTTATCTGCATAGGTGTCTCTACTACAATGTTGATCGAAATTACTTAATCACGCGTGTGAAGTGTTGAGATGCAGCCGTACCATGTGGCAAAAGAAACTCACGCTTTATTATTAGCTGTTTTTATTAGTAGCTGAATTAGAAATCACTTCATGATAATTGCTGTTATTCTTCTTGTGAACTTCAAGTGGATATAAAGCTTCAACAGAACATTGCCACTTAAATCCGTTGTAAATCTGTTGTATTTCTCAGATGGCTTCACGACTGCCACACTTAGACGCCGTGATTCCTTATCACTTTTGACTAGCCATTTCATCTTCAGTGTCATCAAGTGAAGTGAGCAACTGTTGAGGAAAGTATGTGGTGGCGTGTTGGAAACGCTTTTAGTGACGCTCAAGATCATGTAGAAGCACTAACTGACTTGACACTAGTGTGCTGAGTTCTGTCAGTCTCCACATTGATTTCAGAGTGATGAAAGCTAGTTAAACTTTCTTGATTGTGGTTGGCTATGACGTCGTCATTCATGCTCTTGGTAGCTGAAACGATGCTGCCTAGGATGGTTTGTGTATATATCATTATTCCTAACTTTACAAAATCTTAGCATTACGCTGAGATTATATTATATTACTACTATATTGAATTGCTTTTTTTGCGTTACTAACTATAAATGATTTTTTGGAGTCAGCTTACGTTATGATCGTAATTTAAAAGAACATATTATCAGCAATCTTAGACAGGCATGTCTGTTTAACAAAAGATTGTGTGCATAAAACGTCTTCAGCCAATGAAAGGGTAGAGCTCGTTGCATCTGCCAACCCAACGGGTTGATCCCTAACGAAATCTCAGCACGGATACAGTATACCCACTTAGCATATTTCAGTTAATGCCGTTTCTGGCGTAGACGTGATATCCGCCTGTCAACTAAAGGGCGTTTGTACTGCTCAGCAGTCCGCCCCGTCCTCCTTTATGGCTGTGACTGAGACCTAGCCATTGAAAGTGGAAGACATGAAAAGCCTGGTTAGTTGTCTTCGATCACAGGTGTCTGCGTTCTATCTCCCGTGTTAGGTGATATGACAGGGTAAGGAATATTGAGGTTAGGCAGCGAGTGCTAAGTAAGTGGAAGGGAAAATCAATCGACGAAGTTGTAAAGTTACATCAGTTGAGATGGTTAGGACATGTGTTACGCATGCAAGACTGGCCATCACCTTCCTCGGCAATGGGCAATGTTAGCTGACATAGGATGGATCAGGTTGGAAAAGAGCTAGTGGTGGTCAAACCATGACATGGCTTCACCAGTCGATGAAATCCACAACAGTTTGTTTAAGACAGCCAGCCGCGTAGGAAGGTGTAGACTTCCTGACGGTTTGGGGTCCTCGGTACTGTAAGAACCAATGGTTGGAGACATTCGGTGATATGGCTCAAAATCGTTCTAAATGGCTGGTGGAGATGCATCCACTCCTCGTGAGTTATCCAATAAAACTATATGGCTCCTTGATATTACTGTTCTTCTTGCCTCATATCTCTAGTTACTGTCTCTGTTTTGCATTTCTTTTTACTTTCCTCTCTTGCTTTGTGTGCTAGTAGAAGTGTGGCAACTGGAATTGCTGCACATCGGTGCAAAATCTATGCTGAAACCAGTTAGTCAGTCAGTCATCCAGTGTTAACTGCATAATGAATCCCTGCAGTGAAATGAGAAATTAATTCCTCACACCTCTCTTCACAGTCTGTAGTAATCCGTAATTAAGACATTTTTGCAGAAGTAAGAAAATTCAAATTCATCTGAAATGCTAGAATATGCAACATATGGTACTTGTATCAGATCTATAATCTTTTATCTCAAATTTGTATATAATCAAGTGCTACAGAAGGTCAACTGAGCTGTGTGGAAGTTAACAGTGAAACCTTTCGATTCAGTACTGATCACCTTGGACAATATAAGTAATCTTGGAGGTGGGTTCACTTTCCCAAATTTGATAACATTTTGTTTTCCCGTCGAATGATGATAAGCATAAAAAATATATAAATATTTAATGACCGACCAGAAGCTGTTATATCAATTACTGTAATTAACCGACTTCCACTACCTGACCTGTGATATGGAATGGTTTTAGTTGATAACCATCTTCATAAGAATAATGTCTTTTGAGAACAATTCACACAGATCAAATTGTGACCAGTTGCTAAAGAGGTGCATTGGATCAAAGAATTTCGTCAAATCAACTGATCCTCCACCATGTCACCGAAAACGATCAGTTTGCTTTCCGTGCAGATTGGAACATACGGTGTTCACTATGATTTTCGACAGACAACGACTCATCGAAGACATTGTGGCGTAGTCATGTGTTGCTATCGTCTACTTATAACATTACTAATAAATACACCAGTGAGCAGCCATAAGTGTTATATTCTACCTTCGCCATCTTGCCGCCAGGTTAGCTGGGCCAGCTAAGGAATCAGTAGGTGGTATGGCTAAAGCTCAGGTCCAGCAGGAAAGACAATCGCACAAAAATCATGGGGGTTGTTTCTAGTTGAAGCCGATCGGCAACAAGCTTGAAGTGGTTCGAGCAGCCTGACTAGCAAGTTTCCTAAAGAGCTGTGGATACATACTTAAAAACACTGAGGATATTAAGCGGGTTTCCGAAACATTAACTGACTTATTGGGACACTGGACAAAAGGCAAATGTATGTATTTATATACTATTGGTTAACTATAGACATTTTTAAGGATTCTACCATTCAAAGCGTATTTGATATGGTAGGACTATAGACAGTCCACTAAGCGTTTTGCAGTAAACAAAGAACTACACACATGACATTAGTTAATGTCCGAACAAAAATATCCGATACAATCCTACCGGAAGACAATCACTAGTCTGAGTGGCTCACTGGCACTGGGTGATACAGGTTCGAATCTCAGAAGGAACATGAGTTTCCTCGAGATTGCAGAAATACCTTGCTGACTGGTGAGTAACAACAAGCACGAAACCTAGATCGAAGGCTTCCTGTGACCGTTGGCCTTCAAACAGCTAATAACAGACATAAGATAATTTAATTAAAATCATTCCACGTAGACAACTATCAGCATTAGTTAAATTTGGTAAACATGAAAATCTTAGGCAAAGGAAACACGAAGAACACCAGGGACTCCTAGAAGGTCAGTACATAGGTCAGTTCGAAATAAATACGGAGATATGGATACTAATCGAATTTATCAACCAATAAGAAAAAGACCATATGGTAGAAATGACGAAGAAAGTCAAATTTTAAGTCAATGAGACGATCGATACCTAAAAAAACCAAAACTACTGTATACGAATTCTGCAGAAAACTAATCACGATCAAGGTCATTAGAAGAAGTAGTTATAACATCTGTTAAGAATTCCAAAGTCCCACTTCATACCGAAGTAACCACTAAAGATGTTCTTTAACAGGACAGTAAAAGCTTCACAAATCAATCATCCAGCTCACAAAATACAATCACATCAAAAATAGCAAAATATTTAATTGTTATGATCTCAAATCATACATAGTTTTGAAATACTATCAACAGTCAATTACCTGTAGCCTTGTAATAAAGCTTCATGACAATCACGATCAATATAATCCACCATAGTTCGATTAAAATGAACAATTTGTCCAAACAATGGCCATCTACGTACACCACCGACAGCACTGCCTGCTGTTAATGGTAAGCCAAGTTTTGGTGTAAGGGTACCGCCAAAACTTGTTAAAACAGACCAATCAGATTTATTTGTCAATTTTCCTCTCGATAACAAGTAGTCTGGACTAACGTAGGATAAACGACATTCTTCTGTATTCATATCATAACTAAGTGAAGAAAATGAAGAGGAAACAAAAACGAATGCAAAAACTTTCAAAGAATATAATTTTATTGTAGATTTCGTCATAAACTGACATTAATTAAATCACTGAAAACCGCGGAGTGCTGGACAGATGTTTCGCCTTAGTTTGGGATTCTTCAACAGTGCGCTGCACCAGTTTCATCATGGATCGAGTCCAGGATGTTACGAGTGTGAGGAGAACCTTTTTGCCGTTTAGCCATTGTTAATTTACACTGTATCCCTACACCAATTAATGCTATGCATAAGAATCCACTTCATGGATTTGACATAATACACCCAACCAGCCACAAGTTCGTAAAGATGATTAGTGTTTATGTTAGGCTGCTTTATTAATTCCGGAATTTATAATCTCTATTCAGAAATGTAAAAATGACACACAATTTATAATCCTCAAATCTGCTGTACCCCACTAATCGCGGCTTCCCACTAGAAAATCAGATAACTGCCTGAACAGGGCCAGTCACTAGTGAGCATCAGAATAATTTTCAAGTATTGGTTTTGTAGGGATTTTGTTTGATTGTATGGAGGATTTCACCATGAGATGACATCAGCTACAGAACCAGTGGAAAACCTGGGAGTACTGAATGGCTGTTTCGTCCTGGTTTGGGACTCTTCAACAGTACGCACCCACCGGGATCCAAACTAAGGACCTTCTGGTTACAAGGCAAGCTCGTAGACCATTGAGTCATTGGAACTCAATCAAGTGACAAGCCCATGAATTCTAACTTCTGCCAGCCAATTCATGACTTAGGGCGAGGACTTCTCAGTGTCTTCTTCGATGAGTAACTGCCTCACCATCAACCTTCTTTACCCTACTGGTCACGGCTTCCCACTAGAACCCCATGAGGATGCGAACTGTGAAGAGTCCCAAACTAGTCTGACGAAACAGCTGTCCTGAGTGGTTTTCCAATGGTCCTGTAACTGATGTCAGCTCATGATGAAATCCTTCAACTAGTCAAACGAATTTCCTACAAAAAACCAATACTTGAGAGTCTTAAAATCATTTATTGAAAAGCTTCTCACTGCTACAGTTGAATAGATCAGGACTAAACCAAATATTGTAAACGTCCCTGTGGTATGTTTGACACATACTGCTGATAGAATATACTCAGTGATTCGTCAGTATGAGGGACAAAGAGTTGTTCAACAAACACATTTTCCATCCTATCTACTTTATCAATAATCTTTACAATGATAATTGCATTTTTCAGACCATGCAAATAGTCATTAATAGAAGTAACTTGTAAAGGTAACCAATTCCAACAATTCAGTATCTTTTGAAGCTTTTGAAGACCCATTCTGATGAAGAACTCAAAACCCTTTAAATATTCCCTCGTCGTTCTCCTACACATATATATATGGTATAAAATGGTGTGTCTGTATGTATGGGGAAACAGTTGTAAGTCATCTGTTAGCCTCCCCATAAGAAGATGTAGACAAACCGGAATTTAGATCAAGTATGATTGATTAGTGATACATATCCACTTTTATCTGTTAATCAGGAATTGCCATGCATCAGCTGACATCATTCAGTCACGTCTGTTCAAACTGTTGGGACTCACTCAAATGTGTAAGTTTTCTGCAATTAGTCTCTCTTTATACAAACCAAATACCTTTCAGTAGAACCTTGTTCCCATCAAAGTCGATCCTGTGTCCTATTTCTGTCGAGTGCAATGCGGTGCAATCGCTGATCTGTTTTCTAGCTTCTTTAAGTTTGTAGAGGTCTTTGGAACTACCTTTAGACACTGTTTGTGCTCCTTCACTTTTAAATTTACCTGTCTGGAAGTTTCTCCTACATATACGACGTCACAATCCCTGTAAGTGATCTGGTACACAGTTCTGTTGGTTGTCTTCTTCTACTTCATTATCCTTATTCTTCACCAGTGAAAAGCGTAAGATGTTAGTTGCACGAAAATGCACTGAGTATTTTTAAGGATTCACTCTGTGGTAAGGAATCACCACTGTGCTAACCCAATTCGTAGCAAAAGAGATTTCGATTCATCCTTATCTTCACATTTTAAATATCTTTTTATAAAGTCTTTTGGATGATTATTTGGTTCAAGAGTGGATTGAACCAATTTTAATTCCCTGTTGATCTCATCTTACCCCGTAACTAGACGTTTGGCTCTGCTAATCAGATTCTTGGCCACAGTTACTTTGGTGGTAAGTGGGTGAGCTGAATAGTAAGTAATCTAGGTATCTGTCCGAATTTGTCGGCTTTCTAGAAATGTTTAAGTTTACCTTCTGGTTTTCTTTTCGGTAAACAGTCCAGGAGAGCAAAATCATTTTCCTCGGATCCAACCTCTTTGAAAAAAGTAATGGTCTCTGACATAGTGTCTATTAAAAGGAAAAGGTTCATTCAACATAGTCCATCTGATTATGACAAAGATATCATCCACATATCTTAACCACATTCTTGGAGGACTAGGGTATCTCATAATTGCATTTATTTCTATTGAATGCATAAACATATTGGTGACTAGCGGAGACACTGGTGATCACATAGCGATCAATACCTTCTGTTTGACTGCAGAGAATCCCTTTAAGTTTAAATATCGTAGAGCATAGAAAGTGGTTTATGTATATATATAAGGATGAGGGAACATAAAATATGAATATACATTATATTACTCACCGTATTTTTAATATTTCTGAAGTGATACTTTCACTTGTAGCTCTTAAATTTTTAACTTTTAATTCTCTTATCACTTGTATTCTACTCTCAGGTATTTTACTCATTGAATAATCATAGTTTGTCTGCATTTGTTTATTATTTTTCATTTCTAGTGTAACATTCATTTCACTAGCATCAGAAGACATAATCGTAGAAGTAGTATTCAGCGGAATATATTTTGGCGGATCGTGAATATCAATCATGATATCAACAGTTTGTACAACAGAATTATTATTACGAAAGAAAAATATTGTCACTTGAATATGATCATGATTTATCAATGGATTGCCTTCATGACGATAGATCACATCACCATTAGCAAAGGAACACTCGAATTTCTATTGGAAAAAAAATGAAAAAAGAAGTTTAATAAGACAAATATAGGCATTTTGATTGATTATGCTATCTAGCTAGAATAGTGAAACATTCTTCAATTCAGGTATACAACGTAACTAACAATTCAAGCTATAAGGTTTCAGAAGCCATGGAATTTTTCGTCACAGGATAGAGCCTCTAGTCTCTTTTCCAGGTCTAGCGCCAGCTATTGAACTAGGTGAGGTTTAAGAGCCCGACTGCGGGAGCAGGACGAGGCGAAGCTGTGGGACCTGATGGATGACTCCAGAGGTGTTTAAGTACGGTGAAGACAGTTTACTGTCTACCTTAACTAAGTTACTAGGCATCGTTTGGGAATCAGTGGAAATCCCGTCGGGTTGGTGTAATTCATTGATTATCCTGAAATACAAGAAGGGAGACAAGTCTCCCTGTGATAGTCACGGAGGGATTAGCTTGACTAATATGTTATCTAAAGTCCTAGGCTCAATAATCATGCGTAGACTTAGCGGTCCACAGGAGAAACATACACGAAAAAACCAAGTAGGCTTTAGACCAGGAAGACGGTGTACTGATCATATTTACCGTTTGCGTCAAACAATCGTTATATTTCTTGACCTAAAGGCGGCTTTCGATTCTGTCGACCGAGAGGTACTCTGGCGATGTTTGGCTGTGAAAGGGATGCCAAGAAAATACGTTGCACTGATCAAGGTACTCTCTTTGAACTGATGCAGCCAGGTGAGGGCTAATGGTGAGTTGTCATATGAAGTGGTGCCAACTAGTGGTGTCCGTTAAAGATGCCCATTATCTACATTTCTATTCAATTTCATCATGGATGTACTGAACGATTTAACCCTAACTCACTTAAGGGACTCAGGGATTGACTTGTTACCAAGATATAATCTCGTTGACTTACAATATACAGATGATATAGTCCTTCTAAGTGAGGACGCTGACAAAATACAGAGTCTTCTGAACACCTTGAGCAGCAATCTTCGAATGTTTGGCCTGCGAATCCTTCCCATCAAAAGTAAGATGATGCTACATTACTGGATTACACTGACTTCTAGCTTAAGGATAGAGAGTGAAATGGTTGGTGGAGCATGTTGACCACTTTACTTATTTGGGAAGCTGCATCAGCCAACGCCAGCAGGTCGATTGCTGATGAAATCTGAGCACGGATACTGAGGGCTAGTTTCGCATATGCCAGTTTACGCCATCTCTGGCATAGACGTGATATTCGGCTATCAGCCGAAGGGCGTGTATACTGTTCAGCGGTCTACTCCGTCTTCCTTCATGGCTATAAGTGAGACCTGGCCATCGAAAGTGGGAGACATGAAAAGCCTGGCTAGTTGTCTTTGATCATAGGTGTCTGCATTCCGTCTGCCGTGTGAAGTGGTATAATAACGTGAGCAATATTAAGGTTAGGCGTCGGTCGAGTGCTAGGTAAGGAGGGGAAATCAATCGGCGAGGCTGTGAAGATACATCGACTGAATGAGATGTTCAGGACATGTGTAAATTATGCCTCACAATCACCTTCCTCAACAATGGCCAAAGTTAGATGACATAGAATCAGGTCGGAAAATAGCCAGTAGTAGTCAAATCAAAACATGGCTTCATCAGTCGATGAAATCTACAACAGTTAGTTTAAGCCAGCCAGCCACGTAGGGAGAGGTAGACTTCCTGACTGGTTGGGATCCTCAGGATGGTAAAACCAATGGTTGAAGACAATCGGTGATATGACTCAAAATCGTTCTCAATGGCTGGTGGAGATGCATCCACTCCTTGTAACTTATAATTTATAATAAAACTATATTGTTCTTCGTTCGGCGAGATGGCAATAAAAGTCCATATTTCGGCTTGATCATTTTAACTGCATCCCCGAACGGAGGTTCTGATTAAGGATCAGACTTAACAGTGGAATAGAGGCACTCACATGTGACTAACCTTCATTTAGATCAGTTCTGTTATGATATTAAAACTAAGTTTTACCTTAGTTTATCAAAAACTTTACCTGACCACTATATTGACCAGTAGTATATGATGATAACCTCACACTGAAGACGTCGTCTAGAAGAACGATGAAGCTTTGCAATCAAACTACCTAACCTATCGACTTTTTTATTATTTTATTTAAACGCAGAAAAACGTGGTACAATGTGGCACCAAGAAGATGCGCCACACAATAATAATAAAACAACATATTAAAAATTAAAAATATGAGTGGAGAACGGAAAAGAAACTTCATCAGGAAGTAAAAAGCCATACTAAACAAATTCAAACAGTATTCGTCAACTATCATCAGGAAATGAAGAAAGAAGGAAATTGCAAGAACTTCGCCATTGGTCGCGATTCATGGCCATATCCGATAACGTTTCAAGCTATCTCTCGAACCCTAACCAGGGAGTCATGACGCACTAACCGATGCTAATCTAGCACAAATATCCTTCATCCCACGACGCCACCTCATGGACTGACCACCCCTCCGCCTTTTCCATCCTGTCCCAGAGCTAGCGAACAGAGACCTGTACGGAAGCCTCTGGGATGACATTCTCAGCACATGCCCAAGCCACCGGAGCCGGTGTTTTCAGATGACGACACTTAATGAGTGGTGATCTCAACTGTGTTCAAACACACGCCGCTGAACGTCAGAACTACTCATGTGATGATTCCACCGAAAGCAAGGAATCTTGCGGGACAGCGATGATCTAACACACAGAGCTATCTCACATCCCCATCTCGAACTCATTCAAATCAAAACCGTCAACCTCAGAGATAAATCTCTATTTTTCTTTCATATACAATTAGGTAGTGTATTCTCAATCCTTGCAAAATAGAACTGAAGGAGATAGCGTAGATGTCAGATGACTTAACTCAGTAACTGTAACCCAGACAAAAGTTTGAATTACACCGAGATCCACCTGCTAGTTAGACCAGAGACTACAACAGTGTTCTCCAGACGTCCATTGGTCTACAGAAACCTAAAGGATAAGATCTCACAACTGACCACTTCTGTGTGCATATGTTAGTTCACCTGTTCTTTTGAAGACAAGTATATTGGTCGTTTGACGCGTATCTTGTCTAAAAGGCTTCGAGAACACTATCTACCATGGTCGTGGAAAGGTAGTACTGGCTCGATATGGAGTGCGATACTCAAAAACCTTATCAACACTGGTCATCCACTCTCAACAAATGCCTCTGTCAAAATAATCTGCAAAGTATGAAGGACAGCCTACCAAAGACGATATGCTTTCATTCTCTCTCTCTGCATTGCTGAAGCTCTAACCATTTAAATTGTGAAACCAGAGCTCTGTATACAAAATTAAATTATTCAGCCTCTTTTATTATCATAGTTACAAACTTTTTGATTTCTACTAACCAGATTTCTGTTATTTTTTTAATGAATTTGAAATTTTCCCGTCCATTGATTGAACCGAAGTGCTTGGTCTCAAGTTGACATATCTATGGGCTTCTTGTGCAGATGCTTCGACGATGTCTTGGCATGCAATAAGAAGTTAACTGGTGGATGGTAACTAGCAGTGGAATCCAGGGTGCGCATTTGGTCCGAGTTGGGACTCGTCATCTGGGTGTACCTGCATTTCTCAATGAGTGATGATGTTCCCACCGAGGCTCAAACCCAGTGTCCATAGTTTCAAACGAAAAAGCGTTACCCACTAGACCACTTGGGTCACGAGAGCCGGCCACTTCCTGTGCAACGGGTCATATTAATCTTATTGAATTTTAGATTTTCCCATCGACGAAGTGCTTGATCTAAGGTTGACAGAGAGGTGGCTCTCGTGGCCCGATTGGTCTAGTGAATAACGCTCTGGTGTTTGTAACTATGGGCACTGGGTTCGAGCCTCGCCGGTGGGAACATCATCAATCACTGAGAAACGCAGGTACATCCACTCAGCTGACGAGTCCCAAGCAGGACGAAATGTGCGTTATCCTGGTGGATTACACTGCTAGTCACCATCCACCAATTACATTTCTGTTAGTTTGTTTATGTACTCCTCATAACTTTCCTATTTCTTTGGAACTCCTACATGATTCCATATTTTTTTTGTTTCAATGTGTATCTTGATTACAATTCATTCATTAAATTATTCATCTTACTACGTGATTGTAACATACTCATTAATCTACCATAATACATTGACTAATAATAACACTTATGTTTGTGACAGCACATCACTTTTGTTATTTAACGTTTTTCATGAAAAACAAATCAACTATAGAGTTGAATAAATTCGCCTAAAAGGGCCTCTCCGTTCAACGACGTGTTTTGTTTTCATCAATTTTTCAGTAAAACCAATGTTTTCCATAAAAATATATTAAAATCAATAACCCCCGTTGAGACAGAAAAACGAAGAATTCAGCGAGAAAAAATCTCTTTTCAACGATTTCATTTTCATAGCTATGCAACAGCATATATATATATATATATATATATATATATATATATATATATATATATATATTTTAACGTTGGAATTACTCATTTCAATATCGCTGAGATTTTATAAATATAATTTTTTACAAATGTCTACTTCTCACTCGGCGCCCAAATATTATAGAACTATTCTGTCAAATCTTGACTACAGTTCATTTGATTCATTTTGTAATCGAATTAAATTAACAAAGAAACTATGTAATTGGCACAATCATCGTGTTTCCACTCTCCGCTGTCTGCAACAGAATGCGTATTCTAAATCCGTAGCTGTCCAGTCACCTGACAACTTCAGTAGGTCGAATAAAGCATCTCAATATTCAGAAAGAAGACAAAGCGATGAGTTCGATAGGGTGCTTCAACTAAACTCTAATCCTAAACACCATAATTTTGAAAATATACGTCTAATCATAAAATTCTAGATACTAACAGTTTGAACCGACATGAAGGTGTGATGTTAGATGACGCACAGGAAATCCTCATTGATAAATAAGAATGGATATGTATCCCTAATTAATAATACTTGATCAAAGTTCCTGACTGTCTATATCTACTTATGGAGACGTTAAGACATTGTTTTACAACTGTTTCCCCGGACACACAAACACACACACACATACACACTGTGTTTAAAGTGTTTACCAAGGGAAGATCAATATTTGTAAGTCTGAGGTCAAATTTTGATCACAACTCGTACAATTTTGTTTATTATACTTGTTAATATTTGTTTTATAAATCATGGTTGGACAAAGTTTTTTAAAAACTAAAGATGTTCCTTATATATATAAACCTGTTTTAATTTCGATTAATTTCCCTGAAGAAGTTTGGACCAGATTTCCGAACGAAACGTTGGGATTGCTCATTTCAATATCGCTGAGATTTTGCAAATATAATTTTTTACGAATGTCTACTTCTCACTCGGCGCCCAAATATTATAGAACTATTCTGTCAAATCTTGACTACAGTTCATTTGATATATATACATATATATATATATATGTGTTGTCATTAAAATAATGGCCAGTTATGCAACCGATACATTTTTTACATAGAATAAAAGATTAGTTATGGAATGTGAAAATAAATAGAATTTTCGATCAACAAAACTAATCCTTACAGACCAACTATAAAAAATAAATCTGATGCTCGCTAGTGACTTGGTACAGGACACAGTTTCCTAGAGTTCTAGTGAGAAGTCGTGACCAGTGAGGTCCATGCAGTCAAGTGTGAGGATGGTTGTTCCACCGGTGATACTGGTCGGTGGTCACGCTAAATCACGAATTGTTAGAAGTTAGAATTCATGTACTGGCCATTGAATTGGGTCCCAGTGGCTGAATGGTATACGAGCCAGCTCGCCTTGTTACCAGAAGGTCCTGGGTTCGAACCGTGGCGGTGAGTGCATATTGCTGAGGAGTGCCAAACTGAATTTTCAAATTTATATATTTACTGATGATCATGTTTCGAGCAAAATTTATTTCCGCTCATAATCATAACAAGGCAATTTAGTATTTCCACTCACTGTTTGTGCTCGTAACGTCATCGGTTAATATAACTGTACAACACTGTGTGATTTATCAAAATAAAATCTTATGCATAATGGAATAATATAAATGCCTTCTTCCCATTGCCGAATATTTTCGATTCAAGGAAGAAATTCCATGGACTCTACTTCAAAATGTACCTAAAAGTTCACCTGCAGTTGCAGTGACACACATACATATATGGGTAGAAGTAATTGAATGTTCCAATGTGGTTGTTGTGGCAAAAAACATCTTCCATAATGGTTATTAAAACATATAGAAAATCCAAATACGATTAATCTGAATAAAAATCCATCATTGTGATCCATTGCAAAGAACTTATTAATGTCAGGTCACCAAATCAATATTACTGATGACTATTTCACAATTACTTTACATAACTCTAATTCAAGGTTGGTTATTGAAGGTGATGGAAGCACTTGGGAGAAGTTAATCACATACAGTCTACAAAAAAACAAACAATAGACTTCAACCTTCTCGCCTACGATGATTACTTGACCTATTGGTCATTAGTATGTACTTTTATTTTATGTAACTAAGTAACTGTCTTACATTTTATTTTATTATTATTAGTTGTTGTAAAGCGACTGTAGAGCAACCACGAAATGATATCATCTCGCTAAATTTGTCTTCTAAATGCCTTATTCAAGTGTATTAAAGGAACGAATTGTTTTAATAACATAAAGGGAAATAGAACAAAAACAAAGAATGGAACATGAAATAAATAAGGGTAACAAAGTCTTTTTTATATGAATTACTTACATAATAAACTCAAGACCATGGTGACGAAAGAGGTCGTACAAATTGTTTTTGCACACAAAGTTCTTATTTTATTTTAGCATCTTTTTTATTATAGCTTGATTCCACAACGTATTTTTTGGTACAGATATGGAATTTTCAGTGTGTGATATCGGTAGCCCAAATTTTGCGGGCCGACCATTTGATATCAGATGTGCGTCGGCAGGGGATCGGACCCCGGACCATTTGCATGGTCGGCGAGAGTCCACCGACGCACACAAATTCTTGCTTTATGCAATGTATTGCCACAGCCTCTTCTATACAAAGCAAATTCACTCGTGTCTTTTTCGGCAAACTTTGTCTGCCTTTGTAGACTATGTTAACCATATATGTCTAGTTAGGCGTTAAAATGACCGGTCAACTATAATATCCCTTTCAGCTGCCGATTGTTAAAAACTTAATTAGGTAAAATGACCCACTCAACATTCATTTGCATAAAGAGTTATATTGGTTGGAGGATTTCACCATGAGCTGATGTCAGTTAGAGTACTATTCGAAAACCTGGGAATACTGGACAGCCAGCTGTTTCATCCTAATATATGTGTAAAACTTGGGCACTGTGGTATTAAGTAATTCCATATTAGTTTGATTATTAAATGTATCACACAGTGAAACAGTATTGTATTGTATTGTATTGTTTCATCCTAGTTTGAGACTCTTAAGGAGAACGCAACCACAGCCACGATTCGAACCCATGACTTTCTGGTTACAAGGCAGGCCGACTCGTATACCATTCAGCCACTGGGACCCGATCCAATGGCCATCCCATGAATTCTAACTTCTGCAGGCCAATTCACGATATAGCGCGACCACTTCGTAATGTCTTCTTCGATGAGTTACTGCCTCACCTTCAACTTGCTGTGTCCTACTGGTCACGGCTCTTAGTTAAATCCTCCAACCAATCAAACAATATCCTTACAAAAACCAATACTTGATAAAGAGTTATATACCAAATGTTTCAATGTACACTGACGTTCACTTTTTTGTATTTCATTGATACATCGTCTTTATGGGTGAATACAATAATAGAATGGGGGGGGCGGGGGTATTAGTTATAATAAGGATAAAGATTGATTTAACGAACACGTATTTAAAATATTCAGACTCTTCAAAATGACTTAACCATCTGAAGAGAACAAAAATACCCACACTGTATGTGTCTACACTAAGATAGTTTGAAACAACAAGTCCTGGCTTCTCATCCTAGTAAGAATTAAGATACATCAAACTGATGGGTCATAAATGGGACGACACGCACATCCTGCCCTTCACTGCTAGCTGCCATCCGTCCAGTAAAGTCGTGTTAACTGCAAGAAATCGCTGAAGCATCTGTACTAAGAGTTCACACCTCAACAGAGATCGGGTATTTCAGCTGGATACAGAAAGTTTACAAGAAACACGCTGGCAACAGCACTTGTGAAGTAACTTACATTGGTCCCACGACTAGGTAAGTTCATCATTGAATCCCTGAAAAACTACCCATCTTAGTTAAACAGATGGAAGGATAAATAGCTCATCTTGTCGACCGATATAAGATATCAAGCTGATACTAATAAAGACCTCAAAGTTATGTATCGTAATTAACCCAACATTCGCAAGTTTACATTCAGCAGAAACAACCAGAATTCTTCTGAACAAGCCATATCTGTGCGTTCAAAATAAATTCGCGTAAACTCCTAATTTTTGCAATAACCGTTTACATAATATATGTGGAGTATTTATTACCAGTGGTCTTTTCTCTTCTCGTGGTACCCTGCTTAAAACTTGGGCTACTATAATCTTCCATCTTTCTCTGTGGTATTTATGTTCTCTCGTTCGGTTAGTTTTAACCGATTAAGATATGATCTCTGCTGATGGTATTATCTACTCTTGTGTGTGTAATTAAAATGTTTACAAGCTTCTCAATCACAAGTTCCTACTAAGCATGAGCAACGGCCAGATTGTGGGTGGCAAAGTGTTCCAATACAAAATGAGGTAACTGTTCTTCACTTATGTCTTTAGGTCTCAATATTTACTTCTGAACATCTTACAATTGACTTTCAAATTAAAAAAAAACGTTTTTTATAGCTCGATTCCATTCACTATTTTTGGTACCAGTTTGGAATTTTCAGCATGTGATATCGGTAGCCCAAAGTTAGCAGGCTGACCGTTGATATCACGTGTGAGTCGACGAGGGATCGGACCCCGGACCATGTGCATGGTCGGCTAGAGTCCTAACCACTGTGCCACCGATGCACCGAGGTGAAAATGTGTATATTGGTGAAGAGCTGTTGGTAAGGTACTAATATAAGAAAGGAATATGTTTCTTCGCCTAATTTGTTCTTTTACAAAACGTGTAATTGGGAATTTTTAATATTCAAGTGTTCGTTTGCAGGGATTTTGATTAATTTCAAAATTTCATCATGAAATAACATCTGTTACATTACCACTAGAAAACCTGAGAGTAGTGAACTGCTGTTTCACTTTAGTTTGGGACTCTTCATCACTACGCACCTACCTCTAGGGTTCAAACCCAGGACCTTCTGGTGACAAGGCTAACGAGCTTTTAGACCATTAAGCCACTCACTGGGACCCAATCCAATGACAAGACCATGAATTCCAACCTCCGCCAATTCATGATGTAGCCCAACCAATAGCCAGTGTCATCGCTGGCGAGTATTTGTCCTCACACCCGACTTGCTGTACCCCACTGGTCATGACTTAATGATAATGACATTCTGATGCCAAATAAATCCCTGCAAACCAAAACTGAAATATCAGTCTGATGCCAACTAGTGAAGTACTCTATTCAGGTAGGTAGTCACCTTAGTTCTAGTGGGAAGTTGTCACCAGTGGGGAACAACAGGTCGAGTGAGACAACAAAGGTCCGCCGATGACATTCGCTAGTGTTCGTGCCATACGTGAATTGGCAGAAGTTAGAATTCATGGGTTGGCCATTGGATCGGTTGGGTCCCAGTGGCTTAATCGTCTACGAGCTAGCTCGCCTTGTAGCCAGAAAGTCATAGGTTCAAACCTCAGTTGGGGAGTACTGATGAAGAGTTCCAAACTCGGAATTTTCAAATTAATTAATGATATCTATTGCACACCAAGTGACCTGGATGGATCAGCAGCCTACTAGACATCCGTTTGGTGTTCAAAACAGTATACCCTGGGTTCGCATCTCAGTCAGAACACCATAGTTCACTAAGAATGCAGGCACATTCAACTGGTAAGTCTATAAAAGAGAGAAACTCGCATCTCGCATTTCACTTCTACCTGTCAGCAATCAAGTAACACGTAGTCATATCTTGCTAAAAAAAGTCTTTCTTACCTTTACACAGTTCACTACTCTTTTACTTCCGCTCTTTTTTCACTTCTGAAGCCCTTATTGGCAAAGATCAATGAGTCCTCTATATGTATGTATGCCAATACGTGCATTTAAAGTGATAGGATATGTCATCATTTTCCGTATGTTCTAATGCCTTAGACAGACGATATATAGACTTCATGTTCTCAATCACTCGAAACTTATTTGTATAAAAAGTCTTTTTTTTTAACGCCAGCGTTAAATCTTTGTCGAATTACGGAGCTGCTATGATCACCCATACAAGGTAGCTTGATATATGCATCCTTCTTAGCAGCAAGTTATAGAGTGGGTCTTTGTGTTCTGACCACTTTATACCCCATTTATGAATTTCTATGGATAACTATTATTGATCACAGTCGTGACCAGTAGGGTGCAGCAGGTCGGGTGTGAGGACAAATACTCGCTGAAGACATTGACTGGCGGTTGTGCTATATCGTGAATTGGCAGAAGTTAGAATTCATGGGCTGGTCATTGGATCGCGTCCCAGTGGCTTAATGGTATACGAGCTCGCCTTGTAACCAGAAGGTCCTGGGTTCGAACCCCAGTAGGTGCGTGCTGCTGAAGAGTCCCAAACTAGGACGGAGGAAACAGCTGTCAAGTACTCCCAGGTTTTCCAATTGTTCTCTAACCAATGTCAGCTCATGATGAAATCCTGTAATCACAGTTTCTGTTAGTTTTCTTTCGTCATCTTCGAATTATGTGGAGAAAATACACCAAGCGACTCAGACAAATTATGTCTTAGTATTGTCTTGACAAAATTTATAAAGGGAACTATTTGTTTCACATCTCATAATCATCAGTGAGCTGGGCAAATATTTCCAGACTCTGAATTTTAAAGGGAATCCAACTAATTTCAAAATAGATTCCCTCACACTGGTGTAAACTATTCTAGAGTTACAGATCAGGACAAAAACAGTTCTCCAGTTCTTCTTCGTTCTTATTGGCTCTATACATGACATATGTTCTTCATTGAAAGTAACTGTCTCCGTTTAAGTGTATGCAATTTTAACAATCTCTACCACCTTAAAGAGTCACACACACCCACACAGATTTGAAATGATTTATTGTAAGTTGACTACATGTTTTCACAAATATCTATTATTAACAGTTTACTAAAGTGCACCAGTGTTTCAGTGGAAGAACGCTCATAAACCAAACACTTTGTCCTGGATTTGATCTCCAACCAACGTACGTCCCAAACCCCGCTTTGCTGGTAGTAGGCCGAGTAAAGAGGGAAGTTGGGTGTAAGGCTATCAACCTCATCCCGTAAAAATAGACACCACTTTTTCCGAAACCTCAGAGCTTTAGTAAAATAAGATAATAAATACCTATAGTTGGTTTGTAAGGATTAGTTTTGTTTCTACGAATTGATCACGGATTGATGTGATTTAGAGAACCATTGGAAATCAATACTACAGTACTGCACAGTTGTCTCATCCTAGTTTGGGAATCATCAGCAGTACGTACCCACTGGGGTTCGAACCTAGGACCTTCCGGTTTCAAGGCAAGCTTGTATACCACTGGGTGCGTACTGCTGATGGTTCATCCCATACTAGGATGAAACAGCTTTCCAGTACTCCTTGCTGGATTCAATGGTTCTCTAACTAACATCAATTTGTGGTCAACTCGTAATAATTTTTTAATTTTTAATTTTTATTTGTTTATTTATTTTTGATTACAGCTTGATGCCAAACGTATTTTCAGTACAAGTATAGAATTTTCAGCATGTGATATCGGTAGGCTGTATTTTGCAAGCCAACCATAGATTTTGGGTGTGCGTCGGCAGCGGATTGAACTCTGGACCATGTGAATGGTCGGTAAGAGTACTAACCACTGTGCCACCGACGCACAGATTGGGTGAAGAAGAAAGGTTTCGTCCATACGAACAGGCCTTAAGACGCATTACATGATAGATGGTTACTGTGTCTCACAAGCGAAGGATGCTGTGTTCCTGTTACAGTAGAAACACAGTTATTCATTGCGAATGGAGGTAGATCCAACTGACGAGCACCAAATAGATTCCACTCCTAACTGTCACTAACAATATTCATTTTTGCCGAATGACTTTTCGAGTTATATTAAGAGAATAAATTGTCAGGGGTAAATAATACAGTTCTACCATGTACTACAACACATTGCAGAGTCGTTCAATCATAAACCTTTTCATCTATCTATCTATCAGCATTTATTAGTTACAAGATCCACCATAAAACTTGTCACGCACCCCCCAAGTCATCACTTCAAACTAAACTAACGCTGGGTTTATTTTCCACAGATTATACAAATTATACAATATTAACAGTTTTCACTTTACCTCGAGACAGTTCTAATAACACTCCTTTTGGAATGAACTGAACATTGGTCCTGAACTCAAAGGAATAACTAAACAGTTGGCTGATGAAATCATATTAGGTGTTCAGTTATGTCTAACCTACACTATATTCAAATGTCAAAATAAATTATACAATCAAACAAAGAAATGGAGAGGCACGAATTTGATATTCGGTATTTTTAAAATAAGAAAAAAAAGGGAAATTTCTAAGACCGTAAAAAAAAAATCCCAAATTTTTCCTGGTTCCTAGTGGAACATACGGCTTCAACTGCACGTCTCCATTTGCCTCTGTTTTCTACTGTACTTTTCACCTGCATCCATGTTAGACGATACTGTTTCAACTCCTCTTCACACGATCTTCTCCATGTCACCCTTGCACTGACGTCCCACTCGCCGATTCCCTTTCGGGTTCCAATCGAGCAATGGCCTGACGCGCGCCCGATATCACCCAGTGGCCTCCTCAGCCGCGTGTGTCCAATCCATCTCCACTTTCTCCTGCATATTTGTTGGCTGGCGATTGGTTCTTGCTTTGTTTGTTCCCAGTCATAGTTTCTTGTTGGTGATTCTTTCCGGCCCGTCCATCTGATCTTCAGTATAGAGTCAGCGAAGACAGTTGTTGGTTGATAAAGGTCTGCAACAGGCTGTTGGAAATATTCTTTGTGAACCACCCACCAAGTTTCTGATCCGTATAGAAGAACTGACTGACTTGACGTTTGCATTGAAAATCCGAATTTTGTTGTTGATGCTGAGTGATGAAGATTTTCAGATTGATTTCAGGTTCATGAAGTTCATCAATCCATAAACACAATGTTAAAGTCACTAATGTTCTACACATTGGTGTCATTTCGAAATCAAAAAATATTCCGGAATATACAAAAATAAATATGTGTATTAAGTGATTAAAGGTGGCATGGAAATCTTAGTGGTGTAAAAGTTTCTACCAGTGACATCCGAATCACTAGTATAGGCACTCCACTAGCTGAGCTAAGACACCCAACAGCTAATCACATTACCTTTTTACTTTAATCATAACCATGAGTAATGTACAGGTGTCAGGCAAATGAATAACTGCTGTCAAGTGATGGACTGGTTGGTTGAGTGCTGAGTCTCTTTATCAGAACTGCTAAAGTGATGGATATATATATAGGAAATCAAAATAAATGATTCAATGGAAAGACTCTTTTCAACGAATTTATTATCAAGCTATACAATCGTATAAATATGGCTTTTAAAAAATTATATCCGGTGAGGGAATTGAATTAATTATAGGTGTGAATGCACAAAGTAATAATAGTTTGAAACGAGAATAGCCTTTACCAGTCGACCATTACTACTATTCAATAACCTGAATGATGAGATCCCACAGTTGACCAACTCTATGGGCGTTTATTAATTCACCTCCTCGTGTGGAGCTAGGTATATCGGTCGTTCGACTTGAGTTTTGTCCAAGAGGGTGCAAGAACACTATCTTGCATGGCTACGAAAAGGTGGAAGTGGAGCAGTAAGAAGCGCGATCATTGAACATCTGATCGATAATGATCACCCTATCTCTATAGCCTCCGCCTTTAAAGTCATCTACAAGGCAAAGAGTAATTTACCCAAATCGCTACGTACCCGACTCATCTGTATTGCTGAAGCTTTGGTTATCGAAACAGAAAAGCCAGATCTCTGTGTACAGAAAAAGTTCGTTCAACTCCTCCAACTTTCATGGTCTTAATCCCTCTATGCTTAAGTGTGGTAATCCCCAATCATATTTTAGCTCTACCAATTTTTCATTTTTCATTTTGTCTATTCAATTTGTATACTCTTCCTTTGTTACGTGAATTGTTACTATTACTATTCTCACTTTGAACTGTCCCCGGTATTATTTCACTCGTTCCACAACTCGTGGTTCTAAATCAATTCTGTTTTGCAACGTTAAATTCTATGTTATCAAATTCCATACAATACTACGTAACGTTTTTATTTTATTCGATTTGCCTACTAATCCTACAATTGCATCCCCGCTTCCAAGTTCTATCTATCTTATGAATTATTCTATATATGACAATAATTGTTTCGCCGCTTCACACTGAACTATGACTAGAATCACAAATATTTTAATTTTAATAGCAGTTCATACTACTATTATGATTTTATGCATTCACACCTGTAATTCAATTCCATCACCGGATATAACTTCTTAAAAGCCACGTTTATACAATTGTACAGCTTGTTAATAAATTATAAATAAAGAGTCTCTTCGCTGAATCACCATCTGTTTTGATTTTCTATATGTTACAATGGGAATTTTCCATAAAATATATATATATATATATATATATATATAATTGGTGGATAGTGGCTAGCAGTAGAATCCAGGATGCGCATTTAGTCCTATTTGGGACTTATCATCTGGACGTACCTGCATTCCCCAGTGAGTAATGATGTTCCCACCGAGGCTCAAACCCAGTGCTCATAGTTTGAAACATCAAAGCTTTATCCACTAAACCAGTTGGGTTACGAGAGCCGGCCACCTCTTGTGCAACAGGGCATATTAATTATTTAATTGAATTTCAGATTTTCCCGTCAATTGATCGCACCGAAGTGCTCGGTCTCAGGTTGACATCCAACTGACGAGTTCCGAATAGGATTAAATGAGCATCCTGGATTCCACCACTAGTCACCATCTACCAGTTAACTTCTAAGTACATGCCCAGACATCATCGAAGCATCTGCACAAGAAGCCAACAGAAATGTCAACCTGAGACCGATCACTTCGGTCCAATCAATCAATCGACGGAAAAATCTAAAATTCAAATATATATACATCGTTGGTTCAGTGGTATATACTCGCCAACCAATTAGATGATCCAGAGTTCGATTCCCGGCCCCCGCACCCCTAAACCTCTTGAGCCGTTAGTAAGTTCAGTAAAGAAGGGAAACTTAGGAGTGCGGTTGGCGATCCCCACCCTTTGACGAGTAAAAAAGCCACACACTATTACTGAAAATTCAAAGCTCCACTCGAAAAATGCAAATGAATGGAAAATTACATATACATATATGTATTACCAATACAATTATATCACATAAACACATACTTTTGGTTCTAAATGTCCAACCATTGATAATAATGGTTGAAATTCTTCAACTTCAACTCGGCATACTTGACCTTTTTGAGCACGTGGTAAAATTGGCAAGTGTTCATGCAGCAGAGGTGCTGAATGTCCTCTCCACACATGTAAATGTTGTCTAACTATATCATTACGTAATAGACTGTATCCATTCGATGTTGGTGCATCATTGAGCATCTGGTCAGCATCATTATCATTATATGATGACATTTTATGACTATTTCTCTGAATACTTCCATGTCTTTTAACGTATTTTGCATTAGAACATAACGGGATACAACACAAACTTATGTAGTATGTTAAACAAATTACAATAAACCTCAGTGTAAATTTATTTTTCATAATTCTTTATTGTACTGTATAAGATTTTATAAGATTTCCGCCAAAAAATGAATTTCCTTAGATCTCCATTTAATGAATATATAAAATAATTTTTGTTACAGTTTATTAGACTATTTCGAGCAACCGTTTTGTTGAAATTAAAACACCGATGTTTAATTGAATGTGCATCATTTTTGTGAACCAGCTATTCAACAGAACATAAAAGCACACAGTAACCAATAGGATTGTTTGTGCAGTCTTAACCAATCATAATTATGTGTATGAATGTTTGTGCTGACTCCTCTCCCTAGAGTGTGTAGTTTTCATATTTTAATTTATATACATAATGACACACTACACTGAAGATAGGCAGCCTATTTCACTAGTATCCCACCCACCCCTCCTCCATAAATGATCTGGTACTTCCAACGGCGGGTAGATTTCGATCTTTCTCTAACTGAATTCTCTCATGCGGCGATGTCTCCATGGCCTCTGACAGGTAATTCCTATTCAATGACTTTGTGTAGATATGGTTTATCTCATAAAAGTGAAAGGCGCTGGACCCGTTGTTATGGAGATGCATCCTGGAGAGCTGAGGGACCCTGACTCATAATCCATGGTCACTTGAGATCTAGAATTTGAAAGAATTGAATAGCATATGGACATATTCTGCCATAAGCTGTTTGAGCTTCTGAAACATACGCGTCAAACAAATATCATAGTTTCAGTTAAGAGGTTATTTAAATGCACAGGTTGGAAGTCTAGGCCCACTGGATATTCTCTCAGGTGGTAGATAGAGACTATATGGTCACAGGTCAAATGTGTAAGACCGTCTTCTAAACCTTTATGTGGATCAGAACCTATTTCTATTAGCCAGCATCAATTTCCAGCACAAGCATCACCATAGAGCTACCTGAACCGAAAGACAATACGTTTTTATCAGTCATCGATGACATGGGTGTATAGAAGACTACCATTCCTTCTGGAGTACTCGTATGGATCGGTGTGTGCCAAGTTTATCTTGCCATTCAGTGGTCGTCATAAACGTCAACCTCAACAGGTTAACATAAATTAAATGTTAGCAGCCGCTACAGCTGAGCAGCATCAAACCAACCTACAGTCAAGAGTAACCCACCAGACGGGATAGACAAACAATGGTTGTACTTACAAATCGCTAGGGAAGTAGTAGGTGAAGGCGTTTGAGGATTTACAGAATGGTCCCCTAACACCAACTGATTTTCTGTGCGTTCTCTGCAAATTTTTGACACCAGTCGGCCCGTCTAGGAGAATGGCGAGTGTAACAACATTCAAAAGGCTGTAACGCGTTAGGCCAAACGATGTTTACACAAGGACTCCAAAGCCTGGTGTCAACAACGTGTATGTAGAATGGAATCAGTTACAGTATCGAGGATAGTCGGAAGCTATTCCAGCTGATCTGAGCCACCAGCAGCCAGAGGTAGGGTATCAGCGAGACGGTATGTGAAGCTGATGATACGTCGATGAACAAACTAACGAGACTCCTGGAACGCCAGACAGAGCCCTATGAGAAACAGTTTGGCTGAATGGCGGTGCTGATATCCCACATCACCAGTTACAATACCTAATGAGCAGCTAGTATCGACTTATTAAACAAAGCCGAGATTCGAATAGAACTCGAATTACTGAAGTTCTATAAGGCACCCGTCCCAGACAACTTATCTGCAGCTCCTATTAAAGATCGTAGTGCGACTCCAATCATGGAACTATTCAAGAAAGTATGGAAAAGTGAGAATGTGTCATCATTTTAGAATGAAGCTTTTGCCATGCCCACCTTTAAAAATTGCCTACATAGCAAATGTGACAACCATCGTGGTATAATTCTGCTATCAGTTGGCTGTAAAATATTGACTGCCTTCTCAATTCACAGGGTGAGAAAAATTGTGTAAGAAATTGGTCATGAAGAGCAGTCTGACCTTCTTTCGAGTCGTGTAAACATTTGATCAGCTGCCACAATTCTTGTAAACCAAAAGTTACTGTACTTCTGGATATCACAGCTGTACTCAATTAGACATTTATAAAATTATATTTGTAAAATCTCAGCGAGACTGAAATGAGTAATTCCAAAGTTTCGTTCGGCAATCTGGTCAGAACTTCTTCAGGGAAATTAATCGAAATTAACATAACAGAAGTTAATGAAGTTTTAAAGTTTTTGAAACTTTGTTCAATCATGAACCATGAAACAGTCATCAAAATTTAATGAACAAAAGTGCATGAACTGTGATCACAATTTGACCTCAGACATTCAAAATTAGTAAACAAAATTGTATGTTTATATATAAAAGGATATCTCTTGTTTTTAAATTGTTTGTCCTGTCATATGAAACAAGTATAATAAACAAAAATTGTATGAACTGTGATCAAAATTTGACCTCAAACTTTTGTTAAAATATATATGAATATGCAGTATATAATGGTGTGTGTGGGGGTGGGTGGGTAGTTGAACAGTCATAACACATTTGTTATTCTCTCCATAAGAAAACGTAGATAATAGGGAATTCGATCAAGTGTGACTAGTTGTTGATACATATCCAATTTTTTTTATTTATTAGTCAGGATTTGCCATGCATCAGCTAACATCACACCTTCACGTCTGTTCAAACTGTTGGAATTCACCCATATATGTAGGACTTCTGCAGTCAGTCTTTCTTTATATGAACCAAAGCTTTTCTGTAAAACCTAAGTCTTATCAAAGTCGACTTTGTGTCCCTTTTCTATCGAATGCAGTGCAATCGCTGAGTTGTTTTCTAGCTTCTTCAAGTCTGCAGAGGTCTTTGGAACCACCTTTAGACATTGTTTATGCTCTCTGGAACCATTTTTTAAAGAGAGATATTCCTTGGAAAGTTTTGGAACACCCTGAAAAACCCAAATAGAAATACCTTAGGTATAATGAGAGTATTTAACCAGCTTTCCTTGGTTACCATTGTGATTAAACATGATTATCTGAAACCAACACTCCCCCTTAACCTTATTATCGATGACAGTCATTGATAAGCTCTGAAGGATGTACGTTGTAATGGTGTAGATCTGTATCTGTAGAAAGACTGTTCGATCCCGAGTATACAAGTAATATCGTGGGATAACAAAGAGAGTATCCAAATCTTACTTAATCAGTTGGTGCTCACTGTCTGTAAGTTTGACAGGAGCTCGTATCTGTACTCAACCTCATAGGTGTAACTTTGGGAGTAGTCGATGGGTTCGTGTATTTAGGTAGTTCAGTCAGTGCTTCTTGGGACTTCGGTTTCCGTGGCCTTGATATGTGCAAAGATATATTTATATTTAAATGTTCTCAGCCCCATAATTTACAGATTAGTTAGTGGGTATGCATCACTCTCCAAATGGCTATCCACAGATTCCTCATTATCAATATTTATCTAAACTACCCCGATTTCTGTTAAATATGTATTTAGAAAGCAGAAAGACTGAGTGAAGAAATATTTACTTTTCAATTAGATCCTCATCACACTCTGGCTCTACTCTAATATATGCCCGTAGCATTTTTATTACAATACACAACAGTTTAACAGTCAAGTGGCACTGATATGTTTGTTAACAATAAGAAATAATTATCAACTTGTCAATGGGACGATAATTAACGAAGAAAATTAGTATACACAGTTAAAAAGTAGGAATGGTTGAAACACATGGATTGCGTAATGCATAATTTTGGAAAAATGAAGAGTAATTAAGGAATGAACTTCAGCACGGGTTAAGTACGTAACAAATTGTTAAAGAAAATAAAACGATTTCGACAATGACAACTTGTACCTAAGGATGAAATGGTCATAAGAATAAAATAATTTTACAACGATAACATGTAAATAAAGATGGAGTAGTCGGAAAAAATTATAAAATAATTTGGACAATTATAATCTTTATAGTTTTCAAAGGTTTATCGGGTGGGGCCGAGGTAGTCCGGTTTATACATTCATGTAACGATGACCAAGGTAAGGAAAGTGGCTGTACAAATTTCTTCTGAACACATAGGTTTGGCTTCTTCAGGTGCATTCCTATTGCTCCAGTTATATGTAGAAGACGAACTCGTAAAGCAAAATTAAGATTAGAAGGAATGCGATAAATAATTTTAAATGCTGTATTAACGTCAAGCTTATGCTTACTATCAACAAGGTGTGCCAAAGTAGAGCTACGAATAGATCTTTTTTGTCCCTTGCTTAACAATACTGGATGATGTTCGGAATTACGATGATGAACCTATCTAATTACACGCCCGATGTGTCTGGCTCTGCACACGCAGTCAAACTGGTAGATATACACAGAAGAGACAAAATTTAGGTAGTTTATCCTTATTTCTCGAACTTAGAATAGGGGTGTTTGTGAAGACACAACGTACCTTTGCTGCATAATAAGTTCTTTTAACTGCATTCTTCAGGCACTGTGTTATTATTTCGCTGATGTTGTCACCGAGGAACTGCAGTTTTATGAACAGTGGTTTTGTTTGGAACTGTAGCCATACTGACTCTTCTAGGTGATGAATTCATATTTTTCTCAATGAATTTATCTGGATAACCATTTTTCCTGAATAATTCTCTAATAATCTTAAGCTCCTCAGTGAGGCAGTCGTCTAAACAGATTAACCTAGCTGTATGAACCAGACACTTTACCAGGTTACGTCTATATTTCAAAGGTACAAAACTCAGATATACAAATAAATAATCAGTTTGTTCAAACCTGCTGTAATGTGACTTCTAATAGTATTAGGTAAAGGTGCCAAATACGTTCAATGCACGTTTCTTAACTTCACTTCTGCTTTTGACTCTGTACCTAGATGTCTCTTGCTAAATAAGCTCTCTGTGACACAAACTGAGTCCTGGGTCACTAACTGGTTGCATTCCTGCTTTTCTAACAGAATACAGTATACTGTATACAAAGGAAAATCCTCGTCTGCTGTGCTCACTGAAGCTGGTGTCCCCCAAGCTGTTGTACTCTCCCCTCCACTTCTCTTTTCTTTCTTTCTACACGACCTACCATCTTCAGATGACATTAATTTTGTCAAATATGCTGACTACCTGACTCTATCTTTGCCTGTCAATTGTCAAAGTGACTGCTCCAAACTAAATGGATTTTTATCAGAAATCAACTAATGGTCCAAGAAAAACGGTCTTACCTTAAATCCCTCTAAATGCCAAACAGTCAATTTCACCTTTAGGCATAAATCTGACCTAAGCAAACTGATTAGCACTCACGAGGTGTGCAACATTGATGGCACTGAAATAGAAACTAGGTCGGAAATTAAATATCCTTGCGTCATTCTGTCTGCCGATCTTTCCTGGTCGTCTCGTATCTTGATGATTTCTAAGAAAATATTCCGTCTTACCTTCTACATCAGGAAGTTAAGGCAGTCTGGTATAAGCCAACCTTTACTGCTTCAATTCGTTAACTCTCGCATTCTGCCAATTGTTCTCTATTCTTCCCCCTTAGGTTTTTCAGGGCTACTGAAGAAAGACTATACCTTATTACGCAGGATGTTAAAGGTTGTCAGCAGGGTAAGCCACAGGGTGCCACTTAACCAGCTTGTTAATATTCTGGTAGATAAGCACTTGGAATCATGTGAAAAATGGGCTAAATCCATTTTATCTAACTCACACCACCCTCTTCATTCACAACTCTCCCCTTGTATCTATCTGATCAGGCAGGACCAGAAGCCTATATAGAAAACTATATGCTCTCACTAGCAGGCACAAAACTCAACCATACCCTACTTAGCTCGTGTTCTGTGCGATAAAGAAAGCATTAGGCGTGATACTTATAACTTATTAAATAGTCAGTAGAACAACTGGATCTCGTCTTTCCAATTCATATCTTTTATAAGTACAACGTCTTCTTTCTTTGTTTTCCTTTTCTCTCTCACTTTTTTTCTCTGTTATTTACTCCTTTGTTTCTTTCTTCTGCTTACGCCAGTAAATATGCTACCATCTACTTTTCTAACACCTTCAAACACTCAGTTCAATTTTTGGTCTTGCTACTGACATGCCAATAAGTTGTTGTCATAATGAACTGAGATTTCCTTAATCTATGTAGAATTTTATTTATTGTTATTGTACAAACTGAATGCGCAATACTGTAGTGAAGTGCTGAGAATTCCATTCTGTATCACAAGTATTTTGAAAAAATATTATTATTATTTACTCTGGCGTGTGTTTAAAACATTTGCAATCTGCAGTTTAGCAAGTCGCCACTATATATATATATATATATATGAAAAAGCATTACCCTCGATGGGAGGTCATCCCAGTACATGAGATGACCGTTCCTGAATGGTTTCTTACATTCACAAAATCTATTCCTGAACTTTTTATAACTGGCACTCAACAAAATGTCATCGTGTATTTCTCGAAGGAGACACAGAAAAGACAACGTAATGGATTTGTTTGCGCTTCAGTCAATATTTTTTATTCGTAGATCTTGGGCGAAGAAAAAATATCGTGCAATAAACTTCGCTGAAAATTCTTTACATTATGTTAAAACTATTCATAATAAAGCTACCATTATTATTATTATTATTATTATTATCATTCTAATCAATTAATTGAATGTTTCATCTCGGTATTTTACAACGAACGATATTACTTTTAATATCGTGGGAAATGAGATTTCAACTGTCTAAAGCTGCTCATCAGAAGATTTCAAATGCTTGAGAAGACCTATCAGTATGGCTAAATAAATGTATAACTGAAAACATGAACAATTCGATATTAGCACATCTGGTCAAATCAGGCGATGAAATCAGTATTAATGAATCTTTTACTCTATTGTCTATCGTGTATCGAAAAAGTGGAAAAAAAGCCCCCCCCCCTAAAGGAAACCATCGATAGTTTTTTTATGTTGATGATACCTTCATTGTTTGTGATGAAGACTCTTCAACTGCCGAACTTCTTGAAATATTTAATGGTTCTCACCCATCTTCACTTTTCACGGTCGAAGAAGAGTCGAATTCCTCGTTTCGCTTCCTTGATGTTAAGCTAAATAGAAGAGAGAATGGAACGCTGTTAAGGTCGATTTACCGAAAGCCAACATTCACTGGGCAGTACACTAACTTCAACAGTTGGGTACTTCTAGGGAGAAAGAGAAATCTTATTCATTCCTTATGCTCCAGAATTCGTAAAATCTGCTCTGCAGAGACAATCGATAGGGAACTAGATAACCTTCGATTCAATCTCCTTAACAATGGTTATCCTACAAGGTTTATTGAACGTAACATCAAGAAAGAATCCTTCCCTAGACAAATCACAGTACCAAAGAAAAAACTGTTTATGTGTCTAGCATTCAAAGGTGACACTATTTCTGAATTGATTAAAAATCGTTTATCTAAATGTGTTAAACGCACTTTTCCTGCAGCTGACCTGCAGATAGTTTTTACCAGACTAAATATGATCAGACAATGCGTCAAGGATAGGTTACCGCTTTTGTCCACATCTATGTGCATTTACTCTTTTACTTCCTCTTGTGGAGCTGTTTATATTGGACGTTGTAAGCGTAATCTCCGAAAACGTGTGACTGAACACTATCCGGTTTGGTTAATGAAAGGCGAACGTAGAACTGCAAAGTCGTCTATCTGTGATCACCTGTTAGAATCTGGTCATTTAGCCCCACGTGATTCATCCTTCAAAGTTATATACATGGCAAAATCCAATCGATCCAAAAGTTTACGTTTTCTTCACTTATGCATAGCCTAAGCTTTAGCTATACATGAACAGAAACCTAAATTATGTGTTCAAAAGCGTTTTGTCAAACCCCTTTCTTTACCTTGGTCATAATAATGTTCCTTCTAGTTTTTATTTTATTTTACCACTTGAATTCTTTCCACTTCACTTCACATCTTAATTCATATCGTTATCGTACTCCTGACTTTTAAAATTTTTCGACAACACTTGACATTTTTGACTTCAATTCACTTATAAAACAATCTTTAATAATTTTGTAATTTATCGACTTCAGCTCTACCCCTTATAACATTTTCATTATCGTTATTCTTATCACATATATACGTAAATTGACTGAGCAATTATTTAGTGCCACTTAATAACCTTTTCCTGTAATATAAATACGACTGTAGAGTTGGCTTGAAAATGAAGTCGTTGAAAAGAAATTTCTTCGCTGAACAAAAAAAAGTAAACTGCCAAACGAAAATAGGCTCTGAATACTCTAAATAAAAACAAAGGCCGAAGCAATTCATTAAAAGAGACTGTAACTTTTCTGTTTAAAAGGAAAACGCGTTCAGCCACACTCCTGATACTCTGGCCTAATTAGGAATCTATAAATCCACTACTAGTATTTATTGTCTTATACCTCTTGTGTATGACCTTACACTAACTAAGTATGTTGTTAGCCACATTGCAAATCTGACTGACAGAATTCAATCTGCAGTTAATCAAGGACTAGACAAATCACACTAGTCATTAGTGTCCAATCAAAAGTATCTAAGACAGTCCTACAGGAGGTCAATCACGAACCTGAATAGCTCATTAATAACGTCACTAACTACAGCACTCACAGGGTGACTTGGGTTCAAATCTCAGAAGGGACATGATTTCCTTTGAGGTTTCAGATACGCCTTGCTAACTGATGAATGCCAACTAGCACGAAACCTGGGTCGAAAGCTTCCTGTGGCCAACTCTCTCCAACATCTTTTTTGACGAGTTGATCACGGATTGATATCAGTTAGAGAACCAGTGAAAACTAGAGAGTGCAGGACAGCTGTTTCATCCTAACTTGGGACTCATTATCAGTTCACACTCACTGAGATGAATGTCCCACCGACGACATTGCTTGGGGTCGCACTAAATCACGGATTGGTAGAAGTTAGAATTTATGAGCTGGCCATTGAAGTGGGTTCCAGTGGCTGAATTGTATGCGAACTGGCTTTCCTTGTAACCGGAAGGTCGTGGGTTCGAAGTCTGGCGGTGGATGTGTACTGCCAATGATTCCTAAACACAGGATGAAACAGCTGTCTGTCTGGTACTCCCTGCTCTATTTAATGGTTCCCTAGTTGATATCAATTCGTGATCAACTCGAAAACACAAAACTAATCCTTACAAACCAAGTATATTAAAAACATTTAACTTTCTTAATTTGTACTTGGTTATTTATTTATACCCTGTCACAGATTTAAGCGGACTGGTGACACCTTAAATTAAATTCTTAATTTTCAAACCAATTTGGAGGTGAGATTTTGTCATCACACTTCCTTTGGAAACCAAAATCATTCAGATCACAATACGGTAGGTAATCAAGAAAACAAGCATAAAATGCATAAAACTATGTACTACTGATTAATTGAGCTCAGTGGGTGAATAGTAATCATATCTCAGCTAGCAGCGCTTGCTAACCATCTAGATAATAGTAATATAGACATCGGACGGTCGTTTCGCTAGTTTAAGGCCGAGATCATCACAGCTGTAACTACTTCGACTCATCCTAGAGAACTGAATCAGCCGATACCAATTAAATTCTGGGCCAAGTTGCAATACATTAAATTCAAACTCCCCGTTTGCAAATTAATTGGCGATTCACGCACACGCACACACACAGAGTTCAAGCAGATAACATGTCCGTCTGTTTTCGATACAGAACTTTGCACCGATGTGCAACAGATGAAGTCGCCACACTCCCTCCATGTAGCACACATAGCAGGAGAAGAAATGCAAAATAGAGACAGTAGACAAGGATATGAGACAAAAGGAATAGTAATTATGAAGAACAATATAGTTACATTGAAAATTATAAATCACAAGGAGGGGATGCATCTACGCTATCCATTGAGGACGATTTTGAGCCATATCACCGATTGTCTCCAGCCACTGGTGTTTACAGTCCCGAGGACCTCAACCAAGAAGTCTATACCTTCCTACGTGACTTAAACTAACTGCAGTGGATTTCATTGACTGGTGCCAAATTTTGGCTTGACCGCCGCTAGCTCTTATACGACCTGATCCATCTTATGTCAGCTAGAATTGCCCGTCGAAGAAGGCGATGACTAGGCATGCGTAAAACATGTCCTAACCATCTCAGTCGATGTAACTTCACAGCCTCGTCTATTGATTTCCCCTCAATATTGCTCACTCCACTCTACCACTTCATACGGGAGATAAAACGCAGACACCTAGGATCAATGACAGCTAGCCAAGCCTTTCATGTCTTCCACTCTCAATGGCCAGGTCTCTATCACAGCCATAAAGGAGGACTGAGAAGATAACACATTGTTAACTGCATAATTTCGAACTCTGTTGAAACTTCACCTCGCGAATTAATTTGCAAATTGAGAATTTGGTTTTAATTATTCGCCGAATCAATATACGTTGATAACTGTGCAACCAGAAGAAGATTTTATCGTGAAAAAATATTCTTTGTTCACTTATCAGCAATTTTCAGACAGAATTTCATTAGATTTAGCTAAACAGACGATTCCATCTATTCATCGCTTCTGGAATGATCAACTTTCCCACCAATGAGTATTTGATGCGTACACACAGGAGAACATAAAAAATGCAGCGTTCCTTCTTATTTTCGTCATCTCAGAAACTAGCACTGTGGTGAAAGCTGTCTGCTGGTCGAAATTGGTAGACGGCAATTTACGTCAGTGTTTACGTCCCAAATCTTGGTCATGAGAAAAAACAAACAAAAACAAAGACTAACTCAACAGCCAATCACAGCAGACTTAGCGTGGGCGGATACGATTAGCAGGTATATATGGTCTGACCTTCAAAGAAATGGCTAGCGAGGAAACAACCAATCAGCAGACGCTGCTTCTCTGCTAACAATAACGCTGATAATAACGCACATAAAAATCAATAAATATCTCTTGATTTTCTGAATAAACAACTTGTTGCCTGGTCCTTGTCTTCTGTCGTTACAGTACTACTTTAATAATTAGAAATAAGTAGTAAATATTTTTGTATTTACAAAACAAAATATTAAAATAAATTATACAAATTCAGGTGTTGTTGTGTCTTGTTTTTCTTCTTCTTCGTAAATCAATAAACAACCAATTCCCACTAATAACTAGACAGAAATCAGAATTCAATCATATATATGATCACAATAAGTAAATAAATATCGATAAGAAATTAATAAATCCAATCGTCAGAAGTGATAGACCAGCCAGTCGACTTGCAAACCCTTGACGACATCGTAACAGTTCGTAACGATTTGGTTTACCAGCCAGCATCAACTGATATTCACGTTCCATCATTTCACCATGAAAATACCATGTTCTATCATTCATTGGATATTCAAAGCCTTGACGACATTCACACTTATAACTACCAGACACAAAATAGTGCCGTGGAATTAATTTACACTATGAAAAAAGGAAAAAACAACGGTAAGAGAAAGGTAAAAAAAATATGTGAATAGAAAGAAACAGTTGAGTATGAACACTGTAACGAATTGAGATATTACCGTATTTTGAAACTGACTGCCATTCCTCATAGATACTGTGTTCTTATTGTTAATTTGTTTCCAACAAGTTACTGGACAAATTTCCAATGTACCAAAATGTGAAACACGTTTTTGATTGATATATAAGAATAGAACCTGTGCACTGTGGTGGTGGTGGTGGTAGAGTATAATTCTATTGTGGGTAAAATTTTGTTTAGATAAAGTCTCTCAGTCTGCTATACAGTAATATTTACTGATGCGATCACGTTTCCAGCCCAATTTATCACTACCGCTCATAATCATATCAAGGCACTACTCACACACAACTTTCTAACTCCATTTATATAATTCTATTATTTTTCACCGCTTTGTTTGATTGGTAATAATATCTTCCATATTTGCAGTATGAGTGATGAATCATTCCTATTGCATGTGTTAGGTGTAGACTCGATGAACCAGACAGGATTCACTAACCAACCACTGTCTCCTCTCCACCTCTTAAGAATTTTAACTCTGTTCCACCCAGTTTTGTGGGATTGTGTATAATGCATGCAGTGCAATCGCTAAGCTCTTTTCTAAATTACTTATCTTCGTGGAGTTAACATTCTTACCTTAAATAAATTATTATGTTCCGACCATCTGACTACTCCCGATCTACTAGTTTAACTGACCTATGGAGTTGACCTAACTCACGGTCATTGCATGGTGTTTTTAAAATAATAGTATTTTGTCTAGTTGGATCAACAGGGTCCTTTAACCTACAGAGTTTGTCCTACCTGAGTGAGTTTGTAGGTTTAAATGACACTCCAATTCCTGCTTTAGTGAGAATCCTACGTAGGGTCTCAGATGTCCTCACCTTATATGCTCTCTTATTTATGTTATCATTATTAGTTTCACAATCATTTTCATTTTGCTTTTGGCCTTTTTGATCTTTTTAATGAATTTTATAGGATAGTGATATATATATCCATATAATATGTGTGTTTGTTTGACAATCTGATATATTTTGCTATGTATATATCGATCGATATTCCATTATAATTAGCTAATCATGTTAAGACTGTCTATTGATTTGTTCATTTTGAATATTTCCTCACACACTTGTTCGGACATTCTTATATTTTGCTCTCACACTCTTGTGTGACATTTTGATTTTCCTTGTGTTTGGAAAATAGAAGTATCATCGCAAACCTAGTGGTCTTCTGATTTCGTCTTTCTTGCGTCAGGACTATTAAATTCTCGACCAGTACATAACAATAATTTGGCGAGGAGTACATAATAGATAGTTAGTTACTTGACACAAATGCTTCTTCTATCTGTTTTATTTCATCATTTAGTTCTTTTCTTGTACTACTTAGTGCTACTGCTCGATTTGTTAGACACTTAACTAAGCCTGACTTCATAGATAGATAACGGATGAAATGAATGAAAGTCTAAATATTTATTAGCAGAATTCGTTGGTTTTTTATTAACTCTGGTGTGCAGTTCACCTTCTTGTATTCGTCTTATTTTACAATTTAACATCACAGCTAATTCGCCTTGTTCATTTTCCGATTCAAATGTGAATTATTTTTCCATCTACTAGTGAGTTTATATGTGCGACACATATATAAACTCATATGCAATGGGATTGACTCATCACTCATACCGGAAATATGGGAAATACTACTACCAATCAAGTCAAACAATGAAGAAGAATGGAATTATATAAATGGAGTTAGAAAGTTGTGTGAGTAGTGCCCTGATATGATTATGAGTGGTAGTGATAAATTGTGCTTGAAACGTGGTCGCATCAGTAAATATTACTGTATAGTGCACTGTGAAACTTTATCAAAATAAATTTTATCCATAATGGAACACGCTTATGGTGGCTGAGGGATCATGCTGAAGTGGGTGCGGAGTGATATGCGAGCCAAGCATTCATTGACTGAGAGTTCAGTGTTTAAGCTAATGAGCCAGGCTGATGTTACACGGTTGGATGCATTCTCCCGGAAGCTCTAGAACAAAGTTTCGTATTTCTTGGCACTCACCAACAAGACGTGTCTTTATCGCTCAAAGGCATAATGTCCCCTATGAAATTAAAATCAGTGTCACCTAATCATGAGCTATCGGGCTTGATAACTGACCTCCTTTAGGACTGTAGTGGGTATGTTCATTGGTCTAGCCCTTGCTGTTGATCCTGACTCAGATCACTTTCTTCAAGCTTTCAGGCACGCCTTGCTGATTAGTGTTAGTAAGCACGAATTCCATGTTACACTGGACTCCAATCATCTAACATCACTTCAGAGTGCACTGCACTGCAATGGCGAATCACCTAGCCTGGTTTCCGTACCGCAAACTCAACAGCACCAATATTAAGAACTACAAGCATGACACTGGGTACTTTCTAGAGACAAATCAATACAATGAGCCCCCCCACACACACACACACATGCATACATAAACACAAATTCTCTGTGAAATTTCAAGTATTCCTCTCTTAAATCAAGTTTCTTACTACATCGAATTTTATTACTGACAATATGTCTTCTCTCTTTGTTGGTTGATTTCTTTATCATGGTATTCACTCTCGAAAGCAGTTTGTGTACTTGTTCCCTGTATCAGACAGTTTGCTCTTAAACCATGTCACTTAGCACGTAATCATTTTACATGTAAAAAACAAAACCTTGTTCTCTTCTTCGTTTTATTTCTCTAAAAGTCAATGAAATCAGTTATCTCAGTTATCGCTGACATCCAAAAGACAATACAATGACTGGGTGGAATTGACAGGAAATGAAACATAAAACTTACATATGTACTTCGAAAATCACATCTTGCTGTATTCTTAAAGAAATTCGGTGCATAAAATGATTGTGGACATTGGTTTATATCCAGAGATAACAGTTTCACAGAAGCTGTTACAACACCCCTGAATAAAAGATATATTAGAAATGATTATATATATATATATATATGAAGGTATACTACTGTGGTGAGAGCTGTCTGTTAGCCAAAATTGGTAGAGAAAAACAAAGCAAATTATTATTATAACGTTTACTTCCGAAATCTTGGTTATGAGAAAAAAACAAGGTCAAAGACTAACTCAACAACCAATCACAGCAGACTTAGCGTGAGCGGATACGATTCACATATGTATGGTCTGACCTTCAAAGAAACCGGCACAAAGGGATGACAGAATAACCTTCAGCAGGAAAACAACCAATCAGGAGACGCTGCTTCTCTGTTAATAATAACGCTAATAATAATGTACATAAAAATCAATAAATATCTCTTGATTTTCTCAGTAAACGATATGTTGCGTGACTTTTGTCTTCTGTTGTCACAATACTACTGGTAATTATAATAATTATAATCTAGTAATCAATAAATCGTTATTTTTTTAAATTAGAAATCAGTCCGAACGAAGAGCATATTCATTTCAATAAATCCTTATCAGGTTTTTACAATTATAAAGTATAATATTTGTTGTCATTACATTAATGACCAGTTATGCAGCAGATACATTTTTCACGTAGAATAACAGATTACTAGTTATAAAGTGACAAAATAAATAGTATTTGTTTGTAGGGATTTCATTGATTGGTTACAGGATTTCATCATGAGTTGACATCAGTTAGAGAACTATGGGAAAACCATCTGGGAGTATTGGACAGCTGTTTCGTCCTGATTCAGGACTCTTCACAGTACGCACCCACCAGGGTGAGTGATGAAATCCTCCAACCAATTAAACAAAACAAAATCCCTATAAAACCAATACTTCAAAATTTTATGGTATTTGAGGTGACGCGTGCTCTGTTAGAGGCTCACACACTCGAGATGCAGGTAAATCCATGCTGATGAGTCCCAAAAAGGACGAAACGCATGTCATAAACCCCACTATTAGCCACCATTAAACCAAATAACCACATATTTAGATAGTTGAAGAATTCCATTCCTTCCCCCAATCTTCTGAATATAGATGAAATCATCTATCTGTTGACCGTGAAAACAAACTGGTTAACGTGTCGACCAACAAAATCTGCATCCCCTCCAAACGTGTCATCTAAATACAATACAGTTCTTGAAACTGTTCTCTACTGGAATAGGCTTGCCCCAACACCTTCCCTTCTCTCTTCATGAGATGACCAGATATCAACAAAAATATAAAATTTAATTTTTTTTAATAAGCAAAACATTCATCGACTTACATAAATCTCAAAGCTCTTTCTTCACCAACAACTCCAAAGAACGGAGTTGCATAGGTGATAATCCAATCTTTCACCATACCATCACAATCAAAGTATGGTTGAGTCCAATAGCCATCTTCATAATATGGTACACGATAATAGATAGGAAATGTGAAATAACGTTGCAGTTGAGTTCCATTCACATCACTGCGTATATATGGTTTACTTGTTATCTTTTCTAAACCTTGTCGACTTGATGCCCATCTTGACTGGGAGAAATAAAAGTAAGGCATAAAAATGAAATATTTTTAAAAATGCACTTATAACTGCATTATAGAAATATGAATCAGTTTTTAAACCTGAAGTCAAATGATAATAATAATAATAATAATAGCTTTAAGAAGGCAATTGCAGCGAAGAAAATTTTGTTTTCGACGAAGTCATCTTCTAGGCTGTACATTCGTGTATTTATTTATATCAAATGGATGGGAAAGTTCCAGAATAATCTCCCAGGATTCAAAAGATATGCAGCGAAGAAGTGGTTGAAGAAGAACTGCGTAATCTCCGAAAAACCCTGATAGGAAACGGTTTCCCGCCCAGGTTCATAGACAAAGAATTTTAAATCTAAGAAGACTTCCGAACAAGTCCAATCCATCCCAAAGAAAATACTTCTGCTTAATCTAGAATTCAAAGATGATAGTGAAGCAGAAATCCTTCGTAAACGCCTCTCCAAATCACTGAGCAAAAAACATACTTCGCCGCGAGACTACGACTGACGTTTTCCTGTACGAAACTGTTCAGCCAGAACCTGAAAGACAAGCTGTTGTATTTGGCCACCTCAACGTGCATATACCAGTTCACTTGCTCTTGTGGAACTGAGTACGTTGGCCATACCATGCGCCGACTTGAAAAACGCGCTGGTGAACACTACCCAGCCTGGTTAGGAAAAGCAGACCAAAAGCGTGTATACAGTTCAGTGACAGAACATCTGGTCAATTCAGGACATTCAGCGCCTTTCGAAAAATTCTTCAAAGTAATATACAAAATTCAATGAAACTTATCAAAGGGAGTGAAATCAAGACATCTGGGCATAGCCGAGGCACTAGCTATACAAAAGCTCAAAACCACGCTTTGTATACAAAAGAAATACGTCCAACCCCTGTCCCTGCCATGGCATCATAGACAGGTAATTTTTTTACTAATGACCATCCCATCGCCTTTCTTATCTAAACTTCCTGTTTATTCATGTTATTTTTTAAAGTTTTTCCTAATCCCTGTTTACACTACCATATTTTCTTACCCGAACTTCGTGTTTATTTTGTCATTTCACTATTTCTACGTATTTAATCCATCATCACATTAGTTTTTTATCCAAACATCCTGTCTATTTTGTTATTTCTACATTTCTAACCCCTAATTGCACAATGTCAGTCTTCTTAGTTAGTATGATGCTACTTTGTTTGTTTTATCCATTCCCCTGTTTATTATGGCATTCTAATTCCTAGTTTTAATTTTTATTAATTCGACCCTTAACCGAAAATTATTCTGGAACTTTCACATCCATTTGATATAAATACACGAATGTACAGCTACCTAGATGATGATTTCGTCAAAAAGAAAATTTTTTTCGCTGCAATTGTCTTCTTAATAGCTCTTATGACCCAATAATAGCTTTATTCCAAACAGTATGCTAGTACAAATATGAAAGTTTCACTAATTAGTACAATATTATTGGATTAATAGAGAAGATTTGTAGCTCACCTGGATGATTTGCAATTTATAGTGTTCTCTGAGCTGGTTGGTTTAGTTGCGGAGCTTTCGCCGTCCCCCTTCTGGACAACATCCTCCTTCAGCGTAATATTTAGCATAAAGTGAAATGATTTAAATTTTTTCCATGAGTGGTAGAATTGCGTCTCCCGGTAACCACCTTTACATATGTATTGATCATTTTCTATTGGATCCAACCTTGACGTGCTTTTTGATTACTATGTTACAATAACTTAGTTATATATAACTCTTATTTCTGTGGTGTTTCTCACCAAAAAACTGCGAAACATATTTATTGTGGGACGGGAGTGAGGCAAGGTTGCCTACTATCACCAATGATCTTCCTGATTGCAGTAGATTGGATAATGCCAACAACAACGGGCAACGAGGAAAAAGGCATAAAATGGATTCACACAAAAAACTTGGAGGATCTGGGCTTCGTTGATGATATATGTGTCTGATTTCCCACAAACTGGAAGATATGGAAGTGAAAATCAACAAGTTGGCGAAAAAAGAAGCATCCAGACAAGACAGGACTCCAAGTGAAGATAGAGAAAACAGAGGTGATGAAGATTCCTGGCCAACACCAACAGCAACAGCAACAACAAGCAACAATCAGCCATCATAAATGGGAGGAACCTGAAAGAAACAACCTCCTTTACCCACCGACCTGGGAAGCATCGTTTCAACTACAGGCGGACGGAACTGATGAGGACATCAAAGCAATAATTGGGAGAGCCAAACAAGCTTTCATTACTCTCAAGTCTGTGTGGAGGTCAACAGCACTCAAATTGATCCTGAGTCTCAACTCCAATGTGAAGTCAGTCAGTGTTATTATACAGATCAGAAACTTGAAGCGTCACTAACAGCATCTCAAACAAACTACAGACCTTCATTAACAGATGTCTTCGCCCAATACTGAAGATCAGATGGCCGGCCAGAAAACATCAGCAACAGGCATGGATCTCTGGCAATGAGCGAACCGACACAGCAGGAACCGATTTTGCAGCAAATAGGCAGGAAGAAATGGAGATGGATTGGATGGCCATACTCTGAGGAAACCATCAAGTGACATCACCAGACAAGCCATCGCTCGAGTGGGACCCGAAAGGGAAGCGGGAAGTTGGTCGTCAGTGTGAGGGTGACTTGGAGGAGGTCACGTGAAGAGGAGGTGAAAGCGTGTGCGCAGACTTGGAGCGGGGTGAAAAAGTTGGCAGAAAACCGAACGCAAAGGAGATGCGCGGCTGAAGCCGTATGTTCCTCCCAGAATTAAAGGATATAATAATAATAATAATATTTTCTATTGACTTGGATTTTAAACTTTCTGGTCACATGATTAACTTTTTAGTAGTTGGTATATTTCGTCTATATTAACGTGTTTGTTAATTGCATACTCATTTGAGTATCAGGCTTCTAGGAATTCCCTGACTACACTTTTGGTGTTTCCTCTGTTTAGAATTTTCACATTATCCCAATCATTCAATCGGTGTCCATAATTATCCGCATGCATTGATAAGAAAGAATATAAATCACATGTCTTTTTACAGCCAATCTGTGTTCTTGGATTCACACTCGAAGGGGATACCCAATATGTTGACCGATATTATGCCTGCTACAGCTCATACAATTTATTTTGTAAATCGTATTAATTTTATCTCCCTTTTTCTGTTAGATCTTTCAGTTTGCACAATATCGAATTAAGTGATTTGACTTGCTTGTGTGCTATACCTATTTCAAACGGTTTCAATATTCTAGCTGTCATTTCAGAGATATTTTTTATATGTGGTAGAATGAATTTTATTGTGGTCTTTGATGTTGGCTTGTGTTGTTGGTCTTGGGACTCGATTTTAAGCATGTTTTGATAAAATTGTGATTAGGATATCCATTCTTTTTAAAGACCTTTAGTAGGTAGTTTTATTCCATTCTTTTCAACGCTGGAGTGTAATCGACGAGGCTATAAAGTTACATAGATTGAGATGGCTAGGCCACGTGCTGAGCATGCCTAACCATCGCCTCCCCCGACGATAGGCATTACTAGCTGATATAGGTGCAGGTTGGAAAAGAGTAAGTGGTGGCCAAACAAAAACATGGCCTCATCAATCCATGAAATCCTTGACAGTTAAACTGAGTCAGGTAGCGAGATGCAGACTTCTGGGTTGGGGCCCTTGGGACTCTAGGAATCAATGGCTGGAGACAATAGGTGACATGGCTCAAAATCGTTGTCAATGGCCAGCGCAGATGTATTCAGTCTCTCTAATCTTTCATATTCCTTTCTACCATTACCCATTCTGTTTCATTCCTATACTTGTCAAACTTTATTGATTCTCTTCACTCATCTTGTTGTCTACCTCTGTGTGCTATTTGGAACGTGGCAACTCGAACTGCTGCACTTCGGTGCCAAGTTCTATGTTGAATCCAGACAGACAGAGACAGACAGAGAACGCTGGAGTGCTACAGTGTGTGTTTGAATTCTTTTAAACAATTTAAAACAATGTCTGTACACAGTTTCTTTTGTAAGTAATTGAGTTATTGCTGGTATAGTTGAGTATTTGGTCTGTGCTTTGACATTCTGTACACTCGTGTTTCTAAATTTCCTGTATTAGTACTCTTGATTAAGACATCTAAGAATCTTTCTTACACTATGCCGTGGGTCTGTGGGCAAAATCGTATTGCTGGGGAACAGGGATGTAACAGTAGTAAGGTGTTTCTCTCAGACGACTAGCATGCCAGCCACCTATACTGTCTCTCCAGCCTATGGAGAGGGGGTTAGAAAAGGTCGACCCCAAAAATTATACATCCCGACTTACCCCACCTACGGTGGTCCGTAACCAGTGGTAAGAATACTAGTACGGAAATAATCCAAGACACTAGTTCATACAGGCCCTGTGTGTGTGACGGGCCTCAAGAAGTTGTCCACTGAACTCTGAGGTCAAGCAACACTAACTATCTTTCTGTTTCATGTACTCAAAGTATCAATCAACTTCCATGGTGTGGGCAGTCGGGCAGCAACAACTGCCCACACACACTTCCAAAAACACACAAAGCCCTCTTGATCCTCATTCTCAATTTTTATTATTTCTCTCACGTTTCCAGTGAAACATAGGGCGTCTTCAAGCTACAAGCTTGAAGTTTCTGTAGCAGCGGTGTTTATTTTTACAGGATGAGGTTGCTGCTAGCCGCCTCATGTCCAACCTTCCCTCTTTACCAATCTTACTACTGGCTTATCGAGGTAAAGCAGGAGTGCGTCGGTGGCTGAGGATCGAGCCTCAAACCACCTCTGCGTGGTTGGCCAGCACTCTACCCCTGTGCCATTGACGCACACTCATTTTCATTTATACTGATAATATTGCTTGATATGAATACGAATATAAAAATTGATGAAAATATTAATGACAATGTAGTAGAGAGAGAAAAAGAATGAAGAGGGCCGTTTACGTGGCGTTTCTCTGCACATTGGTAGTGTTCTGCCTTACACTTTCCTCATTACATAAAATCTCTGCCAAATGAGGTATTGTACAGTTTTTGAATACTTATTCGTCCAAGCATATAGTTTTCTATAGTTGCTTCTAATTATACAGAAGATGGTGAGAATCGTGATAAGACTATATTCGCCCATTTCTTTCATGAGTCCAAGTGTCTGTGTATGTGTGTGTATTGTTGAGTTGGTTTAATGACACGCCAGTCTCCCAACTGACAACTTTTAGTGTGTACCAAAGTCTTCCTTAATTAACTCAGGAAAGATTAAAGGGAAAGCAGTAAAGAAGGATCTGCAGAGTACAAGAATTATTAACAAACTTGTAAAGTACAGACTATATGGTGCCAGATTCGTTTAACTTCCTTACGTAGAAAGTCAAAGGAAATACACAATCCATGATATTTAGCATTCGACTGACTTGGTTTCGACTTCTGTGCTATCTATGATAGTGGAGTCATACCAACGAACCAGTTCAGATAAGTTGCGCTTGCATCTCAAAGTCAAATCAACAAGCTGATGTTTGCGGGGGGGTTAGCTTAAGATCATTTGACAAGGACCACTGACTAATCTCTAATAAAAAGTAATTCGTTACAGGATTTCATCATGAGCTGACACCAGTTAAAGAACTATTGGAAAACCTGCAGGGAGTACTCGACAGCCATCTGTTTCGACATAACTCATTTAGGACTCTTCGTCGGCACGCACCCACCACCAGGATTCGAATCCACCACCTTCTGGTTACAAGGTGAGCTATCTCGTGGACCATTAAGCCAATGGGACCCAATCCAGTGGCTAGCCAATGAATTCCAACTTCTGCCAGGCAATTAATGACATAGCGCAACCACTAGCCAATGTCTTCGGCGAGTATTTGTCCTCACAAAAACTTACTATGTGCTGCGTCAAGCGGCTGTACTTCCATTGCCTGCTGCGGAAAAGCTAACTCGGGAATAGAACAGACTATCTCCGACTGATGTAAGGTGATTCCCTTGAGGGTAACTAAACCCTCATCATCTAATATTGATTAACTAGTTCACATTCTATATTATATGAACGTCGTGATGAGATTTCTGCCCATCACTTTATATATATATATATATATATATATATATATATCACATGTTACCCATAAGGAATTCGTTATTCACATTAGTGGCTCTTTAGTTACCGCAAATTTTCTGTTTGTAAATATTACCACCCAGCGCTGTGAGTATTAGCGTGAAGAAACTTGACCGAGTACGGGTAATAGCGGAACATGAGATGAGTTAAATGTATCTTACTAAACAATATAATCTTCGTGGTAAGCCATTCCTGAACAATTAAAGACCTTCCGAAGACTCTGGTTTTGTTGATGTTCACTTCTAGCATCCCTTTTACTGGATGTCAGTCTAAGAAATTTTGGAAGTGTAGTGTAGGTATCTCTCCAGTTTTATCCCAAGGTTTCTATGTTGTCATTAGAAAAAGCGTTTCTCTCTAAGGTGAGATTGACCGGTTGGTTGAAGCCTGTGTCAGAGAGCTATGGTTCCCAGTTTGACTGATTGAAGGCCCTGTCCTTGTGACTCGATTTTATAATCCTCCAGTCAGAGACCAAGTTATTAGGCCACAGTTCTGAGATGCTCTGACCCATTTATCGGAAAATGTGACCAGTCTAAAAGAGTGACCGGAAAACCTTCTTTATTATTATTTTACGTTCCCAGTGCTGGAACATAGGGCACCTTCAAGATAAAGGCCTGAAGTTTCTGTAGCAGTGGTGTTTATGTTTACAGGATGAGGTTGCTAGCCGCCTCATGACCAACCTTTCCTCTTTACCAGTTTAATTAATGGCTAAGCAAACTGTCTGTCTGTTTTCGACATAGAACTTTGCACAAATGTGCAGAAGTTCAAGTCGCCACACTCCCTCCATGTAGTACACAAAGAAAGAGAAGAAAGCAGAAGAAATGCATAATAGAGACAGTAAGCAGAGGTGTGAGACAAAGGAATGGTAAAAACGAAGAACAACACAGTTTCATTGGAAATCATAAATCACAAGGAGTGAATGCATCTGTGCTAGCCACTGAGAACGATTTTGAGCCATGTCACCAATTGTTTCCAACCATTGGTTTTTACCGTCCCGAGGACGCCAACCAGTCAGTCAGGAAGTCTACACCTTCCTACGTGGCTTAGACTAACTGTTGTAGATTTCATTGACTGGTGAAGCCAAGTTTTGGTTTGACCACCACTAGCTCTTTCCCAGCCTGACCCTATATCAGCTAACACTGCCCGTCAAGGAAGGCAATGAAAAGGCATTCGTAACACATGTCCTAACCGTCTCAGTCTATGTAACTTCACAGCCTCGTCGATTGATTTCCCCTGTTTACCTAGCACTCGACGCCTAACCTCAATATTGCTCACCTTATTATGCCACTTCACACGGGAGATAGAACGCAGGCACCTACGATCAAAAACAGCTAATCTTTTCATGTCTTCCACTCTCAATGGCCGGGTCTCACAGCCATAAAGGAGGATGGAGCGGACTGATGAGCAGTACACCCGCCCTTTGGTCGATAGTCGGATATCACGTCTACGCCAGAGACGGCGTAAACTGGCAAATGCGAAACGAGCCCCGTGCTGAGATTTCGTCAGAGATCAACCCGTTGGGGCTGATGGTACTTCCCAAATAAGTGAAGCGGTCAACGTGCCCTACCACTTCACTTCCTATTTTTAAACTAGGTGTCGATGTAGTCCAGTCCTGTAACATCACCTTGCATTTGGCGGGAGCGAATCGCATGCCAAACATTCGTAGATTACAGCTCAAGGTGTTCAGAAGACTCTGCATTTTGTCGGCGTCTTCGCCCAGAAGGACTATATCGTCTGCATATTCCAAGTCAACGAGATTATTCCCTGGTAGCAAGTCAATCCCTGAGTCGCTGAAGCCACTTAGGGTTAAGTCCATTAACACATCTATGATGAAGTTGCATAGAAAAAGGGATAATGGGCATTCTTGACGGGCACCACTGGTCGTCACCAGTTCAAATGACGGCTCGCCGTAAGCCCTCACCTGGATGGCTGTATGAGTACGAGTAGAGTGCCTTAATCAGTGCAATGTATTTTCTCGGCATTCCCTTTACAGCCAAGCATCTCCAGAGAACCTCCCGGTCGACAGAATCGAAAGCCGCCTTTAGGTCAAGAAAGGAGTGCATCTATCTGCTGGGGACCGATCCCCAGACCACCCACATGCGTAGCTTGCCACCAATGTGCACCAGTTGCCACCGGTAAACCTACTACTACTCCTACTAATACTACGATCATCGGATGGAAAATATAATACTGGTGAAGAAAATTAATCCTAAAAGAATTCTGGAAAACAAAATCTGCAGTTTTTTATGTACATATAGATCACGTTTAACAGCGGTTAGTTTGAACAGCTGACTAGTTCTCGTGAAATGCTGACCATCACTGAAGGTATTATTGTTTGCTTTGTGCCCATACCTCTGCTAAGGCTTTTCAAAACAAAAATGATGATAATAATAATAATGGTAATAGTAATAACACAAATATCAGTTGTGATAATAAGCCACACAAGTTGTTATAATTACACAAGTAATAAACACGCATTTCACCTATATCACACCACCTCACAAGATGATGCATTAATGGTTTTGGCTCCTACTTATATATATACATATATATATATATGCAGTTAACCATTCATACTGAAAATAATACGCAAAGCTGTTTATCTGATGTCGTAGCGTTTAATGTTCAGTCTCTTTTTCACCAAGACGATACCAGAAGACACACGATTTTTTTTTTGGCAAAAATACATGTTGAATTAGGAATCTTAACGACATTATTGACATTACAACCCAATATATGAGGCTAATGACACAAGCAAAAAACTATGCAAATCCAGCTAAGTGGTAGAATATTATACTTAACTGAGAGACATAAATAACCTAAAGTGTTTCCCTACCATAAAAAATAATTAATTAACAATTTGGTGGTAGCATCAGATAGAATTGAAAGTATTCACGCTGAATTTGTTTGTCCATAGGTTTATAGCTACTTATATAAAATTCAGTAGTATAATTATTTTATTAGTCGGTGCGTAGTTTTACTTATAAATGGATGCTTAAACAGTTATTTTTTCAAAACAGATAGAGATGAAGGATATTACAAACCCCAGTGGGCACGTACTATTGATGAATCTCAAAATAGGAAGAAACAGTCTTCCAGTTATCTAGTTGGGACCAGTGGATATCACTCGGTTGGAAGTGAGGACAAATACTTGCCAACCATGATATTGCATGGAGGATTTAATCATGAGCTGACATCAGTTAGAGAACCACTGGGAAGCCTGGGAGTACTGGAAAGCTGTTTCGTCCTAGTTTGGGACTCTTCGGCAGTACGCACCCACCGGGATTCGATCCCAGGATCTTCTGGTTACAAGGCAAGCTCGTAGACCGTTGAGCCACTGGGACACGATCCAATGGTCCTTGAATTCTAACTTCTGCCAGTTCACGACATTGCGAAGTGGTCGCGCTATGTCGTGAACTGGCAGAAGTTAGAATTCAAGGACCATTGGATCGTGTCCCAGTGGCTCAACGGTCTACGAGCTTGCCTTGTAACCAGAAGATCCTGGGATCGAATCCCGGTGGGTGCGTACTGCCGAAGAGTCCCAAACTAGGACGAAACAGCTTTCCAGTACTCCCAGGCTTCCCAGTGGTTCTCTAACTGATGTCAGCTCATGATTAAATCCTCCATGCAATCAAACAAAATCCCTACAAAACCAATACTTGAAAACCATGATATTTTCTGATGCCAGGCTCTCAAAAATCACGAATTGGTAGGAGTTAGAATTCATAACCGTCGGTGGCGCAGCGGTTAGGACGCTCGCCGACCATGCACATGGTTCGAGGTTTAATCCCCGGCCACCAACGCAGTCATGCTTTATTTCGCCAAGCCAAAAATAAAAGCTGATAAAGAGGAAAGATTGGGCATGAGGCAGCTAGCGACCCCATCCTGTAAAAATAAACACCACTACTACAGAAACTTCAAGCCACTAGCTTGAGGCCCTATGTTCCACTAGGAACGTGAAGGAAAGAAAAAAAGAGAATTCATGGGCCATTAATCAACCGTGAAAATACATGATATATATTCTTTATTATCAACGCATATAGACAATTATGGACATCAGTTTGTTTGGGATAATGTCGAAATCTTAGACAGAGGAAACACCAAAAGTGCAGTCAGGGAATTCCTAGAAGCCTGATACTCAAACGAACATGCAATTAACAAACACGTTAATATAGACCAAATACACCAACTAATAAAAAGTAAATCAGGTGACGAGAAAGTTTTAAATCCAAGTTAATAAAAAATGATCAGTACATATGTAAAGATGGTTACCGGGAGACGCAATTATATCACTCATGAAGAAACTTAAATCATTTCACTTTATGCTAAATGTTGCGCTGAAGGGGGATGTTGTCCAGAAGTGGGACGACGAAAGCTCCGCAACTAAACCAACCAGCTCAGAGAACACTATTAATTGCAATTCATGGGTTGGTTGTTGAGTCGGGTCCTAGTGGCTGAATGGTCTAAGAGCTTTCCTTGTAATCTGAAGGCACTGTGTTGGAAAACTGGAAGTGCATGAGTAGGGCCAATGAGACCGAAACTAGGACGAAACAGCTATTCAGTACTGCCTGGTTGTGTTTCAATGGTTCTCTAACTGATATCTATACGGGATCAAACTTGAAATAAATACAATCCCTTTAAACTAATTATTGAAGATTTCAGATCAGAAATAAAATTCCTAAATAGTACCAAGTAAGTAAGTAAGTAGTTCATAAAATGTTTGAAATCGAACGAAATCTGTGAGATCTTCATCTTAAAATTCTATACTCAAGTATCGATTTTTAGGGATTGGATTGATTGGTTACAAGATGTTATCATTAGCTTACATCGGTTAGAGAAACATTGGAAAACCATCTGGGAGTAATGAACAGCTAGCTGGTTCATTCTATTTTGAAAATCTTGAGAAGTACTCAACCACCGACACCTTCTGGTTACAAGGCGAGCTAGCTCGTAGACTATTAAGCCACTAGGACCAGATTGAATGGCCAGCCCACGAATTCCAACTTCTGCCAGGCAATTCACGATATACAGCGACTGGCGCTAGCGAATATGGTCCGTGACGAGTATTTGTTCTTACGCCCGACGTGCTGTACGCCACTGGTCATGACATCCCACTTGAATCTGGGTAACTACCCACCTGAATAGGGCTAGTCACTAGTGAGCATCTCATTGATATTCATTGATGTACTCTCCGAAGACATTAGCTAGTGCCAGTCACGCTATGTTATGAATTGGCAGAAGATGGAATTCATGGGTTGGTTATTGGATTGGTTGGGTCCCATTTGGCTTAATGGTCTACAAGTTAGCTTGCTCTGTAACCGGAAGATGCCAGGTTCGAACCATGGCGGTGGTTGACTACTTCTGAAAAAATTCAAAATAGAACGAATCAGTTAGCTGTCCATTACTTCCATGTAGTTTTCAATGTTTCACTAACCGATGTCAGCTCATGATGAAATGCTATAGTTCAAGGGTGAAAATGAATACATCACTACAAGTTATTACATCTCAAAATAACACACCGAAGAAGCAACGAAAAGTAAAATAATATTACACCTGAAAAGACAGTATGAATAAGAACGTCAAAGTCAAGATCTAGAAGGCAAGATGGGCACTTAATACTCTGAAATTGATATGGAGATGCACAGCACTTAAAACAACAACAAAAAGATCCAAATTTTTAACAGTAGTACCAATTCACCGCTTCTTTATGCATTCTCATCAGGCTACTGCAGACCTTCATTAATAGCTGACGTGCCTTCGCTCACTACTGAAGATCAGATGTCTGACCAGTTTGAAAGAATAGACAAGAAAGAACTCTGGCAGGCGGCGAATCAACCATCAACTTATTGACAAGCAAATGTGCAGAAGGAGATGGAGTTGACATAAGCTCAGGAGACATTCAAGTGACATCACACTTCAGACATGCCCACGAGTATTAACCCAATGAGAAGAGAAGAGGTGAGCATCAGAGGATGCCAGAATAAAAAATGAAAGCTTGCGGGAATCGACAAGGCAACTGAAGATCACAAAGGAGAACAGAGTGAGACACAAATATTCTCTTGAAGCCTTGTGTTTCAGTGGAAACGTGAAGAGCGAATAATAACAATAAGACCACAGAACAAGAATGATTCTAAGTGAATGATTTCATGTGGACTATACTGGATGGAAACCTTGAGTTTCTGTTAACGTGTTGGTTTCTAGTACCACTTCTATAATGCATTTAGATGAATTTGATGTTACTTAGCTGATGGTGGCTAGCAGTGATGTCCAACACTCGTGTTTCGTCCTGTTTGGGGTTCGTCAGTTAGATGCACCCAATTCCTCAGTAAGTGATGGTGTTCCCATAGAGACACACAAACCTGATACCAAATGTTTCGGTTCAATGTAATCAAGAGACGGGAAATTCACAATCATGAAAAAATTAATAACAACTGACACCTATTGCCTGAGTGGTATTTCTCGTATCTCAATAGCCTGGTGGATAATGCTTTTACATTTGAAGCAAACGGCATTGGCTGGGTTCGAGTCCCACTAGGCATACCAGCATACAGACTCAGTTGACGAGCACAAAATGGGAAGTTTCACGAGTAACATCACAGTTACAGTTACATAGATACTTACTTACCTTTAGAGTTCGAAACCATGGTTTCTCAGTATAATCTCGATAATAATTTATACTCATATCAATTGCTTCAGCTGCTTGAGTTGCATGAACTGGTTTATAGGCGTATGGGGCAAATAAATCCCAAGTAACACCTTCATGATCTGTGAACATTTGATAATCGAAAAATATTCCACTTGAGACAATATCAAAATTTGATAAGACATTGGCAATCACTTCACCAAACAGCTGATAACGATTAATTGGAAAACCAGTCTGTAAAGTGGAGAGAACATGAAAAGAGATTTTGTTGGTGAAAAGTATTTAGGCGTAATTATACTTGCAACTTTTTTGTTTATTTTATTCCTTCACGTTCCCAGTGCTGGAACATAAGGCGCCTTCAAGCTAGAGGCTTGAAGTTTCCGTAGCAGTGGTGTTTATTTTTCCAGAATGGGGTTGCCAGCCGCCTCATGCCCCAACCCTTCCTCTTTACCAGTTTTTATTTCCGGATTAGCGGAGTAAAGGAGGAGTGCGTTGGTGGCCGAGGATCGAACCCCGGACCATGGTTGGCGAGCGTCCTAACCGCTGTGCCACCTACGCACAGGAATAAGTGGTTCTTCCATGTTATGCGAGCTGAATCATCTGTCATCACAATAACAAAAATTAGTTAGAGCAAAATGTAGTTGGGAGAGGATTAATAGCTGACAGGAGAAAAACAATCACATCGTCTCATTCAGTCAATCACTGTGATTAGGAGTCAGACTTTCATAGGAGACGGACCCGGTTGATAGCCTTCTCTACTCTAAACTTGCCTTGGAAACCAGAAAATTTCATAAATCGTCGCAAATATCCTACATGGCTCATTCTGCAGCAGAAACAAGTCTACACTCAATTACTTACTGAGTCGCACCACTTTATATCAGTCTGACTCATTCACAAAAAAAAACTGTGGACTAATTAGCATCGGAACTGACGGTCCTTAAGATCCTTGAAGAGGGAATAATCCGATATTAGGTGGCTGGAGTGATCAGCTGCTGAAAACCTTCAGCCTGGGTTTCGTGTTTGTTATCTGTAATCTTGATGAAACTCATATTCCTTTTGAGGTTCATACCTGTGTCACACACAGTGCTGCAGCCAACGATGTTATCACTAAGCTATTTGGGAGTACAACTGACCTCCTGTAGGACACCAGTTACTTGCCACCTAGTGTTCAGTAGAACAATGTACTATTTAAAATTCATAGTCAAACTGAATTGTTCTCCTGTATACAGATTTATTTATTTATTATTTATCATTCTAAGACTTTGGGATATTTACAAATTTTCAGAAAAATGGATACTGAACAAAGAATACTCTTTTTGACAACTCCTTCATCATCAGGTTCTACAGTTATGTGTATATATAATAATAATAAATAAATAATACTTTTTCCTTCACGTTCCCAGTGGAGCATAGGGCTCCAAGCTAGTGGCTTGAAGTTTCTGTAGCAGTGTTTAATTTTCACAGGATGGGGTCGCTAGCTGCCTCATGCCCAACCTTTCCTCTTTACCAGGATTATCTCTGGCTCAGTGAGGTAAAGGAGTGCGCCGGCCGGGGATCGCACCCCGGACCATATGCATCGTCGGCGAGCGTGCTAACCGCTATACCACCGACGCATGTGTATATATAACAGTGACAAAATTAGTTTTATTAACAACATTATTGTTCTTTAAATAACATCGAATCAATACGAATACCAATAGATTACAATTCGATACCATCAACATAACAATACACTGAATATCAGAAAAATTAGGAAAGATAACAATAATACAAATTCATGAATTTATAGTCTCCACTGAAGGCCGGCCAAGGCAGGAGTAGTGGCAGTAATAGTGGCTAGAATTGCTTCTTTCACACACAAATCACTGATTGTTTGTTTCACGCGAATCAGTATAGCCCCTGCTGTTTGCAGCATGCGGTTTCTGGCTGGATGTTTTTGACAACTTATTTGGCTCCCGATGCATGATAGAGACGGATTCTTCAATGTTAGCCTGCTCTGTGTCCGGTTTGGATCAGATGGTCTAATATCGAACTGTTGATGATTTTTACTACACGTTAACATAGCCATACTCGGAGATGTTCCCGAGAAAGCACAAAAAATCAAGTTCCTAGAGCAACGGCTAATATAACTTGCTCCACTACAATCGCAGTTGAGTTGGATTGGTAGATACAATTAGAAGTGGCTAGCTGGTCTAGGTACTTCATCTTTCAGTTGAGGAATCGCCATCGATCGTGTAGAGAATAATACGTGTAATTCGCCAGCATTAAAATATCTTTGAACTGATTTTCTTAATTTCCCCGAAATTATCTCAGTTAGTATATTGCCCTTGAATTACAGTCATATATATAGTCATATATAAAGTGGCTTCTTATTTGCAGATAGAGGTGAGTAGTCCATTACCGCTTTCTTTCCTATGTGTTTCTTGATAAATTTGTCTGGATAGCTATTTTCAACCAAGGCATCATATACAATGTTTAATTCATCTTCAGTTACTCCTGCGTACATAGCTCTAACTCTGTAGTTGAAGGTCTTTGCTAAATTTCTTTTGTACTGGAGAGAAACGAAGCTGTGAAAATGTGCATATTGTCCTGTTCATGTACCTTCTCTATGCAAATGTCTGGTTTCCTTGTAAGGAGGACATCCAGGAGGGCATTTCTGTTTTGGGACTCCTCTTTACACTTCAAATTGATAGAGGAGTGTACTTCATTGAATTAATTCAATTATTATTGTGTTCCTTTCCGAATCATCATCACAAAGAATAAAGGCGTTATCTATATACCGGCAATAAAATGAGAATTTTCTGAAAAGATAGTTCAAAGGTCCATTTTCTAGCCTACTTAGAGAAAAATCTACCAACATGGGACCCAATGGGGAGGCTAACGTTACCCCGTCCACTTGTCTGTAATTCATTCACTATAATGTACACGAATAACTGTAGAACCTGATGATGAAGGGGTTATCGAAAAGCGTATTCTTTGTTCAGTAACTATTCTTTTGAAAATTTTATTTATATTAATTAAATTAGACGCGATATTGGGATAAATACTGAAGATTCCACGCTGTATTATAAGTACTGTTTTTGGAATAAAGTAGACTATTATTATTATAATTTCGTTTGGGTGATGAGTCACTTAATCATCATCATAAAGGGTCTCACTTCATTTTCATCTTTTGCTCTTTTGCTTCAAACAGACAAGATGTAGTCATTTTTCCCAGAAATTCATGGCTTCAGGTTAAGATACTCTCGAAACAGCTTAATCACCTGAAGTTAATGAAACGAAGGAGGGTTAGGAAACACGATCGATGGTGATTCCTCAACTGAAAGATGAAGTACCTAGACCAGCTAGCCACTTCTAATTGTATCTACCAATTCAATTCAACTGCGATTGTAGTGGAGCGAGTTATATTGGCCGTTGCTCTAGGAACTTGATTTTTTGTGCTCTCTCGGGAACATCTCCTAGTATGGCTATGTTAACGTGTAGTAAAAATCATCAATAGTTCGATATTAGACCATCTGATCCAAACCGGACACAGAGCAGGCTAACATTGAAGAATCCGTCTCTATCATGCACCAGGTGCCAAATAAATTTTCAGAAGCATCCAGGTACTGCATGATCCAAACACCAGAGGCTATACTGATTCGCGTGAAACAAACAACCAGTGATTTGTGTGTGAAAGAAGCAATTCTAGCCACTATTACTACCACTACTCCTGCCCTGGCCGGCCTTCAGTGGAGACTATAAATTCATGAATTTGTATTATTGTTATCTTTCCTAATTTTTCTGATATTCAGTGTATTGTTATGTTGATGGTATCGAATTGTAATCTATTGGTATTCGTATTGATTGGATGTTATTTAAACAACATTAATGTTGTTCATAACACTAATTCATTCATTCACTATAATGTATATATAACTACAGAACCTGATGATGAAGGGGCTATCGAAAAGAGTATTCTGTGTTCGGGAAACCATTTTGGGGGAATTTTTAAATGGGCATTTTTAATCAGTTATAAATGAAATTAACACAAGGAACGTTTCCGCATTAACAGGAGGAATAATTTCAAAAATATGCAAAGTACCAAATAAGAAATACAACTATAATATTAATAATAACAGTTGTTTCGTTTCAAACAATATTGTTGATACAGGTATGATAATTTTAGCCTGTTAAAAGAAGATTGAATCTAATGTCCTTTTGACATGGCATAGTGAGGGGATAAACAAAAAGAAATAACGATTATTACAGAGCTTAAATGATGTTTACAATTATGAAGAATAAAACAAACAAGGTCACCATAAATATAGTAGGAATAATAACAGTGAAACTTGATGAGATAAGGATGGAGGAAATTGTTTATTTACTAGTGGAAAGAAGGTGAGTTTAGTTAGTCGGTGCCTGACACTGCTGTCATCGCATAAAATGCATGCCAAATATAGTATTATGGAATTTTTATACACTAAGATGTGGCAGAGTGAAATGACTTCTTGTTTCATCTGAGGAGACACAAGGTGAAAGCTGCGGGTGGGGTGGTGGATGCTCACTGTCTAACAAAATTCCTTTAGCAAATTTCTTGCATGATATCAGGTGCCCATCAATGACAATGTCAACGATGTTGCCTAGTGTGATACTAATATTCTCTCTACTGACAGTCCTCAGAGTTCTACGAAGTATGGCACAGTCTTTTTTAAGCAATCTAGGGAAGAATAAGGATGAATAGTAGAGAAGAATAGGTAAAATGCACGAATTGACATACTGTAAGAGGATGGGTTGGCTTATGTCCGAGTGCCTTAACTTCCTGATGTAAAATGCCAGACGAAATATGATTTTGAGAAATCACTAAGACGTGAGAAGACCACGACAGATAAGAAGAAAGAAATGGTTCAAGATACTTAACGTCACATGTGACTTATATATATATATATATATATATATATATATATATATATATCTTCAATTTTGCAACAGTCATGGGAATAAACAGCTTCATTTAACTTTCTTTTGCATCGAAAATTGAAATCAACAGTCTAACATTTTGAAAGGATTTGGTTTACGACCATTAGACAAAGACTATTTGCTGACTCCTGATAGAAAGCTGTTCATCTTAGTACAGTATAGCTAGGAGTTAACAGACATTTAAACAGTTAGATCATCTACATACTTAACAAACTTCATTTCATCAGAGTGAGACAAGTCATGCAAGAAGAAAGAAAATAGAAAAGGACAAATAGCAGTGCCTTGAGGGACGGCGGCCTCGGTAGGCAATGAAGTGGATGACTTCTCCTTCATAAAGTGTACTACCTTCTTCCTAGGAAATAGGTATGCAGTCAGTTAACAACTCAACACTCAATTTGAGTTGCATCAAGCTTACTTAACAAAATATCCCTAGGTACTGAGTCAAAAGCAGATGTGTAATCTAGGAAGGCGCAACAAACAAATTTAGCTCTTTTGTCTAGACTAGAGACTATGCTATGATGCAAGACGATAGCTGCATCTAAACTGCTTCCACTATGTTTATAGGCAAGTTGTTTGGAGTCGTTAAATTCTTTAAGTGAAGGTTCAAGGCTAAGTAAGAGCAACTTTCCATAGTTTTCAAAAAAGGAGAGGTAATAGCAATAGGTATGAATTTGACACATGCCTAATCAATATAATTTACTTACTTGGGTAACGGCGTCTCAGCTACACATCGCAAGGATGAGCTAGGACTGGATTGGCTGAGCAAAACAGGCAATCATTGGTCTGAAATCAGTGTGAAGATCTAAAACACTCAACTCAGTCAACAAGACCCACATACTTAACACTAACACCAAGTGAGTGTTTCCATATGGATCAGAGACTTAACATTTGAGTCAGTAACAGCATTCTCAACAACCAACTGTAGACTTTCACCAAGAGCTGCTCTATTTACTAGTTCAATACTGAAGATAAGATGAATGACTGACCAAGAAGGAAAAGCAACAAGGAATTCTGGTGGTGAGCGAACACGACAAGAACCTACTACCTAACAAACATATGGGGGGACATAGAGATGAATTGGACACACCAGGAGGTCTAGTGAAACCATAACAGGAAGCTATGGGTTGGGCATATGACAGTAACAATAAGGATATCCATAATAATAAAGGTTTTCTGTATTTCCCAATGAATGAAAAACAAAACGATATTCTTGCTCTTACTGACGTTTCGCCATTCACTGCCGCTGCTAATAGCTTTATCAAAGTATTATTAAACCGGAATTCACAAAATCTCAGCATACATATAACAAAGAGTTAAGAGGTGAGAAAATAGACTTAGATCAAGTTAAAAGGACATAGTAAAAGTCAAAATAACAATGATCAATCACTAAACCAAATAACAAAGGTAATAGTACATCTGTTATGATATCAGAATAAATTTTACTAACTTGATCATTGTTCCTCAGCACGGGGTCATTTTTGAGTTGTCAAGTTGACCAACTCGTAAAGATAACAAAACCAAGTGTAGGTTGTTGGATTCGATAAGAGTGTAAAATCATAAAACAATGTGTTTTTACATAGTGAAATCGCTTATCACATTCGTATTGATTTTGTCACTTCATGGGAGAGGGGAGTGTTGTAACCGGGTCAGATTCTGTTTTAGTCCATCATTACTATTCAGTTCAAACAATTGGGATTCCAGTATTGGTTTGTGTCGTGAATTGGCAGAAGTTAGAATTCATGGGCCATTGGATCGGGTCCCAGTGGCTTAATGGTATACGAACTCGACTTATAACCAGAAGGTCCTGGGTTCGAACTCTGGCGGTGGGTGCGTACTGATGAAGAGTCCCAAACTAAGCTGACGAAACAGCTGTCCAGTACTCCTAGGTTTTCCAATGGTTATCTAACTAATGTCAGCTCACGATGAAATCCTGTAACCAATTGGGATTCCATTTGATATGAAGTGCTTCTGATGATATTAGACGTTCTTTGTGATTACTGAAGTTTTTCTGAATGATGATTTCAATATTGTTAAAGTCAATTTTGTGGCCAGATTCTATAGCGTGTAGACGAGCTACGGCTGATGATTTTTCAAGCGTTTCTAGTTCGACCGGATTTCTTGGTGGTCAACGTAAAGTGCCCCCCCCCCCCTTATATATGCATATATATATAATTTCGACTATATAGCTAAGTGAATGAATTCGCCACCGAAAAGAGACTTTTCGGTGAACTGCGTGTTTTGTTTCCATTAATGTCTGGATGGGGATTATTCGTGAATTTTCAGATAGGTTTGGAGATGAATTTATTTCGAGTAGAAATAGTATCAGGTTAGGGCTATTAATAGTCTTAACGTCAAGGTTAACATTACGTAAGAGTTTAGGAATTTGTATTAGATTTAGTGTTCCAACATTTAAAAGGCTTTTACCCTGATTAAATTAATTTTTGTTCTTTAATTCATCTTAAGTGTATATTTTCCAATCAATAGTGTCATCTTATCATGTAACTATTCTAGAAGGACCTTCGAGGTCATTTGGCGGGTCGTTCAGTCAGGTCACAGTTCATGACTGTAAACACTACCGAACACCGATTCAATTTCCAAGAGTTATTTTGTAGCGATTTGATTTGTTTCACGTTTGGTTACGGATTACGTTCACTTATAGAAATAGTAAAAACCAGGGATTACCAAAGGGTTGTTTCTTCCTTTTTGGTACTCATCAGCGATCGAACTCAGGACCTTCAGATAGCCCTAAGATCGAGAATTAACAGAAATTGAAATTGATAGCCTACTGGATTCCCGCCAAAGTGGCTGAATGGCCAACTAGCTTGCCTTGTAACCAGAAGGTTCTGGGTTCGTCAACCCATAGATGCGTACTGCCAACGAGTCCCATAGTGGGACGACACAACTGTCCGGTACTCGCTGGTTTTCAGTTGTTCGCTAAATCACATCAATCCGTAATGAAACTTGAAATATAGGCAACTTTAAAGGTGCAAACACACACACACATCACACTTGGTTCTCATAAATTTTCTGTATCATTTATTTCATAGGACAGAATCCAAATAAATCCATAGTTCACTTATGTAAAAACCTACCTTTAAACTACCGTACAATTCGCCGATAACATTATTTTGATAATAAGCACTAAGAAAGTGGGATAGACGTAGTGCTGTCCGACCAACCATTTCAAATTGTTTCTCCACACCATAACTAACTTCCCCAGGTAGAATTAATTGATCTGGAGTCATTTGTTGACAATTTTTACTCGTCACTTTACGTACATGTGCAATTAAACGTTGAACCTTGAAAATAAAAAAATAAAAAGAAGAATTTTGTTTTGTGCAACCTAAAAACACGATCACAATAATCGATTTTTTTACTTATCTATGATCTGTATTATATATTAGCTGTACCTTCGGAAAGACGGTTACTAACGATGAATAGACCTTATTTGTCTCGCTAGATAGAGAGGGCAACCAATGCCATGTTTTTGGTACTTTCTATTGGAGATGACTGAATTCTATCAGTCAGCATTGTCAGATGGTCACTAAGGTGGGCAAATCACCGTCAGGGTGTATACACTGAGTTGGTATTAGGCAGCAATAGTAAACTCAAACAGTGGCTGACAAAAGAAGGAGGTGATTGCGAAGCTGACCTGATGTTGGTACTTCTGATGTATTGATCCCCGACCTAAGAAACAACAAAGAAAGCGTTGTTCCGGCTGATAAACGGGAGGAAACCATGGACTCCAGTGCACTGAAAAACTTATTATTATTTTATTTTATTATTTTTATTTTATTTATTTTTGTTTACACCTTGATTCCATACTGTATTTTTGATACCAGTATGGAATTTTCAGCATGTGATATCGGTAGTCCGAATTTTGCAGGCCGACCATAGATATCAGGTGTGCTTCGGCAGGGGATCGAACCTCGGACCATGTGCACGGAGGGCGAGAGTCCTAACCACTGTGCCACCGACGCACAGTTCCCTTGGGTTCCTAGTGGAACATGGGGCTTCACCTGCATCCATGTTTGTCCACATTCTTTCAACTCCTCTTCACACAGTCTCCTCCATGTCACCCTTGTACTGACGTCCCACTCGCTTCTTCCCTTTCGGGTTCCATTTGAGCAATAGCCTGACGCGCGATACCACCCAGCGGCCTCCTCAGCCAGTGTCCAATCCATCTCCACTTTCTCCCGCATATTTGTTGGTTGGTGACTGGTTCTTGTTTTGTTTGTTCCCGTAGTTTCTTGTTGGTGATTCTTTCCGGCCATCTTATTGATCTGCAGTATTGAGCGAAGACAGTTGTTGATGAAGGTCTGGAACTGGCTGTTGGAAATATTCTTTGTGACCCGCCCGCCATGTTTCTGTCTGATCAGTATAGAAGAACTGACTTGACGTTTGTAACGAAGATCCGAATTTTGTTGTTGATGCTGAGTGACGAAGAACTGGAAAACTTAGCCACAATAAAAACTTTGGAACATAATAATGTGGACATGTGAACAAAGACAAGCTATCCGGAATGTACAACAAAAACGAAAGTCAAACAGTGAAAAACCTGGACAGGAGCAGAATAAGGAGACTGCTAGAGTCTGTTATAAAAATGTGAATACAAAGAAGTCGAGAAAAGAAGGCCAAGGGACAGACAAATAGAACCACAGTGAGATGATCAATACGGCTGCGGGAATGACTTTGTGATAGGGAGGATGAGTGTGACATTTGTTACACATAAGTAGATGAAGTGGTATATCGATTAATGCCTTAATGTACACTGTATTTTGTCGCAGTAAAAATTACTTCCGGCCAATACGGTCCTAGGCTATATCCCACATTGAGTAGTGTGCTTTTTAGTAATGATAGTGTGGTGAGAGCCCGCTGCTAGCCAAAGGTGGTAGACATTAATTTACGTCAGTGTTTATGTCCCCAATATTGGTCGTGAGAAAAATAAAAACAAAGGCCTTGCGTAGGCACATACAGTTAACATATAGATGATTTGACATTCAAGAAACAGTCACAAAGAAATGCAAGGTCAACTGTCTGTGAGAAACAACCAATCAGAAGACTGTGTTTGTTTGCTTGAATAAGCTATAATAATGTACATGAAAATATATAAATACGTGTTGATTTCCTTAATAAGGGATCTGTTGCCCGCCCCTTGTCTTCTGTTGTTACAATAGTAATATAAACACGGAAAGTCCTTGATTCCTTATGCAGTTTATTTATAGATTCATATTAGTTAGATGCTAGATCCATGTCGAAACCAATCAAATTCATACAGATTAAATGACCCGTAGAGCAACTAATTCATCAAACTCTGAAAAAATAAAGTAAACTATGTCACAGAGAAGGTTATAGCATTTCCGCTCTCAAAAGAGCCAAGACGGCTTTTCGAAGCCTGCACCTAATACTTCAACCTTGTGAATCTGTATCAGTTATAAGATGTTACTCAGCAACGACCACTTTCATGTTCATGAAGTTAGCGATGGTACCCACCTATTGTGTGAGGACTAACGGAGTAACGACAGAAGACAGGGGTGCCAGGCAACAGATCGTTTATTGAGAAAATCAACAGATATTTATAGATTTTTATGTACATTATTATTAGTGTTAATGTTAACAGAGAAGCAACCTCCTTTGATTTGGTTTTTTTCTTGCTGAAGGTTATTCTGTACTGCTTGTGACCTTTACTTACAAAGTTATCTATACATATCTGCGAATCGTATTTGCTCACACTATGTCTGCTGTGATTGGTTTTTGAGTTCCTCAAGGTTAAGCTTTGTCCTTGTTATTTTTTTTTCTCATGACCCCGATTCGGGACGTAAACATAGACGTAAATTGTTGTTTACAATTTTGGCTTGTTTGCAGCCAGCTCTTACCACAACAGGTAACTATTCAGTCTCCCAAACCTCTTCAAGTAAACCAGGATTCAATCCTGTGACTCAGAGGTTTAAATTCCAATGACTACGCCACCTACGTCAAGGAAACTTTCAGGTAACATCACATGCCAAGCACTCGAGCAGATCCCGAGTGGGAAGCGACAAGTGTGATGTCTGAGGGGGATATGAAGAAGATCATGTGAGGCGTGCCTGCCATGAGCGACAGCAGCGAATCGATCGCTGTGAAGGTGTATCGCTGAGGCTTTACCTTCCACTTGGAAAACAGAGAATAGATAAGTTAATTAGTGTAATAATAGGAATATAGCTTACTTCAAAATACCTATCTGCATCAAAGACTGTACCAACACCAACTGTATAAAAAGGTGTTTCAGCATTTCTTCGTTTACGTTGTTTCACTTCATCATAATTCTCATTGATCGCATATGACTCATTTTCATAGGGAACACCATTATCTGATTGTGTTGAAGTGAATGTTGAAGCGAAATCACTCGCCTCTAATGGTAGAAGGTGTCTAACTGATCGATAACCAGGAACAAGACGATCAGATGGTTGATCACTTTGATTTACTAACGATATCAATGGTGTGTTCAGTAGTCCGTCAATTGGTAACGATGCATCCAATTGTGGTGGTGGTGGTGGTGTTGGGAAGAGATTTTGTTTTACAGAACCAAATGCTGTTCAGGATAAATTTTTTGAAATGAAGAGAAGAGTTAGAGAACAAATAATTTGTGCAATATTCGACTTCACTCCGATAAAGTAACAAAAGAAAATATCTAATTTCTGGTGTTGTTCTGTCCCCTGAGCTGGATGGTTGGTTGGTTGGTTGGTTGGTTGGTTGGTTGGTTGGTTGGTTGGTTGGTTGGTTGGTTGGTTGGTTGGTTGGTTTTATGATGAAGCTTTCATTGTCCTCCCTAGACAACATCTTCAATGCTAACCTAGATGTTTTGAAGATTTTTGTCCAGAAGAACAATGAGATTGGAAATATCTCTTTCCGAATTTAGAGCAAACAACAAATATTTACATAAAAAGACTTAATGAATTCGTCGAACTTCAGTAGAACTCTTCAGCTGGATACTCTACATACAGTAGTATGTATATAATTAGAAATACACAATAAATCAATTATACAACATAACAGGTGCGAATGTTTTACAGGTCAAGTTCAGAGAGATAAGGAAGATGGGGTATATATCAGATTGAAATCAAGATTATGATGGATCACGATTCAGTCGTGTCGTCACAATAAGCAATTAGTTTTCAGCGGAAGGATTTGAAATTTTCAAGAATCGCAAACTGAATAGCAATTACCATGGTAAAATTAAGGCGACCACCATTTCCTTTTGTACGCAAAGACCGCAGTCATCTTTCTGTTCCAGGCTATGCGATTTGTGCAGATTTTGGACTAATTTCAATTGTTACAAATTTTTCACGAACCACACATCAGTTAGAGAGATATGATTGAAGACTAGGGAACACATGAATAGCTACTTCATTCCATTTCAGGAATCTCCGGCAATACGCACTCACGAACTCGACAAAAGTCGAACTTGGTATCCTCAGGATAAGATACACTAAACTGGTCAACCATTACTGAAGAATATGTAACGATTGAAAATTGATACAAAATCCCACAGATCTCATAGGCTGAATGTTAATCGTCTGGAGGGGATTCCCCCGTAGCTGTAATATGCAAAGTCATAACCAGTAGAGTTCACAAGGCCAGCGTGAACTGGATGCTCATCAGTAAGGCATTGGTAAGGACAGCACTACACATCACGAGTTGACAGAAGTTAGAATTCAGGGGTCATTGAATTCCAGCTCAAGTGACTGTGAATAGCCAATGAGTTTGGTCTCATAACCCGGAAGTCCAATGTCTGACCTCTGGTGGGGTTGTGGCTGTACACTGTTGAAGTATCCCAAAATAAGAAGAAGCAGTCAACCAGCGTTCTCCAGCTGATGTTGGTTCGTAATGAATATGTGACAATTGAAATTTTTGTGTTTGCTTGTCTGCTGACTACAATGAATGATGTGACAGCGTCAATATGACGTCCGTAGTCTAAGAGATCCTTATTTTAGCGAAGTTTTCGGTATCTTAACTTCAGTCTTTCTCAACCAATTGGGCGAATTCCCAATCATCCAAGTTGACAATCGCTTTTTCATACTACCACAAACATAATCAAATTGGTGTATAAGCAATTGAAAGTGTCAAGAACTGAAAATCCGTTTTTCTTTGGGTTAATGAATCCCGCTCTTGGTGGTATATTCCGTGTATTCTTTAACGCCAATCTACAAATCTTCTCCATTATTTCAAAATCTAATTTTTAAATGACTTTTAAATGTATAATGCAATCCTAATACTTTCTGACAAAGTACTATTATCATTCACAAAAGTTTAAAAAAGGACTGATAGATGTGTGTCAAAGCAAGATGGAAAAAGCTTTCAATATTCAATAGCAAATAATTGCGAAGAAATTAAGAAAATCAGTTCAAAGAACTTTTAATGCTGGCGGCGAACTACACGTCTTATTCTCTACACGACCGATGGTACTACCTCGACTGAAAGATGAAGTACCTAGACTAGCTAGCCACTTCAAATTGTATCTATCAATTCAACTGCGCTTGTGGAGCCAATTATATTGGTCGTTGCTCTAGGAACTTGATTGTTCGTGCTCGAGAACATCTCCCAGCATGGCTAAGTAAAGGTGTAGTGAAAACCATTAACAGCTCCATGCTGGACCATCTGGTGCAAACCGGCTGGCCACAAAGCCAGCCAGCGTTGAAGAATCCTTCTATATCATCATCTACCGGGTGCCAAATAAATTACCAAAATCATCATCGAAGCACCGCATGCTCCAAACACCAGAGGTGGCTATATTGCAATTCGCCTCAAACAACCAGTTCTCTGTGTTCAAAAGAAGCAAGTCCAGCCAGCCCCTACTATTGCCCTGGCCTTCAGTAGAAACTATAAACTCATGAATTTGTAATATTATCCTTCCTAATTCTTCTGATATTCAGCTTAGTTTATGTTGATGCTATTCAGCTGTAATCTATCAATATTATTGATTCGATGTGATTTAAACAGCATTAATGTTGTTCACAACACTAACTCATTCATTCACTATTATGTATATATAACTCTAGAGCCCGATGATGAATTTATCGAAAAGAGTACTCTTTGTTTAGTATCCATTCTTTTGAAAAAAGATGTTTTTGACGAGTTGATAACGGACTGAAAATTAATATGATGCTTGCTAGTGACTTGCTACAGGATGGACTTTCCTGGAGTGAGTTCTAGTGAGAAATCGTGACCAGTTAGGTCCATCCAGTCGAGTTTGAGGATGAATGTCTCACCGACAACATTGGTTGATGCCAGTCACGTTAAATCACTAATTGGTAGAAGTTAGAATTCATGCACTGGCCATGGAATCGGGTCTCAGTGGCTGAATGGTATGCGAACCAGCTAGCTGTCCTGGGTTTGAACCTTGATGGTGGATGTATACTGTGGATGATTCCCAAACTACGACGAAACAGCTGTCCAGCACTCCAGTGCTGGTTTTCAATGGTTCTCTAACTGATATCAATCCGTGACCAAACTCAAAAAGGAAACAAATCTAACCCTTACAAACCAACTATTGAAAAAAAAAAAGATGTAACGACGAAGAGACTAATCTTTCCAATAAATCATTTTCAAAAAAAGAAGACAGTACAACCATATTTTAATCCAATGGAGCAATCATAAAACTATTCGGATACTGATAATCATGTCCTATAAAATGGTTTATGTAATATGACGAATATTCTAGAAGGCGAGAATCTTTTGGAACACTATCCATCATCAACAGTTCAATTCGTGAACATCTTGTTAGCTCTGGATATCAAGCATCTCTGTGTGACTGTTTCACAGAATCCACCAATATCTCAAAAGAGGACTTTGAATACTCAATTTATGCATAGCCGAATTATACTGGCTACTACGGGACCTTGAGCCAAACTCCTGTATTGAAAATCAGTGCATGAGCTCACTTGCCTTAGCACAGCCAATGTAGCATTATTGCTACAACTTCGTTTGACTTTAATTGTTTGATATTTATTATTATTATTTAATTGGTGGATGGTGACTAGCAGTGGAATCCAGGATAAAGCGCATTTCGTCCTATTCGGGACTCGTCATCTGGATGTGCCGTCATTTCCCAGTGAGTGATGATGTTTCCACCACTGAGGCTCGAACTCAGTGCCCATAATTTCAAACTCCAAAGCTTTATCCACTAGGCCACTTGGGCCATGAGAGCCGGCCACCTCTTGTGCAACGGGTCATATTGATTATTTAATTCAGCCTCAGTGGAAACATTATCACTCACTGGAGCATGCAGGTACATCCAGATGACGAGTCCCAAATAAGACCGAATGCGCGTTATCCTGGATTCCACTGCTTGTCACCATCCATAAATTAACCTCAGATTACATGCCCACACATCGTCGAAGCATTTGCACAAGAAGCCGACATATCAACCTGAGAGCAAGCACTTCGACCCAATCAATCGACGGGAAATTCTAAAAAATTCAATTAAATATTATTATTATTATTATTATGAATTCCTCGGATACCGAGGGGAATATACGCCTTTAGAAGCACATCGCCATTTCACTCTGTTGTTTGCAGTCTTTGTTGGCTGGCTTCACGATGGTTTATGAGCTTTCACCTCCTTTTCACATGATCTCCACTAAGTAGCCCACGGACCCACTTCCAACTCCCCCTGAGATGATGCCTGGTTCGTAATGTCGCTCAACGACCTCTTCACCGTATGTCCAATTTATGATGTGCCAAGTCTCCGATCCGTAGAGTAGCACTGACTTGCCTTGCACTTTTCGATTAGTGCGTTACAACTGCTTGGTTACAAAAAACTCTCATTTCTCTGGTGTTTCTGACCACGAAGTTTTGGAAATTATTGCAATTTGTTTACTTTCGAACACTAAACCTGTGGATATAATCATGTTGACTACTAATACCTATAACTAACTGTTTGAAATTTTGTGACCTTTTAACACTGACACATATCAATAATTGTATATGTTGTTGGATTTACATGTTCAGGTTGGCTCAAGTGAGTGAGTCTATGATTTTGGTATCATTTTAGTTAACTGTGCTTAACTGTATGGTATATTGTTGTATTGTATTGTTGTTGTCGCTTGTTGCCCTTTTTGCTGTGAATTATTTTCCTTTTGCTGGTGTTGTTCTGATTGTTTTATTCCTTGTTTTCCGGTTTTAAGGGGAGCAACCCACAAGGTCGCTTCTCTCTAAACTATATCTTAATGTAACAATCCCTTTCTCAGACTAGCAACCCCACCCTGTAAACAAAGTTGCTACAGAAACTTCAGCACGATGAATCTCCTTGCGCCAAAAGAAAAAGTCTGTGTGGGGACATGGAACGTCCGCACTATGTATGAGATTGTCAAAGCTGTCCAGACCGCAAACGGAATGAAACGATACGGAATTCAAGTACTGGGGATATGTGAAAGCAGATGGAACGGGAATGGATTCACCAAAGTGTCAACGGTTGAGAGTCAGTGATCTACTCCGGTCACCCAGAAGATAACCACACGCACACCGAAGGCGTGGCTATCATGATGTCACCAGCGGCAACAATGGCCCTGATGCAATGGGAGGTGATCTCGTCCAGGATAATGACCGCCAGATTCAACTCCAAAGGAAGGAAAGTGTCAATTGTACAATGCTATGCACCCACAAACAACGCAGACCTCGAAAAGAAAGTATATATTGTGTATCCTGATCTAAAACTATTCCTCATATTGCAAAAAAAGCATTTTGAAGAACATAATTACCACTTTTTTAATTGACTTTATTGAATACTCGATTGAGTAAATATTCGAATGTATAACTTTTTCTGAAAATAATTCATTACGTCACTTTCTTTTTCTGAGTCAACATGGAAATTTCTCCTTTCATTTTTTGGCTTTTACGCATTGACCACGGATTGATATCTCAGTTAGACAACCATTAAGAGTCACCAGGAAGTACTGGACAGCCGCTGTTTCATCATCCTACTTTGGGTATCCTCGTCAATACGCATTCACCGCCAGATTTGGAACCCAGGACCTTCCGGTTACAAGGCCAGCTAGCTGGCAGGCATACCATTCAGCCACTGAGACCCGATTCCATGGCCAGTGCATGAATTCTAACTTCTACCAATTAGTGATTTAACGTGACTGGCACCAACCAATGTTGTCGGTGGGACATTCATCCTCACATTCGACATTTGGATGGACCTCACTGGTCATGACTTCTCACTAGAACTCACTCGAGGAAACTCCATCCTGTAGCAAGTCACTAGCAAGCATCAGACTAATTTTCTATAGTTGGTTTGTACGGATTAGTTTTGTTTTTTACGAGTTGATCATGGATTGATATCTCAGTTAGAGAACCATTGAAAACCAGCACTGAAGTACTGGACAGCCAACTGTTTCATTCTAGTTTCATTTTATTTAAATGAAAACGTCTATATCACGATAAAACTTAAAGGGGTGATTACCTAGACAACTTATATGAACTTTAATCAAGACTCCACCTAACGATTTCCCAAAAATTGGACGACATATGAAAAATACACAGTATAATAAATAAAAGATTCATTTTTAGAAATCCCAATGACATTGGGAACAAGTAATACCCAACAACTAGTTATGCCTTGAATCTCGGTTACAAACCGACTTTAATTACAGAACCAATCAGAACCGGTGAGTACTGTACAAATGTTTCATTCTTGCTTGGAATTCTTCAGAAGTACACAACGACGACCCTACCAGGGATCAGAATCAGAACCTTCAACTTACAAGGTGGTCATGTATACCATACACCTGATGGAATGGAATCTAATGACCCATCAATTCTGACTTTAGCCAGTTCGAGACATATAGGGTGATCGCGTCTCCAATGTCTTCAGTGAGTGCTTGTCCTTGCATCTAATGTGATGAACCCGACTGATCACAACTTCCCACTGGAACTTCAGGCAATAACATCCTGATTTCAGTCCGGCTACATTGCGAAATGGTAGAATTTAGAATTTATTGGCCATTCAATTCCGTCCCAGTAGCTAAATGGGGAATACGATTTCCTCTTGTAACCTGAAAGTCTTGGGTCATAGGCGAGTGCTGCTCAAAAGTCCTAAAGCGAGACAAAACAGTTGGCCAGAACTCCTTGGTTACTGGTAGTTCTCTAACTGAAGTAAGATTGTGATCAGTCTTGGAATCAACAAAATCCCTTCATGTACCACTTGAAAATTACTTATGCTGGTGCGTTGGTGGCACAGCAGTTAGGACGCTAACCGATCATGCACATGGTCCGGGGTTCGATCCCCGGCTACAGACGGACATGAGGCTAGCAGCAACCGCATCCTGTAAAAATAAACATCACTGCTACAGAAACTTCAAGCCACTAGCTTGAGGCCCTATGTTCCACTGGGAACGTGAAGGAAAAAAGTCCCTCTTATAAATTAGGATAGTGTTATTAGAAGACGGAGATTATCTGTAAAATCTGATATATTTGCGCTATATATTTCGAACAATCTGGTCACACATTCACTTGTCAGGTCGATATATGTATGTATGAAAACGTTAAATTAAACAAAGTGACCAAGAAAGGATTTAAGAATGATTAACACAACGTTTGGTAATCCAATCAAATAAGAATTACCAAGGTAGGTTAAGAGTTATAATGAACTGCTTTTGAATACACGGGAAAGGGGGGGGGAGCTCAAATTTATGAATTACTATAGCCTCGGCGTATTTCAGTCAGCGCCCTTGACAGTTTTTATAGATGACCTTAAAGGCTGAGTTAACATCATTCTTATGGTTCATCTCGATTAGGTGTTTAGCTACAGACAAAGTTGTCAGTCTGACACCTACATTTATTGGCTTGTCACAATTCATTTGTTTTTTCTAGCCACTATGGGATATGCTCTCCCACCCTCACATGCAAAGCGCGATTACTCCTCCCTATGTATGTGTGACCACACACACACACGGATATTGGTAAATTGTGTGGGATATGATATAATCACTTGTGCACTTTTGAGGTTTGCAGTGAAGCATATTTTTAGCTTTTTCAACAATTGCAAGTTGGACTGCATAGTAGGTTCTACGGATGATCGAATTCAACCTTTGGCTCAAAATCCTACTGTTTATTTCCGCGTTATATAGTAATTTGTTGAAAACATTTTTCTTAGGGGCGGTATGGATTGTAGGTTTAGAGACTTATCGACTTCTACACCTATTTAAACATTTTAAAGGATATCTGTTTCTACTAACTTCGCCTATAGCTAAACACCTAATCGAGATGAACCATAAGACTGGCGTTAACTCAGCCTTTAAGGTCATCTATAAAAACGGCCAATGGCGCTTATTGAAATACCCCAAGGCTATAACTATTCATAAACTTAAGCCCCCCCCCCCCTGTGTATTCAAAAACAGTTTATTATTACTTTTAACCTATATTGGAAATCCTTACTTGATTGTATTACCAAACGTTGTGTTAATCATTCTTAAATCCTTTCTTTGTCACTTTGTTTAATTTAACGTTTTCATACATACATATATCGACTTGACAAGTAAATGTGTGAGGGATCAGATTGTTTGAAATGTATAGTGCAAATACATCAGATTTTACAGATAATCTCCGTCTTCTAATAACGCTATACAAATGTTTATACTAATTTGGAAAACAAACAAAATACCTAAAAAGAGGTGGAATCTATTAGACGGAAAAATCTAATATTATCCATGAATATACATAGACTTTTATATGCAATTCAGAGATAATATAAAGAAAAGTAGGCAAGTTCATGTTATTTAGAACTTTCCAACTTTGGTGTTTGAAAAGATGGCTGCCAAGTTCGAGTCTCAATGGAAATGTGGTCGCATCCAGGCTGTAAGTCTCGAATAGGAGTGTGAGTGAGACTACCATTCAAGATTTTAATATTTCTGCTAGGTCGTTGAAGATGTTGATCACCAGGAAGCCCCGAACTTTTCGCAAGTTTCGCGCTTGTTTGACACCTGTCAGCAATTCTTATCTGTAGCTTCAAATGACTAGATACCTTTCCGAAGCTTCGAACTCATGTCATTTAATGATTTAGTCTGAAGTGATGTAACTGAGTTATTCGGGGCTACGAATGACTTACTGTGGAATTCTAATCGATTCAGTGATTGCTTACCCAAGTGCAACTAGTGCCATAAGTCTGGTTCTTAGTAGTAATGTGGAAAAACTAGACAGTGAACTAATGCTTTTTGAAAAATGATTGAAAGAAAATGGTTACCCACAAAGTTTCATAAATGAATATGGCAAGAATGAACTCAAGAAGCTTGATACAGCTACAGTGAGTAAGAAGCCTATTTTCGTCAAACTCGACTACAAAGGTTACAACATTATGAGAATGGTAAATAAAAGACTAAGCGCAGCCCTGTCTAGGACGTATCCTGCAGCATTATTAATCTCTCTATCCCGAACAACCTTCTCACTGGTGCAGTCAAAGATTGACAAGTACCCCTCACATGTTACCTCCAACTGTGTATACCAATTCACATGTATCTGCGGAAGCAGTTCCATTGGAAGAACAGAGACGAGGGCCTACGTCAGATTCTGTGAACATGTATCAAGGAGCCACCGGTTAAAGGGACCGAATTGTTTAAGCTCTTCAATCGCCGCCAAACACCTGAATGACACAGGACACCGAGTAGATGTGCTGGAATCATTCAAAATAATTAACAAACAAAGTATTTTAAGTCTTCTCAGGTTCTCTGAAGCTATAGTAATAAAACGATCGAAGCCTGACTTATGTGTCCAAAAAGAATCCGTTGTTGAAATTCAATTCTGTCTGTCTCTGTCTGTCTGGATTCAACATAGAGCTTGGCACCGAAGTGCAGCAGTTCCAGTTGCCACGTTCCAAATAGCACACAGAGGTAGACAAGAAGATGAGTGAAGAGAATCAATAGAGTTTGACAAGTATAAGAGTGAAACAGAATGGGTAATGGTAGAAAGGAATATGAAAGATTACAGAGACTGAATACATCTGAGCTGGCCATTGACAACGATTTTGAGCCATGTCACCTATTGTCTCCAGCCATTGATTCCTAGAGTCCCGAGGGCCCCAACCCAGAAGTCTGCATCTCCCTACCTGACTCAGTTTAACTGTCAAGGATTTCATGGATTGATGAGGCCATGTTTTTGTTTGGCCACCACTTACTCTTTTCCAACCTGCACCTATATCAGCTAGCAATGCCCGTCGGGGCGATGGTTAGGCATGCGCAGCACGTGACCTAGCCATCTCAGTCTATGTAACTTTATAGCCTCGTCGATTGATTTTCCCTCTTTGCCCAACACTCTACGCCTAACGTCAACATTACTTACCTTATTAAACCACCTAACGTGAGACAGAGATCGCAGACATCTATGATCGAAAGCAGTCAACCTTTTCATGTCTTCAACTCGTATTGGCCATGTTTCAGAGCCATAGAGAAGGACGGAGCGAACTGATGAGCAGTACACACGTCCCTTGGTTGATAACCGGATGTCACGCCTACGCCAGAGATGGTGTAAGTCAGCGAAAGCAGCTCGAGCTTTTCGGATCCGTGCTGAGATTTCATCGCCAATCAGTCCGTTGGTGCTAATACAACTTCCCAAATAGGTGAAGTGGTCAACATGTTCTATCACTTCACTCCCTATCACTAAGCTAGGAGTTGACGTAGTCCAGTCCTGTAGCAGCATCTTACATTTTGCGGGGGCGAATCGCATGCCAAACATACGAAGATTGCTGCTCAAGGTGTTCAGAAGACTCTGCATTTTGTCAGCATCCTCCCCTAACAGGACTATGTCATCTGCATATTCTAAGTCCATAAGACTACTCCCTGGTAACAAGTCGATTCCTAAGTCATTACGTTCAGTTAGGGATACTTCCATCAGCATATCTATGATGAAGTTAAACAGAAATGGGGAAAGTGGACATCCCTGTCGGACACTACTGGTTGTTACCAATTCAGATGACAATTCCCCATAAACCCTTACACGACTACGTGAGTTTGAATAGAGTGCATTGATTAGTGCAATGTACTTTCTTGGCACTCCCTTCAATTACTCTGGTGACTCACTTCTTGATAACTCTTTGTTTTCGAATTTTGTTAATTTTGTTAACTTATCTTTTCACTGCCCCCCCCACTTTATTTTTCGCTTGACTCTCTTAGGGGATAATTTTTCTTGATCTTCTGAGTGCTGCTCACAGCATCACCTTCTCATCTGACCTCATGTGCACTAAAATTGTAAAATTTTGATGTTCTCTTATCTAATTACGTAACTATTGCTAATTTTCTTTTGTTACCACCCCAACAACACAACTGTTAGTAAAATTGTTTTCAAGTAACTTTTCTCTACCAAGATATATGTATGTATGTCGTAACACTTTAGACACCCTATAAATCTCAACGCCCTATTTTACTATGACACTCTGACAGTATGCTTGTTAATGGACAAAGGTTTGTTAAAATTCTACACAGCTTATGAGAACCAACGAAACAAAATGGATCCAGATTATTCTGCACCAATGAAACTTCTTCTTTCTTTGTTCAAATTTATAAAAGGGAATTTATTGATTGAAATGTGGACTGAGTTCAACCAGTCAAGTATCTAATATGTAGTCACCAATTTAGGTGACCACATTTCAATTTGTATACAATTTCTTGGTGGATATTTATGATTTTGACTTACTTGTGAATATTGAGTTCATTAAATGTACTGCTGGATCTTTAAATCGACTCCAAAATGTCAATGAATCTACAAGAAAAGTGGGAAGGTTAAAAGCATGTTAACTTGAAAAAAAGAACTTCTATACATTTTAAAGAAAAAATGATACTGTCTAAAAAATAATAGTGTTTCCATCAAGTTAAGATAAGTAGTCTAAACCAAATATCGTCATCTAGACTGCCTGATTCAATCGAGAGTAGATAGGTACCAAGAAGATACAGAACAGTATCGAACACATAAATGTCCTTTCGTATCACAAGTGTCACCAGTACGCGACCAAAATTGTATTGCCTTCTAACTCCTGGCAAAAAAAATCTGTGTAGTGAAATTGTGGTGAGAGCAGGCTGCTAGCCAAAGTTGGTAGACATTAATTTACGTCAATGTTTATGTTCCCAAATATTGGTCGTGAGAAAATATGAACAAAGACTGATTCAACAACCAATCACAGCACACTCTGCGTAGGCGGATATAGTTAACATATAGATGATTTGACATTCAAGAAACAGTCACAAAGAAATGCAAGGTCAACTGTCTGTGAGAAACAACCAATCAGAAGACTGTGTTTGTTTGCTTGAATAAGCTATAATAATGTACATGAAAATATATAAATACGTGTTGATTTCCTTAATAAGAGATTTGTTGCTAGACCCTTGTCTTCTGTTGTTACAAAACCACACCCTCCAATGTTATCTCAGTTATCCAGAGCGAACCAACCACCAAACCAGGATATCAGCTATAGTACTCCTAGGTGGGAGTAGATGGAGGGTGTTCGAACCTTAGACCCATTGGGTGAAAGCTGAGTCCTTAAGTCACGTTGAGCTACATCTTCGCATTCAATATTATCAGTGAATAAATGTCCTTATATCCAGTCTGATAGAACCCACTTGTAATTGTTTTAAGCAGTCTTTAAAAGTTTTCACGTGCAGGGAATATAATTGGTTTCAAATCAAAGTGGGATTGTTTTACTAGTCTCTTCCGAAAAGTTCTAAACTAGGGTAAAACATCTATCTGGTGCAACTCGGTTTTAAGTAATCCTTTATTTGAAGAAGTTTACTACCTCGTGCGCTATTTGGGTGACACCTAATTTGGTGACACCTGAGGCTGAAATGAAAACCAGCTTCTTGGCAGGACTCAAATTACCAGTCTCTAAATCACTGTTTTAGACGTTCGAATTCTGCAGGAATCCAAAATTTCATTTCACTGTCTCAGGTAGTCATACTATCAAATAGGTTTAGTTTATATATACAAACTGTTAATGAATCCCATCAAAAGACATAAGTTCGACTCATCTTTTGAAACAACTACTTACAAAGATTTGACATAAATAAATATTTTCAAGGAATTTATTCCGGCTGTTGATAAGTTGTTGTTGATAAGTTTGTGTACCTGGGTAGTTGTGTGAGTGTCGGTGGAGGGGTGACGGATGAGATTTCCAACCGTATAATGAAGGCTAGCGTGGCATACATTGACTTGAGCCACCTTTGGCGCCGTCGCGATGTTAGCCTGGCTGTCAAAGGTTGGGTATACAATGCTTCTGTGCGGGCTGCGCTGCTCTACGCCTGTGAAACCTGGCCTCTCCGAGCTGAGGATGTGCGGTGACTCTGTGTGTTCGATCATCGCTGTCTTCGCAGGATTGCTTGCGTTTGATGGCATCATCGCGTGAGTAATTCTGAGGTTCGGCGACGTGTGTTTGAACACAACGGAGATCACCATTCATTGAGTGTCGTCATCTGGAAACACCGACTCCGGTGGCTTGGACATATGCTGCGAATGTCATCCCAGAGGCTTCCGTACAGGTCTCTGTTTGCTAGCCAACCCTGGGGCGGGATGGAAAAGGCGGAGAGGTGGTCAGTCTATGACGTGGCCCTCTTGGGATGAAGGATTTCTGTGCTAGATTAGCGTCGGTTGGTGTGTCACGACTCCGTGGTTGGGGTCCGCGAGATAGCCCGAATCGATGGCTCGAAACGTTATCGGATATGGCAAAGAATCGTAATCAATGGCGAACGTGTTGCAATTTTCTTCTTTCTTCCCTTCCCGATGATAGTTAACGAATACTGTTTGAAATTGTTAAGCATGATTGTTTTCCTTCCAGATGAAGTTCTTTATCCGTTCTCTACTTATATTTCTTTTTTTCTTTTGATCTATGTTGTTTTATTATTACTGTGTGGCGCATCGTTCTTGGTGCCATATTGTACCAAGTATTTTATGCGTTTAAATAAAATAAATAAATAAAAAGGAATTTACATAACGTTATAACATGAAGATGCGTCGGTGGCACAGCAGTTAGGACGCTCACCGATCATGCACATGGTCCAGGGTTCAATCCCCGGCCACAGGCAGACTCCTGCTTTACCTCGATAAGCCAGGAATAAAAGCTGGTGAAGAGGAAGGGTTGGACATGAGGCCAGCAGCAACCGCATCCTGTAAAAATAAACACCACTGCTACAGAAGCCTCAAGCCTCTAGCTTGAAGGCGTCCTATGTTCCAGCACTGGGAACGTGAAGGAATGAAAAAAAACAAATAACATGAAGATATAATAAGACTTTGTTAACCTTGTCCCCTTTTTTCGCCTACCTGATTGTTCATCCGGTGAACGACGACTTCTGTCGAGAACATTTTTCATACCAGTCTCCTCGGGGATAACTTCACGCCAACCAACTGGAATACAATCAAAGTTATTTCGATATTCTTCTTCAGTGGCTGCTTCTATATCAACACCACGAAATGGTCCATCTTGTTCATAAGGTAAACGATGTCCAGGCTGACAAACGCACTGATAACCGCCTCTTTTGAAACCGAAACCAGGAAGAGGTACACACTAATTAGAGATAGTTTTGTTGTAAAAGAAAAAAAAAGCAAAGCAAGACATATGCAAACTTATAAATTGTGGGAAACAAATGACTGTCAGTAATATATATACAGATAGATAGTATACCTTACATCATAAGTTTAAATAAAACATTTGCAATAAGAATTTTAATTTTAAGTATTGGTTTGTAGGGATTTGGTTGACTGGTTACAGGATTTCATCATGAGCTGACATTGGTTAGAGAACCATTGGAAAACCCATCAGGGAGTACTGGACAGCTGTTTCGTCAGCCTAGTTTGGGACTCTTCAGCAATACGCACACACCACAGGGGTTCGAACCCGGGACCTTCTAGTCACAAGGTGAGCTAGCTCGTAGACCATTAAGCCAGCCAATGGGACCTGATCCAATGGCCTGCCTATGGATTCTGACTTCTGTCAATTCACGATATAGCATAACTGCTAGCCAATGTCATCTGTGGCGAGTATTTGTCCTCATACCCGACTTACTGCACCCTACTGGTCACGACTTCTCACTGGAACCCCAGGTAACTACCTACCTGAATAGGGCCAGTCGCCCATTTTAATTTTAACTGAGCGGGTACATGTGGCTTGAATACTCAAGTCTCAGTTAACGCGTCCTGGATTCGAGTCGTGCTCCATGTAGTTCACTATGAGTTGACAACTGAGCATTATCACGAACCCTAGAATAATAAGTGAGTTCTAACAAACTGGCCGACCAACGATAATGACTGAGTGTTAATTAACAAATAGTTGTTAATTTTAACTTAGTGAACAGCCTTTGTGATTAACATCATTTCCTTGAGGAGGTTACAATTCTGTTTGTTTGTTACTATATAGCTGCCGAAAAAAATAAACTTCCATCCCTTTCTGTTTGCAAGCATTTTAAACTGGTCGATAGTCAAACGGAAATGAAACCTATTAGGAGTTCCCCACCTACCATAAATATCGAAAATGAGAGGAGTCAATCTATCCAGTGTTAAGGTTGACTGTTTGGAAAACCGACTTTTGATTCCAGGAATCACTTTCGCTAAACCCCATTCCAAAAGCGTGTATGTGACCTGTTTCATGCGAAGGCATAACATTTTTTGGTCCGCAATCTTCAACGTATAAGTCAGTTGAGAAGAGTCCCAATATATGTGAAAGTCGACAGTTGGATAACATCAACAATTTGAAGGGAGCGTAAAAAGAATGCCTGACACGAGGTGTTCACTTTCTGGTAAACATTTTAAGGGCTGAGATACAGACTCACTTAGAGTTTAGTGAATGACTGACAATATCCTAAAACAGTTGCTTTTGAAGTACTGGGGTCTGGCTTGTAAACTAGTATAAAACGCAGAAAATATTCATTCAAGATGAGATTTAAGCGATAATCTAAGCATAGTTTGATTATAAAATAAATCTACCTCCTTCCATCTCAGAAAACCGCACGACAACTCCAAATCATAGAAATTCTTGCAAAGGATATTATCATTATTATTTACTTAGGCTTTCGAGTGGAACATAGGGATTCAAGAGCAGGTCTCCGTTTTTTCCTGTTTTCTACATCTGGCCCCATGACTGCCTATAATCTCCCATCTCTTCACACGACTTCTTCCATTTCACACTCAAACCAACACCCAACATTCAGGCTCCACTTGAGGTTGTGTGATGTCACCAAATGGCCTCCTCAGCGTGTGCCCAACCCATTTCTATTTCCTTCTACATATTTTCTGAGCAACAGGTTGTTAATTTGTTGGGTCGTTCCCGGAGTTCCTCGTCGCTGATTCTTTGTGGATTGCCATATGACCTTCAGTATGGAGCGGTAGAAGGCAGCTGTTGGCAAAAGTCTTTTCGTGACTCTTCCACCAAGTTTTCGACCCATGTTTATCTTTTAAAAATTCGAATCTTGTTCTTTATGCCATAGAGTGCAGAAGATGAAGGCATATCTTGCCTTCACAATTCTGTCTGTCTTTGACGTCTTCATCCATTCAGCCCACCCATGGTTGAAACCGTGTTTCCTGGCCATATAAGTGAGGGAAGTGACCTACTTCAAATTTCTCCCGTTGATAATGATTGGTGTTGTTTTTTGTCGCTGTTTGGTGGTCATTTTATTCATCTCCGTCTTCTCTATGTTCTCCTAAAGTCCTGTCTTGACCGCTTCTTCTACCAGTTTGTCACCAGTTTTCGCCTGCCTGCCTGCCTGTAAGTCTTCGAGTTTGTGTGACATTAAACACCAATCATCTGCGAAATCCACATCTTCCAGAGTCTTCTTATCGGTAAGTGTAGCGTGTTCCCGTTTTCTCACTCCCTGTCCACAGTCTGACATATAATCCAGTCCATCACAATTAGAAATATCATCATCGGTGATAATAGGCAGGAAGGCAGCCTTGCCTTACTCCTGTATTCACTGAAAAGGCTTCACTGAATTTTGTTTTGTGGATCACCTGACACGTGCCGTTGTCATATAGCCGCCAGCTGGTCAATGAGGTTGGTAAATATTTGGGTATCGCACTCCTTAGTGTTGAAATAGTTTCCAAATTTCTTCTTATCGGGGTCAAATCTGTTCGATGAAGGCTTTTTTGAAGTCTATGAAAAGTTGAGGTAGAGGTTTGACTGGCATTCTGTGCTCTTTTCAATGATTATGCGTAGAGTTGCAATCTGATTCATACATCATTTGCTCCTCCTGAATCCATCTCATCCCAGCTGGCGGAGTTCTGCATCCAATACACCTTTTGATCTTCAACGAGTTTTACTTTCATGCTTTTGTAAATAAGAACAACGAATTTAAGCGTATAAATATGTTCTCAGTGTTTTAATCTTTCTTAAATTCTCCTCAGCCCTTTGCAACCTAATTAAATTCACCTTGTCAACTTGAAGTCATTTACAAGAAGTCATAGGTAAAAACGATAGCAAGTAGTTAGAAAACTATCAGACTTGGTTAAAAATCAAACAAATGACAATCATGTTGTATCTTCACTAGATTCGCATTGATTATCAATGTAGTGGTAATGACTTCTTTTTCCATTTGTTTGATCAAACTCCTTGTCTCGTTATTTGTTTATACAGTAATTCCCTCATTTTATATCGTCGTTATCAGTCACTTTGTGTCATAAACTTCTTAATCCTATTATTACACTTGTGAAGCATTACTGTGTACACCTACCTTCTTTATAGTTCCATTCATGGATGATTATTCCTGCCATAATTAAATGGTAACACATGATACTCAGATCTTTACGTCGATCAATTAAACCAGACTGAGTTTATAAGCTGTAACCGCCTCAGATAGGTAAATAAATTCTATAAATAATTATATATTACTCATAAGTAGGTAAATTAACTTTAGGCAAATATTGGAAAGCCATATTCGACATAACATACCAAAGTTGTCGGTTTGCAACGTGCTATTCCAGCTAAAAAATGATTTGGATTTCCTAATCCCGGTGGACATGGATTAAAATCGATTCTATAGAAATCCATACTTTGCACAACTACACCAATCATTCTGATAAGAAGAAGGAGAGGAGTAGAGAAAAAAAGAAGCAATAGTTAAACACTTGAATATATTCAAAATGGATTTCTTCACAAAATGGTTTAACTGATACAACCAAAAGAGTACTACTAGACATCTTGGATTCCTTAGCAGTACATCTTTAACAAATCATAAGGTTTCATAGCGGGACACTTAGTTTTTATACTTGTTCCTCAACTTCTCAAAATCGTAAAATTTAACATTTCAATACAAACTGTGCTTCTCATATTCAATCACTTAAGTAGATTTAGCCCAGTTTAACTCAGCGTTTAAAAAATATCAAATTAATTCGGCCAACTAAACCTTTCACACAGAAGATAGCGACTGTTATTATGCATTCCTTGAGTTCCTTAGGGGGCGAAAAAGGACTCAGAGACATACCTTGATTCCACTAGGACTTCTGCAATTACATTCAACTGGCCCCACAATTGCTTAAAAGCTTTTATTTCTCCTTCACACAGATTTTTTCTATGTCACCCTAAGATGCCTAACTCATCGCTTAGCATTCGAGTTCCACTTGAGGGTCTGGCTGGAGTGTGATGTCACTTGAATATCTTCTCAGCGCGTATTTCCATTCCTTCTGCATGTTTGTTGGGAAATAGATTGTTGGCTAGTTGGCTGCCAAACAGTGAAGTGGTAGGTCATTATTATCATCATTGTCTCCTTTAATTCCTAGACGAACATAGGGCTTCAGACCCACGTCTCCATTGCATTTGGTTCTATGCTAACGTTTTCACCTGGCTCAACTTCTGCCCACTTCCTTTCATCTCCTCTTCGCATCACCTCCTCCATATCATCCTCGCACTGACAACCAACCAACTCGCCGCATCCCATTCGGGGTTCCAGTCGAGCGATGGTCTGGTGTGTGATGTCCCTTGATGTTTTTCTCAGAGTATGGCTAGTCCAATCTAATTCTATTTCTTCCTGCCTATTTGTAGCACAACCGGTTCCTGGGTGGTTCGTTCGTTCCAAGAGATCCCTGTTGCTGATCTTTTCTGATCGGCAATTTGATCTTGAGTAGTATTGAGCGAAGACAGATGTTGATGAAGCTTTTTAGTGTGAACGACACGCTAAGTCTCTGATCCATAAAGTAGCACTGACTTCACATCGGAGTTGAAAATCCGGATCTTATTTTCATTTTCATGCTGAGTGCTGTTGATCCCCACACAGACTTGAGAGTAATGAAAGCTTGTCTTGATTTCTCCATCCTCACTTTGATATCCTCGTCAGTTCGCTTGTAGTTGAAACTATGCTTCTCAGTTAGGGTAGGTAAGGGAGGTTTCTTCCTTTAGATTTCCCCCATTTATGCTGATTGTTGTCTGTTGTTGTTGCTGTTGGCCAGGAATCTTCATCACCTCTGTTTTCTCTATGTTCACCTGAAGCGGTAGATATAGAGAAAATTTTCAAGAAACTAGAAGGTCCTGGGTTCAAACTGTAGCAGTGGGTGCGTACAACTGAAGAGTCCCAAACTAGGCGGACGGAACAGCTGGCTTTCCAGTACTCCCAGGTGGTTTTCCAATGGTTCTCTAACTGTTTTCAACTCATGATGAAATCCTCCAACCAATCAAACTAGATGACAGTTGAGTCTTAATGTTTAATTCGTTGGACACTAATGAGTTAGATAATTCTAGTGACTACTGGTTACATAATCGTAATGACTAAATCATATTCTTAACTTCAGTCGTTGATCAATTTTCAACAAATAATCGTTCAAAAGTTACCAGAGTATAAACTTACTTACTTTACTTTACTTCGGCTATCTCCTACGGGAGGATGAGCCGGCTTCATGAACGTCTCGAATCATCGCTGCCCAGACGCGGCAATTTGTAAGAGAGTTCATGAAGTTTCATGGGAATTGGGTACGAGTGATGTCCCCAGCATCGCTCGGCCTTTTGTTTGAGAGTGCAGCTCTAGCCTTTACACAGCCAAGTGTGACCTACAAGGCAGTAGGAGTGGAGTAAGGAGTCCACTATCCATTGGCAGCCGGTGACCGGAGTTTGGTTCATACGCCTTTTTGAATGGGGCCAGACATCCAGGACATCCAACAAGCCCTTTGTCCATACGTCTGCCGGTGAGCTCCAGTGAGCTTCATACGCCAGTCGTTGGAGGTTTGGAATCAGGGTTTAGCCATCTCCCCTAGACTGTCATCCAATGGACAGTCAACCCGGTGGAGAGCGCCGGGTATCCGCTTTCGCCCTCTCACTTTGGTGAGAAACACCTCCGCCACGTGAAGGCAGTGAGTAGGACTTCCTCAGGAGAGTCTATGTAAGACGCCCGGTCATATGGGAGCATTTCAGGAGGTGTGCGGAGGGGTGGCCAACCCGCAGCGCAAGGCACCCACCCCCGACCATCCTGAGGCTTTGGAGGCCAGAATATAAAGGGTTGAAATGGAATCAATAGAGTTTAAAATGTCTATTTAGAGGGTCAGAATCACGGGTAAAAAATAAAAAAATAAAAGGGCGAGAAAAAGAATATTACGTGCAATAGACTTTAGTTTAAAAACTGGATTATCAACGCAGGTTTAAAGTAATGATAAGTGATTTTTGAATACATAAAACGGATTTAAGCGTTTCCATAGCTAAGGTTCATGTATACAGCAAAAATATGTTGATTTAAAAGCACTGCTGAAACCGATTATTGTATGACCCATATTCATGGTGTGCTTCTTCACAAAAGCTTCTGCACCCAGCATGATTTAGCTCTGGTAATTCTGTTTGTTCTTGCAGTGACTTAGGAATATGTCTTGTAGTTTCTGTAGAAGTGGTGATTATTTCTACAGGATAGGGTTGCTAGCCGCCTCATGCCTAACCTTTCCTCTTTACCAGTCTTACTGCTGGCTTAGAGAGGTAAAGCAGAAGTGCGTTTGTGGCCGGGGATCGAACCCCAGACCACATGCGTAGTCGGCGAGCACTGTACTGCTGTGCCACCGGCGCACTAAATTCCCAACATACCAATAATTATTACTCATACATATATAGTGACTAAAATATCAATCTGCTTACCTTGGACCTCTTAGTCGCGTGATATTTGAATAACGTGGCATAAAATCTGTCAACGCCGAAACAGAACTCACAATCCATCTGTTTGTCCCCCCACAATCATAATAAGGTCGAGTAAAACGTACAGGTAAAAATGTCTCCTTAACACCTGGTGCATTTGGTCCATAGAATTTAACATTTTCCAGCTCTTCAATAGGATCACCAGTGATTGTAGCAAGTTGAATTTTTGCAGTATATTGATTTTTACTCGGTGCTGTACCCCGTCTATCTGGAATAAAATCAATACCCATTTCACGGTCACGTATATATGGATTATTTTTATACCATGAAGCTGTATAATTACTATTTGGTCCTGCTCCAAGATCAGTGATCTGATTTTAAAGAAAAACAAATTGAAAATCAAAACAGAAGTTGAGTGAAAAATCCTAACAAATAAACACATTCAGTAACATTTTGAAATCTCTTCTAGCTGGAATGTTAGGACAGGAGGAGAAATATGATGAGTCATTTTGTTTCCCAAGTGATCTATAAACGAATTGAAATCAAAATTTTCAACTTGATATGTTAGTTAGGAGGTGTGAATATAAATTACAAGAGCCTTAGAACACACAAAATTGCACAGGATTAGAATATAATTGTAAAAATAGTTATTTTAAACGAATTATAAATGTGCTCTGTAGGAGCATGGAAACAAACTCAAAACAACTGTAAACAATTGGTGGATGGTGGCTAGCAGTGGAATCCAGGATAACGCGCATTTCGTCCTATTTGGGACTCGTCATCTGGATTGACCTGCATTTCTCAGTGAGTGATGATGTTCCCACTGAGGCTCGAACCCAGTGCCCATAGCTTCAAACGCCAAAGTGTTATCCACTAGACCACTTGGTCCACGAGAGCCACCTCTTGTGCGACGGGTCATATTAATTATTGAATTGAATTTTTGATTTTCCCGTCGATTGATTAGACCGAAGTGCTCGGTCTCAGGTTGACATGTCGGCTTCTTGTGCAGATGCTTCGACGATGTCTGGGCATTTAATTAGTATACAATTGGTGGATGGTGGCTAGCAGTGGAATCCAGGATGCGCATTTCGTCCTATTTGGGACTCGTCAGCTGGATGTACCTGCATTTCTCAGTGAGTGATGATGTTCCCACTGAGGCTCAAACCCAGTGCCCATAGTTTCAAACGCCAAAGCGTTATCCACTAGACCACTTGGGCCACGAGAGCCACCTCTTGTGCGACGGGTCATATTAATTATTGAATTGAATTTTTGATTTTCCCGTCGATTGATTGGACCGAAGTGCTCGTGGCCCAAGTGGTCTAGTGGATACCACTTTGGCGTTTGAAACTATGGGCACTGGGTTCGAGCCTCAGTGGGAACATCATCACTCACTGAGAAATGCAGGTACATCCAGCTGACGAGTCCCAAATAGGACGAAATGCGCATCCTGGATTCCACTGCTAGCCACCATCCACCAATTGTATACAAATCAAATCCCCAGACATCGTCGAAGCATCTGCACAAGAAGCCGACATGTCAACCTGAGACCGAGCACTTCGGTCCAATCAATCGACGGGAAAATCAAAAATTCAATTCAAAACAACTGTTTTTATAACTGAAAAAAATTAGGTGAATTTAATGAAGACTGAGGGAATAAGGATCAGACACATGGCGAACGAAAAAAGGACGAAGAAGAAAAAAAAACGGAAGCAAAGGGCACATACCAAACTAGGTCCATGGTAGTTGTAGAGGTTAGACTAATTTCTTTCGAACACACAGCTCCGGCTTCTCAATGCATATTGCGAGGGCTTCTGCAGTACAAAAAAGTCGGAAACATACTGCTTTTGGTAGGTTTCTGTTGACTTTGTAAATCACTTTGAAAGAATCAGTTGAGATGTTGTGAGAGGTGTTGACCAGATGTTCAATAATGGCACTTCTGATTGAACCGGTGCCTCCTCTTCGCAGCCACGCTGGGTAATGTTCTCTAAAACGTTTTGAAAGGACGTGCATACAACGACCTATGTACCTAGCTCCACACGAGCAAGTGAACTGATATATGCACATTGAATTGGTCATATGCGAGAGTTTGTCCTTTGTGTTGTTTCGAAGTATTGGACGGCTAGAGAATGTCACTCTTAGTGACACTTTTTTTCTTCTTCGTCCCTTTTTCGTTCTCTCTTTTTCCTTTTGAGCATTTTTTCGTTTCCCGTGTGCCTGATCCTTATTCCTTCAGTCTTCATCAAATTCACCTAATTTTTTCCAGTTATAAAAACAGTTATTCTAAGTTTGTTTCCATGCTCCTCGTGATCATATTTATAATTCGTTTAAAATAACTATTTTTACAATTATATCTTAATCCTGTGCAATTTTGTGTTTCTAAGGCTCTTGTAATTTATATTCACACCTCCTAACTAACATTTTAATTTCAATTTGTTTCCATGCTCATTTTTGTTCACATCTATACACAAGACATTCTATCCTAACCCAGATTAGGGATCACATCTCTCAGTCTTTTTATTTGGTACAGGTTATTCAGACTGAATATAATTTTCATATCTTAAACTTGTAATTCGTTGTTCACACAAAGTGAATATTATAACTAACCATCCTATCTGATATTATTGCCTTTTCCGTGGCAGCAAACCAGCCGAGAACCCATTTGCCCAACAAAATTGCGGGAGCAAATAGAAACAGAGAGGACATACACGTTGAGAAGACATTCAGTGGGACCAGAATAAGAAGCGATGAATTCATCGTCCGATAAAAATGTGGTTGTTATGTTGCTGCTGCTGAGTGGTTAGTAGTAGTTTTCCCCGTCGCCAAATTGTTATGTACTCGTCGCCAAATTATTGTTATGTACTGGTCGAGAATTTAATAGTCCTGACGCAAGAAGGCGGAAATCAGAAGACCACTAGGTTTGCGATGATACTTCTATTTTCCAAACACAAGGAGAATGCAAAGAGTGGTATCACACCAAAGTGTCACACAAGATTGTGAGAGCGAAATATATATGAATGTCCAGACAAGTGTGTGAACAAATCAATAGACAGTCTTAACATGAATGGCTAATTATAATGGAGTATCGATCCATATATACATAGCAAAATATAGCAGACATGTCAACAACCACACATATAATATGGATATATGTCACCGAGCAACGGACTGTCAACAAACACTCATACTGTATATAATATAAGGGGAATATACATTGTTAAAGGAGACAGGTTCATCAAAGTGAAATGGTCACAGACTAAGCGAGCAAACAGAAAGAGAGACCACCATACACACATATATGTATATATGGATACCTATCAGTGGTAAAGACCAGGTTTTATAGAAATGAAATCTTGTGCGCAGTCGTGGAGCAAGCTGAAAGTGATGATGGAAGATACGTGGAATAGAATTGTTCTACCGAACCCCTATGCTCCCCTTGGAATGCTAGAAACAAATAATAATAACTACCTTTTTCCTGGAGCAACAAATCTCTAACTTCTCTCAGCGAGTCTTCTATGTCTCCTCAGTATCGGTGCGTCGGTGGCACACCGGTAGAATGCTCGCCAACCATGACTCATGTGGTCTAGAGTTCGATCCCCTGCCACAAAGGGACTCCTACTTTACCTCGCTAAACCAGTAATACGATTGGTGAAGAAGGAAAGTTGGGCATGAGGCTAGCAGCAACCCCATTCTGTAAGCATAAACACCCCTGCTACTGAAACTTAAAGCCCTATTTTCCAGAGGGAACGTTAAGGAATAAAAATAAAGTCGACTGATCAGTCGCATACTGTCGAGCGTTGAACTGTCAGATTAGATAAAACCTAAATCTAGTATCACCTCAGTCACAATATGGACCGCTTAAATTACACTAGGGAAAAAATCAATCAAGGACCGATTGCCTAAAAAATAAGCCAAAAGAAGTAGAAATCGTCAAATCTAATCACGCGCCTGACTGTCTAAAGGAACACAGATGGGGGACGACGAGCTGGGTATGGATCCAAGGGTGATACTGATGAAACTGTGTCCGATGGAGATGTATCTGTCTCTCTTGTTTTCGACATAGAACTTTGAACCGATGTGCAGAAGTTCAAGTCGCCACACTTCCTCCATGTAGTACACAAAGCAAGAGAAGAAAGTAGAAGAAATGCATAATAGAAAAAGTAGACAAGGATATGAGACAAAAGGAATAGCGATTATGAAAAACAATATAGTTTCATTGGCAATTATAAGTCACAGTCAATGGATGTATCTGTGTCAGTGAGAACGTTCACTTTGAGCCATATCACCGATTGTCTCCAGCTTTGGTTGGTTTTTACCTTCCCGAGGACTCTAACCAGGAAGTCTACATCTTTCTAGGTGGCTGGCTTAAACTAACTGTTGTGGATTTCATTGACTGTTGAGGCCATGTTTCGGTTTGACCGCCGGCTGTAAACAAAGGAGATGACTAGCCATACGTAACACATATTCTAACCATTTCAGTCGATACAACTTCACAGCCTTGTCGATTGATTTCCCCTCCCACCTACCTAGCACTCGAACGGTGTCTAACCTCAGATAGAGATGTGAGCTTATCGGAAAGCAAACAGCCAGGCAGAAATGACTTCAGAGAACAAGATGACACGAAGATATGCTTTTGAAGCCCTACATTTCACTCAAAGATTCCTTACTCTCAATTAAAACCACAATTAAACAACCACTTACTTCAATTGTATTATTAGTTGGTATTCTTAAAAAGTTCATTTCATCATTCCAATTATCTAATCGTCTTGCTAATGGTCCAAATAACGGTAATGTTCTATTAATATCTTTTAATTCATACCAATTAGCATAAGTTGTATTTGTATCCATAAATACACCCGAGGCATTCATAACATTTGGTCCTGAAGAAACATCAGCTGCTGCTGACATATAATAATACATTAACGATGGTAAATGTTGTGGATCCCTTGTTGGATGATCTAACCGTTGTAAGATATAACTATAAAAAAATGCACGATTCAAGGCTAAATTATGTAAATGTAATAATTTCGAACGATTTGTAAACCATTGTCTTAACGGGATCTCATTATATTGTGGTAATTGACTTAATGATGTTGGCGGTAGACGTAGGTCGGCTTCTGACATTGTTTCACAATTATTTGGATTAGCTTGATCCATTTTACGTGATATAATATCAAAATTATCTTGTTTAAACCAACGAAATGGACTTTTACTGTCATCATCATCACTATCTTGCGCTGTAATGCCTAAATACTGTCGTCCAATGGATAAGAAATATAACATCAAAGATGTGATGAATACACAGTGAAAATTTAACATTCTGAAACCAGAAAATTCTTCTCTTTCCCTTTTAAGAAACCTATAAAGAAAACAAAAAGAGAACCAGAGAGGATCAATGATAGGTGATTAAAGTGGAATAGGTAGGAAGTTCTGAGTATCTGAAATTTTGAAAGAACTAATGTTAATAAAAAAAATCAAAACACGTCGTTCCATGAAGAGTCACTTTCCGGTGGCGAATTCATTCACTTAACTGCACAACCCCCGGCCGACAACTGCTACTACCTTGCCGTGGTGGTCGGGCTTGAATACCCGCAGTGACCCAACAAGCTAAACTGGCTGAAACTCATATCCCTGCAGGTCCTACCATGTCAGGAAGGTTGTTTGGATAGCGGTTAGACTAAAAGCAGTTACCATAGGGTACATGGGCTCCAGAATCCAATGGGATCAAATGGCGTATGAACACATATGGGTTACCGGCAACCATGGGAATGCAGCTCTTGACGCTGCTCCTTAGCTTTGCGGATTAGACTCCAAGTCAAAGGCTCGGGGGTGGTCCCTTAAGAAAACCACCTGCATCGATCTGGGCACCCGAGCAGTATCTCAGCCCTCACACAACAAATGAAATTTTGTGTGGCGCATCTTTCTTGGTGCCATATTGTACCAAGTTTTTTCTGCGTTCAAATAAGTAAATAAATAACTACACAATCGCAATCACGTATATACTTATTTTTGTATGCGTGTGTGTGTGTACATTAGCTGTGTCAGAAAAGAGACTAGTTAGGCTTGTTGTTTAAGTCATTGAAATATTTCAAAAAACTGTGATGAATAATCAAATTGTAACTAGGTGGGGGGGAGGGGAATGAAGATTAGTATGTTAAAGTATGTAGTTTGCAACAACGAAAGTCATGCCTCCAACCTACTCAGATTATTATTCAACAAATGCACATATAAATATTGTATTTACTATGGAACATGAAAAGTTCCACTTCCTCGACATTGCCATGCAACGCCTAGAAGATGGTAGTCTCCAGAGGTCAATTTCCCCGAAGGCCCTCATGGAATGGACAATACTTACATTTTAATAGTTTTTGTCCAAATAACAAGCTACAAACGAGCACTAGTCAAGACTCTGTACTATAGAGAGAGGAGAATATGCTCTGCAAAGAAACTAGAGGAAGACATTACGATTCTCAAAAAGGTGCTGAAAAACAACAGTTATCCCGTCAAAGATTCATTAACAAATATGGAAGATGTGAAGGCTCAAATACCAAACAAATCATAGTTGAAAAAAGTCTGTCTTCATTCAACTAGATTTTAAAGGTGAAGACATTGAAGCAATGGTCAACAGAACAGACTGAGAACGTCGCCAGCCAGAGCCTATCCTGCAGCTAAGTTGGTTCTCGTCCATCGAACAACATGCTCTTTGGTGCAGTCAAAAGTCGATAGATACCCTTTTCATGTTAACTCCAACTGTATATACAAATTTACGTGTATCTGCGGGAGCAGTTACATTGGGAGAACAGAAAGAAGGGCACACCTCCGATTTTCTGAACATGTGCTGAAAAGCCTACGTCTCAAGGGAACAAATTCTTATAGTAGTACCAGACATCTTGACACGGGTCATGAGGTGGAAATTGAGAAGTCCTTCAAAATTATCAATAGACAAAGGAGCTCCATTCTCCTCAAGTAATAATAATAATCATAACAGCTTTATTCCAAACAGTATTTGTAGTATATGTATGGAATTTTCAGCGTGCATTACAATATATTGCATCTAATTACCTCATAAATTTTATAGGATTTTAAAATCAAAAAGTAACACCCAAAAACGAAGATAAATAAAAAGAACAGCGTTACGTTTACATTTTAAACAATGCACCACAGGATATGAAATATAAAATCAGTGTGTAATAGGCGTTGAGAACAACAGTGTAATAGTAACGAGGAAAGGAAAAGAAAAACTAATGGGACTATTTGTTAGAGTGCCTCAGTAAGTTTGTCGTGTCATACCTAACGGATTTCTCATCACATAACAGCTGTGCCAGATATGGTAGGTATTGTGGAGTTTTTGTATTTGGTGGTCCTAGCATATAGCCGCCTACAGCTGTTTCTAGTTCTACCAGATGAGATGTAAGGAGAGAGCTGCGTATAGAGAGGATTCTCGGGGTCTGACAATATTGTATTCGCTAGTTTCTTACATGGTATAATATGTCTATCCACAATAGTGTTAACCAGTTGGTTTAACGATATCCCACTTGCCCTACTAACGGCTTTTAGTGCCCTTCTCAGCAAAGCAAAGTCTTTCTTAAGTAGTCCAGGAAAGATTAATGGGGAGCAGTAAAGGGGAATGGGTAGAATACAAGAATTGATAAATTGAGAAAGTTCTTAGCATAGAACGTTAGGCGAAACATCTTTCTAGTAACTAGCAAGATGTGAGAGGACCAGGAAAGATCGGTGGAAAAATTTCGCCCAAGGTACTTGACATTAGATGTATTTTCAACCTCTATGTCGTCAATGATAGTGGGGCAATGTGAGCTAGCTAGTTGTTGTAGGTCACGTTTACGTCTGAAAGTGAAATTGACTACCTGACATTTAGACGGATTCAGCTTAAGACCGTTTGAGGAGGACCACTGACTAATTTCCGACAGAAAGTTATTTAATTTGGAACAATCTGACTGAGAGTTGACAGGCATAGAAACAGAAAGGTCATCAGTATACTTAACGAAAGTGGCTACATCAGAATGAGGCAAGTCATCTAAGAAAAATGAAAACAGAAAAGGAGAAAGAACAGCACCTTGAGGAACACCAGCTAAAGTAAGTGAGGTAGTGGAGGACTTTCCATTGTAGACGGTGTACTGCTTCCTATCAGAAAAATAGGAATGCAACTACTTATTTGTCCAGCTCTCAGCCTGTGTTGCAGAAAGCTTACCTAGCAAGAGAGACCTGGGAACAGAGTCAAATGCAGATGTGTAGTCAAGGAAGGCACAGCGAGCGTATTTAGCTCCTTTATCTAAACTAGAAACTATACTACGATGTAGGACAACAGCGGCATCTAACGTACACCTACTATGTTTATAAGCAAACTGGTTGGGGTCACTGAAAGGCTTTAAAGAGGGTTCAAGATTAAGTGAAATAAGTCTTTCCATAACTTTCAAAAAAGGTGAGGTAATAGCAATGGGTCTAAACTTAACAGTAGGTCCACTTGTTGATTTAGGGACTGGAACGATCTTGATGTTTTTCCATGATTCAGGTATAATACTTTTGGAAAAAGATTCATTGAAAGACCAATGCAGCTGGCTCCACAACAACAGTTGAACTGATAAATGCACATAGAAGTGGTCTGATGCGAGATCTTGCCCTTAAGGCTTCTGCGTACTAACGGACCACTGGACAACACTACTCTCAGTGTTGCTGCGAAGAGTTTTCTTCTCAAAGATGGTGAAATTTCTCTTTTTAGGATATCGCAGGCTAAGCTTCCCTTGAAATCCAGATTCGTGTAAAGTTTCGTTCTTAGAAAAAGTAATGTTTCGTTCCTCTGGACAATTTGGTTTGATGTTCTTGTCTATGAATCTTGGTGGATATCCATTTAGGAAATAATGCTCCTTCTGAAATTCAAATCGGCACCAACCAGTGCTGCAGTTAGAGATGTTACCTCAAAGCCGTTTATTCATACCTCCTACAGGACTATAGTGGGTATAGTGATTGATCACTAACACCTTACTAATGTTATACACCTAGTAAAGCATATGAAAGACAAATAGATAATAGTCCAAATGTTTTGGACTGAAGGCGTATGGTTTCATTATAATAGTTACAAAAAGGCGGTGGGTAGGATGAAGTTTCACTAGACAAGATGCTTACGAATAACTACAGTGCTTGAAATATCCTCAGCTAAGTATTTCTGGAGAAGTCATCTGACCGTAGTGAAGCCCCTCATTTGAATACTCTACATACAATGTTATATATACTATGAGAAATACAAAAGAAGATATCAGACTTACACATAAAGCACAAAGAATCAGTTATAGAAAAAACAGAAGACGAAAATGATTTAAAGGATGGAAGGCATTTGAGAGGTTGAAAACTAAGATGATAACAGCTAACAGAGTGCGTCGGTGGCACGGCGGTAGAATGCTCGCCATCCATTCCTCACGTGGTCCGGGGTTCAATCCCCAGCCGATGCACTCCTGCTTTACCTCGCTAAGCCAGTAATAAGACTGTTAAAGAGGGAAGGTTGGGCATGAGGCTAGCAGTAACCCGATTCCGTAAAAATAAACACCACTGCTACTGAAACTTAAAGCCTCTAGCCTAAAATAACAATTATTGCGGAGCTTAAATGATTTTTACAATTATGAAGAGTAAAACAAACAAGGTGACTATAAATATAGTAGGAATAATAACAGTGAAACTTGATGACATAAGGATGGAGGAAATTGTTTATTTACTAGTGGAAAGAAGGTGAGTTTAGTTAGTCGGTGCCTGACACTATTTTCATCGCATAAAATGCATGCCAAATATGGTATGGTGGAATTTTTATACACTAAGATGTGGAAGCGTAAAGTCTTTTGCAATGACTTCTTGTTCTACCTGAGGAGACCCAAAGTGAAAACTGTGGGTAAACTGGATGCACACAGTCTGAGAAAAACCTTCTAGCAAATTTATTGCAGCAAATCAAGTGCCAATCAATAACGATGTCAACCACATAACCTAATGGGATACAGCCATTAACCCTACTAACAGTCTTCTGAGTACTGCGAAGCATGGCATGGTCTTTTTTAAGCAATCCAGCAAAGAATAATGGTGAACAATGAAGAAGAATAGGTAGGATGAAACAGTTGACAAACTGTAAGAGGACGGGTTGACTCATATCCGAGTGCCTTAACTTCCTGATGTAAAATGCCAGAAGAAATATGCGTTTCAGAAATCGCTAAGCACTGGGAAGACCAGAATAGATCAGAAGAAAGAACTAGTCCAAAATACTTAACGTCAGATTCGATTTCTATATCGGTATGATCAATTTTACAACGATCATAGGAATTAACCTCTTCATATAACTTTATTTTACATCGGAAACTGAAATTAACAATCTGACATTTGGAAGGATTTAGTTTAAGACCGTTAAATAAAGACCATCACCTGATTCCTGATAGGAAGCTGTTCATCTTAGTACAGTCTAGCTGGAAGTTAACAGTCATTGAAACAGTTAGATCGTCCGCATACTTAACAAACTTCATTTCATCAGAGAGAGACAAGTCATGCAAGAAGAAAGAAAAGAGAGAAGGAGGAGGAACAGCGCCTTGAGAGATGTCAGCCTCAGTGGGCAATGAAGTGGACGACTTCCCTCTACATACAATGTACTACCTTCTTCCTGAGAAATAGGCATGCAGTCAGTTAACAACTCAACACTCAGTTTGAGTTGCATCAAGCTTACTTAATAAAAATATCCCTAGGTACTGAGTCAAAAGCAGATGTGTAATCTAGGAGGGCGCAACAAATAACTTTAGCCCCTTTGTCTAAACTAGAGACGATGTTATGATGCAAGACAACAGCTGCATCTAAATGCTTCCACTATGTTTATAGGCAAGTTGTTTGGAGTCGTTAAAGTCTTTAAGTGAAGGTTCAATGCTAAGTAAGAGCAATTTTCCCATAGTTTTCAAAAAAGGAGAGGTTATAGCCATATGACTAAAATTGACACATGTCCCAGTAGACGACTTAAGTAATAGTTATAATTTTAATATCTTTCCAAACGGCTGGCAAAAGATTTTTGGAAAACGATTCGCTAAATATGTCAGTAAGAAGATAACAGAACATCTACACATTTTTTAAAGAATAACGCTAGGTACACCATTTGGACCCAAGCTACGAGAAGGGTTCAGCGACTGCAGACACTTTAGAACGTCATTTGTGTTGAAACCAGGAAAGTTTGAGAACCCTGTTTCCACAGAACATAAGAGGAACCTAACCAAAATATGGCTCAGCAGGGCATAAAATCTGTTCTGACAGTACAGTCAAATACGAGGTAAACATATTTTATCTGTGAATGTATATCCAGAGAGTCCTATCAATAGGTATTCCAAGGAAATGAAAGTCAATAAAACTGTCCAAACTATTTTAAAGAACCCTGTATACATTAGTCTGACACTTAAAGATGATGCACAAAGGATAGTCACACGAAGACGTATGGAAAGTATGGGAACAGCCTAGTGCGCAATATTCTAGGTGTCAACCTGTATCAGTTAGTAGATCAATTATAAATAAGTTCACTGCTTTGGAATACTATTCCAATGACAATTTCGTATGAAATGTGTATCGAGAAGCTTTCAATATTCTAACTATAAAACGTGCTACGTATTTTTGATTAGTTATTTTCCAAAAGATGAAGTTTAACAATAGTCCAGTAAGGATGAAATTATGATAGATTCCCTTATTTATAAATTAAAGCGCAAATGCTCACCAACTGAACAAATAACCAGGGACATTTAACAAGAGAGCGAGATGTTTGTAGAGGTCATCTTAGACATCAGGAGTAAAATATAATTCATGATACTCCTCACACTACGGTTTTGATTTAACTACAATATCTCATTACTTACCCACTACATATTAGATAACCACAATAAAAAACAAATGACAGATTCACAAATAAACTACTCAGCTGATAGAAAACAACCACATCAATCAGCTGCCTCCATTGATGGGCTAGAAAGTATAAATAACCGAGAATTCCGGCAGCGAGCTAACCAAGAAAGTACTGCCTAATGAACATGCAGAAGGAAACGCAGATTGGTTGGACATACACTAAGGAGACACTTTAGTGACATCACACGAGGCCACCAAGGGAAACCCCGACAGAAAATGAAAAGGAGAACGCCTGAGTGGAGTGGGGAAAATCGTGTGGAGAGGAAATGAAAGCTTGTGGGCAGTCGCAGAGGGAGCTGGAAATGACTGCAGAGAACCGAGTGAGATGGGCAAGTAAATCCAGAACGTCATTCCTTACTGGACTCTAAGGATATGACACATGCAAACACTATAACTAAATGGATACAATATCCGCAAAGAAACTAGACAACTTTCTCAGGCTGAAATGCTGTCTGTTTTCAGTAAACAATAATCATTTTTACTAACAAAAAATCAAATTATCACGAGCTTTTAAAGATCTGACGTAAGCCTTGAGGCTGACATTGAAAACCAAAACGACAAGACTCCGAAACTTTCGTACTGGATTATTATTTTGCAACCCAATAAAAATCCAAACCTAAGAATATGCCTAGGCATTTCAACAAGGACCCAAAAAGGGTTGAAGTCAGACTATTTTCTCAGTTTTCCATAACCCAATGATTTTAACTGCATGCATGAATCACCATCAAAAAGAACTAGTTCAGATTTACCAAGAGATATATTGTAAGATTACTTCATGACTTATCAGACAAAACAAGTCAGGTAAGCAGTACTGTACGGCGTTAAAAAGTTTTGCAAACGTTACCAACGGAATTACAATTTCTGTGTTTCATGCCTTAGTAACCTAAGTGGAATCTACTACAACAAATTTGTTTAATTTAATATCAACAAATTTGCACTGTTTATCCATACTTAATTACAACCAAGTATATATTAAGGATACCTGTGCATAATTATGTGCTACATAAAATAATCGTGAATTATCACCATAAGGGGACACCTCAAAGGGCAATAATGTAAACGTTAGGGAATAAATAAATATTGAGGTAGTGACACTCAGTTTGGAATATTATCGCAAGATTAAAAGCAGTGATTAAACCGCCTATATCTTACTCTTAACCAACTGAATAAATGACCTGCGAACAAGATTTTGATTCTCATAAAATAAAATCACCGGTAGGAAACACACTGAAGACATTATTTTTTGAAATGCCTCTGACAACAAACTTGGGGTAACTGGAAAATACAAACAAATACACTTTGAAAAAAGTGTAGAATGTCAGCTGAGTAGTTATATGGCGACAACGAAGAAGATAATAGCGTATGCTTAAATATGAAATCTTGAAAATACTCATATAATATCCAGTATGTTTCTGATGATGATGTTCTCACACCGACTCATAAACTCTTGGAACCGACTCCCAGAAGGAGTGGTGTCTGCAACCTCAACTGATTCATTCAAGAAGGGCTTGGACAACCAAATAAATTTACTGGAAAAAGATTAAAATAGGCTCCAAGCCCTCTATCCTCAACCAATAAATCTGAATCTGGATGTATGAAAGTATGCTACACTGTCACTTTATAAATATTGTCTTTCCACAGAACCGTCGTGAATTAAGCGAATTCCTACTTTTCGGGACGAGTGCAAGTCTTTGGTGAATTTTTTACAGTAGGCAATCTGGAGAAAAAAGATGAAAAATAATATCACGTAAGAGTTAGTATAATTGCTGTTTGTTCTCACATACATGCTTGAGGAATTCACTTTCGTGCTACAGGTAATTCATCTATTTAGTAGCCGGTTAGTCGAGGCCGAGAGTATATTCGATCTACTCGAAGAGCTCAAAACTGTAGGGGTGCCGAGCTGTTCACTTCTATGTGTCTGTTCCAATATACAATTTACTAGCTTGTGTGAATTAGACTGATTTCTTCGGGCCAATTTCTTGATTGTCAGTCAAATGATCTGGTTCTTTAGTAAACCTACACATAGTTTGTCCACCGTCCAACCATTAGTCCTTTGTCTGATTCCGAAGGTAATGGTGCGAGGAACTTCTCATATGTTATTTCCGCAATATAGTATAGGTTTCACCTAGTTCAGTGGTCCAACAGCTTGGTGTCCACTCCCAATTCTGTAAAAAAGAGGGATTGTTAGGAACGCGCCTGCTGTCCGTCCTCGCAAAATCAATTCTTCAACAAGTCAATCTCAAGAAAGTGTGGTCGCATCTAGTAGGATACAAAATCGAGAAGGGGAGAAGATGTGGGCTCAGGACATTATTCGAAAAAAGAAACCTTCAAGATACAGATGAAAGCCTTCAGGGAAGCTGGCTTTGATCGACAATCCACATCCTGCACTCAAAACCTCAGAGTAAGGCCACAAAGGACACGCGTATCCAACAATCAGAGCGAAGTTGGAGACATCTTGCAAAATCACCGAGGAAACCAGTGTGGAAGAACATTAGGACTCTCTTAAAGTGATGCTGAGGTAAATCTGCACAGCTGTATCGGGAAGGACGATGGAGCGAGACGAGGAATGTCTCATCAAAGATATGTGTAGGCTAACGGAAGGTAGATGGATGGTGAAACAGATGAACCAGAGCGAAGATGGACCTCGATGGAAGCAGTCGTTATCTATTTACCGCGCAGTAAACAAAAGAGCCGAAAGTAGTGCTGAGAAAGAAAAAAGACAATTCCACGACACACCATCAACTCAAGCGCAACAGGCTGCAGTTAAGAGGAACACAAGACCACTTCAACAGATGATCAGGATGCTATCCTGCAGCAGACCAACACAAAAATAACTAGTGAAAGATTGTGATGACAAACTCACTACCAAAGAGGTGGGGCAAAGGAAACAATAGGCCGATCACTTCAGAGGGCTCCTAAGCTGAATGCCACTTGCGACACGTCCAGAAGTGTCACTGACAGCCACGGATCGAGCAACGAATACCGATTCTTTGGCGAGAACAGCAGCATAAGGGAGAGGAAATCTGCCTCCTCATCGGAAGGAGGGCTACCTCGTCAATGTACTAACGATATCAAGTGTTCGTTGGGCAGGCAAAGAGACAGTGAACTTCGCTGAAGATTTACACTTAATGTCGAACAAAACTTACAGGGGGAAACCGACAAGTTCGCAGCAGAAGCAGAGGACACAGAACCTCAGATGATCACAAGGATAGAGGTGCTGAAGACACCCGATAACCAACAACAAGCACCAACCAGTGTCAGCAGAGGAAATTCTCACGATCTCAGTTCATTCATTTATATGGACATCATCATTTCAAATACAGGAGAGTGGCTTTACCGTACATCCCCCTAATTGTAGCGTCGTGCCCCGTTGCTATGGTTGTCTAATGACAGGTTACACTTCTTTCATATTCCTTTTAAATGAAACTGTTCATTAAAAGTTTTCTTCTGAAGTACATACTATCAGTGGCACTATAATCTTGAACTATATTTTACTTGCTGCATTTTTATCGGGAAAGGCTGCTTGATACTGGTACCTGTGCAATGTGACGGATTCAGTGGGAGCAGTAAGTTCAAAAGTTAGGCGCGTATTTCTTGATCTTCATGAAATCATGCTAGTATACTTAACCCATAATACCCACAGGATATAACAGGCAGTGCCACATCGTAGAAGAGATGCAGCATATTATCGCCAACCACAGGAGGTGCAGATGAAGATGTCAGAGGCAGCTAGCATCAGAAAAGCAAGACAGACTTTCACTACCGTATGTGGTTCGGAGACCTTCCAGATCACCGAAACCTTTCCCGACAGGCCTTAGACCTTTATCAGCAGTTGCCTTCGCTCCACACTGAAGATTAGATGGTCAGTGAGGATTAGCGACGAGGAACAGTGCCAGAGAACCTGTGAATAACCTGTTACCCAACAAATATACGTGAAATAGAGATGGGTTAGATACCGGCTGAAGAAACTACTGAGTGATATCAGGCACCAAGCCTCCAAATGGTACTGGAATGAAAAACGTTTAGTCCTATATCTGACCTGTGGTGACTGTAGGTCTTGTGAGCAGTAAATGGAAGCATGAAAGCCATCGTCAAACCAGCTAGAAAAGACTGCAGAAAAGGAATGAAGAGATGTGCTGTTGAGTCTCTATTTTTCGCCACGAACGTAGGGGAATAATGACTGTAGAATCAAAACCTTATCAAATAAATTTTTGATTATTCTTGATTTTCACCACTGCTTTCCTTTCTTACTGTGTCACTTGATATTCATGGTGGAAAACACTCCTCCGATCAAATTCAGACGTCAGGATACTTAGGAAGAAAAGAAACTGGGAGTTTTGCTCCGTTAGGCCAAGATCAGTGACTAAAAGCAGTATGAACCGTTCATTAGACACGGAATAATTTGACGAGCTAAGTGCCATCTAAGGTGTGCTTCCGATGCAGCAAAATATGGTTTGAAGATAACACTGTGCGTATACTACTTAACTCATGTCGGGCTAACACTTTAGGACAAAAACAGAACATTGGTAGAATTGGAAAGAGTAAAAGTGAAAAGATCATCACATTAAGGAACTTCCTGGGGAAAGGAGTGCCTAACCCTGAAGTTAATTGTTGTCAGCAGTGTTGAAGATTTTGGACACAGGTATCTCAGAAGGCTGATATATCGTAGCCTTAATGTGTTGTGCCATTCATCAACAACCTCCCTCTTGTCTTAGAAATACATGCCCAAACAGCACGCACACTGCCTTGCACTCTGGACTGCTTAGGTCTATTCCATTTACCGATCAAACTCAGATACATGAGTTACCTTTATCTTCAACGCATATCAATGATTTACAAACCATTTTATGCTTTTTGGTTCTTCACCGCGCGGACCACACTAAATATTGCTGCATAACAAAGTAGCCAGATCGCAGTAGGGGGTTGCTAGCGGTGAACGAAAACGCAATCCGATCACCTACTGCACTGCATTTCTCTAAGTTTCTGTATAAAAGAAGTTTGTCACACCCGTATGAGCCACTAACACATGGCTCACAATGATGCGGCATTTACTTGGTTTACCCCTAATGGAGGAACATTGGAAAAATGATAATTATTCTGGCGTACTAGCTAAGGCCATCCTGAATCTTTGGTTTATGCAAAGACGTTTGGTGAAGCTCACATCTGTGCTGTTCAAATAGCCTGCATGAAGTGTATGTGGTCCCATATCCGTCTTTGAACACTAAGGCCGCTAGTCCGTCAAAAAGGAGCCATAAAAGGGGAAATGGATTTAAGAAACTTAAGCGGAAGGCTAATAATGACCATCTTGCGTGGTTTCTCATTGATTGGTAACTTATCAATAGGACAATAGGCAATTCAAATCATAAACCATCTATGGATCCCTATGCTAGTCCTGGAAAAGTCTCAAGAAGTTTTGCACACTGCACAGGTTGACTATGTCACCTAACTATACATAATTTTTCTGTTTGAGTATGTTTTCCATGAAATATGTGTCTCACCGTCAGTCGATAGCTTCAAGCAGTAGCGCACTCATGTCATTCGTAGAGGCGCATCCTTCACCTTTCGGTTTTCGCCTATGGTCGTCTAGCTCCCTCTTCAACTTTCGGCCACTCCTTTTTACCTCTTACCTTCGCTTCGGCACCACCTTCTCCATTCGAATGACATAAACTACCTGACGATATAAATGTCGCTGGTTGCCACTGATGCTAGTTACAAAGTTTCTGTAGAAGAAACATCCAACTGCCTTCTTCTTCCAGTAGCACCATAGTATTCGAATAGGTGGATCTATCTCATTATCTGCCGAAGACCTAGACCCATTTTTCAAAAAGAACGAGTGAGGGCTGCGAAATCAATGGATTCAAAACTTACAAACAGAGCGGACGGGGTCATGTGTTCATTCTGTTTGCTGCATAGTGTGTAATGTGTTTTGGGACGCCAAAGAAACATACGTGGTGAAGGGACTCTTTAGAGGCTGAGGGTGTTGACGTTCACTGATAGTACCACGTATACTAACGCAATATCTAATACCCACAACTTCTATAGTATTCGTTCTGCGTAGACCAGTGACAAAGCAAAACACAAAAGTAATCGTCCAAAATATGAAGTATATTTAGAGACCAAATCGTAGTGCGAGGATGACTGCCCGACCAGCTAGGAATCGTGCACGCACAGAAGAATGTAACCCGATGGTGCGCCGAATGGCATGGATGCTTGGCTGCGAGCCTTCAGCCAAACAAGTTGACTTAAACAGTGAGGATCAGCATCCAACGTTGAGTGGCGAATGATGTGGCTAATAATTCTGGGGAATTGTCTGCCACTAGAACTCCTTAAAACTTTCAGAATTTCCAAGAAGGTCTTTGGGAAATGAGAATATTGACGAGAGAATTAGTTATCTATGAATCTCAGAAGACTTGCATCCCAAGAAAAGGGAATGTATTTAGGTTCAGCTAAACATCTTGTTGCTTCCCTTCAAAAGTTTTTCAGAGGGTTCACGTATCCCCCATAGCTGGAGTTCAGCAGCACAGGGGGTTTTGTGAGGAAGCCTCGGCTTCAGGGCCACCACCTTTATTTGTTTGTTCATGAAACAAGCCGTATTTTCGAGCAGTTTCAGACTGTGCACAAATACGGCCAGAAAAATTATGAGATTGTGCTGCAACTGAGTGCGATATCAGCACAAGAAACGGGATAGACTCGGTATGTCGATGCCCTGGTCTTACTACACTGGAACCCACGCTGTCCTTGGAAGACTTTCAGAAACTATGGGTAATAACTAACATGAAAAACCAGAACGCATACTGGTGAACCAAGAAATGTTTATTATGTCACCAATACAGAGCCGACCATTAAGTTATTGTAAACAAAGTCTATGAATAAATGTTATAACAATAAATCACAATAATACCTCTGATAGTTTTCTCTCTTCCAACTAACAGCGAACGATGAGACGATGACTGCCTCATTGATGACTCCCGCGAAAATATGGAGTTGTGTTTGAGAAAACAACCATGAATTGATCGTTCAATCTTCAACTACATTGACATGGTATAATCCAAAGTCAGGTTGGAGGTCAACAGCACTCAGAATCAAAAACAAGATCTGGATCTTCAACTCCAATGTAAAGTCAGTGCTACTATACGGATCAGAGACTTGGCCAGCGCGTCATAAAGAGCATCTCAAACAAACTTCAAACCTTCATTAACAGTTGTCTTCGCTCAATGCTACTCAAGATCAAATGGCCGGCCAGAAAAGATCAGCAACAGGGATCTCTGGGAGAGAACCAATCAGGAACCGACTATGAAACAAATAGGCAGAAAGAAATGGAGATGGATTGGCCATACTCTGCGGAAACCAGCAAGTGACATCACTAGACAAGCCCTCGAGTGGAACCCGAAAGGGAGGCGGCGAGTTGGTCGTCAGTGCAAGGGTGACTTGGAGGAGGTCATGTGAAGGAACAGGAGATGAAAGCATGTGGACAGACCTGGAGCGGGGCGAAAAAGTTGGCAGAAAACAGAAAGCAATGGAGGTGCGCAGCTGAAGCCCTATGTTCCTTTAGGAACTAAAGGATACAATAATAATAATAATAAAGTCAGGTTGAAGTCCACTTCTCTATTCATTAAGGAATTAGATTATGTATTCCATTTCTTGAGATTCTCAATGAGCTGCTGTCTGAGCGGAACAAAACATAAATAAGGAGGAACAAATATGCAAGTAACCAGAGGATAGAAATATCTTTTTGTCAGTAACACACATCGCTCCTTCCCCTGGTAGACTGTGAACGCCTTCATCACATCAACATGACGTACTGCATTATTTTTTTGAGGTCCTGTGACCATGAATTTAGGATGATGAATGGGCAAGGAGAATTGAAGTTACCAACCACCCAGTGCATCCATTAAGAATCGAAAGTCATCTATCATGCTTCGAAAGAAAGACGAGAAGGTCGAGAATAGACCAACTGGAGACATTTCAGCAACGAATGGGAAAGTCCTGTAAACACCATGGCCCTCGACACACTACAAAAAATGCTGACCTGCCTGTGACTACATCTCACAGTGGGTCTTGAAGCAAAGTATTTCCTGGGACCCACAATATTCTTCCAATCAAGCGGCCGATTTTCTATGCCAACACCATGCAAATTTATGGAATCCCTCAAGGTAAGGACTGAAAACTCAAGCCACCAGCATTTATCATTATTATTACCAATAAGTGGAAGGCCATCTTACAAAACCTCCCCAGGATCTCAGCTGATCCCACAATCTCACTGCAGATCCAAGCTCGTTTTATTTAGCTCTAAAGTGTTCAAAAACTATGCTGTTTCACTTCTCATACAAATATCTGAGAGCATTTATATTAGAGTACCGATCGAGGCACTGTATTATTTAATTTGACCTTGTGTCTGTGTCCACAATATTACTGTCTTTTTGCAAAAGCTGTGAAAGGAGAGTTACAGGTGTGTGTAATGGAACCTTGGAACAAATCGTAAAGTTTTATAAGCGAGTACTTGCACTGTTATTACCAGCCAGAGTTTTGACTAGGTGGTGAAGTGTATTAACACATAAAACTTTAAAGGGGCTTACAAACTGTAAAACACAGTCAAAAATGGGTAAGGAAGAAACCACATCAGTTTTCACTTGCTCGTGAAATGGGCAGTAGATACTGGGTATCGAATTACAGTTATACAATGACTTATCTATGCGAAGTTGTGATTTAAATACTAGGATAGCGGCACGCGCTCCTTGAATACGACGTGCTTTTTCCTCTCTAACCGGAAATATCCGCTTTTGTGAATTATTCGTTTGGGAAACCTGATCTTCCTATCCAGCGATTTTTATTCAACCATTTCTTCTTCACCGAGCCTGTGTGTGGTACTTCCCGCTGTCTCGAACTACTGCCAAAGCTTCAGGTGCTACTTCCGTAGCAACATCCTCCTCACTCTTTCAAATATACAGAACTTGTTGGTCTGTTACGTGATTGCTGTGAAGCCGAATAACCCGAAAGTTACGGGTAAAGTCAAAAGCTTTTACTTATATACTTTATCCTTCTGTTCTGTGTTTCTATTGTCTTTTGCTGTCAGTCTATTGGACGAAATAACTCCACTGTCTCTTATTATTTAATCATCAGTATTAATTTAGGAGTAATATGACGATGGATTCTCACCCTAAGATAAGTAATGGGACACCATACTCCGTAGTCACCAGGGCTTCAGCCAAACTAGGCAAACAGGTGAAGGTGATGGACCCTCGCATACCGGTCTTGAAGACCAGGGCAAATATTCCCTGCTCGTACAGATCGCCCATGTCGCCACAGTCCTACAGTGAAACTGTGCAAAGTCAACCAAGTGGATGTGGCTCCATCCCTGTTAGCCCGACTAGGTCAACAGAGCCGAGCGGGAAACTGCACTAAGTGAGAATTGTATAACACCCATCTCCATGATAGGCCATGAAACAAACAGGAAGGCCGAAAAGAAACGTTCACGACGTCGCAAGACGACAAAAACGTTCCCCAGGAAGACGGACGATTGCAAGGTCTGCGATTCTGTTGTCGAACAAGCAGACTCTGCCTTCGAACGCAACTTTTGCAAGCGATGGGTACATTGGTACTAGATCGAAAAGAATAAAAAATTCACCGGTTGCTGAATCAAAAGATTAATTCCGAACCTTTTATCTCATAATCTGCATGTTTTTGACACTACGTCTATTGTAAGTGTGGAAAATTTTCTGTGTGATTAATTTTATTCATAATTTGAGGAAATTAGATACAATATTGTGATTAATGCTGAAACTTCCATTCTGTATCACAAGTACTGTTTTTGGAATAAAGTAAATCATTATCATTATTATTAATCACTCAAATTCCAGGAACGATCCAACTCTACCATTTAAAGACGCTGGCGAACATGCTGTAAATGAGCATTCATGATCTGAAATGAAGAAGCAACTGGTTTTCAAACAGTTTTCGACATTTTACTCAACTTACGAGTTTAGTCCCCCATGCAGACACAAATGGCGCAAATGGATAATCCTGGAATCGACCTCGGCACCATTTGATGCAGTAAAACAACTTTACATGACCTTATCTAGTTTTCGCATCCACGATCATATTTCTTTCCTGCTATGAAACTACGATAGGACTGCAGAAAAATGGAATAAATACATCACTGATCTCAGCATAATACATCAATAAACTTTAAGCCAAGGGTGCTGATCACAACAAAGTTATATAGGAGAATTGACTTCAAGCTTTATTTTTCCCAGATATCTGTATTACATTCATCTGATGTCTGGGTTTTTTGTTAATGCGAAGACAATATTTCTATACCTCTTTATGTGCTACACAAACAGACTTTATAGCAGACTGTTCCGACCAGCTCTAATGTCAGAAAGGGCAACCAAACGGTAAATTCATCATACATGAAGTTATGTGTGATTTAAATAATAACTTATCCATGCCTGTACAATAGGTATGTTCCTGCATAAACAGGGAGAAATGTATTATTATTATTAAAACAATATTTATGCATGCCTATACAATTGGTGTACCCTGCATAGCTAGGGAAAAAAATGTACCTTATTATATTATCTTTACTAAATATGCTTATTAATATTATGTGTAACTTATCGAATTGATGATGCCTGTAAACTGGCGTCCCTCATGTAAAAAATGAGAATATATATTATTATTATTATTGTAGATGCGACACCGGGGTACCAAAAGATTATTATGATTTTATGCGTAAGAACCCATGCCCATGGTTCAGGTACATATGCCCAAGTTGCCGTCCTGATGCAGCCTCGTGTAGTTCTTTGAAAGCCAAAGATGGAGTAGAAGTATCAGGGAAAAACGTGAAACGTTCTACTCCCACCGACTCGGAAAATAGCACAATTGCACGTAAATCGGGGATACCAAAATCCGCGCTGGTTAAACTTGCAATTCTTGCCATAACCGCCCAGACACAGAGGCTGAAGCTCCACTGGTATCTGTCGCTGGAAAAAGACCCTTACCGTCTCCCAGTAATAGTGGCCATGGCACTGAGACACACAATAATATCCAGTCGCACCAGACGAGACAAAATGGTCTTAAAGGCGTTGTGGGAGTACCGAGGCTAAGTTCACGGTTAGTAGATCAAACTGTGTAATCCTCTTTAGTGTACCAGACTGTAGTAGTAGTCTGCTGGAAAATAGGGCCCTGTTTGATCAGGAACGGTGGTCCAACTTGTGTAGCACACCGGTCTGGACATCCAACCTGTAAATCTATGCAGATTGTATAGGGGCTGTCAGCCACGTCTCGTAAACCGTTAATGCCCAGCTCTTGCTACGCTCGGGCTCACGCTGTTCCTTGAAGTTTCTCAGAAACGCTTAGTAATAACGGACGAAAAAACCAAAACACCAATTGTTGACTCGAGGATTCTTTATTGTTACACCAACATATAAAAAATATTTCTATTAAGGTCTGTGAACAAATATTACAATAATAAATCACAATATTACTTCTGACGGTTTACTGCTGACTTCTTTCTGAACAGCGACCGATGAGACGATGACTGTCGTATTGATGCCTCCGCGAAAATTGGGGAAGTTGGTTTTGAGCAAACAACCATGAATTGATCGTTCAATCTTCAACTGCATTGACACTCCCCGGCAAAAATGGGATCCATCCCTTTTTTTCTTCACGACCAATACACGTTGACTTGGATGCCATTGCGAGAACCTGGGTCACATGGACAGAGCTGAAATGGAAAACAAACAGAAAAGCCAACACACCACAAGCATACCCACAGCACAATCTCACACATCAATGACGACCTGCGCCTTCCAGTTAAAGGCATCCTCTTGACACATCCTCTTGCAACACAATCGCCACTTGCTAGAATGACTCTTGCAGAATGCAACGTGACCATAGCACCACCTCATGATACTCCACGCACATCCTCGTATCTACTCACTACCAATTACCACTGCAATCGCTTGTCACTCATTCTGCCTCAATTCTAGTAACGGTGACGTGCGCAAGCCTCAGTCGTCTACACTCCCGCTCCCCGGCGTGTGGGATCACAGCTAATCATTATCTCCGTATGTATTTCATTCTCAGCAATAGCCTAGCCTCCCTGGCGTATACGACCCATCTGCTGTCTCTAACATCAATCAATTCATTCACGGATGTAGAAGACTCGAAACAACTTCAGAAGTAATCACGACGAAAATTTTAACAAAATTACGCAATAACAACAAGATACGAAAACAACGAGTAAACACAATGAATCCAAAAACACCAATTGATATGACACACCACACGTATATACAAACAGTACAAACAACCTCGCCGATCATGTCTTGATGGAATTCCTTTGAAGAATTGCAGGACTTACACCAGTACGCCTACAACCCTTCACAGGTTGACGATTGTAAGTTGTGGAATGTCCGGACACAAACAAGATTAACCAACAATTACGATAATTGGAACTCACACAATTATTTAACACAAACATATGTACAATCAACACATCAAATGTTGTGGATTCTGGCACGACAAACTACCCTTGAAGAACTGTAGGACTTACAGCAGTACGCCTACATTCCTTCTCAGGTTGATGATCCAAGTGGAAGTCGTCCGGACACAAACAGAATTACCAACAGCTAGATGACAGATGATATCAATTCAGTATATACAATATGAACATATGTACAAAATCACACACCGAGCACATTGGACTGCTCATTGATGCGCTACCCTTTGAAGAATTGTAGGACTTACAGCAGTACGCCTACAACCCTTCTCAGGTTGACGCTCTAGGTTGGAAAATCGTCTAGTGTTTCATCCTCCGACTCTCGACTCTCAGCACCTTCCAGTAGACACAGTTTTCTAATATCTCGCACCAACATTCCACAACTTGTTCTCACCTCAACCGTCCTCACCAATCCATCACCACTACAGATTAGCCTTACTACCACTCCCAAAGGCCACCTACCTGTGGCACATTTATCTGCTACTAATACTATGTCACCAACCTTTAAGTTTCGGCACAACTTTTTCCACTTGTCTCTGGTTTGCAGTGTTAGAACATACTCCTTTAACCATCTTTTCCAAAATATATCTTTCATGTGCCTGGCTTGTTTCCATCTTTTAATCGTAGGTATTCCTTCCCCGCTTGAGTCCTCTATGCCAGGGTTGCCTCTCAATAACAATAATTTGTTTGGGGTTAACACATCAAAATCCTTGACGTCGTCCCTCACAGGTGATAACGGCCGGTCATTTAATATTCGTTCAGCTTCACAAAAAAATGTCTCCAGCGTTTCGTCATTCAAACTCTGGTTTTTAATTATGGAGCTTAAAATACGCTTGATAATTCCTATAAGTCTTTCCCATAGCCCGCCTCTATGGCTGGCATGTGGTGGGTTGAAGTGCCACTCGATGTTCCTTTTCAGTAACTCTTCCTGAACTCTCGTTTGGGGACCTTCGAAGTACTCTTTAAGCTCGGCGTGACAGCCAACAAAATTAGTCCCTCTGTCGCTGAACATCATCTTCGGTACACCCCGGCGATTTATAAATCTATGTAATGCTAGCACGAATGAATCAGTAGTTAGCGAATGAACCATCTCAATATGCACAGCTCTCATTTTCAAACAGGTGAATAAACAGCCATATCTTTTACATAGGGTTCTGCCTCTCTTCACTACAAAAGGTCCGAACAAATCCACCCCAACGTACTCAAATGGATAATTCCCTTCAGAAGCTTGCCACGCTGGGAGTGGTGCCATCATCTGCTGTACTGGACGAGCATTTCGGAGTTTACATTCCATGCACTTATCAATTATTTTACGGACAGCGGTACCTCCCTTCACTATCCAGAACTTACATCGAATACTTGATAGTACTTGCGAAGTACCCAAATGACCTTCAAGAACATGGTAGTGTCTTATAATGAGATCAGTGACTGGATGGTAGCAAGGTAATAAAGCCGGATGACGGGTCTCATATGACGATTCTAACATTTGTAGACGTCCACCAACTCTAGCGATCCCTTCGGAAACTATCGGAGATAATCTATCTAACCGCACCTTGAAATCTGCGAAATCAGGACTATCCTCCTTGGCAATCTCACCCCACGCTTCCCACTGAGCAGCCCTCAAAATCGCTAACTCTGCATTTCTAATATCTTCGACTCTCAAAGGCCCCACATTCATATTTTCGTATCCCGCAAGATGCATGACCTTTAAATACGTAACATATCGTGTCAACCACGCAACAGCTTTCAGTAGTTTGTACCAAGAAGAATAATATTTAAAAAGTGGATGTAAACCTGAATGTCTTTCTTGAGTAGATGTTAAACTGACACTTGTCTTCAACTCCAAGGCACACTCGTTTATCGGTGGTTCATCTTCTCTACGAGGCCACATACTATCAGCCCTTAGCAAGAACTCTGGACCTTTCCACCACTTATTTTTAACCACATTCATATCAATAACTCCTCGCGAGGCTAGATCAGCTGGATTTTTTCCAGACGGTACGTACCTCCACTGCTCAACAGTTGTTAGTTCACGAATTTGAGATACTCTGTTAGCTACAAAACATGCATATCTTGCTGACTCGTTGCGTATATAATATATCACAGACATCGAATCAGTCCAAAACGTTACGGGATGCTTGGGGTAATCCAACTCTTTACACACCGTTGTGAATAACTGCGCAGCTAGTAAGGCTGCATTAAGTTCTAATCTCGGAATCGAAACCGTCTTTAGAGGTGCAACTCTAGATTTACCCATCACCAGGCTAACATCTATATCATTCCTTAAGGTGGTTCTGATGTATACGGCTGCACCAAATCCAACCTCAGAGGCATCAGAAAAAACATGGAAGTCAATTATATCATGATTTCTCGACGGCTTAAGTGGACGTGAGACGGAATGTAGATTCAGCATTCTTAAACTGTTAACCCACCCCTTCCACTCTTCTCTCTGCCTCTCACTTAATGGTTCATCCCACTGTAACCCTTTCCTGCATGTCTCTTGAAATAACCTCCTAGCCGGAAGTAGATAAGGTGCTACTAATCCAAGTGGGTCAAACACGGACGACAACACAGAGAGCACACCTCTCCGAGTAACTGGCTTATCAATATCACCAACACTAAATCCAAAGGTATCAGAGTTCACATCCCATCGCATACCTAATGTGCGTTCAACTGGTAGAGTATCAACAGGCAAATCTCGTACAGTAGGTGCTCTGTCTTCTGGATCTATATGCTTCAAAACGTCTAGGCTGTTCGAGACCCACTTAGTTAGACGAAAGCCGGCCTTAGCTAACACTTCAGTAATGCTTGTTGCAAATCTAACTGCAGACTTATCATCATCGAAGGAGGCTAAACAATCATCCACGTAGAAGCAACAATCTATGACGTCCAGCAAATCATTAGAACCAAATGTGGACACTGCCTTTCGTAGAGCAAAATTAGCACAAAACGGGGAGGACGTGGCACCAAATGGATGCACTGTCATCCTATATTCTGACACCTTACCACAAGGACCGTCATCAAACCACAAAAACCTCAAGTGATCTCTGTCACTCTCTGGCACCTTCACCTGTAGGAACATTTCCTCAATATCCGCCGCGACAGCAACTGTAAACTTTCTGAATCTTAATAGCAGTCCCACTAATGAGCTCACGCAATCTGGGCCACTATACAGATTATCATTTAAAGAGACTCCTTCATGTTTCGCAGAACAATCAAACACCACACGGAGTTTACCTGGCTTCCTCGGGTTAAAGACGGGATGATGGGGCAAATACCACTTCCCTGGCTCACTTTGATCAACTAGTCTTTCAACGTAACCCTTCATTATATGTTTATCGACGACATCCTTATATTTGGACCAGAGTTCTGCATCTGACAGAAATTTCTTCTGTAAACCCATTAGTCTCTTAAGAGCAACTTTCCTATTACAAACCAACTGTCTATCTTTGAATCTCCATGGTAGGCCAACGCTGAAACGCCCGTTTTCGTATTTACAAGACTCCTCGGCTATTTTAACTGCTTTTAAGTCTTCTACAGAACGACCCGTCTCAGGGACACCGCAGTCGCAAAACTCCTTGTCATACATATTTTTAATCATAATTTCTAGTTTGTCCCCATCGTTTGCAACTAATGATGATATGTGGACTATGGGTATAGGTCCTCTCACTGTCCATCCCAGGGGTGTTTTCGTCGCGAACAGATCATCTCTACCTCCGAATCTCTCTTCTAATACCTTGTGAGCTTCTGGCACACTACATCCAATGAGTACTCTCACTCTTCCATCTTGCAGTGTTGGAAGAGGTATGTCACACAGGTATGGCTTACCGACGACCGTTTCACGACTAGGTACTATAGCTTCGCCAAGTTTCATACTGGAGGTAGTGTAAGCAGTATCCACTTCCACGGTTTCCCCAGTAGCCAAGGATTCTAACTGAAATGACACTCGTTCACATACTACTGTTTTCGCAGAATTGAAAGTATTTATAACCAAGGGTTGCTTTGGGCCTTTAATACCCAAGCAACCAGCCAGTTTAGCATCTATCAATGTAACGTCTGAGCCATTATCCAACAATGCATAAGTCTCTACTGAAGATTTCGGTCCTTTCACTTTAACTGGTAATACCCCTAAGAAAACTTGTGGGGTATCAAGGGGTCTAGAGATACTATTACAATTAACCGAATTCCCAGGTTCGTTCACTGTCTTCAGAAGTGGGTGCATATCCGTTAAACCACTACTTCCTCTGTTTGTCGCCTTACAATTCCACTTTGTATGCCCAATCTTTAAACAACTGAAACACAGCCGCTTCTGCTTTGCCATTTCTAACCTTTCTACGGGTGACATAGTGATAAAGCGATTACAATCACTCAATTGATGCATGTCATAGCAAACAATACACTCATCCTTTCTCGTTGTGTCTAGAGACTTCACCACAAATGCCTTCCTTATATTCACTGGTTCCTTAGGTTCTACCTCAGAATGCAAAATGCTGGCGAATTTGCCCATCGCCTGGTTGACACTGTCCTTCACCAGTCTCAGAATATCATCAAACCTTGGCTCGATACCCTCATCCTCTATACGAGAGCTTATTTTTACCCACTTCCTTTGCAGCCGAGTAGGTAGGCCTCTCGCAATTACCTCTAGGACTGAGCTCGAGTTGAGGTCACTCATGCGATTCATCGAAATCAATGCATTCTTGTAAACACTAATAATGGTGACTGAAACCTGGCTTACTACTGATATACCTGACACAAAGCTAGTAATAGACAACTACGACATCTATAGGAACGATAGAGTTGACAAAAGAGGAGGCGGTTGTTTAATATATGCCTATAAATCCACTAACTCCAATACTTTCAATAACCCAAATACTGACAAACTCCCAGAATCTAAGTGGATAAGCATCCACACAAACGAAAGTAAAATTCTCGTGGGATGTATATACAGACCCCCCAATAGCCCTGAAATGGCTGATATAACTATTGCAGAAATACTAGAGCATGTAGCCACGCTGGACTTCGACTACAAAGTAGTATGTGGAGATTTCAACTTACCTGGAGTAAACTGGGATACCTGTACAGGACCAAGAATCCATGAAGAGCTACTACAAGCTATAGACATAGGAGGATGGAAGCAGTGCGTACGCCTCCCTACAAGGAACCAAAATACTCTTGACTTAATCCTCTGTCATAACATAGAGCCCATCTCGATAGAGGTGGGAAATAAACTCGATAACAGTGATCACAACATATTGTACTGCACGCTACCCCTCCGACTAACAACTAAATACACACCTAAAAATTCCCCGGTGCGCTATCAATATAGGGACTATAAGAATGCTGATTGGGAATTCCTATCAGATCTGTTGAGAAGTTCTGACTGGGAAGAATACTTCATCAACAATAACTTAGAAGTATCGCTTGAGATTTTCTACAAAACAGTTGGCTCAGCAAGAGACACAATCGCGCCCCTAAAATCTGCCCTAAAGACACCAACTCCATTTATTGACCGGAAAACGCGACTAAAACTAAAGAAATTGGAAAGGAAATACCATGTATTTAAGGAATTTAATGCGTTAAACCAAATACATGAAACTCTTAAACTGCTTGAAGAGAAACACAAAATGAAGTCACAACATGAGGAAAATAAAGCGCTAATGGGTAACACCAAAACTCAGGAACTTTGTAGGATATTGCAAAAACGTCTAAAAAGCAGTAAAGACAATAATGTAAGCATCTTGGAACATAGGGGTGTAATATACAACGATCCCCAGGTAATAAGTGAACTCCTCAGTGAGTGGTTTTGCAATGACACCAGAGTGCACCCGACCCCAAATTTCCAAATGACCTGCAAAAGTAACCACAAATTAGGAGAAATAGATTTTAATATACAAAATATAGACTCAGCGATTAAGACATTGAAGTCAAATGGCAGTACTGGAACAGACGACATACCATCTGTCATATACAAAAATGGTAGCACGGAAATGGTAGTCTTGTTACTTAGAATATTTACTCTGTCACTGGAAACTGGAACTTATCCTGAAGTGTGGAAAACCACATACATATTACCTAAGCACAAAGCAGGGGCCAAAACCAGTGCATGCAACTATAGACCTATTAATATAACACCGGTAATATCACGAATAATGGAGAAAGTGGTTAAAGACCAAGTGTCAGACAACTTACTAGAACATGAACTTATCAACCCATCACAACACGGATTCCTCAAAAAGAGATCATGTGCGACCTGTCACATAGACTTTTTCAACGAAGTTACACGAAGCAGGGACAACAGAGAACTAGTAATTGTGCTATATTTCGATATAACAAAAGCCTTCGATAGAGTCCCCCATAATCTGCTAGTCAGCAGGTTATGCTCACTAGGGATATGTGACCCCCTCCTGAGCTGGATAAAATCATTTCTCTGTGACAGGAATCAGATAACAAAAGTTGGCTCGATAATCTCAAGGCCTAAACCTGTAAGTAGTGGTGTAATCCAGGGAAGTGTATTAGGCCCACTCCTATTCATAATATATATAAACAGTATCTGTGAATGCTTTAGTGTTGGTAAACCAATACTATATGCAGATGACTTAAAAGTGACCTATAAATGCAAGAACACAGATCTCGGAATAACAGTAAACGCCATACAGCAAGAATTAGAAAAAATGGATAGATGGTGTGACACCTGGCAACTCCAGTTTAATGTCGACAAATGTGGCTGGCTCTGCATAGGTTGCAACAATTTAGAACTTGACCTGACAATTCAAGGCCATGCACTTTTACGACTGGAATCTGTATTGGACCTAGGACTGAAATACTCACATGACTTATCATTTTCTGAACATATCTCCAAACAAGTGTCAAAGTCACGCAGACTTATCGGCTTTCTACTCAGGAACTTTTACAGAAATGAGTCCAGAATTCTGTTGTACAAGGTTTGTGTGCGTCCTTTATTTGATTACTGTTCATTCATGTATAGTAGTATACGCATAGAGGACAAATTGAAAGTCGAGGGAGTGCAGAGGTACTTCACGTCAAAATTACTCGGAACCGAAAATGGTGCGAACTACTCCACTAGATGTGACACCCTAGGATTAGAAACACTATGGCTAAGACGCCTGAGACTAAACTTAACACTTTACTATAAGCTTCTAAACCACTTAGTTTTTACCTCTACTAATGGCATTCGACTTTCAGATGACAATGGCTACAAACTAAGACACACTAAGGGTACAGTAGCTATCGAACAATGTAAAACAACCATCAGGCAAAAGTTTTACTTGATTAGGTATGCACAGATATGGAATAAACTACCAATGGAAATGCGTCAAGCAGGTACATTGGCCTCCTTCAAAAAAGTGCTTAACGATAAACTACACGAGTTTGCAAACGATAGTAGTCCTAGTTCCTATCTGAGAGCCTCCGAAATTATAGGTCCATTTAATGTATAAGCTTAAATACTACACCTGTTGTTTTTTGCCTATATTTATAATTTTAGATAAAACATTAACGATTAAGATACTTACCCTCAAACAGACAAGAAGTTTCGTTTGTAAAACTTCTACCCAACACAACAAGTGGAATAAAACGGACATAAACCGACAACATGAAAAAGATATAACTCACCACAACATCACATGGACAGATGTACCCTCGTCGGGCATCTTATATACCTCACCAACCACAACTCAACTTTCCTAAGATAATGTGATGAACTTATATCCGTAATGTTGCTGAGCAGTTAATATCCACAACTCCTGTCGGAACAACTAAAATTCAAAAACCCTCCTCATGAGTAAATACCCACAAGCAGTAGAAATCCATTAATTAATGCGTCCAAAGCTTATGTATTTTGCTCCCAACAATGACATTGCAGATCAAATGAGATAAGCAAATCACTGATTTCCAAATAACACAACAATGAACTATAATTCAAGAATTCTGTACACAGTAAAATTATGTATGAAAACTGACTTCAAGCTTTATTTTTTTCCCCAGGCACTTATAACCCATCCACCAAAGACCTGGTTTTTTTGTTAATGCGAAGACAATACTTCTGTATTTCCTGATGTGTTGCACTCACTGACAATCTAGCGGATTTTTCCAACTATGCACAGAAACGATTGTACATAAGTGAAAAGGATGTTTTATACTATTGGGATTAACATTTATCAAGTGTATGTATAATCTCCAGTGTACATGTTAAACATATTCTGCTATCGACTGTAAATTGTGACTGAATAATATGGTCCTATTTCTGTAACAATTTGATGATGCCTGTAAACTGGCGTCCCTCATGTACTGCATCATGAGAATAAATTTATTTATTTATAAATCAGCAAATTATCCAAAAACTCAGTGAGTGCCTGGGAGTCATCCTGTAATTGACCACCAGTACCCTTAACAGCCTCGAATAATTTCCCTACAATCATTGAAGGTCTTCCAAACCTTTGACGTAATATGCTTATAGCCTCAGCGTATCCCTCATTAGGGGCATGAGCTTACAGCACTGTATAGCTCTTGAAGCATCTCCAGTGCAATACCTCATCAAATACATCAATTTCAATTCATCGCTTAATAAAAAACTACTCAGCATGATCTCAAACTCCTTTACAAATGGTAAATAATCAGCCGGGTTTCCATCGAAACACCGTGGTTCAAATTTAGGGAGTTTGATGTTCCTATTATCCCTGAACGGCGAAACAGTAACATCAACCATGTCATGCTTAACATCAGACACATCGTTACAAGTAACAGACAAGTCACCATGACTTACTTTCCTGTTTGCATCCAAGACGCTCTGTCGCTGCTTTGACCCAGGCATTGTTGAACTTGACCAAATTCCAAAAACGTTCCAGATATTGCTTGTTCAAAGAGGACTTGACCGGCACCAGGAAAAATGAACGGTGACTATCCAAACTTTCACCAACTGTCTGAATCCGCCAGAATCTGTTTCTAACGTCGGAAACTGTCAGCCACGTCTCGTAAACCGTTAATGCCCAGCTCTTGCTACGCTCGGGCTCACGCTGTTCCTTGAAGTTTCTCAGAAACGCTTAGTAATAACGGACGAAAAAACCAAAACACCAATTGTTGACTCGAGGATTCTTTATTGTTACACCAACATATAAAAAATATTTCTATTAAGGTCTGTGAACAAATATTACAATAATAAATCACAATATTACTTCTGACGGTTTACTGCTGACTTCTTTCTGAACAGCGACCGATGAGACGATGACTGTCGCATTGATGCCTCCGCGAAAATTGGGGAAGTTGGTTTTGAGCAAACAACCATGAATTGATCGTTCAATCTTCAGCTGCATTGACAGGGGCACTGCTACACCTCAAGGCAAACCATCCCTGCTGAGGGTAACATTGGGCTCTACTGAGGATGTCGAAAATGTTTTACTGGCTTCTCAAGTCCTTTCCCAAGCATTTTTAATCCATCCAAAACATACTTGGGTTTTTTTGTTGATGCGAAGACAATGTTTCTATATTTCATGATGTGCTCCATTGAATGACTGGTTATCATATTGTTTCCACAAACCAAAGACAAAAACGTCAGCAACCATGTAATTTAACCATAAACTGAATTTATGGAATTTGAATAATGCTTATCCATGCCTGTACATTTGGTGTGTCCTACACAGGTAGGAAAAAATATGTATTTTATTAAAACATTATTATTGAGTATGATTGTTAATCGTATATGCAATTTATCATATCTAATTTATCATATTGATGATGCCTGTAAACTGGCGTCCATCATGTGCAAAACGAGAATATACTATTTTTATTATTATTATTATTATTGCTATAGGGAGGGCCTGCAACATACGTGTTAAGCCAGACAGGCCATGGAAGAAAAGACAGATGGCGAGGGAGTCGCCAGAGCTTATTCCTTCTACCTCCATGGTTGTTCACGGCATTCCCGAACTGGTATCTGGGAACGCTTGCGAGAAGCATTGTCATGATGTGCAGCAATGGAGATGGTTGGCATCCCAGATGGCTGTGGGGAGTTCAGGGGCTGAGGCAGTCTCTATTTATAGACTGCCTCGACGCACTCACCTTATGTCAATTAACGCGCCACGTCTGTTAGCTGTCAAGTTCAGCTCCTGAGACCAGTTGGCTACTGCTCTCCAGAGATGGTACGAGACCAAAGACAAGGTCAACAGACACATTCGCTGCTGCGATAGCCGGCCTCGTACCCAAAGGAGAGAACAAAGCGTTGTCAAGGAAAATCCTCATCCCTTAGTCACACTACAGCGGTGCAGCACGGACGATGATAGCCGGCGTCATCCGAGTGCTCTGACTGAACTAGAAGAAAAAACGCCAGCAGGTCGGTTCCTGGGGAATCGGCCAACTAGTTCGTAGGATAACTCCTTAATCGACAGCCCACATCAAGTTAACCACCCCCCAATACGGTGACGTGGTGAGACTGACTACCAGTTGCCTGTACAGTAATGTGAGAGGGCTAGAGGCAAAATAGCAGAACTTAGACACCTACAATCACGGTTGAATTTCAAAATCATAATACTGACGGAATCTTTTATTATTTATTTATTTTTTTCCTGGCCAACCGCTACGGTCACAGACAGCGAAGTCAGTATAAATTATATGGTCCTAGTCAGGCGAGATAGGGACCCGAAAGAGGGAGGTGGAGACGCCATATACGTCGACAAACAGCTCAGATGTGTTCACGCAATGGACCCTGCCCTCACTGAGCTCCCTGACTCCATATGGTGCCATTTCACCATTGGGTACTGCAAATATCTAGTGGGCAGCATTTATCGATCACCTTCATGTGGAGCAGACCGCAACCAGGTACTGCTAAGTACAGTTTCAGCGACACAAGACATGGGTTATGGTCAAATTGTCATAGTTGGCGTCGTCAATGCCCCATCTCTTAACTTGGTGTCGGGAAATGCCCATGATAGATTTGATTGAAATCTGCTGCATACCATCAGGAAGGCTGGATTCACTGAAAATGTCAGGATGGATACTAGATGGGGCCCTGATGGGAAGTCTTCTAGACTGGATTATGTGCTCACTAGTGACCAGCTATTAGTGGAAAACGTTCAGATCACGACCCCCAATAATTAGTAGTGACCACGCGGTCATAGTATTCGACGTAGTCCTCCGCGAGCGCTTACAGTGGGACAATACACAGCCCTATCTGTGTTATAACAAAGCCAATTACACCAAAATGCGAAGACTTCCGTCTGAAGCAAATTGGCCTAAAAAATGGACAGAGCTACCAGTAGAAGAACACTGGAGAGTGGTAAAGGAGATCATTAACCAGGCGGTCTCAGACACTGTTCCTTTAGTCACACCAAAAGCTAGGAAGCAACGTTCAGGGCTAAAAGGGGGACACTACGCCTTCTGCAGGCGAAGCAAAAAGCCTGGTTTGCGTGGCAACGATCGAAGAGTCAACCCGAACATGAAGTGTACCTTGAACTCAGGAATCGATGTAACATACGAGTCCTAAGCGATAGAAGGACATTTCAGGGAAACCTCGCCAATAAGCTTCTCGTGAACCCCAAAAGCCTATACAGGTTTATGTCTGAAAGAAAACCAACCAACCAGGGAGCATGCAATCCAGTGGGTTCTGATGGGAAATCTCTTACTAGTCTTGAAATGGCAGAGACATTTAGCCTAGCCTTTCACAGGCAACTAAACAGGAACGAGGATATTAGCCCCACAAAACATCAAGATTACAACGCAAAACCAACGCGCGAAAACCTGCTGGGTACATTTCAAATTACCCCGGCTACGGTACTTGTAAAATTGGGAAAGTTGGCTTCGGGAAAGTCTTTAGGTTGTGATGACATCAGACCATCCGTCCTGAAGCAGTGTTCAGAAAGTCTCTGTCAACCCCTAAGTGATCTTGTTATAAGATTAATTTCCTCATATGGTCCTGTTTGTATGTGAGTATTTACCTTGTCCAAATAGTCTGTTTTGTCCAATACTACTGTTGCATTTCCTTTGTCTAACCCTAAGTGATCTGTTTCAACACTCCTTTGATGTAGGGAAACTTCCATGTGAATGGAAACGAGCCATCCTATCCCCTATCTTCAAGGGTGGTGACCGACAGAATGTGACCAGTTACAGACCAGTTGCTCTACTTCCAGTGATATCGAAGATATTGGAAAGTCTCATTGACGACCACATGAGAAAATACTTCGACGGGACTAACCTACTCCATGAAGCACAGCATGGTTTCAAGAGGGGAAGATCCTGCGTGAAGAATCTTCTACTAACTTGAAACGATTGGACACTATCCTGGGACGAAAAGGTACCGATCCATGTGATCTTTCTCGACTTTGCAAAAGCATTCGACACAGTTCACCATGGTCTGCTCCTTCTCAAAATAAGCAAGGTGGGTGTTTCTGGAGCACTTCTCGCATGGCTGAAAGATTACTGAGGCGAGGGAGAATTCTGCACCAAAGTCAACCGCATCCGGTCATCCTGGCACACCTCGGCATAAGGGGTTCCTCAGGGTTCTATCTTAGGGCCATAGATGTTTTTGATTTTTATCAACGACCTGCCCTCTCAAGTGAAGTGCTCTGCTCTTCTTTACGCTGACGACGTGAAGATTCGGAGAGCAATAAACTCACCGGAAGACTCAGACAGATTGCAGGCTGACCTGCAAACTCTGGGAGACTGGGCTCTGGCTAACGGAATGCCTTTCAACCTAAAGAAGTGCAAAGTAGTGCAACTTCATTCCGGCAGGTCACAGAGTGTAAATTACACCCTTGGTGGCCATAACTTGAGTTGTGTTCCATCAGAGCGCGATCTAGGTCTTATTCTAACAGAAAAGCTAGACACCAGTAGAAATTACGCGAGGGACGTCGCCAAAGCCTACGCGAATTTACACTTTATGCATAGGCAGTTGGGAGCTTTTACTCCCGAACTGTTCTTAAGGTTGTATAAGACATATGTGAGGCCACACCTTGAGGTGCATAATATCATTGCACCTCCGCTACTCAAAAGGGATGCTAACATTCTAGAAAGTGTCCAGAGACGAGCAACAAAATGGGTAATCGGCCTCCGCAACAAATCATACGAGGAAAGACCGAAGATATTAAGTCTTTTCACACTTAGTTACCGTATGCACGGGGGAGACCTCATCACCGTCTACAAGATCTCAAATGACCAGGCCCACCCAAATAAAAGCATCCTGCCATTAAGTGGTTATAGGCTTCCACGAGGTAACCCGCTAAGGATAGCACACCAGAGACCAAAGACTCGAGTGCGTTCACATTTCTTTTCGCTTCGAGTTTGCCGTCTGCGGAACGCTTTACCGGCGGCCGTGACTACAGCGCCATCTGTGGAGATTTTTAAGTGGAAGCTGAACAATCATGCAGAAATGCAAGGTTTGTGTCTCAATGGCTTATCCTCATGAAACTTGAAGCCACACTGTCAATGGATAAGCATACAAACTAAGTCCCCACGACCGGTTCTGCCTTCTCTCACTGTACCGGCTACTCTATCTTTTCCTTAGGTCACCTTTATTATTTCACTTAACTCAACCTATATTATTTACACTACAACCCATTATTATTATTATTCTTTTATGACTGCACCGAATGACCAACGGGAGTTGGGTCAAACTCCATTCACGGCAGCAATACAGTCCTAACATACTGCATACTACAAACCACATTTTGACCAATCCCCGCACAACTCCTCTTGGAGTCTACCAGAGCTAAAGCAGTCGAGTGGCGGGACTTACTACTCAGAAGTTCACCGAAGATCTGGAACCTCTACCTTACAATCAAGAAGCGAGCTCAAAGAAATCACTGGTTTATACTAGCTCGTAATCAGGATATTGGATCTCAAGGTCAGACTGTCACTATGACTGCGCGTCGCGCAACAACACAAAATAACTTTCGAATTTTCCTTCTTACTTTCCTGGAGTCTTCACACTGTTTGAAGTGTCTTTCACCTGTAACACTGATAAAAGATGTTGTTAGAGAAGTTGAACTGTGCATCGGAATATCCAGTGATTTAATGCATATAAGCTTTATCGACAAGGGTAATAATAAAACTGAAGTGAAATCATCTCTTTAAACTTCAGGGGACCTGCACAGAGATTTATCTTTGACTGATTCCAACATAGTGAATGAATCAAGTATTCTTGTTACTACTTCGAGGCCTCTGGAAACTCTATTTAAGTCTATTGTGACTGGCGATATAAAACTCGTATGTTACTGTGTATCATATTTCTAGATTATAAACCAAGGTTTATCAGAGTTTTTCCCTTATCCAACTGGCTTCCTCATCAATATCTCGGTCAAACAACGGCAGGAGTTTATCAAACGTCGCTTGAATACTGCCTTACTTTTTTCCTCGGGTTTAGGCTTAGCAAATATTTGCAACACATTAATATGTTTAGGTAAGATTTAATGGCAACTGAGGCTTTTTTGACATACAAGATAACATCTGGCTCACCTTCTAGATCATTATCACTTACTGTGATAAAGTTTTACTGAATTAAACTTCCACTCTTGAGATTACAGTTGCGTAAAGTGATATGTTTTGAAAACTTCTCCATGTAGTTTCTTGCTCATAAATTTAGGGAATTATACAACCCCTAAGTAATAGGTCACTATCTAGGAGGACGTTTTGGGGTTCACAAACATCCGACGCATTAAATGAAAATTAGATTCGTGAGACAAACAACAACATCAGGTTTTTTATTAGCACACATTTGGATGAAGTTGGATTGTATGTAATACGGAGCAAGCATCTTAGCATGACCACAACAGATTAGTATTTAAATACTGAAGTAACCGAAACAACCATTTATTACATCTGCAAATAGTGGAATATCTCTCTGCATTTTTAAAATGACCACAAGCTTCGTTCACAAGTCAGTCGGATTTTTTCACTGATCATGTAATAATGTTTTCACCAAAATCACTCATTCACAACCGGAAGCAGATTTCTCAAACAGCCTCATGAATTATAAATTGTGTGTTTCAACGGTTTATTAGAACACCAAACGCTTTTAGTTTATTAGAACTGCTAAAGTATAAATAATAAACATTATAAAATTTAGTTTGGATCAAAAGTAATAGTCGCTTAGGTTTGTAGTGATCATGTTGAATAATTTAAATTTGCTTATTAATAACTAATCAGTTATATTTAACTGCTATTGACAGGTGCAAATATAAACGCTACAACAAAACTTGGTCGAACAGCTCTACACATAGCTGCTGCTCACTCCTCCTCGCCATCGTCATCATTCGAAGAAGTAATTAAAAGTCTTGTGGAAAGAGGTAATTCAGTGAGATTAATTGCATTTCATTCTAAGTAGCATTTGTTGAATATCCGACGAGGTCTTAGAGAGGTTGATTCTCAGTGATATGATGAGCGCTGGTTTGTGGTGGACCTTTTCACTCTGTTAGCTTAGTTACCCAAATTCAAGTAGAAAATAAAATACCAAATGAGTTTAGTTACGGGAAGAATGTATTAAAGTTTGATTACTTGAGTTTACAAAGGTCCACAGTCCACAATAAACGTAATAGACTCCAGGTGCTGCGGAAAGACTGCTCCAGTAGTAATTCTCCAATGTTAACGTTGCCGGAGGTCGACCAAAGTACGTAGGAAGAAACTACGGTGCTCCTGCAAAAATCAGAGATAGAAAGCAGGTGATTAGGATTGATCGACGGCAGTTGAGATGGTGGAGAAGACGGAGAGTCGAAGGCACAGCTGTATATTTATTCAAAACCCGAGGTAAAGTCAAAGTACAGAGTTTCTGGTTAAAACAAAGTGGTGTACAATATGTTCATTATTTACATAGTAGTAAAATTTGGATAAGTTTCTTTTTGAGGACTCCACAGGGCTCCCCCTCTTAGAGGTCCGGAGGACCATCAGTACTGCCCTCGTGGACGATTACATGAATATAAGCAACATAAATAAGGGATAATGTCAACAATATGGATAACAAAAAATAACAACAATAAGGATACAAAGTTAGATCAGGATGTATGGAATGCATCCGTGTCGTATAAAGTTTAGCACATACAAGCACATACAGGAATTTAAAAAAAAATCAAAACTTGTTATAATTTTAAATAAAAATTTATGTACATAATAAACCATGACATGTTTGTTAACATTTGTGAAATTCATATATAAATAGATATACACATATACTTGGTGAATGCGTGTGCTTGCAGTACAGTTGACGAACAGCAAATAATAATACTAATAAATATTAATGGTTATAATGAAGTGAATGTTAACAACAATAGTAATGAGAAGTATGTCTAAATGAGGTTAACGTTTATGTCAGTCAATGAAATGAACATAGCGGGCAGGTTTACAGATCTGCCGCCCACTGCGTGTCTGTACAGGGGGAAGAGTGAAGAGCGGGAGAGTTGGAGTTGCATTGACTTGCTGATTGTTTATTGGTGTCGGCGTTGCTAGTGTTTCATGTTCGCTGTCGGTGTACGCTGGTTTAAGACGGTCGATAGAAACAGTCTCCGGTTTACCATGTTTGTTCAGCGTGAAGTATTTTTCGGTGCGTTTAAGTACTAGAAAAGGACCTTCATATGGATGTTGTAAACCTTTTCTAATGGCATCGACGCGAACAAATACAAATTTGCTAGTGAGTAGGTTCTTATTTACTTGAGCTTTATGAAGTGATTGGCGAGGGGCTACTGGTCTAAGCTGAAGCATATGCTGGGTAAGGCGGTTGGTGAAGTCGGAGATATTTACTTCAGTTGAATCATTAGACGGAACTAACTGACCAGGCAATGTGAGGGTAGTACCATACACAAGTTGAGCTGGTGTACATCCCAAATCTTCTTTTACAGTTGATCGGATACTGAGAAGAACTAATGGTAGGTGTTCACTCCACTTAGATGAGTCAGCTTGTGCCATAAGCGAGCTTTTCAGTTGTCGATGGAAACGTTCCACCAGACCATTCGCTGCAGGATGATAAGCTGTAGTGGAGATATGGTTCACTCCAAGGAGTCTCGTAAACTCTCGAAACAGAGTTGATTGAAATTGAGCTCCTCGGTCTGTTGTAATAGTTGTGGGTACTCCGTAGTTTGACACCCAGCGATCTAAGAAAACCAAAGCGATATTTTCTGCAGATATATCGTTGAGTGGACAAGCAATAGCCCATCGGGTAAATCGATCAATCGCAGTAAGTATATGAGTAAATCCTCTGGATGGCGGTAATGGTCCAACAACATCTATATGAACGTGTTGAAATCGTTTATCGGGTAAATTGAACTGTTTTGGAGGTGTGACGGTGTGATGATGTACCTTGGATCTTTGACATTGCAAGCATTGGCGGGCCCATTTCCGAATATCGGAGTTCATCTTGGGCCAAACAAAACGCTCGCTGATCAACTTGACTGTAGCACGCACTCCAGGATGAGACAATGAATGTAGATGTTCAAACAAAGTTTTTCGACAACTTAGTGGAACAAAAGGTCTATGAACTCCCGTTGAAACGTCGCAGACGATAGTTGTATCAGACAGGGGAATAGGTACATCCTGCAACTGTAGGGAGGAGTTTCGTCTACAAGTATGGAGTTCGGCGTCATTTTTCTGCAGCTTGGCAATATTGTCTAAGCTAATATCTATCGAAGATAGGTGATTAACGTCACATCGAGACAAAGAATCGGCTACGATATTAGAATCTCCTTTGATGAACTGGATGTCTGTTGAGAATTGTGAGATGTAATCCAGTTGTCTGGCTTCTCTCGGAGAGTGTCTGTCCAACGAAGTGGTGAAAGCATAACAAAGAGGCTTATGGTCGGTTAAGATAGTAAAATGTCGACCTTGTAGTAAGAAGCTGAAATGTTTCACTGCTAGGTAGATGGCTAACAGTTCTCTGCCAAAGGTACTGTAACGAGTTTGCGCAGGTTCCAACTTTTTGGAGAAGAAAGCAAGTGGAGTGGTGTCATTATTGAACTTTTGTTGTAAAACTGCTCCCACTGCTACCTGCGATGCATCTGTACATAAAATGAGTGAAGCTTCTGGGTTGATATGAGATAACATTACAACGTTGGATAAGGCATCTTTTGCATTATTAAATGCTGCTTTTGCTTCTTCAGACCACTGAAATTTCTTCGAATTGCATCTAAGTAGGTCGGTCAGTGGCTGAACTATGGAGGCACATGATGGAATAAAACGTCGGTAGAAGTTGAACATCCCGAGAAAACGTCTAAGTTTCTTTAAGGAATCAGGTTCGGGAAAGTTCTTAATAGTTTCTATCTTATCTTCGGTAGGTCTGATGCCTTCAGCAGTTATTCGATGTCCTAAGAATTCAATGGAAGGGGAACCAAAAATACATTTCTTTGGATTGATAACAACTCCAAATTGTTCAAACCTTTGAAATAACAGGCTTAAGTGTTGCATATGTTCTTCCATCGATGAGCTGGCAATTAAGACATCGTCGATATATACAAAGACGAAATCAAGACCTTGGGTAACTTGGTCCATAAAACGCTGAAATGTTTGAGCAGCATTCTTTAGTCCGAAAGGCATTCTCAAGAATTCGAATAATCCAAAAGGCGTAATAATTGCTGTTTTTGCAATGTCTTCTGGAGCGACTGGTATTTGATGATATGCCCTGACCAAGTCAACTTTGGTAAAAACGGTCTTTCCATGTAAGTTCAAGGAGAAGTCGTGGAGATGAGGTATAGGATAACGATCTGGGACCGTAGCGTTATTCAAAGCGCGATAATCTCCACATGGTCGCCAGTCATGATTAGTTTTAGGTACCATGTGCAGAGGTGAAGACCATGGGCTGTTAGATGGTCGTATGATACCTAGCTGCATCATATGTTCGAATTCCGACTTAGCTGCTGCTAGTTTATCGGGTGGTAACCGTCGTGGACGTGCCTTCACAGGTTGTCCTGTTGTGATGATCTTATGCGTAACTGTATGAGATATATCTTCAACGTTGTATGATGGTTTAAGGATTTTAGGAAATCGTTTCAATAAAGCAGAGAACATTTCACTCTCCGGCTTTTCTATACAGATGCTATGAACCGAGTAGTCACATGTAATACCATGGATCTTGAGTTGGGTGCAATTGTCAACCAGTTTTTTCTTGCTGATATCAACTAACAGATTGAAGTGACTTAGGAAGTCTGCACCTAGTATAGCGTGACGTACGTCAGCTACTATGAAGATCCATGTGAAACGTCGGCGTAGTCCTAAATTTAAAATCATTGACTGTTCGCCATACGTCTGTATGTTGGTTTGGTTGGCAGCACGAAGTGAAAGTTTTCCAGGTATTTTGGCTGATCGCCTGGATAGTGAGGGGGGAATAACACTGACCTCGGCGCCTGTATCTACCAGGAATAATGTGCCGGTAGTCAAATCCCTCACATAGAAAAGGCGACTGGGGTGATTGCCATTAACAGCCGTCGCCATTACTGTCTGGCTGGGGAGTTTCCCTGAGATGAGTTACTACTGTTGTACATACACGGTCGAATACACTTCAGGGCATTATGCCCATACCTCCTATGATACCAACAAATGTTACGGCTTTGAGACGGTGTTCTAGAACGTCGTCTAGATCTTGATCGCCGTTGCTTGGATACCGTATGTGACTGGTTCCTTTGTGCTCGAAGCTCGGACACTTCCAGTCGTAAATCTTGCATTTGAGATGTTAACTGGGAAAGTAACCAAAACATTGGTGCGTCCTTCATAGATGTGGAAGGGCTTGGTGGTACTGCCTCGGTAGACACGCTATTTATGCCATTATTTGATAACACATCCATGATATCGTCTGCCATTTTAGCTAATTCTTCAAGGTCTGTCGTCCTAGAAGATATTGTTAGGATTTGTTGAACATTTTGTGGTAAACGTTGTAAGAACATCTGACGTAGAATTAACTCATCTACTTTGTGTGACCCAATCAACTGGCGCATATGTCTAAGTAGTTGAGATGGCTTTTTTGTACCTAGATCACACGAAGTAAGTAGTTGTTGTATGCGTTTCTCATCGGAGAGAGTGGTCCGCTGGATGAGTGCAGCTTTTAGTTTGTCATATTGAGAGTCTGTAGGTTTGCTGTCTATGACATCGATAACCTCTCGTAGTACTTCCGTGGGAATTGCTGCTAATACGCAACCATACATGGCGATCTGCGACGTAATACCTCGAGCTGCAAACAACTGTTCAATGATTGTGAACCAGACACGTGGTTCAGCCAGATCAAATTGAGGAAGTCTTAAATCCGGCAAGGCGTTAACAGCAGAGTTCTGTGTCTCTTCGCCTTTATTACCTTCTTCAGCAACAGTGGTACGTTTAGGTGGAGCCATTGTCATATAATATGTAAGTATATAGATATACAAAATAGAAAAACTTGTGGTAACAAAAATTAAAGCAGTGCGAGTTTATAAGGACAAAATAGCAACAAAAATGTTCAAAACGAGGTAACTATCGAAACAAAAAGGTTCGAAAACGGGTTAACCATAAAAAAAGGGTTCGAAACGGGCTCACCAATTATTGTGGTGGACCTTTTCACTCTATTAGCTTAGTTACCCAAATTCAAGTAGAAAATAAAATACCAAATGAGTTTAGTTACGGGAAGAATGTATTAAAGTTTGATTACTTGAGTTTACAAAGGTCCACAGTCCACAATAAACGTAATAGACTCCAGGTGCTGCGGAAAGACTGCTCCAGTAGTAATTCTCCAATGTTAACGTTGCCGGAGGTCGACCAAAGTACGTAGGAAGAAACTACGGTGCTCCTGCAAAAATCAGAGATAGAAAGCAGGTGATTAGGATTGATCGACGGCAGTTGAGATGGTGGAGAAGACGGAGAGTCGAAGGCACAGCTGTATATTTATTCAAAACCCGAGGTAAAGTCAAAGTACAGAGTTTCTGGTTAAAACAAAGTGGTGTACAATATGTTCATTATTTACATAGTTTCTTTTTGAGGACTCCACAGGTTAAAGATGAAACATAAACCCGAGCAACGACAGGATTCCAATCTGCAGCCTCTGAATTATTAGCCCTTCATTTTGCCAACTGATCTACATTACTCAACTGATAACCAAGTCATTATTTCACTACAGACACCATGAGTAATGAAATCGTAGCCAAAAGAGCTCACATGTGACCTCGAATCGACCAGTAAGAGTTAACCAATAAAGTCAGTTAGGTAACAGTATAATATCAAACAAAAACGTGTTCAAAGAAGTGTAAGAATGTTGAACAGGGTGATTTCTCTAAAGTGTTGCCAGAACAACTCCCAGTTTTCTCAAAGAAGTGTTAGTAACCACCCAAATAACTAGCGTTCACAGTCAGAATTACAGTTACATGCAAGTTAGGGATAGGTTATGGTTGGCGTAGTGATATATTAAGGTTACTATGAATGACAGTTAACTTAAAGTTGGATTCAATAGTTGCTTGTTGGAGATTAGTTTAAAACGCTTTCAGGAAAGAACCCTTTAGCCCTAACTCCTAAACAGCATCTAGTATTTTTATTTTCTCAATTGGATTCGCCTCTATAACCAACCCAACTTCTTCCTCTTCTTTTCCTTCACGTTCCCCAATGGAACATAGGGCTTCAAGCTAGTGGCTTGAAGTTTCTGTAGCAGTGTTTATTTCACATGATGGGGTTGCTAGCCTCATGTCCAACCTTTCCTCTTTACCAGCATTATTTCTGGTTTAGCGAGATAACCAACCCAACTTGTCTATTCGAATTCACTGATGCGTTTATTCGAATAGATTCTTATAGTTTAAAGGTGAAGAGGAACTCTAGAAGCCGTTAAATGAACAATAACGAACAACCCCGACAGACGACTGTAAAAATCCATGAGTTTCTTGATAAATTATGCATTCAAATGTTTGGACTGCTTAAAGAGACGATTTCGCGTTATCCTAACAATATTGTTTGCTTATACGTCTTGTTCTAACTGTGAAATCAGGTAAATAACACAACATTAATGAAAAATGGTGTCGAAAGACGTGTAATGACACTAAACAGGATATCTGGGTAGATTTACGTTAAATTAGAGAAAGATTAAGGCTAAATTTAGTCCATCAGGACGGGTTAGGGTTGCCTTAATCCAATTAGGGAGATATTGCAGGTAAAGTTGAGAGAAGCGACAGGATTTACCCTTCAGGGCTAGAGCTATTTCCAAAGTCATTCGTGAGTCCACGCCTATTGGGTGTCTAAAGTTTAACTTTGTCTATGTCTCACACTTTAAAATCCATTAAGACAGTTTGTAGATTATAGTTTGTCTAAAGAATAAATAATTTGATTTTGATGTGTTTGTGTTCTCTGAGCTAGCTGGATAGTTTATTTGCGAAGCTTTCATCACCTAACTGGGCAATATCTTCAGAGCGCATACTTCAAATTCTTGAAGTGAGGTTTTATAATTCCCTACGAGGAAGGAAGGCACAAAGAAAATCGCCTTATCACACATAAAAGACATCTCAGAAATCACTACAACACTCATCAAACCTTCAGGAATTGACGTCTCATACAAACCAACAAAATCAATTCACTCAACTGGCTCTATGTCAACCAAAAGACATAAATTAGCCGTAAAAAGACATCACATCCACTCCCTCGTTCATATCACCTCACTGTATACAGACAACCACGGACATCAATCAATTCGACTGGGACAACCAGCGTTCAAATATTAGACAGAGGAATCACGAAGAATGCTAGAGAATGTTTTTGGAAGCCTGTCTGGTATTCCAGTGAATCATCAATCAATAGACACATCGAGATAGACAAAATTTACCAATCGATAAGAAGGAAATCTCTCTCTCACACACACACACAAAGGGTCAAAGTTCAAGTCAAGGAAACAATCAGTTCCAATACAAGTAGCCTGGAAGATGTGAAAACACACAGTAACAACCAATCACGACGTTCAAGGTCACCCATCAGGAGAGATGACTAATGGTAAACTCGTGGAGAAATCTAATAGCTCACTCAAGTCAATTAGAGCTTCGCAAATAAACTATGCAGTTAGATCGGAGAACACAACCACATCAAAATCACGTACCTGAGCTACAAATCTTTTCCATCATATCTAATAAACTGTTTTATATATTATATGTCATTATTAGTATTCCCTTGCTTTTACAGCGGAAAATAGGGCTCCATTAGTCCTTCACCGTTTCACCTTGTTCTCTGCAATCGTCTTTAGCTAGCTGTATGACTTCCTACAAGCTGCCATTCCCCTGAATGTCACCCTTGGACCCATACTCAACTCGTCTTTCCTCACTGAGGTTCTACTCGAGGTTATACCTGGCTAACGTGCAAACTTGTCTAGCGGTCTCCACTGAACACGTCCAATTGATCTCCATTTTCTTCTACTCATTTGCTAAGTAGGTAGGTCCTTAACTGGTTCGTTGCCAAAGTTTCTTGTTGCTAATTCTTTCCAGCGGACCATTTAATCCTTACTATGGAGAGCGAAACGCTTAATTGTTGACAAAAGTCTCCAGCCTATAGGTGTATGATCAAAGTATCTTTTCTTTCTTTCTTCTGAACTCAAAGTTTAAGACAGTTTTTTTTTGCTAGGCTATTCATATATATAAGAATATCAATGTCCAAATTCTAGTTCACTCATAATCCATTTGCGTTTAAAAGACTCAGCAATATGTCCTATATACATACCATCGAATATCTCTACTGCCAGGAGCATGTGACTTAGATTAGTTGTAGCATAAAATAGGTCACATTACATTGGTCAAACTACTTTTGTACAGAAATCAGTTAACTGAATTTTGATTGGTTGCTTCAGATGTGCATGTGTAGATGCCTGTATGTTTGTATGCGCATATATGTGTGTGTGTTTGGTTGATCTATTAACAGCTATTATACCCATCTTAAAACTAAATCATCATTCCCAAATAAAAAAATCACACTTCTTTTTATTTGTTTTGTTAAAATATATCACAAAAAAAAATAAATATTGGCTAACCGCAAATATACATGATAAATTATGTGACATACCTTTTGTGTTAAACTTAAAAATTAAACCAACGTTATATGAGATAATGTGATAATAATAATAATAACGAAATGTAACGTTTTAGAATGTTAGAAACTGAAAGAGAGAAGAAAGTATATATGCCCTTGAAAATTTATCTGAATTGATAATATATGGGAATTTCAGAAAAAATAATAATAAGGACAGGAAAGAATTCAGGTGGAAGATATGTATGTATATAGTTTAGCAAGTTTCTCCCATGTGATATTATACTATATGTTAGAGCATTCTTAAACACTGTCCAGTTTTGTTGGTCGGAAAGTAAGTCCAGAAAAGAAGGGTACCTTTGAGTGGCACAGTCTAAGTGACCTTACTCAGTAAGAAGAACACTACCAGTGCTACACTGAAGCGTTAAAGTCTGAAGCTTTACCTTTGATATGTAGTCACATGATGTCTACTTTGTTTAACTCCTCATCGTTGTGGATGGCCAACTGCGAGTGACGAGAGATGATACGGGTCTTCTTATTGTCGTGGGCGGCATTGCCAGCCAACTCAAGAACTTCAGCGGCCAAGTAGACAGGCGCTCCAGCACCGACGCGTTCAGCGTAGTTTCCCTTGCGCAGAAGACGATGCACACAACCAACTGGGAACTGAAGACCAACACGAACAGATTGGGTCTTTGCCTTCGCACGAGACTTTCCACCTTTGCCGCGACCAGTCATGATTGTACCTTACAGCAGACATCATGTGACTACATATCAACCTTTCAATCGAATCTCATAGGGATGAAATGTAATGACGAAAATTTGTGTGTGTCGGTGGTTCCGTGTTATAATACCCGCCAACCTCGCACTATGTGTCAGGGGTTTGATTCTCGGCCAACGTACCTCTAAACATGGTAGCCGAGGGAAGGTTGAATGTGAGGTTAGCATTCCTCTGCTTAAAAAAGAATACCATCACTGCTACGGAAACTTTAAAGCTAAGGCTTGAAGGAAGCCCAGTGTCCTCCTCGAAACTCAGGGGAATAACGATAATGATAAGCAATTGTTGATCCATATAAGTACTTGGAAACTACTTAGGGTTAGTCAGTAGTGATTGCTGATCAAGCTCAAAGTCCTGAATCAGTTCAAACCACTCAGATTCCTTCTAGCTATTTGATCGAATAGGTAACGACATAGAATCCAATTCGTCACTGGCGAATTTCACAGTTCCCGGTGTTCTGTTCACCTGGATCTGGCTGACACGTAATACTGCATAACGTGAGTGTTTTCCAACCACTTGATATTGATCAATAGTGTATATTATCAAGTTATCCAAACTTTTTGTGAAAGGAAAATTTCGTTATTCTCTTTTCTAGTGTTTTTTTTTTGCAAGGATTGATTGACTGATTGATTGATTGAATTCAAGATTGATCATGAACTGAATTCAGCTAGAGGGAAATTGGAAAGCCAAAGAGCAATGCCGGACAGCTGTTTTGTCCCTATTTGAGACTTTTCAGTAATGTGCAACCACAAGCCCGTCTGGAATTGAACACTGGACCTTCAGTGGCTGATAATATCAACCTCTGGGAGTGAATCTAATAGTTCATCACTTATCAGTTCTACCAATTCACCACATAAAGCATAATCGTCAGCCCGTGTCATTGGCGATTGAATGTCTTCTTGCCAGACTTTGCAGACCCCGCTGGTAGCTAATTCTCACTCGAATTTCAGGTAAATTCATCTAGTAGTGCATCACTAGTGAAAAGCAGGGTCCACGGAGTTCGGCTTAAGGAAAAATATCCACCAATGACACTGGCTAGCAGTTGTGCTATACATCGCAAAGTGGCAGAAGTTAAAATTGATGGGTCGTTTGACTCGCATCCCAGTGTCTGGATGGCCCACGAGCTCACCTTGTAATCTGTAGGTCCTGTGTTTGATCCCCGGTGGGGTCTTGGATGTGTAGTGCTGTACCATCCGAAACTAAGACGAAACGCCTGTTCATTACTACCTAATTTTCAATGGTTCTCTAAATGAAATCATATGTGATCAGTCTAAAAATTATTTTCTGTACGTGCTTTAGTATTATTAGTCTTACTGTTTTAGTATTCATGAAGTAATCATAATAACAATAATCACTTTTATTTCGAACAATCATACAGAATGGAATCTTCAAAGTTAGCAACAGAATAAGTTATATCTATTTCAACACTCTATTTTATGTTAAAGACAGAATACATTTCCCACGTTATTTACTGCATTCACAAAAGATAGTTTATTTGCGAAGCTTTCATCGCCCGTCCTACTAGGCAACATCTTCAGCGCATACTTCAATTTGAAATGAACTTTTATATTTCTCTACGAGTTTATAAGTCATCTCACCTGATGGGTGACTTTGAACGTCGTGATTGGTTGTTTCTGTGTGTTTTCACATCTTCCAGGCTACTTGTATTAGAACTGAATGTTTCCTTTGTGGTGAGAGCAGCCAACTGGTAGACATTAATTTACGTCAGTGTCTAAGTCACTAATATTGGCCGTGAGAAAACATGAACAAGGTTGATTCAACAACCAATCACAGCAGACTTAACGTGGACAAATATGACTCGCAGACAGGTGGCTCCACTTTCCGAGGTTACCCGAAACAACCAATCAGAAGTCTGCGTTTGTCTACTTGAATAAGCTATAATAATGTACATGAAATATATATAAATACGTGCTGATTTCCGTGATAAAACGATCTGCTCCCGGCCCTTGTCTTCTGTTGTTATACCTTGACTTGAAGTTTAACCCTTTATGTGTGTGTGAGAGAGAGAGAGAGATTTCCTTCTTATCAATTGGTAAATTTTGTCTATCTCGATGTGTCTATTGATCGATGATTCACTGGAATACCAGACAGGCTTCCAAAAACGTTCTCTAGCATTCTTCGTGATTCCCTCTGTCTAATATTTGAACGCTGGTTGTCCCAGTCGAATTGATTGATGTCCGTGGTTGTCTGTATGCAGTGAGGTGATATGAGCGAGGGAGTGGATGTGATATCTTTTGACGGCTAGTTTATGATCATGGATACGAAGAAGAAGTAGAGGAGGACTTCCGCTTTGAGCCAATGAAGTGTTTTTCGCACTTGTTACAGTTAATTTTGTAGATGATGTTGGTTTTACCTTCTTTCGTTGTTGAGTCTTTTGGTTGACATAGAGCCAGTTGAGTGAAGTGATTTTGTTGGTTTGTATGAGACGTCAATTCCTGAAGGTTTGATGAGTCTTGTAGTGATTTCTGAGATGTCTTTTATGTGTGATAAGGCGATTTTCTTTGTGCTCTCTCTGAGGGCCTTTCTTTTGATAGGCTGGCTTGAGGGTATACGTCTTTTGATGAAATTCCGTGGATATTCATTCTTTTGGAAGGCGTCCATGAGATATCTTTCTTCAATTTTCCTTAAGACAGGAGTGCTGAAATGAGCCCTTGCCCTCTTGAATACTGTTTGTATACAATTCCTTTTGTGTGTTATTGGATTGTCGCTGTTGTAATTCATTATTTGGTTTGTGTGAGTTGATTTTCCATAAACTTGAGTTTCTAATTCCCCTATGCTTGTTCGCTTGTTAAAGACGTCCCAAAATGGGATTTTGTTCTCAAGTCAAGGAAGTAATCAGTTCCAAAACAAGTAGCCTAGAGGGTGTGAAAACACACAAAAACAACCAATCACGACGTTCAGTGTCACCCATCAGGAGAGATGACTAATAAACTTGTGGAGAAATTTGATATGTATCCATATATATATATATATATATATATATATATATATATATATATATATATATATATGTTGGTCTCTCTTTCTGTTTGCTCGCTTAGTCTGTGACCATTTCACTTTGATGAACCTGTCTCCTTTAACAATGTATATTCCCCTTATATTATATATAATATGAGTGTTTGTTGACAGTCCGTTGCTCGGTGACATATATCCATATTATATGTGTGGTTGTTGACATGTCTGCTATATTTTGCTATGTATATATGGATCGATACTCCATTATAATTAGCCATTCATGTTAAGACTGTCTATTGATTTGTTCACACACTTGTCTGGACATTCATATATATTTCGCTCACACAATCTTGTGTGACTACTTTGGTGTGATTCCACTTATTGCTTCTCCTTGTGTTTGGAAAATAGAAGTATCATCGCAAACCTAGTGGTCTTCTGATTTCCGCCTTCTTGCGTCAGGACTATTAAATTCTCGAACAGCACATAGCAATAATTTAGTGACGAGTACATAACAAAATTGAATAGCTTATTTCAATTTAAATTGAAGTATGAGCTCTGAAGATGTTGCCTAGTAGGGAAATGAAAGCGTCCCAAATATACTATCCAGGTATTTCGGAGAACACAACCACATCAAAATCATCCACTTGAACTACAAGTCTTCTCCATCATATCTAAAGAATAGTATGTATATTTAAACATTCTATTTCATGTCGTTTCGAACCGAAATCATAATCTCAGTGACTGTTTTAAGAATATAAACTACATAGATATAAACAGCGGTTTGATGAATGGAAAATATACCTAGACTCCTGTGTCTTGCCTTCTTTTGTTACAGCAGGATTAGAGTTAAAGTGAGAATAAGGATCAGGTAATGGATTATTGGATTATGAATATTGCGCCCCGCCCCCGCCACACACCCACACTCAAAGCTATATCTCACAGTATTCTAAAGATTACCATCGTGTATAAATTGGCTTTTGTTCCTCTGATCATCTTAATCAGCATTTTACTAATCAATTAATGCCTTCTTCATATATCGTTATTCTAATTTGTTACCCAATAGTCCGTTCTTTCGAGTCCTGCTATTCTCTAACATTTGCAGATTCGATCTAATCAACAATTCGATTATGGAATTGATGAGGATTTGAATTGGTCCATTTCATTACAAACAAACATCAATTAGAGAGGACACTGAAAACCCGAGAGTATTGAACAACTACTCTGGGATTAATTCAGCAGTGCGTATTCACGACCATCAATGATCATTTTCTTCACCTTGGCCTGGTAGACCCCATTGGTCAAGACTTCTCAGCACAACTTCAGAACATCCATTCATCAGTATGTAACGACAGAAGATAAGGGCCAGACAACAGATCTTCCTATTAGGGAAATCAAGGGATATTTATAGATTTTTATATACATTATTATATGTTATTGTTAGCAGAAAAACAGTGTCTTCTGATCGGTTGTTTTCTCGCTGAAAGTTATTCTGTCATCTCTTTGTGGCCATTCCTTTGAAAGTCGGACCATATATATATATCTGCGAATCGTACCCGCCCACGCAAAGTCTGCTGTGATTGGTTGTTGATTTCCTCAAGGTTAGGCTTTGTTCTTGTTTTTTCTCATGACTAAGATTCGGGGCACAAATTACTGTCTAACAATTTTTGGCTAGCGGACAGCTCTCACCACAAGTAGCCATCAGTGAGTTGGAGATGGACATTTGTTCTGGAATCAGCACTGAAGAGTCTGAAAACAGGCAGAAACAGCTGTTCAGTGTCCCCTGATTTTCAATTATCTCTGACTTATGTTTATTCATAACGAAATCTAACAAGTGTAATGAACAATTAGTCGAAATTAGTTGAATATCTATACTAATAACTAATAATATAAACTGTCAACTTAAACAAATACGTTAAATAACTTTTTTTAAATTTCTATTCATGTAGGCGCGAATATGAAATTGAAAGATGCTTTCGGCGAAACACCATTGGATGTAGCTAAACGCTATGGGAATCGTCATACAGTTTATTTGTTACAACGGTTGAACTGGTTACAAAGATGTCAATCCGCTAAACCTCAGTATTTGGACGTACCACTTAAAACTTTTCAAATGTGTGATTCAGCCAATCCAAAATGGCGTAGAAATATTAATGGTCAAATTTACTTACAGGTTGGTAGTAAATATTAAATGATTAAAAACCATTGTTTGTTACATTAAGACAAGAAGTGTAACATAGAATACAAAGGTATCCAAAGGTCACCGAATTCTGTCCCAGTAGTTTAGTGGTCAAACCGTCTGCCTCGTAACTTGAAAGTCCTCAAGTATTGCTTTGTAGGCATTTAATTGATCAGTTACAGGATTTCATCATGAGCTGGCATCGGTTAGAGAATCATTGCAAAACCAGTGGGGAGAACCAAACATCCGTTTCGTCCTAGTTTGGGACTCTTCATCAGCACGAACCCACCATCAGGGTTTGAACTCAGGACCTTCTGGTTAGAAGGTGAGCTCGTAGACGACTAAGCCGTTGCGACTCGATCAAATGGCTCATGAATTCCATCTTCTGTCAATTCACGACATAGTGCAGCCACTGGTCAATATCATGGCTGGTGGGTATTTGTCCTCGAACACTTCTCGCTGTACGTCACTGGCCACGACTTTGCACTAGAATCCCAGGCCCCAAGGTCCTCAGTTTGACACCCAGCCGGGTCATATGTGCATACTGATGAAGACTCCCAAATCAGGACAGAATAGATGTCCAATACTCAGCGAATGGCATCATTTCGTGTTGTAATGGAAATATATTGGTGTGATTATGTCCACTGGTAGTAAAATGCAACCACCGTATACTGAAACTTCAATTTGCACAAACTATTCATGCTCTGCCTCACTTGTCTCATACTTCATCTCATGATTTCCAAGTGGACTAATTGTTTTCTTATTTCCCCTTGTCTTCACTCCTTTATATTCAAGAGTTTTACAGAAGACGCCATATTGTGTAATACTTATAACATTTTATCTGTAGAATACGCTGCAACACACTAGTGTTCTGAATAAGAATGATTAGTAGTCAGTTACAATTAAATATGATTTTAATTATTTTCCTACTCTATTCAATGTGTATTAAATTACTTAAAGGTGCTCAAAAAAGGAAGTTATCGATCCAACTGCCTAGATATTAATTCATGACTTTTATCAACGACTGTCTTTGCTGGCTGCATACTAACAATCAGTTGGCTGGCCAGACAAAAAGGATAGGCAACAAGGGACTCTGAGAATAAAACCAACTAGAAAACTACTGCACACCGATGGAGATGAACTGAAAACACACTCTGAAGAAATCATTGAGTGATGTTGTAAGTCAGCCGGGCACAAACTCGAGTGGAAAATGAATGGAAAAGCATAAGTTTGGTATGGTTATAAGAGTGACGTGGATCACATCGTGTAAGGCGATGAGAGACTATGGGCAACCATAAAGTAAACTAAAGACGATTGCAATGAACCAAATGAAATGAAGATGTTAAGTTGAAGCCCCACGTTCCACTCGTAAACTAAGGGAAGAATGATAATTTATGCAATCTCAAAGAGTGGGATATTTCCTTCTAAAAGTTTAACCACTGTAGTAGGATACTGAAGGTGCAGTATTTTTGTCTAACTGTATAAGTTAGCAGTACAGTTGGTGACATGGTTTTCGATACACTGTCTTCAAAATATATATTATAACACTAAACTCAGTAGGCAAGACGGATGTGATGAAGGGAACCAACGAACCACAATAACAACAACAATAGCCAGCATCAATCACCATCAACAGGAGAGATTTAACAGAGGTTACCACCTTCATCTATCCGTCTAGGAAGCATCGTTTTCAACTACAGGCGGAATGGATAAAGATGTGATAGTCAGAATCGGAGAGGTAAGATACGCCTTCAGTAACCTGAAATCGGGTTGGAGATCCTCTACGTTCAGCATAAGGAATAAGACTTGGATTTTCAACACTGGACCTAAGTCAGTCGGCTCTTCTATATGGGTCAGAAAGAATTAATGACAAGAAACTCTGCAGTAGAGTAAGCCAACCAAGAACCGATTGCTCAACAGATGTTTAGGAGAAAATGGGGATGGATGGATGGATCGGGTATACGTTGATGAGACCATCGAATGACATAACGCGCATTGCATGCCATTGCTCGAGCGAAATCCCAATAAAAAGCGATGAGTGGATTGTCAGCGCTAGGGTGACATGGAGGGAGATCTTGCGAGTTGGAGGAGATGAGAGATTATGGGCAATTGTGGACTCACATGAAGAGGACAGTGGAAAATGGAACAAAGGGGAGATGTGTTGTTGAAGCCGTTTGTTCCAACCGGAACCCAAGGAATTAATATTAATAATAATAATAATAGTCACACACAGGTCATAAGGAGTTGTTTCTTTATGCTTACGGACCGTGACAGAGTAAGTTAGGGTGTACAATTAATTGTTGGGCTGGATTCTTGTAAGTCCCCTCAGCCAGGAGGAGGTATAGCTGACTCTCTGGGCAATTGTCCTCTTCATTTGAGTCCACAATTGCCCATAATCTCTCATCTCCTCCAACTCGCAAGATCTCCCTCCATATCACCCTAGCACTGACAATCCACTCGTCGCTTTCCATTGGGATTCCACTTGACCAATGGGCTGCATTGCGCGCATTGTCATTCAACGGTTCCCTCAATGTGTATGCCCAATCCATCCATCTCCATTTTCTCCTACATATTTATTGAGCGGTCGGCTCTTGCCTGTTCGTTTGTTCTCAGTCAGAGTTTTTTGTTACTGATTCTTTCTTGCCAGCTGGCAATTAGACCACTTGGGCCACAAGAGCCCAAGCATCTGAACAAGAAGCCGACATGTCAACCTGAGACCGAGCAATTCGGTCCAATCAACCGATGGGAAAATTTAAAATTCAATTAAATGATTAATATGACCCGTTGCAAAAGAGGTGACCAGCTCCCGTGGACCAAGTGGTCTAGTGGATAACGCTTTGGCGTTTGAAACTATGGGCACTGGGTTCGAGCCGCAGTGGGAACATCATCACTCACGGACTGGGGAATGTAGGTACATCTAGATGACGAGTCCCAAATAGGACTGAATGCGCGTTATCCTGGATTCCACTGTTAGCCACCATCCACCAATTAAATGCTCAGTATTGTCTTAAAGTTGACTATTCATTTCTTTATTGTGAAAGTGTATTTCTTATCATTATTATTTGCATTCAATTTAATTTTGTGTGTTTTTCATCTAACTGATTGTAGGCAAACTGAAATGAAGATGTACACAGTAATCGTAACGAATGTTATGGCTTCAGAGGAATGAAACTGCTTAAACATCATTCCTGTGCTTTGTTACATAGTCCACAACATTATTACTCCCTGTTCTTTACAATAAAGAACTATTTTCTGCTTAATACTACTACTACTTCTGAAAATTCCACTATTACTACTACTGCAAAGAAAGAAGACGGAAGTCAGGCAACAGATCGTTTACTGAGAAAATCAATAGATATTTATAGACTTTTATGCACATTATTATTAGGGATGTTATTAGCAGAGAAGCAACCCCTTCTGACTGGCTGTTTTCTTACTGAAGGTTATTCTGTACTGCTTGTGACCGTTTCTTAGGAAGTTAAGCCATATATCTGTAAATCGTATTTGCACACGTTAAGTCTTCTGTGATTGGTTGATGAGCTCCTCAAGGTTAAGCTTTGTTATTGTATTTTTTCTCTCATGACCCTGATTCTGGACGTATCACTGACGTAAATTGTTATTTATAATTTTGGCTAATAATAATAGTAGGAGAAGTGATTAAGAAATAAGTCAAAATTAATTTAGTGATGGCTTTGATCTTTCATCAATCAGTATTTTAATAAGATCTTAACACTTCGAAGATTCATTACAAACGCGACGTCCAACCTTGAGGTCAAAGGTCAGACTTACAGTACTTCCGTCCCTGTAGTCTTGCTGTACGCCAGTGTATAACCTGATCACTGTGAGCTGAGGATATATGGCGTCTCTGTTATTGCCGCCACTGCAGAATTTTTCGAAACTTTTGGTATTAGCGTGTAAGTAATTCTGAAGCCCGGTGTGGAGTGTGTTTCGACAAGTATTGTTGTTTCGGAACACCGGTTTTGGTAGCTTAGACATGTTCTAAATAATAAAATAAATAATAAATTTTTGCTTTATTCCAAAAACAGTACTAATGATACAGCAAGGAATTTTCAGCATTCAGTACAATATTGCATCTAATTTACTCAAAAACGACAAAAAAAATTAAAAATACACATTACATAATAGTAATAAAACGATTGTTATAGCAGCTACGTAGCAAAATACTGTGTGCCATACGGAGAAAAATATGTATAAAGTACAAAATTGTAGTAATAATAGTAATACCAACTAAAATAAAATAGCAGAGTAACGATTTAAACGATAGAAAGTGTGACACCATAAAATACAGAAAGATGAACGATAAAAGGGTCGATTCACTGTGCTAATTACATAGTAACTTGTAAGTTTCACGTCTAACAGAGTCTTCGTCACATAAAGTACGCGCTAAATAGGGTATTGTAGAATTTCTATACTTAGTAGTACGAGCATATATCTTTTTATATTGACTTCTCGTCCTACCTGATGAGATACAAGGGGACAGGTGTGAATAAAGGGGGTGCAGAGGGTCTGACATTATAGCCTTTGCCCATTTCGTACAGGAATTTATATGCCTCTCGACTATAGTATTAGCGAGCTCATGCAGTGGCAGACCACAAGCTCTACTCACAGCATTTAATACTCTTCGTAATATGATATAATCTTTTTTGAGAAGCCCAGGAAAGATTAATGGAGAGCAGTAGAGTACAATAGGTAAAATACAGGAGTTTAAAAATTGCAAAACTAAAGGTTGGTTGATACCTGATTGTCTTAACTTTTTAATGTAGAAGGTAAGACGAAACATTTTCTTAGAGATAGATAAGATATGGGATGACCATGAAAGGTCAGAGGAAAAAACTAATCCAAGGTATTTAATGCTTGATTTGGTTTCAATTTCCGTGCCATCTATGCTACAGGGATCATGAGAGTTAACTAGTTCAAGTAAGTCACGTCGATGCTTGAAAGTAAAGTCAAGCACCTGACATTTGGAAGGATTTAATATAAGACCATTTGACTTGGACCAGTTGTTGATGTCCAACAGAAAGCTATTAAGTTTGGAGCTGTCAGACTCGGAAGTGATAGGCAGTGATACAGTCAGATCATCTGCATATTTGACAAAGTTAGTTTCGTTTGAATGAGGCAGGTCATGTAGGAAGAAAGAAAAAAGAAAAGGAGAGAGGACAGCACCTTGTGGAACACCGGATTTTGTAAGCGAGGTAGAAGAAGATTTGCCGTTATATACAGTATACTGCATTCTATCAGAAAAATAGGAATGCAACCAACTCTTAGCCCAGGATCCTGTTTGTGTCAACGATAGCTTATTTAATAAAAGGCCCCTAGGTACAGAGTCAAAAGCAGATGTGTAGTCTAAGAAAGCACTACGAACATATTTAGCACCTTTGTCTAAACAAGAGACAACATTGTGATATAAGACAACCGCAGCATCCAAGGTACTTCTACCATGTTTGTATGCAAATTGTTTAGGATCATTAAAAGGTTTCAAAGCGGGTTCAAGACGAAGTAAAAGTAATTTTTCCATCAATTTTAAAAAGGGGGAAGTAATTGCAATAGGCCGAAATTTAATATCAGAACCAGAAGATGGTTTTGGTATAGGGATAATTTTAATGTTTTTCCATGCAAAAGGTAGAACGTTACCGGAAAAAGAGGCATTAAAAATGTTAGTAAGAGGATAACACAAAATATCAGCACAATTCCTGAGGACAATGGCAGGTATGCCGTCAGGACCAAGGCTTTGAGAAGGCTTAAGAGACCGGAGACATTTAAGCACATCAAGGGTATTAAAACCACTAAAGTTATTGTCAATATGATTTGTATCATTTGGAAGGGTATCAACAGAAGAGCGTATGAAAGATTTATTAAGAGTGTCAACATTAAGAGATGGAACAGAAATACATCGCTTACCGTTAGTAATTTCTTTGAAAAGTTTCCATAAATTAGAAGGGGTTTTACATGACAAAAATCTTTGATTATATAAAACATTTAGTCTTTTTATTTCCAGTTTTATCAGAATGTTTAACTTTTTTACACCAGGCTTATCATTAGTTTTGAACAACAGTTCTTTATTTCTACGTAGCTTTTTGAGATATGGCGAAGATAAGCGATCAAATCGAATGAATAATGTTTCTTTAGGACAACATATTTCGAAACAGAATTTAAGATAATCGGTAGTGTTTGTGATTGTTTCATCTAATGTTTGTTCTGTAAATAAGTCCCAGTTAGTGTCTTTCAACATGCATCTGAGCTTGTCTAGGTTGTCTTTTGAGTAGCATCTCCGTTGAACTTTACTGTAGAGGTGAGAGAGGACACCTTTGTGTGATTTGGAATATATTTTAGGCAGTACACGTATGATGCAGTGGTCAGAATTAAGTAAAGGAGCACGTTTGCGAGCTTCATATATACCAACATCATTGATAAATACTAGATCCAGTTTTTTACCAAGACGGGTGGCAAAGTTAACAATATTGTCATGACCAAGTGATATAAGGAAGGAGCAATCGCTTCCATTGAAGTCGCCAGTTACTATTGATAAAGAGTTCTCGAAACAAGCTGCAGCAAAAGCGGTGAATTCATCGGCGAACATAGATAAATCCAATATGGTACAGCCAGGAGAGACATAAACATTAGAAATATAAATGAATTTGTATTTTGACAGGTGTTTCGGGCGACATCTCACAGTGATGCAATCAATGAAGTCATTCGAGAATTTGAAACAAACTTTGTTTGAAATGGACCATTTTGAGTGAATAAAAGTTGCAACACCTCCACCACATTTTTTCTTGGAACAAACACGGTCTTGTCGAAAAACATTGAAATTGTTTAGAGACACAATATTGTCATCGTATGAGTCATGGAGCCAGGTTTCTTGTAGAGTGACAATACCAGTATTGTGGTAGGTACTAGAAGACAACAGGGACTGAAAATCCAGAATTTTATTAGGCAGGGACCGGCAGTTGGTACTAATGATAACTGGAACAGTGGTGTGATGTATGGGTGTAGATTTTAAGGCACGCTGCCAACCTCCATGGTGCTTTTTCTTGAGTTTATTGCAAATATGAAAGTTTTTGGGTTTAAAACGTTTTATAAAATCCCGGGAGTGGATAATACGATTAGAATGCATAATGTGATATGTAAATACCAATAAAATCGAGTAAATAGATGCAAAATGTACATGGAATGTGGTAGCCCAAAAATGTTCAAACAGGTCGCCAAGGTCATTCGATGGTCAAATGTTACCCTAACAACTCCCATATCATTCATTGTTTTGTGGTCCTGGGTATGAATAAGAAAATTGCATGTGAGGCCGAACTATGTGGTGGCGCAGTAGCATGAAAGAGAGGCGTATTAGTTTAACATCTATTAGTACATCACGACTCCGTTAATGGGATCCCAGCAATAATCGAAATCATTGACATCAGACATTATCAGATATAGCTGAGAATCGTAATCAATGACGAACATGTTGCAATTTTCTCCTTTCCCACCTTCCTGAAAACAGGATGAAGTGTTAATTGCTTTTAAAATGCTCTTAACTAGTATGCCTAACTCTTTTCATTGTTTAAAACAAGCAATAAAGGTTAATAAAGCAGGATTTAATGAATTCATCAAATTTCGGTAGAACTCGTCAGCTGAATACTCTACATACACGAATATATATACTTTTGAAATTACATAGGGAGATATAAGACTGATAAGTAAACAAACTACATTGAATTAATCATGCAGAGAGACAGGTGCGAATATTTTCCAGGTCATGTTCAAATAGATAAGGGGAGAGAGAGAGTATGAGAGATCAAAATTAAGATAAATTGCATTACGCTTCAATTACATCACTTAGATAAACAATTAGTCATTAGGGAATATAACGAGAATTGCAAACAGACTAATATCAATAGTAATAGTTATAATAACAATAATAATAGTGTTGAAGTGAGTTAAGATAATCTTACGGATAAAGCATAGATTTAAATGAATCAAGAATAATAATAATGGTAGTAATAATAACAAAAATAAGAAGAAGAAGAGGTAGAATAATAGTAATAACAAGTAGAGAATAATAAGTAAAGCGTATTACCATGGTAGATTCAGAGTGACGACCATCTCCTTTTGTATACAGAGGGATGGTTTGTAAATTCGAATTGCACAAGCCTCTGCAATTGCAAGCATCTTCTTGTTTCTTTGTTTGCTGACGATGGTGAATGACTTGACGGCGTCGATATCATGTCCGTAATCCACGAGATGTTTTGTTATTGAGGATTTTGGGACTTTGCACTCAGCTGTTTTCAACCATTTTGGCAAATGCTCCATCATGCGAGTAGACAATCGCCTTTCCGTACGACCTATGTATTTGCTGCCACAAACACACTCAAATTGATATATGCAGTTTGAAGTGTCGAGGATTGGCGACTGGTCTTTCCCAGATTGTTGAAGCACTCGCTTGGTGGTGTTAAGGATAACAAGTTTTGCAGCATAATAAGTTCTCTTGATGGCTTTGTCAAGTCTTCGTTTCACTATTTCCTGTACGTCATCTCCTTTGAATGGCAAATTGATATAGACAGGTTTCTTTGGAACTGTCTGAATTGTTTTGCAAGGGGTAGTTTCTTTAGAGTATTTATTAATGAACTTCTCAGGATATCCATTCTTACATAAAATATCCTTCAAAGATTTTATTTCATGTTCAATAGTACTGTCAGAACAAATTTTCCGTGCTCTATTGAACAGTGTTCTGACTAAGTTCTTTTTGTATTCGATTGGAACAAAGCTCTTGAAATGCATGTACTGTCCTGTCCATGAGGACTTTCTAAATATAGATCTTTCGATTGTGCCATCATTCATTTTGGTCAGAAGAACGTCTAGAAATTTAATAGTATCGTTTTCCTCGTGTTCTACTGTGAAATTGAGATTTGGATGGCATGAGTTGAATTTTGTTAACATGTCTTCCGCTTTTGATCTGCTTTCACAGACAATAAAAATGTCATCAACATATCTTAGGTATGCATTTGTTTCTTGTATATATTGCTGCAAAGTACCGGTTTCTAGGCGTGACAAGAATAAGTCTGCGAAAAGTGGTCCCAAAGGGCTTCCCATTGCGACACCATCAACTTGACGGAACAGACGCCCGTTGAATTGGAATTGGACATTTTTAGTACATAAAAGTAGTAATTTCCTCAATTCCGATGTTGGAATGGGTATGTCTTCAGCTTCTTTACATATGAAGTCGATAGTTTCAACGACTGGCACATTTGTGAAAAGGGAGGTAACATCGAAAGAGACTAAATGCTTATCGGATACATTGAAATCTTTAATTTGATTGACAAATTGAAATGAATCAGAGACTATATGTGTTCCGAAACGTTTCAGCAAGGGCTGCAACAGTTCACATAGCCACTGTGCTAATCTGTGGTATGGTGAGTTTATCATAGAGAGTATGGGTCTTAACGGCGCTCCTGGTTTGTGTATTTTTACGCGTCCGTATAGTTTTGGGATTTGTGACCCAATCGGTTTGATATTTTTATATGTGTTTTCGTCAATGTATTTATTTTTGAAGAGTTGTCGTAGATGTTGCACAATTTTCCTTTCGGTTGATAACGTTTGGTCTTTTGCACGGTTATCCAATTTGAATTTAGATTCATCAGAGAGAATTTGATTCATTTTTTCGAGGTAATCTATCTTGTTCATTAGCACTACACTTTGTCCTTTATCGGCTTGTAAGATAACAAGATTTTTGTCTTTTCGGAGCTTGTTTAAAGATCTCCAGTGTTCTTTGGTGATATGTGACTTTTGATTGGTTGGCATGACTCGAAATTGATGAGCAATATCAACCATCTTTGCTTTCAACCAGCTTTCGCTGTCACTGGACGTGGCATGTAGCCCTATAAGTTGATCATAAAGATTTTCGAATTGGCATTCGATATCAATTTGCTTTATCTTTTTCATGGGAGCACAGAATTTGAATCCCAGTGACAGAATTTCTGCTTGTTCTTTCGATAGGGAAATATCAGACAAATTGTGAACATAATTAGATATATCCACTGGGAAAATTTCATTTGGCGGTTCCGGATGAAGTGACTTCTTCAGTTTCTTTTCTTCTGATTCTTTTGTCTTTTTTGATGTGGCATGCAGATATTTAGTGAATTTAATATAACATACAAAATTTAATTCATTTTGTACACTGATCAGTTTACTTGACAATAGGCATAAATTACTGATTTCATCAGTTTCAGAACACAAATGTGATTCAGCAAGACGGTAAAGATTTGCCCGTGTGGGTCTCAAATGATCTTTACGCAAGGATTTGTAAAATGTTCGAGGATAAATATTATTCTGGATACATTCCTTCAAAAAATCTCGTCGTGCAGAGTGTTTAGCAATCCTACACTTCAATTTCACTAGATCATTTAGTGCATTGATAGTGCTTTTTGGGAGACGCTTCTTCAAGAATTGAAAACATTTATTTCCCGATACGAATTTAAAACAAGCAATAAAGGTTAATAAAGCAGGATTTAATGAATTCATCAAATTTCGGTAGAACTCGTCAGCTGAATACTCTACATACACGAATATATATACTTTTGAAATTACATAGGGAGATATAAGACTGATAAGTAAACAAACTACATTGAATTAATCATGCAGAGAGACAGGTGCGAATATTTTCCAGGTCATGTTCAAATAGATAAGGGGAGAGAGAGAGTATGAGAGATCAAAATTAAGATAAATTGCATTACGCTTCAATTACATCACTTAGATAAACAATTAGTCTTTAGGGAATATAGCGAGAATTGCAAACAGACTAATATCAATAGTAATAGTTATAATAACAATAATAATAGTGTTGAAGTGAGTTAAGATAATCTTACGGATAAAGCATAGATTTAAATGAATCAAGAATAATAATAATGGTAGTAATAATAACAAAAATAAGAAGAAGAAGAGGTAGAATAATAGTAATAACAAGTAGAGAATAATAAGTAAAGCGTATTACCATGGTAGATTCAGAGTGACGACCATCTCCTTTTGTATACAGAGGGATGGTTTGTAAATTCGAATTGCACAAGCCTCTGCAATTGCAAGCATCTTCTTGTTTCTTTGTTTGCTGACGATGGTGAATGACTTGACGGCGTCGATATCATGTCCGTAATCCACGAGATGTTTTGTTATTGAGGATTTTGGGACTTTGCACTCAGCTGTTTTCAACCATTTTGGCAAATGCTCCATCATGCGAGTAGACAATCGCCTTTCCGTACGACCTATGTATTTGCTGCCACAAACACACTCAAATTGATATATGCAGTTCACTTCAACACTATTATTATTGTTATTATAACTATTACTATCGATATTAGTCTGTTTGCAATTCTCGCTATATTCCCTAAAGACTATTGTTTATCTAAGTGATGTAATTGAAGCGTAATGCAATTTATCTTAATTTTGATCTCTCATACTCTCTCTCTCCCCTTATCTATTTGAACATGACCTGGAAAATATTCGCACCTGTCTCTCTGCATGATTAATTCAATGTAGTTTGTTTACTTATCAGTCTTATATCTCCCTATGTAATTTCAAAAGTATATATATTCGTGTATGTAGAGTATTCAGCTGACGAGTTCTACCGAAATTTGATGAATTCATTAAATCCTGCTTTATTAACCTTTATTGCTTGTTTTAAATTCGTATCGGGAAATAAATGTTTTCAATTCTTTTCATTGTACTTCTTTATGTATAATTTTTAATAATAATAATAATAATAATTTGCTTTATTCCAAAACAGTACTTGTGATACAGAATGGAATTCTCAGCATTTCACTGCATTATTGCGCACCCAGTTAGTACATTAACAATAAATAAAATTCTACATAGATTATGGGTAATCTCAGTTAATTTTGACAACAAACATATTAGCATATCGGTAGCAAAGCTGAAAGTGAACAGAAAGTTTGAAGGTGTTAGAAAAGTGGATGCTGGCATGTTTACTGGCGTAAGCGATAATAAAAGAGTCGAGATATACAGAGTGTGAAAGAACGAAGAGAAATGTTTTTAAAGAGAGTTTGTAAGGAGGAGAGAAACAAAACAGCACATGACAAAAAAACAAAACAAAAAAAACGAAAAGCAAAGAAAAAAAGAGAAAAGGAAAAGAAAGAAAGAAACCGTTGTACCTACAAATGATATGAATAGGAAAGACGAGATCCAGTTGTTCTACTGACTATTTAATAAGTTATAAGTTTCATGCCTAATGCTTTATTTATCGCACAGAACACGAGCTAAGTAATGTATAGTTGAGTTTTTGTACTTCCTAGTGCGAGCGTATAGTTTTCTATATACGCTTCTTGTTTTGCCTGATCAGATAGATACAAGGGGAGAGTTGTGAATGAAGAGGGTGGTGTGAGTAAGATAAAATGGATTTAGAACATTTTTCACATGATTCCAAGTGCCTGTCTACCAGAAATGTAACAAGCTGGTTAAGTGGCACGTTGCTTACCCTGCTGACAACCTTTAACATCCTGAGTAATAAGGTATAGTCCTTCTTCAGTATCCCTGGAAAAACTAAGGGGGAACAACAGAGAATACTAGGCAGGATGCAAGAGTTAACAAATCGTAAGAGTAAGAGTTGGATTATTCCAGAATGTCTTAACTTCTTGATGTAGAAGGTAAGACGGAATATTTTCTTAGAAATCATCAAGATATGAGACGACCAGGAAAGATCAGCAGATAGAATGACGCCTAGGTATTTCATTTCCCACTTGGTTTCTATTTCAGTCCCATCAATGTTGCACACGTCGTGAGTGCTAACCAGTTTGTTTAGGTCAGTTTTATATCTAAAGGTGAAATTGACTGTTTGACATTTGGAGGAATTTAAAGTAAGACCGTTTTCCTTGGACCATTGGCTGACTTCTGATAAGAAGCTATTTAGTTTGGAGCAGTCATTTTGACAATTGACAGGCAAAGATACAGTCAAGGTCGTCAGCATATTTGACAAAATTAATGTCATCTGAAGATGGTAAGTCATGTAGAGTGCGTCGGTGGTATAGCGGTTAGGACGCCCGCCGACCATGCACATGGTCCGGGGTTCGATCCCTGGCCGACGCACGCCTTTACCTCGCTAAGCCAGAAATAATGCTGGTAATGAGGAAAGGTTGGGCATGAGGCTAGCAACTTCATCCTGTAAAATAAACACTGCTACAGAAACTTCAAGCCACTAGCTTGGAACCCTATGTTCCACTGGGGAACGTGAAGGAAAAAAATAAAAAAAGTCATGTAGAAAGAAAGAAAAGAGAGGTAGGAAGAGTACAGCACCTTGGGGGACACCAGCTTCAGTGAGCACAGCAGAGGAGGATTTACCTTTGTATACGGTATGCTGCATTCTGTTAGAGAAGTAGGAATGCAACCAATTTGTGACCCAGGACTTAGTTTGTTTCATAGAGAGCTTATTTAGCAAGAGACAACTAGGTACAGAGTCGAAAGCAGAAGTGAAGTCGAGAAACGTGCAGTGGACGTATTTGGCACCTTTGTCTAATAATGAGACGATACTGTTGTGTAAAACGGCTGCAGAGTCTAAAGTACTCATACCCTGTTTATATGCAAACTGTTTTGGAGTCTTCAAAGCTTTTAAGGGAGGGTTCGAGTTTAAGAAGTACTAGTTTTTCCATGAGCTTTAGAAACGGGGAAGTGATGGCAATGGGTCTGAATTTTACATTCTTGCTGTTTCTGGGTTTAGGAACAGGGACTATGTTAATGTCTTTCCATGCAACAGGTACAACATTTTTAGAAAAGAAACGTTTAAGATGTTAGCTAGTGGAGAACATAAAGCATCTGCACATTGTTTTAGAACAGAAGCAGGTACACTATCAGGACCAAGTATACGTGAGGGCTTAAGCGTTTTAAGACATTTTAGAACATCAAGAGTATTAAAGTCATGAAAGTTATCAACCGCGTGATTTGTAACACTAGAAGTAATTATAGTAGAAGGAGAGCGTATAAAAACTGATTAAGAGCGTTAACATCATACGAGGGAAAAACATTGCATCGCTTACCATTGCTAGTATTTTCGTTGCGAAGTTTCCACATGTTCGTAGGAGATTTACATGATAGATCATTGAGATTTTCGATTTCAGATTTGATTAGAGCGTTAATCATTTTAAGTCCTAAATTATCTTTAGACTTATATAACATTTTTTTTGTTCATTTGGTGCACCTCTTGGATTCCAAATTATGTCAAGTTTGTGTTTATTATTATTATTATATCCTTTAATTCCTAGAGGAATATAGGGCTTCAGCCGCGCGTCTCCGTTGCGTTCGGTTTTCTGCCAACATTTTCATCCCGCTACAAGTCTGCCCACAGGCTTTCATCTCCTCTTCACATGACCTCCTCCATGTCACCCTCACACTGACGACCAACTAACTCATTGGTTCCCATTAGGGTTCCACTCGAGCGATGACCTGGTGTGTGATGTCACTTGGTGGATTTCTCAGAGTATGGTCAATGCAACCACATTTCTTCCTGCATATTTATTGAACGCTTCAATCCCGGTTTCATCGTTCGTTACAAGAGATCACTCACTGCAGCTGATCATTTGTGGTCTGCCATCTAATTTTGAAAAGTATCAAGCGAAGAAAGCATTTGATGAAGATGGGTAGTTTGTTGCCAAGTCTCTAAACCGCACAGTAGCACTGACTTCAAATTGGAGTTGAAAATCCGGATCTTGTTTTCATTTTCATGCTGAGTGCTGTTCATCTCCAAACAAACTTGAGAGTAATGAAAGCTTGCCTTGCTTTCCCGATCCTCGCTTTGATATCCTTATCAGTTCCGTCCGCCTGTAGCTAAGACGATGCTCCTCAGGTCGGTAGGTAGGTAAGGGAGGTTACTTCTTTCAGATTTCTCCCATTTAAGCTAACTGTTGTCTGTTGTTGTGGTTGTTGCTGTTGCTCATGGCCAGGAATCTTCGTCACCTCTGTTTTATCTATGTTCACCTGAAGTCCGTGCTATCTTTGATGCGTCTTCCATAGCCAACTTGTTGCTTTTCACTTGCATATCTTCCAGTTTGTAGGACATCAGACAAATATCGTCGGCGAAACCCAGATCCTCCAAGTATCTTTTTGTGTGAATCCATTTTATGCCTGTCTCCTCGTTGTCCGCTGTCTGTCGCATTATCCATTCCACCGCCCGAAATCAGGAAAATGATAGGCGATAATAGACAGCCTTGACTCACTCCCATCCTCACTTCGAAGGCTTCCGTAAGTTTCCCGTTGTGAATTACTTGGCATGCAGAATTGTTTTATAACTGTTGGGTGAGGTGTATAATCGTTGGCGGCACCCTGTAGTAGCGAAGTTGATGCCAAATCACCTCTCTATCGACACTATCGAGGGCCTTTTCAAAGTCGATGAGGTTGAGACAGAGAGATGACTGCCATTCCAAGCTCTGTTCAATAATGATGCGTAGTGCTGCGATTCGATCGATGCATGCATGACATGTTTCCCCTGAATCCAACCTGTTCCGGTCGAAGTTTTTCATCCAGGGTGGCGTGTTTGATTCCCTACAGGATGACGCAGATTAGTATTTTGCTTGTTTGGAATAGAGAGAAGCATAATGCCACACCAATTTTCGCATTCACTTAAGTTTCCTTTCTTTTTTGGTAGTTTGAATCAGTAGCCTTTCCTCGAATACGCAGGTGCCTTGTCCTCCTTCTGTACCTTCTTCAGTAGCGATTTCATCAATGTGGGGATTTCATGACGTTTTATTCTAATTTTTAAAAATGAACTGGTTATTCAGTTATTAAGTGTGTCGGAATTATTTCATCTTGACTACTTATGTATTTTATTATTCAGACTGCATGGAGATGAAGAGGAACCATTAAATAAAAAGGGTCAGATTTATGAAGAACAATTTACGTGTGAAGAAATTGGATTTTGTTTAACTAATGGTAGGAAGGTTCCATAGCTATATGCCATCGGACAAGTGCCTCCAATCTATTAATCCAGGTTAATATTGAGGCATTCATTAAGGGGTTCCATTAACAAAACGAATCTGAACAATTTGGTTGAAGGAGAATAGTGTTTCCTGGTTTTAGTGTTAGTAAGCATATATATATGCCTTAAAAAAGTCCTCTGACTTTACAGTTTTACTCTTATGGTTTATTGTATAGTAAGATTGGTAGGCGAAGAATCGAAGCATTTTATACATTTCTTTGATGAAATTCGCATGCACACAGAAAAAGAGTGCAGTCAAACTTTTACTCCTATGGTAACCAACTGCATTACTTTCATTACTCTGATTAGTCATACATACTAGTGAGCTCAGTTCACTAAGCAAGTTTTCAATTTGATCAACTTTAACCTACTTGACTTGCCATGTTGACGTACAAGCTAACACTGTCTATTAGATTTTTCTGTTTTCTGTCTTCTCTGACAGCCCCCTCCCCTCACCTACTATTTTTCATAGTTTGAAAGCATATAAATTGTCGATGAATTAAATAAACTAAAAATTGTAATTAGTATACAATTAGTGGATGGTGGCTAGCAGTGGAATCCAGGATAACGCGCATTTCGTCCTACTTGGGACCTGTCAGCTGGATGTACCTGCATTTCTCAGTGAGTGATGATGTTCCCACTGAGGCTCGAACCCAGTGCCCATAGTTTCAAATGCCAAAGCGTTATCCACTAGACCACTTGGGCCACAGGAGGCGCCTCTTGTGCAACGGGTCATATAAGTTATTGAATTGAATTTTTGATTTTCCCGTCGATTGATTAGACCGAAGTGCTCGTGGCCCAAGTGGTCTAGTGGATAACGCTTTGGCATTTGAAACTATGGGCACTGGGTTCGAGCCTCAGTGGGAACATCATCACTCACTGAGAAATGCAGGTACATCCAGCTGACGAGTCCCAAATAGGACGAAATGCGCATCCTGGATTCCACTGCTAGCCACCATCCACTAATTGTATACTAATTACAATTTTTAGTTTATTTAATTCATCGACAATTTATATGCTTTCAAACTATGAAAAATAGTAGGTGAGGGGAGGGGGCTGTCAGAGAAGACAGAAAACAGAAAAATCTAATAGACAGTGTTAGCTTGTACGTCAACATGGCAAGTCAAGTAGGTTAAAGTTGATCAAATTGAAAACTTGCTTAGTGAACTGAGCTCACTAGTATGTATGACTAATCAGAGTAATGAAAGTAATGCAGTTGGTTACCATAGGAGTAAAAGTTTGACTGCACTCTTTTTCTGTGTGCATGCGAATTTCATCAAAGAAATGTATAAAATGCTTCGATTCTTCGCCTACCAATCTTACTATACAATAAACCATAAGAGTAAAACTGTAAAGTCAGAGGACTTTTTTAAGGCATATATATATGCTTACTAACACTAAAACCAGGAAACACTATTCTCCTTCAACCAAATTGTTCAGATTCGTTTTGTTAATGGAACCCCTTAATGAATGCCTCAATATTAACCTGGATTAATAGATTGGAGGCACTTGTCCGATGGCATATAGCTATGGAACCTTCCTACCATTAGTTAAACAAAATCCAATTTCTTCACACGTAAATTGTTCTTCATAAATCTGACCCTTTTTATTTAATGGTTCCTCTTCATCTCCATGCAGTCTGAATAATAAAATACATAAGTAGTCAAGATGAAATAATTCCGACACACTTAATAACTGAATAACCAGTTCATTTTTAAAAATTAGAATAAAACGTCATGAAATCCCCACATTGATGAAATCGCTACTGAAGAAGGTACAGAAGGAGGACAAGGCACCTGCGTATTCGAGGAAAGGCTACTGATTCAAACTACCAAAAAAGAAAGGAAACTTAAGTGAATGCGAAAATTGGTGTGGCATTATGCTTCTCTCTATTCCAAACAAGCAAAATACTAATCTGCGTCATCCTGTAGGGAATCAAACACGCCACCCTGGATGAAAAACTTCGACCGGAACAGGTTGGATTCAGGGGAAACATGTCATGCATGCATCGATCGAATCGCAGCACTACGCATCATTATTGAACAGAGCTTGGAATGGCAGTCATCTCTCTGTCTCAACCTCATCGACTTTGAAAAGGCCCTCGATAGTGTCGATAGAGAGGTGATTTGGCATCAACTTCGCTACTACAGGGTGCCGCCAACGATTATACACCTCACCCAACAGTTATAAAACAATTCTGCATGCCAAGTAATTCACAACGGGAAACTTACGGAAGCCTTCGAAGTGAGGATGGGAGTGAGTCAAGGCTGTCTATTATCGCCTATCATTTTCCTGATTTCGGGCGGTGGAATGGATAATGCGACAGACAGCGGACAACGAGGAGACAGGCATAAAATGGATTCACACAAAAAGATACTTGGAGGATCTGGGTTTCGCCGACGATATTTGTCTGATGTCCTACAAACTGGAAGATATGCAAGTGAAAAGCAACAAGTTGGCTATGGAAGACGCATCAAAGATAGCACGGACTTCAGGTGAACATAGATAAAACAGAGGTGACGAAGATTCCTGGCCATGAGCAACAGCAACAACCACAACAACAGACAACAGTTAGCTTAAATGGGAGAAATCTGAAAGAAGTAACCTCCCTTACCTACCTACCGACCTGAGGAGCATCGTCTTAGCTACAGGCGGACGGAACTGATAAGGATATCAAAGCGAGGATCGGGAAAGCAAGGCAAGCTTTCATTACTCTCAAGTTTGTTTGGAGATGAACAGCACTCAGCATGAAAATGAAAACAAGATCCGGATTTTCAACTCCAATATCTAGTCAGTGCAATTTATTGTAGGGTTCAGAGACTTGACGCCGCGTCACAAAGACGACTTCGAACAGACTACAGATCTTCATCAACAGCTGTCTTCGCTCAATACTTCTCTAGATCAGATGGCCGGCCACAAAAGATCAGCAACATAGATGGATCTCCGGAACAATCAGGAAGCAATTGTGCAACACATGTACAAGAAGAAATGCAAGCGGATTGGCCATGCTCTTAGAAGACAAACTATGAAGTGATATCACACACCAGGCCACTGCTCAAGTGGAACTCGAACGGGAAGTGACGAGTGGACCGTCGGTGTGACAGTGACACAGAGGAAGTCTTGCAAGTTGGAGGAAATGAGGGATTATGGGCAATTGTGGGCTCTGGTCAAGATGACAGCAGAAAATAGAATAAAGTGGTGATGGACTGTTGAAGCCCTATGTTCCACTAGGAACGCAAGGGAATAATAGTATTAAAACGGGAAAGAAGTTTCTCGTTAAAATTACTGCTAGATGTAGAAACATTAAATAAATAAGATATTACTCGACTAGTTTGATAAGTCAGTAACATCTACGTAACCAGACATGGTAAAATAAGATGAGTAGAGCTTAGAAGATCAAAACAAAATGTCAAAATTTTGTATGTAAAAGCTAGAACTCAGAGGGTCGAAATTTAAAGTTTAATATGAAATTCAAACAGCTACATGACGATGACACATGTCAAGTGATCCACAACGCAAAACTCAGAGACGCCTTTGAAGTGAAGACAGGATTAAGACAAAACTGCCTACTCTCATCGATGACATTCCTGATTAATGTGTACTGGATCATGCAACAGACTATGAAGGGCGGGAAGATGGGAGTACGTTGGACTGACCGGAAGAATCTAGAAAATTTGAACTTTGCAGTTGATTTGTATTTAACTCGAAGACTTACGCGCGAAAAAGAACAAGTTGGCAGAAGAAGCAGCAAAGGCAAGACTTCAAATGAAGACAGAGAACATAGGAGGTAATGAGGACAGCCAACCAACCAACCAACTAACTAACCAACAACAAGCAACACGAATCAATGTCAACGGGAAAAATTTAAAACAAGTCACTTCCCAAACTTTTCCAGAGAGCATCATTTCAACTACAGGCACCAAGGATGAGACTGTCAAGGCTGGCAAGAATCACCAGGCTGAAATTGGTGTTTAAATCTACTGTTTTCGGACTCTGGACACTGATGTTAATTCAGTTTTTCTATATGGTTCACAGACTTTGAGTATCACCAACCGGCCGATGTACACACGCGTTGATTAACGACTGCCTTCGCTTCATACAGGATATCAAATGGCTAGCCAACAAGAATTAGCAGAAAGAAACTCTTCCAAACAACCAGCTCCGGAACCGATTGCTCAAAAAATATGGCAAAAAAATGGAGACTGATTAGACACACTCTGAGAAGACCGTTGAGTGATATCGCGCGTCAGCCAGGCGTAACATAGGGAGGATCCCGGATGGGATGGTATAGATCCAAGGATGACATCGAGGAAACACTGTGAGGAGGAAACGAGAGTCAACGGGCAATCGTAGAGCCAGCCAAAGGTGAATGTAGAGAAGAGGATGACATGGATATAATGCTAGTGAACCCCAATTCTTCACTCGGAACTTAAGGGAATATTAAAAGTAATAACAATAATAATAAAATTGAAATGAAAAAAAGGAAAATTAATGATGCACTAAGAAAGCGAATGAATATTTGATCACGGAGTGGCATCTGAAAATTATTGGTGTAAAACTTCAAAGACAAGCTTATTGACTGGTTGCTGCTGACAGCAGCCTTTTCATAATAATAATAATTATTATTATTATTATTATTATTATTATCATTATTATTGTTCGTTAGTTGAGTTCCAAGTGTAAAATAGGACTTTGGCAGAACATCTCCATTGCATTCGTTTCGCAGTTGTCATTGTAAGCTAGTTCTGAAACTGACTACAAGCTTTCATTCCCTATTGATATATCACCTTCTCAGTGTCATCTTCGGACGTAAAACTCTTTCGACTTACGCTAGGCATTACGTGACTATCTCCTCAGCACGTGTCTCTGATCCATCTCCACTTCTTTGCGTGTATTCTTTGGACAACAGGCTGTTGTCTGGCTTTCAGAAAGACTTTCTTTTTGCTTATTTATTCTGATCGCCCAAATGGCTTTCAATACTGAAAGTAGCAGAACAATGTTAATAAAAGATTTGCAGTGGCCTATTGTAAATGCTTTCCGTAATGCGCGCACTAAATACCTGGAGCATTTACGATCATTGATTTGATATTACTGTTGAAAATTTCGATCTTTGTCCATCCATCTGAGTGCCTTAGATCTTCACAATCATCTGTATTTTAAATAGTTGTGTTCTAAGCTATGGCTTTCTACACAGTACACTTTGATCATTTTTATTTTTAAATTTATTTCTTTATACTACTGTTAGTAGCATGATTTTATTTTCAAAAGTTTTCAGGGGTATAGGGAACAAATTCTTATTGAACTATTCACATATGTTTTCTGAACGTATCTCATAAAATGATTGGGTAGAAAATTTTTCTTCATTGACACATCGGAAGTAGTGATTGATTCATCAGCACAGAGGATCAAATTTCGTATCATCTAGTGTCTAGTCCTCACGAGGTTTTATTGGTACAAATTTTCAATGTGATTATCAATGTAAGAATTTCGCTTGTTGGTAATCTAAAGTGATTGAAGGATATCTCCAAAACGTCCTGTACCTAGGTCTTACCCCTGTTGCCACATGTCACCAAGGCTTATCTCTGATGAGTATCCCTGTAGATGTTCAACACACATTCATACATACATACATACATACATACATACATACATACATACATACATACATACATACATACATACATACATACATACATACATACATACATACATACATACATACATACATACATACATACATACATACATACATACATACATACATACATACATACATACATACATACATACATACATACATACATACATACATACATACATACATACATACATACATACATACATACATACATACATACATACATACATACATACATACATACATACATAAACCTCGATCCCAAATAAGCGACAACACGCGTTCAATAAATTCTCCGAGCTAAATCATCACAGTTATTATTAAGACCAAATTTTCACTGATTTTTATGCTATCTATAGGGGTTGACGATGGAATCCAGATATGGGTCTCAGCTGGATGTATCTGTTGACCTGTTTTTTCTATCAATAATCCCACAATACTTCAATTTCTTGTGTCTATTCACAAGACATAATAAAGCTCAAAGAGGTATACTTTTGATCAGTACTCATATAAAATCTTCAAATACATAATACGAATGATGAAAGATCCATTCTGAAGAGGCATAAAACAGCTGTTAATGTATGTGTAAAACTTTTGCACTGTGAGAGTAAGTAAATTTATATTAGTTTGTGTATTAGACATATCGCCCACAGTGAAACAGTATTATTTACTAGATGACAAAGTTTCGGACACAATTTATTGTTCATAATCATATCATGATAATGATAATGGTAATATATTAATGACGATATGCATGACAGAAGTACACAGAAAGATGACAACACCAACAACAGGGAATATAAATCATCAGTAGTACTTCCATACAAAGAAGGAACCTCGGAAACCACTTTACGGAGAATTCTTAACATGGCAGGAATAAAAGTGGCTGGGATTCTAACACACAAACTCAATTAGAAACAAGCTTTGTCGATTAAAGGATCCTGTGGAGCCTTTAAAACAAATCAATTTAGTTTATCTAATAGCCTGCAGAAATGATTGTCAGGTCGAATACATAGGTCATCATAGTAGAACAGGAGCGGTCAGACTAGCAGAGCACAAAATATGACGGCAAAATCTAGATTAGTTGACCCGAATAGGATAGGAAATCTAGAGAATAGTTATTTTATTTATTTGTTTTTGATTACAACTTGATTCTACACCGTATTTTGGTACAGGTAAGGAATTTTCAGCATGTGATACTGGTAGCCCCAAATTTTGCAGACTGACCAATTTATATCAGTTGTGCGTCGGCCAGGTATCGAACCCCAGACTATATACATGGTCGGCTAGAGTCCTAACAGCTGTGCCACCGACAAACAAGCATGGTTTTGGTTAGCACAGGCCAGTTCCTCCATATCGAATGGGAATGGTGACGCTTTCGTGTACCCTCTTCAGTCTGGCTGGACGATTGAAAAAGAAGCCGGTTGTAAGATCAATTCTATCCCCATCCTTGAATCAAGTCAACCTGTCCCGGATCAGCCTAGAGTTGTTGCAACCCAATTATCCATGCCTAACGTGTCTATCCCTGCTTGTTTAATGAACTGTGTGTATGTGTTTTTACCTCGATCCGTTTAGTCAGACAGTTGAACTCATGGCCCAATCAGAGTATTTTGTGAACTGTTATTTTTGCTGACCCATGTCTAACTTTGTACTATTCTGTCGAGTTTATCTTATTTATTGATTTTCATCTGTATTTTCCTACCTGGTTAAGTAGCCAATTAAATTCTATCTTTGTGCCTATGCTCGGTCTATCTCTCTTAAACGCTCTCTGTTTTATGCCATACCTTACTTGGGTTCATTCTTCTACTGACTGCTTACCTGAACGGTCGTGTCTGGTTCCGGCTAGTTCGCAATTTTGGTTTTAACGTTATTCCGCTCTGATAGCGGTACCTTGCTTTCTGTTAAGCATTGTGCTTTGTACTCTTGAAACCGTTAAGGTTTGTTGTATATATAATTATTGATTTGTTTATTAATAGTACCGTAGAAACAGTGACCGGCTTCTTGTTTGTTCTGGACCGGGATAGCCTTTATCTACGCGTGACTTAATTTCAAGCGATATTGCGCTTACAGTACTTAACGGAGTACGTAACGTAGTACTTGACGCTAAACGGATCGAGACTTTACTGAATTGGTCAGTACTTCACATCAAACAGAAAAGAACGTACTGAACTGGTCAGTACTCAACGGAGTACTTAACGAAAGAGGAATTGTCATTGAAGAAAATCCCGTACTGAATTGGTCAGTACTTAACGCTAAACGGATCGAGACCGTACTGAATTGGTCAGTACTCAACGTCTAATAGGAAAATCCCGTACTGAACTGGTCAGTACTGAGCGTTCATCGAGAAGAAACTGTGGTGAATTGGCAGCACGCAACGTTGTTGACAATACATTGTCTTTGGAACAATGCAAACCAGATCAGGGAATCAAATTTCGGAGCAGCAGTCGGAGAGTCGGCAAGTCCCCGTTCGTATAAATGATCATGTTGATAATCTTTCGTGCCCCGGCTCTCATGTCAGTAGTTCGAAATTATCATTATCGCGAGTAACTAGTGCTAAGTCGTTGCTACTAAGGGCGCAGCTAAAAGAGAAACAGCTTCGAGAGGAGTTAGAGTTAGAGAAAAAGTTGCTAAAGGCTAGACATGATGTCGAAATGGCCGAGCTGCATGTGAAGTTAGCCGAGGACGACGAACGGAAAACTCATGGAAATACGAAAAGAGGCACTGTCAATTACGCTCGAATCAGCGAAGACAGTATCAAAGACGACATCAGAAGTCTACATCAAGCTGAGCTTAAGGATACTGAAGAAAACGAAGACTCATTTTCTATTGAAGATCGTAAGGCAATCGAGTTTGTTACTCAAAGCACCGTCTTAGAAAAGGCGCATTACATTATTCCCTTGCCATGGGAAGATCCAACAAAGGTAACAGACAATAATTATGTAGTCGTCATAAAGCCGTTACTCAATCTGAAACAGAGGTTATCGTGTGACAAGAACCTTTTAGCACGATATGTGGATGGGATAAATACGATGTCAAAAAATGGTTATGCCCTTCCGGTACCAACAGAGCAGCTAGCAGCGAACTATCGTTCGAGGTGGTATCTTCCACATCATCCCGTTATGAAGCAGAAAAAGCCAGATAAACTGAGATTAGTTATAGATTGCGCCGCAACCTTTAGAGGTTATTCTTTGAACGATAAGCTATATCAAGGACCTGATACGATTGCCGAGCTTGTTGGTGCTCTGTTGCGCTTTCGAGAAAAGCCTATTGGTGTAGTCGCGGACATAGCTGATATGTTTATGCAAGTGAAGGTGCCAGTAGACGATCGAGGAGCATTACGATTTCTGTGGTGGCAAGATGGTTGGCTAGGCGTTGGCCGCGAGGAGTTATTGCGGAATGCGAGCAATCCGCGGACGAACTTGTCAGAACGGTTACAATAAGAACGAGAAACGGCGAGGTGAAGCGCGATATACGTAAGATATGCCTACTAGAGGGAAGTCATTTGTAAGAGAGCCGGGCACGAGGGTTATTCTGTATAACATGATTCATAAAATCCTAGTCGGATTTTGGGGGCCGGTGTAAGATCAATTCTATTCCCATCCTTGAATCAAGTCAACCTGTCCCGGATCAGCCTAGAGTTGTTGCAACCCAATTATCCATGCCTAACGTGTCTATCCCTGCTTGTTTAATGAACTGTGTGTATGTGTTTTTACCTCGATCCGTTTAGTCAGACAGTTGAACTCATGGCCCAATCAGAGTATTTTGTGAACTGTTATTTTTGCTGACCCATGTCTAACTTTGTACTATTCTGTCGAGTTTATCTTATTTATTGATTTTCATCTGTATTTTCCTACCTGGTTAAGTAGCCAATTAAATTCTATCTTTGTGCCTATGCTCGGTCTATCTCTCTTAAACGCTCTCTGTTTTATGCCATACCTTACTTGGGTTCATTCTTCTACTGACTGCTTACCTGAACGGTCGTGTCTGGTTCCGGCTAGTTCGCAATTTTGGTTTTAACGTTATTCCGCTCTGATAGCGGTACCTTGCTTTCTGTTAAGCGTTGTGCTTTGTACTCTTGAAACCGTTAAGGTTTGTTGTATATATAATTATTGATTTGTTTATTAATAGTACCGTAGAAACAGTGACCGGCTTCTTGTTTGTTCTGGACCGGGATAGCCTTTATCTACGCGTGACTTAATTTCAAGCGATATTGCGCTTACACCGGTCGAATCCACACTTACTGACGCCATAAGCAGCCAGCGAGACGGACAGTCACACACCTGCTTTGCACTAGGGACTCGGCTAAACTGATCATCATCACGGTTGGTTAGCCAGGGGCAAGTCTGACTGATTTCCTGGTGATACATACTATAGGACTGATCCTTAAAAGTACGATTGTGATTAAAAAGAGGAGACACAGTTGGTCCGGCGCGGTGATGATAAATGGACATGTATTCACCACATGACATCTAATTACTTCCATTATGGGTAAATTTTGTTTTGATAAAGTCTCACAGCGTTATACAGTAATGTTTACTGATGACGTTTCGAGCACAATTTATTGCTCATAATCATATCAAGGTAATCACACGACTTCCTAAATTCATTTATATAGTTCCATTGTTTTTCCCTTGATTTTCACTTGATTTGATTGGTAATAGTATTTTCCATATTTCAGGTATGAGTGACGAGTCATTCCTATTGCATGTGTTGGGTGTAGACTCGATGAACAAGGATTCAGTAATCAACCTCTCTCTCCACCTACCTAGATTACTTTTTAGAATTTTAACCCTCTCCCACCCTATTGTGTGGTTGTGTGTTAGCGCATGCATTGCAATTGCTGAGCTTTTTTCTAAATTACTTATCTTCTCGGGGTCAACCATTCTTACCTTAGCTAAATTTTTATGCTCTGACAATCTGACTACCCCTGACCTACTAGTTTGACCTATGTAGTTGACCTCACAGTCATTGCATGGTATTTTGTAAATAATATTATTTTGTCTAATTGGGTCAACTGGGTCCTTTATCCTACAGAGCTTGTTCCTGAGTGAGTTTGTGGGTTTAAATGCCACTCTAATTCCTACTTTATTCAGAATCCTACGTAGTGTCTCAGATGTCCCCTCTTTATATGGTATAACTGTGGATGACTTATATTCTTTCTTATTTATGTTATTATTACTAGTTTCACAATTATTTTTATTTTGTTTTTGGCCTTTAATGATCTTCCTAATGAATTTTATAGGATAGTTATTTAACACCAAAGCCTCTTCTATCTGTTTTAATTCATCATTTAGGTCTTTTTTTGTGCTACTTAGTGCCACTGCTCGGTTTGTTAAACATTTAACTAAGCCTGCCTTAACAGTTAAAGGATGAGACGAATTAAAGTCTAAATATCTATTAGAATGCGTTGGTTTTCTATAAACACTAGTGTGTAGTTTGCCTTTTTCTATTCTTTTTATCTTACAATCTAACATAGCTAATTCTCCTTGTTCATTTTCTGATTCAAATGTGATATGATTATGAGCAATAAATTGTGCTCGAAACGTCATCAGTAAACATTACTGTATAACGCTGTGAGACTTTATCAAAACAAAATTTACCCATAATGGAATTACACTCTACCACAGTGCACAAGTTTTATTCTTATATCAATGATACATCTAATTACTATAGATATGCTCATGAACTGACGTTGGCTAAAGGACCAACCAACCTAAAGGATGGAGACCACGGAGGGCGAATGCATAAATTACCCTGACCACATGCTATTCGTTGGATTACAGAACTTGCCATTACTACAGTGCCAGTTAGAACGCTCGCTGTACATGAAATGAGATGAAAATTTCATCCCAATCTCGTTTATAAGCAATGTTTGTATAGTGAGTTGATAGTATGTTAGGCTTTAGGCTAAGGTAAGGATTACCTTTAGGGTTAGGATTTGGATTAGGGTATTTAGTTAATTAGGAAGTATTTTCGAGTTGCGTCATCGTTAAAATATCATCACTTTTCCTCCTAACTAAGAGACCCTTCTACGTAAAACTCATAGCTTTTCCTCACTGGTACATTCGCACTCCGAAGACCAGTGCTGGAGTGCTGGACAGTTGTTTCGTCCTAGTTTTGGGACTCTTCATCAGCACTCACTGAGGTTCAAATCCAAACCATTGGGTTCTAGTCCCATGGCCCATAAACATACATGTTTATATATTTGTCTAAATTTTGCCATAAATTTCATCCCTTGGTAGTCTAAACCACCCAGGATTACGAAAACATATAAACCCTAACTGACTAACTAACTAGCTAACACGTTCTTCCTCTTCGTCTTATTCACATATCTTTCGAATTCATATATATGTGAGATAACAAACAAAACAAGATAGGTTAGACATAAATTCATTTTTATTTGATTCGATCTAAGTCAAATAGGTAGCAGTAACAACATCAATAACCTGTAAACCTATTGTGTGTTTAAAACAAAATTACTTCGCTTTATTATTGGACATTGAACGTAGGCATTAATACATGTACATAAACATATACACACACACTAACACGCACACGTATTAATGCTACCATGTGATATGATCAACTTAACCTTGGACAAACTATCAGACCATGTGATGATGTTTAAAGGTAAATTACAATGTCTAGATGTATGTATGTATATATATTGTTTCACACATTCAATGGATGTGTGTACGTGTATGTGTGTGTGTGCGTACGTGTGAGTGTGTCTTATTTTTAGAATCACTAAATTAAGTAGGTATAACCGTTAAGCATCAAAAAAAAGTGAATTGAATATACAATAAGCTTTCTGATTTTATATCTTCTCTACACACAATTGTTAATGGACAACACAAAAGTAAAGAAAAAGCTGACGAAATTAGCAACTAGAATCACGTGGATAGTTTAAGAAAAAAATTAAAACTGAAAAAGAAATTACTTACTAGTTTTCTCCCTTTTTGCTCCAAGATTTTATTGTAATTTTTAGAAGCATAATTGAAAAATCACATGGAGTTTTGATTAGTTCCCCTAAATTTTGACCATTTGTTTTTTTTGACGTATCATTGGCAGCTTTCATTTTATTCGTACCTAACATGCTTCACTCTGACAAAGCTAATCCTGAGACTCTTTCAGTAATGTGCACCTACTGAGGTTCGAAAATACGATCTTAAAGTTACAAGGCGAGTCAATAGACCAGCGAAGTTCAACAATAGCGTCCCAGAAGTGTGAATCCTGTAATGACCTTCAACGTATGACAGTCGTTGGCTAACCGCATCTGTTATTATCATAGCTGAAATATCAACGCTATTCACCAACTTAGAAGCAAATTGCACCCGAATCACGTTTTTAAGTACTGTTCGGATAATGTGTTGTTAGCTCGTTAGGGTAAGGATCAGGGTTATAATTTTTTTTATTTTTTTGATTTACAGCTTGATTCCACACTGTATTTTTGGTACGAGTATGGAATTTTCAGCATGGATATCGGTAGCCCAAATTTCGCAGACCGACCATAGATATCAGGTGTGCGTCGGCGTGTGCTCGAACCCCGGACCATGTGCATGGTCGGCGAGAGTCCTAACCACTGTGCCACCGACGCACAGGGTTAGAATTACGGTTTGGATAAGGGTTATGATTAGGGTTAGGATTAAAAATAGAGTTAGTGTTAGGGTCAAGATTAGGCTTATGGTTACGATTAGGGATAGATTTATAGTTGATATCATTTATTTTAATTTGTTTTATCATCCATGTTTTCCTGCTAAGAAGTCGTCTATCCTCTCGCTGGGAACCATAATAATTCAACCGAGGGCTTTTATCGAAGACTGTAAGCAGGATGAGAGACAGATAAAGGATTCACAAAACACAGTTTATCTGTAGTCATCTCGGTGAATACACATGTACAGAAACTAGTCTAACTTAGCCACTGATACTCCTCGTTATAACTAGGACGTATTTTTAAGCCGTGTCAGAGAGAGATACCCTGTTTAATGCATTTTCAAGCATTTTCTTGTCAATATGTATCATTTTTTGAGCAAACATTCCTCAATTTTATGACTGGTTGGCTGAAGGTCACTCACGGGTTCGCACTCCTGGGAGGCTATTGTTGAACTTTGCCCACAAACCATTCATTCAACTGGGAACAGACCAAATGGCCCATGAACTCCAAATTCTATCGATTCGTTATGCATGTAGCACAACCACCGGGTAATTTCATAAGCGAGTAACTGAACTCCTGCCTGAATTTTGTGGACCCAGCTGGTTACAACTTCTCATTAGAACAACAGGTAACTTCCTGTATAGAGCCAGGTTTATAGGGATTTAAATGGTCACAGGCTTTGTCACGAGTTGACATCTCAGGTGATTTTTCAATGATCCTCAAACTGATGTCAACTCGTAATCGAATCCCAGCAAACCAACACTGGACGCCGATTTTGTTAAGAACACCGATAGTCAAACTGTATTAAAATGGAAAGCGTTTCATCAAAAATCAGTCTGTAGTGCTTGCCAAATGCTTTTAAGCTAGACCCCTTCAGGATATCAGACAAATTATTGGTTTTCCTTGTAGACACAAACGTGATTTACGTGAACCACTTTGTCCCTGTGATTCTTCGAAACTAAGTTGAATGTAATTTACCATGATCTTTCCACATCCTGTTAATTAATTTCTCGAAAGAGTTTTCATCCAACTTTCTGAATAAGGAAGTTGAAACGATCTGGTATCACCCAGTCTCTACTTCTACAGTCCGTTGAGTCTTGTATTCAAACCTTTTTTTTCTTTATTGCTCCGTTTTAGTCTTTCCTGGACTGTGTTTGAAACACTTAGACTCATGAAAAAATATCATCTTCTCGGTCGCTGAGCATTCTAACCATACACAACTGTCTGCTTAGATCTTATCAGAGAGGTAGAACTAGTAGCAATGGTTCTCTAACTGATATCAATTCGTGGTCATACTCGTAAAAACAAATCTAATCCTTACAAAGTAAACTCTTGAAAATTAATCTAATCCTTCTTAGTGACTTGCTACAGGACAGAGTTTCTAGGGTGAAGTCGTGACCAGTGAGGTCCATCCAGTTGGACGTGAGGATGGAGTTCCCACCGATGACATTGCTTGGTGCCAGTCGCGCTAAATCACGAATTGGTAGAAGTTAGAATTCATGGGCTTGCCATTGAATCAGGTCGGGTCCCAGTGGCTGAATGGTATACAAGTTAGCTTGACTTGTAACCGGAAAGTCATGAGTTCGAGCTCTGGTGGTGGGTGAGTACTGTGGATGATTCCCAAACTAGGATGAAACAGCTGGCTGTCCGTAATCCAGTTCTGGTTTTCAATGGTTCTCTAACTGATATTAATCCGTGGTCAAACACGTAAAAATTATAAAAGACCTTAACCTCGGATGGATAAACGCAAGATTTTGACGATACCTTATTTGGCACACATATTTTAAGTAATGAGAAAAGTATAAGGCATGACACTATTAACTTCCTGATATACACTTAGTAAACGTCCCCTTTCATTCTTTCTTTCATTCATCATTATTGTATTTATATCAATATTTCCACTTTAATCTTGTATTCATATTCTTACTGAACAGCACTCTCAATGTAAACGCCCTGTTATGTATGTCCCAACCAAATTCACTTTTAACAGTTTGAAAATATTAGCGCATTGGGTATATGATATTCATTGTAATAAAGGCTACTTTTGTATTTCCCAATGAATGAAAAACAAAACGATATTGTTGTGTGCACTGACGTTTAGCTATTCATTAATGCTGCTACTAATAGCTGTCTTATCAAAGTAGTATTATTCAACCAGAATTGACAAAATCCACTCAGCTTATTATATATAACAATTCAATCATCGTTCTTCAGTGTGAGGTCATTTTTACGTTGTCCAACAAATATTTAGGATCATCAAAACACCCCATCAGCGAAAAAGTATCAGTTATTTCAAGTCTTCTTAGACGAGCACACTCTCTGATAACGGATGAGAAAGAAAAAGCGGAAGAAGAAATATCAAACATTACTGAAACTGTCAAGCGAAACAATTACCCAAAGAACTTCATCAACAAAATCAACACTGACATTAATTATGGTCGAAAACGTATTCAGAAAACAAGGGCCTCAACAATCGTCATTCAGTATAGAGCAGAAACGTCAGACGATATCAGAAGACGAGTACTAAATAAGCTCGACATCAGAGTTTTCTTCAAAACATCAGACACACACACACTGCGAAGCAAGCTTGTCGATATAGAAGACAAAATCCCTAAAGATTCCCAATCTAATTGTGTCTACAAAGTAAAATGCTCGCTTGGAATGTGATGCGACAAACATCAGAGAAACATTGCGAGAAGTTAAAACCAGAGGAAATAAACACAGTAGACCTGCCTCAGTTTGACCAGCGAGAAATCCAGTTAGTGAGCTAGAAAAGCTTGAAAAATCATCAGCCAGCCATAGCTCATCTAAACGACGCTATATGATTCAGGCCACAAATTTGATTTTGACAATATTGAAATCATCATCCAGAAAAAGTATTTCAGAAATCACAAAGGACGTCTAATATCATCAGAAGCACTTCATATCAAGTGGAATCCAAATTGTCTTAAATGAATAGGAATGATGGACTAAACCAGATTTTGACCTGGTTACAACACTTCCGTCCTCCATGAAGTGACAAAATCAACACGAATGTGATGAGCAATTTCATTATGTGAACCCGCGCTGCTTTTACAAACTTACACACTAATCGAGTTCAACAATCTATACCTGGTTTTGTTATCTTTACGAATTGGTCAACTTGACAACGCAAAAACGACCGTATGCTGAAGAACAATGATTAAGTTATTATATATAATAAGCTGAGTGGATTTTGTCAATTCTGGTTTAATAATACTACTTTGATAAGACAGCTATTAGTAGCAGCATTAATGAATAGCTAAACGTCAGTAAAAACAACAATATCGTTTTGTTTTTCATTCATTGGGAAACACAAAAACCACTTTATTATAATAAATAACATATACCCAATGATGAAATTTTTTCAAAGTGTTAAAATTGAATTTGGTTTGAACATATATATCGCATGCACTGTTTAGAATTAAGACATTATCAGTAACCTTCTAAATGACCTTGAGGCATAACCAATCACATCAGTAATCATGAATATCCAGCATTTATTGCATTTACTGTATGCTACTAGTCTCATTTTTTTTCACAGTTTTGTATATATAATTGGTTATTTTGCGAGGTTGCATGATACCAGCTATCTGGACTTTGGGGGAACTAATGGAACTAACCAAGCGTGTTGTGTACATCTGGTTTTACAAATCTGTCGGTTTTAGGGTTAAGGATAGGGTTAGTTTAGGGATAACATGTAAGCTTGTGGTGAGAGCAGACTACTAGCCAATTGGTAGACATTAATCTACATCAATGTCTAGGTCACTAATTACTGCCCTGAGAAAATATGAACAAGGCTGATTCAACAACCAATCACAGCATACTTAACGTGGGCGAATATGATTCACAGATAGATGGCTCTACTTTTCGATGGTTTCCCGAAACAACCAGTGAGAAGCCTGCATTTGTCTGCTTAACTTCTGAGAAACAACCAATCAGAAGACTGTGCTTGTCTACTTGAATAAGCTATAATAATGTACATGATTTTCGTAATAAAACGATCTGTTGCCTGGCCCTTGTCTTCTGTTGTTACAGCAGGTGTACACTGTCAAAGAGTCCTAAACTAGTGCTAAACAGCTGTGTAGTTGCTACTTGGTATCCAGTACAGTCCTACAGGTGGTCAATTAGGAGACCCAACAGCTCATTGGTAACGTCTGTGATTGCAGCACGTACTGGGTGACGTGGTTTCTAATCTCAGAAGGGACATGAGCTCCCTCTTGATTGCAGATACGCCTTTCTGACTGATGGGTGCCGGTTAGCACGAAAACTAGGTCAGGAAGGGCATCCTGTGGCCGACTACCTCCAATCATCTAATACAAGCAATTCATAGTGTACTGTAATGATGAGCAACCTAGTGGCACGGTGGCTACATTGCGAACTTGACTGATAGAACTCACTCCGCACCAAACCAAGGATTAGACACATTACACTACTTACTAACTAGAGTCCAACGAAAGTTCTCTCTAGTCTTCAATGGTCTGTAACTAATGTTACTTCGGGACAAAATCTTCATTGGAATTATTCTATCAGTTGTCTATATTTTATTCGACGTGGAAACAAAGGAGATTCATTCCTTTCTTCCAGCTGTATGTGTTCCACCTCACTCACCAGAGTACACTGATGCCCGATATTCAGAATTATACTCAATAGTCTCTGTTCAGTAGTTTGTGCTAAAAATTCATAATAGTTCTCTATTGTCATTGTTTATCACAATAAAAGTTTTTAGACTTTGATTTTTTAAATAGACAACATCTGTGAGACAAGGCCATTGAAAGTGGAAGATATGAGGAGACTGACAGTCACTGAGCATAAATCTCCGTATTCAATTGCTCTTGTCAATTAACACAGTGTAATTAGTAATAATGAGATGAGGTGTGAAGCGCTTGTCATTCAAGAATGGAAAATAAATCGATAACCTGCCTAGGACATGTATCACGTATACGAAGCTATCGTCTTTCACACTGGACAATTTCATCTGAAGTAGGATAAGGTTGGAGAACAGTAAGAAGTGGCAAGACTAAAAAACGGTATCAGTCAACCAAGTCTCTGAATGTCGGTTTTGAGGTATTCACTCACATAGACAGGTGTAGACCAATTTTCTGCTGTCCTTGCGACTCCAAGAATGGATAGATGGAGACTATTTGTTACATGGCTGAAAATAGTTCTCAGAAGCGCTAATACACTCACTCTTCGTGATCTTCTAGATCGATTGAATCCTTTTGTTTATTCATCATGTAATTATTCTGGCTCCCATATATTTTCGTGGATTTTTAAAGTGCTGATGGAGCTGTCGGTTAGCTACATTATACTAACCCTTATTAAACGTAGTTTCCTTAATTACCCAATAAATAAGTACTCTACCTGACTTGTAGATACAACAAGACAACAAGACGGGTCCTATTCAAACAGTTACCTGGGTGTAAAGATGAGGCAACAATTCATCGAAGAAGACATTGAGAAGTGATGGTGTTATGTTATGAAGTGGTTGGCAGAAGTTGGAATTCATGGACTGGTCATTGGATCGGGTCCCAGTATCTTCATGGTCTATGAGATCCCTGGTCTTGTAATCAGAGGGTTTTGGGTTCGAAACCTGTTGATGGGTGCGTACTGATGAAGAGTTCTAAACTAGTCTAACGAAACAGCTGGCTGTCCAGTACTCCCTGATGGGTTTTCCAATGGTTCTCTAACTGATGTCACCTCGTGATGAAATCCTCTAACCAGTCAAACAAAATTCTTACAAAAACTGTTACTGGCAACAATACGCAAGTAAAAAAATACTCAATTATTTAATAATATGCTTTGATGAGCAGTATATTTAAATAAAATGAAAAGTTAAAGTTATATAGGGGAAAGATTTTCAAACTTACCTGGCTAGTATGGCTAAACACTACAGACTGAGAGTTGGTGCGTATTATTAGTACAAGAAAGGAGCATGAAAATGGCGCTCCAGCCTATCTGGATGTGTACTCGTTAAAACAAAACTTAAACCATGGAAAAAATCTCCATTTAGACATTTAGAAAACAGAAAGATTGAGCGAAGAAATATTTACTTTACAATTAGATCCTCATCTCACTCTGGCTCTACTCTAATATATACCCGTAGCATTTTTATTACAATACACAACAATTTACTAATCAAGTGGCACTGATATGTTTGTTAACAATAATTAGTCATTCAGTGTCAAAATGTCAATGGGGTGATAACTGACGAAGAAAAATTAATGTGTATAATGAAAAGGTGGAAATGGTTACAACAAGTGGATTGCATAATGCATAATTTTGGAGAAATGAAGAGCAATTAAGGAATAAGCGTGTGCACAGGTTGATTACGTAACAGACTGTTAAAGAAAATAAAACGATTTGGACAACGATAATTTGTAACTAAGGCTGAAACGGTCATCAGAATAAATTAATTTTATAAGGATAACACGTAATTAAAGATGAAGTAGTCAGAAAAATAAAATAATTTGGACAATTCTAGTTTTTATAGTTTTTTAAAAGGCAAAAATATTTTTTTGGGGGAGGGGGATGAAGTAGTCCGGTCCATACAATCATGTAACGATGGCCAAGGTAAGGAAAGTGGCTGTACAAATTTATTCTGAACACGCACAGGTTTGGCTTCTTCAGGTGGATTCCTATTGCTTCAGTTGTATGTCGAAGACGAACTCGTAAAGCAAGATTAAGATTAGAAGGAATGCGATAAATAATTTTAAATTTTTTTTTTTGGTTACAGCTTGATTCCACACCGTATTTTTGGTACAAGTATGGAATTTTCAGCGTGGATATCGGTAGCCCAAAATTCGCAAGCCAACCATAGATATCAGGTGTGCGTCGACGTATGCTCGAACCCGGACCATGTGCATGGTCGGCGAGAGTCCTAACCACTGTGCGACCGACGCACACATGCATTATTTACGTCAAGCTTATGCTTACTATCTACAAGGTGTGCTAAAGTAGAGCTACGAATAGATCTTTTTTGTCCCTTGCTTAACAATACTGCATGATGTTCGGAATTACGATGATGAACCTATCTAATTATACGCCCGATGTGGCTGGCTCTGCAGACGCAGTCAAACTGGTGGATACACACAGAAGAGGCAAATTTAGGTAGTTTATCCTTATTGCTCGAACGTAGAATAGGGGTGTTTGTGAAGACACAACGTACCTCTGCTGCATCGGTGCGTCGGTGGCACAGTAGTTAGGACTCTCGCCGACCATGCACATGGTCCGAGGTTCGATCCCTGCCGACGCACACCTGATATCTATGGTCAGCCTGCAAAATTTGGGCTACCGATATCCATGCTGAAAATTCCATACTTGTACCAAAAGTACAGTGTGGAATCAAGCTGCAATCAAAAATAACAAAAATAAAATAAAAAAATAACCTCTTGCTTTATTCTTATGACCACTTCAACTTTAGTTACAAATTATCATCGTCCAAATTGTTTTATTTTCTTTAACAGTCTGTTACGTAATCAACCTGTGCACACGCTTATTCCTTAATTGCTCTTCATTTCTCCAAAATTATGCATTATGCAATACACTTGTTGTAACCATCTCCATCTTTTAATTATATATATATATATATATATATATATATATATATATATATATATATATATATATATATTAATTTTCTTCGTTAATTATCACCCTATTGACATGTTGACACTGAATGACTAATTATTGTTAACAAACATATCAGTGCCACTTGATTGATGAACTGTTGTGTATTGTAATAAAAATGCTACGGGTATATATTAGAGTAGAGCCAGAGTGAGATGAGGATCTAATTGTAAAGTAAATATTTCTTCGCTCAATCTTTCTGTTTTTTTAAAACTTAAAACACTGGGAGTTGCACTACAAATTATCATCTTAAGCAACAGAGTACTTCTTCGTTTGGACTACATTCCAAAATGAATTACTATACGTCAGCAAGTTGTCATTTACATGCGTTTCGTAGGACAATCACTGTTTCGTGTATAATTATTTCTCAGATCTATATAGTAGTGAAGTTAAACGCTAAGATCACAACCGAACGAGTGTGTTGATAATCACAAACTGATTGGGGTAACCAGTTTTCAAAAAAAGCATCATATTCATGATGAAAAATGTTCTCAAAAGTGTTTAGGGTCAAGAGTTAGAGCTAGGTGTAGTTTAGGGAGAAGAGATAAGGGAAAACATAAAGTATCATAACCCAAGGGGCCGACATACCAAATGACCTTGAAAAATCATTCAGATCATCCCTTTATTTTGACACCTTATGATATTATCCCCTCTATTCCTGAGCTAATCTGTAATTCTATCCTGATTTTTGCATCTCACTTTCAGTTTGGTCAGTTTTAAGACTTGAGTTAAGGATTAGTAAAAGGTTTCGTTGGGGTTGGTTTTTTTCATGAGGGTTAGGGATTAGGATTAAGGTGATTAAATCTGTTTGCATTCATATCTTCGTCTCAAATATCATTTTCTAATGAATAATATATTTCCAAGTGTTTGGTTCTGAAGGGGTCGCGGTGGGGGGGACGTTTGATTTATTTCAAGTTTGTTTATGAACTGACACATCAGTTGAAAAGCCACTGAAACCAACAGGGAGTACCGGGACTCTGAAGTAATAATCATCCATAATACCATCGGGAACGGAAGCCAGGATATTCAGGTTAAAGACGAGTTTGCTGATAATATCACTTACTGGAACGGAATCCATAAATTCTTACTTCTATCAGTTCGCGATATATACGTCGCAACCATCACTATTTATTGTCACAGTCAACTTGGTGGACCCCGCTATATATCTTCAGCCGACTTCATCTTAGTGAGCAATGATTTGGTCTTCTAACCCTAACCTTGATCTACCCTTAACCGAACATAAACCTGAATCAACCTCAAACCAGTTTTAATATCACTCTTAATTAAGTGAACCTAACGTAAATCTTTCCAAAGTCTAACCTAAAACTTTCCAAATATCCCGTTTAATATCACAACACTTCATTTGGCAAATTTCTTCCATGACTACAATGTCATTTACCTGGTTCCATTAACTTGCTGACTAGGTGTTCCAAGAATACTGGCACGTCTGCCCCTCTCCTGTGCCTAAATTTGAACTCCCTAATCCAGTAATTAACACAATATTGAATAAGAATGATTGATTATATTAGATCACAATTTTCTGTCTCAGTTGATAGGTAGGATTCTAGTACGAGCGCTCCCATGATGTCTTAGGGGCAAAGTTCAACAATAGCCTCCCAGGAGTGCAAACGCACGAGTGACCTTCAGCCAACCAGTCATAAAATTGAGGAATGTTTGCTCAAAAAATGATGCATATTGACAAGAAAATGCTTGAAAACGCATTAAACAGGGTATCTCTCTCTCTCTGACACGGCTTTAAAATACGTCCTAGTTATATCGAGGAGTATCAGTGGCTAAGTTAGACTAGTTTCTGTACATGTGTATTCACCGAGATGACTACAGATAAACTGTGTTTTGTGAATCCTTTATCTGTCTCTCATCCTGCTTGCAGTCTTCGATTAAAGCCCTCGGTTGAATTATTATGGTTTCCAGTGAGAGGATAGACGACTTCTTAGCAGGAAAACATGGATGATAAAACAAATTAAAATAAATGATATCAACTATAAATCTATCCCTAATCGTAACCATAAGCTTAATCTTGACCCTAACACTAACCCTATTTTTAATCCTAACCCTAATCATAACCCTAACGAGCTATTAACATATTGTCATAACAGTACTTAAAAACGTGATTTGGGTGCAATTTGCTTCTAAGTTGGTGAATAGCGTTGATATTTCAGCTATGATAATGACAGATGCGGTTAGCCAACGACTGTCATACGTTGAAGTTCATTGGAGCGTTCACACTTCTGGGACGCTATTGTTGAACTTCGCCGTCTTAGGATTAATATGATGTTAAGGCATGAAAATATTACAGAGGGTGTCTGGTTACTTTAGGGTTAGGCTAAGGATAGATTAAGGTTAATTTACCAAAGCATTAGAGTTAAGGTTGAATGAAAGACCCAAATTTGCCATTTTACCGTATTATGCTGTTCCAATCAGGCATGTAGGCCAGGGTTCGACTCCCTCCCAGGATACACTTATACTCCGCTTAGCCGGTCGTAAGCCCAACAAATGGGGAAGATTGGATGTTAGGCTAGTAACCCTACCCTGTACAGATTGAACACGCGTTGTTACTGAAATTTCCAACCTCAAGCTTGAAGCCCTATTTATTCCCATTGGGAAAATATAAGAGTGAAAAAAAAGACACAATGCTATTGGTGCATTCACTTCACTAACTGCCTATCCTTCAACTTAACTTCACTCCCGTTGAAGATTAAAAAAAAACTGGACTACAATTTTTGGACACATTGATTCTAATGAGCAATAACAACACATGTTGTGTTTATTTCTATCATTTTGTTTAATTTATGTATGCCTCAAGGTCATTTTTCGAATACACCACCGAGAAAGTGGTTCACGTGCTATACTGTCTCCCAGACAACCTTGAAACACGAGAGTCATATGCTTTGGCAATTGTTATTCTACTTCTGATTGGTTAATCAAATCTGTCTGTAGGTCAATCGTATCATTTTGTTTTATCTTTCAGAATGAGTCTATAAAGTAACAGTAATAATAGTGATGACAATAATAATAATATTAGTAATAATAATAATATTAGTAACAATAATAATAATAATAAAGTGTAGGCGGGATAATAAATGTAGACATCAAATTCAGAGATAGAGACCAGAAGAGAGATTTATTCATTTTGTCTCTACTGTCCAATTGGATAAAACTGTGTGGTATAGATGACGACGCCATAGTCTTTTATAAATCCTAGTTATTGGATTGCAATTTGGATGACATATGTCCAGATTTTCGTTAAAAGCGCATTAAGAACAAGGCCTGTGGCGGTTTATTTAGTAAGAATAAAAATTCTACATTTGTTGCAGAAAGAAAAAATTATTATTGTTGTTTTTTCTTCATATAGTGTTAGGTGTGAAGAAAATATGAATATTACTCGAAACCTGTCGTCCTCTTCATCTTTTCTGAAGAGTTTAGGAAGGAAATCATGGAGAGATATAAACTTTGAGTATTGGTTTTGTAGGGATTTCATTTTATTGGATGCAGGATTTCATCATGAGTTGACATCAGCTAGAGAACCATTGGAAAACAGCTATTTCGTCGTGGTTTGGGACACTTCACCAGTAGGCAATCACTGCCAGAGTTCGAATCCAGGGCCGTTTTCGGTTACAAGGCGAGCTAGCTCGTAGACAATTAAGCCACTAGGACCCAACTCAATCCGATGGCCAGCCCATGGATTCTAACTTCTGTAGGCCAATTCACGATATAGCATGACCATTTCATAATATCTTCTTCTTAGAATCAGTGTTTCATAAATTCCTTTTCTTTCGAGTAGAGTAACTTTCGGGACACTTAAATCTGAATAAATCATTGAATGCACTGAGTGTGTAGGCGGGCGGTCGTGCTGGAGTCGCGTTAATTAATAATTGGAAAGACACATACAATATATATTGGGACGTGTATTCCAACCTAAAGACTTAACTGATTGATAACTATATAATTACGCTATTAATGAAAATGATTCCAGTAGCACCATGGTTACTTATAGTTCAGCGACTTGGGTCCTAATAATGAGCATCCATCGAGAATGCTAGCAGCTAATAGACCTCCATCTGACTAACACGCAGCATACACACGAAAATTCAGTTTGCAACTCACGAACTAGTTTTCGACTTAGAATTTACACAGTTTGAGGTGGCGAAATTTCGACACAATTTCCTGAAATCATTTGGAACACAGTATGCGATCTGCTTGGTACCATAAATGGTAATGACGAAAGCAAGCGTGAATGCATGGTGCTACATACTACAGGTTTTTCCATATAGGTAGTTCAATACCATTCACACCACCTAGTAGTGTTTGATGGTCATGACTGCAGTGATCTAGATGCCGGAGGGCAGTTTCTTCCTTTCTGGACTGGATTCATCAGCGATATACTCGATTTGATTCAACTCAGAGATCCGAGTCAGTTCAATACACTTGAATCCTAGCTACCTAATTCGGTGATCTGGAGATACCGTTAATGGTAATCAAGAAAACAGGCACGTTTGCATAAAAAACGATACACTACTGATTAAGTGATGTGAGTAGTTGTATTAGTAGTTGAACCGTGTAAATTGCAAATTATGACCGTCATTAATGTTACTTATAGTTCCTCTCAAATACTTCCTGTCAGAAATCCTTCAGGTTGTAACTAGCTGAGAAGTGTTGTAACAGAGTATTAGGGATTTGTTAACTGTTATCTGCCTTGACTAGAATGAGCCTCTAAACCAATGATCACCTCAAAATATTCTCACACACAACGAGGTAGACACAGAAATTTTTCATTTATTTTTCATCCTTTTGAATTCCCAGTGGAACATCGTGGGCTTCAATCTAGAGGCTTAAAGTTTCGGTAGCGATTATTTCATTTTTAAAGGGGTGGGACTGCTAGTCTCACACCCAACCTTCCCTCTTTGCCAGGCTTAATACCGACTAAGCCAGGTTTGACAATGCGTCGATACCCAGGGATTGAACTTCGGAGCACCTGAGTGGTTGGCGAACATTCTATCTCTGCGCCTCCGACGCACAAAAGCCAGCTTCTCAACCAGGAACTGGAACTAGGCCTTTCACGTGACATGTGGAGATACTCACCGCTATACAATCGAGGAGGACGAGGTAGACACATATGTTAGATATAATCACGTCGACAGCAACAACCACTTTATTATTTACAATACAGAGGATATGTCGTTTACAAATCAACAGAAATTCGAATCACAAATGAATAGGCGATTGATTGCATCAATCATGAATTTATAGAGTGGCACAGCGGTAGAATACTCGCCAACCACACATGTGATCCAGGGTTCGAGGTCCACCCACTAACGCACTTCCAAACCTGGCTTAGTCGGTATTGAGCCTAACAAAGAGGGAAGGTTAAGCGTGAGACTAGCAACCACATGCCGCAAAAATAAACACCACTGCTACCAAAACTTCAAGGCTCTAGTTTGAAGGTGCCCTATGTTCCACTGGGAACGTAAAGGAATACAAAAAAATATGAAAAATCATGACTTTACGGCTAACAATGACAGTTGGTTCATCCTAACAAGAAGGAAACCCCACAAAATAATGAAGAATAAGCTCATATTATCTAGGTGCATTTATTGTTCTTGCTTTTTTCAAGATGTTGAGCTATATTATTTTATTTTTTGATTACATTTAGGCGTGACGTTTTTACCCAAATTCCTAAGGTCGAAATCCACATAAAACTAAAGAAATTCGAGTGTTTGTTTGTAAGGATTTGATTGGTTTACAGGATTTTATCATGAGCTGAAATTGGTTAAACAGCCATTGGAAAACCAACTGGGAGTACTAGACAGATGTTTCGTCCTAGTTTGGGACTCTTCACCAGTATGCACACACAAACAGGGTTCGAATTCACGACCTTCTGGTTACAAGTCGAGCTCTCATACCATTAAGCTACTGACGCCCAATCCAATGGCCAGTCCATGAATTCCAACTTCTGCCGATTCGCAACATAACGCGACCCCTAGACAATGTCTTCGGTGGTGAGTATTTATCCTCACACCCGACCAGCTGCATCCTACTGGTCACAACTTCTTACTAGAACCCCAGGTAACTACCTACCTGAATAGGGCAAGTCGTTAGTGAGTATCTCATTGATATTCAAGTGTTGGTTGATGAAATCCTGAAACTAATCGAATCCCAATAGCATGCAGCTGGTCGGGTGTGAGGATAAATACTCGCCACCGAAGACATAGGCTAGGGGTCGCGTTATGTCGTGAATTGGCAGAAGTTGGAATTCATGGACTGGCCATTGGACTGGGTTTAGTCCCAGTGGCTTAATGGTCTATGAGCTAGCTCGCCTTGTAACCAGAAGGTCGTGAATTCGAACCCTGCTTGTGTGTGCATACTGGTGAAGAGTCCCAAACTAGGACGAAACATCTGTCTAGTACTCCCAGTTGGTTTTCCAATGGCTCTTTAACCAATTTCAGCTCATGATGAAATCCTGTAAAGAAATTCAGTTGACTTTGCACTAATTGATCAGTATGAAGTAACCAGGATCATGCGTTTAGTCCTTGGTGTTTTTGCAGAATGAATTCGATCAGCCAAGCGTGCAATGGGTTCATGCGGCTGACTATCTGACTTGGTATCGTGATACACTCTGAACTGATGTTAGATTGTTGGAGGACCAACTGCCGATTGTCTAAAACGTTAATTAACGGTACTACTAAATAACAATGTGCCATAGAGAACAAAATCGGTTGAGTCTATGCGGCTGACACATGCAATTACAAATTCAGTGTGGATAAATAATGATATGGTACAAACCATCAACAGTATTGCTCATAATCATATCGATTTAGTCACACAGCTTCACACTTTGTCTTATATATATATATATATATATATATATATATATATATATATATATATATATATATATTGTACTTCCCTCTCTCATCCCCTCGTTGCTTTTTGCCACTTTCCATATCTCGGGTATAAGAGTTGCGTCATTTCGGCTGAACCTGGTTAACCTCCCCGTCTTTCCACCTAACTGCATTACTTTTTAATACTCTCACACTATCCCGCCCTATTCTCACATACAAGTGAATGCAGTGCAGTGCAATGGCTGAGCTTTTTTCTAGGTTATTTAACCTAGCAGATTAAATCATTCTTAATCTAGCTAAATTTCTATGTTCTAATAATCTAGGTTGACCCCAATCTATTAGTTTGACCTAGGTAATCGACCTCACTAACTGTCATTATTACATGGCATTTGTTAAATTGTTTGTACTGTTTTTTTTTTAAAATGGATCTATCGGATCCATAAGTCAACAAAGTTTATCTTTACGAGAGTTGTTAAGTTGGTTTAGATGACACCCTGACTAATTCCAGCCTCATAGAGAATCAATCCTACGTAAGGAATCTTATATCCTTTCTTTATACGGCAGTATTGCTATTCTTAGTCTTTCTTCTGTGGTTTTTCACATATTTCTGAATATATTCTGGTGGATAGTTATTCACTAGTAATATTTCCTTTATTTATATATGTCTAAACCAAGTTCACTTTTAACGGCTGGAAAAAATTTCGGCATTGGGTATATGATATTCATTATAATAAAGGCTTTTGTATTTCCCAATGAATGAAAAACAAAACGATATTGTTTTTACTGACGGTTCGCTATTTAATGCCGCTAATAGCTTTACCAAAGTATTATTAAACCGGAATTTACAAAATCTCAGCATATATATAACAAAGAGTTAAGAGGTGAGAAAATAGACTGATTAGGTTAAGTTAAAAGGACAGTGTAAGTCAAAATAACAATGAAGATCGCTAAACTAAATATTATAGGTAATAGTACATCTGTTATGATATAAAAATAAAGTTTACTGACTTGATCATCGTTCGTCTGTATGGGGTCATTTTTCGTTGTCAAGTTGGTCAATTGGTAAAGATAACAAAACCAGGTATAGATTGTTGGATTTGATCAGTGTGTAAAATTAAAAAAGTAGTGTGTTTTCACATAGTGAACTGGCTTATCACATTCGTGTTGATTTTGTCACTTCGTCGGGGAGGGGAGGAAGGTGTTGTAACCAGTTCAAAATCTGGTTTAGTCCATCATTCTTATTCACTTAAGACAATTTGGATTCCACTTGATATGAAGTGCTTCTGATGATATTAGACATTCTTTATGATTTCTGAAATGCTTTTCTGGATGATGAAGACTTCAACATTGTCAAAATCAAATTTGTGGCCTGAATCATATAGCGTCGTTTATATGAGCTATGGCTGGCTGATGAGTTTTCAAGCTTTTCTAGCTCACTAACTGGATATCTCGGTGGTCGAAATGAGGCGGCGCTAGGGTGTTCATTTCTTCTGATTTTGATTTCTCTCTCGCGATGTTTGTCCGATGTATTTCGCATCACATTCCAAGCGAACATTTTATTTTATAGACACAATCAGATTGAGAATCCTTAGGGATTTGGTCTTTGATATGGACAAGGTGCGTCTGAATTTTTGAAGAAAACTTTGATGTCGTGCTTATTGAGCACTCTCCTGATGTCTATCGTCTAACGTTTCTGCTCTCTATGGAATGACGACTATTGAGGTCCATGTTTTCCGAGTACGCTTCCGAACATACTTAATGTCAGTGTTGATTTTGTTGATGAAGTTCTTTAGGGTAGTTGTTTTGCTTGACAGTTTCAGTGATGTTTGATATTTCTTCTTCCGCCTTTTTCCATCTCATCCGTTAAAATCAAATAGTGTGCTCGTCTAAGAAGACCTGAAATTACTGATACTTTTTCGCTGATGGGGTGTGATGATTTGAAGTCTAAATATTTATTGGAGTGGGTTTCCTTCCTGAATATGGATATACTAAAATGTCCATTTTCCCTCCTCTTAACTAGGGAGTGTAGAAATGGTAGTTCACCGACGTCTGATTCTGCTTCCGAAGTGAACTGGATTTTGGGAGATACATAGTTTATTTTCTCCAGGAATGAATTGTGTAGATCTCGTCTTAGCACTACAAAAGTATCATCTACATATCTTGACTATATTTTAGGAGTGAATATGCTTGAAAAGATGTTATTTTCGAATTTATTCATGTAAAGGTCGGCGACTATTGGGGAGACTGGTGAACCCATAGCAACACCATTTGTTGTCTGTCTCCCTTCAAATGTAAAATAATTACTTTCTAGACAGAATTTTAAGCTCTTAAGTATTTCACTGATGGGTTTCCAGTGGACATCTTTGTGATAGTGTTGTATCTGATTCTAGTAGACTGAAAATGATATCAAGACTTTCGGTAATAGGTATACTAGTATGTAGTGAGTTAATATCATAGCTTACCATAATGTCTTCTTTATCAATTTCTCGGTGTTCTATTTGGGATTTGAAATCATATGAATTTCTTACAATATTTTCAGTGCCCTTTTATAGTGGTTGTAGTTTCGAGAGTAAGTATTTAGATAGGTTATTTGCCGGTGAGTTGGTGAAATACATTACTGGTCTTAATGGAACTGTGGGTTTATGTATCTTTGGTTGACCGCGGAATCTTGAAGGTATTCAAGGTCCTCTGGTTTACTAGTCAGTCTCTTAGCTCGGTTATAAAGACACTTAACTGAACCTATCTTTACCGCATATTCGGGATGGAATGAATTAAAGTCTAAGTATTTATAAGAGTGTGTCGGTTTCTTATAAATGCTGATATCTAACCCATCGTCTTGTTTTCTTTTTATTCTACTATCTAGCATGGCCAACTCACCCTGCTCGTTTTCCAATTCAGAAGTATATTGGATTCCGTCTACTACTAAGCTTACATGTGTGAAAAACTGAGGGATATATTCAGATTTCAACTTATCTTATGTGAAATTACATTCTACCATAGTTCCCAAGTCCTATACTTATTTTAACAGTTCTATATTCTAAAACCTAGTCCACATACGTCATAAGACCAGCGCTAAAGAATCTTTTCCTGAAATTTATCATCTATCGAATAAACTGCCGAAGACCTCCAGATACCTAATACTCCAAAAAACGGAAGCCACAGCGATTCACTTAAAACAATCAGAAACCAGAACCTTCTGGTTCCAAGTCGAGCTCGCATACCATTAAGCTACTGACACCCAATCCAATGGCCAGCCCATGAATTCCAACTTCTGCCAATTCACGACAATGGCTCACTAGTGAATGGCCCTATTCAGGTAGGTAGTTACATGGAATCTAGTGGGAAGTCGTGACCAGTAGCGTGCAGCAGGTCGGCCGTGAGGACAATTACTCGCCATAGATGACATTGGCTAGCGGGCGGGCTATGTCGTGAGTTGGCAGAAGTTAGAATCCACGGGTTGGCCGTTAAATCGGGTAACAGTTGCTTAATGGTCTACGAGCTAGCTCGTCATGTAACCAGGAGGTCATGGATCCGATCCCTGGTTGTGGGTGCGTACTGATGAAGAGTCGCAAACTGGTCTGACGAAACAGTTGACTGTCCAGTACTCTAATCGATGTCAGCTCCTGTTGAAATCCTGTTACCAATCAATCAAATCCCTACAAACCAATACTTGAATCCTTTTATTTATGCATGTTATCACATGCAAACACATATTCTAAACTGTAATTTATTGTTCCTGATGACTCGGTGTTTTTTAAAGGCATTAATATTATCGATTTTAATTATTCTCACCCTATTACGGGTATTCTGAAGTGATTGTTTGTAGGAATCTGATTGGTTACAAGTTTGATCTCCAGCTGAAATCAGTAAGAGAACCATTTGGAAACTAGCGTAGAGTATTAGACAACTGTTTTTTCCCATTTCGGGACTCTTCAGTAGTACACATCCACTGGGGTTCTTCGAACATATGACCTTTCGGTTACAAGGTGAACTCCTAGACCATTGAGCCACTGAAATCCAACCAGATGTCCCATGAATTCCAAATTCTACCAATTCGTGATAGAGGTGTGGCACAACCGCCAGACGATATCACCAGGGTATAACTGTCCTCTTTCCTGGCATGATCGACTCTGCTGGTCACTCAGCTACATTCTTTAACGCCTTACTTAACATGTGTTGTAGATTTCGTACATCCAGTTCAATTTCTAAATTCACTTGTTAACCATAGACTCTAGTCCTGTTTATGAATTCATGATCAATGTCTAGTTCATCTGTAACCGCCTCAAAAGTTGCATTATTCGGAATACAAAATGTATAAACTTGTTATATGAAAACTAATCATTTTGTCATTCTTTTCTATTTGAATTTTCAATAAATTTCGTTTCATTACATATGAATTAGTCAGCCTATCATCTAATCGATTTCAAATATGGTATAATGTGAACGTTATCGATAGTTATTGTTGATAACTGATTTTGGAAGCACCCGGACGTGTGAGTGATCTAAATTATTATTATTATTCTCTTGCATTCTGAGTGGAACATAAGGCTTCAATAAAACATCTCCACTTTTTTCTGTTTTCTACTATCCTCTTCATTTGGGTCGACGACTGACCAGACTTTCTCATCTCTTCCTCACACGATCTCCTCCATATCAACCTCTCACTGACCACGCACTCTTCGCTTCCCATTTTGGATTCCACTCAAGGGCTTGGTGTGTGATGTCTTTCAACGGCCTCGTCAACGCGCGTCGGTGGCACAGTGGTTAGGACTGTCGCCGACCATGCACATGGACCTGGGTTCGAGCCCACGCCGACGCACACCTGATATCTATGGTCGGCCTGCGAATTTTGGGCTGCCGATATCCATGCTGAAAATTCCATACTCGTACCAAAAATACGGTGTGGAATCAAGCTGTAATCAAAATAAAATAAAAATAAAAAAATAAATCTATCTCCATTTTCTTTCACATAGATATAAGTATAAAACTTGGGCACTGTGGTAGAGTATAATTCCATTATAGATAAGATTTTATTTTGATAAATCGCACAGTGTTTACAGTAATGTTTACTGATGACGTTTCGAGCACAATTTATTGCTCATAATCATATCAAGGTAATCACACGACTTCCTAAATTCATTTATATAGTTCCATTGTTTTTCTCTTGATTTTCACTTGATTTGATTGGTAATAGTATTTTCCATATTTCAGGTATGAGTGACGAGTCATTCCTATTGCATGTGTTGGGTGTAGACTCGATGAACAAGGATTCAGTAATCAACCTCTCTCTCCACCTACCTAGATTACTTTTTAGAATTTTAACCCTCTCCCACCCTATTGTGTGGTTGTGTGTTAGCGCATGCATTGCAATTGCTGAGCTTTTTTCTAAATTATTTATCTTCTCGGGGTCAACCATTCTTACCTTAGCTAAATTTTTATGCTCTGACAATCTGACTACCCCTGACCTACTAGTTTGACCTATGTAGTTGACCTCACAGTCATTGCATGGTATTTTGTAAATAATATTATTTTGTCTAATTGGGTCAACTGGGTCCTTTAACCTACAGAGCTTGTCCCTGAGTGAGTTTGTAGGTTTAAATGCCACCCTAATTCCTATTTTATTCAGAATCCTACGTAGTGTCTCAGATGTCCCCTCTTTATATGGTATAACTGTGGATGACTTATATTCTTTCTTATTTATGTTATTATTACTAGTTTCACAATTATTTTTATTTTGTTTTTGGCCTTTAATGATCTTCCTAATGAATTTTATAGGATAGTTATTCAACACCAACGCTTCTTCTATCTGTTTTAATTCATCATTTAGATCTTTTTTTGTGCTACTTAGTGCCACTGCTCGGTTTGTTAAACATTTAACTAAGCCTGCCTTAACAGTTAAAGGATGAGACGAATTAAAGTCTAAATATCTATTAGAATGCGTTGGTTTTCTATAAACACTAGTGTGTAGTTTGCCTTCTTCTATTCTTTTTATCTTACAATCTAACATAGCTAATTCTCCTTGTTCATTTTCTGATTCAAATGTGAATTTTATTCCCTCAACTTGTGAGTTTATATGTGTCAAGAAGCTAGAGATGTGTTCTGTTTTTAACACTGTGAAAGTGTCATCCACATATCTCCACCATATTTTCGGAGTAGGGTTAAATGTATTGAGGGCACTATTTTCCCAGCTGTCCATAAATATGTCTGCTACGATAGGGGATATTGGTGATCCCATTGCTACACCTTCTGTTTGTCTATATATTTTGCCTTGGAACTTAAAGATAGTAGATGTGAGGCATAACTGAATCCCTAAAATAATTTCTTCAATGGACAGCTTTGTCCTATGACTGAGTTCCGGATCCGCAGTTAATTCTTTTTTAACTGCTTCTAAGGCCATATTAACTGGTATATTAGTATAAAGACTAGTTATATCAAAACTAACCATTTTTTCATCATTTTCTAGTTGAATGTCATTTAGCTTACTTTTCATCTCATATGAATTAGTTAGTCTAGAGTTTGAGCGATTTCTAATGGGACAAAGTATTAGAGCTAAGTGTTTTGATAATTCATAAGTGGGGGTATTTCTAAAATCTACTATTGGTCTTATGGGGTAACCTGGTTTATGTATTTTTATAGTACCATATATTCTACTAGCATTATTAGTTTTAGGCATTAAATTAAAACAGATAGAAGAAGCGTTGGTGTTGAATAACTATCCTATAAAATTCATTAGGAAGATCACTAAAGGCCAAAAACAAAATAAAAATAATTGTGAAACTAGTAATAATAACATAAATAAGAAAGAATATAAGTCATCCACAGTTATACCATATAAAGAGGGGACATCGGAGACACTACGTAGGATTCTGAATAAAAAAGGAATTAGGGTGGCATTTAAACCTACAAACTCACTCAGGGACAAGCTCTGTAGGTTAAAGGACCCAGTTGACCCAATTAGACAAAATAATATTATTTACAAAATACCATGCAATGACTGTGAGGTCAACTACATAGGTCAAACTAGTAGGTCAGGGGTAGTCAGATTGTCAGAGCATAAAAATTTAGCTAAGGTAAGAATGGTTGACCCCGAGAAGATAAATAATTTAGAAAAAAGCTCAGCAATCGCAATGCATGCGTTAACACACAACCACACAATAGGGTGGGAGAGGGTTAAAATTCTAAAAAGTAATCTAGGTAGGTGGAGAGAGAGGTTGATTACTGAATCCTTGTTCATCGAGTCTACACCCAACACATGCAATAGGAATGACTCGTCACTCATACCTGAAATATGGAAAATACTATTACCAATCAAATCAAGTGAAAATCAAGAGAAAAACAATGGAACTATATAAATGAATTTAGGAAGTCGTGTGATTACCTTGATATGATTATGAGCAATAAATTGTGCTTGAAACGTCATCAGTAAACATTACTGTATAACACTGTGTGATTTATCAAAATAAAATCTTATCTATAATGGAATTCTTTCACATATTTGTTGAGTGATCGCCTCTCGCCTGTTGGTTTGTTCCCATGGTTTCTTGTTGCTTATTCTTTCTGGCCATTTGATCTTCAATATCGAGCCAGCCAGCGAGGGCAGCTGTTGACGAAAGTTTGCAGTGGCCAGTTGGAAATGCTTTAGGTGACACGCCAATTTTTTAACCCGTGTAGAACAACCGACTTCACGTTGTTGTTGCCAATCCGAATCTTGTTCCTCATGCTGAGTGCGGAAGGCGTATCTATCTAAATACTCAGCATCAATATTTCATAATATTGGTTTGGTTGGTTAGTAAACAGTTGACAAGAACCAATGAAATAAAATGAGATGTGCTCCTATTGTCCTGCTCAATTTGTTGTCCTTCCATGGTACATATAATAAAAAATATGGATTGATCCTAAATATTATTGTGACTGTTAAATTTCATCACAAACCAAAATCCGTTATTGAGATCATTAAAAATCAGGGATTACGGGACAACTGTGTCGTCCAAGTTGCAGAATATCCAGCAGTACACACCCATGACACCACCAGGGATCGAAACTTGAACCCTCAGGTTATGATATCAAACTCATTGAGCGTTCAGCCACTTTTTTTCATTTCTTGATATAGCGCCACCCTTGACCAATGCATTCTATGAACAGCTACTTCACCCTGACATGGTGGACCTCACCGGCGATGACTTCTCAGTACAGTTTCAGATCATCCACCCAGCAGTCAACAATGAGTTGGAGATTTATATTCAGATGATGGGATCCCCACATATCCCATAATCCATAGATTATCGGCTAAGTCGTATAGAAATCTCATAGATAAACAAATCAATGACAATAAATGGAAACCAGAAACACAGTGGTAGTGAGGATTTTGACAACCAATAACAATTTATATATTTAAGTATTGGTTTGTAGGGATTTGATTGATTGGTTACAGGATTTCATCATGAGCTGACATCGGTTTTATTTGTCCATATAACTGAAATTCAAAATTTAAAGTAATTTTATGTAGGTTATTTTCACATGTGGATAACATGTACCAAAGTCAAGTGATTTAAATTCAGGTTTAAAATTTTCAATAAAGAGCACGTGAATTATGCCGTAGAAATAATTCGAATTTCCGCCAATAATGAATAAGTTCAGTTTATATATGTGGGAAGCATCGTTTCAAAGACATGCTGACGGAACTGACGAGGATATCAAAGCTAGAATCGGAAAAGCAAGACAAGCTTTCATTACTCTCAAGTCTGTGTGGTGGTCAACAGCACTCACCATCAAAAATAAGATCCGGATTTTCAACTCCAATGTGAAGTCAGTCAGTGCTACTATACGGATCAGAGACTTGGCCAGCGCATCATAAAGGGCATCTCAAACAAACTACAGACCTTCATCAACAGTTGTCTTCGCTCAATACTACTCAAGATCAAATGGCCGGCCGGCCAGAAAAGATCAGCAACAGGGATCTCTGTCAATCAGCGAACCAACACAGCAGGAACCGATTGTGAAACAAATAGACAGGAAGAAATGGAAATGGATTGGCTGGCCATACTCCGAGGAAACAGACCATCAAGTGACATCACTAGACAAGCCATCACTCGAGTGGAAGCCGAAAGGGAAGCGGTGAGTTGGTCGTCAGTGTGAGGGTGACTTGGAGGAGGTCATGGGAAGGAAGAGGAGATGAAAGCATGTTGGCAGACTTGGAGCCAGGTGAAAACTCTAGCAGGGAACCGAACACAATGGAGACTTAGGCGGCTGAAGCTTTATGTTCCTCTAGGAATTAAAGGAAATAATGGAAAGAGATAAGAATCTGACTTTCTTCTCAGCATGATGATGCCTGTCGTCTAATAGTGTTAAATATACCTGAAGTAAATAAGTATAACACAAAAATCTGTACAAGAAACACTTTGGTTCTAACCGTTTATATCTACCATTGTTGGTATTATCATTCCTCTGAGTTCCGAGTGGAACATAAGGCTTCCACATGACATCTCTATATCATTCTTTTCCTTTCCAGTCTTTTTTAGCTGGCTCCACAATCACCAGTTGACTTTCATCTCCTCACACTATCTCGTCGCCTAGTCTACTGGAAGTATAGTTCAAGTTATTTAGAGAATAGTGGTTTGACGTTTTGAAACCAAAGGCACGGGGTTTGAGTTTAAGTGAGAACACCCCCATTCACTGGCGACTGTAGGTAAATCTAGCTGACAAGTCCGAAATAAAAAGAAATGCGCATCCTGGATTCCGCTGCTTCTATTTACCAACCACGACATTTTTGGGCGTCGGTGATTCGGTGGTCGAATACTCATCACCAAACACCCACGTGATCCGGGATTCGATTTCAGGCTGGCGTACGCCTAAACCTCACTGAGGCGGCAGGAAAACCGGTAAACAGGGAACATTGGGCGTGAGGCTAAAGATTCCCCCCTCTACCCCTGGAAAAACAAATGAATCGCTACGGAACCTTCAACGCAAGGCAACGTTGAATATTTAGGTTTTAAATGACCTTAACAATCAATAAATCCACTAAATATTAAGAAAAAACACAAATGGCCGCTAAATGCGCCAAAACAGTGACTTCGAGTTATTTTAGGGTTACAAGTCAATACTAGGCAAAAATTAGGTGAAAAATATAGTTATATGTGTAGATTTCATTTTTTTAAATTATAGCTTGAAATCACGCAGTATTTTTGGTAGAAGTACGGAATTTTCAGCATGCGATATCGGTAGCCCATAGACCATATATATCAGGTGTGCGTCGGCAGGGGATCGGACCCCGGACCACGTGCATGGTCGGCGGGAGTCCTAACCGCTGTGATACCGACGCACAGGGAGTGCCGTTAGCTAGCAGCCTAAATCTGCATTACATATTGGCATTTTCAGCCACATCCTACTTCCTTCAAACAAGCAGCTTCATTTTCTAAAGATTTATATATTTCTTAATATGCTTAACTTTTTGATTGGATACTAACTTCAGTCAAGCGTCTAGTCCTTTTTTTACTGCAGACTGAATTCTATCAGTCAAGTGTGCAATATGACCACCATGCCATTAGGTGGCTTTCCATCAAGATGCACTCAGAAACGTTATTATTAGGTGGTTGGAGGCAATCGACAGGAATCTTTGTACTTGACGCATGACACTAAGTAGTGTTCAATCAAAGAATCCAATACATTCCTATAGGAGGTCAATTGTGAGCCCGAATAGCTCTGTGGTAATGTCTCTGACAGCAGCACTCATTGAGTGATACGGGTTAGAATCTGAGAAGGGACATGAGTTCCTTCAAGATTTCAAATACGCCTTGCTGACCAGTGAGTAGCAACAAGTACGAAACCTAGGTCAGACTGGTCTTCCTGTGGCCGACCGCCTCCAGCCATCTAATGTCTAAATTCTGCCAATTATCTGTAGTCTATTATATTACGTAACTTTATATTATCAATGTTTAAATACTTAAAAGTATTGTAAAATAATTACTTTACATTTAAATGGAATTTATGCTAACAGACAAATGGTGTTTCTATGGGTTCACCAGTTTCCCCAATAGTCGCTGATCTTTTCAGGAATAGATTCGAAGATAATATATTTTCAAGCATACTCACTCCTAAAATATGGTTAAAATATGTAGAAGGTACTTTTGTATAGCTAAAAGAGATCTACACAGTTCATTCTTGTAGAAACTGAACAATCTATCTCCCAGTATCCACTTTACTTCGGAAACAGAATCAGACGTTGATGAACTACCATTTTTAGATTGACTAGTTAGTTAAGAGGACGGGAAACGGAAATTTTAGCACACCAATATTCAAAAAAGAAAAACCTACTCCAATAAATATTTAGACTTGAAATCATCACACCACATCAGCGAAAAAGTATCAGTTACTTCAAGTCTTCTTAGACGAGCACACTCTCTGATAACGGATGAGAAAGAAAAAGCGGAAGAAGAAATATCAAACATTACTGAAACTATCAAGCGAAACAATTACCCAAGGAACTTCATCAACAAAATCAACACTGACATTAAGCATGGTCGAAAACGTATTCAGAAAACAAGGGCCTCAACAATCGTCATTCAGTATAGAGCAGAAATGTCAGACAATATCAGAAGAGGAGTACTAAATAAGCTCGACATCAGAGTTTTCTTCAAAACATCAGGCACACACACACTGCGAAGCAAGCTAGTCGATATAGAAGACAAAATCCCTAAAGATTCTCAATCTAATTGTGTCTACAAAGTAAAATGCTCGCTTGGAATGTGATGCGACAAACATCAGAGAAACATTGCGAGAAGTTAAAACCAGAGGAAATAAACACAGTAGAGCTGCCTCAGTTTGACCAGCGAGAAATCCAGTTAGTGAGCTAGAAAAGCTTGAAAACTCATCAGCCAGCCATAGCTCATCTAAACGACCCTATAGAATCAGGCCACAAATTTGATTTTGACAATATTGAAATCATCATCCAGAAAAAGTATTTCAGAAATCACAAAGAACGTCTAATATCATCAGAAGCACTTCATATCAAGTGGAATCCAAATTGTCTTAAATGAATAGGAATGATGGACTAAACCAGATTTTGACCTGGTTACAACACTTCCGTCCTCCATGAAGTGACAAAATCGCCACCAATGTGAAAAGCAATTTCACTATGTGAACCCGCGCTGCTTTTACAAACGTACACACTAATCGAGTCCAACAATCTATCTCTGATTTTGTTATCTTTACGAATTGGTCAACTTGACAACGCAAAAATGACCGTATGCTGAAGAACGATGATTAAGTTATTATATATAATAAGCTGAGTGGATTTTGTCAATTCTGGTTTATTAATACTACTTTGATAAGGCAGCTATTAGTAGCAGCATTAATGAATAGCTAAACGTCAGTGCACACAACAATATCGTTTTGTTTTTCATTCATTGGGAAATACAAAAACTTTTATTATAATGAATGTCATATACCAATGCTCAAATGTTTTCGAACTCTTAAAAGTGAACTTGGTTTGGATATTTTAAAGTTTTGGCTTTGTTTTTCCAGCTCCTAATACCTCTGCCCTCCCTAAATGATTCCAGACTAACATGGTTACTTATTTCACTCACTAGTATTGTATTTCAATATAAGAATAAAATTCATTTGTCTATGAATATAATTCTCACTCAAAGTTAGACATTACAAGTCTTGTACTTTTCATGACGTTTTTATTTGGTTGAATAGAGATGCTTGATTTTGTACGGACGTGGTGATTACGAATATCACTTGTCTGTGCTAAGAACATATAGACTAGCTACCAGATTTCTCCACCAGCTGCTTAAGTCAGAACACACAACGAGGTGAGACAGAAAAAAAATATGTATCAACAACAACAACAGCCGCAACATCCAGCGCCAATCACCATCAACGGGAGGGATTTGAAAGAGTTTAGTTACTTCATTCACTTATCTAGGGAGCATTGTCTCAACTACAGGAGGAACGGACGAGGATGTCAAATTGAGCGAGAATCGGGAAGGCGAGAAACACATTCACCAACCTGAAATCAATCTGGAAATCTACGTCACTCAGCATCAATTACAAAATTCGGATCTTCAATGCAAACGTCAAGTAAGTTCTTCTATACAAATCAGAAACTTGGCGGGCGGGTCACAAAGAATATTTCCAACAGCCTGTTGCAGACATTTATCAACAACTGTCTTCGCTGGATATATACTGAAGATCAGATGGCCGGGCCGGAAAGAATCACCAGCAAGAAACTATGGGAACAAACAAAACAAGAGCCGATCGCCCAACAAATATGCAGGAGAAAGTGGAGATGGATGGATTGGACACTACTCGCTGAGGAGGCCTCTGGGTGACATCGCAAGCGCGTCAGGCCAGTACTCGAGTGGAACCAGACCAAAAGGGAAGCAAGCGGCGAGTGGGCCGTCGGTGCAAGGGTGACATGGAGGAGATCGTGTGAATAGGAGGTGAAACAGTACGGACTAACATGGATGCAGGTGAAAAATACAGCAGAAGACATAAGCAAGTGGAGGGGGACGTGCAGCTGAAGCCCTATGTTCCACTAGGAACCCAAGGGAACAATAATACAATAATTGTGGTGACTGACTATTTCTATCTCTCTATTGTTTAAATACTTACTGCTGATTGTTAATATATTTCTTATATGAATTGAATAATAGTTCCGCCAAGACAGAATTTTTCCCTCTCTGTTTTGGTTGAATTCTTGTAATTCGGTCATCTCGAAATACTAATACTACTATTACAAAAAATTACAACAACTTGGCGTCGCAATGGAACTAAATAACCTTGGAAAGTTTCCTATAAATGGTTCACCGCGGGAAATAGCTGATTATCTTGAATGCTTCGATGCATGGTGCATTTCAAAGAATTTTCGGGATGACAAAATTCCAGAACATTTCATTACTGCTATTGGGCTAGATGCGTATAGCCTAGTGAAGACTCTGTCGTTTCCAGACAAACCCATTTCTCTGCCATATGACAAGCTCCGTGAACTTCTGATACGTCACTTCCATATAACTACTTTTGAGACACGAGCGAGGGCTCAATTCAACAAATTGGTTCGTGCTCTCAACCAGAAGATTAGAGACTTCATTCTTCAACTTCAAATACAAGCTTCAAAGTGCAACTTTGCAGATCAGCTGCATATGCAACTACGTGATCGTCTAATTGGTGGAATCAATATTCCTAAGCTAGAGAAAGAGTTAATTCAGATTCCTTCCTGTACCTTTCAAACTGCTAAAGATTTATGTATTACATATGAAGATGTCAACAGTGAATATCAAGCTCCCACTACGTCAGTATCTGATGTCATGCTTTCCAAAGTCGATAATACAAGTGTTCATAGAAAGAAATCTAAACTGCTGTCCACATGTAATAGAATGCAGCGAGAGATCAAAAACATTAAACCGTGTTTTTCATGTGGAAAGATTCATCTACGTAGCACTTGTCGTTTTCGGGGTGCTAAGTGTCACAAATGTGGTAAAGTTGGACACATCAAGACTGTTTGCAGAAGTTCGAATACTTATGTTACTCAGAATCCTGATAACTCTTCCAATTTATCTGGTAAAATGCAGTCGATGTCTCTTTCAACTTTTTTCAATACTCAATCTCATCTAATGAGAACCTTCACTACAAGTTCAGGCAAGTCTCATTGTTTTATAATTGATACTGGGAGTACTGAATCCATAATTTCTAAGAAAGATTTACAATCGATTTGTAAGAATGTCCAGATAGACCCTACTACTAGTTCAATTACAGACATAACTGGTCATAAATTACCTCTTATCGGTGCTACTAACATTTCTTTGAAATCAGACAGTGGTAATTTTGTAAATATTCCCTTTCTTGTTAGTGAATATGGTCCATCTTTATTGTGATTAAAAGCCCTTAGATTGTTAAATGTCGAAATCTCACTTTGTACTGAGTTGTTTGATGAATCTTTGTTTAGAGAATTACTTCTCCAATGTTCAAAGAGTGTAGGTGGTATGAAGATTCAGCCCATCCATCTTGAAATAGAGGGTGATCCTATCTTCCTGAAACGCCGATTAATTCCATATGGATTGCGAGATGCAGTTAAGAAAGAGTTAGACAAGTTGGTTGAGCAAGGCATACTTATGCCAGTTGAGTCTTCAAATTGGGCTACTCCTATTGTTACGCCACTAAAGGCTGATGGAAAAACACCTAGAATTTGTGGTGACTACCGCCTTACACTCAATAGTCGTCTACTGCAGCAAAGTTACACTACGCTAGAAAGCGAAGACATTCTCTACAAGCTACATGGCTCAAGATACTTTTCTAAAATAGATCTCACACATGCTTATTTGCAAATTCCTCTTGACGAGGCGTCTAGTGCATTAACAACCATTAATACTCCATTTGGATTGTTCAAGTATAAGTTCTTGCCTTTTGGTTTAAAGGTTTCACCCGCAATATTTCAAAATGTAATAAATTAGATGATAGATGGATTAGATGGTGTTGAGTCATACCAAGACGACATTATAGTTCATGGTCCTAATATCGAATTGCATAATGAACGTCTTTTAAAACTGTGTTATGTACTAGTTTCCCCGTCGCCAAATTGTTATGTACTCGTCGCTGAATTATTGTTATGGACTGGTCGAGAAACTAATAGTCCTGACGCGAGAAGGCGGAAATCAGAAGACCACTAGGTTTGCGATGATACTTCTATTGTCCAAACACAAGGAGACGAAAATAAATGGTCTCACACCAAAGTGATAAGTAAGTAAAGTAGTTAAGTAGTTCACACAAATTGTGAATGCGAATATATATAAATGTTCCAGACAAAGCGTGGGAAAAATCATTAGACAGTCTTAACATGAATGGCTAATTATAATGGAGTGTCGATCCAATTATACATAGCGAATATAGTAGACATGCCAACAAACATATATGGATATATGTCACCAAGCAACGGACTGTCAACAAACACTCATATTATATATAATATAATATAAGGAGAATACACATTATTAAAGGAGACAAGTCCATACAAGTGAAGTGGTCACAGACTAACCGAGCAAACAGAAAGAGAGACCAACATGCACACACACACATAAATATATATATGTGGATACACATCAAACTGTTCAGGCGTTTATGTGAGAATAATGTTCTTGTTAATCCATCTAAATGTCATTTCACTTTGTCGTCTGTATCATGCTTGGGATACACAGTAGACTCCGAAGGTTTCAGACCTGATGCTAGTCGTTTGGCACCTCTAATTCAAGCACCGTCACCTAATAATATGTCATCGTTGAGATCATGGATAGGTACTCTTCAGTTTTACTCCAGATTCATTCCCAACTTCACTCAACGGTTATCTCCACTTTTTGAGATTGTCTCCAGTAAACAGTTTAAGTGGGAACAACAACATGAGAATATCTTGCGAAAAACTTTGGAGTTTCTTAATAAACAAGCTTTCTTAAGACCTTTTTTATCGAAAGATAAGTCTGTTCTCACTACAGATGCTTCTCCTATGGGTATAGCTGCAGTACTTGAGCAAAATGGACAACCTGTTATTTGTATTTCAAGACGTCTAAGTAAGAGTGAACAAGGGTACTCACAAACCCAGAAAGAAGCTCTAGCAGTTGTATGGGCAATAAGACGCTTGCACAAGTATCTCTTTGGTACTAAGTTTCACATAGTTACTGATCATCAAGCTTTGAAATTCATTTACAATCCAGAAAAATCTTTGAATAAATCATCTGCTGCTATGGTTCAAAGATGGAGTTTAGAACTAAGTGCATATGATTACACTATTGAACATAGATCGGCAAAGGATATACCTCATGCAGACTTCTTATCTCGTTATTCATTATTTGAAAATGCTGCTAATGATACTGATTGCTTATTAGTCCAGCCGTTACCGGTGGATCGAGTTCGACTTATAAATGATACTCGGAAATATTACGGATGTGTTATAAATGCAACAAAAAGAGGTTGGAATGTTCAGTGTAAGCGAAGATTTCCAGACTTTTATAAGCGAAGAGATGAGATTTCAGTCCATCCTGAAGGATTTCTATGTCTGAATGACAGAATTATTATTCCTCCAACATTAAGATCTGCGATTTTGGATGATCTACATTCTGCTCATCTAGGAGCTGATAAGATGAAATCATTAGCACGCCTAACATGCTGGTGGCCGGAAATTGATGCTGACATTAACAAAAGATCAAAGAGCTGTTCTAGCTGTTTACATAAAATGTCCTATGGGAAGTCATCGTGGACACCGTGGCCTGCATCTTGTGAGGTTTGGCAGCGTATTCATGCAGATTACTGTGGTCCATTCTTAAATTCATATTATGCTTTAGTTATTGTGGATTCTTATTCTAGATGGCCAGAAGTCATCATTACAGATAGTCCTAATGCCAAATTCACTCACAGAGCGTTGAGAAAGATTTTTAGTCGAGAAGGAATTCCAGATGTCTTAGTTACTGACAATGGTACTCATTTTACGGAGAAGAACTTCAATGATTGGCTCAAACATATAGGTTGTCGTCATTTGTACACAGCACCACGTCATCCTCAGTCAAACGGGTTGGCAGAAAATTTTGTACGAACATTAAAGAGTGCTATAGCATCAATGAGTCCTCAAAATTTTGATGAGCTAGAGAGATGTGTGGATAACTTCTTACTTCAATATCGCAATGCGGAGCATACAAGTACTCATGAAAGTCCTGCAAAACTATTCAAATCTCGAATTCTCAGAAAGCATCTGATGTCCACGACTTCTGATGTACATTATTACAGAGGGAATGATTATAGACCTTCTATTGGTATCATACTACAAAGAATGGGAAATCGAATGGTGAAGATATTAGACATCGAAGATAATTCAGTTCATAACAGACACTTGGATCAAGTGAGAATAAATGAGGTAGGTCGTTCCGATTATGATTATAATGACTCCGCTACTAATCCTGACTTTGTAGATAATTCAGAAATAAGTCTAGATGATACTGATGGAAATAATATCACAGAATCAGTTAGAAGATCGCAGAGACTGGCAAGCAAACCGCGATATCATTATAAATACGCAAGGAGACATTCGACGTGTGGCGGATGTGGTGATTGACTATTTCTATCTCTCTATTGTTTAAATACTTACTGTTGTTTGTTAATGCATTTCTTATATGAATTGAATAAGAATTCCGCCAAATACAAATTCCTAAATTCATCCCTCTCTGTGTTTTGGTTGAATTCTTGTAATTCGGTCATCTCGAAATACTAATACTACCATTACAAAAAATTACAATAATATATATATATATATATATATATATATACATGGTTAATGACGTAGTTGTGAGAAAGGATAATCCATCGTTTATCTGTTTGTTTCCAGACTGGACAAAATTCACCATATCATTAAGGGCTTACAGACCCAACAGACCTGTTATAACGAAACGTTACTGTGTTGTGGGTACATCTAACTTGACTAGAATGCTACTCCAGAATACTACACTATAACGAACTGATCACTTGGAAAGTATTTTCCACACTGAGATTGCCACAAATCTAGGAATGAGGAAACGACGACAACTACAACTGTGTCACCCTCTATTAGACTAAAAACATGGTATACTATAATATCTGCAAAAAACCCTCGGAAATTTAAGCCATAAATAGACTAATCAAAAGTGTCCAATAAGGTCATCATGTCAGTAACTTCATGACTAACAAAGCAATTTGTCGTCCTAACATGACCTATTTAGGAAAAGTCACCTAGATCTAAAATGATTTATCGTGTTAAGTTAAGTCGTTATGAAGTCCCCTCGGTTGTTGTAATGCATGCAAATACACATAATTACGCATTGGGAATGGGTAGGGTAAAAGTATTTTTAAAAAAACTACATCATCAATGAGAGAAATCAAAAGAGTAAGACATTCCTTTTACTCACCACTTGGGCAGAATAGCCTCCCTCAACTACAAACCACATGGAGATGCCTATCAAAATGAGTCAGGCAGGATCGGGAAAGTAGGGCAGACTTTCAACACCATAATATCAGTGTAGCGATATACAGCACTTAGAATATTTGTACGCACGTCACCAAAAGTATTTCGCAAAAAGGTAACTGAAGACCTCCTTCAGCAGCTGCTTTCACTATCTGTACAGTGAAGATCAGAAGGCCGACCAGAAAGGATAAGGAAGAAACAAGGAACTCTAACAGGTAGAAAACAAGTTAACAAACTATTACCAAGTAAATACATGCAGATGGAGTGGATATAAGCTAAGCAGACACACTGAAGGAATTTTATATGCCAAGCTTTAGAGGGGAAATTGAATTGCACAAGTGGTGAGCTGGATATGAGTCCGCAGGCTGATATGGTGCAGCAGAAATGAAAGCTTGTGGTAAGTAGCACAGCTATGTGAGACTGATGGTAGAGAATAGAATACACTGGAGATATGCTTCTGAGACCGTAATTTCCACCCGGAGTCTCAAGGAATGACCGGAGATAGAAGTTAATCGCTGAGAATTGAACTGCTTTGTTTGCAGATAATTTGAAGGCATTTCGTGATGTCTGCCCCATGACCTGTATTGATGAGATGTCTAGCAATGACACTGCTGTAAGTATTTATTCCATAGAGAAGTAGGCATTTTGGTTGGGGTTCGATTCCCGGCCAGAGACGCACTCCTGCTTTACCTCACTAATCCAGTAATAATATTGATAAAGAGGGAAGGTTGGGCATGAAGCTAACAACCCCATCCTGTAAAAATAAACACTGTTACAGAAACTTCAAGTCTCTAGCTTTAAGCCCTATGTGAATGAATAAATAAATAAATAAAACAGAAAACCATAAGTGTGCCCTTTTTTCTGTTCTCCCAATGTATCTACTCCCAACAGATGCCTGTAACTTCGTATACACACAAACACACACACACACGCCTAGAGTTAACATGAGAAGGGTTTCGGTCAACTTTTGACTGCACCAATGAGGAGCATGTTGTTCAATGGACATAGATCTACTTTCGAGCATATGTCAGAAACTGCTTCGGTAAACCCTAAAGAGGAAGGCAGAAAGCAGAATGAAATGCAGATGTGCTGTTAAAAGCCTATGTACCACCTAGAACCTAAGATAGTTATAACGTAATAATAATAATATAAAGTAAGCAAAAACAACAGTTTTTGAAGAATAATGTGGTCCAATCATAGCTTCTTTTGTTGGCTTCTCACATCAGTTGACAGGAGATTCCATGGACTTAGTGAACACAGTATCAGATGGTTGGAGGCAATCGGACACAGGAACCCCAGTCTGACCTAGGTTTCGTGCTAGTTAGCACTCACCACTCAGCGAGTCGTATCTGAAATCTTGAAGAGAATTCATGTCCCTCCTTCTGAGCTTCGAACCTGCGTCGCCCAGTGAGTGCTGCAGTGAGTCAGAGACATTACCACTGAGTTATTCGGGCTCACTCAGAAAATTACGCTTATATAGTTATTACACACAGGGAGTTCATTTTTAAACAAAGTAAATATATGCATACAATGAATGGTCAAGGAGTTATGTAATAAAGACGAGAGGGGTGCCTAAGATGATGGATGAGTAACTAAAAAATTAGGGTAACACTGTACTGAGTTTAACTCAAATCATTGAAACAAGAGACAAGACAAAATTACACTATATCAAAAGGGGGATGAGGTTAAAGCTAAAGATTACGTGACCTAATGAAAGACAGAATAAAGACAGTAGCTTGAAAATCCCCATTGAGTCATATGAAAAAGAGAAGACGTTCAGCGAAGAGACTCTATTCGGTGGCGAATTCATTCACATTGCTGTACAATCGCATTTATATGTAATTATTTGTGTGTGTGTGTGTGTGTGTACATGAGGTTTGTCATCTTTAGATAATTGAACAGGTAATACAAGAGTAATCTGATATGGAAGCAAGGTTAATCAGACAGCAACTAAAGTACGATTGAGTTGGTAAGTTAGATGACATAATATAATTGAATAAATTGTTTCAACTTAGATCAGGGCAGCAACAGAGGTAATTACAGGTAGAGAGAGACTAAGTAGAAGTGGGATAGAGAATAATGCCATTTAAATTAGAACTGAAATTGAGCAATTAAGTTGGATGACGTAACATAAATGACTAGAAATTGAGCTTTGGTCAAGTCAGTAACAGTGGTAGTGAGGTGTAGAAATTAAATCGGATGGGGGTAGAGAACAAGGAAGTTGACAATGCAAAATATTACAATTAAGACGACAAAATAATACTAATGAAAACTCAGACAAAAAAGATTAAGTAGAATTTACTTGTCGGGTAATAAGATAGATCAAGTCCATTGCAAGTGTACTGATTGAACGAACTCCTTCTGTATGCAGAGTTCAGGGCTTAGCAAGTGAATCGCCATTGCTTCTGCAGTTCGAAGAAGTCTGATTCGTACACCTTTAGGAAGCCTATATCTTACTCTGCAGACGACTTTGAAGTTTGTTTAAATAAAGACAACCAGTTACCAGGACAATGGAAGATTGAAAACTGTTTCTTTCTGAACACATAAATCAGGTTCTAAAGTTTGATGTTAACTACACTTCAGCAAACTTGAGGAGAATTGAGCTGTTTTTTTTTCTATCAATAATTTTAAGAGATTTAGTGACGTCCACCTGGTGATCCGGTATTGATGAATTGTCTGGCAATGAATGGCATTATTGTAAGTATTTATTCAGTTGAGACATAGGTATTTTGGTACATGTTCAGAAAATCAGAGGTGTTCCCTTCTTTCTGTTCTCCCATTGTAACTGCTCCCGCAGATTTTATGTAAATTTGTTTACACACAGCTAGAGTTAATATGAGAAGAGTGGGTATCTGTCAACTTTTGACTGCAACAAATGTGAGCATGTGGTGTCCGATAAACGCGAACCAACTTAGCTGAAGGATAGGCTCTTGTTAGTGACATATTCCTGCAATATTTTCACCTTTAAAATCAAGTTGAATAAAGAGAGAGGCGTTTTTCCCCAGTGTGGTTTATTTAACATTTGAGCCTTTACATCTTCCATATTTGTTAATGAATCTCTGAGGGTAATCGGTGTTTTCCAACTTCATAATGCTCGTTTACAGCTTACTATTTGGACAAAAACTACTAAAATGTAGATATTGTCCATTCCATGTAGACTTTCAGTAAAATAACCTCTGGAGGCTGAGTACAATTTCCCCACCCGCCTCCACCCCCCAGGCGTTGTCTGACAATGACAACATAATAATAAACTAAATGAGAAGAACAATGATATGTATCCACATGATGTGTGTTTTGTTTTTGACAGTCTATTATATTTTGCTGTGTATATGGATCGATATTTCATTATAACTGACAATATGCTATTGTCTGTCCACTAACTAAATAAACATGTATGACCTTGTTGTCACATGACATTACAACCAATCATGTTAAGACTGGCTATTTATTGGTTCATGTGTATTAGTCATTTTCATATATACTTTTGTACTGTATACTTGTTCATACTTGTTTCCACGAAATTTCGTGCACTACATACCATTTCACTCATACACTTGTGTGACATTTATTTTCCTTGTCTGGAAAAATACAAATAACATTGTGAACGAGGTGATCTTCTGATTTCCCTCTTTCCGCGTCAGGACTAATAACTACTCGACGAGTACATAACATAATCGGCGACGGGGAAAACTATACTATTAACCACTCAGCAGCAAGCAGTACATAACAAACAATTCACAATTTCTAAAGAAATATGAAGAATACATTTTAAAAAAAAACAGCAACACCTGTATGAGTTATACAAAAAATTAAAAAACAGAAATTATTACAAATTTAAATTTGAATTCAAACTATTAGTTCGTTCTTTTCAATATATGTATAAACCTGCTGTGAAGCCATTTAAAGGATCAATTTCAAATGTCTAAAACAAGGACATTGAACACATGTGTGTTTGCTATATATACTTTTTGTTTGTTTTTTCCAGTCAGCTAGCTAGCTGGTCGATTTAATTTTCAATGTTAATTATTATTATTATTATTATTAATATTACTGCTCCTAGTGCATATGAATACACCTTTTTATAGTTTAAAAACGTTTATATATATTTTTGACTGAAACCCTCTGTCATCTGATTCATACGCAGTTTTATAGAGTGAATACGAGAAGCTTAAGAGAGAAGGCAAGGCAGGGAGGGAGATGTGGATTGGAAAGGCCTAAAGATCAACATATGTTGCCTCGTTGTTTTTTCGTTGTTTTTTTTGCTCTCCATTTTCAAACACATTTAACTAAAATCCTCTCATTTACTGTTTTACGTATACATTTCGTTTTTTTTTTGAGGGATGGGAAGGGGATTTAAATAAAAAAGGCGTCTTTTCCTTAGAAAAATTTCCTAATGAAATGAAGATTCTCAATTAAGATTTAAGGAAAGTATCATTGTGAAGGAGGGGGAGGAGCAGTTTTGGTGAGATAGAATGACCATTATCATCGACGTGGAAGTTTATATGAAGAATTTTGGACCAAAGGGTGTATACACGTCAAGATTATATGGCCTTCCCAAAAGTATATAAACCAGGGGTACCGTTGAGATCAATACTTGATATGCAATAAAATCACCCTACTACGCTTTAGTTAGATAGTAAGAGTCAATATTCACAAACCCTTGCAATGAACAGATAGTGAAACTTAGCGTTAAACATGTATTTGAATTCGTTTGACAGAATCAAAGATATTAATATCAAGGATAAAACAATGGTAACTATGAGCATATTTATTCGTTGAAGTTTCTGTAGCGATTTGGTTGTTTTACGGGGGGTGGAGTTGCTAGCACCACGCCCCAACCCTCCCTCTTTATCCGCGCTTGGGACCGGCTAGAAAACTAGGAAGCTAGTAGCCTAGCAAGCTAGTAATCTGGTGAGGTGGCAGACCTTTATTAACAACTCTCTTCGCTGACTCTATACTGAAGATCAGATGGCCGGGCTGGAAAGAATCACCAACAAGGAACTATGGGAAGAAACAAACAAAACAAGAACCAATCGCCCAACAAATATGCAGGGGAAAGTGGAGATGGATTGCACACTCTCTGAGGAGACCGCTGGGTGACATCGCGCGTCAAGCCCTCGAGTGGGACCAGGCCGAAAGGGAAGCGGCGTGTGGGACGTCGGTGCAAGGGTGGGTGACATGGAGGAGATTTTATGAAGAGGAGTTGAAACAGTATGAACTAACATGGATGCAGTTGAAAAGTACAGCAGAAGACAGAAGCAAGTGGAGGGGGAAGTGCAATTGTAGCCCTGTGTTCCACTAAGAACCCAGGGGGGCAATAGTAATCTATGAGCATAACATCTTTATTCACAAATTTACCTTCAGTAGACACGGTTAACCAGTCGATGAATATTGGTAACTTAACGGAAAAAAATCCTAAGAAAAAATTGTTATTTTAAGGTGTACCATGAATGTGAGTGAATTTTAAATTTGATGGTACATTTTAAAGACAAATGGACGGGGTGGCAATGGGCTCCCTATTTGGAGATATTTGGTAGATTTCTTTCTAAGCAAGAAGTAGAGAATAATACTTTGAGCAACCTCATCAGTAAAGTCTCATTTTATTGTCACTATTAATGGATGATACCTTTATTCTCTGTGACAATAATTTGGATAGGAACACAATGATAACTCAATTCAATAAAGTACATTCTGCTGTGAAATTCATGTGCAAAGAGGAATCCCAAAAATAACATGCCTTCCTGGATGTCCTTACAAAAGAAACCATATGGTAGTATGAAGAGAAATTTGCATAGGAAAAGTACTTGAACAGGACAATATACACACATTTTCACAGCTTCATTCCTCTCCAATAAAAAAAGGAATTCAGCATAAATGGGAGGAACCTGAAAGAAACAAGCAAGGCAAGCTTCCATTTCTCTCAAGTCTGTGTGGTGGTCAACAGCACTCAGAATCAAAATGATAATAAGATACGGATTTTCAACTCCAATGTGAAGTCAGTCAGTGCTACTATATGGATCAGAGACTTGGCCAGCGCATCATAAAGGGCGTCTCAAACAAACTACAGACCTTCATCAACAGTTGTCTTCGCTCAATACTTCGCTGAAGATCAAATGGCCGGCCGGCCAGAAAAGATCAGTAACAGGGATCTCTGTCAATCAGCGAACCAACACAGCAGGAACCGATTGTGAAACAAATAGACAGGAAGAAATGGAAATGGATTGGCCGGCCATACTCCGAGGAAACAGACCATCAAGTGACATCACTAGACAAGCCATCGCTGGAGTGGAAGCCGAAAGGGAAGCGGCGAGTTGGTCGTCAGTATGAGGGCGACTTAGAGGAGGTCATGGGAAGGAAGAGGAGATGAAAGCATGTGGGCAGACTTGGAGGGGGTGTGAAAAATTTGGCAGAAAACAGAAGGCAATGGAGACGCGCAGCTGAATCCCTATGTTCCTCTAGGAATTAAAGGATAAAATAATAATAATAATAATAAAGGAATTTAATAAGGATCTTCAGCTACAGAATCAGAGGTATATGCTCACATATAACTTAAGATGAACTTAGTGTTGTACATGACACCTTAATTAAAAATAACTATCCAGCAAAGTTCATCAGGAAACACATAACCAAGGAAGCAGAAAAGGACTATTCTCCATCTGTAAACAAGAAGCCTCTATAAATAAATAACTGCAATTCAAGGGTAACGTAGCGAGTGAAATAATTACTAACAAGTTAAGATAATCTATTCAAAGAGTTTTTAATACAATTACAAGTAATACCTTCTACAGTACTGACTGTGATTCCTCGACTGAAAGATGAAGTACCTAGATTAGCCATTTCTAAATGTATCTACCAATTCAATTGCAATTGTTGTGGAGCGAGTTATACTGTCCGTTGCCCTAGGAACTTAATTTTTCATACTCGGGAACACCTACAGGTGTGGACAAATCAAGGTATGGTGAAAACAACCATCAACTGTTCGATACTAGACCACGTGGTCCATTGAAAAACCCTTCTTTTTTGTCATCTAACGGGTACCAAATAAATTACCGAAAATATCCAGGTATCAAATAGTCTGAACAGCAGAGGCTATTGCAATCTGCCTCAGACAACTAGTGCTTTGTGTTCAAAAGAAGCAGGTTCAGCCCCTACTACTGCCCTGGCCGGCCTTCAGTAGATACTATAAATTCATGAATTTGTAATATTATCTTTCCTAATTTTTCTGATTTTCGGTGCATTGTTATGTTGATGCCATTGAAATGTAATCCATTGGTGCTGTTATTATTATTGATTCGATTTTATTTAAACAGCGTTTATGCCGTTAATAATACTAATTAATTCATTATTGTTACGTATATATAACTGTAGAGCCTCATGATGAAGTCATCAAAATTGAATATTCTTTGTTGATGTTAGATGTTTGGAGGCGATCGGCCACAGGAACCCCAGTCTGACCTAGGTTTCGTGATAGTTGGCACTCACCACTCAGCGAGGTGTATCTGAAATCTTGAAGAGAATCCATGTCCCTTCTCAGATTCGAACCTTCGTTGCCCAGTGAGTGGTTCAGTCAGAGACATTATTATTATTATTATATCCTTTAATTCCTAGAGGAACATAGAGCTTCAGCTGCGCGTCTCCGTTGCCTTCGGTTTTCTTCCAACGTTTTCACTCCGCTCCAAGTCCGTTGTTGGTATTGTTGGGCGCGTTGTAGGTGGCGGTCGATTTAGAAGTCTTTTGAAGTGTTCAGCCCAGTGTTTCCTTTGCTTCACCTCTTTGGTGATTGACTTTCCATTATCGTCCTTTACTGGCTTAATCTGTTTCGAACGTTTGCCCGATAGGTGCCTAGTTGTTTGGTAGATTGTGGCGAGGTCTCCTTTGGCTGCAGCTTGTTCTGCTTTACTTGCCATGGCTTCATAATATTTTCTTTTGTCTTCCCTGGCACTCTTCTTTACTCTCCTGTTCAGCGTCATGTAGCTTGCATTCAACTCCTGTTTATCAGAGACATTACCACTGAGCTATTTAGGCTCGTAACTGACCTCCTGTAGGACTTGTATTGGATACTTTCATTGGACACTAGTAACTGTGTCATGTCATCAAAGTGCACCATGATGGAGACCTACCTAGAATGGTGGCCGCATTGAAAACCTGACTGACTAATAAAATTCAGCAGTCTGCAGTAAACAAAGGACTAGACACACGTCACACTAGTTACTAGTGTCCAATGAAACAATATTCTTTGTTCAATAATCAGTATTTTAAAATTTCCTATAGGCATTTTTGATCAGTTATTATTATTATTACAATTATTGTTTCCTTAAGTTTGGAATGGAATATGGAGCTTCAGCAACACATCTCCCTTTCATCCTCTTCTCTGTAGTTCCTTTTAGCTGGCACCTCGATTGACTGTAATTTTTCATCTCTTTTATGTCACTATCAGACCAATGATGTCGACTCATGGTTTCCCATCCGGGCTCCACTCGATGTTATGCCCAGCTGGAGTCCGATGTCATTGAATGATCTCTTCAACGTGTATCTGATGCATCTTCATTTTAATAGGCATATTTGTTGAGCAGTAGGTTTTTGATCAGTTCTTCACAAGAGATCCTGGCGACTAATTCTTTCTCGCGAGCTATCTATTCTTTAGTATGAGGCCAGCCAAGAAAGCTGTTGATAAAAGTTTGTATGGCTTTAGTAACCTACTGATTCACTGTTACATATGGAAGAGCTGATTTGACATTATTGTTAGAAACCCAGAACGTGCTCCTTATGATGAATGTAATCAATTACTGAAAGTCTGTCTTGCTGTTCTGATACTGCCATTGACATCCTCATCTATGCAACCTCTGTAGTCACGTAAATGATGACTGGCGCTTGTTGTTGCTGGTTAGATATCTTCATCAGCTGTGTCTTCACTATGTGCAGTCCTGTCCTCCCTATCTGCCTCTTCTACTAACTTGTTGGTTAGAAAGTATACTCCATTTCTTTTTTCGCGTACCCACATCTACTATTCTTATCGTGTGTATTTAGTTTTCTCACTGCATACAACTGGTTAGCACGCTCACTTATCGAAAAGAATGGCCTACACATAAGTGTATAGTGTATAAGAAATCTTAATAAAGAAGCAGAATCCAATAATAAATACTAACCAATCAAACTGTCCATTAGAGTCATCATACAAACACTTCAGTGGCAGGCTTTCTTTCATGACATTAGCCGTGCAGACAAAAGCTCGAATCCCTCAGCGGACACTAGTCACTGGAGGACGTAGCTACGTCTTTCTGACAAATTCTGATCAATACAAAAGTAGAGTCTACAGATTACTGTCAATTGCCTCTAACTATTCAATATCGATTCCCAATGTGAACTGAGATGGTCAGTCACTCAAACTTGACTGACAGGAATTCAATTAGTACCAAAGACTAATCGGTTACGTGAATGTTAGTCCCTAAGTGCCATATATGTACACATATCGCCATAAACGACTACAAATACTGCAGAAATTTTCAATAGTAAAAACATTAAAAAAAAGGGCCAAAGAATTCTTACATGCCTAGTACTCACATCAATCTTCACTCAATAGATATACTGACAACAGACAAAGATCAGATTTATCAATCAATAAAGAACAAGTCACATGACAGTAAGGTTAAATATAAGGTCAACAAAACGATCAATAACAATGCCAATGAACATAAGGAGAAGAGAATTTCTGAAGAGAGCGAATTAACCACAAATGAAGAAAATGAAAACAGACAGTTACAGCATTCGTAGAGATAGATACCAAGATAGACTTATTTCACAATTCATTAAGAGCTGAATTGGTTATGTCCAGAAAGAGATTGAAATCCTCCATTTGTGTGAAAGAATACAAGCATTGCACAAAAGGATGAAGTTAAACTTTAACAAGCGCCAAAAAGTAGGAAGGCATAAATGACCTTGAACGCACCAATCATATGGAAAGGTCAGTCTATAATTATAAAATATATTACATATTTATGAAAACAACATAATGCAAAAAGGCCTGAAACTATTACATAGGATTCTTTTCTCTGATGTGTGATAAAATTGCCCCCAACTAATCATACTTAACTCGAATCAAGGCTAATATCTCCCTTAACCAGCCTTACTTAACCCTAACCTGTCCTTCGACTAAATCTTAACTTGATGTTGCCCATTATTATTATTATTATTGCTCCTTTAGGTTCCTAGTGGAACATAGGGCTTTAACTGCACGTCTCCACTTGCTTCTGTCTTCTGCTGTACTTTTCACCTGCATACATGTTAGTCCATACTCTTTCAACTCCTCTTCACACGATCTCCTCCATGTCACCCTTGCACTGACGTCCCACTCGCCGCTTGCTTCACTTTTGGCCTGGTTCCACTCGAGCAATGGCCTGACGCGCGCGCGATGTCACCCAGCGGTCTCTTCAGAGAGTGTGCGATCCATCTCCACTTTCTCCTGCATATTTGTTGTGATGCTGCCCAAATTTAACGTAAAACTTATAAGATCCTCCGTATAATAGTAGAACACATTTCCCTAAGCATATTTTATTCATGATTAAATTGTTATTTGACTGGTCTCATTGACTTGCTGACTAAGGCTCCCAAGGTTGGTTATTGGTGCATTCAAACTCCTTTGAAACTTACACCACAAATGCATCCACATGAACTACAAGAGATCTCGATTATTTCAACGACTCATGTGTATCTGCGAGTTACATATATATATGAGAAACCCTCATCGGTGGGACAGTGATTACGACTCTCGCGGGCCACGCACATGGTCCAAGGTTTGATCCCCTGCCGTTGCACACCTGATATCTATGGTCGACCTGAAAAATTCGGGCTACCGATATCCATGCTGAAAATTCCATACTTGTACCAAAAGTACAGTGTGGAATCCAGCTGTAATCAAAAAATAAAAAATATACATTACCAAAAACTATCCTTATTAGTTTGTTTATTAGATGTATCACACAGTGAAACAGTATTGTTTACTGGATGACACAGTTACGAACAAAATTTATTGCTCATAATCATATCAATTATAATCAAACGATTTTAAAACTGCAGTTTTATAGTTTTCTTTGTTCTCTCCTATTTGTCGTCGTTGGCGTAGTAGAATTTTCCAGATATCTGGCTGGACAGGTATTTAATCATTCCTATTACATGTATTCACTCTCCGTTGATTCGATAAACAAAGTTTCTGTTATCATTCTCTCCCTCTCTAGACCCTGTGACATTAGATTTTGAAACTGACATCTTTTCTCTTCCTATTGTATGGTTGTGTGTGATTACATGTAGTGATTGCTATAGCTGAACTATTCTCCAGATTTCCTATCTTATTCGGATCAACTAATCTACATTTTGCTAGGATTTTGTGCTCCGTTAGTCTGACTGCCTCTGTTCTACTGGTTTGACCTATGTATTTGACCTGACATTCATTCCAACGGGGTATTAGATAAACTAAATTATTTTGTTTTAAAGGCTTCAAAGGAATAATCCTTTAATTGACAAGTTGTGTTCCTAATTGAGTTTGTGATAATAATAATAATAATAATAATAACGACATGCAAGTCAAATATGCGTAAGACAACACCAACAAAAAGGAATCTTAATCATCAGTAGTAACTTCCTACAAGGAATGAACCTCGTAAGCCTTGCACAGAATTCTCAACAAGGCAGGAATACAAACTGCAGGGATTCTAATACACAAACTCAATTAGAAACAAATTTTGTCGGTTAAACGATCAATTCTGTGGAGTTTTTAAAACAAAACAGTTTATCTAATACCCTGCTGGAATAATTGTCAGGTCAAATACATAGGTCAACGTAGTAAAACAGGAGAAGTCAAACTAGCCGAGCATAAGAAGCTAGCAGCAACATCCAATGTCATATTCCAAAGTCTTTTCTGAAGAGCATCTAAGAGCATTGAAAGCTCTCAAGAATAATGACAAAATTGTTATATTGAGACCTGACAAGGGCTCAGGTGTGGTGCTGATGGACAAAGAGGACTACATCGCAAAGATGAAAGCTGTGCTAAATGACCCGTTGAGATTTAAAGTTGACAGTTGCCAGAAAGATAAGACAGATGCAGTCGAAAAACGTATCACAAACGCCTTGAGAGATCTTCTAAAGAAGAAATTGATTGACAACAACACGTACAATGATTTGAAACCCCGAGGGTCCCGCTTGCCACACATGTATGGCCTTCCGAAGATACACAAAGAACAAGTCCCCCTGAGACCCATACTTTCGATGATAAACTCGCCCCAACATAAGGTGGCACGTTGGCTTGCGGAGAAGTTGGAACCTATTCGTCAACGGCTAGGCGTGCACACGGTGAAAGACTCATTTCATTTCTCTGAAAGTGTGAATCACATGAACGTTCTAAATAACTTCATGGTGTCATTTGATGTAACCTCCCTATTCACAATGATTCCAGTCAATGAAACCATTGAAATGATCTGTCAGCAGTCCGATCTTCTCCCACTCCCAGAGTCTGAATTCAAACACCTACTGCTTATGTGCACCATGGATGTGCAATTCCTATTTGACAACACGTTTTACCGCCAAATAGATGGTGTAGCTATGGGCAGTCCACTTAGCCCTGTTTTAGCAGATATATTCATGTCTAACCTTGAAAGAACAAAGCTGAAGCATGCAATCGACGAAACATCTTCCTACTGTCGTTATGTTGATGACACATTTATAGTGTGCAAAAATAAAAGTCATGCTTCACACTTACTAAGATTATTCAATGGTGCACACGCCAATATTGACTTCACTATGGAACACGAAAGTGACGGAAATTGTCACTTCCTCGACATAGCCATGGAACGCCTAGAAGACGGTAGTCTTCAAAAGTCAATTTATAGAAAGCCCACATGGAAAGGACAATACTTGCATTTTAATAGCTTTTGTCCACATAGCTTTAAACGTGGTCTAGTCAAGACTTTGTACTATAGAGTGAGGAGAATATGCTCTAAAGAGAAACTAGAGGAGGAGTTTGAGTTCCTTGAAAATATATTGAAGAGAAATGGGTATCCTCAAAGGTTCATCAACAAGTATGGAAGATCTGAAGTCACAAAAGTAAAACAAATCACAGTGGAAAAAAAGCCAGTCTACGGTCAGCTTGATTATAAAGGTGAAAATATTGCAGCGATGATCAACAGAAGGCTGAGTACATCACTAGCCATAGCGTATCCTGCAGCTAAGCTCGTTCCCGTCTATCGAACAACTTGCTCTTTGGTGCAATCAAAAATCGATAGATATCCTTCTCATGTTACCTCCAACTGTGTATACAAATTTACATGTATCTGCGGGAGCAGTTACATTGGAAGGACAGAAAGAAGGGCATATCTACGATTTTCTGAACATGTACCAAAAAGCTTACGTCTAAAGGGAACAAATGCTTTAAACAGTGCCATCACCAGGCATCTTCTCGACACGGGTCATGAGGTGGACGTTGAAAAGTCGTTCAAAATTATCAATAGACAAAATAGCTCAATTCTCCTTAAGTTTGCTGAAGCCATTTCCATCAAGCGCCTGAAACCTGATTTATGCGTCCAGAAAGAAGCGGTTATCAGCCTTTCTTTGCCCTGGTAACTGGATAATTTCACCTCTCTTTCCTCCGAATGTGAAATGCTAAAAGTTTCCATTGTGTTCGATCATTATTGTTCGGAATAGTGGTTAATATTGCATATTTATATATGTATATATTTTTAGTGTATGCGTATATTGATCGATTGATTTTTGTTTAAACTTAACTCTGTGCAAGTATGTTAAAATTGTTGTTGTAGATATATTTAATAATGTCTTTGCCATGTAAGCAGCTGACGAGAAGGCAACGAAATAAAAGATGGTACCATTTTATTCTGCTAAAACTGTAGTTCTTGCTTTGTTCAAAAACATCTAGATTAGTTAACCCGAATAGGATAGGAAATCTGGAGAATAGGTCAGTTGTAGCACTACATGCAATTACACACAACCATACAATAGGATGAGTGGGATAGGATGACAGTTTTCAAATCTGATGTCACAGGGTGTAGGGAAAGAGGGATTGATAACAGAAGCTTTGTTTATCGAATCAACTGAAGAGAATACGTGTAACAGGAATGATTCAACACCTGTCCAGTCAAATATCTGGAAATTCTACTGAGCCAATGACGACAAATAAGAGAGAACAAAAGTGACTATTGATATAAGTATAAAACTTGGGCACTGTGGTAGAGCATAACTCCATTATGGATAAGATTTTATTTTGATAAATCACACAGTGCTGCTGTTGTACAGTAATATTAACAAAGAGAACTATAAAACTCAAGTTTCAAAGTCATTTGATTACAACTGATATGATTATGAACAATAGTAAATTTTGTTCGAAACTGTGTCATCCTATAAATAATACTGTTTCAGTGTAATACATCTAACAAGCAAACTAATATGGAATTACTTACTACCGCAGTGCCCAAGTTTTACACACATATATTAATAAAAGACTATCTTTATTCAGTGAAAAATTTCAAGGAATTCAACAAAAATCTTGAGTAGGTTGGGAAAATGTATGTCGTATTAAAAAAAGAATAAATGGTGGGTGAGAGATCTGAAAAATACCGCATTTATAGGAATTAAAATTATTGGGAAAAAATACACTCAGAGGATAATAGTTAAGTTTTCCTGTTTATTGGATTCCCTCCATGTATCAAAGATTCTTCATCTGTCAATTCCACTTTGTACCCAATAATTTTTATGCGTTTTAATAGCCTATCCATTAAATTATTGTTACATAACATTGGTGTGTAGATGATGTTTGTCTGTTTTATAGGTCACTTTGGAAAAAATAAATGGGTGTAGAAAATAAAGAACACCTGCTTAATTGCAAGAGAGACAATAATCTGTGCTTCCTCTTCCTCTTCACTGGAATGAGGCAAATAGGTGACATAGGTGATGTTAGAATAGTTAAAGCCAAACATCAGAAGGGCTTCAATCTCGGTGGCACAGTGGTTAGGACTCTCGCTGACCATGCACATGGTCCAGAGTTCGAGCCCGCGCCGACGCACACCTATTATCTATGGTCGGTCTGCGAAATTTTAGGCTACCGATATCCACGCTGAAAATTCCATACTTGTACCATAAATACGGTGTGGCATCAAGCTGTAATCAAAAATATAAAAAAATATATATATAAAAATGTTATTGTGTTTTTTTGTGGTACGCATCACAAATTGTCTCCAACAGCTTTACATCAATTCAAAAGTGTACCACGATATGGTGTCAACTAGCTTCATGACTATTGTACCAACTGAGACCTAATCGTTACGGTCTAAACACCAGAGAACTTATCCTTACGTCCTACTGCATAGCTGTCTGTCTCAGTCATAGAACGCCTATAAAGATAGCAAAAAGACAATTCTACGTGATTGCAGTTTATGTACGGTTCTATTTACTTGAAGTTTAGATTTTCCCGTCAGTTGGATTGATTGGACCGTAGTGCTTGGTCTCAGGTTGATATGTCGGCTTCTTGTACAGATGCTTCGACGATGTCTAGGCATGCAATTCGAGGTTAATTGGTGGATGTGAATTTCGTCCTATTTGGGACTTGTCATCTGCATGTCCCTGCATAAGAAGCCGACATGTCAACCTGAGACCGAGCAGTTCGGTCTAATCAGTCGACGGGAAAATCAAAAATTCAATTCAATAATTAATATGACACGTTGCACAAGAGGTGGCCAGCTCTCGTGGACCAAGTGGTCTAGTGGATAACGCTTTGGCGTTTGAAACTATGGGCACTGGGTTTGAGCCTCACTGGGGGGGGGGGGTGAAATCATCACTCACTGGGGAATGCAGGTACATCCAACTGACGAGTCCCAAGTAGGACGAAACGTGCATCTTGGATTCCACTGTTAGTTACCATCCACCAATTAAATTCTATGTATGGTTCTATTCAAAAATAACAACATCAAAAACACAAAATTACCTCCACAGAGCCGTTAGACAGCTATGCAGTCAAGAGGACATTCTGAGCACTAAACAAGCACTGTAGAGCAAAATTAGTCAATCAGAATTTAACCGTAAGGAGTATCTGAGAATCAATTAGAATATTCCAAACAAGATGGCATCAAAAGTCTGTTCATAAGAATCACACGCTAATGCTTCCTGAAGACAGTCCAAGATCAGAATAACCTCGATTCACTCAACAACAAAAAAACACATGGTACAGCACGTTATCAATGTATCGCACAACCCCAAAGAGAAGCATTAAAATTAGAAATCAAACAATGACAAAGACAAGTAATGAGGATCATATCAAATAATGACATGCAGTCCGGGAGAAAACTGATAATAAATAAAAGGTTAGCTTAGATACCAAAATAAGTATAAATATTGTGATTAGATGGTTCAGAAGGAAGTTTCCAAACCATCTTTCCGTTACAATCAAAATGAATCTTAACAGTGACAATAGGATCTAGGTACTTGATACTGGTTACTAGCTTATGTATCTGTTGTAGTCTTACAGAAGATCAGTCGTCTGGGTAAATAGCTTGGCTGTGATGTCTTTGACTGCGGCATTAAGTATCGCGGGTTTGAATATCTGGGAGAGGCATCAGTTCTAAGGAATTCAGAGATTTTCTATTAATTTGTTTATCAGATATATGACACAATGAAACGGTATTATTTACTGGATGACACAGTTTCGAAAACATTTTATTGTTGTCCATAATCATATCAGTCATAATCACACAACTTCGAATCTTTCGCCTTATTGTTCCTTTCATTCCTTCCTATTCGCCATCGGGGTAGTAGAATTTTCCAGATATCTGGCTGAACAGGTGTTGAATCATTCCTATCACGAGTGTTTGCAGTTGATTAGACAAATAAAGCTTCTGTTATCATTCTCTTCCCATCCCCACCCTATCACAGGAGATTTCACAACTGTCATCTTATCCCACTCGTCCTATTGTGTAGCTGTGTGTAATTGCGTGCAGTGAGTTCTATAGCTGAACTATTCCCTATATTTCATATCTTATTAAGGTCAACTAATCTAGATTTTCTGCTAGGTTTTTATGCTTGGCTAGTCTGACTGCTCCTGTTCTACTACTATGCCCCATGTTTTTGACCTGACAATCACTTCAACAGGGTATTGGATAAACTAAATTGTTTTGTTTAATTGGCTTTACAAGATTGATCCTTTAACCGACGAAGCTTGTTTCTAATTGAGTTTGTGGGTTAGAATACCAGCCACATTTATTCCTGCATTGTTAAGAGATTCCGCTTACCAACGAGTGTCAGCAAGTACGAAATCTAGGTCCTAGTATTTCTTGTCGACTGCTTCCAAACTATCTAAAATCAATTCTATATGAACTGTTATTGACAGTCACCTAGATTGGTGATCGAAATTAACTAACAGAATCCAATCAGTATTAATCACTAAGGTCTAGACACGTGACACTGTTTACTCCTATTAGCCAGTTGTTGTATACAGGATTTCATCACAAACTGACTTCATTTACCGAACCATTGGTAAACCACCAGAGAGTACTGGACAACCAGCTGTCTCGTCAGACTAGTTTGGGATTCTTCATCAGTACGCACCCACCAACAGGGTTCGAACCAAAGACTTTATGGTTACAAGGCGAACTAGCTCGTAGACCATTAAGCCATTGGGCCCTGACCTATTGGCCAGCCGATGAATTCCGATTTCTGTCAGTTCACGACAATGGCTCACCAGTGACTGGCCCTCTTCAGGTAGGTAGCTACCTGGGTTCTAGTGGGAAGTCAGGACTAGTTGGGTACAGCATGGCTAGAGGTCGCGCCATGTCGTGAATTGGCAGAAGCTAGAATTCATGGCCTGGTCACTGGATCGGGTCCCAGTGGCTTAATGGTCTACGAACTAGCTCGTCTTGTAACCAGAAGGTCCTGAGTTCACCCCCTGTTGGTGGGTGCGTACTGCTGCAGAGTCCCAAACTAGTCTGTCGAAACATCTGGCTGTCCAGTACTCCCTGACTGGTTTTCCAATGGTTCTCTGGTCGATACCAGCTCATTATGAAATCGTGTAACCAATCACTCAATTCCCTACAAACCAATACTCTAAAATTATTCTTTATGAGTTATATTCCCCTTTTTATCCAAGCGATGATTACTGAAATTTCGTCGACTGTAAGAACTTCACAACTTTAGACAACATACTGATTTGAGTCAGTCAATAATTCACACTTAGAATATTTGTAACCGACTTGTTTGTCAAACTTTTGTCAAACTAGTAATGACCGAAATCTCTTCTCAGTTTGGCAGTATTCATAGATCAAGCTGTCAACTATTCGAAGTTAATATAAAGAGAAAACAAAATGAAGCTTATGCTTGCTAATACCATTTGATGACAAGTTAATTAAAGTTATAATCTATTAAAGCGTCTAGACAAGTGCTGTTGTCACACATATGTTTAATTTCACCTTCGTACGATTTCAGTGAAGTGCTAAAAAAAGAGAATATGCGCAACCAGAGCCTTCAGTAGAACTCTTAGATTATTTAACTACAAAATGTTCACTCTTCATGAAGGATCCTCAAGTAAAATACAATAATCGATAGTTTATCATATTCGTCTGTGGTTCAATGATGAAATTCTTGCCAGACACACACACACACCTTAACTGGGTTCAATTCTTGGTTGATACATTCCTCAAGCCCTCTTGATTTACTAACCCCATTTGTAAGCCCAAAAAAGAGGGACTGTTGGGTGTCAGATTAACAACCTCACCCAGCTAAAAGAGCATGACAGCTACTGAAATTTCAGGGGTTTGATGTCGTGTGTTTGTTTGAAACGCAGACAATGAAAACAAGTGCCTGTTGTTTGATGCAACTTGTGTTTGGTCTAAAGGAAGCGCTCTAATCCTTCTTGGATATTTCTCCCTTTATTTCCTACAAGAAGTACTTAGATGTAGATGAAAGGCTAATTAGCTGTGTGAGTGAGTACATTTTGCCATTCAAGCATAATAATTGTATGATTGAAACATTAAGAAATCAAAAAAACGTTGATGCATTTAACTGATTTAAGCAAGCGGCAGTATTCATGAGTCATCGCACGAAATAACTTCTATTTTCAAGAGTTCGCTGGTGGGGATTGAAAACCAGTACTAGAGTACTGGGAAGCTGTTTCTTCCTTGTTTGGGACTCATCGGCAGTACTCAGCCACCGAGTTTAAAACTCAGGACCTGCCGGTTTCAAGTAAAGCCCGTAGACGACTCAGTGTTCTAGTACTGGTTTTCAGTGGCTCTCTAGATGATATCAATCCATGATCAAATTTGAAATATCTTATAGTTTATTGGACCAGCAGAAAAAGAATATTAGAATTTCTTTTCTAGTTTATTTAAGGTTGTTGAAAATTTCCCATCACTATTGTGTACTCGGAGCAGTTTTTTTATTACAGCTTGTGCGTCGGTAGCACAGTGGTTAGGACTCTCGCCGACCATGCAAATGGTCCGAGGTTCGAGCCCTGACCGACGCACACCTGATATCTATGGTCGGCCTGCGAAATTCGGGCTACCGATATCCATGCTGAAAATTCCATACCTGTACCAAAAATACGGTGTGGAATCAAGCTGCAATCAAAAATAAAAATAAATTAAAATAAATTTAAAAAAAATTGATTCCACACAGTATTTTTGGTACAAATATGGAATTTTCAGCATGTGATATCGGTAGCCCAAATTTTGCAGGCCGACCATGGATATCAGGTGTCCGTCGGCAGAAGATCGAACTCCAGACCACGTGCATGGTCGGCGAGATTCCTAACCCTGTGCCACCGACTCACAGGATCTGTACTACTATTATGATCACCTCTCATTCTTTCTGTTCCTAGTGGAACATATGGCTTCAGTAACACATCTCCAGTCTACTCTGTTCCCTAGCATGATTTTTCAGCTGGTTGGATGACCGCTGACAAGCTTTCATTATCTTTGTACATAATCTTCGCTGTGTTACCTGCAGACTCCTAACTCATCCTCGCTTAATATACTAGCCGGCAGTAAGACCAGAAAAGAAGGGAAGTTATGTGTCTGAGGTCAACAGATACACTCCTTAAAAAATAACCCTGTGGTTACTGAAAATTTAAAGCACAGAAAAAATAAGTCGATTTATAATGTGCTTTGTTTAACTTTTCAATTTTCGTACATTTCCTTTTCTGCTTTATATATCATTGATGTTCTCGTTGCGAAAATAATTCCCATAATCGTCATTTTCTTTACCAAACAACGTTCCTGAGACTAAGTTTCCTGATGTAGTTGTGTCCTCTAAGCTGGATGGTTTATCTGCGAAGCTTTCATTGCCCTACTAAGCAATATCTTCAGCGCGTACTTCAATTCGAAGTGAGTTTTTACATCGGTCTAAGAGTTTATAAGTCATCTCAGATTTCCTCTTCATCGATTAGTAAATTTTGTCTGTGTCAATGTGTCTATTAACTGACGATTCACTGGAATTTTATACACAAAGGGTCAAACTTCAGGCCAAGGAAACAATTAGTACCAATACAAGTAACCTAGAGAGTGTGAAAACACACTGAAACAACCACTGACTTTCAGGATCACCAGAAGAAATGACTTATAAACTATTAGAGCAATCTAAAAGCTCACTTCAATTCAAATTGAAGTATGCGCTCTGAAGATGTTGCTTAGTAGGCTTCGCAGATAAACCACCCAGCTAGCTTAGAGAACACAACTACATTAAAATCATCCACCTGAGCTACAAATTTTCTCCATCATAACTAAGTTTCCTATAGGCAAAGAAGCAGAAATGTTAGTGAACGTTCAACGGTTGCATCTCTCTCGAGGCCTGTAATTTTTATATATATGACCAAAAATTATGAAGGTAGAATTCAGGCTCTGTCTTCCCACTTGGTTTTCCTCATACTAACAGATTGTTCACTATTTATTAATGAAAATAACTTTCTATAGGAATGGTAGACCTTAAAGTACATAAAATATCGAATGGAATCATAAATTTCATAAATCTTAAACAATTAGTTACTCAGGTACTGTGTTTAGCTGTATCGCCATTTCTTCATTTACTACAATCTGTTAGTGTGAAAGGAGCTCCAAGCACAACGATAATTACCCAACTTGTCGTAGATGTTAAATTCAGCACAACATAGTCAGACTCTGAACCACCCTACCAGCTAGTAGTTCATCGTCCCCACCAATTCATATAGACCTAAAGATGTGTTCGTCTGTTCATATGGTTATTACTGAGATCTTAAATTGAAACTAAACGACAGCAACCTGATATATGGTGTCTATATTTATGCCAATAACTTTTGTCATGTCACAGGTTGTCCAGAAAGAAAACTGGGTAGGGTTCATCCTCATGTTCCTGTATAGCATGTTGATATTTCAAAACAGCATAATGTCACTTTCTACTTTTATTTATATAATTTCTCCTGCAAGCCACTTTGCAACACCAGAATTCAGTAGGATCTTGTTGCAGAATTGTTTATTTTTCGGAGTAAATGGAGATGGACTGGGCGCACTTTGAGGAGACCGTCTCGAATGACTTCGCATGTGAGGGATATCCTCGAATGGAAGCCACATGGGAAACGACGAGGGTGATATAGAGGAGATCGTGCAAAGAAGAGATGATTGACTATTAGCAACCTTAGGTCCAGCTTATTAAGACCGTAGGAAATAAAACAAAGTGGAGATGTTCAAGTCTTGGTTTGTAGGGATTTGGTTGACTGATTACAGGACTTCATCATGAGCTGACATCGGTTAGAGAAACATTAGAAAGCCACCTGGGAGTACTGGACAACCAGCTGTCTCGTCAGACTAGTTTCGTACTCTTCAGGAGAACGCACTCACCACAGGGAAGTTTGAAACCCACGAACTTCTGGTTACAAGGCAAGCTAGCTCGTAGACCATTAAGCCAGCCACTGGGACCCGATCCAATCAATGGCCAGTCCATAAATTCTAATTTCTGCCAACACACGATATAGCTCAACCGCTAGCCAATGTGTTGAGTACGTAACAATGTGATTGTACACTTTTTAGGTACTTGTATAAATTCGAGATATTGTACATAATTTTTGTTTAAATCGCTTCTTGTTGAAATATACATAATTTCCGTGTACGATTGAAAAATACACTCTGCTGTTGGAGACTTCGTCTTCTCCCTGGTCACCTCTATTTACTTGCTCCACTCACACCGTGTTGTAACTTTGGATTTATTGTAGGAGCCTACTACTTTCATCCGAAGACATTTCTACAACCGGAACACAGCAGAAAAAACCTACGCAGTCCAAACAGTTAACGTGCCTGTGGATTATATAATTAATTTGTAGCCGAGGACTTACACTTTATAACCAAGTAATCCTTTTTGTTGCTATAACTCGTCACTGTATTTTTGGTAATATATTGTGATTTAACACTCCACTGACTTGGATTATTACTTTTATACTTGGAATGTTAGTGAACTCTAATATTAGTCCCCTACAAATTAATTGGTGAGCCCGATAAGAACACGGATTATTTTGGCATATTCATATTCTTATTTTTGCTATTTTTATATTCATTGTGATTTTGTGTGTGGTTTATATTTGTATCCTAATTTGCACCAATAACCTCATATTATAATGTCATCACCTCAGTCCGGTACATCAAACGAGCAGACAACTAATAGCGAGACAAATGCCACAATAAATGCCATCACTGATTTTCGTTTACCCCAATACGGTTTCGCAGAACCAAGGATTTGGTTTGCGGTAATTGAACCGTTGCTAGAAGCACGGGGCATTAAGTCCCAAATAGCCAAATATGGTATGGTGCTGGCAGAACTCCCTCCGTCAGTATTGACAGAAATCAGCGATTTCATCGAAGATCCTCCGACGGAACATCAATTTGATAAACTTAAAGCCCTCCTCATACAACGTACCAGTTTGTCGGATGAGAAAAGAATCCAACAATTGCTCACAGGCTGTGAACTAGGCCCACGTAAACCATCCCAGCTGCTCAGGCACATGCGCCAGTTAATCGGACACCATAAAGTAGACGAGGTAGTGCTGAAACAGATGTGGTTGCAACGTTTACCTAGAAATGTCCAGCAAATTTTAATCATCTCAGGAAAGTCGTATGACTTAGACCAACTAAGTGACATGGCAGATAGTATTTTGGATGTTTTATCCGATAACACCATAAGTCACGTAGCATCTGATAGTGCCACACCGTGTCATTCCACACCCACGGCAGACACACCGATACTCGCCGCCATTGCAGACTTAGCGGCAAGGATTGACAATTTGGAAACTAATAAGTCTGATCGACAAGTCCGGAGACGGACTTCACAAAGAAGGTCACCATCACGACGACGATCCTTCTCACGACAGCGTTCTTACACGTCTTCTCGGGATAGCAATATATGCTGGTATCACTGGAAGTTTGGACGTCATGCCCTGAAATGTGTAAAACCGTGCAGCTTTAGCGAAGCCAACCAGGCTCAGGGAAACGCCTCAGCCAGACAGTGATGGCGACAGCTGTTACTGGCAAGCAAACAAGTCGCCTCTTCTATGTGAAGGATAAAACTTCAGACACTTTATTCCTGGTAGACACGGGAGCAGAAGTTAGCGTAATCCCTCCTTCACTATCCAGGCGATCTACACGGACACCCGGAAAACTGTCTCTCCGGGCAGCTAACCACACAAGCATACAGACGTATGGAGAGCAATCCCTCATACTGGATCTAGGTTTACGTCGGCGTTTCACATGGATTTTCATAGTAGCCGACGTCAGTCACGCCATCCTCGGAGCAGATTTCTTGAGTAATTTCAACCTGTTAGTTGACGTCAACAATAAAAAACTGATTGATAACAACACCCATCTAAAGATCCATGGAATTATCTCCAGCTATTCTGTCTATAATATCAGTATTGAAAGACCAGCAGATTGCCCTTTTTCCTCCCTACTTCACCGTTTCCCTAAAATTCTTAAGCCGTCGTACAACATCGAGGACGTCCCTCACACAGTTACTCACAAGATAGTTACTACGGGTCAACCAGTTCGTGCTCGTCCCGTAGATTACCCCCGGACAAATTGGCAGCAGCCAAGGCAGAATTTGAACACATGATGCAGCTCGGCATCATCAGACCCTCCAATAGTCCTTGGTCTTCGCCCTTACACATGGTGCCTAAAGCTGATCATGATTGGAGGCCATGTGGGGATTACCGACATTTAAACAATGCCACAGTTCCCGACCGTTATCCTATTCCTCATCTTCATGATTTCTCCCTGACATTACACGGAAAAACCATTTTTTCTAAAGTAGACTTGGTCAGGGCCTATCACCAAATACCAGTTGCCCAAGAGGATATCGAAAAAACGGCCATCATCACACCTTTCGGTTTGTTTGAATTTCTCCGCATGCCATTTGGCCTAAAGAACGCAGCACAATCCTTCCAACGTTTCATGGATCAGGTCACACAAGGTTTGGACTTTGTATTTGTATATATCGATGACGTTTTAATTGCTAGCTCGTCGCCCGAAGAACATACTGATCACCTCACCATCTTATTTCAACGATTTGAGCAATATGGAGTCGTCATTAACCCCAAAAAGTGCATATTCGGTGTCTCCTCTATACAGTTTCTGGGACACCACATAACCACGAATGGTATTACGCCTACGGAGGAAAAGATAGAGTCCATCAAAAACTTCCCCGAACCAGATTCACTCAAGAAGGTCAGACGTTTTTTGGGGATGTTTAATTTCTATCGGCGTTTCATTCCTTCGTGTGCCTCCATCGTCCAGCCGTTAACCGACCTCCTTAAAAATGATCCTAAAAAGTTTCAGTGGTCAGCTGAAGCACGCGAATCATTTTGCAACGCAAAAGATGCCTTATCCAGAGTTACTATGCTATCCCATATCAACCCCGAAGCGTCGCTTATTTTGTGCACAGATGCCTCCCAAGTAGCTGTAGGGGCAGTATTACAACAAAAGATGAAGGGCGAAGTCACCCCACTCGCATTCTTTTCTAAGAAGTTGGAACCGGCTCAGACACGATACAGCACTTTTGGGAGAGAATTGCTGGCCATATATCTTGCAGTGAAGCATTTCAGTTACTTACTACAGGGCCGGCATTTCACTATTTTTACTGACCACAAGCCCCTGTGTCATGCTTTCACTACTTCACTTGATAAACACTCCCCTAGAGAAGCCAGACAGTTGGATTATATCTCCCAATTTTCAACCGACATTCAGTACATCAAAGGGGATGCGAACGTGGTAGCCGATTCTCTTTCAAGAAGTGACATTAACCAGCTCCAAACGTCGGTAGACATCAGTCTTGATCGTATGGCTCAATTACAAAAAGATGACGTTGAACTCCAAACCTGCCGCAGAAACTCTTCCTTACAACTCAAAGATGTGCCTATCCCCTTATCAGATGCAACCATAGTCTGCGATGTATCTACCGGCACTAATCGTCCATTTGTCCCTCTCAGTTGCCGAAAAGCATTGTTCGAACATTTACATTCGCTTTCTCACCCTGGAGTACGCGCCACGGTCAGACTGATCAGCGAACGCTTCGTGTGGCCTAAAATGAACTCTGACATTCGGAGATGGGCACGAGAATGTATCCAATGCCAATGCTCCAAAGTACACCGCCACACTATTACAACCCCGAAGACGTTTAAATTACCCGAAAGGAGATTTCAGCATATCCATATAGATATCGTGGGACCATTGCCAACATCAAGGGGATATACACATATCCTGACAGCGATTGATAGATTTACTCGTTGGGCTATTGCATGCCCCTTAAACGACATATCTGCTGAAAACGTTGCTTTAGTTTTTCTCGACCGTTGGGTGTCAAACTACGGTGTACCAACTACTATTACATCCGACCGCGGTCCTCAATTCCAATCGACACTCTTTCGCGAACTGACGAGACTTCTGGGAGTGAAACATATCTCCACAACAGCCTATCATCCGGCAGCGAATGGTCTAGTGGAAAGATTCCACAGACAACTGAAAAGCTCCCTGATGGCGCAGAATGATACATCTAAGTGGAGTGAATACTTACCTTTGATTTTACTTGGTATCCGATCTACTATCAAAGAAGATTTAGGATGTACACCGGCTCAACTTGTCTATGGCACCAACCTAACCTTGCCTGGACAGCTAGTCCCCTCAGCCGATTCCACAGACGTGAACATTGCCGACTTCACTAACCGATTAACTAGACAAATGCTTCAACTTCAACCAACAGCACCTCGACAATCTCCCCGACGAGATCAGATCAACAAACATCTATTATTATTATTATTATTATTATTGTATCCTTTAGTTCCTAGAGGAACATAGGGCTTCAGCTGCGCACCTCCATTGACTTCGGTTTTCTGACAACTTTTTCACCCTGCTCCAGGTCTGCCCACATGCTTTCATCTCCTCTTCACATGACCTCCTCCAAGTCACCCTTGGACGACCAACTCGCCGCCTCCCTTTCGGGTTCCACTCGAGGGCTTGTCTAGTGATGTCACTTGTTGGTTTCCTCAGCGTATGGCCAATCCATCTCCATTTCTTTCTGCCTATTTGTTTCACAATCGGTTCCTGATTGGTTCGCTCCCAGAGATCCCTGTTGCTGATCTTTTCTGGCCATCTGATCTTGAGTATTGAGCGGAGACAGTTGTTAATGAAGGTTTGAAGTTTGTTTGAGATGCTCTTTATGACTCGCCAAGTCTCTGATCCGTATAGTAGCACTGACTTCACATTGGAGTTGAAAATCCGGATCTTATTTTTGATGCTGATTGCTGTTGACCTCCACACAGATTTGAGAGTAATGAAAGCTTGTCTTGCTTTTCCGATTCTGGCTTTGATGTCTTCGTCAGTTCCGCCTGTAGTTGAGACGATGCTTCCCAGGTAGGTGAAGGAGGTTGTTTCTTTCAGGTTCTTCCCATTTATGCTTATTGTGGTCTGTTGTTGCTGTTGATGTTGGCAAGGAATCTTCATCATCTCTGTTTTATCTATGTTCACGTGAAGTCCTATCTTTGATGCTTCTTCTGCCAACTTGTTACTTTTCATTTGCATATCTTCCAGTTTATGGGAAATCAGACATATATCATCGGCGAAATCCAGATCCTCCAAGTCTTTTGTGTCAGTCCATTTTATGCCTGTTCCCTCGTTGGTTGCCGTTGTCTGTCGCATTATCCAATCAATTGCAATCAGGAAGATCATTGGTGATAGTAGACAGCCTTGCCTCACTCCCGTCCTCACTTCGAAGGCTTCCGTAAGTTTCCCGTTGTGGATTACTTGGCATGCAGCATTGTCGTATAACTGTTGGATGAGGTGTATAATTGTCAATGGGACCCCGTAGTAGCGAAGTAGTTTCCAAATGACCTCTCGATCGACGCTGTCGAAGGCCTTTTCAAAGTCGATGAAGTTGAGATAGAGAGGTGACTGCCATTCCAAGCTTTGTTCAATGATGATCCGTAGAGTGGCGATTTGATCAATACATGATTTGTTTCTCCTGAATCCAGCCTGTTCCGGACGAAGTTTTTCATCTAGGGCTTGTTTGATTCTCTCCAGGATGATGCGACTTAGTATCTTGCTTGGAATGGACAGAAGCATAATTCCCCGCCAGTTTTTACATTGACTTAAGTCTCCTTTCTTTGGAAGTTTGAATAAGTAACTGTTCTTCCAATCCTCGGGTACTTTGCCCTCTTTCCACACCTTCTCCAGTAGTGGTGTCATCAAGTCCGCTGTTGTCTCTGGGTCTATTTTCAAAGCCTCTGCTGGGATTCCATCTGGTCCCGGTGTTTTCCCAGTTTTAAGCATCTTGATTGCATTCAGGACTTCTGATTTCGTCGGGGGGTCAGTGTTCACTGGTAGTTCTGCTTCCGTTGTTGGTATTGCTGGACGTGTTGTAGGTGGCGGACGATTTAGAAGTCTTTTGAAGTGTTCAACCCAGTGCTTTCTCTGTTCCACCTCTTTGGTGATTGACTTTCCATTGTCGTCCTTTATTGGCTTAATCTGTGTCGAACGTTTGCCCGAAAGGTGCCTAGTTGTTTGGTAGAGTGTGGCGAGGTCTCCTTTGCCTGCAGCTTGTTCTGCTTCGTTTGCCATGGTTTCATAATATTTTCTTTTGTCTTCCCTGGCACTTTTCTTCACTCTTTTGTTCAGTGTATTGTAGCTTGCATTCAGCTCCTGTTTTTGTTGCTCGTCCGTGCACTGGATAATCTTTTGCTTCACTGTCCTTCTCTCTTCTATTAGTTTCCAAGTGTCCGTAGTGAGCCACTGTTTGTCCTGTCTCTTTTTTCTGCCTAGAATTTCTATGCAGGTTTGGCTCCACACCGTTTTCAAGTTGTTCCAGTGCTTTTCAACGCCGACCTCTTCGCTAGTGTTGATTTGTGTCTCGACTTTGTCCTTTATGCTTGCAATGAAGATGTCCTTTGTAGCCTGGTCCTTCAGCTTTTGAGTGTTGAACTTGGCTTGTGGTCTATCTGCAGCTCCTGATTCCCTGAAAGCTTTTAATTTGATTTGGATTGTCCCTTGTACGAGATAGTGGTCTGAGCCAACGTCTGCTCCTCTTCTTGCTTTTGTGTCCAGTAGGCTGCGCCTCCACTTCCTTGAGATTGAGATGAAGTCGATTTGGTTTTTGGTTTGCCCGTCTGGTGACACCCATGTAGCCTTGTGGATATCTTTGTGCTTGTATACACTGCCACCAATCACCAGTTCGTTGAAGGCGCAGAAGTCGGCGAAGAGTTCTCCGTTTTCATTCATTTCTCCTAGAGCTTCTCTACCCATGATGAGTTCCCTTCCCGTATTGTCTGGTCCCAGTTTGGCGTTCATGTCTCCCATTAGTATTTTCATGTCGCCAGCTGGAGTATTGTCCATTGTTGCCTGTAGTTGCCTGTAGAATTCTTCTTTCTTCTCGAGGTCTGCGTTGTTTGTGGGTGCATAACATTGTATGATTGACACTTTCCTTCCTTTGGAGTTGAACCTGGCGGTCATTATCCTGGACGAAATCGCCTCCCATTGTATCAGGGCTTTCGTTGCCGTTGGTGACATCATGATAGCCACGCCCTCGGTGTGCGTGTGGTTATCTTCTGGGTGACCGGAGTAGATCACTGACTCACCTGTTGACAATTTGGTGAGTCCACTCCCATTCCATCTGCTCTCACATATTCCCAGCACTTGTATTCCGTATCTTTTCATCTCGTTGGCGATCTGGGCAGCTTTTCCAGTCTCGTACATAGTTCGAACGTTCCATGTTCCTACACAGACTTTTTCTTTTGGTGCAAGGAGGTTTACATACTGAAGTTCTGTAGCAATTTTTGTTTACAGGGTGGGGTTGCTAGCCTCACGCCTGAGAAAAGAATGATTACATTAAGTAAAAGTTTAGAGAGAAGCAACTTTTTGGGTTGCTCCCCTCAAAATCAGAAAATAACGGACAAACAATGAGAACAACATCAACAAAGGAAACAGTTCACACAAAAAAGGGCAAAAAGCGACGACAACTATACAATAAGACAACATGCAATATAGTTCAGTATATTAACTAAAATGATATCTTAACCATAAACTCACTGACTTGGAGCAACTTGAACATATAAATCCAACAATATATACAATTATAGATGTGTTTATGTTTAAAAATTCCACAAATCCAAACAGTGAGTTATGTGTATTACATTACAAACATCTACAAACTTGCAAATTCGTCTTCATTCGAGTCGACGCCATCAGAAAAGGATTGCAACCTCCATACGAAGGACCCTTTCAAGTTATTAAACGTTCAGACAAACACTTTACCGTGAACAAGAATGGAAAACGAGAGACTATTTCCATTGATCGAATCAAACCCGCATACACCGACAAAGACTTCGAATCTACATCGGCAACTGCGCAATCAAGTAATCAAACATCCGATTCCACTCCACCGGCACCAAGTCTTATCCTCCCTCCATATCAAACACGTAGTGGTCTGCAAATCAGTAAACCGGCTCGCTACGTTCATTTTGAGGACTAACAAAAGAAAAATAATTAAAAATTATTATTATTTTTTTTCGTTTAGACATTATCATCATGACCGTTAGTATTTCGTCGTAAACTTTGATGTTACTATCACTATTATTTATTTATATGTACCTCACCGAAAAAACAGGTAGTGTCCTTTCCAAAAACTACTGATCTTTAATCCATATTTTTTTTAAATGTTTCTTTCCCCTCCTTAATTACTGTGTATTTACATATTTTTCTTTATACATTAAAAATCTATGTTCATGGTTAGTGCAAATTTAAGTGACATGACTTTCTATTTCAATTTTTATTGCTGAACTTATTGTATATGCTTTCAGACTTTACATGATTCACATACCTTCTCGCGTTTATGCATGTTGTAATATATCCCTATTTTTATCCAAAAGTTGCTATTACTATTATTACTTACTTCATAGTTTTACGTATCATTTTCCGGTTGTCTCTCCGGACCTCTAGGGGGGGAGCCGTGTTGAGTACGTAACAATGTGATTGTACACTTTTTAGGTACTTGTATAAATTCGAGATATTGTACATAATTTTTGTTTAAATCGCTTCTTGTTGAAATATACATAATTTCCGTGTACGATTGGAAAATACACTCTGCTGTCGGAGACTTTGTCTTCTCCCTGGTCACCTCTATTTACTTGCTCCACTCACACCGTGTTGTAACTTTGGATTTATTGTAGGAGCCTACTACTTTCATCCGAAGACATTTCTACAACCGGAACACAGCAGACGCAGTCCAAACAGTTAACGTGCCTGTGGATTATATAATTAATTTGTAGCCGAGGACTTACACTTTATAACCAAGTAATCCTTTTTGTTGCTATAACTCGTCACTGTATTTTTGGTAATATATTGTGATTTAACACTCCACTGACTTGGATTATTACTTTTATACTTGGAATGTTAGTGAACTCTAATATTAGTCCCCTACAAATGTCATCTGTGGTGAGTATTTGTCCTTACACCCAACTTGCTGTACCCAACTAGTCACGACTTATCACTAGAACCCCAGGTTACTACCTACGTGAATAGGGCCAGTCGCCAGTGAGCAACTCATTGATATTCAAGCATTGGTTTGTAGAGATTTGGTTGATTGGTTACAGGATTTCATTATGAGCTGACAGTGGTTAGAGTCGTGACCAGTAGGGTGCAGCAAGTGGTGTGCCAGAACAAATACCCGCCACAGATGACATTGGCTAGCAGTTACGCTATATCGTGTATTAACGGAAGTGAGAATTCATAGGTCATTAAATCGGGTCCTAGTGGCTTGATGATATACGAGCTGGCCTTGTAACTAGAAGGTCCTGGGTTCGAATGCCGGTGTGGGCGTACCGATGAAGAGTCCCAAACTAGGACGAAACACCTGTCAAGTACTCGCACGTGTTTTTCCAATAGTTCTCTAACTGATATCAGCTCATGATGAAATCCTGTAATTAAAGTGGAAATGTGTTGTTGAAGTTCTATGTTCCCTTGGAACCCAAGGGAATAATAATATCGTTTCACAAGAATATTTCATTTCCTCCTCCTTTCAACTGAATCCATAATTCCACCATTCAAGATTCTTGGTAAAGACATCATAAATGGAACCTACTACTCACGAATTCCTGTTAGTAATGTATGCAACAACATGACGTTACTAATTCTGCATACATATTTCACGAATGGCTTTATTCGTGTTCTTAACCATATAAATAAACTCTATGTACATGTCAATTTGTCTTCTTCATCCTACTTCTCAGTCTACTTTCGGTATCTTCTCGGTGTGATTAAAACAAAGTAATCAAAAGAGAACTGGTTATGATAGAGAAGATTTTTAGCTCAGGTGGATGATTTCGATGCAGTTGTGTTCTCTGAGCTAGCTGGATAGTTTATTTGAGAAGCTTTCATCGCCCGCCCTACTAGGCAACATCTTCAGAGCGCATAATTCAATTTCTTGAAGTGAGCTTTTAGAATTCTCCACGAGTTTATTAGTCATCTCTCCTGGTGGGTGACCTTGAACGTCGTGATTGGTTGTTACTGTGTGTTTTCACATCTTCCAGACTACTTGTATTGGAACTGATTGTTTCCTTGACTTGAAATTTGACCCTTTGTGTGTGTGTGTGTGTCTGTGAGAGATTTCCTTCTTATCGATTGGTAAATTTAGTCTATCCCGATGTGTCTATTGATTGATGATTCACTGGAATACCAGACAGGCTTCCAAAAACATTCTCTAGAATTCTTCGTGTTTCCTCTGTCTAATATTTGAACACTGGTTGTCCCGGTCGAATTGATTGATGTCCGTGGTTGTCTGTATGCAGTGAGGTGATATGATCGAGGGAGTGTGTTATGTACTCGTCGCTGAATTATTGTTATGGACTGGTCGAGAAACTAATAGTCCTGACGCGAGAAGGCGGAAATCAGAAGACCACTAGGTTTGCGATGATACTTCTATTGTCCAAACACAAGGAGACGAAAATAAGTGGTCTCACACCAAAGTGATAAGTAAGTAAAGTAGTTGTAAAGTAAAGTAGTTCACACAAATTGTAAATGCGAATATATATAAATAATTCAGACAAGCGTGGGAAAAATCATTAGACAGTCTTAACATGAATGGCTAATTATAATGGAGTGTCGATCCAAATATACATAGCGAATATAGCAGACATGTCAACAACCATATATGGATATATGTCACCAAGCAACGGGCTGTCAACAAACACTCATATTATATATAATATAATATAATATAAGGAGAATATACATTGTTAAAGGAGACAAGTCCATACAAGTGAAGTGGTCACAGACTAAGCGAGCAAACAGAAAGAGAGACCAACATACACACACACATAAATATATATATGTGGATACATATCAGAGTGTATGTGATTGTAACAACAGGAGACAAGGGCCAGGCAACAGATCGTTTTATTACGAAAATCAACGCGTATTTATATATACTTTATGTACATTAATAAGGCTTATGTAAACAGAAAAAGGCAGTCTTCTAATTGGTTGTTTCTCGGAAGACAAACACAGTCTCTTGATTGGTTGTTTTCGATATTTTTCGGAAAGTAGAGCCATTTATCTGCGAATCATATTTGCCCACGATTAAGTCTACTGTGACTGGTTGTTGAATCAGCCTAGATTAATATCTACCAATCAGCGTCGATTAATGTTTACCAGTTGGCTAGCAGCCTGCTCTCGCCACATGATGTCTTTTGACGGCTAGTTTATGATCATGGATACGAAGAAGAAGAAGAAGTAGAAGAGGACTTCCGCTTTGAGCCAATGTAGTGTTTTTCTCACATGTTGCAATTAATTTTGTAGATGATGTTGGTTTTATCTTCTTTCGTTGTTGAGTCTTTTGGTTGACATAGAGCCAGTTGAGTGAAGTGATTTTGTTGGTTTGTGTGAGACGTGGATTCCTAAAGGTTTGGTGAGTGTTGTAGTGATTTCTGAGATATCCTTTATGTGTGGTAAGGCGATTTTCTTTGTGCTTTCCTTGGGACCTTTTTGGTGTGATAGGTTGGCTTGAGGGTATATGTCTTTTGATGAAATTCCGTGGATATCCATTCTTTTGGAAGACGTCGATGAGATACTTTTTCCTTCAATTTTCCTTAAGGTGGGAGTGCTGCAATGAGTCCTCGCCCGCTTGAATAGTGTTTGCATGCGATTCCTTTTGTGTGTTATTGCACTTTTGCTGTTGTAATTCACGATTTGGTTTGTGTGAGTTGATTTCCCATAAACGTGAGTTTCTAATTCTCCTGTGGTTGTTCGCCTGACTAAGATGTCCAAAAATGGGATTTGGTTATCGGATTCTTCTTCTCTTGTGAATTTGATGTCGTTGAAGACGTTGTTTACATTGATTTGTGAGTTTTGTCGAACTCGTTTCTTTTGGTTATTACAAATGTGTCGTCGACGAAGCGCATCCAAATCTTGGGTTTAATCTTTGGTAGGGTTATGTTTTCGAGTCTTTGCATCACTGCTTCTGGAATAAAACCTAATATTGGCGATCCCATGGGTATTCCTTTGACTTGTTCATATATTAGGCCATTGAATTGGGAGCATGTTGTTAGGCATATGCCTAATTCTAATTTTTAAATAGTCGTTTAGATGGAAGTCTAGTCATTAGAAAGAAGAGAACACGAAGTTCAGCAAAGATATCTTTTCGGCGATTTCATTCTCAAAAGCTGTACAATCGCATTTATATAGATTATTCTACATGGATACAATTATTATTATTATATTAGCAAACTGACAACACTTATATCAGATGACAAGATATTTGCCAAGCCTGACAATGAGAATTAAACAAATAATAATTGTACCATGTAAAATAATCTATATAAATGCGATTGTACAGCTTTTGAGAATGAAATCGCCGAAAAGATATCTTTGCTGAACTTCGTCTTCTCTTCTTTCTAATGTCCATATGGAAGTCTAGTCATCACATGTATAAGCAGAGTCTAAAAATATCAGTCAACACCAGATTTCTAATTACTCAAAGTTATCTATCCATCCACCTACAATACGCCCAACAATACCAACAACGGAAGCAGAACTACCAGTGAACAACGACCCCCTGACGAAATTAGAAGTCCTGAATTCAATCAAGATGCTAAAAATTGGAAAAGCAGCAGGACCAGATGGAATCACAGCAGAGGCATTGAAAATGGACTCAGAGACAACAGTGGACTTGATGACGCCATTGCTGGAGAAGGTGTGGAAAGAGGGCAAAGTACCCGAGGATTGGAAGAAAGGATACTTATTCAAACTACCAAAGAAAGGAGACTTAAGTCAATGAGAAAACTAGCGCGAAATTATGCTCCTGTCCATCCCAAGCAAAATGCTAAGCCGCATCATCCTCGAGAGAATCAAACACGCCATCCTGGATGAAAAGCTTCGACCTGAACATGATGGATTCAGGAGAAACAAATCATGTATTAATCAGATCGCCACACTACGGATGATCATTGAACAAAGCTTGGAATGGCAGTCACCTCTCTATCTCGATTTCATCGACTTTGAAAAGGCCTTTGATAGCGTCGATCAAGAGGTGATTTGGCAACTACTTCGCTACTACGGGGTCCCATTGACAATTATACATCTCATCCAACAGTTATACGACAATTCTGCATGCCAAGTAATCCACAACGGGAAACTTACGGAAGCCTTCGAAGTGAGGACGGGAGTTAGACAAGGCTGTCTACTATCACCAATCATTTTCCTGATTTCGGGCGGTGGAATGGATAATGCAACAGACAGCGGACAACGAGGAGACAGGCATAAAATGGATTCACACAAAAAGAGACTTGGAGGATCTGGACTTCGCCAACGATATTAGTCTGATGTCCTACAAACTGGAAGATATGCAAGTGAAAATCAACAAGTTGGCGATAGAAAAAGCATCCAGAAAAGTTAGGACTTCATGTGAATATAGATAAAACAGAGGTGATGAAGATTCCTGGCCAACACCAACAGCAACAACAACAACAGACAACAATCAGCCAGCATAAATGGAAAGAACCTGAAAGAAACAACCTCCTTTATCCACTGACCTGGGAAGCATCGTCTCAACTACAGGCGGAACCGACGGGGATATCAAAGGGAGGATCGGAAAAGCAAGACAAGCTTTCATTACTCTCAAGTCTGTGTGGAGGTCAACAGCACTCACCATCAAAAATAAGATCCGGATTTTCAACTCCAATGTGAAGTCAGTCAGTGCTACTATACGGATCAGAGACTTGGCCAGCGCGTCATAAAGGGCATCTCAAACAAACTACAGACCTTCATTAACAGTTGTCTTCGCTCAATACTTCGCTGAAGATCAAATGGCCGGCCGGACAGAAAAGATCAGCAACAGGGGTCTCTGGCGATGAGCGAACCAACACAGCAGGAACCGATTGTGCAACAAATAGACAGGAAGAAATGGAAATGGATTGGCTGGCCATACTCCGAGGAAACAGACCATCAAGTGACATCACTAGACAAGCCATCGCTCGAGTGGAAGCCGAAAGGGAAGCGGTGAGTTGGTCGTCAGTGTGAGGGTGACTTGGAGGAGGTCATGTGAAGGAAGAGGAGATGAAAGCATGTGGGCAGACTTGGAGGGGGGTGGGGGTGAAAAATTTGGCAGAAAACAGAAGGCAATGGAGACGCGCAGCTGAATCCCTATGTTCTTCTGGGAACTAAATGATATAATCATAATAATAATAATAATATCTCTCCATCCATCCATCTATTCATAGTTAACCACATACCTGATGACGTCATTGAACTAGTTAGTGCCTACTTCTCAAAGCATCTACTATTTTTTACCACATGCATAAATAACACATTGTCCTACAACACAAACATTCCATTTTTACAACAATTAACAAGGCACCGTTGAGTTTTATTTGTGTTTGTTCGCTTGTTTTTTTTTGCTCTATTTCATCCTACCGCTAACAGATAGAGAGAGCAAAAAGGGTTTGTGTTTGAAAGAGGACTGTTTTTTTCTCCTTCTATTACTTACTTACTTAGTTATCGCGTTGTTTATCTCTTTGTGTTAACGTAACACGTACAAACACTCTATAGTAGTTATAGTATATCACGCTATTCATAATGGTAAGTTATACATTGCGCGCCTACACAAATAACTTATAATTATACTTGCTACTTACCAGTGTGTGTGTGTGTGTGTGTGTGTGTGACTAAAGTCACAATCACAATTTTGAATACATCACTTAGATTTCTTTACCTTGAAGAAAATCACTGATGTATGTACTCTGGATAGGAGAAAATTAGATATTTGGAAGTAGGTTAGATCAACCAACACATGACTAAAATTTTTGAAAAACAAAAATATCAATCACTTCAAAGAGGAACAAAAAAAGAAGGAAGTGTGTAATGCTTCTGTGTTGTGTGTAGATTTAGTTTCTCATACAAATGATTTCCTTTTATAAATTTAAACAAAGAACGAAGAAGTTGCATTGGCGCAGAATAATCTGGATCCACTTTATTTCGTCGGTTCTCATAAGCTGCGTACAATTTTAACAAACCTTTGTCCATTAACAACCATACTGTCAGAGCGTCAAAGTAAAATAAGGCATTGAGATTTACAGGGTGTCTAAAGTGTTACGATATATATATATATATATATATATATATATATATATATATATATATATATATATATATTCAAGTATTGGTTTGTAGGGATGTGGTTGATTGGTTACAGGATTTCATTATGAGCTGACATTGGTTAGAGAACCATTGGAAAACCTGGGAGTACTGGACAGCTGTTTCATCCTAGTTTGGGACTCTTCAGCAGTATGCACACACCGGGGTTTGAACCTAGGACCTTCTGGTTACAAGGCGAGCTAGCTCGTATACCATTAGGCCACTGGGAACCAACCCAATCCAGTCGCCCATAAATTCTAACTTCTGCCAATACACGATACAGCTGTCCCGTACTCCCAGGTTTTCCAATGGTTCTCTAACCAATGTCAGGTCATGATGAAATCCTGTAGCCATTTGGCGACATACAGGACCATCGTCAACTAATATTACCAGGGGGTATTCGCCATCACACCCTACTTGTTAGACAGCGCTGCTCATGACTTCTCTCCCTAGAACTATGAGCAACTTCATCTTTTATAACCAGCCATTACCAGCTTCTCCATAATCTGAAGCTCCTAGGTTCAATCTTCGGTGGAGTGATGGATGTGTACCGCTGAAAAGTTCGAAATTAGGACGGAACGGCTGTCCATTACTGAATGGTTCTCTAAAGTACGTCAACTAGTGAATTCATCTGAAGGCAATTACTGTTCCTCCCAGGGGACACTTGAAACAGATATCTCTGAATGCGATATTGATGATAACTTTATTCAATTCTATCAGGAATCTATAATTATCCCACTAATTCTTCTGCTTATATTATGACTACTATTTACCTAGTTAATATCCTATAATTAATACACTTTTATTCAATAAGACAATATAGTCGATAAAAAAAATGTTTATCGATTACAAGTTCTAGAATAGTAGTGTTGTTTCAATAAGCATAGTTTGTTGTTGTTGTTGCCATTTAGCTTGACTACAAAAGATTAGTCCTAAAATTGTTTATTTGTTTACGTGTTTTTGTGAGAGAGAGATATATATCCATCATAGAAGGCTTAGCAAATCACATAGTCAATTTCCAATGTCACATGATATACGCCTTTTTGTATGACAGAATTTGTTTTGAATTCAACAACTAAATAAGGTGTCTCTCACTCTCATACTCTCTCTCTCTCTCTATCATTGCCAAGCAGCAAACGCTAAACCCTAATGATGATTGGTTGAAATGTTCACTAAGGCAAAATGACCTTCATTTAGGTCAAATGTGAAAATTGCATTACTATAGGTAGATAGATATTATAGATAGATAAATGAATGAACGAACGATTTTCGAGAGAGAGAAAAAAATCGAACATGCCATCTAGTTAGTAAATAAACAAAGTCTCTTAGGTCCATATGACTGCTGGACTAGGCTAGGAATTATAAGACTTTTGTCATACCACTACTACGACTGCTAAATGTTCAATAATTTAGTTGTGATGATTTTGTTGCCTTATCTACTGCCAGTCAATAACATTGAACACTAAAAGCCTTTACCAGTTAACTCTTATAGATTGTTTTCCTAACAAACACAATAATACATACTACTTATGGCATCTTTTCAGTAGTTCACAACAGAACAAGTGTATATAAGTTTTAACTATTGAAGTTAATAGCCTGTGTTACAGCGAAATCTTAACTAATATGATGAAGATAGGCTATAGCAGCCATCAAAGACCTTGGCAGCCAAGGTTATGGATGATATTTATCTTTTAGGGTTAGATTAATGTTAGAAGTCAGGCTAACGATAGGCAGAGGTTAAGATCAAGGGTTACGATAAATAATGCATAGAATTGTCCTATTAAGCAGTCTAGAAATTCAATTCACTTATGAACTGGAAAGTCAGGAAGGGGAGCTTCCAATGTTAAATTGTAACGTAAAAAGGAAAGAAGATGGAAAGTTAAACACTAGTGTTTACAGAAAACCCACACATTCAAACAGATACTTGAACTTCAGATCATCCCATCCTATGGCAGTGAAAAAAGGATTGGTGAAATGTTTGAGTAATAGAGCACAGAAATAAGTAGTAGAAAGGAAAATCTAAAAGAGAATGTGAGGCACATAAGAGAAGCTTTGAAACTTAATAATTACCCTGATAAATTAGTCAGGAAATATGTAGGGAAATGTAAAAATAAAGTAAATATTGATAGTAGTGATAATAATAATAACGACATGCATGTCAAATATGCGCAAGACAACACCATCGATAGGGTACATAAATCATTAGTAGTAATTCGATACAAGGAAGGAACCTCGGAAACCACGTTACGCAAAATTCTTAACAAGGCAGAAATAAAAGTGGCTGTCATTCGAACCTCCCACAAACTCAATTAGAAATGACCTTTGTCGCTTAAAAGATCAATCAATCCTGCGGAGCCTTTAAAACAAAACAATTTAATTTATCTAATAGCCTACTGGAATGATTGTCAGGTCAAATACATGGGTCAAAGTAACAGAAAAGGGGCAGTCAGACTAGCAGAGCGCAAAATATGGCGGTAAAATCTAGATTAGTTTACCCGAATAGGATAGAAAATCTAGAGAATAGTTCAGCTATATCACTCACCACATGCAATCACACACAACCATACAATAGGATGAGTGGGGTAAGATGACATTTTTAGAATCCAGTGTTACAGAGTGGATGGAGAGATTGATAACAGAAGCCTTGTTTATCGAATCAACTGGAAATACGTGTAGTAAGAAACTGAACTTTGAATTTTGATTTACAGCTTGATTCCACACTGTATTTTTGGTACAAGTATGGAATTTTCAGCATGGATATCGGTAGCCCAAATTTTGCAGGCCGACCATAGATATCCGGTGTTCGTCGGTAGGGAATCGAACCTCGGACCATAAGTATGGTCGGCGAGAGTCCTAACCACTGTGCCACCAGCGCATGATTCAACACGTGTCCAGCCAGATATCTGGAAAATTCTACTACCCCAACGACGACAAATAGGAGAGAACAAAGAAAACCATAAAACTGCAGTTTCGATGTAGCGTGATTATAAGTGATGGCTTGATTACGAACAATAAATTTTGTTCGAAACCTTGTCAACCAGTAAATAATATTCTTTCACTGTGTAATACATCTAATAAACAAACTAATATGGATTTACTTACTACCAGAGTGCCCAAGTTTTAAAAACATATTATAAGCAGTTTAGACATTTAAATTGAGAATTTTTGGATAATCTAAAAGAATTTATAGTCATTTCTTCGTACTATATAGTTTATAGAATTGGTGATAGTGTCAGGAAAAATATTTCCAACAAGCCGTCGCATACTTTCATCAACAGCTGCTCACTTCGCTTGATATTCAAAGTTAAACAGTAGTGGGCTAGAAAGATTGGCAACAAATATATTGAAAGAAGTGGAGATGGCTAGGATATTCGCTATGGCGACCGTTGACGAACATCTTGCTAAAGGCAGGCCCACGAGTAGAATTTAAATGGAAAACGACGAGTTGTACATTGGTTCGATGGTGATATTGAGCAGATTGTGTAAAGAGGACAGAATAACTTATGGACAACCACAGAAACAACTAGAAAGGACTTTAGAAAACGGAGTTAAATGGAGATGTGCTGTTTAAGCCGTATGCTCCACTCGAAACATATGGGAATGATAATAATAATAACCGTTAGGACTGTTTGTTCCATTTCATTTGGTGGCTGGTATAGTTAGTCTTAACCCCAAACTTTTAATTGCGTATAAAGATGTCGAGCTTTAATAGTTGTCATGGTTTGTAAAATGATGGAGTGAACATTCTTCAGATGTTTTTTTTTTACCTCTTTGCTACTCTTATCCACACCAAAGTCTTTTATGATTGATTATCTGTGATCTTTATTGCTTTGGTTTTCTTTTTTTTGACATGGCAGACTTTATTTTGTACTCTGCTGTCAAATGAAGTCATCAGAAATGATACACCTATGAAAATATTTTTAAAAAAACGACAACTTTGAATTTGCTTGTCAACTCGATTAGAAAAAACACATAAGAATGAATAAAATGTGAAAGCGTCTACACGTGAAAACAAATACAAAAAGTATTTTCGATAGACAAAAAACGACCAGATTTGCAGGATAAGATGATGACATCATCATTCAATTTTCAGGTCCTCATCACCTGCTGCGAACTACCTGAAATTACAGTGGCTATAAATAATGACACCTACATACTTCAATGTTTCAAAGGTAATAGACAAAACATTGCAAGATGAACGCATCCGGAATATAAGCATTACAATTTTTAGTTTCAATGAAGAAAAGAAGACGAAATTTGCAGTATAAAATCATATCATTCTATTTCACAGGTTCTCATCAGCTGCCATTGACTACCTGAAATTACGATGGTTATATATAGATGATAATAACATACTTTAGTGTTTAAGTGGTACTAAAGAAGGGATAGTGCATCAGTGGTACAGGGGTTAGGAGGCTCACCGACCATGCATATGGTCCGGGGTTCGATCCCCTGCCGCCAATGCACTCCTTTACCTCGCTAAGCCAGAAATAAAAAGATGGAAGAAAGGTTGGGCATGAAGCTAGCAACCACATCCTGTAAAATTAAATACTGCTACAGAAACTTCAAGGCACTAGCTTGAAGCCCTATGTTCCACTGGGGAACGTGAAGGAAAAAAAAGAAGGGATACCCTAAAATTGATGCATCCAAAATGAAAGCATTACAACTTTTAGTTTAAGTTTTCATCATCAGTTTATACGCTTTTAAAGTTGAGAAGAGGGGGCAGGGGTAAGACAGAAAACAGAAAAAATTGATTAACAGAACAGTGTTAGCTTGTAGGTCCACATAGCAAATTAAAAAACAAAAAAAAGCGGTTACAGTTTATGAGATTAAGATTTGTTCAGTGAGTTGAGATCACTGAATTAGATAACTAATCAAAATCAAAATTCTGTTACCAAGGGTATGAGAGGTTAATCACACTCTCTTTCTCTATGCATAAGTCTGGTTTAAGTCGTTTGATTGCGATCGCTTCGACAAATCGTAGTAAATTTGCTGTCCTTTGTCTATTTAATATTTTGAAGGACTTAGAAATAGCTACGAGATGTCAGGTATCAACATATGTCTGGTAATTGCACTCTGAGAATATTTGCTTCCTTTCAGGGTCAGGTTTCTTGAAATATGTTCAGGAAACCGGATAGAAGGCCTTCTTTCCGTCCTCGCAATGTACTTGCTGCCGCAGGTGCACGTAAATTTATAAACGCAGTTGGGGGTGACATCACTAGGTTACTTATCCAGTTTGGATCAGTTCATAGAGTATGTAGTGCCGTATGGTGCTATCAACGTAGCTTCAAGGAAGTATCTTCTTATTGCTCCTTTCATTCTCTTGACGATATTTTGTTATCATGCTTTTCCTTTGAATGGGAGACAAATGAACACTTTCTTCTTAACATCTGTTGGATGCTTCGCTTTCTCATCTCTTTCTTTGCTGTAATTCAAGATCAATCCCTTTGGATACCCGTTTTCCCTAAGGCATTTTTCAACAAAGCTTAATTCGTCTACCATCTTGTAAGACGAACAGTAGTATCCATAATAATAGCCGCTTATAGTTTATAGGGCAGAAAGCTGTTGTAGTGAATATATTGTCCCGTCTAGGTTTCTTTTCTGTAGATGAACTTTTCAATCGTTCCATCGTTTCTTCTTTTCACATTTAGGTCCAGGAAATTGAACTCGTCGTTGTGTTCATATTTCATGGTGAATTTAATTTTGGGTGGATCTCATTAAGGAGGTCAAATAATACAGATGCCTGATTCATGTCGTTACACAAACAACAAACGTATCATCGACATATCGGTGATGGTCACCACCTGATTCAGTGACCTAATAGTTATACTGCAAATCTGGTCTTTCTCTCTTTATTGAAGTTTGTCCAGGGAACCAAATGTATGAAAAATAATTTTTTTTGTTACTGTGGGAATTTTTGTTTAATTAGCTGGAATTTTGACTCACAAGACTAGACACCTGACGTTGAAATTAATGAATCAGGTGTACAAACACCGCTAACCCCCTATTGTGATTAACTATTTTATTTTTATTTTATTTTTGATTACAGCTTGATTCCACACTGTATTTTTGGTACAAGTATGGAATTTTCAGCATGGATATCGGTAGCCCAAATTTTGCAGGCCGACCATAGATATCAGGTGTTCGTCGGCAGGTAATCGAACTTCAGACCATGTGCATGGTTGGCGAGAGTCCTAACCACTTTGCCACGGACGCATGTATTGTTTCTTATTCCTGTCTTCATGACATTTGGCTTTCATCCGTTGGCGTCTATTGCTCACATATTATCCTTCCAATTGACTATTCAGCATTCGAAGTCGAATAGTAAGTGTTATGTACTCGTCGCTAAATTATTGTTATGGACTGGTCGAGAATTTAATAATCCTGACGCAAGAAGGCGAAAATCAGAAGACCACTAGGTTTACGATGATACTTCTATTTCCAAACACAAGGAGGAGCAATAAATGGTATCACACCAAAGGTGGTAAGTAATAAGTAAGTGTAAGTGTAGTCACAAGATTGTGAGAACGAAATATATATATGAAATGTTCCAGACAAAGTGTGTGAGCAAATCATTAGACAGTCTTAACATGAATGGCTAATTATAATGAAGTGTCGATCCATATATACATAGCGAAATATAGCAGACATGTCAACAACCACCATATATGGATATATGTCACCAAGCAACGGACTGTCAACAAACACTCATATTATATATAATATATATAAGGAGAATATACATTGTTAAAGGAGACAAGTTCATACAAGTGAAATGGTCACAGACTAAGCGAGCAAACAGAAAGAGAGATCACCATACACACACACACATAAATATATATGTGGATACATATCAGTAAGCTCCTTTATGCTATCATCCAGAGATTCATAATAGGCATAGAATGCTGTTCGTTGTGAAGTACAATCAATATCTTAACTATCTATCAAAAGTAATAATCTCTTTTCAGTTATATTTGGGTTACACATAGTGTCCGGCTTACTGACGGAATAGCATTGCACCACAACTCTATCAGCCAACCACTATGCATTCAGTAGATAAACAGTTTCGTCAGCTGTCGGAAGATTTTGTTCGTCTCTTGTTTCTATGATTTGAGTTCAACTATAAGTACATTGTTACCCAGTTCGTTAGTTACTCATCATCCTATGCGTCTCATCTTTTTTTTACGTAACTCCTTTACCATTGCATGCATACGCTTACTCTGTTCAAACTCGAACTCCCCCCCTGTGTGTAAAAAAAGTATATAAGCGTGATTTTCTGAGCACTTTTCACTTAGTTCAGGGCCTCCTGTCAACTGAAATAATGTAAAACTTGAAAGTATGTTAAACCTTTTTTGTATTGAAATATTATGATGTCTTACTGCTGTAAGCAGCTGATGAGAAGCCAACGAAATAAGCAATGATAGTACCGCCTTATTCTGCACAAACCACTGCTGTTCTTGCTTTGTTCAAATTCACAGAGGGAAATAAATTTCTGAAGTCAGAAGATTTAATTAATCGTCAAAAGAATAAATACATATATGTATGGCAGCTGTGGTGCTGGGTGGATGTGTCTGGATTCTTTTAGGCCGGTGATTTAACTGCGAACCTTCTGCTGTCCACTATTCTAGACAACATCTTAGGCGCAAACTTCTATTCACGGAATATACACATTGGGTCATAGGAGTTATTAAGAAGACAATTGCAGCGAAGAAAATTTTCTTTTCGACGAAGTCATCATCTAGGTAGCTGTACATTCATTCGTGTATTTATATCAAATGGATGTGAAAGTTCCAGAATAATTTCCGGTTAAGGGTCAAATTATTAAAAATTACAATTATGAATTAGAATGCCATAATAAACAGGGGGATGGATAAAACTCAAACAAAGTAGCATCATAATAACTAAGAAGATTGACATTGTGCAATTAGGGGTTAGAAATGTAGAAATAACAAAATAGACAGGATGTTTGGATAAAAACTAGTGTGATGAATAATTGTTTATGCAATCAGGGATTAAATATGTAGAAATAGTAAAATGACAAAATAAACACGAAGTTCGGGTTCTGACAAGAAACTACGACAATTCTCTGAAAAGGTCCATATACAGAAAGCCTACACGGAACGGACAATTCATAAACTTACAAAATTTCTTGCCCCTGAGCAGAAAGAGGAACCTGATATACGCTCTTTCCTCGAGGATTCGGAAGATATGCAGCGAGGAAGTGGTTGAAGAAGAACTGCGTAATCTTCGCAAAACCCTGATAGAAGACGGTTTTCCGCCCCGGTGATATCGAAGCAGAAATCCTTCGCAAACGCCTCTCCAAATCGCTGAGGAAAACAAACTTCGCCGCGAGACTACGACTGACGTTTTCCTGCAAGAAACTGTTCAGCCAGAATGCGAAAGACAAGCTGTTGCATTGGGCCACCTCAACGTGCATATATCAATTTACTTGCTCTTGTGGAAATGAGTATGTTGGCCGTACCATGCGCCGACTTGAAAAACGCGCTCGTGAACATTACCCAGCCTGATTAGGAAAAGCAGACCAAAGACTTGTATACAGTTCAGTGACAGAACATCTGGTTAATTCAGGACATTCAGCGCCTTTCGAAAAATTCTTCAAAGTAATATACAAGATTCAATCAAACCTATCAAAGGGAGTGAAATCAAGACATTTGGATATAGCCGAGGCGCTAGCTATACAAAAGCTAAAAACCACGCTTTGTATACAAAAGAAATCCGTCCAACCCCTGTCCCTGCCATGGCCTTCATAGACAGGTAATTTTTTTTAGTAATGACCATCCCATCGCCTTTCTTATCTAAACTTCCTGTTTATTCATGTTGTTTTAAGTTTTTCTTAATCCCTGTTTACACTACTATATTTTCATACCCGAACTTCGTGTTTATTTTGTCATTTTACTATTTCTACATGTTTAATCCCTGATTGCATAAACAATTATTCATCACACTAGTTTTTATCCAAACATCCTGTCTATTTTGTTATTTCTACATTTCTAACCCCTAATTGCACAATGTCAATCTTCTTAGTTATTATGATGCTACTTTGTTTGAGTTTTATCCATCCCCCTGTTTATTATGGCATTCTAATTCATAATTGTAATTTTTAATAATTTGACCCTTAACCGGAAATTATTCTGGAACTTTCACATCCATTTGATATAAATACACGAATGAATGTACAGCTACCTAGATGATGACTTCGTCGAAAAGAAAATTTTCTTCGCAAACTTCTATGTGAAGTGAAATTATTTGAATATTCATGAATGGTATAAGTGTATCTTCGGACAACCTTTGTCGAGATTAGCTGTTAATTTGTGTTAGTACTAATCATTTTTATTGACTTGCAATTTGGCTTCTTTTGTTATGTGGATTATTTAAGCTGGTAAATTTGATCTGTAATAAAGTGTGTGCTGACCTCTGATTGATGTGAGTACTAAGCGTCTGGGAATTCCATGAAGAAAGAAGAATACATCCCGTGTCTCTTTACAGCCAATTACTCTTCTTGGATTCTGATTTGAAGGAGGTGCCCACTCTATAAGTGGGGTTAATCTTGTCTACCTTTGAAGTTGGGTCTGTCCGTTGGCATAGTATTGAATGTAGTGACTGTTTCAGTTTGTGCGCTATATCAACTCTGAATGGTTTTAGTATATTAGCTGTTATTTGAGAAACATTCTTTATATATGGCAAGATGAAAATAATGAAAGTAGTCAAGGCGTCTCCTCGTAGACGTACAAAGTCATTTGTTGAGCAGTAATCATAACCATTCTTTTGAGATTGACGACGGATTGATATCAATTAGAGCACCATTGAAAACCATCTGGGGAGTAGTGGACAGCCAGCTGTTTCATTCTGGTTTGGGAATCATCAGTGGTACACACTCACCATCAAGGTTTGAACTCAGGACCTTCCGGTTACAAGGCAGCCTGACTAGTATACCATTCAGGCAATAGAAGCCAATACACTGGCCAGCCCATGAATTCTAACTTCTACCAGTTCGTGGTGCATTTAGCGCGACTGGCACCAACCAATGTCGTCGGCGGGACATCCGTCCTCACACGTGACATCTGGATAGACCTCACTGGTCACGACTTCTCACTAGAACTCTAGGAGACTCCGTCCTGTAACATGTCACTAGGATGAAACAGCTGTCCAGTACTCTCTGCTGGCTTTCATTGGTTCTCTAAATGATATCAATCCGTGGTCAAACTCAAAAAAGAAACAAATCTGATCTCTACATACCAACTCTTAACAGTCATAATCGTTGTTTAGTGAACTAAAAAAAATTACCAGAAAAAAATAGAGATTTCGATATAGAAAGCAAAACCAGATTTCCTAGTTTGAAAGCATACAAATTCTTGGTGACTTGAACTGAAAATTGTAATGCATATATTCCAGATGCCTTCATCTTGTAATGTTTTCCCCTATTACCTTTGAAACATTGAAGTATGTAGGTATCATTATTTGTAGCCAATGTAATTTCAGGTAGTTTTCAGCAGTTGATGGGGGGAAACCTGTGAAATAGGATGATTATATCATTTTATGCTGCAAATCTGGTCGTTTTTTCTATACCTGAATTTATCATGGGAAACTAAATGCATGATGAATAAAGATTCATTGGACACACACGGAGGATATGATAGAGAAGATTTGTAGCTCAGGTGGATGATTTCGATGCAGTTGTGTTCTCTGAGCTAGCTGGATAGTTTATTTGAGAAGCTTTCATCGCCCACCCTACTATGCAACATCTTCAGAGCATACTTCAATTTCTTGAAGTGAGCTTTCAGAATTCTCCACGAGTTTACCATTAGTCATGTTTCCTGGTGGGTGACCTTGAACGTCGTCATTGGTTGTTTCTGTGTGTTTTCACATCTTCCAGGCTACTTGTATTGGAACTGATTGTTTCCTTGACTTGAACTTTCACCCTTTGTGTGTGTGAGAGAGATTTCCTTCTTATCGATTGGTAAATTTTGTCTATCTCGATGTGTCTATTGATTGATGATTCACTGGAATACCAGACAGGCTTCCAAAAACATTCTCTAGCATTCTTCATGATTCCTCTGTCTAATATTTGAACGCTGGTTGTCCCAGTCGAATTGATTGATGTCCGTGGTTGTCTGTATACAGTGAGGTGATATGATCGAGGGAGTGGATGTGATGTCTTTTGACGGCTAATTTATGATCATGGATACGAAGAAGAAGAAGAAGTAGAAGAGGACTTCCGCTTTGAGCCAATGTAGTCTTTTTCTCACTTGTTACAATTAATTTTGTAGATGATGTTGGTTTTATCTTCTTTCGTTGTTGAGTCCTTTGGTTGACATAGAGCCAGTTGAGTGAAGTGATTTTGTTGGTTTGTGTGAGACGTGGATTCCTAAAGGTTTGAGGAGTGTTGTAGTGATTTCTGAGATATCCTTTATGTGTGGTAAGGCGATTTTCTTTGTGCTTTCCTTGGGACCTTTTGGTGTGATAGGTTGGCTTGAGGGTATACGTCTTTTGATGAAATTCCGTGGATATCCATTCTTTTGGAAGACGTCGATGAGATACTTTTTCCTTCAATTTTCCTTAAGGTGGGAGTGCTGCAATGAGTCCTCGCCCGCTTGAATAGTGTTTGCATGCGATTCCTTTCGTGTGTTATTGCATTTTTGCTGTTGTAATTCACGATTTGGTTTGTGTGAGTTGATTTCCCATAAACTTGATTTTCTAATTCCCCTGTGGTTGTTCGCTTGACTAAGACGTCCAAAAATGGGATTTGGTTCTCGGATTTTTCTTCTCTTGTGAATTTGATGTCGTTGAAGAGGTTGTTTATAATGATTTGTGAGTTTTGTCGAACTCGTTTCTTTTGATTATTACAAATGTGTCGTCGACGTAGCGTATCCAAATCTTGGGTTTAATCTTTGGTAGGATTATGTTTTCGAGTCTTTGCATAATTGCTTCTGCAATAAAACCTGATATTGGCGATCCCATGGGTATTCCTTTGATTTGTTCATATATCCGGCCGTTGAAATGAAAGTATGTTGTTAGACACAGATTTATGCATTCCATCCAGCTTGTGTGTTGCATTTTTGATTGTTGTGGAGTATGTGAAGTATGCGCTGAAGATGTCACCTAGTAGGGCGATGAAAGCTTCACAAATTAACCATCCAGCTCAGAGAACACAACCATATCAAAAAACACACAGAGGAGACTATTCAGCGACACTGCCCACCAAGTATAACCTCGAGTGGAACTTGAATCGGAAACAACGAGCTGGTAGTTAGTCCAAGGCTAAAATGGAGTAGATGAGAGTGTATGGTCAATTGTGAAGCTAGATAAAGAGGGTTGCAGAGAACAGGATGGAGTAGAAATGGGCTTCCGAAACCCTATATTTCGCTTGGAACCTTAGGGAATAATGATAATAGTAATACTCACCAGATATCTATAAGATAGAATATTGGACACAATCAGAATAACTCGGTAGTGATTGTGCATGTATTTTGGTAAGCATTTTGAAATGTTTAGGTACTGCTGTTATTCCTTCCTAAAAGTATAAACACGCTTCACTGACAACTGATTGAAACATGAAGATAATTAACTAACCGAACACAGAACAATATGTAGGACTACATACTACTGATTTCCCGAGGATGAGTAGTTATATACGACTCACACCAACGAGTAGAGTTTGCTAGCCAGATCGAAGTAATCCAAACACGCAGTTATGCATGGTCTCTTGATTGTCATTTCTGGTTTCAAACAGATCACATACTATGATCTGAATAATTTTGGTTTCCAGTGGAAACACTAGCCTTATCGGACTGAGTAACATTCAAACTGTGTATCTAACTATAGCACAATGTGAATTTGCAAAGCTAGTGATAGTACAAGTATTGGTTATCAGTAAGTCATTGCATAGCTTTTTAATTCTTGATTAGAGTGCATTTATCAGATATTCAGTGGATCCCAGTGTTGGTTTGCAAGGATTTAATTTGATCGGTTGGAGGGGGGGATTCCATCATGAACTGATTGATATCGTTTAGAGGACCATTGGAAAACCTCGGAGGGCTGGAAAGCTGATCTGTCAGCCTAGTTTGCGACTCTTCAGTAGTACGCACACATCAACAGGGTTCGAACCCACGACCTTCTGGTTACAAGGCTAGCGAGCTAGCTCGTAGACCATTAAGCCAGCTCATGAATTCTAACTTCTGCCGGCCAATTCATGACATAACACGACCGCATCGCAGTGTTACTGCCTCACCTTTAACCTGCTAGCTCGTAGACCATTAAGACACTGGAACCTGATCCAATGGCCTGTCCATGAATTCGACCTCCTTCCAGCCAATTCATGATATAGCGTGACCACTTCACAATTTCTTCTTCGATGAGTCACTACCTCACCTTCAACCAGCTTTACCCTCCTGGTCATGGCCTCCCTCTAGAATCCCAGGTAACTGCTTACCTGAATAGGGCCAGTCGCCGCTAGTGAGCATCAGATCAATTTTCAAGGGATTGTATTTGATTGATTGGAGGATTCCATCATGAGCTGACATCGGTTAGAGAACCACTGGAAAACCAGTCAGTCAGGGAGTACTGGATAGCTGTTTCCGTTGTCCTAGTTCGAAAGAATAAAAACGGTGGTCTACTTACTGTCTCTCAGTGAGTTAGTAGTTGCATGACTAACCCGTTTCTCATGACATAGAATGCGTGTCGAATAAGGTGTCATAAAATTTTTATACTTTGTCGTCCAAGGAAAATGTTTTTCTATTATTGTTTTTACTTCTACTTGATGAGGTGTAAGAAAAGAGTTGTGTATAAAGATGTGGATTTCGCGTGTGGATGATTTATGTCTGATGTTACACAGACTCGAAGATCTTAAGGGGAAAACCAACAAATCCCTGAAGAAGTCGGAGAAGAAGACTGAACTTCAGGCGAACATATAGACAGAAAACGGAGGTGACGAAGAAAGCTAACCAACCGACCAACAGTGACCACAACAACCAGCAACAATCCCCATCAACACGAGAGATTTGATAGAAGTTACTTCCTTCACTTATCTGGCTAGAAAGCATTGGTCCAGCCAATGGGGTAGTCTGATAGGATAAAGATGTCAAAGCTGGCTAGCCATTCAGCCAGAATTGGAAAGGCAGTATACACCTTCATCAACCTGAATACAGTTTGGAAATCTTCTGCGCTGAATTAAAAACAGCATGACGAACAAGATTGGTATTTTCAACACCAATGTGAAGTCGATCAGTCAGTCAACTCAAACACGAGAGAACCAGTCAGGCTTTACACCAGGAAGAGGGTGTATTGATCATATCTTCATCCTTCGACGGATTCTAGAACATAGGCATTCTTACTGGCGTCCAACAATCATTAAATTTCATGACCTAAGGGCGGCATTCGATTCTGTCAACCCAGAGGTTCTCTAGCGATGCTTGGCTGTAAAAGGAATGCCGAGAAAATACATTGCACTGATCAAGACACTCTACTCGAACTCATACAGCCAAGTGAGGGCTTACGGAGAGTTGTCATCTGAAGTGGTGGTAACTAGTGGTGTCCGTCAGGGATGTCCATTATCCACATTTCTATTCAATTTCATCATAGATGTACTAATGGACTTAACCCTAACTCACTTCAGAGACTGAGGGATCGAATTGCTACCATGGAATAATCTCGTTGATTTAGAATATGCGGACGATATAGTCCTTCTAGGTGAGGACGCTGACAAAATGCAGACACGGTCTTCTGAACACCTTGAACTGCAATCTACGAAGGTTTGGCATGCGATCCACTCCCTCTGTGAAATGTAAGATGATGTTACAGGACTCACTGGACTACACTGACTCCTAGTTTAGAAATAGGGAGTTAAGTGGTTGGTGGAGCATGGTGACCGGTTCACTTATTTGGGAAGCACCATCAGCCAACACCGACAGGTTGATCTCTGACGAAATCTCAGCTGAGTACGGATACAGAGGGCTAGTTTCTCATATGCCAGTTTACGCCGTCTGTGGCGTAGACGTGATATCCCATTGGCTTTCGACCAAAGGGCGGGTGTACTGCTCATCAGTCCACTCCGTCCTCCTTTATGGCTGGCTATGAGACCTGGCCATTGAGAGTGGAAGACATGAAAAGATTAGCTGTCTTTGATAATAGGTGCCTGAGCTTTATCTCCCGTGTGAAATGGTGGTATGATAAGGTGAGCAATACTGAAGTTAGGTATTGGTCGAGTGCTAGGTAAGTGGGAGGGGAAATCAATCAGCGAATAGGTTGTGAAGTTACATCGACTGAGATGGTTAAGACATGTGTTATGCATCCCTGACTAGTCATCGCCTTCCTCAACCGACAGGCAATGTTAGCTGATATAGGGTCAGGCTGGAAAAGAGCTAGCGACGGTCAAACCAAAACATGGCACTAGTCAATGAAATTCACAACAGTTAGTTTAAACGAGCCAGTCACGTAGTAAGGTGTAGACTTCCTGACTGACTGGTTGGGGTCATGAGGACGGTAAATACCAATGGTTGGAAACGTTTGGTGACATGGCTCAAAATCGTTCTCAGTGGCTGGCGCAGATGCATCCATTCCTTGTGACTTTTGATTGTAGGAGAAAGTGGAGATGGATGGATAGGATATACGCTGAGGAGGCCGTTGAATTACATCTCACTCAATGTTGGCCATTACTCGAGTGGAATCCAAACCAAAAGCGACGAGTGGGTAGTCGGTGTTAGGGTGACATGGAGGAAATTGTTTGGTGAGGAGGAGGAGGAGGAGATGAGAGATTATGGGCAATCGTGGGACTAGCCAGTGTAGACGGCATGAGGAAATAGAGGAAAGCGGAAATGTGTTCTTTTCGGAACCCAACGAACAATAGTAATGATGATGTATATACTTATGTATATACGTATATACGTACACTCCATCTACCTTGTTATCCTGATGTTCTATCCCACAATGACACTTTTATTATATGCTTGTTGATTGACAAAAGTATGATAATTTTACTCTGACTTTTACTCATCAAACGTTATAGGTTGTATACAGTTGATGAGAACCATCAGCGAAACATAAAATCGATCCATATTATCCTTCACCAATGTGTATTCTACCTTTTATACACATGAAATTCCTGTAGTGTTGATTGTTTTCAGCTGGACATTTTCTCTAAACTGTTTCAATCACAATCACCACCCATAGAGAAGTTTACTCAGTTGCCTTTACAGTTTGTATGTAATTTTCAAAAGGATACTGGAGAAGAGAAAAACAAATAGGATGAGTCATCGTTTTCTCTCCTATACCCTGTGTCTTTCCAGCCTCTATCTCCCTCCACACACACACACACACACATACACACATATGTACCTACACATATAAGCACAGAGATATGTTGTGTAACCTCCCCACGTTTGTTGCTTCTTCTCCTTAACTGACTAACTAACTAACTAACTAAAAGAAATACAAAGGAAAGAAAGTGGAGAAGTGAACTTCCCTTGTCCTTTTAACATTTTTTAAAAATTTATCCAACCTTCACCCAAAGGACGTATGTGCACGTGTATGCATGTATATATGTGTGTGTGTGTGTGAAAAGATGAAGGGACTGCAACAGTAGGAACATTAGGCTAAGGTCATAAGCATTGTAGTTTTGAAAAGAGAAGAAGGCTACAGAAAGAAGCAAAGTGGACAATTTGAAAAGAGAATACCAATAGGCTGTTGAGGACAATTTGGATATAAATGTCATTAACTAACTCACTAACTAACGAACTAACGAGCTACCTAATCAACATGTTGACCATCTCTATATTTATCCATCCTTTAGAGGAAAGAAAATAAAAACACCGAAATAGAATGTAAAATTAATTCACACACACACACACACACAAAACAGTTTAACAAAAGATAAAACAATAAACAAACATTTATTCCCCCACATATTACTTTGAATCGAACAAAAACACTAATGTGTTTTTTAAATTGAATTTTAGATTTTCACGTCGATTGATTGGAGCGAAGAAGTGCTCGCTCCCACACTGACATTTCTTTTGGCTTCTTGTGCAGATGCTTCGACGATGTCTGGCATTTAATTAGAATGTAATTGGTGGATGGTGACTAGCATTGGAATCCAGCTAGGATAACGCACATTTCGTCCTATTTGGGACTCGTCATCTAGATGTACCTACATTCCCCAGTCCGTGAGTGATAATGTTACCACCACCGAGGCTTGAACCCAGTGCCCATAGTTTCAAACGCCAAAGCGTTATCTACTAGACCACTTGGACCATGAGGGCCAGCCACCTCTTGTGCAACAGGTAATAATAATTATTTAATTCAATATCTGTGGGGGATTTTATAGAGAGCTCGGTAATGAAACAAACATTAGAATTAAAAGAAAACTCATGTTAATGAAATGGCAGTGTGACGGTATATTATAAAAATACAGTTAATGAATTAGTATTATTATTGTTTCTTTTAATTCCTAGAGGAACATAGGGCTTCAGCCACACGTTTCCATTGTGTTCGGTTTTCCACCAAAGTTTTCATCACATGGCTCCATCCACGTCTATCCCCATGCTTTCATCTCCACTCCACATGACTTCCTCCTCCAAATCACCCACGCACTGACGAGCAACGAACTCGCCGCTTCCCATTGGGGTTCCACTCTAGTGATAGTCTGGCGTGTGATGGATGTCACTTGATGATGGCTTGTTTTCTTAGAGTATGGCCAATCCAATCCGCCACCTGCATTTCTTCTTGCATATTTGTTGCACAATCTGTTCTTGCTGGTTTGGTTCGTTGGTTCATTGCCATAGATCCTTGTTGCTGATCTTTCCTGGCCGGCCATCTGATCTTGAGTGAAGTATTGAGCGAAGATAGTTATCTGTTGATGAAGGTCTGTAGTTTGTTCAAAGTGAACTTAGTCACACGCTGGCCAAGTCTCTGATCCGTTAAGCAACATTGATTCACTTCCCATTGGAATTGGAAATCCGGATCTTATTATCATTTTCATGTTGAGGAGTGCTGTTGATCTCCTCCACATAGACTTGAAAGAAATGCAGGCTTGCTTTGCTTTGCCGATCCTCACCTTGAAAGTTAATGGGTTATATAAATTAATTGGTTACTTGGTTATACAGTTAAAGTCCACTGCTACAAATTACTCATATAATCCACAGAAATGTCCACTGCTGGAGTCGTGCACGGATTGTAGAATAGTCCTCGGATGAGGATGAGAGTGAAGCCAGTAGACAGTATAGATCAGAGAGAGAGAGGACAAAGCATCCAGCAGTACATACTGTATTTTTAATTGTTACTCCGAATCGTTAAAACAAAAGTTATGTAAAATATTTCTATTTTTAACATCTAACAAACAACTCTACAATCATATTATTCCAGGCTCCATACTTCTCATCAATTCCTTACAGCACAAAGACACTACTAAGTTTATGTAAAGAAACAATTTTAACATACTAACCAAAAAGTCTACAATTCAAGGAAACAAATACTTTCAACAGTGCTGGTGGTAGGCATCACCTTGACACGGGTTATGCGGTGGATGCTGAAAAATCCTTCAAAATTATCAATAGAAAAAAAAGAGCTGAATTCTCAAGTTTGCGGAAGTAATCTCCCTCAACCGCCTGAAACCTGGTTATCAGTCTTTCCTTGCCCTGGTAACCAGTTATCTTCATCCTTTTTTTCATTTGATTACGTAACGTCGAAAATGCCTTTCTATGTGATTATTACTCTTGTTTGGGATAAAGTGATTATTATTATTATTATTATTATTATTAGTAGTAGTAGTAATGCATGCATATATTGATTTTTCTGTTTAAAAATGAACTTGTTGTCTAAGTATGTTAAAACTGTTTCCGTACATAAACTTAATAATGTCTTTAGGCTGTAAGCAGCTGAGTTGATGAGATGCCAACGAAACACGTAATGATGGTACCATTTTGTTCTGCATAAACCACTTTTGTTTTTGCTTTATTTATTCAAATAAACCAACAAACAGGTAGACAGACAATAGAAGTGTTAAGATGACATCTTCGGGATAAAAGTTATCGCTTCAGGTGTTTTCGCGTATATAGTGTGGTGAAAGCCACAACAACGACGAAATCAGAAGATCTGAATGCAATCAAGATACATCTCATCCAACAGTTATACGACAATGCTGCATGCCAAGTAATCCACAACTGGAAACTTACGGAAACCTTAGAAGTGAAGACAGGAGCAAGACAAGCTAGCTGGCTGCCTACTATCTCAAATGATCTTCCTGATTACGGTAGAGTGGATAGTGTGACAAACAGCGGGAAACGAGGAGACAGGCATAAAATGGACTCACACAAAAAGAGACTTGGAGGATCTGGACTTCACCGATGATATATATCTGATTTCCCACAAACTGGAAGATATGCAAGTGAAAAGCAACAAGTTGGCAATAGAATAAGCATCCAGAGAAGATAGGACTCCAGGTGAAGATAGTGAAAAACAGAAATGATGAAGATTCCTTGCCAACACCAACAGCAACACCAACAGTAACAACAACAGACAATAATCAGCCATCATAAATGGGAGAAATCTGAAAGAAGCAACCTCCTTTACCTACCCACCTACCTGGGAAGCATCGTTTCAACTACAGGCCGACGGAACTGACGAGGATATTGAAGCGAGTATCGAGAAAGTAAGACAAGCTTTCATTACTCTTAAGTCTGTGTGGAGGTCAACAGCACCCCTCAGCATGAAAATGAAAATAAGATCCGGATTTTCAACTCCAATGTGAAGTCAGTGCTACTTACTATACGGATCAGAGACTTGCACTGAGCGTCACAAAAAGCATCTCAAACAAACTACAGACCTTCATTAACACCCGTCTTCGCTCAGTACTCAGGATCAGATGGCCGGCCAGAAAAGATCCACAACAGGGATCTCTGGAAATGAGCAAACCAACCAGGAACTGATTGTGCAACAAATAAGCAGGAAGAAATGGAGATGGATTGGCCATACGCTGAGGAAGCCATCAAGTGACATCACTAGACAAGCTCTCGAATGGAACCCGAAAGGGAAGCGGCGAGTTGGTCGTCCCGCGGTGGGGTGACTTGGAGGAGGTCATGTGAAGAGGAGATGAAAGCATGTGGTCAGACTTGGAGCGGGGTGACAAAGTTGGCAGAAAACCGAACGCAATACAGATGCGTGGGTGAAGCCCTATGTTCTTCTAGGAATTAAAGGATATAATAATAATAATAATAATAATATAATACAACAGCTATACCATTTGCACATAAAAAACAAGGTCGAAAAAATAAACACTTGTAAACCAATCAAATGTTACATCTGATGTGGTTGCAGTATGCCTCTAAGCACTATTCATGTAAGCGTAACCACCAAAACATACATTGGTTTGTAGGGATTTCATACTGATTGGTTACGTGATTTCAACACATCAGTTACAGAACCATTGGGAAACCTGCAGGGAGTACGGGACAGCTGTTTAGTCAGCCTACTTTGGGACTCTTCATCATCATCACGAACCGAGGATCTTCTGGTTACAAGGCGGGCTCGTAGACGTGCTGAAGACTCCCGAACTAGGACGAAACAGCTGCCCGGTACTCTTAGGTTTTCCAGTGGTTCTTTAACCGAAGTCAGCTCATATGAAATCCTGTAACCAAAAGGTACATTGTTTTGGGTCAGAACTCAGGCAACCAATCTATGTGCTCTACTGCACAGTTGACCAAAACTTTCTCTTGTATTACCTAACCACGGTCACAAAATATCTCAATGACAGTGAAAACATCGAGTTATTTGTAAGAAAATCTGTGGAAGTCAACAATGCTGTTAGACAGCTATGCACATCCACTTCTTTGTCGAATACAGAACAATCACTAGAAATCAAGAAGAATCCTTGCAACAAAGTGAGATCAAAAACTCTGTCACAGCAAGAATCACGGCACCAGTAATTTCTGCAGATAGTCCAAAGTCAGAATGACGCTGACTCAATCAATCAAGCAAAATTACATCTTGAACTTAAATCCTTCAAAGTAATATTATTGAAAATTATTATTGTTCCCTTGGTTTCCTAGTCAAACATAGGGGATCAACGGAACATCTCCACTTTATCTCATTTCCTGAGGTTCTCTTAAGCTGGCCCCACGACTGACTATAGGCTCTCATCTCCTGCTCCTCCTCATCAGAGGATCTCCTCCGTGTCAACCTCTATGACTACAGCCAAACTCTTTGTTTTCCACTCGGGTTCCATTTGAGGGCCTCCTCAGTTTGTGCCCAATCCATCTTCATTTTCTTTTACATACCTGCTAAGCAATCGATTCGTGGTTGATTTTTTCCCAGGGTTTCTAGTAATTAGTTCTTTCTGGCCGGCTCTTTGATGTTAAGCATAGAGACCGAGAAGACGGCTGTTTCTCAAAACACTAAAAGACAGCAAAAAGACAGTTGAGTTGGAACCTACAGTACTTTTTAACAATAAAACAACATGAAAAACTCAAAATTACCTCAGCAGTGCCGTTGAGCAGAGCGCTATACAGGTCAGATAAGTCTCCAGCACAAAAAAGTACACTACTGCACGAAATCAGTCAACCAAAATCAATTGTATGAAGTATTTGACAGTCAAGTAGAATATTACCGACAAGGTGCTGTAACAACAGAAGATAAGGGCCAGGCAACAGATCATTTATTGAGGAAATCAACACATATTTATAGATTTTCATGTACATTATTATCGCTTATTCAAGCAAACAAACGCAGTCTTCTGATTGGTTGTTTCTCACAGAAAGTTGACATTGCATCTCTTTGTGACTGTTTATTGAATGTCAGGTCATATTTATGTTAACTGTGTCTGGCTACGCAAAGCCTGTTGTGATTGGTTGTTGAATCAGTCGTGTTCATATTTTCTCACGACCAATATTTGGGGACATAAACATTGACGTAAATTACTGTCTACCAAATGGCTAGCAGCCTGCTCTCATCACAGTGCGAGGAAAACTCTATCACAGCAAGAATCATGCACCAAACAACTAACTGTCGCAGGCAGTCCAAGGTCAAAGTTGACCTAAACTCACTCAAACAAAATCTCAATAGTATAACAAAACATCACTAGCATCCATTACAAAAAGCACAAAGAGAAGCATTAAAATTAGTGCTTAAACGGGAACAAAGACGTATAATAAGAAGGATTAAGACAACAGATTATTGATTGGAGGGTTACAGAAACATTGAATAAGCAGTCAGGGAGTCCTGGATAGCCAGATGTTTCGTCAGATTTGTTTCGGACTCTTTGTTAGTGCTCACACACCACCACCACCACCAGGGTTTGAACCCATGACCTTCTGGTTACAAGGCTAGCGAGCTAGCTCATAGACCATTGAGCCACTGAGACCCGATCCAATGACCAGTCCATGAATTCTAACTTCTACTGGCCAATTCATGAGATAGCATGATCACTTAGCCTCATCTTCAACCTGGTGTACGCTATTGGTCACGGCTTTCCACTAGAAGCTCAGGTAACTGCTTACCTGAATAGCGTCAGTCGTTAGTGAGTAACAGATCAATTTTCAAGTATTAGTTTTGTAGGGATCGTGTTTGATTGGTTGAAGGATTTCATCATCGTAAACAGATGATATACAAATGTCAGAACGATAATATGCAGTCTAGGTGAAAACAGGAAATTTAATTATCAAATCAACTAGAGTTTGTGTCAACTTTCTTTCTTCTTCATCAAGTATGTCTTCAGTACATATTCGTTGGATTCTACTGAAGAGGCACTTTACTAAGGTTATTTTGTACCGAATTGGCAGAAACTGTGGTTATTAACATACTATCCTGTCGTACATTGAAAATTTATCGGAGGATATAATCAAACATGTGCCACTTGTAGATGTATGTAGATGATATTGTAATTATAAGTGATAAGCCTTGTTCTGCCAACTCAATTTCAAATCGAATGCATGAAGTTCAGAATAGCAAGCATATCACTTACATCTGTAGAAGGGAAAGACAATTGTTTATCTTTCCTAGACATATTGCTTAGTCGACTGACGGCTTGATGGGTCAATAAAAAGATCTATTTATAGAAAGCCTACCTGGACAGGACAGGACAGTATCTTAATTAACCCAGTTTCTGCCCTGTTCGGTACAAAAGCGCCTTAGTGAGCGATGTGCCTATTCAGTAGAATCCAACAAATTATAAAATCAGCCGAAACATCGGAACAGGCACCAATATTGTGATTAGATCGTTCACAGGGGGGAGGGGGGATTTTCAAAATAATTCTTCCGTTACTCCAAAATCACATAAAAAAAGACCAACTAACTGAGGAAACAACTGACCACATCTCGATTTTAGTCATGCAAATAAACGGAAACGGAAAGGCGGCAAATTCTTTTTGCTTTAATTTATACAACATTCTCAGTAAACATTTTCATTCGAGATTGTAAAGGCGTGAAGATTCTCTTTTTCCTCAGATTTTTTACAATAAACTTTTAGAAACGGAAAGTAAATGGCTAATTTATTGAGTGAGAGAGACATTTTAAACGAATTTAGTGCACATTATCTATTTACACATGTGAAAGTAATCTGCATTAAAATTTATTTTTGAATTTTGAATTCGAATTTTAAATTTGTGAATTACTTTTTTTGGACAACAAAACAAAACAATAACAAAATTCTGATTGGTTATCAAAATCTCCACAAACCCGGATGTTTCTGGTATTTAAGCGTTGGTTTGTAGGGATTTGATTGGTTTCAGGATTTCATCATGAGCTGACATCAGTTAGAGAACCATTGGGAAACCTGGGAGTACTGGACAGCTGTTTCGTCCTAGTTTGGGACTCTTCAGCAGTACGCACCCATTGGGATTCGAACCCAGGACCTTCTGGTTACAAGGCCAGCTCGTATACCATTAAGCCACTGGGACCCGATCCAATGACCAGTCTATGAATTCTAACTTCTGCCGATTGACGACATAGCGCGACTGGCACTAGCCAATGTCTTCGGTGGCGAGTATTTGTCCTCACACCCGACCCACTGCACCCTACTGGACACGACTTTCCACTGAAACCCAGGTAACTACCTACCTGAAATCAAAATCTCCACAAACCCGGGTGTTTCTGGTATTTGTTTAACTAGTATTGAGTGTTTATTGATAAGAATTTAAAATGCTATAATCAATGAATAATCTTTAGGACAAATCAATATTATTATTAGTAGCAGTAGTGGTGTTATTAAGCAAGAACAGTATACTGAGCAGGACAATATGAGTATATAGTCTTATTTCGTTGGTTTGAACAATCTGCAAACTAAATGAAACGTTTTGTAATTATGGGTATTTATTTTATTTTTTGATTACAGCTTGATGCCACACCGTATTTTCAGTACAAGTATGGAATTTTCAGCATGTGATATCGGTAGCCCAAATTTGGCAGGCCAACCATAAATATCAGGTGTGCGTCGGCGGGGAATCGAACCTCAGACCATGTGCATGGTCGGCGAGAATCCTAACCACTGTGCCACCGACTAAATATCGATGCCAAATATTTAGATAACTCGTATATATTAGCGGTGTTGTTTGACTATAGTTATCAAAAGCACCAATATTGTGTCCCACTTGAGATCTCCAGGATTCTACGCTATAACTAATTCAAATGTAATAAATTGAAAGCTAGCGAAAATTAAGAGACGAATGAAATTATTCCTGACCAAAAATGACTTAAAAGCAAAGTACCTCCAGATGATGCTATGAGAGGAGTGCAGCTATGACTGACTTCTATTACTGTTATTAATATTGTTCCTTTGGGTTCTGAGTGGAACAAAGGGCTTCAACAACACATTTCCACTTTCTTCTCTTTTCTGCCGTCCTCTTCAAATGGCTAGCCCCATGATTGCCCATAATTTCTCATCTCCCACTACTCCTTGCTACCAGGGAATAATCTCACTGACATAGAATATGCAGACGATATAGTCCTTCTGGGCGAGGACGCTGACAAATTGCAGACACGGTCTTCTGAACACCTTGAACTGCAATCTACGAAGGTTTGGCATGCGATTCGCTCCCTCTGTGAAATGTAAGATGATGTTACAGGACTCACTGGACTACACTGCCTTCTAGTTTAGAAATAGGGAGTTAAGTGGTTGGTGGAGCATGGTGACCGGTTCACTTATTTGGGAAGCACCATCAGCCAACACCGACAGGTTGATCTCTGACAAAATCTCAGCTGAGTACGGATACAGAGGGCTAGTTTCTCATATGCCGGTTTACGCCATCTGTGGCGTAGACGTGATATCCCATTGGCTTTCGACCAAAGGGCGGGTGTACTGCTCATCAGTCCACTCCGTCCTCCTTTATGGCTGGCTATGAGACCTGGCCATTGAGAGTGGAAGACATGAAAAGATTAGCTGTCTTTGATAATAGGTGCCTGCGTTCTATTTCCCGTGTGAAGTGGTGGTATTATAGGGTGAGAAATATTGAGGTTAGGCGTCGGTCGAGTGCTAGGTAAGTGGGAGGGGGGGAAATCAATCAGCGAATAGGTTGTGAAGTTACATCGACTGAGATGGTTAAGACATGTGTTATGCATCCCTGACTAGTCATCGCCTTCCTCAACCGACAGGCAATGTTAGCTGATATAGGGTCAGGCTGGAAAAGAGCTAGCGACGGTCAAACCAAAAGATGGCGCCAGTCAATGAAATTCACAAGTTAGTTTAAACGAGCCAGTCACGTAGTAAGGTGTAGACTTCCTGACTGACTGGTTGGGGTCCTCGGGACGATAAATACCAGTGGTTGGAAACGATTGGTGACATGGCTCGAAATCGTTCTCAGTGGCTGGCGCAGATGCATCCATTCCTTGTGACTTATGATTTCCAGTGAAACTATATTGTTCTTCGTTATTACTATTTCTTTGTCTAACACCTGTATTTACTGTCTCTTTTATGCACTTCTTCTACGTTCTTCTCTTGCTTTGTGTGCTACATGCGGAAGTTTGGCGACTTGAAGTTCCGCACATATGTGTAAAGTTCTATGTCGAAAACAGACAGGCAGACAGACTCCTCCTCCTCCTCCTCACCAAACGATCTCCTCCATGTCACCCTCATATCTACTACCCACTCGTCGCTTCCCATTAAAATTCCATTCGAGTGATGGCCTACATTGAGTGCGATGCCATTTGACGGCCTCTTCAAAGTATGTTCTATCCGTATCCATCTTCTTCTGCGTATGCCTTTGTTGAGCAATCAATTCTTAGTTGGTTCGTCTCCAGTCAGGGTTTCTCGTTGTTAATTCTTTCTGGCCAGTTGGCTGGGCACTCGATCTTCAATATGGAGCCAGCAAAATGGACAGCTGTTGATAAAAGTCTGCAACAGGCTGTTGGAAATTTTTCTCGTGACGCGCTCTGCAAGTCCCTGACCCATACAGAAGAACTTTCTGGCTGACTTCAATGACATTTGTGTTAAAAATCAGAATCTATCTTGTTCTTCATGCGGGCTGACTGAATGAGTCATCACAGAAAATTTCCAGACTGCTTTCAGGTTGATAAAGACGTATCTCACCTTTCTGATTCTGGCTGGCTGACTGATAGGCTGACCAGCTTGAACATCTTCACCCGCACAGACTGACTGTGGTTGAGACAATGCTAGCTGTCTAGATAAGTGAAGGAGGTAACCTCTGTTGAATCTCTCGAGTTGATGATGACTGATGCTGACTGTTGTAGTTGTTGGTTGGTTGGTTGGTTATCTTCACCACCTCCGTCTTCTGTCTATATGTTCACCTGGAGTCCTGTCTTCTTCTGACAGTATGTTGCTTTTAGCCTGCAGTTCTTCGAGTCTGTCTGACACTATACATGAATCATCCACACGCGAAATCTAGATCCTCCAGAGTCTTCTTATCGGACAGTACAGCGTGTTCCTGTCTTCTCACTCCCTGTGCACAGTCTGACGCATGATCCATTCAGTCCACCACAATAAGGGATATCATCGGTGGTAATAGGCAGGCAGGCAGCCTTGTCTTACTCCTGTGTTCACTTCGAATACCTCGTTGTGTTTTCCATTGTGGATCATCTGACACGTGATATTGTCATATAGCCAGCCAGCTATTGAACGAGGTTGATATGGAATCGGGGCCATCATATTCCAAATTACTCCTCGGTGAATGTTGTCTGCTGAAGGTATAGGTTTGACTGCCAATTCAGCAACCATTCCCAAAGTATGGTGAAGGTATGTGGACGACACATTCACCGTACTAAAAACACCGGATATAAATGAATTTTTTGAATACATCAACTCGAAGCTAGAGAGATTTCAGTTTCATACATGAATTGGAAAATCGTGAAGAGCAACTTCCAGTGTTGCGCGTCGGTGGCATAGCGGTTAGGGTGCTCGCCGACCATGCACACAGTCCGGGGTTCGATCCCCAGCCACAGACGCACTCCTTTACCTCGCTAAGTCAGAAATAATGCTGGTAAAGAGGAAAGGTTGGGCATGAGGTGGCTAGCAACCCCATCCTACAAAATAAACACTGCTACAGAAACTTCAAGCCTCTAGCTTGAATCCCTATGTTCCACTGGGGAACGTGAAGGAAAAAAAAACTTCCAGTGTTAGATTTTATCATAAAAAGGAGAGGAAATGGGAGGTTAACCACTAGTGCTTAAAAAAGACCCAAACCTTTAATCAAATATTTAGATTTCTGTTCATCTCACTCCACGTCAGTAAAAGTGTAACTGCTGAAACGCTTAAATACCAAGAATATCTAAGGTAGGCGGTGAGAAATATTAGAGAAGCTTTGACAGCTAACAATTATCCTGATGCATCAGTTAGGACGTTTTCAAAAGTTATTTTGTAAGGATTTCATTTGTATCAAGTTTGACCACGAAATGATATCAGTTAGTGAACCACTGACAAAACCAGAGAATAAAACTGGACATCTGTTTTGTTCTAGTTTGATATTCGTCGGAAGCGCGCATCCACCACCAGAGTTCAAGCACAAAACCTCCTGGAAACAAGTCAAGCTCACCGATGATATTGTCTGATGTCAGAAAAGTGGAATGTGGTCAGTCAGATTAAAGGAACACAAAAACCTAGCAGCAAAATCCAAATTGGTTGACCTTAATGAAGTAAGAAATCTAGAAAACCATTCAGTTGTGAAACACAGCCATACAATAGGATAGGATACGATGACAGTTGTAAAATCCAGTATAACACAATGAAGGGACAGATGGGTAACGGAAACTTCATCTGTCGAGCTCACTGAGGATTGTTATGTACTAGGATTCCCCGCCGCCAAATTGTTATGTTCTCGTCGCTAAATTATTGTTATGGACTGGTCGAGAAACTAATAGTCCTGACGCAAGAAGGCGGAAATCAGAAAACCACTAGGTTTGTGATGATACTTCTATTTTCCAAACACAAGGAGAAGCAATAAGTGGTATCACACCAAAGTAAGTAAGTAAGTAAGTGTAAGTCACAAGATTGTGAGAACGAAATATATATATGAATGCTCAGACAAAGGTGTGAACAATCATTAGGCAGTCTTAACATGAATGGCTAATTATAATGAAGTATCGATCCATATATACATAGCGAAATATAGCAGACATGTCAACAACCACCATATATGGATATATGTCACCAAGCAACGGACTGTCAACAAACACTCATATTATATATAATATAAGGAGAATATACATTGTTAAAGGAGACAGGTTCATACAAGTGAAATGGTCACAGACTAAGCGAGCAACCAGAAAGAGAGACCAACATACACACACACACATATATATATATATATGTATACATATCAGTTTGCATGGGAGCAATGGGCATAATTTAGCGCCTTGCTGATACATCTGAAGAAATTTACTACCCGAATGACAAATAGGGTGCCGGTTGTTCAACTTTCAAACGCTTGCCAACCGTGCCTCATGTTTTCCAGGGTTCTATCCTGGGCTGACGCTCTCCTTAGCCTGCCTAAGTTTGTATTAAGGCTGGGAGTGAGTCTAGCAACCCCAACCCGTGAAAATAAAACCACTACTATTAAAACTTCAAAACTCTAACTTGAAGCCGCATGTTCCACTGGGAAAGTAAAGGAATAAGATAAATAAATAAGGCTAATGGGAAGGAAGTTTCGAAGTACTCTGGTTACAATTGATTGTTTTCGAAATGTTGTCATCCAGTAAATAATAATACAACTGTTTCACTCATTGTACGATATATCCAATAAACAAATTTAATATGGAATTACATACTACCACAGTGTTCAGGTTTTACGCATACAGTAGACAAAAAAAATCCAATCAGCTGTGTGCTATGATCAAGGGAGTTATCCACTCCAGGTTCTAATGGAAACGAAAAATGCTTAGACCGAATTATATGACCAGCCTGATACTACTTAATATGTTTTAATTGTGCGTTTGAAAGGCTACAATGAACACTACCTGACCTATTTGATGAAAGAGGTCACTTCTTTCGCTTATCTAGGATGCATCGTTTCAACTACAAGCAGTTGGAATGAAATCGAAAGACAACGCAGATATTCATCACTATGATATCAGCTTTGAAGTTGTCTGTTACTGTCGAGCACAACAAATATGTTAATTTCATCCTGCTAAAGAATCAGCGTGCGAAAACCAAAAACCTGGCTGAAGAAGCAGGAGACAGAAAGAGAAATTCAGGTGAACATAGAGAAAGTGGAGACGGAGGTGGTGAAGATAACCAACCAACCAACCAACCAACCAACAACTACAACAGTCAGCATCAGTCACCATCAACTCGAGAGATTCAACAGAGGTTACCTCCTTCGATTACCTAGACAGCTAGCATTGTTTCAACCACAGTCAGTCTGTGCGGGTGAAGATGTTCAAGCTGGTCAGCCAGACAGTCAGCCAGCCAGAATCAGAAAGGCGAGATACGCCTTTATCAACCTGAAAGCAGTCTGGAAATTTTCTGTGATGACTCATTCAGTCAGCCAGCATGAAGAACAAGACTCAGGTTTTCAGCATCAATGTGAAGTCAGTCAGTTTTTCTATATGGGACAGAAACTTGCACTGCGCTTCACAAAAGGCATTTCCAATAAAGCAATACAAAACTTTCATCAAAAGCTACCACCTTCTCTTTCTTCATACTGAAGACCAAATGACCGGGAAGAATTGGTAACAAGGCACTCTGGCTGGGAACAAACCAACCAAGAGACGATTGCACAACAAATACTCTCAAGAGCATGGAGATGGATTGGACACATGCTGAGATCATTGGGTGACATCGCGCACCAGTCAGATACAATCTCGAATGAAACCTGAATAGGAGACAATGAGTTGATTGTGGGTCTTTGGGTGATATGGAGGAGGAGATAAGAGCCAATAAGCAATCATGGAGCCAGCCGGAGAGATCTGCAGAGAACAGGATGTGTTGAAGATGTGTCACTGAAGGCGTAAATCTCACTCACAGTCCAAGGGAATAGTATTAATAATCGTGATAAATAATCTATTCACAGTAGGCATCATTCGCTGCATGGTGTAAATGATTTTCAACTACTCAAATCAGTTAGTAGTATATATGTATATTTGAAAAATAGAATCTAACTGATAGATTCAAAAGGAAAGCTACAGCAGCGCCTTCAGTTGCTAGATTACTTTTTTTTCGTTAGGTTTTCGGCGACTTGAACAATTCTCTAGTGATTTTTTTTCACTAACTGAAAACGGTCAGAAAATCATAAAATGTAGTAATAATGACAGTGACGTATCTGTTTAGGTATCGTCGATTAGTGTGAACTCACACTCTCATGTACTCACGTATATAAGTACTCACATAATAGGATATATATAAGGAGTCAGACACAAGTTTAATTTTCAGGAGACCATGTTACTTACTATTCAGCTGAAGGTGAGAGTTGAATTTCTGGTGAATTTAAAAAACTATCCATAGCCAAAGTCAAGGTCTGTCAAAAATGTTGACCTTCAAGAACCAGTCAGAATTAGGGAGCTCTATGAAAGGTCACTTCAAATCAAATCATGCTTGCCTATATATGGATGGATTTAGTGGATGAGTGTCGTGAAGACCGAGTAAATTTAGGAAGCTAGATAAGTTTAAGATATAGTCCAAGGTTAAGATTAGGGTTACATTTATAAGCCTACCCTAATTATGGATTCCAAAGTACCAAGATCTACAGTCACCTGAATGAATACACCTTTCGTGTGTATATCATGATTTCTGCAAGGATTATCCTTGGAGTAACTGGGAGACACTCTCATAACACATATATACAGTGTAATATCATGTTGCTAATGTTCCTAAATACTTTTTGTAACGATTCTGCGACTTGTATGCATCTGAATTCCGACTGGTTGTTCTTTGTCACTATGATTTTGGTTATGATAGCTTAACTTTGCCGTGACCGTATGTAATGTGACCACTGTTGAATGTCTTAGGGGAAGTAATTGTTATCACATTCGACTGGGTGTTACATCTAGCTAAGTAGAAAAAGGTGACAAGTGTTCATTTTGATTGGAGGATTTCTCCATGAGCTGACATTAATTCAAGAACCATTGGAAAACCAGTCAGGGAGTACTGGACAGCCACCTGTTTCTTACTGGTTTGTGAATTTTCATCAGTATGCCCCCACAACCAGGGTTCAAACACAGGACTTTCTGGTTACAAGGCGAGCTAGCTCGTAGACCATTAAGACACTGGGACCTGATCCAATGGCCTGTCCATGAATTCTACCTCCTTCCAGCCAATTCATGATATAGCGTGACCACTTCACAATTTCTTCTTCGATGAGTCACTACCTCACCTTCAACCAGCTGTACTTTCCTGGAATCCCAGGTAACTGCTTACCTGAATAGGGCCAGTCGTCGCTAGTGAGCATCAGATCAATTTTCAAGGGATTGTATTTGATTGGTTGGAGAATTCCATCATGAGCTGACATCGGTTAGAGAACCATTGGAAAACCAGTCAGTCAGGGAGTACTGGACAGCTGTTTCCGTTGTCCTAGTTCGAAAGATAAAAACGGCCGTTTACTTACTGTCTCTCAGTGAGTTAGTAGTTGCATGACTAACCCGTTTGTCATGACATAGAATGCGTGCCGAATAAGGTGTCATAAAATTTTTATACTTTGTCGTCCAAAGGAAACGTTTTTCGTTGATTTTTTCTACTTCTACCTGATGAGGTTTAAGAAGAGATTTGTGTATAAAGAGAACTCTTGCAGTCCGACAAAATGACATTCGCCTATTTCTGGCATAAGTTCAAGTGTCTATTATCCATAATAGTATTAATGAGTTGGTTTACTGACACCCCACTCCACCTACTGACAGCTTTTAGTCTCCTTCGCAATATAACCAAGTATTTATTCGATGACCCAGGAAAGATTAGGTGGGGGCAATCAAGATGAATAGGTAGAATACAAGAATTAACAAACAATTGTAAAAGTACCCGACTGAGTGATACCAGATATCTTTCTGACTCACTGAGTGGTTTCAACGTAGAACTTTGCATAGATGTGCACCACTTAGAGTTGTCATACTCCTCCGCTCCTGTAGCACACACAATAAGCAAGAGAACAGAGTAAAGAGAGACTCATAAGAGAGAGAGAGAGAGACGGGGATAATAAACAGAAATATGAGGCAAAAAGAATTGTAATATGGAAGAACAACAGAATTTTATTGGATATTATAAATCACACAGAGTGAATGGATTTGAGCCAGCCATCGAGAACAGTTTTTGAGCCATATCACCAGCTGTCTCTACGTGGATGGCTGGCTTAAACTATCTGTTGTGGATTTCATTGACTGATCAGGCATGTTTTCGCTTGACCACCACTACTAGCCTTCTTTTTCCGAACCCGATCCATCCTATTTCAGTCAGCTAACACTGCCTATTGTTGAGGAAGGCAATCGACTGCTGGACATGGATGTGTAGTAACACGTGTCTTAACCATCTCTCTCAATCTGTATAACCTCACAACCGTATAGATTGATTTCCCCCCGCTTACCTAGCACTCGACCGATGCCTAACCGTGATATCGTTCACTTATTATTATTATTATTACTATCAGTTAAGACGGAAGATGGAACTCAGGCATCTATGACCTATAAATAATTTCCAAGGAATACTTTTCAGGGATTTGACCGATTTCATATCAGATGGCGAAGAACTACAAAAAATCAAGGAGTATTTGACAACAGTTTCGTCCTAGTTCCGATTCATCAGGGGTGCGCACTAACGTTCTTCACACTTGAAGTCAAATCTAGTACCCCTTGACAGAAAATCCAGTGGTTAACGATTTTCAACTCCTGTCAAATCGAAACCTGAAATCAATCACATCTCTTTAAACCAACGCTTGAAAATTGACCTGTCATTCATTTGTGACTGTCTATATAAGATGAAGATTCCGGAGGTTTGATAAGCAGTCGTAACAACTGGGATCCACCAGGCCGTGTTATTATTATTATTATTGTTATTATTTGGTAAATAAAACACCACAGAAAAGTGAATTTACTGGTGCTATTTTTGGTTGTCAATGATTAGCAATAAAATGCAGGATGTGAATTTCACTGTATCCGGAGCACATCAGCCAGATTAACCTGCATCTTCAGTGACTGATAGTGTTCCTACCTCAGAAGGGAGCCCTGCACCAACATGTCGACAGAAAGCCAGAATTTCAACTCAGAAATACAATAAACCAAGGGGTTTATTGATATTTACAACAATTGGTTTTGACAAAATATTCACCAGTAAACATTTATTACCTCCTTAAGTTAACAAATAGGTAAGTTTATTTTTAAAATCTGTTGATTAATCAGTCAATCAGTCAATTAATCAATCCGTTATTGATCAAAATTAGATCACTTGTTTACACTGAAATAATATAAAGCAGATAAATTAAATTTAGGAAACAATAAATAAAATAAAATAAATAAATAATAATAAAGCGAAATGGCAAAAACATTTTATACTAACGTTTATACTTTCAATGTCATTAATTACCGTCAACGAGAGAAATCTAAACGTAGCTTCCTATTTCATCTACCCTGGACAGCATCGTGTCAACTGCAACAGGAAAGGACGAGGAAGTCTATGCCAGCCAGCTGGTCAGGATCGGGGAAGCTAGACAGGTATTGATTACTCTGAGACCATTGTGGAAGTCAGCAGAACTTAGTAAAGCAAATAAGATTCTTATTTTCCACTCTAATATCAAGTCACTGAGTGCTTTAGAGACTTGGCGTGGGCGTCACTTTAAAGCATTCCCAACAGGCCATTACAGAATTTAATCAGCGCCTCCACCCGTTGATTGACACTAAAGATTAGACGATAGTCTCGAAAGGATTTGGAATAGGGAATTTCGGAAGACAGCTAATCAGCTTGATACAGCTACACCCAGTAAGAAGCCTATTTTCATTAAACTCGACTACAAGGGCGACGACGTTATGAGAATAGTAAATAAAAAACTAAGCGCACCCCTGTCTAGGACGTATCCTGGTGCAGTCAAGTACCCCTCACATGTTACCTCCAACTGTGTATACCAATTCACATGTATCTGCGGGAGCATTTACATTGAAAGAACAGAGAGGAGGGCCTACGTCAGATTCTGTGAACATGTATCAAGGAGCCTTCGGTTAAAGGGACCGAATTGCTTAAGCTCTTTTATCGCCGCCAAACACCTGAATGACACAGGACACCGAGTAGATGTTCGGGAATCATTCAAAATAATTAACAAACAAAGTATTTTAAGTCTTCTCAGGTTCGCTGAAGCTATAGTAATAAAACGATCGAAGCCTGATTTATGTGTCCAAAAAGAATCCGTTGTTGGACTTCAATTACCCTGGTGACTCACATCTTGGTAACTCTTTGTTTTCGGATTTTGTTAATTTTGTTAACTTATCTTTTCACTCCACCCCTCCCCGCTTTATTTTTTGCTTGACTCTCTTGAAAAATAATTTTTTCTTCATCTTCTGAGTTGTGCTCAGTGTGTTACATCATCAACTTCCCATCTGCCCTCATGTGCAATAAAATTTTGATGTTCTCTAATCTAATTAAGTATCTATTACTGATTGTCTTTCGTTACCACCCCAACAACACGACTGTTAATTAATTTTTTCTAGAAACTTCTCTCTAACAAGATATATATATATATATCGTAAAACTTTAGACACCTTGTAAATCACAACGCCTTTCTTCACTATGACACTCTAACAACCTGTTGATACACTGTGTACAAAGTGTTTCTAAACTATTTTAACACATAAGATTACACACAAATTAAGATTCCAACACAATTAATATGATGCATTGAAGTAGACTGGTAACATTTCTAGTCTGTAAACTGTTAATAGCTATCGATGAATATCAACTGCATTTGAAAATAGCTTTCAGTACACTGCAGACATTTTCGACAGCCTTGTTTACACTCCAGATGACTCATTCAGCAGCCAAAGTTAAAAGTTAGTTATGATGATCATCATCGATTTTGAAGGTCTTGGGGTTGTTTTCCGTAAAATAATCAGGTTATTAAATCTGTATGCAACGTCGCCATATACCCAAAATAAAATATTTTGGAGGCTTTTGGAGTTCTGGTGAAATTCAGCACTGTTCCTCAAATATCCTTCAAATTGGAGTACTCCGATTTTAATTAGGGTAGGGATTATGGAGAGTGGAAATCTCGTATATTTCTGAAGAATTGAAGCGCACTTCAGACTGTTAATTTTGAGCAGACATTTTGCGTATCTCAAGGTGTGTCGTAAAATTTTGGGGCTCTGCTGAGCACCCAATCAGTTTACTGCCTTGGCAGATATGCTGATTGTACTAGACGGTAGGGATTATGCATACTTCGCGTTGAAGGGAAATGAGACATTTAAAATATCTTTTCAGCAATTTTCCAACTTTATTCCTAGTGAAGATGAAGTGGTAGGCATTGAAAGTACCAGACTTCTGGATAAAGTAGGCAATATATGTGCGTCAGTGGCACAGTGGTTAGGATTCTCGCCGACCATGCACATGGTCTGAGGTTCTATCCCCTGCTGACGCACACCTGATATCTATGGTCGGCCTGCAAAATTTGGGCTACCGATATCCATGCTGAAAATTCCATACTTGTACCAAAAATACAGTGTGGAATCAAGATGTAATCAAAATAAAATAAAAATAAAATAAAATAAAAACCATATGCTTGCTAATAGACAAAATTTTGTTAAAACTGCACACTATTTTATTTTATAAAAGAATTCAGGTTGTACGCAGCTGATGAGGAGAACCGACGGAATAAAATGGATCCAGATTATTCCGCGCCAATGTTTTTTTCTTTCGTTGTTCAAGGATTAGATATTTATTGAGGAGATCTTCAAGGAGCATTACTTGACAGGCTGTCGAACAGAACCTAAATGGGAATAGACGGTTTGGTCGTTTAATAAAGCCATGCAGGAAATCGTGTGGCAAGGAAATGAAACCTTTTTAGGAGTTGTGTAAAACCAACTGAAGACGAATGTAGAGAGCACAGAAGATTGGAAATGTAGCAATTAAGTCCTGTGTTCCAGTTAGAACCGAAGGAATGAATTATAAGCGAAACAACAACAATAGTATCAGTTCTATTGCTAACAAAGACGAAAAAGTGTAGCGATTTGTGATAGCAAGCAATAACAATGAAAAAAACAGCATGATTAAACAAACGAAAAATGTTCGAATAGATGTAGTGAATAAATGGCTAAGAAAAACAAAGTAGTTGAATTAAGTAGTTTTGGATTGTAAGGGAAGTAATAATAAACTATGTTATAATGAAGATGTTATAAGATTAAGGGATAATGAGAGAGAGAGGTTGAAAATATAAATAAGGGATGGTGGTGGTGGTGGTAATATCATCAGTTGATTAGGTTCTAGTTGGCCACAGGAGGGATAATGCTTGTACGAACTTCTTTTGAATGTATATAGTTTAGGCTCAATAGTCAGAAATGTCCATCGCCTCAGGTATTTTGAAGTAGACAAATACGTAGTACACTCATTTTTGAGTTTTGTACCTTTGAAATATAAACGTAACCTTGTAAAGTGTCTGGTTCATACGGCTAGGTTAATCTATTCAGACGACTGCCTCACTGAGGAGCTTAAGATTATTAGAGAATTATTCAGGAAAAATGGTTATCCAGATAAATTCATTGAGAAAAATATGAATTCATCACCTAGGAGAGTCAGTATGGCTACAGTTCCAAACAAAACCACTGTTCATAAAACTGCAGTTCCTCGGTGACAACATCAGCGAAATAATAACACAGTGCCTGAAGAATGCAGTTAAAAGAACTTATTATGCAGCAAAGGTACGTTGTGTCTTCACAACCACACCTATTCTACTTTCGAGAAATAAGGATAAACTACCTAAATTTGTCTCTTCTGTGTGTATCTACCAGTTTGACTGCATCTGCGGAGCCAGCTACATTGGGCCTACAATTAGGCAAGTTCATCGTCGTATTTTCGAACATCATCCAACGTGGTTATGCAAGGAACAAACAAGATCTACTCGTAGTTCTATTTTAGCCCACCTTGTTGGTACTGCGCATAAGGTTGATATGAATACTGCATTTAAAATCATTTATCGCATTCCAACTAATCTTAATTTTGCTCTGCGAGTTCGTCTTCTATAGACATCTGAAGCGATCGGAATTCACCTGAAGAAGCCAAGCCTATGTGTTCAGAATAAATTTGTACAGCCACTTTCCTTACCGTGGCCATCGTTACATGAATGTATAAACCGGCCCCATCCCGATAAACCTTTGAAAACTACGAAAATTATAATTGTCCAAATTATTTTATAATTTTTTCCGACTACTCCATCTTTATTTACATGTTATCGTTGTAAAATTATTTATTCTTATGACCATTTCATCCTTAGGTACAAGTTGTCATTTCGAAATCGTTTTATTTTTTCTTTAACAATTTGTTACGTACTTAATACGTGCTGAAGTTCATTCCTTAATTATTCCTCATTTTTCCAAAATTATGCATTACGCAATCCATGTGTTTCAACCATTCCTACTTTTTAATTGTGTAGACTAATTTTCTTCGTTAATTATCGCCCCATTGACAAGTTGATAATTATTTCTTATTGTTAACAAACATATCAGTGCTACTTGATTAGTAAATTGTTGTGCATTGTAATAAAAATGCTACGGGTATATATTAGAGTAGAGCCAGAGTGTGATGAGGATCTAATTGAAAAGTAAGTATTTCTTCCCTCAATCTTTCTGTTTTCTAAATGTCTAAATGGGGATTTTTTTCTATATTGAAATACTGGAAAGATTCATTCATGATGCAATGAATTACAATCACCTTAACTGCTCGCATTTGTTTCACTAAATCTGTCCATTTTTCCAGACAACAATAGAAGAGGTTTAGTAACACGTTGGTTGGATAAGCTGTTTGGTTGTCATAGGACACCCAACATAACTGTTCTGATAATTCGCCAACTAGAAAATGAGCAACATAAGTTAGTTAGCCAGGTAAAATATTCTCCGGTTATACTTTTGGCTAGTCTCTAGAACAAAATCTCACCACTGACAAATTAGATGCCCAGTCTTATCATCCTAATTGACAAATCACCATGATTTGTGTGATTATGCATAATTACAATATTATTATTATTATTCGCTAACAGTTGTGCTGTTCTAAAGTGTTGACAGTCAAAAGAATTGCCTACTTATAGGACAATAAGATAAATATTTTTTCGCGAAAAAAAAATACAGACATAATTAAAAAAAAAACAACTTTGGGCAGAAACAAGGTGTAACTAAATAAGGTATATCACGATACAAAAGATTTGCGTAACCACATAAAACACAAATTTTTATAAAACAACAAGGTGAATGACGCGTTCAAAGAGAGACAATAAAAAGTGTTTCTAGACAGAGCATGGGACACATCTTGAAGTCTCTGTTGTTGTTGTTGTTTGTTTGTCTCAAGAAAATTCGCCTGATTATCGTATGAATAGTCAGTCAGTTTCTTTTTAACTCTCAGGTATTAATCAGAATATTAATTTCGTACACGACATCCCCCTCTTAATGAATCTGAGGAAAGTAATAACACAAGATGCGGGGCAGGATAAAACGGATCCATTTTATTTCTTCGGTACCTTTTCGGCCTATACTACTACTTGAATAATGAAAGTGAATATTTAAAAATAAGAGATGTACTTTTATATAAAAATACAATTCTATTTATTTATTTATTTATTATACATATTGATAACTGTTGCATGACTCATGATTGGACAAAATTTTAAAAAAACAAAAGGTGTCCCTTTATATATAAACTTTGTTATGTTAATTTCGATTAATTCCCCTGAAGAAGTTCGGACCAGATTGCCGAACGAAACGTTGGAATTAATCATTTCAATTTCGCTGAGATTTTACAAATATAACTTTATAAAAGTGAATAGTTGATCACAATTTCAGAATACTTTGGATCATTGGAAATTAAAAGTAGGGTGATATTTCAATAACGACCTAAATATTATATATTATTATTATTTCCTTTAGTTCCTAGAGGGACATACGGCTTCAGACCCACGTCTCCATTGCGTTCCGTCCTCTGTCAGTGTTTTCGTCTGACTCCATGTCTGCCTACATCCTTTCATCTCCTCTCCGTATGACCTTCTCCATGTCACCGTCGCACTGACGAACAACTAACTTACCGCTTCCCATTCGGGTTCCACTCGAGCGATGGCCTGGTGTGTAATATCACTTGATGGTTTCCTCAGAGTATGGCCAATCCAATTCACCAAGTGCATTTCTTTCTGCATATGTGTTGCACAATTGGTTCCTGCTGGGTTGGTTCATTGGTTCACTACCATAGGTCGTTGTTGCTGATCTTTCCTGGCCGGCCATCTGATCTTGGGCAAAGTACTAAGCGAAGACAGTTATCTGTTGATGAAGGTGTGCAGTTTGTTGGAAGTGGCCTTCTTAGCCAAGTTTCTGATCCATATGATAGCATTGATTTCACACTGGGGTTAAAATTCCAGATGTTATTTTTCGTCCTGGGTGTTGTTGATCTCCTCCACACAGATTTGAAAGTAATGAAAGCTTGTCTTACTTTCTCGATACTCGCTTCAATATCCTCGTCAGTTCCGTCGGCCTGTAGTTGAAACGATGCTTCCCAGGTAGGTGGGTAGGTAAAGGAGGTTGCTTCTTTCAGATTTCTCCCATTTATGATGGCTGATTATTGTCTGTTGTTGTTACTGTTGGTGTTGCTGTTGGTGTTGGTTAGGAATCTTCATCATTTCTGTTTTTCACTATCTTCACCTGGAGTCCTATCTTCTCTGGATGCTTATTCTATCGCTAACTTGTTGCTTTTCACTTGCATATCCTCCGGTTTATGGGAAATCAGACAAATACCATCGACGAAGTTCAGATCCTCCAAGTTTTTTGTGTGAGTCCATTTTATGCCTGTCTCCTCGTTTCCCGCTGTTTGTCACACTATCCAATCTACTGCAGTCAGGAAAATCATTGCAGATAGTAGGCAGCCAGCCAGCTTGTCTTACTCCTGTCTTCACTTCTAAAGGTTCCGTAAGTTTTCCGTTGTAAATTACTCGGCACACAGCATTTTTGTACAACTGTTGGATGAGGTGTATAAATGTTGGTGGCATCTCGTAGTAGCGAAGTAGTTGCCAAATCACCTCTTGATCGACGCTGCGCTGTCGAAGGCCTTTTCAAAGTCGATGGAGTTGAGATAGAGAGGTGACTATCATTCCAAGCTTTGTTCAATGATGATCCGTAGTGTGGCGATTTGATCAATACATGACTTGTTTCTCCTGAATCCAGCCTGTTCCGGTCGAAGATTTTCATCTAGGGCTTGTTTGATTCTCTGCAGAAGTTATTAGAAATCAGTTATGTAAGTTAAGATAAGTGGATTAGAGAAAACCATAGCCTCCCTATTCTGTGTCTTCATATGTGATATCAGATAACGAGAAAGAATTAGTAACAAGAAACACCGTGAAAGGATTCAGCTGATAACCTACTACTCTACAAAAACACCAAAAAAATTGGAAATGGATCGGGCACACACTGAGGACACCGTTAAGTAGTGAGATCACGGTCAAGGTCATCATTCAAGTGGAACTCGAATGGGAAACAACGACTTGAGCGCGAGTTCGGCAGTAACATGAAGTTGATCGTGTGAGTAGCAGATGGCAGGATTGCAGAGAACAAGATGAAATGGTGATATGTTGTTGAAGCCCTATATTCCACACGGAATTCTAGAGAATAAGAATAATGAGGATGGTAATCAATAAAAATCACATTACATAATTATGTAATACGTGGAAAAATTTTGTTCTCCTTTTATTTTGACGAAGATGATCAAGGCAACACGTTGAATAAGTTTTTTCTTCATTTACTTTTCACCTGGGTCTTTACTTCAATGAGATACTACTTATATCTACTTAGAAGTAGTACAATTGGATATGATGTTCTCAGTACTAACATCCATACACATTATTGTCTTAAACGTTTTAATTTACAAAGCAAATGAGAGGGAAATTCAGTCTCAGACTCTGCAATTCTCAGAATAACTGACTGAATGATTCATAATTTAAAAAAAAAGAACTTAATATAACTTGAGCAGAATAATCCCGGTCTATTTGAAAGATTCAAGAAATATTATGTGATTTAGTCGGTGGGGGCTATTATTGGAGCCCTGGTTGAGCATTCCGTCATTTATATATAGCATTCATCAGTTGGATATAATAATTGTAAACCACTGAGTGCCAGTATTCCCATTGAGAGCTGACATGTCGACACAGCAGAGGCATTTCTACCGAGTATAGTTAGTTAACTGGAAATTCGAAAACGAAAGGTAAATAACTCCAACAAAGACCAAAATAAGGATGATATTAGATGGTTGGAGGTAATTGGCCACAGGAAGACTTTGACCTAGGTTTTGTGCTAGTTGACAGTCACCAGTCAGTCAGTAAGGCGTATATGCTACTGACTTGAAGGAAAAAGTCATGTCACTTCTGAGATTCAAGCCCGCGTCATCCACTTAGTGCTGCAATCAGAGACGTTACCACTGAGCTATTCGGGCCCACGATTGACCTTCTGTAGGACTGTAGTGGATGCTTTGTTTGGACACCAGTAACTAGTGTGATGTATCTAGTCTTTTCTTTGGTGCAGGGTTCGAATCCCAGAAGGGACATAACTTATTCCTTCATGTCAGTTGCAGATACGTCTTGCTGACTGGTGAGTGTCAACTAGCACGAAACCTAGGTCCAAGGCTTCCTGCCGATTGCCTCCAACTATCTAATATATCATCAAATTAATGTGCACCGCGATGGTCAGCTACCTAGCGGCATGGTGGCCACATTGCAAACCTCAGTGACTGATAGAATTCAGTCAGCACCAAAAAAAGGACTAGACACATCCCACTAGTTATTCACCAGTGTCCAATCCAAGTATCATAAGGGATCACTGGTGATTTAAAGAGACTCATTACAAGAGAGAGTCTGTGAAAAAATGATTTTGTCATTTTCTTCAGATGGCTGAATATCAACAAAGATGTGCAGCGCACGTTTACGGCACCGAATAAATTAGAGCTAAAGTTAATAGATCAAATCGAATCAAGTGAAGAAATATTTAGTCCGCCTTTAGATGCTTCAGAGATGTTTTAAGTGTTATTTTACCAGGTACACATCTAGATAGGCTGGAATTCCAGTCTACTCCTTTTCCTTGTGCTACTCACACACACGCAAACTCTGAGTGTGTAGTTCAGTCATACTAACAAGATAAATTCTAAAATCTTTTTCCCAAAGTAACTTAAACTTCTTATTCTATTTAGGTGTGTAACGACAGAAGGCAAGAGTCAGGCAACAGATCGTTTATTAAGGAAATCAACACATATTTATAGATTTTCATGTACATATTATAGATTATTGTTAGCAGAAAAACACAGTCTTCTGATTGGTGGTTGTTTCTCATTGAAAGTTAATGTTTCATCTTTTTGTAGCTATTTCTTGAATGTCAGATGATCTATATGCTAATTGTATCCGCCTACAAAAAGTCAGCTGTGGCTGATTGTTGAATCAGTCTTTGTTCTTATTTTTCTCACGACCGATATTGGGGACATAAACATTGACGTATATTACTGTCTACCGATTTGGCTAGCAGCTAGCTCTCACCGCAGGTATACTGCTCATCAGGGTATATCCCTAAATAACTGGGTCTTTTTGACTTGACTTGGGTTATCAGTACTTACATGTCAAGTAGAGTACTAATTCTTATTGATGTAGTCGTGTTCTCTGGGCTAGTTGGATAGTTTATTTGAGAAGCTCCCATTGGCCTACTAGGCGACATCTCCAGAGCACATACTTCAATTTCTTTTAGATTTCTCCACGAGTTCCCCATTAGTCATCTCTCCTGGTAGGTGGCCTTGGACGTGATAAGTCGGCTGGCATCGTGTATCTAATAGATAGCACAACCGGTATCCTACAGATGCTTGGAAATATCACTGTCTATTCTGATAACACTTAAAGATAAATGCAAAATGACTGAATGTAAAATGCCTTGAGAGAGAGAGATAGATAGATAGACAGAAGGAAGGGCGATGGAGGCGAATAGCATTCAATTCTTCAGAATCTTCCTTTTTATACGTAGTATAAAAATGGAGTAGGATGGAACACTGTGAGTTCGAGTAACTAAGTGCTAACGTCTGTAACTACATCACTGGATGGCGTAGTTTCGAATCTCCAAGAGAAGGAGACATCAATTTCTTCGAAGTTGAAGATTCACCCTAATGATTAGCTAAAATAAGCACATTATCATTTCAAAGTGCCCTAGGATAGCAATTTATTTCAAGTAGCAGGCACATTGTAAACTTGACTGATAGAATTCAGTCTGTACCAGCACACAGGACTAGAAGCGTTGTGACAAGTGATTAGTCATGAGCACGAATGACTCAGCGTTAACGTCTATAACCAAATCACTGGATGACGTGGATTCGAACCGTCTAGGAGGAATATCAGTTTCTCTGACATTGAGAGTACTCTCTGCGAACAAGTCCCAATTGAAACAAAATCTAGGTGGTGATTCAAGGAGTCCTGCTGATCTGATCTACAAACATCTAAAACAAGAATGTTCATCAGTTATGTGATCCTAGCCCCACCCCCCACCCCAATCTTTTGAAGTCATTTTATAATAAATACTGCAAGAGGCATAAACAACAGAAAACAGAATAAGAAGAGAACACACACACACGCACACAAACACACACATACGAAACAAGTGTAAACACAATATAATAAATAAGAGAATGGAGGTGGAAAGACAACAAATATTATATTTTCACAGCGGGATGTTAAACTGATTTCAAGTCAGCATTCTTTAGTTTCCATTTAATGGGTCTGTTCTCCTCTTATTGACAGAATCCATTTGTATGTTGTTACCATTGTAATTATAACAAATTATTGGTAGGTGATTGAAGGCAATTGGCAAAAAGTCTACGACCTCCGCTTTTTGCCAGCAATGTGTATCCGCAGTCATGAGGAAACTCATGTTCCTCTAGAGATTTGAACCGGCGTCAGTTAACGCTGCAGTAATACAGGTTATCACTGAGGTATTCTGACTCCTCTTGTAGGACTGTATTGGATACTTTATGTATGCGTCTAGTTCTTGGTGTTGTTGCAGACTAACAATAAAGTTTGCCAGATTGTAGATACGCCCTATTGACAAGTTCCAGCAATCATGAAACATAGGTCCAAGGCTACCTAACGACTACCTCCGACAATCTATTTTTTTAGATTCACAGCTTGATTCCACACTGTATTTTTGGTACAAGTATGGAATTTTCAGCATGGATATCGGTAGCCCAAATTTCGCAGGCCGACGATAGATATCAGGTGTGCGTCAGTAGGGGATAGAACCCCGGTGGACCTTGTGCATGACTGGCGAGAGTCCTATCCACTGTGCCACCAACGCACACATAGACTATTACTCAAATACTTAGGAAAGTGCGTCGGCGGCACAGTGGATAGGACTCTCGCCGACCATGCACATGGTCCACCGGGTTCTATCCCCTGCTGACGCACACTCGGTATCAATGGTTGGCCTGAGAAATTTGGGCTACCGATATCACATGCTGAAAGTTCCATACTTGTACCAAAAATACTGTGTGGTTTCAAGCTATAATCAAAATATTTAAAAAAAAATACATAAAAAATCTAAGTATATCTAGATGACTATTCACAAAATAAATAGCGATATTAAATGTAGTCAAAAAGTGTGCCAAACACTTGGACCACGAACTCTGTTATTCCATATAAGTCAAACTGCTTTAGACGAGATCACAAGAGTACTTCATAAATGCAATATTAGAGTTTTCTTCAAAAGATCAGACACACCAAAAAACAAACAATCTTGTTCATACGAAACATGAAATTCCGAAGGATTATTAGTCTAACTGTGCTAAATAAAATGCAGCACTCAGACTGTAATACAATATAGAAATTGGGCAAACTTGTTGAAAAAAATCAAATTCAACGGAGACAAATGTCATAGGGCCATTATTCGACCGCTAACAAATCGAATGGAACTAGTGAAACTTGAAAAATCGTTAGCCTTAAGTCACAAGATCTGGCCTGATAATGTGGAAATCATTCGAAAAAATTCCAAAAATCACAAGGTTTCAGGTCGAATTAGTACTGTGTTCTCTGAGGAGCTGGTTGATTTAATTGCGAAGCTTTCGTCCTCCTTTTAGACAACATCTTCAGTGTAGCGTCTTATATTCTCCGTGAATGATGTAATTGTAACTCCTGGCGACCACTGTCGTAACTGGTTGTTTATTTATGTCTCTAATGATCATTTTTTATTGACTTGGAGTCCGAACTTTCTAGTCTCATGTGATTTACTTTTTATTAGCTAGTAAATTTGTTAACTGTTAATTCACTTGAGTGACTAGGCTTCTAGGAGTTCCCTGACATTACTGTCTGGTGTTTCCCCTATTTAAAATTTCTACATTATCTCAATCATCGAATTGGTGTCCGTAATTATCCACATGCATTAATAATAATTTTTCCTTCACGTTCCCCAGTGGAACATAGGGCTCCAAGCTAGTGGCTTGAAGTTTCTGTAGCAGTGTTTATTTTGCAGGATGGGGTTGCTAGCCCATATGCCCAACCTTCCCTCTTTACCAGCATTATTTCTGACTTAGCAAGGTAAAGGAGTGCGTCTGTGGCTGGGGATCGAACCCCGGACTGTGTGCATGGTCGGCGAGCACCCTAACCGCTATATCACCGACGCATGCATTGATAAGATAGAATATAAATCACATGTCCTTTTAACAGTCAATCTATGTTCTTGGATTCGGTGGGATTCGAAGGGGACGCCTACTTTGTTGACTGATGTAATGTTTACTGCAGTTCATTTTGTAAATGGGATTAATTTTGTCTTCTTTTTCTGCTGGATCAAGATTTCATATCGCAAACACCTCATGTTAAATGGGATCACAATTATCCGAATACATATGATGGATTAAAAGACAAAATTTGATCTGGTTCCAACACTCCCAACCCATAAGGCAACAGAATCATCATAAATGTGACAGACATGTTCATTATGTAAACACATGCTGTTTACATAATTTCATACATTTATAACATTCAGTGAACTGCATATTATTTGTTATCTTTACGATTTCGTCCGCCTAACAAGGTGAAAATTTCTTCATGCTAAAGTACTGTCATTACTTTAGGGTATTTTTCCCAGTGGAACAAGGAGCTTCAGGCGAGAGGCTTGAAGTTTGGGTAGCAGTGGAGTTTATTTATCAAGGGATGGGGTTGTTTGCCTCATGCCCGACCTTCCCTCTTTACGAGTCCTACTACTGGCTTGGCGAGGTAAAGGAGTGCATCGGCCGGGGGTCGGACACCGGACCAAATGAGGCATGGTTGGCGAACTTTCTACCTCTGTGCCACCGACGCACGTTTCGCGGTAATGTAAGCTGTGATTTTGTAAATTCTGGTTTAGCATTACTATGATAAAGCTTTTCGTAATAAATAATATCGTTTTCTTTTATTTATTGTAAAATTATTATGATGCAGGGATAGTGACTTGTCGATTCATCTTTCTTAAGTAGGTTACGCCAACAGAACACGGTATCATAACTAATTGATCGTTTGAAGAGTATTTCCTGCACTAAAATAGACACAAGAGTCATATTGGTGAAACAACTACCGGAACAACAACCTTTATTAGACAAAATACACCAAAAACCCTCAGAAATTTAGGCCGAAGTTACCAACAGTTCCAATAAAGGCCTTATTCTTTCAGATGCAGTTCCTTAGGGACAACACTAGCGAGATACTAACACAGAGCATTAGAAATGGGGTAAAACGAGCATTCCCTGCTGCTGAATTACGTTGTATCTTTAAGACCACTCCTCTTCTGCGTTCGGGAGTAAAAGACAAACTGCCTAATTTCGCCTCATCCATGTGTATCTACCAATTTAACTGCTCCTGTGGAGTGAGCCAGTTACATAGGCTGCACAATTAGGCGTGTTACTCGTCGAATTTCCGAACATCACCCTGCATAGTGGTTAAGCAAAGGCCAAACAAAATCTATTCGTAGCGCTATTCTGTCTCATCTTGTGGATACAGAACATAAGATTGATGTTAACCCCAGGCTTTTAGAGTTATTTACTGGATACCAACAAATCTCAACTCCGCCTTAAGGATTCGATTACTATATATTGCTGAGGCTGTTGGGATCCACATTAAAAAGCCTAATTTGTGCGTCCAAAAGAAGTTAATTCAAACACTGTGCTTACCTTGGCCATCTAGGTTTGAATGATCCTCAATTTTTGTGGAAATTTCCTAATTTTAGTTAATATTCTATTCGCTATTATATCTTTATTACTATTATAATTTAAGTATTTTTAGTGAACTATAATTGCATTGATCATACTTTACAAATCGATATTATTTAAAAAACACTAATATTGTTATTAACTACCAATCTTGAATATTTTGTTTATATAAACATAGGCACATAATTGAAGAGCCAGAAGAGGAATTTATCGAAAAGAATATTCTTTGCTCGATTATTTTGTGTTTTATAGATGTCTGAATGAATATTTTTGCTATATTTTTATATGATGTTGAAATCCCTCCAAAAATTAAGCCATAAATGGACGAATCACAACTATCCAATAAGGTTATCATGTCAGTGCATGCATCCATCACGATTTCATGGCTAAAAAAGAAACTTGTCCATCCTCCTAACAGAGATGCAGAAATCTTGTTATAATTATAATAATAGTTTACTATAGTTAGTTTGTAAGGATTAATTTAGTTCTTACGAGTTGATGATGGATTGATATTAGTTAGAGAACCAAAACTCCAAAACTAGGGAGTACTGGACAGCTATTTCATCCTAGTGGATGTGTACTACCGATGATTCCCAAACAAGGATGCAACAGCTGGCTACCCAGTACTCTCTGTGGCTGGTTTTCAACGGTTCTCTAACTGATATCAATCCGTGGTCAAACTCGTATAAACAAATCTAAACCTTACAAACTAAACTCTTGAAAGTTAAAAACTTCATGCAATTCTTCCGAAGGATTAATAGTCTAACTGTGCTAAATAAAATAAACTTGAACAAAGCAAAATCAACAATTGTACCAGGATAATATGAGCTCATCTTTTACTTTTTAATCGAGGATTCTTCTCAACTGGTTACAACATGAACGGTAAAAAATATGAATTACATTAAAGATATGAACATACTTTTCCATGATCATAAGGAATAACTGGTAGGAATTAAAAGTAACATTAGTCCGGAATGATTTAACTGATTAGGAGTTACAAACACTGACTATTTATAGAATAATTAGACAATTAGGCTTGGAAACAAAAAAATAAACGGGGGTGCGTATATATATGTGAGTGTATAGAAACAAGGTTTAGCTAGAAAGAGCATAACAAAGAAGTAGATTACGTAACTAAAGAAAACATCTTATCAAATAGGCAATAGAAAAAAGGAAAGAAAAGAAACAAGGTAGGGTGAGTCATGTCTAGATGAGAGAGTAGAGTTTTCTAAACATGAAAAAGGGTGACTCGTGAAAGTTGCATATATGTTTTTGTTATCACCAGGGCAGTGCAAGATTCACCACTGTCTCTTTCTGCGTACATAGATTTGGTTTAAGTCATTTGATGGCAATTGCTTCATCAAAGCGTAGCAGGCTAGGTTTCTTTTGCTTGTTGATTATTTTGAACGACTTCAGGTTGTCTACAATATGACCAGTGTCCAATGGATGACGAGCAATTGCACTGTTTAATTCTTGCGGACTTTTTAGTCTCAGGTTCTTTGGTATGTGTTGATAAATGCGGACACTAACCCTTCTCTCTGTTCTTCCAATGTATGTGCTTTGGCACGTACATGTAAATTGGTAGACACAGTTTGGAGGTAACATGAGTTGGATATTTGTCCACTTTTGATTGTCTCAAACAATTAGTTGTTTGATCAACACATACAAGCTTGGCGGCTGGATATGTTTTTTTCAGGGCAGCGTTCAGTCTGCCTCTTATTCTACTAGCAGTTTGCATTCAAAGGTGATGATACGTTAAGACGTTTTCTTTAGTTACGTAATCTACTATTTTGTTATGCTCTTTCTAGCTAAACCTTGTTTCTATACACACACATATATATACGCAACCCCGTTTATTTTTTTTTGTTTCCAAGCCTAATTGTCTAATTATTCTATAAATAGTCAGTGTTTGTAACTCCTAATCAGCTAAATCATTCCGGACTAATGTTACTTTTAATTCCTACCAGTTATTCCTTATGATCATGGAAAAGTATGTTCATATCTTTAATGTAATTCATATTTTTTACCGTTCATGTTGTAACCAGTTGAGAAGAATCCTCGATTAAAAAGTAAGAGATGAGCTCATATTATCCTGGTGCAATTGTTGTCCTTGAAAATTAATCTGATGCTCGCTTGTGACTTGTTACAGGACAGAGTTTCCTGTAGTAAGTGCTAGTGAGAAGTCGTAACCAGTGAGGTTCATCCAGCCAAGTGTGTGAGGAGGAATTTCCCGCCGATGACATTGGTTGGTTGGTGCCAGTCACGCTAAATGCATCACGAATCTCTAGAAGTTAGAATTCATGGACTGGCTGGCTGGCCATTGAATCGGGTCGGGTCCCAGTGGCTCAACGGTATACGAGGTTGCCTAATCCCAAATAAACATTCCTACATCAAGACTGTTGTCTTCCACAAGTTACACTTTTAAACACTAAAGCACACGTGCACACACACACACATACACAATAGAGCAGTTTAGAATAGGGCAAAGTACACATTAGAAGATTAGAAGCCTTATTCATTATCACAAGTCGTTAGGCGGAGGATTATAAAACCAAAATATGAACAAAGTATTAAAATAAACTATTTTTTATTTTATTTATTTTTTTTGCATACATTAGAAGTTTTTTGTGATATTTTAAAAGTACATAAGCAGATAATGCTGAGATGTTCATTCAGTAGCACGTGTTAACCTCAACTTGCTAAGTGGTACATACGCATCCATACACACATACACACACACACATTCACCATTGTGTGTCTGTTTACCGATGTAATCAAATCACATGTGCATAATAAACGCTTTTATCTCACATACGATATAATACAATCAAATTGTTATCGTTAGGGTGGTAATCAGCTTTACTCTAGTTATCACAACACTTCATAAAAAACAAAAAAAAAAAAAAAAAACAGCTATTAGAGGTTGGTTGCATTGAGATTATGAGATTGTGTATGGGTTTAAAATTCACTCACTTCCGTTAAGATTTCGTCACTAACCGACAACAGTTACAGCAGTTGTTTTTGTAAAGCAAAAAAACACTGGACAGTTGTTTCGTCCTAGAGATTGGGACTTCTCAATATTGGAGGCTCAGTGTTATACACACGACCAAGCTTGTTGGCCATTCAACCAATTGGGCTGAAGTTCAGTGATCGATCCGTGGATTGATTTCAATTTCAATAGTACTAGTCTTGACCCATGTCATCAGTGAGCATTGGGTTTTTGATCCAGTCACTGGTTCTTATCATCCTGAGGACTTCAAGTAAAAAAATTCTACACATCCACACATGTGGTTGGCTCAAACTAACAGTTAAAGACATTATGAAGTGATATTATGTTTTAAATTGAGCACTCCTAACTCTTTCTCAGCATTTCTTGAAGTGGGAAGCATTGGTTTGGTATGCCTAACATACTTAGCAGCCATCTTAGTGGATGCACCTTCACAATCACATTGAGTGGCCTTCCATGGTTACCGAACATTTTATGCTTACGTTCACTTCCTTCTGCATATTTGTAAGGTAATAGCTTCTTGGGTGATGAGCGCACATCTTAAAATTAGTTCACATATGTCTCCTGTAATGGTCACTTCATTCAATATATATTTAGTGCATACAAACAGATAACATTTAAGGGGAAATAGTGTTTAATTTTCCGGGTATTTTCTCTTTGATTGGTTGGAGGATTTCACCGTGAGCTGATATCAGTTAGAGAACCATTGGAAAACTACCTGGGAGTACTGGACAGCCATATGTTTCGTCCTAGTTTGAGTCTCTTCAGAAGTACGCATCCACTGGGGTTCGAACACACAACCTTCTGGTTACAAGCCTAGCGAGGTCATAGACCATTAAGCCTCTCTTTGGCAAAAATAATGTCTTGATTGTTTGACGTGTTTTCGCTCATATTATATAGCGGACGCCACAACAGATATTACAGCGGTGTGGGAAAAAAGTCGATGAAACACCTTCAAAACAGCCAGACATTACATGCAATATGACTACAGAATCCTTCTAAGTACGTACTGCAAAACCACATAAGACTAACTACCTCAGGAAATTCAAATAGTAATTCACCACCTTGACCATGTCTGTGAATTAGTTTCTATTCTAAATGAAGGACAGATGAACGATTACCAAACGATATTGTGAATAACAAATATTTTCCCGTTGACAGTACTTCAGTTAATTGTAACTTACCAGATGATATTTAATCTGTGTCGTTTGTTACCATTCCACTAGAGAATACTTAACCATACTCCCAAGTATATAAAGACTATAATCATCTGGTTAGCACTGAAGTCAGCTGACTGAAATCTACCAATCAGATAGCGCCTATGCTACACTATATACACTAGATTACGCATTTGTTCTGTAAAACACAATTGTGTTACTGCACCAATAACACTATGAACGGGAGAAATTTGAAGGGGGTTACTAATTGCGCTGGCCACAGAAGCATCGTTTTACCTGCAGGCAGCACATATGAAGATGTCAAAGATAGCCAAGATCAGTAACACAAGAAGGACCTTCATTCATATGAAATCGGTGTGGAAGTCTACTGCACTCAATTCGGCATAAAGAACAAGATTTGGATTCTTAACACAAGCGTGTGAAGTCAGTTATTTCATCTATATGGTTTAGAGACTTGGTGTATCTCATCAGGATTCCGAACAGACTTCATGCTTTTATCAGCATCTGCTTGCGTCACTACATTCTGAAGATCAAATGACCCGCCAGAAAGGATAAACAGGAAGGAACTCTGACAGGCGGTGAACAAACCAAGAACTAATTCCTAGCAAATGTTCCGAAGAAGATGAAAAGGGATCAGACACACACACACACACCCGGGGAGACCGATGGATAAGATCAACCTTCAGGCCTTTGAGGGAAACGTGAATGGAAAACGTTAAGGTAGGTGTCCGAGGGTGACGCTACTTATAAGCACTCGTGGAGACAGCTAAAAAGAATTGCAGAGGACAGGATGTAGTGTCAGTGTGCTGCTGAAGTCCTATATTCCACTCAGAATAATAATAAACTTTAGTAAATACAAGTACGAGTGTGCAGCCTTTGAAGATGACTTCGTCGATGAAGAATTTTCACCCCCCCCCCCTATTGTAACAAAAGAAAACAAGGGCCAGGAAACAGATCGTTTATTAAGGAAATCAACACATATTTATAGATTTTCATGAACATATTATAGATTATTGTTAGCAGATAAAACACAGTTCTCTGATTGGTGGTTGTTTCTCGCAGAAAGTTAATCTTTCATCTATTTGCGACTGTTTCTTGAATATCAGATCGTCTTTGATGATATTAGATAATTCGAGGCAGTCGACCACAGGAAGACTTCGACCTAGGTTTCGTGCTAGTTGGCACTCATCAGATCGTCCATATGCTAATTGTATCCGCCTACGCAAAGTCCGCTGTGGTTGGTTGTTGAATGATTCTTTGCTCTTATTTTACTCACGACCAATATTGGGGATGTAAATTACTGTCTACCTATTTGGCTAGCAGCCAGCTCTCACCACACTGTTACTCAACAATAGACTACTATGCATTTTTGGTAAATATAAATACAACTGTACAGCCTCTGAAGATGATTTTGTCGATAAAGGAAATTTTCCTTCGCTGAATTCGTCTTTTATTTTCCTCAAGACACCATCATATTCAACTACTGTATACCTTACTACACACATCAGACCATGGCTATAACTTCTCAAAACTCGCAAAATACAACCAATAGTGTCTGCGTTGAGTGACTATTTCACAACTCAGATATGTGAACTCCACGCGTATTGACCTTTGAGTAGAATTCAGAACCAAGTTGGGCAGCGTATGTTTGTGTGTGAGTGCATTTACAAATTCTACATAACACTACCATACTGACTGCTTCTATTGATAATATTTTCTAAGTGCTGAAACCAACGTTTACGGCCTAGAATTCAATCTGGTGCATACTTGCGAGTGAACTTATTCAGGTAGGTAGTTACCTGAGGTTCTAGTGAGAGGTCATGATCAGTGGGTTTCAGCAGGTCAGGTGTGAGGACAGATACTCGCCAATGACCCTGGCTAGTGGTCGCGCTATGTCATGAATTGGCAGAAGTTGGAATTCACCAGCCATTGTATCTATTCCCAGTGGCTTAATGGCCAAAGAGCTTGCTTTGTAGTCGGAGGGTACTTGGTTCGACCCCCGTTAGTGGGTGCGTACTGATGAAGAGTCCCAAACCAGTCTGACAAAACAGCTGTCCAGTACTCCCTGACTGGTTTTCCAGTGGTCCTGTAACTGATATCATCTCATGATGAAACCCTGTAACTCATCAAACCCAGTCCCTGCAAACCAACACTTGAATATTAATTAAATTCGGATAAGGTGAATAGAATCGGAAAAACAGCTTTTAATCATCATCGATCAGTGATTGGTGATACATTGGTAGAATTCTGGCCAGTCATACACGTTGCTTAGCTTCGATCCCTGGCCAATAAACTCCCAAACGCCGCTCGACCGGTTGGAAGATTTGGTATGAACCTAGCACCCCCACCTGGTTAAAAAAAACACCATATCTACTGAAATTTCAAAGCTCCAAGCTCAATAATCATTTCGGAATTCAGAAGGAATAAAAGTGAAGTCAAACAATCATGGCGAAAGTTTCAGTGACCTTGAACACCAATCAGAATTCAGACGCCAGAATAGTCACATAATCGTTCAAAAACTGCATTAAAAACATAATAAACCATGATATTAAACTCGATAATGGTCTCTTATACATTTTTAAAAGTACATCTCCCAGTTTCTTCAAGGATAATCCGCCCCATGGACACCAGGCCATTTTGCGGATCTGCTGCTATTGTCCTTACAGACCTTTGCAAAATCCAAAGATAAATGAGCCATAGTATATTTGACAAAGGCAGCTTGGATTTAGATTTTTGTAAAGTGCCTAGGGAATAAGTGAAATATTGCGCCTACCTTCACGACCCGATTTTTTCCCATAGCAGTATTTATCTACGACAAGGTTGAGTTACCTTATTGTCATAGTCTGCAAACACAAACACACGTACACAAGTCTTTGTGACTCCAACTACTCTCTTTTTGACACAGTACTCATAGACTCTACCTTCACGGAACACATTCACCAAAGCCAACGAAGCAGGCATAATTTAGAATGACTTTTAGCATCGTTCTCTAAATCAGATTGGCCCTTCAAGGTCAACTTTTGACAGACCTTGAATATTGGATAAAACAGTGTGGCTTAGTCAGAATAAAGAAGATTTCATGTGGGCTTTCAAAAATCCGCCTGCTACTTTGATTTTATTGTTTATCTATTTTTTGTTAGCAGTTATTTAGATCACAATATGTGATCCTCCTGTGATGTCATAAGTGGTGATCAAGAAAGTAAGCATATTTGCTTAAATGTATGTACTACTGATTAACTGAGATGAGTATTTGAGTACCGCTCACATCAGAATGTGGAAGGTGGAAGTGATCTGAATTCCGGACTGTCGTTTCACTCGTTAAGGGCTGAGTTCATCAGTGGTGTAGCCGGTTTGACTCAACTCACTTCAAACCACTCGAATTCTGGTTAGCCGTTTGGGTGACATGGTAATACGTTAAAACAACTTCGAAATTTGCAGTTCTGTTATTGAGCTCGTTAGACAGTCCCCTACACATGTCGTGATCTGGATAATTTAGGTATCCAAAGGAAACCTCTAAGGTGAAGTTTCGCCTCTTCAAACTGTGTTAATTGCAAATTACTTTTCAGATTGTGAATATTCTCTGTGGTGTAATAAGTTCGTCCAATTAGCTAGGCAGAAGTCGATTGATTCGAACTGATTCAACCGTCTTAGCTGAGTTGAACCGGCTACATTATTGATGAGCTCAGTCCCAGACAGACGAAACAGTCATCCGATACTTAAATCACTTCGATTTAGCTGCTAAGCTAAGCTGGGGTATCCAACTACTTATCCCAATCATTCAGTAGTTTATAATGTCATACCTTTCTTACATTCACCATTAAATTATATTATAGTATCAAGTCTGAAATAATATTTTAGAGAAAACTTCAGTCAATGACGATGTATATATTTTTCTGAATACAAAAATTATCAGGCAGATGATAATCTTGTGTAGGCAGTAATGTCATCTAAAATATACGCTTATTCTGATTGGATAAGAAGTTAATGGTGAATCATCTACCAATCAGAAGTCAGTAAGAAATTCATACGCTAATCAATAGAGATAATAATCATGCTGTTGTTGTTGTTGTTTTGATAAACGCGTCGTGAACGGCATGAATATTATTATTATTATTATTATTATTATTATTATCATTGTGATGATGATTGTTTAGAAATTGTTCATTTTCGAAGAAAAAGGACTGCTGGTATATAAAATGGCAAGAACGAAGTATATTCACATTTCAACTCTTTCAAATCACAAAATCAATAAGAAAAATAAAAAGTGTATCTGTGTTTATAGTAATGAAATGAAAAGAAAAGAAAAATAGAAAAAGAAGAAACAGTTCTTATAAAAGCTTAAATTGACATAAACTAGGTTGAAGTATAATAATAATAATAGTAATAATAATAGCTAAAAAGTGGACTTTCACGTGTGCGCATGTCACAATCATCGTCAACATCATCATTATCACATGAAAATTTGGATTAAAACAAGCACACAATATTGCGATTAGTTTAGAATAAGATATATATATATATATAAATTCGTTGGAAGTCAAGTGATAATCTGAATTCAGTCAAAAACAGCGCAACAGAATGGTTTCGAAATAATATGTACAAGTTGACGTTTCCAAAACAGAAGTAATAGTAGTTGTTGTAATTGTTAAAACCCAGTGTTTGAATGCATGACTAGCAACTTTGAAGTTTTATGGGTTCACTATGCAATATGATAGTTGGTGTGGTGTGGTATGCTGTACTGTGCTGAAGAGTCTTGAAGTGGAACGAAACAGGTGTGTAGCTCTGCTTTTTCCTTATAACAGCTCAGTGAATGTTATGGGCTCATGACGAGTGCGCCGTCATATTGATCAACTCCAATCACTTAACATTTATTCACAGTGCATTGGTGTTATGAATCCTCCGATCTTGATGATAATATTGTAAACGTTGACTGACAGAGTTGAGTCATCAGAAACACAACTAAAGAGTAGACAGTTGACAATATTTATTCCCTGGTAACTCCCTCTTTACCCGCGCCGGTCCCAAGCCCGAGTAAAGAGGGAGGGTTGGGGCGTGGTGCTAGCAACTCCACCCCTGTAAAACAACCAAATCGCTACAGAAACTTCAACGAATAAATATATTAAAAATTCTAAAAACATAAGCAATAGCCTTACTTTTCGCTGGAATCGGGGAAGTGAAATGACGCAGGCTGGTGAAAGCCTTCGGGAAGCCAGTCAGCCGATGTGCCTTCTTTCGATGAAAGCAAAAGTAAGGATGGGTACCTGGAATGTTCGTACAATGTACGAAACTGGAAAGGCTGCCCAGATAGCCGCTGAAATGAGAAGGTACAGAATAGAAGTGTTGGGAATCTGCGAGAGCAGATGGAACGGAACTGGAAGGTGCCAACTACCTACTGGAGAGACAGTAATCTATTCCGGCCACCTAGAGGACAACCATGAGCACACCGAGGGAGTGGCCATCATGATGTCACCAACAGCAACCAAAGCTCTCATGCAGTGGGAACCAATCTCCTCCAGGATAATGACAGCCAGGTTCAACTCAAAAGGAAGGAAAGTTACAGTCATTCAATGTTATGCGCCTACAAACGTCTCAGAACAAGAGAAGAAGGAGGCGTTCTACAGACAACTACAAGCAATAATGGACAACGTCCCAAATGGCGATATCAAAATCCTGATGGGCGACATGAATGCGAAGCTGGGAGGAGACAACACAGGAAGAGAACTCACCATGGGTCGTGAGGCCCTCGGTGAAATGAACGACAATGGTGAACTCTTCTCAGACTTCTGCGCCTTCAATGATTTGGTGATTGGCGGTAGTGTGTTCAAACACAAGGATATACACAAGACGACATGGATTTCACCAGATGGAAACACCAAGAATCAAATAGACTTCATCTCAATTTCAAGAAAGTGGAGACGGAGCCTACTGGACACAAGGTCAAGGAGAGGAGCAGATGTGGGTTCAGACCACTATCTAGTACAAGGGACTTTCAAGGTGAAACTAAAAGCCTCGAGGATAGCTGGGGATAGGCCACAATGCAAGTTCAACACTCAATTACTGAAGGACACAACCACAAAAGACACTTTCACTGCAACTGTCAGAGCAAAGCAGGAAACACTACGCGACAGCACTGAAGAATCATGCGTGGAAGAACATTGGAAGTCTCTGAAGGCGATTCTCAACGAAACGTGTTCAACGGTTCTAGGAAGAAAGAAGAGACAAGACAAGGAATGGCTCTCAACGGACACTTGGAAATTAATAGAAGAGAGGAGAATGGTGAAAGAGAAAATGATTCAATGCAAGGACGGACAGGAGAAGGAGACGCTGAGCTCAACTTACAAAGCACTGGACAAAGAAGTGAAGAAGAGTGCTAGGAAGGACAAAAGACGATTCTACGACAATCTAGCTACTGAAGCTGAAAAGGCAGCAGGCAAAAGGGACCTGAGGACACTATATCAGATAACCAAATCTCTATCCGGGAAGAGACCAACACAAGCGAAACCTATAAAAGACAGCCAAGGGAAGCCCATTACCAAGGAAGAAAAACAGATTAAACAATGGGCGGATCACTTCAAAGGACTCTTGAACCGACCATCACCTGCAACCCGTCCAGAAATACCAACAACAGCGCGCACACAACTGCAAGTTGACACCAATCCTCCAACGAGAGCTGAAGTCTTGAACGCAATCAAACTTCTGAAAGCTGGAAAAACAGCCGGACCAGATGGAATACCCCCTGAAGCACTGAAAGCAGACCCAGAGACGACAGCAGACATGCTGACTCCATTATTGCAAAAGGTCTGGAAGGAGGGAAAGGTGCCTACTGACTGGAGGAAAGGTTACCTCGTGAAACTACCAAAGAAGGGCGACTTAGGACTCACTCTGCAAGAACTGGCGAGGAATCATGCTCCTATCGACGCCAAGTAAAATCCTGAGTCGCATCATCCTGGAGAGATTAAAGGACGCACTGGAGACAGAACTCCGACCAGAACAAGCTGGATTCAGGAAAGGCAAATCATGTACTGACCAAATTGCAACTCTACGCATCATCATCACAGAACAAAGCATGGAATGGCAATCAAACCTCTACCTCAACTTTATAGACTTTGAGAAGGCCTTCGACAGCGTTGATCGTGAAGTAATTTGGAAATTACTCGAGTACTATGGCGTACCCCAAATATTCATCAACCTTATTCAACAGCTGTACGACAACGGCACCTGCCAAGTGATCCACAACGGAAGACTCAGCGAGGCGTTTGGAGTAAACACAGGAGTCAGACAAGGGTGCTTATTATCACCAATGATATTCCTAATTGTGGTGGACTGACTGGATTATGCGTCAGACTGTGGGAAACGAGAAGACAGGAATATCCTGGACCGACGTGAAGAACCTAGAAGACCTGGATTTCGCGCGTGGATGATTTATGTTTGATGTCACACACAATCGAAGACTTACAAGCGAAAACCGACAAACTGGTCGAAGAAGCAGCCGGCGAAGACAGGACTCCAGGTAAACATAGACAAGACGGAGGTTATGAAAATAACCAACCAACAACAGCAACAACATCCAACGTCAATCACCATCAACGGGAGGGATTTGAAAGAGGTTACTTCATTCACTTATCTAGGGAGCATTGTCTCAACTACAGGAGGAGCGGACGAGGATGTCAAATCGAGCGAGAATCGGGAAGGCGAGAAACACATTCATCAGCCTGAAATCAATCTGGAAATCTTCGTCACTCAGCATCACCAACAAAATTCGGATTTTCAATACAAACGACAGTCAGTCAGTTCTTCTATACGGATCAGAAACTTGGCGGGTCACAAAGAATATTTCCAAAAGGCTGCAGACCTTTATTAACAACTGTCTTCGCTCTATACTGAAGATCAGATGGCCGGAAAGAATCACCAACAAGGAATTATGGGAACAAACAAAGCAAGAACCAATCGCCCAACAAATATGCAGGAGAAAGTGGAGATGGATCGGACACTCGCTGAGGAGACCGCTGGGTGACATCGCGCGCCAAGCCCTCGAGTGGAACCCGAAAGGGAAGCGGCGTGTGGGACGTCCAAGGGTGACATGGAGGAGATCGTGTGAAGAGGAGTTGAAAGAATATGGATTAACATGGATGCAGGCGAAAAGTATAGCAGAAGACAGAAGCAAATGGAGACGTGCAGTTGAAGCCCTATGTTCCACTAGGAACCCAAGGGAGTAATAATAATAATAATAATAATAAACTATTCTATGTAAAGTGCCAATATCATTATTATTATTGTTCCCTTGGTTTCCTAGTGCTTCAACTGCACGTCTCCACTTGCTTCTATCTTCTGCTGTACTTTTCACTTGCATCCATGTTAGTTCGTCCATACTCTTTCAACTCCTCTTCACACGATCTCCTCCATGCCACCCTTGCACTGGCGTCCCACTTGCAGCTTCCCTTTCGGCCTGGTTCCACTCGAGCAATGGTCTAACGCGCGCGCGATGTCACCCAGCGGCTCCTCAGCTGCGAGTGTCCAATCCATCACAATCCACTTTCTCCTGCATATTTGTTGGGTGATTGGTTCTTGTTTTGTTTGCTCGCATAAATTTCTTGTTGGTGATTCTTTCCTGCCCGGCATCTAATCTTCAGTATAGATCCAGCGAAGACAGTTGTTGATAAAGGTGTCAATAAGTTAAATTAAATATCTATAATAAAGCGTCAGTTGTAAAGGACTGTGGAGAGCGATAAGACAGGAATACACTGGACCACTGATAAGAAGACACTAGAACATCTGGATTTCGCAGGTAATTTATGTCTGAATTCATATAAACTCGAAGAACTGCAGTAGAAGACCAAAAAAAGTGGTAGAAGAAATCAAAAATACAGGACTTCAGGTGAACATAGCATAGAGAAGACGGAGGTGTTGAAGATAACCAACTAACCAACCAACAGCAGCAACAGCAACAACAACTAGCACCAATCACCATCAACGGGAGAGATTTGATGGCGGTTACCTCCTTAACTTATCTGGCTAGGAAGCATCCTTTCAATCATAAGTTGGAACGGATAAAGATGTTAAAGCTGGCCAGAATCAGAAAGTCAAGAAAAACACCCATCACTCTGAAATCACTTTGAAATTCCTCTGCACTCAGTCAGCATAAAGAAAACGATTCAGATTTTCAACACCAATTTCAAGTTAATCAGTTCTTCTATGTGGGTCAGAAACTTGGCTCCAGCGTCACGAAAAGCGTTTCTAACAGGTTGCAGACTATTGATTGGGCACTTGTTAGTAATTAGTATCTGATACAGTCCTACAGGAGGTCAATCATGAGGCCAAATAGCTCAGTGGTGACGCCTCTGATTTCAGCAGTCACTGAGTGACGCGGGTTTGAGTCTCAGAAGGGATATGACTTGTTCCTTCAAGAGGCGGTTGCATATTCGCCTTGCTGACTGACTGGTGACTGTCAACTAGCACGAAACCTAGGTCAGACTGGTCTTCCTGTGGCCAATTGCCTGTAACCATCTAATATCAATAGGTTGCAGACTTATTAAAAGCTGCTTTAACTGTCTCCATGTTGAACATCAAATGGCCTGCCAGAAAGAATTAGTAACCAAAAACTCTGGAAATGAACCAGTCAAGAACTTATCGCTCAACAACAAATGTGCACAAGGAGATGAAAAGGGAAACAGTCGAATGACATCGCGAACCAGCCAGGCACAATCTCGAGTGGGATTCAAATGGGAAACAACTAGTGAGACGCCCGAGAAGGACGTGGAGGAGATCGTCTGGGGGAGGAGATGACAACCAGTGGACAGTCGTGGAGCCAGCTAAAAAGGATCGCAGAAAGTAGGGCAGAGTGGAGATTTGCTGTTGAAGCCTTGTGTCCGACTCGGAACCAATGGGGAACAGTGATATAAAAATAGTATTGTGAAGGATATAAGCTTAAGGAGAATCAGCTAGTTTACCAGAATAACTGTTAAGAAAATCCCTGATACTTATTTCGATATTTCGACTAACTTTATAGTTATTAATCATTTTTCTCCTAGATCACTGGAAAACACTGTTCCGACACTGGTATATCATCTGTTTACTTGGTCCTTATTTATTTGTCCTTGTTTCTGTTTAATATCTCATTTTAATGCCTCTTCTCTTTGTGATTGTGTGATGGATGACGTTGATAATATGTTACTTTAAGATGCTGTTTGTTTTTGTGAGTGAGTAAGTCAACGTCATTCTGACCTTAGACTATCTTCGGGAATTGTCTAGTGCCTGTCTTTTTTCTGTCAGAATTTTAATCCCACCTTGTTGGGAATATTTTTCCTAGATTTTCAGCACTTGTTTTGTACTCAAGCAAGAACTGCATATGTAAAGCTGCCTAGTAGCATTATTAACTACCTTGAATTTTATTGCAAATATAACTGCATCATTACTGCCACTGGGGAATTTTATAACTGCGAGTAACTCAAAGACGTTTGGGTTAGTTATACAACAGAGCTACAGGTGAAACTGATGCAGATACCAAAGCAGCGATGGTCCGGAAAGCAAGGCAAGCTTTCATTACTCTCAAGTATGTGTGAAGGTCAGCAGCACTCAGCATGGATAATTAATATACGGATCAGACACCTGGCGCTGCACCGTATCGCGAAGGCCACTTCCAACAAACTACACACCTTCATCAACAGCTGTCTTCGCTCAATACGACTAAACATCAGATGGCTGGCCAGAAAACATCAGTAACAGAGATCTCTGGCAATGAACTAACCCAGCAGTAACAGATTGTGCAACAAATATGCAGGAAGAAATGCAATTGGTGAATTGGATTGGCCATACTGTGAGAAAACAAACCATCATCAAGTGACATCCATCACACGCCAGACCATCACTTGAATGCAACCCGAATGGGAAGCGGCGAGATGGTGGTCAGTGCGAGGGTGACATGGAGGAGGTCATGTGGAGAGGAGATGAAGGCATGTAGGCAGACGTGGAGCCATGTGATGAAAACGTTGACAGAGAACCGTACGAAATGGAGACGTGGGCCTGAAGCTCCACGTTCCTCTAAGAACTAAAGGAGACAAATCAATCAAAAGTGCAGTAGAACGCAAAGACCAATTCCCTGAGTTCAGATCAGAACAAATTTTGTTTTAATCGTTACCTAGTAGTACTGGAAAGCTGTTTACACTCTTCATCATTTTTTACCCCCGTAAGAATTAAATACTAGAGTTCATTGGATTTCTGAATTGTATTCTGTTGATTATTTCTCCACATATTAAAATTCAGCAAAGTTAAAGAATATTGGTCCACATAAATTATCACATGAATGAGCTTGAATTCGCCAATCACGTGAAAATCGATTGATTTATTCAAATGACTATTGTTTAAGGTCAGGAGATGTAATTCGGTTTTCGATTCATATTAAATAAAGTAAGCAATTATTGGTTTATTTTATTTTTATTTTTGATTACAGCTTGATTCCACACCGTATTTTTGGTACAAGTATGGAATTTTCAGCGTGGATATCGGTAGCCCAAATTTCGCAGGCCGACGATTAATATCAGGTGTGCGTCGGCGTGGGCTCGAACCCCGGACCATGTGCATGGTCAGCGAGAGTCCTAACCACTGTGCCACCGACGCACTCATCAGGTTGATGACTTTGCTCTAAAATTCTAAACAGCATTCATTAAACTGTTTTTTATCCGTTATAACTTTATTTAAGTTTAACAAAATTCTAATTGATCGCTTCAAGGTCACTCACTTGTTAAATTGGCCGCGCTAAGCATACACTTTTCAAAGCGCAAAACTGAATATTATCCGATATGGTTATTACGAGGACAATGCATAACACTTACTAACTTAGTCCTCGGGCAAATGTTGGGCTCAGGTCACTCAGCTCTACTGGAATCCTCTTTGAAACTTATCTACAAGGTAAGGTCCAATAGTTCAAGGGGTATTAGGTTTCAACATCTGTGTATGGTGGAGGTGTTGATGACTCGTCAGCATAACACCGAACTTTGCGTACAGAAAAGGTTTGTTCAGCGATAAATTTCTATTACTGTATCATTTAAATAGTTCATTGTTGCTTGTCAATATTTATTATTATATAAATATAATACACGTAATTTTACCGAATACGAATTCTTCACTTCTGCCCTCTCCTTGTTGTTCTTTGGATTACTGGGATTCGATCACTGTGGATTACTATAAGCCTGCTCTCGAGGCTAAAAATTTAATAATTAATTGTTAAACAATCTTGGAAAGTGTCCCAGCAATTGTTTAGCACGAGAAATCGATGATTATCTTAACTGCTTTGAGGTATGATGTTTATCGAAGAACTTTCCTGGAAGACATGAAAAGATTAGCTGTCTTTGAACATAGGTGCTTGCCCGTGTGAAGTGGTATAATAAGGTGAGCAATATTGAGGTTAGGCAAGTGGGAGGGGAAATCAATTGACGAGGCTGTGAAATTACATCGACTGAGATGGTTAGGATATGTGTTGCGAATGCCTAGTCATCGCATTCCTCGACAATATGAAATGTTAGCTGACACAGAGTCAGGTTGGAAAAGAGTCAATGGTGGTCAAACCAAAAGATGGCACCAGTCAATGAAATCTACAACAATTAGCTTAAGACACGCAGGAAGGTGTAGACTTCCGGGTTAGGGTCCTCGAGACGGTAAAAACCAATGGTTAGGAATAATTGGTGACATGGCTCAAAATCGTTCTCAGTGGCTGGTGCAGATGCATCCACTCCTTGTGACCTATGATTCCCAGTGAAACTGTATTGTTCTTCGTTACTGCTATTTCTTTGTCTCACACCTCTGTTTACTGTCTCTATTATTCATGTATTCTACCTTCTTCTCTTTGTGTGTGTGCTTTGTGTGCTAAAAGGAGGAAGTTTGGCGACTTGAACTGCAGCACATCGGTGCAAAGTTCTATGTCGAAAATAGACAGACAGACAGACAGACGAAGAACTTTGAAGATGAAAAAGAATTTCAACTGATGGTCCATTGAAAAACTCTCAAATTTCCAGATAAACAAATTTCCCTGCCGTATGATAAACTCTCTGGACTTCTAATAGACCTCTTCCATGTAACTTCTTTTGAAAAATGAGAGAGAGAAAGACAGAGGTTCGATGAACTTACTCGTACTACTAACTAAAAGATTGGAGAATTGATTCTTAAACTTCAGATGGAATCTTCGAAAATTCAAATTTGGGGATCAGCTTCATACACTCAACTACGTTATCATTTACTTGCTGGGATTAATCTTCTGAAGGTAGAGAAAGAGCTTGATCAAATTCCTTCCTGTACTTTTCAAGGTGCTAAGGATTTATGTATTACATATAAAGATGTCAACAGTGAATACCCCCAACTCCCGTTACATCAGTTTCTGATGTGATGCTGTCCAAAGCTGATAATTCAGGTGTTCATAAGAATAAAACCAAAACGACATCTGCAACTGATATGATAGAATTTAGACAAAGAGCAAAAATATCAAATCGTGTTTTTTATTTGGGAAGATTCACTTACGAGGTACTTGTCATTTTTGTGATGCCAAATGTAATAAATGTAGTGGTAGTTATCGGCAAATAAAGTCCGTACGCCAAAATTCGACTGCCTTTCGTATGATACTTCTAATTTGTCTGGTTATAAAATGCAATCACTGACTCTTTTAACATTTTCTAATACTTGGTCATAACTAATGAAAACTTCCACTACAAGTTCAGATTAAAAATTACTTCTATGGGGGTGTTGTTTTCATTCCTTTGAGTTCCGATCGGAACATATAAGGCTTCAGACTTGAGCTTTGAAGTTTCAGTAGCATAGGTGATTATTCAGCATGCATACAGAAAGCTCATCTCGCATAATGCCAGTTTACGCCATCTCTGGCTTAGTGGACGTTATATCCGACTGGCTATCGATTGAGATGGTTAGGAGATGTGTTCCGTATGCATGCCTAGCAATCGATTGCCTTCCTGGACGGATAAAGTTAGTTGACATAGGGTCAGGTTGGAAAAGAGAGACAGTGGTAGTCATACCAGAACATACCTTCATCAGTCAGTGAAATCTACAACAGTTAGTTTAGACCAGCCAGCCACGTAGGGTGTTGTAAACTGACTTCCTGGTTAGGGTCATCGGGACGGTAAACACCAATGGCTGGAGACAATTGGTGATGTGGCTCAGTGGCTGGTGCAGATGCATCCACTCTTTGTGATTCATAATATTCAATAAAACTAGATTGTTCTTCGTTATTACTATTCGTTTTGCCTCATCTCACTCTCTCGGTCCTTCTATACGGATGGCCGGTCAGAAAGAATTAGCAAGAAGAAACTTTGGCTGGAAACAAACCAACAGGCAAGAACCGACCGGTCAACAAATATGTAGGAGAAAATGGAGATGGATTAGGCGCGTATTGAGGAGACTGTCAAACGACGTCACTCGGAATTCAAGCCATCGCTCCAGTCGAATCTAAATGGGGCGTCGTAGGGTGAGATCGCTTGGGGAGGAGGAGGAGAAGATGAGAGATTATAGGCGATCGTGAGCCAATCTATAGAGAACAGCGGAAAATAGAAGAATGCGAAGATGTGCTGCTGATGCTGCTCTATGTTCCACTCGGAACCCTAATAGTCATCTTGTCAATCTGGCCCTGTACCTGAAATACATCTGGAACTTTCTCATCCATTTAGTATATATATATTATATATATATATATTTCCAGCCAGATTGATGACTTCACTGCAATCGCATTGTATCAGCACCACAACATTAACATTAACCAGTCTCCGTTTTCCATCGTTCTTCCTCTTCTTCTTCCGATGAAGATACAAAATTACTGACGAAATATACAACCATAGAAACCAATCAGATTTCAACAAACTGTAACATCAAATTTTTCAAATCACTAAAATCTCTGAGAGATTAATTGTTGTCGTCGTCATTTTTTTTTGTCATAATTGTTAGACATCCGAGTGTAAAGCAGAAAGTGGTTGGTTAGTTGGTTAGAGGTTGTTCTTGTTCTTGTTGTTGGTGGTGTTGTTCGGATAGTTAAAGGTCAAACTGTGTGTATGTGAGTGTGATGAGTCATTTGTGTTCCAGTCTTGCACACTATTCCATAAATTCATCTGTCAATTTAAGGAGTGAATTTATATATATATATATATATATATATATATATATATATTGGCGAGTCAAGTATTGATTAGTTCTTGTTAAATTTCAGCACACCTCTTTATAAATGTATAAATAACAAGAATAGAGTCTATTAGATCCTTAGGCTTTATTAATCTACACCTGGTATACATATGGGCTTTTCATATTGACTGCAAATCAATAGAATAATCAATCATTATATAGATATGTATGTATTCAATCAATATTCAATCTTCTTGTCAAAGTTGTCCGCTGTTTTATGTATATATAATACACACATGTATATTTGTTTTACTGAACAACCTTTCTGCTTATTTGTTCACGTGGTAAACATGCATATTTAATTGAAAAATAAACATATAACATCGAACAGAAAAAACCCAAAAACAAAAGAAACTTAAAGGCTAGCTCATAAACTAATGAACTACTGGGACGCGTAACTAACCCCTGTAGCCAACGATGTATGAATTCCAACACTTCTGACAATTTGTGATATATGTGTAGTGAAACCGACAGCCAGCCAGTCAGCCAGTCTGTCTGACTGACTTTGTGAACCTCGCTGGTTACGTCTACCTACTACTAGATTGATTGGCAAGTGTTGGTTTATTAATAGGGTCAGGGATAGATTACAGTTTTGATCACAAACAAGGTGACTTCACAATGGAAGTTGGAAATTAAGGGCCATTGGATAGAGGAGTTCAAGTGGTTGAGTGGTCTACAAATAAATAAGCTTTCGTTGATGCAAACAGGATCCTGGGCAAAGAAAGAGTTGGTTGCATTCTTAAATTTTCTGATAGAATACAGTATACTGTGTATATGATGGCAAATCTTCTTCTGCCTCGCTTACAAAAGCCGGTGTTCCTCAATGTGCCGTCCTTTCTCCTTTTCTTTTTTCTTTCTTTCTACACGACCTGCCTCATTTATTAAACGAAACTGCATCAAAAAAGACTATATCATATTACGAAGGGTATTAAATGCTGGGAGTAGGGCTTGTGCTTCGTCACTGCGTGAGCTTGCCAATACTATAGTCGAGAGACACATAAATTCCTGTACAAAACGGGCAAAGACCACACTGTCAGACCCCCTTTATTCACAACTATCCTCTTGCATTTCATCGGGCAGGACTAGAAGTCATTATAAGAAGTTATATGCTCGAACCAATAAGTACAAAAATTCTACAATATCCTGTTTAGCCCGTATTTTATGTGATGAAGACTCTGTTAGACGTGAAACACATAAGTTACTATGTAATTAGCAAAGTGAATCGACCCTTTTATTGTCATTCTTTCTGTAATTTTATGGTGTCGCCCTTTCTATCGTTTAATTATAACTTTTCTATTTTATTTTAGTTGTTATTACTATTATTACTATAATTTTGAACTTTATGCATATTTTTCTCCATATCGCATACTGTAATTTCCTACATTGCTGCTATAACAACGTTTTGTTATTATCATTATGTAATGTTTATTTTTTGTGTCGTTTTTGATTAAATTGGATGCAGTATTGTACTGAATGCTGAAAATTCCTTGCTGTATCATTAGTACTGATTTTGGAATAAAGCAAAAATTATTATAATTATTATTATTATTATTACAGGATTTTCATCATGAGCTGACATTAGTTAGAGAACCATTGGAAAACCCACCAGGGAGTACTAGGCAGCTGTTTCAACCTAGTTCGAGACTCTTCAGCAGTACGCACCCACCGAGTGCAGCAGGTCGGATGGGAGGACAAATACTCACCACCGAAGACATTGGCTAAAGTCGCGCTATGTCGTAAAGTGGCAAAAGTTAGAATTCATGGAGTGGCCATTGGATCGGGTCCCAGTGGCTTAATGGTATACGAGCTAGCTCGACTTGTAACCAGAAGGTCCTCGGTTTCGAACCCCCGTGGTGTGTGCGTACTACTGAAGAGTCCCAAACTAGTCTGACGAAACAGCTGTCCAGTACTCCCAGGTTTTCCAATGGTTCTCTAACTAATGTCAGCTCATGATGAAATCCTGTAACCAATCAAATCCCTACAAACCAACACTTGAATATTATTACTATTATTGAAAGTCACCTTGTAATCGGAAGGTCCTGGGTTCAAACTCTGGGTGGCATCAGAGCCCTAAACTACGGCTGTGTTGACCAATCAAATCCCTGCATATTAACACTTGAAGGAAAGTCATATAGGTAAAAATAGATTTTACAGATTTTATAGAATTCCGTCTTCCCACCCACCGATCCGCCTTAATGAAAATTGAATAAAAGCAAAAATAACGACAATTTTCATTGGAACTCGTCAACTGAATATAAATTAAAACATTTACAATATCAGTCAATATACAAAATTTTCAGATTAACTTTACAGTTAAGAAAATAGCCACCGTTCATTATTACGTAATCGAATACATCTGCAGTTTGAAAGAAAAGAACTGCAGATGTCAGTAAGGTTGTGCGTTGGTCCTGGGTTCAATCTCAGGTGGAGTGAACTGATGACTGTACTGCCAAAACAGTCCCGTACAGGAACGAAACTTGAAATCAATCAAACCTCAGAATAGCCGACACTTGAAATTTAATCTGATGCTCACTGGTGACTTAATACAGGATGAGGTCACTTGAACTGCTAGTGAGGAGTTATGATTAAAAGCGTTCATCAAATTGGCTGTGAGGACAAATACTCACTAGTGATATTGTCTAGCAGCTGCGATGTGTATCAGGAATTAGCAGAAGTTAAAATTCATGCACTGGGCATTGGATTCCGTTCCACAAAAGGCTGAGTGGTCACAGTGAGCTCGATCTTGTAACCTGAAGGTCTTTGGTTCAATCCTTCATGAGCACAGACTACTGAAGAGTGTCAGATTAAGACGAAACAGTTGTCGAGTATTCCAGGCAGGTTCTCAAATGAAGTCAGTTCTTGATGAAACTTGGTATCAGAGAAGAGTCAGAAAAGTACTAAAAAGCTAAAAGACCCAGTGGACCCAATTAAACAAAATAATACAATTTACAAAATACCCTGCGATGACTGTGAATTAGGTCAACTATATAGGTCAAACTAGTAGATCTGTGTTAATCAGATTGGCGGAACATAAGAATTTGGCTAAGGTAAGAATGGTTGGCCCACAGAAGATAAGTAATTTAGAAAAAAGCTCAGCAATTGCACTTCACGCATTAACATACAACCACACAATAGGGTGGGAGAGGGTTACAGTTCTAAAAAGTAATCTAGGTAGGTGGAGATAGAGAGAGATTGAATCCTTGTTCATCGAGTCCACACCCAAAACATGCAATAGTAATGACTCAATGCAAATACCAGAGATATGCTTGCAAGATATTATTACCACCAGTCAGTCAAATCAGAGGAGGATAATAAATAATCTCAAAATTCTATTTCAATTCAAACACATCACAACATTTTAACAAGTTACTTATTTTGACTATAAAAACACTCATCTTATTTCCAATGATCAATAACACTCATATTATTATTTCTGAATGTACATTATCAAATATTGATTTTTATTCGAATATCTAATCGATTCCACACATGTATATAAATGAAGGAAGAAAGTTGTGTGAGTAGTGCCTTGACATGATTATGAGTAGCAATAGTTTGTGCTCGAAAGGTGGTCATCAGTTAACATTACTGTATAACAACACTGTATGATCTATCAAAATAAAATCTTATCCATTATGGAGTTATACTCTACTACAGTGTCCAAGTTTTATACTAATATCAGTGTAGTTCTTTTCTCTCTCTCTTCTTCATGTATCCAATTAAGTAACATTAATGGTTGCCATCTTCTAATTGATTGTGTTTGGTTGGTTGTTCAATGGTAGAATGCTTGCCTAACCATGCGGAATGTTTGCGTTTGGTTCTCGCCCGTTGTAGCCCTAAATGTAGCTTGATTTACTGGCCTATAGTAAGCCTGGAAAAGAGGGAAGATTGGGGGTTGAGGCTAGGAACACCAGCGCTACCAACATATCGAAACTTCAAGGTTGATCACAGAGATTAATATCAGTTAGAGAAAATCATTGCAAACCAGCATGAAGTGCTGGGTTTTGAAGGCAAAACTGGAAAGGCAAGACAACCGTTCATCATGCTCAAATCTGTTGCAATCAGCGTGTGGAATAAGATTCACATTTTCAATTAAATAATGTCAAGGAAGAGCTTCTGTGTGGTTCATAGACTTGGTGCGTTACGAAAACCATTTGCGACGAACGGGTTACTGCAAACACTTTCATTAACAGCAGCTGTCTTTACTCCATACTAAAAATCAGAAGAAATTAGAGATGGATAGGAAATATGCTGAGGAGACCATTGAGTGATATCTAGTGCCAGGCACAACTTCGAGTAAGATCCGAATGGGAAACGGTGAATTGGGGAGAGGGACGACAGGATGATGTGGAGAAGGCGATGAGAGCTTACAGGCAAATATGCAGGCATCTAGAAAGGGCTTCAGAAAACAGAATGCAATGGAGGTGTGCTGTTATAAAGCTCTGCGCTGCACATGGAACTCAAAGGAATAATAGTAATAATAACAACACTTTAGTGAGTAGGCAATTTATCACCCCAGCTGACACGATATCGTGATGTTGAATGCACTAATGTCCTTGAATCTCATCCAGTTGCATTCATCAAAGAGCCAAATTTCAGTGAGAACAAAGAAGTCAGGTACTAGTCAGGATTTAGGTAGAATATTTTTTCCCATAAACAGCTTTCAAATTAATAATTTGTAACCTTAACTTTATAAGTACGGTGCTCTAACCAACTAAGCTACCGGAGCACAAATGACCAGCAGGAATTGGTAACAAGTAACTCTGGCTGGGAACAAACCAACCAACAACCGCGATTGCTCAACAAATATGTAGGAGAAATGAAGGTGGATAGGGGATACGTTGACGAAGCCATCGCTCGAATGGAATCCTAATGGGAAGCGACAAGTGGGTCGTCAGTGCAAGGTTGACTTGGAGGAGAACGCGCGAAGAGGTGATTAGACATCCTAATCGCTCATGCCATCTAAGCTTAACTCTTCATCCAAGCTTTGAACAATGGTGTCACATTTAGATGAGAATCAACACACTTCTATCTATACGAAAACGGAAGTTATTCTCGAGAAAGACATCCTAATTAATATTCCGAAATCAATATGGTGTTAGCTGCCTAGTCTCATTGGTTTAATCTGATTGGTCAGCTCTAAGTCATTGATGTCCTTGTTCGGTCGGGGTATTATTAGTCCAACCTCTCCTTGTAGGGAAATATCGATCTCAGACGTTTGGAGAAAGTAGTCAGCAGAAACATAATCCGAAAGGATTAGAAAACCTCCCACTACCATCTGAGAATAAAGTCTATGTCATTAAGTGACAAAGTTAACACGTGGGGGACTGAAAGTAAATACAATAATGTGCAAATACAAGGATTCCTCCATCGGTCTACTCCTACCATCTAATGCTGATCAATAATAATAAAAATATTCATGACGAGGAATATATTAGGTGGTGGTTCTTCGTTTTCATTGATTTTCTAATTCGTTCCCATTTAGAAAAAACAAAATGAAATCTCAGTTTAACTTCTGCAAAACCGAAAAGTAGACGACGAAATAATAAATAAAAGTTGAGTGACGTAACAAATGAAGTTGGTAAGAGTTCGATGTGTTATTCAATAATAATAATAATAATAATAATAATAATAATAATAATAATAATAATAATAATAATAATAATAATAATAATCGAAAACTAATAGCACTGTAGAGAAGAAATAAAGAATGACGTCACAAGGATGAAGAGATAACGCAAATCACTTGTTATCAAGTAACAGGTGAAATGTTTATTATACAAGTTTATGCATATCTAAACGACTGAACAATCTTCCTATGTATTAATTAATTAAGATTTTAAACTTTGAAATAAAATTTTAAAAAAAAACTGCAATAAATTCTTGGTTGGTGGTGGCAGCCAACTAACTGATGAGTAACCTTCATTCTCAGTGAATGACAGTTTCCCTACCAAGGTTTTAAATCCAGCTAGCTCCTGTTGTTCTTGTATACACATTCTTAAATTTTTGTCTATTGGTCGAAAGTGCATCAAAATACTGTCATTTACATCTCTCATGAAGACAATATTCAGCGAAGAGACTCTTTTCAACGAATTTATTATCAAACTGTACAATCGTATATAAATATATATATATGGTATTCCTTTAAGAAATTATATCTGGTGAGGGAATTTTTTTATTATTTATTATTATTATTGCTCCCTTGGGTTCCTAGTGGAACATAGGGCTTCAACTGCACGTCTCCATTTTCTTCTGTCTTCTGCTATACTTTTCGCCTCCATCCATGTTAATCCATATTCTTTCAGCTCCTCTTCACACAATCTCCTCCAAGTCACCCTTGGACGTCCCACACGCCGCTTCCCTTTCGGCTTCCACTCGACGGCTTGGCACGCGATGTCACCCAGCGGTCTCCTCAGCGAGTGTCCGATCCATCTCCACTTTCTCCTGCATATTTGTTGGTTGGCGATTGGTTCTTGTTTTGTTTGTTCCCACCCATAGTTTCTTGTTGGTGATTCTTTCCGGCCTGGCCATCTGATCTTCAGTATAGAGCGAAGGCAGTTGTTAATAAAGGTCTGAATTAGCCTTTTGGAAATATTCTTTGTGACCCACCCGCCAAGTTTCTGATCCGTATGGAAGAACTGACTGACTTGACGTTTGTATTGAAAATCCGACCGAGTTTTGTTGTTGATGCTGAGTTGAGTGACGAAGATTTCCAGATTGATTTCAGGTTGATGAATGTGTTTCTCGCTCGCCTTCCCGATTCTCGCTCGATTTGACATCCTCGTCCGCTCCTCCTGTAGTTGAGACAATGCTCCATCCCTAGATAAGTGAATGAAGTAACCTCTTTCAAATCCCTCCCGTTGATGGCGATTGACGTTGGATGTTGTTGCTGTTTTTGGTTGGTTATTTTCATAACCTCCGTCTTGTCTATGTTTACCTGGAGTCCTGTCTTCGCCGGCTGTTTCTTCGACCAGTTTGTCGGTTTTCGCTCGCTTGTAAGTCTTCGATTGTGTGTGACATCAAACATAAGTCATCCACGCGCGAAATCCAGGTCTTCTAGGTTCTTCACGTCGGTCCAGGATATTCCTGTCTCCCCACATTGGATCTGTACTGATATTAATTTTAATTATTCCATGGAATGGTATTAACTGTCATTCCTTATACAATAAATTAATTAGATAGCATGGTTGAGAAGAAACTGAACAAAATCCTAAAGCTTATTTTTATTGACTATAATTTTAAATGAGTGAGCCACATAGCTCCAGTGGTAATGAACAGTGAAGCAGGACTGCATACAGCCCTCTACAGAGATACGTTGAGATCGATTCTACATTTAACTTTTAGAAAGAAGGATCCGAATCTGAAGACACTGGCTAAGCAATCCTATTCACTACAAGTGATTTGCTGAATATTAAAATTATGATGCAGAAAGTGAGGAGTAGGATATACTGAGGGATTACCAAACCTTTCATAAGTGGAAAGGTGGATTCGGCTAGATTTATTCCGACTATCAACGAAATAGGAAAGGACCTACTGTCCAACAAAATATGTCGAAGAGAATGGAGACAGACAGATTAAACATACGCTGAGGAGATCCTATCAGTGATATTATTGTGTACCACCCAGACACAATCGAGAATGGAACCCAATGAGGGAAAACGACGAGTTCGAGAGGAAGGGTCCGAAGATAACGTGGAGGAGGAGATCTTATGGGCAAATATGCAGCTATCTAGAAAGGACCACAGAGGACGGTAAGAAAAAGGAGATATGTGCTGGCGAATCTCTATGTCCCATTCGGAACCCAAAGGAATAATGATAACACAATAGTAATAATCGTATATTGGCGACAAAACAATAATCACGTATTAAACCTTCCGCATTTAACATAATAATTTATATCTTAAAATAAAAACTCACCGACAGACAACCTATCTAAATACTTACTCTCGATAGTACAACCACTACAAAAGGACACTCAAAATATTGTAAGAAATTCATATGATTTCAAATCCCAAATAGAACACCGAGAAATTGATAAAGAAGACATTATGGTAAGCTATGATATTAACTCATTACATACTGGTATACCTATTACCGAAAGTCTTGATATCATTTCTAGTCTACCAGAATCAGATACAACGCTATCACAAAGATGTTTACTGGACACCCATCAGTGAAATACTTAAGAGCTTAAAATTCTGTCTAGAAAGTAATTATTTTACATTTAAAGGGAGACAGACAACAAATGGTGCTGCTATAGGTTCACCAGTCTCCCCAATAGTCGCCGACCTTTACATGAATAAATTCGAAAATAACATCTTTTCAAGCATACTCACTCCTAAAATATAGTCAAGATATGTAGATGATACTTTTGTGGTGCTAAGACGAGATCTACACAATTCATTCCTGGAGAAAATAAACTGTGTATCTCCCAGAATCCAGTTCACTTCGGAAGCAGAATCAGACGTCGGTGAACTACCATTTCTAGACTCCCTAGTTAAGAGGAGGGAAAACGGACATTTTAGTATATCCATATTCAGGAAGGAAACCCACTCCAATAAATATTTAGACTTCAAATCATCACACCCCATCAACGAAAAAGTATCAGTAATTTCAGGTCTTCTTAGACGAGCACACTATTTGATTTTAACGGATGAGAAAGAAAAAGGCGGAAGAAGAAATATCAAACATTACTGAAACTCTCAAGCAAAACAACTACCCTAAAGAACTTCATCAACAAAATCAACACTGACATTAAGTATGATCGGAAGCGTACTCGGAAAACATGGACATCAACAGTCATCATTCCATTTAGAGCAGAAAAGTTAGACAATATCAGAAGAGTACTCAGTCAGCTCGACATTAGATTTTTCTTCAAAACATCAGACACACTTCAAAGCAACCTTGTTCATATAAAAGACCAAATCCCAAAAGATTTTCTATCTAATTGTGTCTACAAAATGCTTGCTTGGAATGTGATGCGAAATACATCGGGAGAAATCGAAATCAGAAAAAATGAACACCGTAGGGCCACGTCTGTTCGACCACCTAAAAATCCAGTTAGTGAGCTAGAAAGGCTTGAAAACTCATCAGCCAGCCATAGCTCGTCTAAACGACGCTATAGAATCAGGCCACAAATTTGATTTTGACAATGTTGGAGTCTTCATCATCCAGAAAAGCATTTCAGAAATCACAAATAATGTCTAATATCATCAGAAGCACTGCATATCAAATGGAATCCAAATTGTCTTAAGTGAATAGGAATGATGGACTAAACTAGAATCTGACCTGGTTACAACACCTTCCTCCCCTCCCCAACGAAGTGACAAAATCAACACGAATGTGATAAGCAAGTTCACTATGTGAAAACACACTACTTTTTTAATTTTACACACTGATCAAATCCAACAATCTACCTCTGATTTTGTTATCTTTACCAATTGACCAACTTGATAACGAAAAATGACCCCATACAGACGAACGATGACCAAGTTAGTAAACGTTGTTTTGATATCATAACAGATAAACTATTACCTTTGATATATGATTTAGTGATCTTCATTGTTATTTTGACTTTCAATATGTCCTTTTAACTTGACCTAAGTATATTTTCCCACCCCTTAACTCGTTGATATATATATATATGCTGAGATTTTGTAAATTCCGATTTAATAATACTTTGATAAAGCTATTAGCATTAAATAGCGGAACGTCAGTAAAAACAACAATATCGTTTTGTTTTTCATTCATTGGGAAATACAAAAAACCTTGATTATAATTACATTGTCCAACTTAATTCGCTACAATCGAATCCTCTAGGCCTGGAAGTTCGTTTCTCGCACCGAATTCTAAAAAGTAATGAAATCTATTACCGTGCGTAACACATCTCTCTCTTCAGCACCTTCAAGCCTAATACTTCATTCAAAAGGAGGCTGTCGACTTAAATCACAGAACTGACGAAATTTTCGTGCATCGTGTGTGTGTTTACTCCGCCTTATATTATTTTAATGATTTAATTACCATAGTGAGATACAATCTATATTCGCGCACTATTTCAAAGAAAGTTTCCACCTACCGTGAGGAAGTTTTCCAGAGAGATGGAGGAAGAACATTGTGCAGTAAATACCTTACACTGAAACTCGCCCGCGAAATTCTATATTTTGTATAAACGTATTTGTTGTAATAAAGCTATTGTTAATAATATTATTATCATGGACAACTTCACTGTGTACAGTAAATCGAAAGGATACAGGATTAAGCCTCCTACAAGCCCATCATCCGTATAGATAAAAACTGACTGACATTAAATCAGTTAGAGAACTACTAGTGTGTTAGTTTGTCCAGAGTGTTCGATCCTCGACTGACGACGCACTCACTTCTAAACCTCGCTGAGACAGTAAACATGGTAGGTTGAGTGGGATGTGAGGCAAGCAACGCCACCCCCCGAACCCCGTCGTGTGTCGGTGGCATAGCGGTTAGGACTCTCGCCAACCATGCACATGGTCCACCGGGGTTCGAGCCCACGCCGACGCACACCTGATATCTATGGTCGGCCTGCGAATTTTGGGCTACCGATATCCATGCTGAAAATTCCATACTTGTACCAAAAATACAGTGTAGAATCAAGCTGTAATCGAAAATAAAAATAAAATAAAACCGCTGCTACCGAAACTTCAAAGCTCTACTTTGAAGCTTTATATTCCACTGGAAATCACGGAGTACTAGACACATTTGTTTCGCCGCCAGAAGTTCGCACCTCACAACTCAATACTACTACTACTACTGAGAGTCAAGCTCAAATAATTCAGGGTTATCACCACAGACAGCCTCTCGGATGAAATCTAACACAGTCTATAGAATAGCGACGTCTTTCCCCAATGTTCAAATATGTACTTTTCTTCTAACTGATGTGTAATACATTGTCAGCATTCATTGTTGTTGGGATCCAAAAAATGAATGAACAAATGACACGTTGAAATGCAAACATGAGCATAAAAACAGAAAACCAATACAAAACTGATGTCAGCTCATGATGAAATCCTCCATACAATCAAACAAACAGATCCCTACAAAACCAACCAATACTTGAAAATTAATCTGATGCTCACTAGCGACTGGCCCTATTCAAGCAGTTAACCAGGGCTTCTAGTGGAAAGCCGTGACCAGTAGGGCACACCAGGTCGAAGATGGGGTTAGTAACTCATCGAAGAAGAGATTGCGAAATGGTTGGGCTATGTCATGAATTGGCTGGCAGAAGTTAGACTTCAAGAACCATTGGATAGGGTCTCAGTGGGTCTATGAGCTTGCTAGCCTTGTAACCAGAAGGTTCTGGGTTCGAACATCAGCGTGGTGGGTGCTGCGTACTGTTGAAAAGTCCCAAACTAGTTTGACGAAACAACTGGCTGTCCAGTACTCCCTGATTGGTTTCCCAATGGTTCTCTCTCTCTCTCTCTCCCTCTAACTGATGATGTCAGCTCATGATGAAATCTTCCACATGAAATAAAACAAAATATCATTATTATTATTTTTTGTTTATGGTATGAATTATTTTCAACTTTTTTTCATTTTATTTTTATATCAAGTAGGTAAATTGTATTCTAAAAGTTAAACGCAAAGCAGGGTTTCTTTAGAAAAAACTGATAAAAATAAAACGATGAACATACACACACACGCACGCGAGCGCGTACGCATACACACACACACACACAAACTGAAATATACACAATATTACATACATACACACACATACATTCAGACATACGTAAAATAAATAAGTAAATAAAATGTACATTAATAATAATAAAGTAATAATACACATGGCCATTTATATATATATATATATATATATATATATATATATATGCTCATCATTTTGAAGTAAAAAAATAAAATTTGAACAGGAGAAAAGTAGACAAATAAAAATGAGATCGACGTACACAGGACGGGATGGTGAGGGTGTTGTGGGAATAAAGGGGGGGGGTTAATCAATTAATCAATCAATCAACGGGAGAAATTTTTTGAAAAAAAAACAAATAAAAGCAAAGTGAAACTGTTAAAACAACAACCAAGACAGAAAAAAAATATATATGTATATAATATTATATTAATTTGTCCATCATAGTCAGATAGGAACATAGAGGATTGGTAGTCGTTTATCTTTAATATTATAATATGAGTACAAGTAATTATCATTACTATTATTATTGATCACCCTGCCATCAACACCAGAAGCAGGGGTTAGTTAAACGAAGGAGATTGGGAGGTGAGGGGGGGAGCAAGGGGTGCCCATATTATTGCTACTATTACTATTATTATTATATTATCAATTATCTAAAAAAAATAAAAATCAAGAGACAGCAACAGTGATAATCATAAATAATAAATGAGATCAGATCAAGTTCTCTACAGGGGATACAAGTATTCTGAAGGCTGGAGAGAAACAAAAAAGGTATGCGTAGATATCACTACTCACTAAACACAATAGTAGAATGCAATGACATACATAGACACATAGTATATGACAATAGAATAAAGGAAGAAAACGAAAGGATGAGCGAGAGAAAGAAAGAGGTAGATTAGAATTTACACTCATCCTTAATTATACAAGACCAGCACACATATTACTAATTAATTAATAATGGACAAGAAGGTGGCGGGAGGGGGGTTGCGAGCAAACGAAGAAGAATTATGGCCTAGAACACTGTCAACAAACAATCGTCTTCAACAGTTAGTTAACTGTTAAGGATAAATGGTGAATGAGAGAGAGAGAGAGACAATACAGGCTTAATATAATTTACCAAGTGTACAATCGCACACACACACACACACAAATGTATACACAACAAATAGAGAATTTTTTAAATTTTAAACCGTTGAAGAAAGAAAGAAAAAATAGGGCAAGTGATGGGAGAGGGGATAGACAATAAAGATTGATAATTAATAAACAAAAGGAAAGATAATAGGAGAACACCAAATAAAAAATAAAATCATTACAAATAAAACTGAATAAATGGGTTCAACAGTTAGTTAGTTACTTAGATAGTTAGTTATGTGTATTAATTTATACAAGAGGCATATCTCTGCATCTAAATAAAGCTTGGAAAAAGAAATACGACAGAGGGAGGGAAATATATCCGGTGTTCTCAAACACACGCACGCACGTACGCGCCGATAGAAAAGAGGAAATCATCAGATAAGGATAGGACAGATAACAAACAAAGGACTATCATTAACATTATCGTGTATGTGTTGGTTGTTTTACATTCCGACAATAGGGGACACAAACAAAAACATTCGCGGTGAAGTCAACAGAGCGGGAGAGAGAGAGAGAGACAGGGAGTCTGTTTACGCGCCTACCTTCTTGTCCCATATGAGACAACCACAACGGAAGGAATCATCAAGAAATGAAGTGACCACCACCACCGATGACTGAGATCAACCCCCCCCCATAAAGTAGAAATCATTAAAAAGAAATTTTTTTTTTTAAATAGTTAGTTATACACATCATAACATTTAAGATACCAGAAGGTGGGAGAATGAGGACTACAGAGCCAAGCGCGCCGAGGGAAGGCGAAGTGCCCAGGGTCTAATAATATAATGTTGCATTGTAATTATAACACAGACAAAAGAGGAGAAGAAGAATTGCAGAAGGGAGTAAATAAAAAAAACCAATGTGTCGCTTGAATTATTTTCAAATATATGATGCCCGTGATCGTATGCATCTATCTACCTGCCACGTTGCGTAGCGAAACATGTGCACCCCCACACACAAAACCTAGTAACAGAAAACATGAATCATACGAAGGAATAGATATTTTTAACAAGAAAAACAACAAAAGAACAATTTCAGTAAACAATAAGAAGTAAGTAAGCACACTTTTCGTTTTTTTAAAAATAATCCCCATGTAAAAAGGAGGATGTTTGTCTTTTTAAAAGTAGAATAAAGTCACAAAGAGAAAAAAGTCAAAAATAATAATCTCCCACTCTCCCGCTCTCTCTGTAAGTGTTTGTATCTGAGATACAGAAGAAAACTTTTTAGAAAAAAGAGACGTCACAACTCTTTTTTTATAAATAGCCAGCTGGATAATAAGTGTGATGGATGGGAGAATGACGACTGTGTGCGTGTGTGCACAAAAAACAACTTAAAGAACTTTTTCATTGATCAATCAGTAAAAAGGTGATGGTGTGTGTGTGTGTGCGTGGAGGGAGGGTAAGATAAGGAAATAAATAATTTACAAATCAAAAGTATGCGTGCGCGCAATCACACACACACACGATGCGCAAAGAAAAAAGGGATGTGAGTGAAAAGCATTGGACATCACATACACCTTCATCACATATATGTATATATAGCAGGGAGGGAAGTTTGTGTATGTGCGTGTGTGGTCTGAATGTAATAAATAGGATTTCGAAAGATTTTCATTCAAGTGAAGCTAGAAGCATTCCAACAATAACAACAACTACTACTTCTACTACCATAACAACACATGGCGCCATTATTTAAACAATAAACAAATAATAATAATAATAACAATGAGATCGATTCTATGATGGTATCATCATACATGCGCATAAAAGTAAGAAAAGAATGAAAAATTATAAACTTGTGTATGTGAAAGAAAGATACACGCACGCACACATATACATACATACAAATACAAAGATAAGGGGTTTAACTATCAATAAAACAGAGGATGTTGATATTACCGCTCGCCGCCCCCCCCCTGCTCCGCACCGCCTTGGAAACACATCCAACACATCAAACTGCTGTTTACAAGAATAAAGTAAACCAAGAAGGGCGCGGGGGGGGTAACAGTAGTAATGGTAGGAGGAGGAGTAGTTACTGGTAGGTGTATATAAACACTTTTTCCAGCTGTACACATGAAGGAAAATCAAAGCAGAGGAAGGAAGTAACTAAGACGGACAAAATGTCAAAATTACAATAAAAATCAAGAGGAGGTACGCACATTTTTTGAATAATCGTCATCGTCATCATCCTCAGTTATTATTACGTTATAGTCAAGTTTCATAAAGAAAAAGAGAAAATAGGAAGAAAGGATGGGGTGGGGTGGTGAGTGTGAGTGTAAAACATGAATTGCACAGAAATAAAAAAAAACATTCGCCAGTGAGCTATCGTCATTATTATTATTAACATTATTGTCAAGCATCACTGAGCATTAATTCAAATGAAAATAAATAAATAAATAAATTAGTTAATTAAATTAAATTAAATAAAGGTTGGTGAAAAATAAACAATTCACAATATTCACAGTCAGAAGAGAGTAATTTATAAAATGCAGTAAGGGTGGGAAAACTTATGATAATAATATTAGTAATCATAATAATAATAATTAATATTAATAACAATAATCATAATGAGGGTCAAATTCATCTTTATAATCATCGTAATTAGCCGACTTTTTTACGTGATCCTCGCCCCCCAATCAAACGGATCGATCGATACAAAGTCTTTTTAACTGAAGTAGTACGATCAATTTTATTTCGTGAAGAAGAAGACGATGTTGTACCAGTATTATTATTGTTATTAGTACTACTCATGTTAGTAATAGTACTGTTACGTGAAGCAATCATTGATGAAGATAGTCTATTATTATTACTATTGATATTATTAGTAATATTATTGGCAGTTTGATTCTCTTGTGCCATTATATCATTCGATAATTCACCTAATGCCATTGTCCGTGTAAAATCTATTTGTGTATAAATGACACAGTTATCATCTGACGGTGAACAACTTGACAAATCTGTCGTCGTCGCCGCCATCACCATCATCATCTCTGGATTAGTATTAGTATTATTATTATTACCACCTTCTACAGACGACGTACCCGAGGATGTCATTGATCTGCATGAAAAGATATCACCGAATGAAGTGGATGAAGCTGGTGCAGCTAACGAAGATGCATTCGATTGTGATGTGACACCGCCTAATCCACTACTAGAACTTGGTGAATTACCGAATTCAGTGATTATACCCCCAACACCAACACTACCAATATGATTAGGATCAGATACTGAACTAGGATCAGAGGATCGTGCTGTCTCAGTTGAAGTGAAACGTGTATTTGATGCACCAGCAGCTGCAATCACATGAACATAATTTAATATCGGTGGTGGTGGATCTGTTGTCATTGACGATGACGATAAACTATGACTATGCCTTCGACGTGATGTCATTGTATTATTCATTAGCATAAAACGATCGCATGAATCTGTATCCATAGAAGAGATTTTAGATTTTACTTTACTGGTATTATTATTATTATTCATTGTCTTATTACCGCATGATAATGATGATGATTCGCAAGGTGGATTACAGACTGTTGAATAATTTTCAATAGTATCTGAGGTTAAAGTGGCTGCATCACTAGTACAATCACTACCCGTAGTACTAGTGCTATTGTTATTATTATTATTACTACCATTATGTGTTAAACTGGCACCACTATTACTGCAAATACTGTCATCAATTGATGAAGAGGAGCATGATTGACTTGTATGCTCATTAATATGATGATGGTGTTGATGATTTATGCTCAAAGTTAATTCAGTTGGTGGAAGAGTTGAACTAGCTGGACTTGGTCGTAAATCAACCATTGCATAATTACGACTAGGATCACGAACCTTTATAAAAAACAACGAAAACAACAAAAAGAATACGATAACATCCTGAAACCAATCAATCGAATCCCTTCAAAGCAACACTTGAATATTAATGAGATGCTCACTTAGCGACTTGCCCTATTCAGGTGGGTAGTTACCTAGATTCTATTGAGAAGACATGACCAGTGGACTAATACCTACAGCAGGTCGGGTGTGAGGGCAAATATTCTCCGACGATGAAATTCGCTAGTGGTCACGCCATATTATGAATTGGCTGGCAGAAGTTGCAATTCATGTGTTGGCCATTGGATAGGGGGTCCATGTGACTTAATGGTCTACGAGCTAGTTCGCCTAGTAACCAGAAGGTCCTGGGTTCAAAACCTGGTGGTTGATGGACGAAACGGATGTCCAGTACTCTCCCAGGCGGTTGTCCAACGGTCCTCCTCTCTCTAACCAATCTCAGTTCACGATGACATCCTGTAACCAATCAAATCTCTGCAAACTAACACTTGAATATATTTGCGAACTGCTCGATACCATAAATGATAAACAAGAAAGCAAGCATAAACGCGTGGAGTTGATTGAGATGGGCAGTTGTGTACCACTCACATCAACTAACAGTGTTTAACTAGCCAAGTCGAAGTGATCTAAGCATCGGACACGGGCATTTCGCTTGATTTAGACCGAGATCATTATTATTATTATTATCAGTGGTGCTCCTCCTCCCTTCAGGTTTGGTTCAAGGTAGAGAGAAAGAGAGAGAGAGCCGAATAATTTCAAAGCATCGGATTTCTGGCTAGCTATATATTTAAGCGAACACTGGGGTAGCACCTTAAAATCAAATTTGAGTCATATCACGGACAGTCCTCTAGCTAGTCATTGGCTCTTAGTATCTCGAGGAACCCCACATGGATTAAATCAACTGTCAAAAAGTTTATAGATAGATGCCAGGTTCCCATTTGGCCACCCATAACTTTTTCCCAACATCGTAGACGCAGAGTGGACTTCAAACAGTGACAACATTGTTGTGTAAGCCAAGTACACCTCTACCTACCTATGCACTCTCACGGCAGTCATTTTATTACAAATGTCATGGATTGATATCAGTGTAGATGTTGCTACTTATGGGCAATTGAGTCGGATCCCAGTAGTAGCTGACAAGCGGAGGGGCTTGGTAAAGAGACTCAAACTAGGATGAAAAAAACAGCTATCCAGTAACTCCAGGACTGATTTTTCCAATGGTTCTCTTTAACTGATATCGATCCATGGTCAAGCCTGAAACAAATCAAATACCGACATACCAACCACACACACACACACACACATGTGGTTTGGGGTTCGATCTCCCGGTCACAGACGCCACTCCTTTACCTCACTCGATAAGCCAGTAATAAGACTGGTAAAGAGGGAAGGATGGGTATGAGGCGGCTAGAGCAGCAACCCCGTCTATCATCCCGGAAAAAATTAAAAACACTACTGCTACCGAAGCTTCAAAAGCCTCTCTGGCTTGTTTAGTACTGCATATATAACATAAAATTATACAATGGAATACAGTAGAATAATACACACACACACACAAATATTTCATATGAAATTACCTACCTCAGCGGGTAAACAGGAATAATCAGTTTCTGTAGGCATATTTACTACGGATGGCGGGGGCAGTGGTGCTGGTGATGCTCCTGGTAGATAAACTCCTCCAACTGGTGAACAACAAGAACACTGAGATGTTGAAGATGGCATAAGATTACTACTACCACCTAAAGAAATAGTAGGACCAGGTGAATTATTCGATTTACTCAGTAGATTTATAGTCGTAGCAGTAGTAGTAGCCTGTGGTAAATAATGACTGTCTGTTGAATGATGAAGTATTTCACCACCAGTGTACAATAATGATTGACCAGCACTAGTAGTTATATCACAGTGAGCGTTATTCATTGGTAGCTGACTTAATAATGTACCTTTACTGTTGTTATTAATATTATTATTAGAATGCTTTGTATATTTTTGATTTGTTTTATGCATTAAATTAGCATATAAACGATTCTCCATTGATGATGATGATGTAATAGCAGAAACCGAAGCAGCCACACTAGATGCGCTTGTAGTCGAATGAAGATTGGACCAAAATCCAGGGAAATTGACATAACTAGTCGTTGATGATGATGATGACGATGAGGAGGAGGGTGGTTGACTTTGACAACTAGTACCATTTTCTTCATGAATAGTTAAGTGTAGAAATTGGGATGTTGTTGGATCGTATACAGAAGAAGACGATAAAGATGTCGGAGGAATAGACTTTAAACCGTGTAATACGGTACTGTCATCATTTATTATCATAGAAGTTGGATATTCTTGTAGTCGAATCAAATTATTATAAGTATGCTAAATGTGAAAGAAGACAAAAAAAGGAACAAACAGAAAATAAGCAGTAAGCGTCAAATAATAATAATAATTCACTGTCAAGTATACAAAAGAGAGCACAAATGACAACAACTCATGATGCCATACTAAATACAATAATACTTGATTTCAACAAATAAATACTTGACATATATATAAAATAGAGGTGAGGAAATAGTGAAATAAGCATGATTGTACAGTTCGAAGTCAATTTTTGACAAAACAATTAGTATTCAAGTGTTGGTTTGTCTGTAGGGATTTGGTTGATTTGGTTACAGGATTTCATCATGAGCTGACATTGGTTAGAGAACCATTGGAAAACCACCTGGGAGTACTGGAAAGTCAGCTGTCTCGTCAGACTAGTTTGGGACTCTTCATCAGTACGCACCCACCAGGATTCGAATCAAGGACATTCTGGTTACAAAGTGAGCTAGCTCGTATACCATTGAGCCACTGGGTTATTGGATGGGGTCCCAGTGGTTCTCTAACTAATGTCAGCTCATGATGAAATCCTTTAACAAAACAATAATAATCATATTAGTTTCATTTCACAATTGGTGGATTTCGTCATGAACCAATACACACACATCAGTTGGAGAGATTACTGAAAACCAGGGAGAGAAACTGGACAGCCTATTGCGTACTAGTTTGGAACTGTCCACACATAGCAGTGCACACCCGAAACCTTCGCGTTACGAGACTACTACTTGTGGATCATTTAACCAGTTTGGTTGAAAAATCTAATGACCTCTGTACATTTAACTTCATCAATTTGTGATATTGTGCTGTCACATAGCCAATGCCTTCAATGGAACATCCACTTACTTCACCCTGTGAGATGGTGAACTCCACTACGACTTCCGCCACAAGTGAATTGGCGATTTTAATGTGGTAGTGTTCTCTGAGCTAGCTGGATAGTTTATTTGCGAAGCCTTCATCGCCCCACCACTAGGCGAAATCTTCAGTGCATAATTTAACCTGTTGAAGTGAGCTTTAAGATTTCTCCACGAGTTTATTAATCATCACCCCTGATAGGTGACCTTGGACGTGATTGGTTGCTTTTCTGTATTTTCACACCTTCTAGGTTACTTGTATTGGAACTGATTGTTTACTTGACTTCAACTTTGACCCTTTGTGTGTGTGTGTGTGTGAGAGAGAGATTTCCTTCTAATCGATTGGTAAATTTTGTCTATCTCGATGTGTCTATTGATTGATGATTCACTGGAATACCAGGCTGGCTTCCAAAAATTCTCTAGCATTCTTGGTGTTTCCTCTGTCTAATATTTGAACGCTGGTTGTCCCAGTCGAATTGATTGATGTCCGTGGTTGTCTGTATACAGTGAGGTGATATGAGCGAGGGAGTGGATGTCATATCTTTTGATGGCTAGCTTATGTTCGTGGATACGAAGACGAAGGGGACATCCACTTTGACCAATGTAGTGTTTTTCTCAGTTGTCACAATTTATTTTGTAGATGATGTTGATTTTATCTTCTTTCGCTGTTGAGTCTTTTCGTTGACATAGAATTGAGTGAAGTGACTTTGTTGGTTTGTGTACGACGTCAATTCCGAAAGGTTTGAAGAGTCTTGTAGTGATCACTACTGTGATATTCACAGATTAGAGAATGGCAAATGAGCTTGGTCCCGGGTTCAATCCCTGGCGGAGTTGTGTGTGTGCCCTGTTGTAGAGTCGCAAAATAGGACAAAACAGCTGTCCAGTTTTTTCTGGTTTTCAATGATCATTCTGACGAATATTGGTTCATGACGAAAATCTAACAATTGTGAAAATGATAGTAATAACAGCAAATATGGAAATCGATAAAACTATTTAACTAACACTGAGTAAATCACACACTACCTCAGTGTAACTTTATATTGATTTGAAAAAATACTGTTAATTTTTGAAACACGATGACCCGACCAAGGTCACTCGGAACAACACTACACACAATTGCATATGTTATTCATATTGGAATGATGTTTAAATAAGGCAGCTAATTATATACTCAAATGACCTGGAAAGCCAGCTTTGCTGCTCCCCTCCCTCCTCTGCTATGAAGAAGGGTGGTTGAAAAATTGTACATCCTGACCTGTCCTACGGGTGTCTGTAGCCAGTCGGCCGTAAGATCTTTATATAGATACAACTCAAAAGACCACTTCAAACCAACCGTATGTCTCTGAAGTCACAAGACACTAACTAATCCACATGCTCTTTCACGTATTCTAACGGGAAATTCAGTCAGAAGCAAGGAGATGGAGGTTACAGGCAACTCCTACACTAATGAATTACAGATGGTGTTTCATATACATGAGGAATTTGTGTGATTCCATAATAAACATAGGCAAGGGGGTAAACAGAGTGACTATACGAAATACTTCTATAAACACGCAAGTTTAACTTCTTTTGGTAGATTTTGATGTCTTGTCTTCTGTTATATGCAGAAGATGAACTGGTGTAGATCAAAATTAGGAATACTGGGAACATGATCGATAAGCCTAAACACACTTTATTGACACCAACTTTATGATCGCTATCCACAGTGGTATCCACTTCGCTCAATCGACGATGAATATATATGCCGAAAATGATAAATGAATATTGTGGAAGAGATAAACTGGGTTGTTTATCTTTATTTCTGGAAGGTAAAATTGGTTTGATTTGTGAAGCGACAAAGTAACCCTGTTTCGAAGAATACTCATCTCACGGCATTCTTTAAGCGTTGTGTTTTCCCCACAAAATTTCAATTTTAGGAATAATGGCGTCTGTAGAGCTGTCGAGATTAGATAATAAGACAAACAGCGGCGGGCAATGAGGAAACAGGCATAAAATGGACTCACACAAAAAACAACTTGGAGGATCTGGACTTCGCCGATGAGATATGTTTGATTTCCCACAAACTGGATGATATGCAAGTGAAAAGCAACACGTTGGCGATAGAAGAAGCATCCAGAGAAGATAGGACTTCAGGTGAACATAGAGAAAACAGAGATGATGAAGATTCCTGGCCAACACCAACAGCAACAGACAAGAATCAGCCATCATAAGTGGGAGGAACCTGAAAGAAGCAGCCTCCTTCATCTAGTTACCTACCTACTTGGGAAGCATCGTTTCAACAACAGGCGGACGGAACTGATGGGGATATCAAAGCAGCGGGGATTGGGAAAGCAAGACAAGCTTTCATTTCTCTCAAGTCTGTGCGGAGGGGATCAACAGCACTCTTCATTCAGCATGAAAAATAGAATGCGGATTTTCAACTGCAATGTGAAGTCAATTAGTGCTACTATACGGATCAGAGAGTTGTTGGCCAGCGCGTCATAAAGAGCATCTCAAACAAACTACAGACCTCCATTAACAGCTGTCTTCGTTCAATACTACTCAAGATCAGACGGCCGGCTAGAAAAGATCAGCAACTGGGAGGGAACTCTGAGAGCAAATTAACCAGGAACCGATTGTGAAACAATAGGCAGGAAGAAATGGAGATGGATTGGGTGGCCATACTCTGAGGAAACACGCCAGCAAGTGACATCGCTCACTAGACAAGCCATTGATCGAGTGGAACCCAACTCAAAGGGAGGCGGCGAGTTGTTCGCCAGTGCAAGGGTGACTCTTGGAGCAGGTCATGTGAAGGAAGAGGGGATGAAAGCGTATGGGCAGACTTGGAGTCAGGTGAAAACTCTAGCAGAGAACCAAACACAATGGAGACTTGGGACGCGCGGCTGAAGCCCTATGTTCCTTTAGGAATTAAAGCAAACAATAATAATAATAATTAGAAGTGTCGACATACTAACTTCCCCTAGCGCAGTGAATTCACACTTTAATTCATGTGTTGTGTATTAAAATGGTCATAGGATCATTGACTAAAAGATCTTATTAAAAAGTAAATAGTTTCTCATTGAGAACTGATTGTCTGCTAAATATTATATGCGCATGAAGTGGATGACTTAATTGTGTGAGTCATAAAAGTTGAAATCCCGTGTTTCGAGAGTCAATTGGGTAAATCTCATCCCGTGAATGAGGCGCACAGAGAGAGAGACAGACAGACAGAGAATATACTCAGTAGTAAACTTACAATATCAGATGACAACTGCTCATCAACTTGAAGTGTTGTTGTTGTTGTTTTATCATTGATTTCTTCATTGATTGATTTTCTTCTTCTTTGTTTCCTATTAACAGTGTTCACATAATTATTATTATTATTATTACTGTTTATCGCAACTCGAGGAGATGAATCAACTTCTGAGGATTGATAGGAGAATTTTCGAGGCATGGAGTTATTAGAACCACCAACAACGCCAACAGGATCAACACCAGTTTTGTCCTGTACACTGGATGATATAGCATTTTGACGAGTATTAGTAGAAGTACGTTGAAGTAGTAAAGGCAAGAGACGATCAAGATTACTGCTAACAGATGATTGTAATCGATTTGATTTTTGATGATGATGATGAGTAGAACTGCCGCCGCCGCCACTGGTAGTAGTAGACGGTGGATTATCTGGATTATCAACAACATTCAGTCTTGAATTCACATAGGAATGTTGTTGTTGTTGTTGTCGATGATGATTAGAACCAGCGGTAGTGAGTAGTAGTAGGGTGTTTTCGTTAATTGACTGTTCATCATCGCGTAGAATTCGTGTTGTCGGTAGTGTACTAGCTCGTAGTGTACTGTTACAGAAAGAGGAGGTGGACGACGGCAAGGCGAAAGGCTTAACACTGCTACTAACAGAACGATTAAACTTTGGAAGAATATAGAATTGTCGATCTGTAGGAGGGTCTGTTGATGATGAATTTACTTCTTGTTGGTTAGTAGAAGTAGTAGTGGTAGTAGGAGTAGGCCTTAATAACAAAGATGAATCATACCATCTATGAATCGATGAAGGAGGAGGATGTGATGGCGCGAGTAACAGTTCCATTGAATCCGTATAATTCATATGTAGCAATGAATGCATATTATTATTATTATTGTTATTATCAATTTTAGATAAAGATGGTTCAGAGCATGGTAATGAATTAACCGATATCAAGGATTGACTTCGCTCACTTGGTGATGATGATACAGCATTATAATAATTATAATAATAATGGTATCCATGCAATTGATTCATTGCTGATGATGTAGAGGAATGCTTACGTAAAGGGGATAGTGAATGTGTTATCTCACTATTGGCAGAATGCTGTAAAAAGGAAAATGGGAGAACAAGAAGAATAACAACTTATTAAAGTAGAGGATATTATTGCCTCGATAAGTCATCAAAGCAAAAAAATAACAAGGTACAACAATGGATGTATTCAACAAAAGCGGAATCTAATTAAATCACTTGCCACCCGCATCCGACGCATCTGTAGTCCCGACGTTCTGGAAACAGAATTAGATATTCTAAGAGAAATCTTCATCCAAAGTGGATACCCAATAAGATTCATCGACAAAAATATGAAACCAATAATTCAGAGAAACGAAACTTTAATTGCGCCTAAAAATAAATTCTACATGAACTTGGATTTCAAGGGAGATTTAGCAAGCGATATGCTCAAGAGAAGGATCACATCATCTCTTAGAAGAACATTCTTTGCAGCAACGCTAAGAATAGTGTTCTCCAGTCGCCTAATGATCTGCAGAAGCCTCAAGGACAAGATCGCGCATCTGACCACTTCTATGTGCATATATCAGTTCACCTGCTGCTATGGAGCCAGCCAGGTACATCGGTCGTTCGACGCACATCCTGTCCAAGAGGATTCACGAACACTATCCAGCATGGTTGCGAAAAGGTAATAGTGGTGCAATAAGGAGTGCGATAATTGAACACCTGGTTAACACTGATCATTCCATCTCAACAAACGCCTCCTGCTCCGAAATAATCTGCAGAGTCACGAATAACCTATCAAAAGCAATACGGTTTCGTCTCCTTTGTATCGCTGAAGCTCTGGTTAATCACATAAAAAAACCGGAGCTGTGCATACAAAACAAGATTACTCAACTACTTCTACTGTCATGGTAACAACGTTTCGCTTTGATTTGAGTTTTTTTATTTTTTATTTTGATGACTTAATTTTGTTTCTTTGCCCGTTCTTTAGCTGCTTATAATTCTTGTATTCATTTAGATCACTTACATAATTTCGTATTATCTACTTTGTTTCTATGTGCATCCTGAGTAAAACTCACTCATCAAACTATTCATATTATTATTACATAACTTCTTTTAACAACTGCTTTTGACAACTCATCACCTTTGTTACTGCCCTGGTTTCATTAACACTTAATTTTCTTGACTTGCATTACCAACCTTCACTTGTTTAGTTCAAATAGCCATAACCAATTGTAATTTTGTTTGACAAACTTAATGTAAACATACATACAAAACAATGCATATATATTTGCGATTGTACAGCTAAGAAAATGAATTCGCCGAAAAGAGACTCTTCGCTGATCTACGTGTATTGTTTTTATTAATGCCTGGATGAGGATTATCCATGAATATTTTTTTTCAGGATTTCATCATGAGCTGATGTGGTGAGAGCAGGCTGCTAGCCGATTGGTTGGCACTAATCTACGTTAAGGTCTAGGTCACTAATGTGGGCCGTGAGAAGATATGAACAAGGCTGAGTCAACAACCAATCACAGCAAAGTTAACGTGGCAAAATATGATTCGCAGATAGAGAACTCTGTTTGTCAAGGAATCCCGAAACAACCAATCAGAAGCCTGCGTTTGTCTACCTAAACAACCAATCAGATGACTGCGCTTGTCTATAATAATGTAGTTGAAATATGTATAAATACGTGTTGATTTTCATAATAAACGATCTGTTGCCTGGCCCTTGTCTTCTGTTGTTACACTGACATTAGTTAGAGAACCATTGGAAAACCTGGGAGTACTAGACAGCTGTTTCGTCCTAGTTTGGGACTTTTCAGCAGTACGCACCCACTAACGGGGGTAGAACCCAGGACCTTCCGGTTACAAGGCGACCTCGTATACCATTAAGCCACTGGGACCCGATCCAATGGTCCTTGAATTCCAACTTCTGCCAATTCACGACATAGCGCGACCGCTAGCCAATGTCTTCGGCGAGTATTTGTCCTCACACCCGACCCGCTGCACCCTACTGGTCACGAATCCCGGTGGGTGCGTACTGATGAAGAGTCCCAAACTAGGACGAAACAGCTGTCCAGTACTCCCAGGTTTTCCAATGGTTCTCTAACTAATGTCAGCTCATGATGAAATCCTGAAACCAATCAAATCCCTACAAACCAACACTTGAATATTTTTTTTGTCTGACATATTTTCTTATGTGCCACAGGCCCAAAGAACCACGGGCCGGGTTCAATTCCCAACCTAAGAATCACGTAATTTACCAGCCAGAAGTAAACTAGAGAGGTTGGTAATAAGGCTTAACCTTCGACTCGACTCCGCAAACAACAGAACACTACCACTACCGAAAGTATAGAGGTAGAAGGCCTATTAGAGAACCATTGAAAAACCGGGGAGTACTGGATACTTCGTCCTAGTTTGGGAATCATCGGCAGTAGGCACCCCATTCATTAGACTCTCATTATTCTTTTTATAAATCTACACTATCCCTGTCATAGTTTCGTTTACTATATATAGTCGCTTAACATTTCTTCCCTATTTCTCCACTACCTTTGTGTAGTGGAATTTGAACTGCTGAGCATTTGTGCGAAGTTCCACATTGGAAATGTAGATTCATATGATTTCATTTACGAATGCTTGGGGGGAATACATTGTCTTACCAATTTTGAACACCACTAAAGAAATATGCGTGCGCCGATGGCACAGCGGTAGAATGCTCGCCAACCACGTCGCCTCATGTGATCCAAGGGTTGAATCTCCCGCCACTGATACACTCCTGCTTTACCTCACTAAGCCAGTAGGAATACTGATAAAGAGAGAAGATTGGGCATGAGGCGGCTAGCAACAACCCTATCCTATAAAAAAAATTATCGCCACTACTACATAAATTTCAAGTCTCTAGCTTTGAAGGTGCCCTATGTTCCACTGGGAACGTAAAGGAATAAGATAGAAACATGCGTACATTACTGTCAACCAAGATAACACATAAAACTTCTATTGTCAAACAGTCAAGAATGATACATATAAAGGCAGCCATCAATCAATCAATCATCAAACTTACCGGACAGTTGTTGGTTCTTATTGCTTGAGATGTGATCAAATCACTATCACTATTATTGTTTTCGTTTAAGTATAAACCTTTAGCTTTCGAATCTATTTTCCTCGTGAAATAATGATGAGGATGAGTACGCCTATTTCTCCTCCAACGAGCAGAAACTACTGGTGAATAGTGCACCGCTGCTGCAGTCGTCGTGCTATTGATGATAACAGTATTTGGAGAGTTTGACGGAAGAACTGTAGGCGTGGAATGTTTTTCATGAACAACAAAGCTTGATGCAGTAGTAGTAGTGACACGGGATTTCATTAACTTTTTCAATTGAGAAAGACTTTCAACTTTTCTGTTATTGGTTAACAACAAAATTTGTTGTGGATCAATGCTCCAATGAAGTCGTCTGATTCCATGTCGAGGACAGTTGAGAACTCGACAAGAAAGTTCAACACTTTTGTCATTATTATTATCAGTGTGACTGGCATTGAGGTGTTTTTCTTGTTGCTGTCGGTGTTGTACTTGTTTGAGTTCATCGATCCCATCCCATGGCAGCATATCAGAGTGTAAAGGTTTATCAAAGCTTGATTTATCATCACCACCACCATCACTACCAGTTGTAATACTGTATTCTGAGTCATTGAATATCCCTGGTCTATCATCCATTGAATTTTTTCTGCTCTGAAGACTATCATGACTTTGAGAATGCTTACGTTGAAATAATCTAGGATTAGAGAAGAAAGATTCAGGAATAAAGTATAATTATTGAATAGTCCAGCTTTTACAAGGAGATTGTAGTTGAGACACAAGACCACAAGGCAACTGGAATGTAGTGAAATAATACACTGGAAGTAACTTGACATTTTGTTTTGGATTTTGGCTCGTTTGTTTGAATACCAATTGAATTGGGGATCCCTAGTAGCTGTAGGATCTACGAGCTCCCCCCCCCGACCTTAACCAAATGGATGCACACTACTGCTGAAGAATTCCGAGCTAGAACTCCCGTGATTTCCTCTAACAAACGATAACTCGCGATGACGCCTGCAAACCAAGGCGCATCTGAGAACAAATTACACCCCTCCTAACAGGCCAAGAGCAAAAAACCTAACCTAATTTCCCAGTCTAAAGTAGGTGAAGCGGGATTCGAACCTGTAACAACACGTTGGCTGAAAGCTATACACACTTTGCGCCGTCAATGAAAGCCTGAACTCTTCAGTTTTTATGGGTATTACATTGATTGATTGGTAGAAGACTAGCTTTCACAAAAACTGCCTTCTCTTATGTAGGCGAGGCAACATTAGTATCAATGTTTGAAACACAGATTTAGTAGTGTTGATAATACTATTCATAGGGCATTGGATCGGGTCCCAGTGAGTGTAGCTTAATGGTCCTACGAGCTAGGTCACCTTGTAACCAGAAGGTCCTGGGTTGGCACCCTAGTGGTGGGTCGATCTGTCTATCTGTTTTCGACATGGAACTTTGCACCGATGTGCAGCAGCTCAAGTCGCCACAATCCCTCCATGTATCACACAAAGAAAGAGGAAAAAGTAGAAGAAATGCGTATTAGAGACAGTAAACAGAGGTGTGAGACAAAGGAATAGTAATAACGAAGAACAAAACAGTTTCATTTGAAATCATAAGTCACAAGGAGTGAATGCCATCTGCGTTAGCCATTGAGAACGATTTTGAGCCATGTCACCAATTGTTTCCAACCATTGGTTTTTACCGTCCCGAGGACCCCAACCAGTCAGTCAGGAAGTCTACACCTTCCTACATGACTGGCTCGTTTAAACTAACTGTTGTAAATTTCATTGACTGGTGCCATCTTTTGGTTTGACCGTCGCTAGCTCTTTTCCAGCCTGACCCTATATCAGGTAACATTTCTCGTCGAGGGAGGCGATGATTAGGCATACGTAACACATGTCCTAACCATCTCAGTCTATGTAACTTCACAACCTCTTCGCTGATTGATTTTCGCTCCTTACCTAGCACTTGACCGACGCCTAACCTCAATATTGCTCACCCTATTATGCCACTTCACACGGGAGATAGAATGCAGACACCTATGATTAAAGACAGCTAATCTTTTCATGTCTTCCACTCTCAATGGCCGGGTCTCACAGCCATAAAGGAGGACGGAGCGGACTAATGAGTAGTACTCTCGCCCTTGGTGGGTCCGTACTGATAAAGAGTCCCAGACTAGGCCGACGAAACAACTGGCTGTCCAGCACTCCTTGGTGTGTTTTCCAATGGTTCTCTCTCTCTAACTGATGTCAGCCCATTATGAAATCCTCTCTCTATGCAATCAAACAAAATCCTTCCTTACAAAACCAATACTTGAAAACGAGATATATAACATATAAAATAACCGATCAATGTATAAAAAAAGCACAGAATGAAACAGATAAGCAACATACATACTAGTCGAGTATAATTCACAGGAGCATGACTGAGGTTAATTTTTCTTTTCTCAAGCGACGAATAAGAAACTGATCAAAATTAAGATAACGGATGTCATGATGACCAGGCAAAGAAAACATTAAGACAGACAGAGAGACTCTGGTTCGATAGCTTGTCAAGTCCAAGATTCTATTCTAACTTTATAAATATATTAACTGTCTATATCTCTGTCGATCAGATAAGCAACCAATCATCAGCAAACGACTTCAGAACTCCTTGTCACATGCATGATACCCACTACAGCAACTACTAATAACTCGGCACTTGTTGTCGTTGTTGTTATAGTATGCTTTTGTTTTCGCATAATACAATTTGATTATTAATTATCTCTACCTCTCTCTCTTGGATGCTATACACAAGCGTCCTTATTATTAAAATTGTATAAGTCTTCTCTATTATTATTATTATTATCTGGGATTGGAGAATCCGTTGATAAACTGTCGAACATGCACTAACTACTGATAACTAATATCGTGTTACACCGACTCCTAGATTAGAATTAGGGAGTGAAGTGGTAGAGCACGTTGACCGCTTCACTTATTTGGGAAGTATCATCAGTCAACACCAACAGGTTGATCTCTGAAGAAATCTCAGCACGGATACAGGGGGCTCGTTTCGCATTTGCCAGTTTACGCCGTCTCTGGCGTAAACGTGATATCCGGCTGGCTATCGACCAAATGGCGGGTGTACTGCTCAGCAGTCCGCTCCGTCCTCATTTATGGCTGGCGATGAGACCTGGCCATTGAGAGTATAAGACATGAAAAGGCTAGCTAGCTGTCTTCGATCATAGGTGTCTGCATTCTATCTCCCGTGTGAAGTGGTGGTATAATAGGGTGAGCAATACTGAAGTTAGGTATCGGTCGAGTGCTAGGTAAGTGGGAAGGGAAATCAATCGATGAGGCTTTGAAGCTACATCGACTGAAATGATTAGGACCTGTGTAACTCTTCCATGCCTAACCATCGCCTTCCTCGACAATGGGCGATGTTAGCTAACATAGAGTCAGGTTGGAGAAGAGCTAGCTAGTGGTGGTTAAACCAAAACATGGCTCCATCGGTTAGCAAAATCCACAACAGTTAGTTTAAACGAGCCAGCCACGTAGGAAGGTGTAGACTTCCTGGTTGGGGTCCTCACGATTGTAAACACCGATGGCTGGAGACAATCGGTGATATGGCTCAAAGTCGTTCTCAATGGCTAGTGCAGATGCATCCACTCCTTGTGATTCATAATATCCAATAAAACTATATGGTTCTTCCATATTATTATTCTTTTGCCTCATATTTCTGTTTATTCTCTCTGTTTTGAAGCTCTCTTCTCTTGCTTTGTGTGCTACATGAAGGTATTGTGGCAACTGGAGCTGCAGAAGCACATCTGCGAAAATTTCTACGTTCAAAGCAGTCAGTCAGTCAGTAAATTTTATCACAAGCAACAGTTATAGAAGTAATAAAAGGGTTTACTATAAATTTTGAATGAAAGTATATCATTTAATTGAATTTTCGATTTTCCCGTCGATTGACTGGACCGAAGTGCTCGGTCTCAGGTTGACATTTCTGTTAGCTTCTTGTCCAGATGCTTCGACAATGTCTGGGCATTTAGTATTTAATTGGTGGATGGTGACTAGCAGCGGAATCCAGCTAGGATAACGCGCATTTCGTCCTATTTGGGACTCGTCATCTGGATGTACCTGCATTTCTCAGTGAGTGATGATGTTCCCACCAGCGAGGTTCGAACCCAGTGCCCATAGTTTCAAACACCAAAGGGGTCTAGTGGATAACGCTGCTAGTCACCATCCACCAATTAATCATTAAATTTATCTTCCCGATGAAATGACTAACCAACTGGAACAAAGACAAAGTTAAAATCTGTACAGCTTACCTATGGATCCTCTGGAAACGGCCTACACCTGCACCTCCTCCACCACAAAGAAGTTTGCCACTAGACAATGGAGCTGCCGGTGGCGGTGGACGTATTGAAATATTTGAATTACTGTTGGATGATTCTGTAGTTCGACAACATCTAGAATACTGACCGCATAGATTTTGATGAATCAAGTTATGTTCATCGTTTGTTGTTGTCGACGCCGCCGCCGCCGCCGTTGTCGTCATCGTTGATGTAGTAGTAGTAGTAGTAGTAGTAACTGCACAACAACTGTCTAATGAACGCATAGTTCTTAACATCATGCTTGTACGATATTCATCATCATTTTGTAGCTTATTTGATATATCAATTAATTGAAGATTTGTATTTGCTGAAAATGATCTACGCAGTAAAGATTTACACAGACAAACACGATATTGTTGAAGTCGACGACGATAAATACACTGCTCTGGTTCAATAGATGATGAATAATAAAAGGAATAAGGATTATGCGCTGTATTATTCATCGCCAACTTATATAGTCCACAGGTATCATTAGAAAATAATTCTTTACAACAAGTATGTGATGATGATCCCAGTGTAGTAGATGTAGGCAGATCAGCTGATAGAGGAGAAGAATAAGGAAAGAGAGCAAAAATACACATAGAAACACATGACAAAGAAAGCGGTGGAAAAGGACTACTCACTATCTGTAAACAAGGAGCCACTTTATATACGACTACAATTCAAGGGCGATATACCAAGTGAGATAATTGCAAAGAAATTAAGAAATTCAGTACAAAGAACTTTTAATGCTGGCGGCGAACTACACGTCTTATTCTCTACACGACCGATGGTGATTCCTCGACTGAAAGATGAAGTGCCTAGACTAGCTAACCACTTTAAATTGTATCTATCAATTCAACTGCGCTTGTGGAGCCAGTTATATTGGCCGTTGCTCTAGGAACTTGATTTTTCGTACTCGAGAACATCTCCCAGCATGGCTAAGTAAAGGTGTAGTGAAAACCATTAACACCTCGATACTGGACCATCTAGTGCAAACCGGCCGGTTACAAAGCCAGCCAGCATAGGTGAATCCTTCTCTATATTATACCGGGTGTCAAATAAATTGCCAAAATCATCATCGAAGCACCACATGCTCCAAACACCAGAGGCGGCTATATTGCAATTCACCTCAAACAACCAGTGCTCTGTGTTCAAAAGAAGCAAGTTCAGCCAGCCACTACTACTGTCCTGGTTGGCCTTCAGTAGAGACTATAAACTCATGAATTTGAAATACTATCTTTCCTAATTTTTCTGACATTCAGCTTATTTTATGTAACCATTTTTGGGACAGTTTTAATGGGCATTTTTAATCAGTTAAAATATCGTTTTAACTAGATCTATCTAATAGTAAGAAAGATAATGCACGATAAACACTGAAATCAATATCAGAGACAGGTCATTTATGTTGCAGGCTATGAGCTACACACACTTATTGTGCAACGCATTATGATGTTGCACCTGTTGAATTAGGTGGTGCAGCAGGATCCATTGGCTGAAAGTCGGGTGGGTGAGTGGTTTAAAGTCAATGAACCCTGCCTGTCTCAACATGGGCTATAATGCATCCTTTACGTTCCGCGAGTGGAACGTAGGGCTTCAACAAGATAGAGAGATTTGAAGTTTTGGTAGCAGTAATTTCATCTTTACGGGGTGATGTGCGGTTGCTAATCTCAAACGCCCAATCTTCCCTCTTAATCGTCCTTACTATCGGCTTAGCAAGATTTAGAAAAGTAACAACAGAAGACAAGGGCCAGCCAGGCAACAGATCGTTTATTGAAGAAATCAAGAGATATTCCTATGCTTTTATGTACATTATTATTCGTTATTATTAGCAGCAGAGAAACAGCGTCCTCTGATTGGTTGTTTTCTCGCTGAAAGTTAATCTGTCGTCTATAAGTATCTCTTTGTGGCCAGTTCTTTGAAGATCAGACCAAAATGAGTATGTATACTCTTTTTCTCATTCATAAATCGGCAAATTATACACTGTACTCACTTACTAAGCTTTATAAGCTACATATATGACGTGTAATTCTAGGGGATAGTAAGTACAATTGCCTTGTGCGTCTGTGGCACAGTGGTAGAATGCTCGCCAACCACGCTGCCTAATGTGGTTCGGGGTTCAATCCCCGGCCACTGACGCATTCCTTTACCTCAATAAGCCTGTAATAAGACTGGTAAGGAGAGAAGGTTGGGCATGAGGCCAGCAACCCCGATGCCGACGACAATCGCTACCTTGTCGTGATGGTCGGGCTTAAATACCACAGTGACCCAAACAAGCTAAACTGGCTGGGACGACTCATGTTTCTGCAGGCCCTACCATGTGTCAGGAAGATTGTTAGGATAGTGGTTAAACTAATAGCAGTTACCAGTTCGAGAATCCAGACGGATCAAATAGTGTATGATGAACTAATATATTGGTTACCGGTGACACTGTTCCCCTGCCTTGTAGATTAGACTCCAAGTCAAAGGCTCGGGGAGGGGGGTGATCCCTTAAAAAAACCACCCGCTTCGGTCTTGGGCACCCGGGCAGTATATCTCAGTCCTCACACAGGGAACATAAAGGAATAAAATAAAAAAATAACACAAGATGGTGAGAAGGAAAGCAGTAGGGGTAATAAACACATTAACTTACTTATTACAGATGAATAATTCGATTTTTTCGCTACACTACAATCACCATCCACACCAGTGAGACTTGTTTTCGACGAATACAGTTGAGATTTCCACTGATTACTACTATTACTACTAGTAGTACGTAAATCCCAGTAATCTTCATCGGTTGTAAATACTTCAGGATTAACATTACTGTTGTTGTTACTGCTAGGAGCAACAGCAGCAGTCGTAGCCATAGTAGCAGGTTGAGAAGTAACACCAGAGTCTCTTTTATTGTCAACTTGATCCAATGTTGATTCAGTAGTAGTTAACGAATTAACAAGACCATAATTCGAATAATCTGAACTTGATGTATATAATGAATCCGATAATTGACTAGTTGAAATAGGATTTGATGAACTGATATGATGATATTGTTGATCCCGTGATGGTTGTCTGAACTGTAATCGATTACTACTATTACCACTACTACAACATTCATTCGACTGTAAAGATGAAGAATGCTGCTGCATACCACTATGCGTACTACTAATATCAGTACCAATAATAGATGGTATAGGCACTGATGGTAGTACTGCAGTTGTATTACATCCAGTTGATGATTGATTATTTTCAAAAATCAAACGTTGATGTTGGTGGGAGTGGGGATGGTGTTGGTGGTGATGAGGAGGAGGAGGAGGACGAGATGAAGGCGGCGGTGGAGGAAGAAGTGGTGCTTGTCGATGACCAGTAATTGAAGTGGAGAAAGATGTTGCACAAATTGATGTGGTAGTAGTAGTACGTGTAGGATATGCACATACACTATTGTTGGGATTACTTGTGTTATTGTTATTATTATTATAATAATACGGTGGTTTTTTAGAGATAATTAAACCAGCTGCAACTTTAGCCACTTGTACATTATCATGAAGGAAATAATTTGTATCCGACATATTATCGATTAAATCATATCCAGACGCTGTTGTTGCTGTTGATGATGTCGCCGTCAGTGATGCTGATAATGAACACGGAGTAGGCGTATCATCATTCAGACGATACGATGAGGTGGGGAGATGAGGAGGATGATGGTGGTGGTGGTGATGATGATGATGATGATGAGGTTGAACACCGCCGCCATGTACAACACCAGTGCCAATAAATAATGGAGAATGAGAACAAATAGATGGATCTTGATGATTGGGTAGGCTACTAACATCATGATTTTGTAAAGATTTTGTCAATAAATTGGCAATATCAATTGGACTGTTGTTGCCTAGAACAAGAGGAAGAAGGGGAACAAAACAAATGAAGTGAAATATGGGATACAAAGAGAATAAATCAAAGGACACATGTGGTGTTTACCAAATTACATCATCATTTATGGAGTAGAGTGCGTCGGTGGCACAGCGGTTAGGACTCTGGCCGACCATGCACATCGTCCACCGGGGTTCGATCCCCGGCCGACGCACACTCGGTATCAATGGTCGGCCTGCAAAATTTGGGCTACCGATATCACATGCTGAAAATTTCATACTTGTATCAAAAATACTATATGGAGTCAAGCTATAATAAAATAAAATATCCGACTACCGATGAAAGGACAGGGGTACTTACTACTCATCAGTTTGCTTTACCCTCCATTTATTAGTAACTAGGAGACAGGGCCATTGAAAAAAGGTTAGCTATCTTTGAACACAGATGTCAGCATCCTACTTCTTGTGTTAAATTGCATAATATGATGATTAGTACTCAGTGTAAGGTAGGCAGAGTAAGCAAAATCGATGAGGCTGTGAACCTAATTCGATTGAGATGGGTAGGGCACGTGTGTTATACATGCCAAGCTACCCGCTGTCCTCGACAATGGGCAATGCTAGCTGACATGGGACCACGACGTCAGCAAAAGAGTTAGTTGTATTCATATCAATACCTGTCATTGATCCATGAGTGTCTCTGACAGTTGTTTTGAGCCACATGGGGAGAAGTACACTGCCTAGTTGAGAGCCTTAAGATAAGATAAGAACCCATGGTGGAAAACTGTTGGTAGTGATATGGATCGAAATTGTTCTCAGTAGCTGGCGCAGATGCATTCACTCTTTTGCAGTCTCCTGGATCCATTAACCCCCCCCCCCATGTTTTTATTATTATTCCTTCTCCCGGACATTTCTACCCATTATTGATTGGTTCTTTTGATATTTTTCCATTCCTCTACCTTTGTGTGGTGGCCATCTGAACACTTCTGTGCAAATTTCTAAAAATTTCTATGGAAAAAAATTCCAGTTCTATTTATACACAGACACACACACACGCACGTACGCACGCACACACAGGCATATTTATCCGGATAATAACAACTATCCACAAAAAACACAATTGTGTAAATCGATAAGATGACAAGTTAAGGTCAATGCAAACAACAACAAAAAGACAACACAATGTGAAGTTAAAAATTGAGAGAGAGAGAGAGAAAATAAAAACCAAAACAAACAATTAGAATTATTCGATTAATCCTTAGTTTTAGTTGTGTTTTTTTCAAAGTGAATTTCATCACGAACTGGAATGATATGTAAGGGAGACAGAGAGGGAGGGAGGTACGATGCTATTTCAGCCTTCATTTTGATGTAAGACTGTTTATGATCAGTGGCACAGGATTAAGTTTACAATACAATCAATCCCTTATAATCTTACCTCGTATTATCCATTCGTGTGAATTGTTAGTGAATTTACACGCATAATGAGTGTGTAAACGTTTCACACACACACTCTACTATGTAACTGAAGGGGAATGATGTTCAGGATGGCTTCGTGTGCTTTTGGAAGTGTGTGGGCCGTTGTTACTTCCCGGCTGCCCACACCGTGGAAGTGGGTTGCGTGACCAGGGGACAACTGTTTGAGGCCGGTCACACGCGGCCTGTTTTTGTTTGTTCATTTTTGTTTGGTGTGTCTCAGTAGCATATTTATCACTTCTGCCCTGTGACACGCCACCAGGAAGCGCGGTCGTTGTTAATCCGGGCCCCGACCGATTCGCCATGATATTTTGTCAATTTGTTTGAATCATAGTATTGGAGTGGGTAGCTGCTTTTTGTCTAGCCGCTATCCAAACAACCTTTCTAGCATGGTAGGACCTCAAGCGACATAAGTCTCAGCCGGTAAAGCTTGTTGGGTCATTGGGGTGTTCAAGCCCGGCCACCACGTCAAGGTAGCAGCTTTCGGTCAGGGTCTCTAATATGCATTTCTTCTACTTTCTTCTCTTGCTTTGTGTGCTACATGGAGTGTGGCGACTTGAACTGCCGCTGATATTTGCAAAGTTCTATGTCGAAAACAGACAGACAGACTATGTAACTGACTACAAACTTGGTTGTTACGATGCGCTCATCATATGGGTGTTAGTTCCATTATGCGCAAGTTGTAATTGACAAAAAAAACAATGATAAAGTAAACGACAATCCAGAGAATAAAGCTCTCTTTCAATCACCAAGGAAGATACCTTCTACGGTTGTACAGACTGTATAGTAGTGTGGTTAGAGCAAGCAGCCAGCCAAAATTAGTAGGCAGTAATTTACGTCAATGTTTATGTCCGCAATATTGGTCGTGAGAAAATATGAACAAAGACTTTGCGTAGGCGGATACAGTTAACATATATATGATCTGACATTGAAGAGACGGTCACAAAGATATGCAAGGTTAACTTTCTGTGAGAAACAACCACCAATCAGAAGACTGTGTTTTTCTGCTAACAATAATCTATCATAATGTGCATGAAAATCTATAAATATGTGTTGATTTCCTTAATAAATGATCTGTTGCCTGACTCTTGCCTTCTGTCGTTACATTAGTAGTTGTTCATTAGTGAGTAACAGTGTAGTATGTGTGTACGTGTGTGGGTGACATAATTGATACAGATCAAGTTAAGAAGAGATAACATAATAACCAACCACACAATGAAAACGACAGGGGTAGAATCTGATAAAGTAACAATTATTGCTAGATGAGAAGCAAGTTGATTGAGAGTCCATCTGACGAGGGTGAAATAAAGCGAGAACAAGAATAGAAACTAATTAGTAAAATGTACAAAATGGTTGTCAGTGCAAGGGTGACTTGGAGGTCATGTGAAGAGGAGATGAAAGAATGTGGGCAGACTTGGAGCGGGGTGAAAATGTTGGCAGAAAACCGAACGCAATGGAGACTTGGGCGGCTGGAACCCTATGTTCCCCTATGAATTAAAGGATATAATAATAATAATACAAAATGGGATATGTAAGAGCCAACAGTGAATTCACTTTGCTGAAAAAATAGAGGCAGACAAGCAAGTTGGAAGGAGTTGAAGATCATGATAGAATAAGAGTCTGAACAAACCTTGCGCTGATGAATCGCTAACACTTCCGGAACACACAATAGCTGAAACCTAACAACACCTGTTGTACTTTTTTGACCTTACAAGGCTGTAGATGATTTTAAGAGGCCTCCACTGAGTAGTCTCAGTTCATCAGGTGCTGCTCGAGAGTTGAATCGTTAAACTGACTTGTACTGTTATCTTGATAACTATGCTAGAGATAGTGTCCAGAGATGCACTTAGAAAATATGCTTTTTGTGCAGCCAATATAACTGGCACCACAAGACGAAATGAATTTATAAATACCCCCCCCCAAAAGCAACAATTCTTCCTTCCTTCATACAACCACCTATCCATTTGCCAACTAAAGAAATTGACCTATAAGATCACAGCTGAAAAAATGCTCAGATTCTCATTCACCGTATCTTACCTTCACAATTTCAACATTCATACAGAGCACTTTCTCCAGCAACACTGTATAGATTCTCTTTCAGACAGTTGTTGTTTTACTTTCATGTTTTTATCGATAAATAAGAATGTTTCTAGTTCACCGTCAAAATTGTATCACTGATGCAGATTATAGTCATTCTTAAAGATGATAGGGTGAATGGACCAGGATGCTTTTTTTTCTTTTCTCAAAAGCATTCGACATCGATTCTCTTCACATATTCACCGATACACATTGCCGTCATTTCTTGAATGCTTGCTTTTTTTTTAAGAACGAGATATCTACCGTGACACTGGAAGACCTACAGTAGATTCACCTGCTTGGGTGGAACTCGGGGTCAACAGCTGGCCGCGCGAATGATAATAATAATAATTCGCTTTATTCCAAAACAGTACTTGCGATACAGAATGGAATTCTCAGCATTTTACTACAGTATTGCATCCAGTTAGTACATTAACAATGAATAAAATAATATATGCTCGCACAACCAAGTATAGGAACTCAACGATATCATATTTGGCCCGTGTTCTAAGTGACAGAGACAATGTTAGGCGTGAAACCTATGACTTGCTTTGGTGTTAATAACATAATTTTGGCCCTTGTTATTTCCCCCTTACACTCTCTTAGTTGTACTCTATAGTGAACAACCTTCTTAAACATACTTAGCTGCTTAAAACTATTATCATTGGCTTACATTTTTATTCTTTATTCTAATCCTTCTTTGTACATCTACTGGGTCCGACTATATTATCACTATGATTATTAAAAATTGTCCCGTCATTAACCATCATGTAAAATTAGTTTTGTGGTTGTTCTTTTGTTCGGCACTATTTAACGAAAGAAGCAGACCATGGGATCTCTGCATATTTGTTCGAAGGCAGAGACACCGAATGCAACAGTGTTTGGTAACGCAATATTTATTGGCAATTTGATGTACACACATATATATAGGGAAATTATGTGCGTCAGTGGCACAGTGGTTAAGACTCTCGCCGACCATGCACATGGTTCGATCCCCTGACGACGCACACCTGATATCTATGGTCGGCCTGCAAAATTTGGGCTACCGATATCCATGCTGAAAATCCCATACTTGTACCAAAAATACAGTGTGGAATCAAGCTGTAATCAAAAATAAAAAAAATAAAAATGTATATAGCATCTACTAAAAAATTGTGATTTGCACAGATCCTCCATGTTGTTGTGGTACTTCCTGTCTTCTTCCCGTGTCTCCCCCATGTTTCGCCGCAATACTGGTTCACACTGGTTTCCCCGCTCCCACCTCTTTGACGTCAAATCTATCTCTCCACTGATGAACGTCTCTGAAAACATACTACTGATAAATCTTGTGTCAGTAGCACGCGCCACACAATACTACTACTACTGCTAATGCATGGAAAAGTAGATACTACAAGTAACTGATGTATGTGACAGTACAGTGTGATATAAACACATGATTGTTGTGGAGGACGACTCAAATTAGAATATATTGACATTGATTGATTTGAATATATGACGACGACGACAACAAGAACAATAACAAAAAAAACTTATGAACAACACGATGTATTAGAACGCAAAAAGAAGAAGAAATTGACTACTTATTTTGTTGTTATTATTATAATAAAAAAATAAGGGGGTGGGGTGACGTGGCGTGGCGTGGGGGTGAACAGAAAAATGACAATCTCACATACAAAAATGAAACAATCAGAAAGATTCCTCGTCGTCCATGTTGTCGCCGTTACACTGTAAACAAGCAAAACGATTTTTCTTTTCTCTTTTTGCTTTAAAGGTCTATTGTATATAAATAATGATAATAGGCACAAACAATCAATTTTTCCAATCTCTTTCTAGCAGGTGGGTGGGTGATTGAACACATATGCGCGCGCACACGCAGTCACACACACACGGAAAGAAAACAACGAGAAAAAAGGAAGAAAAACATGACGAGAACACTACACTACAATACAGAAAAGTTGACTTGTTTGTTCTCTAGCTAACTAGCTAAAGCATCCAACTAACTAACTAAGTGACTAACTACCGTTGGTGTAATTTGTAATTTGGTGTTCTGTTCTGTGTTGTGCTCTGCTCAGTGGTTTGTTTAACTATTACGGCTAATAATGCCACTAGTAGCTAGCTAGTTAGCCAGCCACGATTGTGGAGAGGAAGATGGCATAGCGTGTGTCAGCAATCGAAACATTGGCGACAATTTAATACGCATACACACATACATACACACATGATTAGCCAATCCTTAGGTCTAACACAAGACAACACACACACACACACAACAGCAGTAAAGTACGATGTAAGTAAGTAAATAAGAGAATCAACACTGACAACAATGATGACTACTGTGATGAGAAGAAGAATCACACTAGACAAACAAGCGGAAAACAACAACAACAACGACAACTAACATTTCAACTAAAATCATTGAAAAGAGTTGTTGAATGATTTTAGAAAAACAACAAAACAACAAGCCTTGTGTCACTTAGTGTCACTCACTGGACGTGTGTAGATAAAGCTATGAGGGGGGCTCCAAAACTCAATGATGTATGACCAGATATCAGTGATAGTGATCAACACTACTGGAGGCGTATTTAGGGATAGTAAACAGTAGATGCTCAGGAAGGCTTCGTGTGCTTTTGGAAGTGTATGTGTGTGGGCGCGGTTGTTACTTCCCAGCTACCCACACCGTGGAAGTTGATTGATTCTTCGGGTACCTGAAACAGTAAGAGTATTGCATGACCGCAGAGCCCAACTGGGACAACTGCTTGACGCCGGTTATATACGACCTGTGCGAACTGGTTTCTTGAATAGGTTCTGTATTAGTAAACTTACCGCCGGTTACGGACCACCCTAGGCGGGATAAGTCGGGATGTATAATTTTTGAGGTCGACCTTTTCTAACCTCTTCTCTCCAGAGTCGAGAGACAGCATAGGTGACTGAAATGCTAGTCGCCTGACCTTCAGGAAACACCTTACTGCTGTTACATCCCTGTTCCCCAGCAGTACGACTTCGCCCACAGACCCCGAGCATAGTATAAAAGAAACTTCTTACACTATTCCAGTAACTGCTTTTAGTCTAATCGCTATCCTAACAACCTTCCTGGGATGGTAGAACCTGCAGGAACATTGGTTCCAGCCAGTGCAGCCTGTTGGGTCATCGCGATGTGCAAGCCCGACCACCACGTCAAGGTAGCAGCTATCGGTCGGATTTTTTTTGTTTTTCTCTTGCTTTGTGTGCTACATGAATTGTGACGACTTGAACTGCTGCACATTTGTGCAAAGTTCTATGTCGAAAACAGACAAATAGTAAACAGTAGGTTGTTTTCACAGCAAAATCAGTGGTTCAGCCACAAGATAGTATTTAAATAATAGATTATCCGCCAACGTAGGGAGGTGTTGTGACAACACAACGTTACTGTAGGGTCGGTTCACCTAACCTGACTAGAATGCACCCAAAGACGCAAGATACTATAACCAATTAATCACTTGAAAATATCCCTCACAAGAAGATACACAAAAAAAACGCCAGACTGGGGAGAGAAAAACAACGACGATGACCGACAACAACATTTAGCACACAAACCTCAGTGTCACATACACAAATCAGACATTGCAGTCCGTCAAAAAATCAAGCCATAAATAGACGAATTAAAAACTGTCCAGTCAGGTTGATCAGGTGTCAGTGCATTCACAAATCCCAACTTAGAGCGGTTAACAGAGATGTTTTTTTCTGTCTCTCCAACTTCCCTTTGGTGTTTGTCAGCACTTTCCATATCTCCGGTATAGGCGTTGTGTCATTACGACTGCAAATGTACGGCGTTGAATCGATAAACAAAGCTTCAGGGATTAGCCTCTATCTCTCCCCCGACCGAAAGCTGCTACCTTGACGTGGTGGCCGGGCTTGAACACCCCAATGACCCAACAAGCTTTACCGACTGAGACTTATGTCGCTTGAGGTCCTACCATGCTAGAAAGGTTGTTTGGATAGCGGCTAGACAAAAAGCAGCTACCCACTCCAATACTATGATTCAAACAAATTGACAAAATATCATGGCGGATCGGTCGGGGCCCGGATTAACAACGACCGCGCTTCCTGGTGGCGTGTCACAGGGCAGAAGTGATAAATATGCTACTGAGACACACCAAACAAAAATGAACAAACAAAAACAGGCCGCGTGTGACCGGCCTCAAACAGTTGTCCCCTGGTCACGCAACCCACTTCCACGGTGTGGGCAGCCGGGAAATAACAATCGTCCTCACAATCCGAAATGCACACGAAACCTCTCTAATAATCCTTACCCATCTTCATCTCTATTATCTTGCCTTCCTTCCACTGATACAACTCCTTTACTTGATGGCTCTTCACTTTCTCTTCAGTCTGTTCACTAAGTGCTATTTGGAACGTGACAACTCGAACTGCCGCACTTCAGTGCCAAGTTCTATGTTGAATCCAGACAGACTCTATCTCTCCTCACCTAACTGCATTCCTTTTCAATACTCTCATCCTGTCCCACCCTATTTTCAGATGATTACAAACAAGTGAATGCGAGATGCGATCGCTGAGCTTTTTCTAGGCTATTAAACAACTTAGCAGGGTCAATTATTCTACACGTCTAGCTAAATTTTTATGTACCAAATAATCTGGTTGACCCTGACGTACTACTAATTCCGCATATGTAATTGACCTCATCAATGGTCATTACATGGTATTTGATAAATTATATTATTTTTTTTCCTAATTGGATCTATTGGATCCTCAAGTCGGCAGAGATTTGGTTGGTTGGTTGGATGGTTGGTATATATGTCAAATTGAGAATCCTGAGTAAGGGCCACTGCTGAGGTCCTTGCTTTATATGACAGTACTACAAGAGCAAGAGCTTTGAATTCTATATTATTTAGGTTGTTTTTATCGTTTTCTCTATTAATCTTATGTTCTCTATAAATCTTCATACATTTCTGAACAAATTCTTGGGGGTGGGGAAGGGTGGGGAAGGGTAGGTACTCTAACTGGTAATGTCTGCTTTATTTGTTTGATTTTAAATCTTCTGGCTGATAGTTTCTTTGCGTTTCTCTTATACTTGAAATGTCGAAAACCTTTGGTGTGTAAAGTTGTACGCTGGAAATTCAGTTTAGTTCAGTTCATACATGTGGGTAGAATTTGTAAATAATACTACATAATACGATGAATGTATTCATCACAAGAGTCGTTAACACAGACGAAGGATTGATGAAGTCCCTCTTGATCTGGACCCACGATTGCCCTTTGACTGTCTCATCTCCACCTCACACGATTTCCTAAATGGTAGCTACTCTCGGACTCAAACCAGACTCGTTGTTTCCCATTCGGGGGGTTCCACTCGAGTGACGACGACCCTGACCGTGATCTCACTACTACTTACTTAACGGTGTCCTCAGTGTGTGTCCGATGATCCATCTCCACTTTTTTTGTTTTTGTAGAGTAGTAGGTTCTCAACTGAACTGTTCCCAGGGTTCTTTGTTGCGCTTATTCTTTTTCGTTATCTGATATTGCGAAAATGGGGGCAAAGTGTAGGGAGGCTCTGTGTTGGTCTTTTCTATTCCACTTTTCTTAACTAACATACCTGATTTCTAATCACTTCCAAGAGTCCGTGGCATAGTGGTAGAATGCTCGCCAACCCCCACCGGCTCATATATGGTGCGAGGTTCAATCCCCCAGCCACAAACGCGCACTCCTTTACCTCGCCAAACCAGTAAGTACTCGGACTGGTAAATAGAGAAGGTTGCGGGGGGTGGTGCAGGAGACTGGCTAGCACAACCCCATCCCGTAAAAAGCTATACCAATTGCTACTGGAACTTCAAGCCTCTCTAGCTCGAAGGTACTCCAATGTTCCACTGGGAATGTGTAAATGATGATCTTATTTTATCTTTCAGACATCTGACGATGACTTTAATTGATTGGATGGTGACTACCAGTGGAATCCAGGTAGGATAACGCGCATTTCGTCTTATTTTTTCGGGAATCGTCCGCCAGCTGGATGTACTTGTATTCCCCAGTCACTGAGTGATGATGTTCCTCCAACAGCGAGACTCGAACCCAGTGCCCATAGTTTCAAACACCAGGCAAAGCGTTATATCCACTAGACACCACTTGACGATGACATTTGCACACACACACACACACACACAGACAGCTGAAACAAAACACCCTACGGATCAATACGTCATCCAGATGAGAATATTAATATAAGAGTGTATAACAATAAGAAGCATATAACAACAATATAAAAGAGTAGTGATGTGCAGACACATACCTTCTTGAATATTTTTAATAGCTGAGATTGCAGCCTGTACCGCACTGATACTACTAGTGGTAGCAGTTGATCTTGATAATGAATTAGAATTATACATATCTCCGACTAAATCATTAGTAGTAAGTATATCTGGTGGAGATAGTGAAGAAGTTCTCTGTAGACTCCAACTACACTTGGAATTCATCATAACAGGCACAGAGGATTGACTGTTCAATTGTGGTGGTATACTAACTTGTTTATTTGGAATACGATCAATAGTTGAGGCTTGTTGATAATCGTTTGTTTTATTGAAAAGATTAAAATTATGATGATGACCAGAGGAAATTTTTCTCAATGGATTAAATATACTATCACGACTACGCCTTTTTCTCAACTGTTGTTGTTCTTGTTGTTGCTGTTGCTGCTGTTGGTGTTGTTGTTGATTTCGGTGCAGCTGTTGCTGCTGGTGATGATGATGAGTCGGAGATATCGACCGTGGATTACTACTTGTATCCGAGGAGAATGAAGAGGCAATATTATTCACATCATCATGGACAATACAACCGTTAGGTTGAATTGCACACACTGGATTACTCCGAAAAATGTTATTACAACAATCCACTGGATTGAAACTACTTGTACCTAAAGCGGATTGTGCTGCAACAGTCAGTTGGGCAGCTTCTGCAGATGTTGCTGGTTTTAGATTAGAATTATACCGTAAAGCGGTGAATTGTTCAATTGCTATAGTCAATTCAACTAATCTGCTACCATCGATTTCGAAAATATATGAGCCTCGACCTAGAATGAATAAAATAATGGAAAACGCCAATGTACAAATGACAAAAGATGAAAAAAAGTATGATAATCCCCCCTCCTCCATTATACAGCTAGCTAGAAGGGGCACGTATGCACCTGCTGACATCCGTGTACGATTGACTTAGTTCATAATATTAAGACAGGAAATAATAGAATACTAAGGTAAGGAGGGGAAAATCAATAGACGAGGTTGTGAAGCAGTTGCATCGATTGAGATGGTTAGGAGATATGTTACACGCATGCATGTTTAACCATCGACCACTTTCCTCAACAATGGGAAATGTTAGCTGACTAACATAGGATGGACCAGGTTGGAAATGAGCTAGCTAGTGGTGGTCAAACCAAAACACGCAATCAATTAAATCCACAACAGTTAGTTTAAGTCATGAAAGAAGGTGTAGATTTCTTGGTTAGGGTCCTCGGGACAGTAAATACCAGTGAATGCTAGAGAAAATTGGTGATATGGCTCAAAAGTGTTCTCAAGTGAAGTGCAGCGACACGAACTGCTGCACATCAGTGCAAAGTTCTATGTTGAAACCGGTCACAGTTAGTAATGAATACGAAGAGCATAAAAATTGAATGTATCGGTGTTTTCGACTGAAACTTTAACCAGGTGGCTTAAACTTAAAAATAATCATTGACAAATCACCTTGTCCAATCACCTTGGACATGAATCACAGTATGTAAGGTTGAACAACTTCTCTCTCTCTCTCTCTCTCTCTATATATATATATATATATATATATAACTAGTTATTCAATCATGTCAGTTATCGCATTTTTCTAGTGGCACGTCCTTGAATCTTCTTACCCTACTTGAATAATGTGTTTTAGACAACGACGTTTTAAGCTTCGGGTATGAACTGGTGTGTTTTCCTAGTGTTCTATGATTGATCCAAATGACAAACACACAAAGATATTTCTTTTTTCAAGTATTGGTTTTGTAGGGATTTTGTTTGATTGCATGAAGCATTTAATCATGAGCTGATATCAGTTAGAGAACCACTGGAAAACCTGGGAGTACTGCACAGCTGTTTCGTCCTGGTTTGGGTCAATGAATCAAAGTACACACCCACTAGCTCTCGAACCCAGGACCTTCCAGTTACAAGGTAAATTCGTGGATCATTCCAGCCACTGAGATCCATGAATTCTAACTTCTATCAATTCGTGTAGCCACCAGACAGTCTTGAGTTCGAAACCCGGTAGGTGGGTGGGTACCTACTGACAATGCGTCCTAGAAACTGAAAACTAAACACAGCTATCCAAGACTCCTTTCAAGTTTTCAGTGGTTATTTCTCTAACTCATGTCAATCCGTATTCGAATCCCTACAAGCAAACTTCTTAGATACTGTGTAATCAGAGTGATACACAACATGTTGTCGCCAGTACATTCACATAGCTGGGATCACTGCAGAAGTACTTGATATAGTTCTTGGGTTTTAAATGTCCGAAATAAACCACAAATTTGGCTTCTTAATAACTGACCCCATTTATCAAAATTGGGGTTTAAATTGCACCTATCCGACACTCAAATATTAGTGAGATTAGAATTTTTTAGTATAGTAGTGAAAACTTACTTAATTGTATTTAAAAGACAAACGTGGTATAACATGGGCGCATTGAGAAATGCGCCACACCACAATATGTGGAAATAGGAATAGAATGAATGAATGAGGAACGTCATGTAGAAAGCAAGCATATTTGTTAAGATCACGCAACATTCGTTACACTTTATGTTACTTCCATGAATGGAAGAATGGAGATTGCAGCAAGTTCGCTATTGATTACGATTCTTGACCGTATATCTTATAATGTTTTGAGACACCGAGTCAAACTGTCTTTTGCACCCCAACCAAAGAGTCGTTAGGCACTAACTGATGTTAAACGAACACAAGTATCCTTCAATCCCGTGGCACCAAGTTATGTACTGACCACCTTTCCACTCCGCTTCTTCTATCCAGTCCTAGTGAGCTAGCAAACACTGACCGGTACGGAAGCCTATGGGAATGACATATGACAGCAACATGCCCAAGCCGCAGAAGCCAGTGTTTGCAAATGACGACATTCTCAATAAATGGTGACCTCCATCCACTGTGTTCAAACACATGCTGCCAAGCATTAGAATCCCTTATACGATGATAAGATCAGATGCAATTTTATGCAGACAATGATCACCGCACATCTTCAGCTCAGAAAGGCCAGATTTTCCATGCGTAGACCAAGACTGCGCCTGCTAAAGCATTGTAAATCCCATCGATGATAGCGAAGCTGATATTACGACGGCGACTCCAGAGGTGGAACAAATTGGCATACGCCGCCCTAGGTTTCACCATACGATTAGAGATGCCGTTCGCTGCACCACCACTAAGAATCACACAACTACCTAGATATACGAACTTGTCGATAACTTTATGCGAATGAGATCAAATTCAGACTCCTGACAATCTTACAACAGTATTTGCACTTAGATGGCGCAAACCACATATACCATACTTACAGAAAATGGTGAAAAAAAAGAAGAAGGGTTACAATTACTTGCATTTCCATGTAGCCAAAGGAAAATTTGGATTCGAACTTGTAGTCGGCAATGAAATTGAACCTAATAGACCAGTGAACCCCACAGCTGTTTAACAGCCATCAGATACATCCCCCCTCATAGACTTCGAAAAAAAATGTTTAACTCACTGAGATGAGGGAGCTTATTTTTATTGCTTGCATTGCGAACGTAACACAGAGCCAGCCACAAGCTTTCAAGTTTTAGTAGCGTTGGTCTTGGTTTCACAGAGCGGGTTCGGTGGGGGTAAGGGGTCGATAGCATCACGCCCAAAAACTTCACTCCTTTCTTTTCTGAACCTACTACTGACGAGTACAGTAGGCAAAGTTTACAACAAGTGCATCGATTATGGATGAAATCAGAGCCTCTTGTGTGGCTGGGTGGGTGAGTATTTCACTAGTAAGTAGGCTACCAAATCAACTACAACGGATCAAATATAACAATACAAAAAAAGTGCAGAAACGTTGCACAGGTTAAGTTCACTTTAAGTGAATTGAGGGGTGGTGGGGTGGTGGAAGGAAGTGTAAAACTCTTGAAAACTCAGATCACTTACCCTTTCCCGATGCTGGACTGCATTCCATAAAAAATAAATACTTGTTAGTATTGTTAGGCGTTGAATTTGAATTTGTTGTTGTTGTTGTTGCTGCTAACACACCGGTTAGATTACGTGAACCAGAACCAAAAGAACCAGAAGTACGATGATGAATATCCAATGCTTGTGAATGACCAGTATTAGTGGACGAAGCTGACGATATAGTAACTGATGAACTCATTGATGCAGAATTGCTCATACCAATTGTAGGATTGTTTGTAGTGGTAGTACAGTTACTACTAATAGTACTAGTATTATTATTATTACTATTACCACTGTTACTATTACTAATACTACTACTACTATTGTTAGTAGTATTATTAGATGTGAAAAATTGATTAGCATTCTGTGCAGGCATAGTCATTGTATAAGCTTTTTCAACATGATCTAATCGCCAATTACAAATAAATTTACATCCACTTGATGGTTCACCAATTAAGCATAATCTCCAGTGTTGTACATGTAAACTGCCTTGAAGACCTTGAAAAAGTTTACTACCATCACCAGTATGACGTAATGTGACACGAAATCGATTATCTTTTAATTATAAAAAAGAAAAAAAGGTTAAAAAATAATTGATTTTCTGTTAGAAAGTAAATATCTATAAATATAGTAGATAGATAGATAGGGCTGTCTACTACCTCCAATGATTTTTTTTTTATTGCGGTAGACTGGATAATGCGACAGACAGCGGGTGGCGGGGGGAGGGCACAACGAGGGAACAGGCATAAAATGGACCCACACCAAAAAATTTGGAGGATCTGGATATGATATGTCTGATTTCCAACAAACTGGAAGATATGCAAGTGAAAAGCAACATAGAGACGACGGAAGTGATGAAGATTCCGGGCCATCAGCAACGGCAACAACAACAACAGACAATAATTAGCATGAATAGGAGAAATCTGAGAGAAGCAACCTCCTTCATCTAGCTACCTACCTACTTGGGAAGCATCGTTTCAACAACAGGCGGACGGAACTGATGGGGATATCAAAGCAGCGAGGATCGAGAATGCAAGTCTCTATGGAGGAGATCAACAGCATTCAGAATGAAAAAAAAGATCCGAATTTTCAATTTCAATTACTATACGGATCAGAGACTTGGCGCTGCGTCGCGTCACGAAGGCCACTTCCAACAAACTACACACCTTCATCAACAGCTGTCTTCGCTCAATACTACCGAAGAACAGAGGGCCGGTCAGAAAACATCAGTGACAGAGATCTCTGACAATGAACCAACGAACCAACCAAGCAGGAGCCAAATGAGCAACAAATATGCAAAAAGAAATACAGTTGGTGAATTGGATTGGCCATACTCTGAGAAAACAAACCATTATCAAGTGACATCCATCACACGCCAGGCTATCGCTCGAGTGGAACCTGAGTGGGAAGCGGAGAGTTAGTTGGTCGTCAGTGCGAGGGTGATATGGAGAGGAAATGAAAGCATGTGGGCAAACGTGAAGCCAGGTGATGAAAGGGTTGGTAGAGAACCGAACGCAATGGAGACGTGCAGCTGAAGTCCTATATTCCTCTAAGAATTAAAGGAAACAATAACAATAATAATAGTATATAGACTGTCAAAGTGGATTGCACTTTCTTTAGTGGAGTGAACAATACTCGACCAATTCATGGATCTGGGCATATATATATATCATCAGACATTTGAAGACGACTCTATTCAGAAGGGTTTAAGAGAACAATATCTGTTATCTGTTCGCTAAAATATGGTAGTAATACTAGCTGGATATTTTGTCAACATTGGCCAATACAGCCATAACAACAAAGAAATAGAGCTGAGCTTTTAAGCGAAAGGTGTGTGGGGGCAGCTCGCACAGACAGACAGCATTAGTCATGCGTTGATCGAACAGCCCAATGGTGGGGGGGGACTGCTTGAGCCTGATCACATGAAGAGCTATTTAGAGTTGTATCAGTATAAAACTGTTACCATCTGGTAAAGATCACTGCCACAAGGGAAGTCAGGATGTATCATTTTCACGGTAAACCTCTTCCTCCTCATTAGATGGAAGGAAGCACATTAAATAGCTTGCTCATCATTCGATGGAGACGCTTTACACCTCTATTCACCAGCAGTGAAAATTCATTTTCACGTTATAAATGACAAATGTCACATGCATTAAAGTGAAATATTTTCACGCTTAGGTAGGTACAGTACTACCTCACAATAGCATAGAAAGAGGAAATGTAAGTAAAAAATAAAGTGAAGCTAGTGGGTGGGGTTGATGGTGCACGATTGTCGAAATTTAATTGATTTTCAATGGAATTTATCCACCTAAACTACAACACATCGGTGTTAGAGAACAATTGAATAAAAAATCAAAGGCAAAAGGCATTCTCACCGAAATGAACAGTTGTTTACAATTTGCCCACAGCATAGTAACACACAACACAACCACAATCTCTCTATGATAGGGAATCGGGTAGATTATAGAACACAAGAGGAGAAAGCGGAGGATATGTGAACGGTATGTTTACAAGACAAAACAATTCGAAGGATGGTGTTTCTTCAAAAGCGACCCACCCTATTTTCAAATCACACAATACTAAAACCTTTCGCATAACTCTTTGAAAAACAATATATGTATATATACATATATATTGGTTAAAAGAACGTGAAATTCCCCAAAAAGAAAACATATTATAAACGGTAGGACACATGAGACTGTTGACAAGGTATAAACAACCCGAAAACACAAATACACACACCTATAATGGTAGTAGTAGTAGTACCCCACAGTATCAGGATAAATTCTCGAGTGTTTATGTGTACACATGTGTTGAAACATGTGATGGCATATACTTCACCTCACATGATAATGATGATGTATAGAGAAGTATTATCATGTCCCCTGTGTGCGTATGTATGCGTGTATGCATGTGTGTATGTATGTATACATGTGTACACACGCATTCATGAATATATTTCAGTTGGAAATGTTAATGTACAACATTAAATTAAAAACAGATAAATGAGAGAAAAAAGTATAGATAATAATAATAATAATAGCAGCATATGATACCATGTTGTTATATATTTTTTCAATACATTATTTGACCAGAGTTCAGGAGGGTAGACACACAAAAGTGGGATAACCTTTGTTTTTAAATTTCTCAGCAGCATTTGAACTACTGTTAGCGGCTGGGTTCAAGTGTCTCAACAGGAACTGTGATATACGCGGATCCATATATACTATCTCAATTGAATTGATCCTTTTTTCTAAACAACGCCTCCTAGGTGATATTGGGTGCATCGTTGGTGGCACAGTCGTAGACGGCTTGCCGACGCCGCCTCATGTGGTTCAGGGTTCGATTCCCGACCACTGATGCACTCCTCATTTACCTCGCTAAGCCGGTAAATAAGGCTGGTAAAGAAGGAAGGTTGGGCATGAGGCGGCTAGCAACCCCCACCTTGTAAAAACACCACTGTTACAGAAACTTTAGGCCTCTAGCCTGAAGGCACCCTATGTTCCACTGGGAACGTGAAGGAATAAAGAAAGGTGATATTGGGATGATGCACAATAAGACTACGGGACTTACATTAATTTTAGTTGTCAGACTTCTTCACCAGCCAACGCCATTCAGAGGAGAGAGATCATTGAGAATCAGGGAGCAACTGGACAGCTATTTCGTTCTAGGGTTGGGACTGTTCAGCACTTCACACCCAAGACCCCAACACATTGATCGGAACCCCGGAACCTTCAGGTTACGACAACAAGCTCGTTGACCATGCATCCAATCAATTTCACTGGAATCCAACGACCCGAAGTGACAAAGTTAGAATTAACAGGCCATTGAATTCCAGCCCAGGTGACTGAATGGTCAACGACCTTGGGCTCGTAACCTGAAGGTTCCGGGGGGTTCTGGTCACTGTGTTGGGGTCTTGGGTGCGAAGTGCTGAACAGTCCCAACCCTAGAACGAAATAACTGTCCAGTTGCTGCTCCCCGATTCTTAATGATCTCTATCCTTTGAGTGATGTTGGTTGGTGAAGAAGTCTGACAACTGATATGACATAGATATTCAGTTTATCGATTGATTTTACCCTTTTAAAATCACGGCGATTATTATATACTTATTATTATGTACTACTTGATATAATGGACCGGACATAAGCTTAGGATACCATTAAGTAGCGATATCAAGCGCCACGCATTCCAGTAGAACACAAATGGAAAGCGACAAGCTGGGCGCCTGAGAGTAAAATGCTGGAGATTGATTGCATGAGGAGGAGGAGGAGATAAAAGCCTATAGGTAATTGTGGCCCTATATATATATATATATATATATATATATATATACTCTCAAATCTGTGTGGAGGTCAACAGCACTCAGAATCAAAAATAAGATCCGGATTTTCAACTCCAATGTGAAGACAGTCAGTGCTACTATGCGGATCCGAGAGTTGGCCAGCGCGTCATAAACAGCATCTCAAACAAACTACAGACGATCAACAGTTGTCTTCGTTCAATACTACTCAAGATAAGATGGCCAGCCAGAAAAGATCACCAACAGGGAGGGAACTCTGGGAGCACATTAACCACGAACCGATTGTGAAACAAATAGGCAGGAAGAAATGGAGATGGATTGGCTGGCCATACTCTGAGGAAACACGCCATCAAGTGACATCACTAGACAAGCCATTGCTCGAGTGGAACCCGAAAGGGAAGCGGCAAGTTGGTCGTCAGTGCTAGGGTGACATGGAGGAGATCATGTGAAGAGGAAATGAAAGCATGTGGGCAGACTTGGAGTGGAATGAAAAAGTTGGCAGAAAACAGAAGGTAATGGAGACGCGCAGCTGAAGCCCTATATTCCTCTAGGAATTAAAGGATACAATAATATATATATATATATAATGGACTGTAGAGAACAGAGTGAAATGGAGACGAGCTGCTGAATGAGGATATCCCACTCGGAGCCCAAGGGAAAAATAATAATAATAAATCACAATATGGAGACAGATAGACAGACAGTGATATTGTTAACATATCGGTTGCTAGATTATTGAAACCTCTTGTAATGTAGTTGTTTCTCTCATAAATAACGAATGCGTTCTCTTCACTACATATACTAAGTAAACTTAATGATCCAAACACTGTGTGAGAAGACAAGAACAAGCGTCATCTACATAGAAGAGACTTTATACTCCGAGGAAAAACACTATATTGTTGGTCAAAGCAAGCATTCCCTTGATCTTTTTATCCATGAATAAAAATCAGTAGTTAGGGGAGTTGACATGCATTTTGTTCATATCAATTGAATTGGGATAATATATAGGGAGACCGGCAGACAATTCCTAGAGGTCTAAAACTCATATCAGCTTGAAATTAATAGACATATGGACATAAATCAAAATTTATCAATCGAATATCAGGTGTCAATGAGGAGAGGACCAAATTAACCAACCAACCATATAGGTAGATGATATACAATCATAGAGAAAATAGTGGGAACCACAAGTCACAGTGAAGATCACCAGGATGGACAAATATTTTCATCCTTCTTTCGATAAAATTCTCGAAGCTCATGCCCAAATTCAATTTATCACTGAAGATGTTACCTGGAGGCATAATGGAATCTTCGCAATAAAACTATTTTAGCTCAGAGAATGCAAAAACATCCACCTGAGCTACAAATTCTCTTCTCCACTATTGTAAAATATTTATTTCTATATATATTCACTCTAAGTTAGTGAAAAAACATTTTGATTTCGCCCAAGGTCATAGTACAGAGTAGAAGGATTTCAGCTGGATGTTATTGATTGAAAGCCAGGAACAAGCATTCCTATTTTCTTTATTCATTGAGTAATGAATGAAACACAGATTCGAAATCTAAAGTATCCGTAGCTTTGGTGTTTGTTTTTTTTCTTTTACGGTGTGAGGTTGCTAGCCCCACGTCTAACCTCCCCAACTCTTCTAGGCTTATCATAGGCTAGTAACAAATAGAGATTCTGAAGTGCGTCACCTTGGAATCGAGCCCAAAACACCCACGTGACTGACGAGCATTTTGTTATTGAACTACTGATGCATTCTTATAGTGACATTTGTTAGAGATTCTAAGAAAAGTAAACAAGTGTTGGTTTGTGGGGGGGGGATTTGATTGGTTGCAGGTTTTCATCATGAGCTGACATTGGTTAGATAACCATTGGAAGACCAACAGGGAGTACTGGACAGCCAGATGTTTCGTCCTAGTTTGGGACTCGGTGGGTGCATATTGCTGAAGAGACCCAAACTAGGACGAATCAGCTGTCCAGGACTCCCTGGTGGTTTTCCATTGGTTCTCTAACCAATGTCAGCTCATGATGAAAAGTAAACAAATTGGACAAAATCCTTGCCATTAAACGTTATACAGTTTACACCACTTAGGTATTTAAGTAGTATAAAACGTTAACATCAGTTGATTCAATCATCGACAGTAGATTTAGATACTTCTTTTCTCTCAAATTAGGAATAGTATTAATAAAATTACAAAAGATTATCTCAAACTCAGTGAATGACGAAAACGATTATACAGACAGGTATAGCTTATACAAAAGTTTTCATTAATATATTAAAGTTGCGACTCTTAGAGAGAGAAAATTAATAAATAATTTTAATGAAGAAACAAAAGAAAATTGGGCTTCAAGGTTGAGGCTTTAGTGTTTCAGTTAGCTGGAGTGTTTCCCCTACATGGTGGGTGGGGCTCCTAATCTTACACGCCCGACCTTGCCTGTTTTACCAGGCTTAAAGTTAGTTAAGCCAGCTTTAAGGTTGCATCGGTCGATCGGGAGTCGAACTCAGGTGCTTTTACACACCAAAACCTGTCCCCATCCTCCGAAATTAGAGGAAATGTAAGCGTAACTGACGGAAAAGGATAAACTACAAAGACCTCTGACAGGCGGCAGCCAAAAAATTCTTGCTTAACAAATATTCAGAAAGAGATGGAGATAGGTCGCGCGCGCACACACACACACACGCTGGTACGCTGTGAAGACCGTCGAATGTGGCACGAACGGAAGGTGTCCGAAGGTGACATGGAGAAAATGAGAGTCTGCAGACAATCGAATGAGAATTGAGTAGCGCTGAGATGTATTACTGCTCACTCGAAAACCGAAGAATGACTAACCACCACCACCATTTATATCATATTAGAATAACACAGAATCTCAGTTTCTTGTCTACTTTTTTTCTCTCTACTCTGTCTTATTATTATCTTATCGGCACTTCTCTTTTTTTTCTTGATTTCATATGTGGACAATAGAAAACATAGAAATACTAAACCGCCAACAATTAACATATATATATATATGTGTGTTTGTGTAATAACCTGAAAAAAACCTCATCTAATATTCTTTTCCTTTGATGTTTTTATTTACCTACCCTTATTATTATGGTTACTATTGTTATCACTACCATTACTACCACTACAGCTATTGTTGTTGCCATTGTTACTAATAGTTATGATAGATGGTATGTTCCACCATTTGAGAAATGTGAGATAAAAACAAGGTGTCCCCATCGATGGTTAGAGACACGTGTAAAAAGTGTAGACGACAACGACGATGTGAAACAAAAATTTTACGCAATGAGAATACAACTACACAATATCCCTTGCCAAACTTTTTTTATTTTCCGATCAATCAATGACTGACTGACTGGTTGGCTAGGCTAGCTGGCTGACTGCTTGCCTGCCTAGTTGGCTAGACAAATAATCTGATTAACGATTTTTTATTAATTTTTTTCTCGAAATACTTAGTTTACATATAAAGTGAGTGTGTGTGTGTGTGTGTGCGTGTGTAGTGATAAGAATCACTTAGGATGGGGGGCAGTGTGTATATGTGCGATATGTATGATAGACACAGACAGATACTTGAAAGAAAAGTGGGGGGCGGTCAAAAAGCTTGTAAAAACTATTAGAAATTGCATAATAAATAAATGATATCAGAGATCGAAGTATGTAGATAAAGTTCGAGTGAAGATATGGATATATATACACATATATATGAAAGATACGGTGAAATATAATAAGGATTAGTTGGTTTTTATGACAAAATAAAATTGACACAAAGATGAATCAGACCTTTTATAAAGTGTCATATTTTAAAGTACCGCCTTGAGCATTAGACAGGCGGGAAAAAATTAACAGGAGAAAATCTGAAGATGTATCCAAGATTTAGCATATATCTTTTACCACTGTGATATATATATATATATATATATATATATATATATGTTTTAGTTCGAGTATCACAGATCACAGTCATTAAAAAGCCTTAGGGACAACAACACCTGGTGGTTACATGATTGATTGATCAAGAATTGATATCACTTACAGTACCATTGAAAAACCATGGAATACTAGAGAGATAGCTGTTTCATGGTAATTTGAGACTCTTTAGTGTTTCACGTAGCCCCCCCTCCTCGGTTACACGGCTCGTAAACCATTGAGAAACTGGAACTCAATCCAACTGCCCACTACGGATCCCAATTCCTGCTGATTCGCGATACATATGTAACACAACCGCCGGCCGATGTCCCCTTATCTGACTATCGTCCCGGCTGGTAATGACTTCTCTCACTAGTACTCTATGTAACTTCCTGTGTAGAGTCAGTTGCTATAGAGAGCATTAGGTAAGCTACCAGGTGTAGATGGATGTGTACTGCAGAAGAGTCCCAAACTAGGACGAAACAGCTATCCAGTATTCCCTAGTTTTCTAAGGGTTCTCTAACTGATGCCAGCTCATGATCAAACTTGTAATAATGTTAGTTAGTTAGTTAGAACTCAGATATGCTGGGTTGTGAACTATGCACGCTTAGTGTGTAGGGAATGATAATATTGCTGTGGTTAGAGCTGGCTGCTAGCCAAATTGGAAGACAGTAATTTACGTCGATGTGTACGTCCTTAATGTTGGTCGTGAGAAAGTATGAACAAAGACAACAGCAACAACAACAATCAACCACAGCTGACTTTGCGGAAACAATTTGCAGATAGATAATCTGAACTTCAATAAACGACCACAAAGAGATGGAAAGATTAACGTCCAGCGAGAAGCCACCAATCAGAACACTGTATTTGTTTGCTTACAATGATCTAGAATAATATACATGAAAATCTGTAAATATCTGTTGATTTCCTAAATAAACAATCTGTTGTCTGGCCCTCGTCTTCTGTTGCTACAATATTACTAGTTAGCAGTTGCCTAGGCTGAAGTAGTTGGGGTGAGATTCCATCCCCGGACCCACGCGGTGATTGAAGGTTGAGAGTGCTTAAGCCAATGAGCCACACACATCTCCATAAATTCCGTAGATTGATATGATTAATTCATGTAACTTTCTTCCACCAGTTGACAATGAACACAAGAGGTTGAGCTACAACAAATAACTCGATCATTTCACTTAATACTGGTAATGACACGCCTATATTCCAGCAATTCTTACTGCCTCTTCCACCATTCTTTGCATATCTCTCTGTTGCATCTTCACTCGAATTTTGATTCGCATATGCCAGTTTACGTCGTCTCTGGCGTAGACGTGATATCCGGCTGGCTATCGACCAAACGGCGGGTGTACTGCTCATCAGTCCGCTCCGTACTCTTCTATGGCTGGTTGTGAGATCTGGTCATTGAGAGTGGAAGACATGAAAAGATTAGCTGTCTTTGATCATAGATGTTTGCGCTTTATCCCCCGTGTGAAGTGGTATAATAAGGTGAGCAATATTGAGGTTAGGCATCGGTTGAGTGCTAGGTAAGGAGGGGAAATCAATCGACGAGGCTGTGAAATCACATCAACTGGGATGGTTAGGACATGTGTTACGTATGCCTAGTCATCGCCTGTGGAGTCGTCAAAAATAAACTTAACCAATTTTTACTACTATGTAAGAAATGAACAAATTGTACATTACTTTGTTTTAATCAGAATCTCTGTACTTTGAACTCAACCTCGTGGTTTGAATGGAAATCTAGTTCTGCCTACAACTCTCCGTCTTCTCCACCATCTCAACTGCCATCGGCCAATTCTAATTACCTACCTTCTATTCAAAAATTTCGCAGGGAAGCCGCATTTTCTCCCTACGTTACCTTGGTCGACCTCTGGCAATATCGATATTGGAGAATTAAGACTGGAGCAGTCTTCTCACAATACTTCTGGAGTATACTACGTTAATTGTGGATTTGGACCTTGTAATAACCCAAGTAACAAACTTTAATATATTCTTCCGGTAACTTTACTGATTTGGTATTTGTACTTCTATTTCAATTTGGGATACTAAGCTATTATAGTTTAAGGTCCTCCACACGCTTTGTTACCTGATGTAGGCTAAGGTTGGAAAAGAGCTAGCGGTTGTCAAACCAAAACATGGCACCAGTCAATAAAACCCACAACAGTTAGTTTAAGCCAGTCACGTAGGAAGGTGTAGACTTCCTGACTGACTGGCTGGGGTCCTCGGGACAGTAAAAATCAATGGTTAGAAACAATTGGTGACATGACTCAAAATCGTTCTCAATCGCTAACGCAGATGCATCCTCTCCTTGTGACTTACGATTTCCAATGAAACTGTTTTGTTCTTCGTTATTACTATTCCTTTGTCTCACACCTCTGTTTACTGTCTCTAATATGCATTTCTTCTACTTTCTTCTCTTTCTTTGTGTACTACATGGAGGGAGTGTGGCGACTTGAATTGCCGCACATCGGTGCAAAGTTCTGTATCGAAAACAGACAGACATATTTGTATTATCACTCTCTCTCTCTCGAAGGTTGAACTTATAAATGTGAAAACTTGCAACAAGCTTAACCTATGACTAGAAACTTCTTCGCGTGTGCTTATAGTGACTGTTAATGCCTGACAATTTTACAGTTAACGACTTTTTCTAGTCAAACTTCAGAGCAACAAGCCACAGATGGTTGATATGTATTCCTTTACGTTCGCAGTGGAACATAGGGCGCCTTCATACTGGAGAAAGTTCCTGTAGTAGTGGTGTTTATGCTTACAGAATGAGACTGCTGGCCTCATAATCCCAACCTTCCCTTTTTACCAGTCTTAGTACTTACTGGCTTAGCGAGGAAGAGGAGTGAGTCAGTGGCCGGGGCTCGGACCCCGGGCGATTAGCATGGTCGACGAGTATTCTACCGCTGTGCCACCTATGCACCGCTATAGATGATACAGACTGTCAAATATCACTGTTCTGTTTGGTGCAATACCACACCCATACTCTCTAGTGGTGTAATGATGTGGGATCACATATAATTAACAGGAAAAACGCAAACAGTCGATTGAGAGTACTGTGAAAACTCTACAGACGTGAAGTTGTGTACAGCATAGAGAGGACAACTGTATCCACCATAATGGTAGGCTACCTAACTATACTTAACCAATATGGCATATCCTGTACATATATAATGGTATCAGTTGGTTGGAGGCGATCGGCAGGAAGCCGTGATGGTGAGCCACATTGCAAACTTGACTGATAGAACTAAGTCTACACCAAAAGACAGGACTAGACACACATTAAACATCAGTTATTGACTAGTGTTCAATCAAAAATATGTCCACGGGCATGTATAAACTGGTATAGGAGAGAAAATAAACAAGGCATTTTCGAGTTCTACCGTATGTCAAGCTATTCATGCGTAGAGAACTCATTTCTTTCACAACTTATATAAAATAGGGTAGCAGCAAATCGTAAACAACACGAGTTAAAATCATGTCAACATACATAGACACTAATGATAGCAGTTCTTCCCATAAACAATAGCTAGTTGTTATATTGAGTGGTCACTAGAGCGTAGTAGCAGCAATTGTCATGCGTCTAAATCATTGGTTTTGATGCAGAGTGAATTCTACCAATCAGATTTGTGATATAATCAGATAGTTAGGTGACTCGTTACTGAAGTGCATTTCATCACATGCTTAGATGGTTGAAGACAGTCTGCAGGAAGCCCTGGACCAACATCAAGGACTAGACGCATGGCACTGCTTACACCCCAGTGAGTAATCATGCGTCCATTAGTCTTAGAGGATGTTAAAATTGTGAGCCAGGATAGGTCAGTGTTAATGTTTCTGAGTTCAGTGATTCGTGGAGTAGGTTAGAATCTCAGAGGGAGTCTCAGTTCCCTCTTCCAAGGGTGCAGATATGCTTCGCTGATGAGTACCAACAAGCACAAGCCTAAAAGACGTCGCTACATAAAAATGGGAGTAACTTTTAATTTGTTCAATATTTGCAATAATTGGTGAAAAAAACATTAAATTTTGACAAAGTTCCGTACTTACCGACAACAATACGGGCCAAATTGTCTGCCCAACGGAACATTTCATCCATACCAGATAGAGCTAATGCGTACACGGATGATCCACCAATAAGAACTATTATATTCGACTCTTTATCCATATGATAGCCACTTTCAAACCCGGTAATTTCATCAACTGGTGCTGGACCACCGACACTTGAAGCTAAGTTAGATGCTGTTGCAAGTCCTGAAGCAGTGCTCTCTAAGGCAGCAACACAGGAATAAGCTGCTGTATTGACCAAAGGTCCACTACTACTACTAGAAGTTAGACTATAATTAGTTGATGTATTCTGTTGAAGTAGTGTTGATGAAGACATATAAGTTTGATCAGATGGTCTTTGAACAACAGCTGATTCACCAAGTAAACTGCGTGACTCTGGTGAGATTGGTAATTCATGTGGTTTACGTACAACAGGTAGCATAGCTGTAAGCACTGAGCCTGAATTACGATAGGCTGCAAAGTCATCATAACTCTTCGTGATGTATAGATGCAGAGCATCTAAAAATAAAATAAAAATTTTATACGTTAATATGCATTGCAAGTTGTGTTTGTAACCAAAAAAACAAACAAACCAACAAACCACACGTATATACTGACTAGTCACTAAGAAAGAGTATTTTAGGATTTCATCATGAGCTGACATTAGTTAGAGAACCATTGGAAAACCTGAGAGTACTAGACAGCTGCCTCGTCCTAGTTTGGGATTCTTCAGCAGTACGCACCCACCGGGATTCGAAGAGTCCCAAACTAGGACGAAACAGCTGTCCAGTACTCTTAGATTTCCAATGGTTCTCTAACTAATGTCAGCTCATGATGAAATCCTGAAACCAATTAAATCCCCATAAATCAACACTTGAAAACAGAGTATTATTTCCACACATTGGTTTCCCTTTATGAATTTGAGTAGACAACAAGATGTACAGAAAAATATGGTACCATCATTGCTTATTTCGTTGGATACTCATCATCTGCTTACAGCCTAATTAAATTATTAAGTTTATATACATAAAATTTCTAACATACTTGTAAAAATTTTACATGATGTCAGTTGACAGCAGGTTCCGAGCTTAGTGAACAATGCTCAGAAAATTACGCTTACACACAGGGAATTCAAGTTTAAACAAAGTAAATGTATGCACGCAATGGTAAAGGAGTTACGTAAATAGGATGAGATGCGTAGGATGATGAATGACTAACGAACTGGGTAACAATGTACTTATAGTTCAACTCAAATCATAGAAACAAGAGACAGTCAAAATTACACCATATCAAAGGGGGATAAGGTTAAAGCCAAATATTATGTAGTCTAATCATCAAAGAGAGAATACAGACATTCAGGTACCAGGACAATAAAAAGATTGAAGTGCTTCTTTCTGAACATATAAATCAGGTTCTAAAGTTTGATTTTAACTACACTTCAGCAAACTTGAGGAGAATTGAGCTGTTTATTTTTCTATCAATAATTTTAAGAGATTTAGTAACGTCCACCTGGTGATCCGGTATTGATGAAATGTCTGGCAATGGCATTATTGTAAGTATTTTGTTCAGTTGAGACATAGATATTTTGGTACATGTTCAGAAAATCAGAGGTGTTCCCTTCTTCTTCCATCCACAACGGGAAACTTACGGAAGCCTTCGAAGTGGGGACAGGAGTGAGACAAGGCTGTCTACTATCACCAATGATCTTCCTGATTGCAGTAGATTGGATAATGCGACACAACGGGCAATGAGGAAACAGGCATAAAATGGACTCACACAAAAAGAGACTTGGAGGATCTGGACTTCGCCGATGATGTATGTCTGATTGCACACAAACTGGAAGATATGCAAGTGAAAAGCAACAAGTTGGCGATAGATGAAGCATCAAAGATACGACTTCCCTCAGGTGAACATAGATAAAACAGAGGTGATGAAGATTCCTGGCCAACACCAACAGCAACAACAGACAACAATCAGCCATCAGAATTGGGAGGAACCTGAAATAAACAACCTCCTTTATCCACCGACCTGGGAAGCATCGTGTCAACTACAGGCGGATGGAACTGACGAGGATATCAAGGCCAGACTCGGAAAAGCAAGACAAGGTTTCATTACCCTTAAGTCTGTGTGGAGGTCAACAGCACTCAGAATCAAAAATAAGATCCGGATTTTCAACTCCAATGTGAAGACAGTCAGTGCTACTATGCGGATCCGAGAGTTGGCCAGCGCGTCATAAAGAGCATCCCAAACAAACTACAGACGATCAACAGTTGTCTTCGCTCAATGCTACTCAAGATCAGATGGCCAGCCAGAAAAGATCACCAACAGGGAGGGAACTCTGGGAGCACATTAACCAGGAACCGATTGTGAAACAAATAGGCAGGAAGAAATGGAGATGGATTGGCTGGCCATACTCTGAGGAAACACGCCATCAAGTGACATCACTAGACAAGCCATTGCTCGAGTGGAACCCGAAAGGGAAGCGGCAAGTTGGTCGTCAGTGCTAGGGTGACATGGAGGAGATCATGTGAAGAGGAGATGAAAGCATGTCGGCAGACTTGGAGTGGAATGAAAAAGTTGGCAGAAAACAGAAGGCAATGGAGACGCGCAGCTGAAGCCCTATATTCCTCTAGGAATTAAAGGATATAATAAATAAAAATAATAATCCATTCTTCTTGTTATCCCATTGTGACTGCTCCTGCAGATACATGTAAATTTGTATACACACAGCTAGATTTAATGTGAGAAGGGTGGGTATCTGACGACTTTCGACTGCAACAAAGGTGAGCGTGTGACGTCCGATGAAAACGCGAACCAACTTAGCTGAAGGATAGGTTCTTGTTAGTGACATATTCAATCTTCTATTGATTATTCCTGCAATTTTATCATCTTTAAAATCGAGTTAAATGAAGACAGATATTTTTTCAGTTGTGATTAGTTTGACACTAGAGCCTTCATACTTTTTCGTACTTGTAAATGGATTTCTGAAGAGAGTAACCGTTGTTTTTGGAGAATCAGAAATTCTTCCTCTAATCTTTCTGTACAGAATATTCTCCCGCCCCTATAAAACAGAGTTTTGGCCAGTGCTTGTTATTATTTTGTATTAAAAAGGCATTTGTTTTCTTTACTCAAAAAATCTCATCTGCTCTTTATATACTGATTTGTCTAGTCGAAGTGTCACCCACTATTTAAACTCACAGTTAGGTGTAAAACAACACGTGATTATCATTATAAAACTCTTTTTAGATTCCTTTACGTTCCCAGTGCTGGAACATAGGGCGCCTTCAAGATAGAGACTTGAAGTTTCAGTAGCAGTGGTGTTTATTTTTACGGGACGGCGTTGCTAGCCGTCTCATTCCCAACCTTTCCTCTTTACCAGCTTTTTTATTTCTGGCTTAGAGAGGTAAAAGAGTGAGTCAGTAGCCGGGGATCGAACCCCAGACGACCACATGTGGCGTGGTCAGCGAGCGTCCTAATCGCTGTGCCACCGATGCCATTATAAAATTTAATTCAGCTTAATTGATCAGTTATAGGGAAAAGAAAATTAACTGTACACATACACAGGGAAAAAACTGATTTAAGTAATTGTATTCTAACTGACATTTTATTAACAGCAGTTCATTCCGGAATATACATTTTTTAACGTTTAAGGGACCCTTGAGGGGCATTAACCAGGCCTTGATTGTGACTGGAATGGGTAGTGATGAGTTGGGCGCCTGAGGATAACATGGAGGAGACAGTTTGAAGAGAAAATGAAAGCCTATAGACGACGCTGGAGCCAGCCAGGACAGAATACAATGAAGATTTTTTTGATTCTTGATTACAGCTTGATTCCACAATGTATTTTTGGTACAAGTATGGAATTTTCAGCATACGATATCTGTAGCCCAAAGTTTAACAGGCCGACCATAGACATCAGGTGTGCGTCGGCAGGGGATCGAACCTCGGACCATGTGCATGGTCGGCGAGAGTGCTAACCACTATGCCACCGACGCTACTGAAGCCTTATATATATATATATATATATATATACTAACAGTAAAGAATAGATGCCAAGGCCAAATGACCTTGAACCAGCCAATCATGTGATCCTAGTAGTATAAAAAAGTACGTTTACTGCATATAAAAAAATGATGAATTATATATGGTGTGTTTCTTATATGCTGTAAAAAGAACACTCAATTTTTTTATTAGAGTGACTACAGTAATCAAAACCAGAATTTGTATGAGTAGCAGTTATAGGCTCTCCTAATTCTGACCAATGATTGACTTTATAGTGATCATAATTTAACGATGACAGTTATATTGCTCACTCAGCATTTCAAATGGATATCGCCTGTAATCTTCGTTGCAAGTTTCACTCTCAGCCCAACCCTACTCTACATCATAATCCTACTCTAACCCTAACCCTTAAGTATCAGAGTGAAACTTTCAATAAAGGCTATGAGAAGAGCATTCGTTTGTTACAAACATTCAGCGATCTGACTGGTTGGTTTAAGGTCATTTCACCATGGTATCTATCCTTTAACCTTGCCGAATAAACTACTACTACATCTTGAATACCCACATACATTTAAAACAAGCATTTGGATTGGATTTATAAAAAAAATAGAAAAACACGATTATCGTTTCAGATATATGGCGTGGGAGAAATTCCTATGCAAAGTTAAATACGCACATAAAAACGTCAAAAAGACAAGGAAATCTTTTTCTTTGAATGAAATTTTACCTTATAAGGCTATAAGGCATATAATTCAGCTTACAATGATAAGAAAATATGAAGAGACTAGACTGAAATTCACCTTAGAATGACCTTGTGATGCACGTGATATCCAGGCGAAGGTCGCATAAAATGTCTGAATACAGACAAGGTCAATAAGCAGTGGAAATTGTTTATTATGAGTCATTTCTAAGGTTAGAATTTAAGACAAAATTAGCCCACATATGTTAGTGTTTCGGGAAGAGAATTTCAGGTGGTAAAATAAGCATAAAAATATACTTCATATTATTACTCTTATATTCCAAATGGTTTAACACACGAAAAAAACGCAGTATGAACGAAATAAGGTTCCTTGACAAAGGAAGGATGATAATAACATAGAGATTGGCTCTGATTTCTAGAGTTTAGAATTTTGTTTCACGTAAAGAGGATGCATTTCGATTCCATCTGCTACCGTCATCACAAAGGGTCACAGTTACGAAAGCTGTCAACAAGCTGAGACAAATCAACAGGGCGCTGATAATATGACATCAGAAGTCTTTAGAGATAGTGGTAATGGATGACGAAATTAATTATTGTATATCCACAAGGGGTTTACGTGCGGAGGGTATGTTGATTATCATTCCACCTAATCGCCAGGTTCTGGAATATAGGCATAATTACCGGCATCTACCACTCACTCACTACACTTCCTGATCTCAAGATGCCATTTGACTACGTCGACCGTAAGGTACTGTGACAACGTGGAGGAAGGTCAAAAAGATTAAATCGTACTAATCAAGACACTCTATATTTATATGCATCCAGTCGTATTAGAGCTTATGGAGAGTTATCGCCAACAGTGACAATAATTAATGATGTCTTTCAGAGATGCCAAATGTCATCAATTTGACTTACTTTCATTACAGATGTACTGGTGGAGTTAACCTCTGGTTGAATTTTATGTCCCTGAGATCAACCTTTTCTTATTAAAAAATTCTTGCCAATATACAAGTGTGATTATGTAGTCATATCTATGTGGAGACCCTGACAGAATTCAGCCGTCTGAACAAACATGAATAGAAAGCTTAGCTTGTTCGGCACAAGAAGATTTGTATCCATCGAATCAAAAGAAAATGGTACAACAGGACTTATCCTTCCACAGAGTCCCAGAGTTTAACGACAAACATGAAAGTGGTTGATTGTGATGACCACTTCACTTAATTGTGGAGTTCTATAAGCTCTGATAAACTATTGATAGAGAAATCTCAGTAAGGATACAGAAGGTCTGTTTGACATTTGCCTACTACTACCCATCATCTTTGGTAAAAATTTTAATATCATACAATCTATCAAACATATGTAAAGTGTAGCAGTTCCCCCGATGTCTTAGTTTACAGTTGTCAGACATGGTCTTTGGAAGTGGGGAATAGGGTGACAACAGGTTTTTACCGTAGGATTCACTACTCAACATCATCTGTTAAGTAGAACAATAGAGGTATAAATTATACAGTCAAACATTGTTTGTTACATAGGAAATATCAGTCAAAATGGCTATGAAACTACATCGATTGGGATGGGCTAGGACACATGTTAAGCATTCTGCTTGACATAGGAGATTGGACTGGACAAATATTAGCTGTGGTCAAAAAACAGAGCATCAATCCGTGAAGTTTTGGCGGTTGGTTTGAACCATGTAAGGAAGTTTAAACTGTCTGGTGGTTGTGGTCTTCGTTAAGCTACGAGACAGTAGGTGGAAGCGGTTGGCGACAGCAAGAAATTGAACATTTACTCAGATTCATTTTAATCCGCGTGGTATATATATATATATATATATATATATATATATCCTTCCTTCACGTTCTCCAGTGGAACATAGGGCTTCAAGCTAGTGGCTTGAAATTTCTGTAGCAGTGTTTATTTTACAGGATGGGGTTGCTAGCCTCATGCCCAACCTTTCCTCTTTCCCAGCATTATTCCTGGCTTAGCGAGGTGAAGGAGTGCGTCGGCCGGGGATCGAACCCCGGACCGTGTGCATGGTCGGCGAGCGTCCTAACCGCTACGCCACCGACGCACGCAACGAGGCGTAATTACTGAGGATTAAATTTGATGCATCTTATTTATGGCACAGAAAATGAAAAAACAAAACCAATACAGTCTCTTAGTTGCTACTAAATGTCTACACAATTCATAATTCTTGATTGAAACATAATTTGAATAAATGATGAACATTTTTAAACAGTTCAATTTTGCAGGGAGTGAACACTCGATAGCTGCGTACACAGTGAAACACATTTGGTTAACGCACTGGAACCGAAACACTGTCATATATCATTTTAGGCAGTTACTAAAACCAGTCGTCGTAGTAAGTTAAAACTACGCATTAACTTATGTTCAATTAAGAGAATAAAAGTTCTTAGGCAGAAGAAGATCGATTATCTCTTGCCTCCAATCTCCCTTCATCTCTCTGGCTAAGTTGTTATAAGTCATTCAAATCAGAATATCAAATTGAGTTAGCCAGAAGAATACGCTAAGGTGGTCGTTTGATTTTATCAGTAATAATATTTTCATATCTCTAGTATTTGTATTCTTATTGTGTGCATCTGGTATAGATTGGATGAACAAAGATACCGTGATAAACCTCTCCCTACACCTACCTACCCACGCAGCTTTTTTAGAACTGTAGCTGTCCCCATCCCACCCCTATTGTGTATCAGTGCATGCAATAGCTGATTTGTGTTTCCTCTCAGGTAGTTATCCTCCAAGGATGAATTATTCTGCACTTAGCTGAATTCCTCTATAGCCCGGTAACTTAACTGTCCCCTTTCTTCTGGAACAAGCTATACGTAATTGACTTTGTAGTCAGAAACCGCACACTGATAATGGAATCGGTTAAAACAAATACTACACAGTTTCAACTGCTGTAGTACGCTATCAGTTGGTCAGACGTATAATACTACTTTCACACTAAGGAGCATATCATGCACTTAATATTTTCATGAGTACGATAAGTGCACAATATTGACAGTTACGTCGCCTGTCTATTAATCATTCATAAGTAGAAACTGATGTAGTATGAACACTGGATGGTGAACTATAACAATACTTTAAGACGAAATGGAGAGAGAGAGAGGGGAGTAATCTAATATCTACCGCCTCCATTTTTTTTATTTTAATGACAGTATGGGAGAAACAAAATCATAGATGCTGATTTTCCTCCCAAGATATACGAGTGGTAGTCATACTCTTAGATAAAGTAATGTTTCAGCGAGGCACGATTTGTAATGATTTTCATTATCATTTTAGAGCGTTCATTAATGGCATCATCGCATGAGTAATTCCGAGGTCTGGTGGTGTGTTTGGACACAGTGGAGATCATCATTCGTTGAGTGTTGTGTCATCTGGAGACACCGGCTTCGGTGGTTGCTTGGACATGTGCTACGAATGTCATCCCAGAGGCTTCCGTACAGGTCTCTGTTCGCTAGCCAGCCCCGGAACTAAAGGGGGGAAGGGGAGGGGTGGTTAGCACATGACATAGCGTCGTGGGATGAAGGATATTTTTGTTAGGTTAGCATCCGTTGGTTAGTCACGACTCCCTGGTTGGAGCGAAAAAGACAGCTCGAGTCGTTGGTTGGAAACGTTGTCGGATATGGCTAAGAATCGCAGTCATCAATGGTGAACTTTTCCTTTCCAACGATAATTGACGAAAGCTGTTTAAACTTGTTAGATATGACTGTTTCCCTTCCAGATGAAGTACTTTATCCGTTCTCTACCTATATTTTTACTTTTAATCTATGTTGTTTTACTATTATTGGTGCCACATTGTACCAACTTTTTGGGTTTATATATAAATAAATTTTTAAAAACTTGAGCGTAACACACCAGCCCTCGCTAGTGAGTGCAAGGAAGACAGTAGTAACTAAATACAATAAATTGTTAAACAGCTCATGGTAAACAATAGGTTTTGCAGATGCACAATAATATACTTGCTTAAATCAAAATAGTTCACATAAAATATCTAAAGCCAGACTAACAACGCCGCTTTGACTTTAGTCAGTGAACTATCCTTCTCCTATTTAAAGGTATATGTAGGTGAATTTGTGATGTTTTTAGCCTTTCATAGGCCTCAGAAATTTACAACTCGTGTTTTAAAATTTGAAAATATGATCGGATATCTCGATCATCGTACTGCTACACAGATAAGCTTTCTCAACTATTGACTGAATTGCATACCTTTTCTGATCTTATGACACAAAACACCAATCACAATTGACTATGCATGTCTTATCACCTGGCAAAAATAAATGGTGAATATATCTGCAATAGACACTTTTACTCTGATAACTTCTTATAAGTACCTAAATAATTATCACTTTTTCGCTTCATATCCCCCACTGACAAGTTCAACAAGTGTATGGTTTTATTGCTTCGAGCTAATAAGTGTTCTCAATGGCTGGTGTAGATGCATCCAATCATTGTGACTTATAATCTCCAATAAAACTATATTGTTCTTCGTTATTACTATTCCCTTTTATCTCATATCCCTGTCCACAGTCTCTATTACGCATTTCTCCTACTTTCTTCTCTTGTGTGCTTTGTGTGCTAAGTGGAGGGGGTGTGGCGACTTGAGCTGCTGCACATCGGTGCAAAGTTCTACGTCAAAAACAGATAGACATTAGACAAATGCTTCAAAGGAGGACGTTTTTGTCTCGACCAAAAAAATTACACCATCCCATACAAGCACACTAGGGGGTACGTTAATTGTAGATAAGACATCAACTAAACTGTATTTCTAGTGTAGAACTTCGCACTTAAGTGCAGCAGTTCAAGTTCTGAGTAGCACGCATATAGGTAAGAAAAACAGAAATGTAGAGAAGCAACACTACAATAATGTACGGAAATGTACGGAAGAGAGGATGTCTAAGTGGAGAGTAGTGGGGATTAGAAGAAACTAGTAGATCGCAAAGAGTAAATACACGGGATTTAATTTTGATACATACCACCAATAAATTCCAACGATTGATTCTAAGCATCCTAAAAAACGCAGTCAGGCAGTTTACACACTTGCCTTCACATGAACCATACTTGACAGACAAAAATTTCATAGATGTTATACATATATCGGCTGACATTGCTCGTAAAGGGGAAGTGTAGCTCAGGATAAGTAACACGTGTACTTCCTCGAATGACTCGTCCTGCATGAATTCCCCCCCTAACTATATCAACTAACTTCAAAGCACCACCATGCATAAGAAAGTGAACGAAAACACCGATGGTAAATCTTAATGTTTACCATATACTCCCCTTTTTTATTTTTATTTTGGTTATAGCTTGACTCCACAATGTATTTTTTGGTACAAGTATGGAATTTTCAGCATATGATATCGGTAGCCCAAATTTTGTAGGCCGACCATTGATATCAGATGTGCATAGGCAGGGGATCGAACCCCGGACCATGTGTATGGTCGGCGAGAGTCCTAACCACTTCTGAACACTTTGAGCAGCAATCTCCGTATGTTTGGCATGCGATTCGCCCCTACAAAATATAAGATGCTGCTACAGGACTGGACCACGTCAACTCCTAACTTAGTGATAGGGAGTGAAGTGATAGAACATGTTGACCACTTCACCTATTTGGGAAGTTGTATTAGCACCAACGGACTGATTGGCGATGAAATCTCAGCACGGATCCGAAAAGCTCGAGCTGCTTTCGCTGACTTACACCATCTCTGGCGTAGGCGTGACATCCGGTTATCAACCAAGGGACGTGTGTACTGCTCAGCAGTTCGCTCCGTCCTTGTCTAAGGCTCTGAAACATGGCCAATACGAGTTGAAGACATGAAAAGGTTGACTGCTTTCGATCATAGATGTCTGCGATCTCTTTCTCACGTTAGGTGGTTTAATAAGGTAAGTAATGTTGACGTTAGGCGTAGAGTGTTGGGCAAAGAGGGAAAATCAATCGACGAGGCTATAAAGTTACATAGACTAAGATGGCTAGATCACGTGCTGCGCATGCCTAACCACCGCCTCCCCCAACGGGCATTACTAGCTGATATAGGTGCAGGTTGGAAAAGAGCCAGTGGTGGCCAAACAAAAACATGGCATCAATCCATGAAATGCGTGACAGTTAAACTGAGTCAGGTAGGGAGATGCAGACTCCCGGGTTGGGGGCCTCGGGACTCTAGGAATCAATGGCTGGAGACAATAGGTGACATGGCTCAAAATCGTTGTCAATGGCCAGCGCAGATGCATATTCAGTCTCTGTAATCTTTCATATTCCTTTCTACCATTACCCATTCTGTTTCACTCTTATACTTGTCAAACTCTATTGATTCTCTTCACTCATCTTCTTGTCTACCTCTGTGTGCTATTTGGAACGTGGCAACTTGAACTGCTGCACTTCGGTGCCAAGTTCTATGTTGAATCCAGACAGACAGAGACAGACTGTGCTACGCACAGTGTACAGAAATATGCAGCGATCTACTGCACAGTACACATGTTTTGTGGATATCATACTTGTACCAAAAATGATGTGAATTAGGAAGTGCTAAATTATCTTTTTGTACTTATGCTGAGATTCTGCTAGCTATGCGTTTATCGGGGCTGATAGAACTTCGCGAATAGGCGAATTAATCGATACGCTTAACTACTTCACTTCGCATTTCGAAAATGAGACAGGTCCTACTATATCATCTTTTATTTGATAGATACGAATCGCATACCACACATCCTAACATTCTGTTCAGTGTCTTCACTGAAGACTGTGCTTGACTTTGGCGAGTCTGCTTATGCCAAGAACCTCTCAGTCCTCCCAAGAATATAGAATTTAGAATCTTTGATTCCGTTAGGCAGCAAGCTGATCTACTTGCGATTATCACAGGAAGACTAGTCCCTTTTTATAAACTGTGATCGACGGTACTATCACAGATCCTCATACACTACCAGACATCTTATTCAATCTAGACGGTAATTCGTCACTATCATTCTTAAACATCTCTGGAGTTATAACATATCCTTCTTTACCTCGTTTTAGATTATAGACAGCTGCTCAAACCTTTGATCGATTAAGGCGGGGGCGATATCTAAATGCCATTCAGCTGGTGGGCAACTTTAGTGAAGGTGTGAGACAGTTGAACTGCTTCTCATACAATGTTTCCTATAAAATTCCAGCCATTCCCCATCTGAGAAGTGATTAAAAGCACAGTAAACCATCTCACTTATCTCAGAATTTTTAGAACTAGTTTTTCTTCTGGCTCTAAAATGTTTTCTGGTGTTGCCTACTACTCATACCTTTCTTATCTCTTTTGCTTTTGTCACCTACTACTGTTTGTGGTCGCTAAAAAAAACTTTAATCAGTTTGTGTTTAAGCGTCTTTCACCGACTACCATATTCACAGCCTGATAGCATTGGTTTCTTTGCAGTTACCAGTTAAAATAGAATTACAGAAATTCACTAGCACTAACGTATCATTGGTTGCACAACATAATTCTTTAGGTGGTCATGTTGCTAACGGTAGGAAAAGAGATAAAAGACAGCACGTAACAGAGAAGTTGAATAAATGAAAGGACAGAGAAAAAAATAACACGAAACTTAAAGGGAATTAGATTGAGTAGTCTACTTGTTGGGATAGAAACTTCAGCTCATGCTGTAGGGTAAAAGTCTGTCACAAATCTACGCCAGTGAGTATTAATTAAAATCAGGGGGTGTTAGGCAGATATTTGAGACTAGCTTCGAGCTCTCCAGCAGTATTCAGTCGTAAGCATACTACAGTTTGAACTCAGGACCATTAATTTTTGAGGTGATCACATAGCTTTCCAGTTATTCGTTTAGAGTCAAACGGTGCATAAATTTTGACTTCAAGTCAATTGATCGATATAGTCGCGAAGATCAGTCTAACCGGTATGTCCTCATAAACCCTTTTTTAGAATTTTAAGAAGCTCACCTATAAACCAGTCACTAGTGAAGAAACGATTAACAGTTAGATAATTTTTGTAGGGTTTCGAATTATCTAATGGTGGGTCCAGTCATACCATACTTTTCTTATGAAAAGTGTCACACTTATTTTTGAAGTATTTTATAACCTTCCCTAGTAACTTAAATATGGATTCTGGGCAATGACGTACGTACTTTTTAAGTGGACACACAAGATCGAATGGAAGTAAGTTGGGTAAAGCAAGAAATATTTAAACTATCGTCAAACAGTTAATGTGTAGGTGAGATTGTTTTACATAAGATATTTCCAGATTGTCTTAATTCAGTTTTTTGCAGAATTTTCTTCAAACTAATATCCTTTGGGAATGATTGATTTCAAGAACACGAAAGTTGACACAGACATTAAAGTCATGTGTCCACCGTTTAATGATATCGGTAATACTAACCACCACATGTAGAGTCAACAGTCTTTTTATGAGCATTAGGAGGCTGCTCAGTCGCATCTTATATACTTCAAGCGACCGTAATTATAACGAAATCGAATGATTCCCGAAATGAATACAATAAGTCAGATGACTGAACTCGCAATTGTATTCTGACATTTATTATGACGGCGATACTGGGTGAAATCATGTGGAGACAAAATGGAAGTTTAGAATCATTTGGTAGCGATTAATGAACACATATATTTCAATGCAACACTTGTCACTAGAAAATCCATAAGAAACAGTATGTTATTTATGTCGATTTTCTGGGACACCCGTAAGCTTACATGATCCCTTTGTAAAACACTTAACTAAGAAAATCGAAGCAATATATCTTAAAAGAGCGTGGTATATAGCCATGATAATGCATTTATATGTAGAAATCAGCCCTTGAAGTTACCATATTTTGAGCACCCTAAATAATTTGGATCAACTGAATGGTTATTTATTGACAGTTTGGTCACCACTTAACGCTATGAAAACGACTGAATTAATGACTTATTGACTACACTATGTTGAATGTCTGTAGTCTCATAAAGGGACGAAACGACCCGTCTTGACAAACTACTTCCACAAATACGCCAATCGGTGCTACTCAATATTTACATTTATACACACAGACAGTTCTCATTGCTAACTTGTTACAACTTTTGAAAGCTCATAGCTAAATCAGGTGGACAAGTAGTGGGAGATCGTTATTATGCAGGTGTTTATAAGTAGGAAACTGCACCAGAGCTTCTTGATCTAATGAAGCCACAGTAAGCTCAAGTAACATGCCTATATACTGATCTCCCCTCTTATTAGAGTCCATATCCTAACTCTAAATACGTGATTAGGTAATAATACATACATCTTGATGGGTGACAGTGTCACTGAACTCAAATGCCAAGGCGGTTAGTCCATCAGTTACTTCAAAGAACATAATAACAACTACTTGCAAGCATTACATTTTTATGTCAGTAATATGATTTTCAGCAAGAAACAAGATTAATCACCATATATTAATTTGGGATACTGACTCAAACTCGCACGACCAATACAACTGAAATAATAAATTTTGTTCTGGACAGTGAATACGACGTTAACTCAGTTGAGACAAGCTATATCGCAAAAATTGAGTTGTAGTGCGGATTTTATAACTACGTTTATTATATTCCAGTCTTCTGAAAACAATTCCAGGATCAATTTTACGGAGCCTTTAAAACAAATTAAATCTCTTCCTTAGAAATATAAGATCAAATTAGACAGATTCAGGTTCTAACGAATATTGGACAATAATTAAGTACGCAATCGTCACGCTCAGAATATAGGAATTATCACTAAATCCAATAAAACGCTTGATCTCAGTATTTAAAGATCGGAGGATGATAAATACCAATCACAGAACTTACCAAGATTAGTTGGCGACAAAGACAGCACGCAATAACGCTTCTTCCACTACAATATATAAAAAATATCAATGAGAAACCGGTCGAATTTTACAATTGTTAAAACATCTGGTTCACCTCTTACCTTCTTACCATCACGATACCGAGCATATCCTTCTAATACAATCCTTATTTTTGAGGGCATCAAAACATCCAAAGTAGTTTTATATGTATGATAAAAATTATCCACTTGTTTTGACCACTTTTACAGTAAATATTATGCTCAAATAGAGGTAGGATAGACGTAAAACCTCCGTGTTGCCATGGCTTAAGACTCGTGACCCTGGCACACGTGATGGGAATGACCTTCACCACACAACAAACACAAGGTCACCCAGATGCATAATTTTAGTTTAACGAACAAAATACCATTTAAATCGGTATGAAAATAATTTCTAGAATTTTAAAAATTCGAAACTTAGTAAATATTCAAATTTTATTTCATTAATCGAGGTGATAGTATACTGTTGCAGATTTAGTCTTGACTTGCAAGAATTTAAGAACATATACCTATGCCAACTTTTAAAAATACCTTAAAATAACAGGGATGTTGACCTGATTTGATTCTGCCAATTTACGTTATGAATTCTGCATAAGGTAAATATTGTTAGTATGACGGAGTTCAATTCTGTGATATTTTTACTTTTTTAATTTTCGTCAGTGGTATGTCGTGTCATCTAAACTACCCAGCTCTTCTTAATGTGGATGAAGTAAAGATTTGGAAAACCCAGACCACTTTCATACCAAACAAGGGCTATGGAACAGAACAGAAAATACAGGGGCAATCAAGATGCTAAAAGCTGGAAAAGCAGCAGGACCAGATGGAATCACAGCAGAAGCATTGAAAATGGACCCAAAGACAACAGCAAACTTGATAACGCCCTTACTGCAGAAGGTGTGGAAAGAGGGCAAAGTACCCGAGGATTGGAAGAAAGGATAATTAATCAAACTACCAAAGAAAGGAGACCTAAGTCAATGCAAAAACTGGCGCGGAATCATGCTTCTGTCCATCCCAAGCAAAATACTAAGCCGCATCATCCTCGAGAGAATCAAACACGCCACCCTGAATGCAAACCTCCGACCGGAACAAGCTGAATTCAGGAAAAACAAGTCATGTATTGATCAAATCGCCACACTACGGATCATCATTGAACAAAGCTTGGAATGGCAGTCACCTCTCTATCTCAACTTCATCGACTTTGAAAAGGCCTTCGACAGCGTCGATCGAGAGGTCATTTGGAAACTACTTCGCTACTACGGGGTCCCATCGACAATTATACATCTCATCCAACAGTTATACGACAATACTGCATGCCAAGTAATTTACAACGGGAAACTTACGGAAGCCTTCGAAGTGAGGACGGGAGTGAGACAAGGCTGTCTACTATCACCAATGATTTTCCTGATTGCAGTAGACTGGACAATGCGACAGACAACGGTGGGCAACAAGGAAACAGGCATAAAATGGACTCACACAAAAAGAGACTTGGAGGATCTGCACTTCGCCGATGACATATATATGTCTGATTTCCCACAAACTGGATGATATGCAAGTGAAAAGCAACAAGTTGGCGATAGATGAAGCATCAAAGATACGACTTCCCTCAGGTGAACATAGATAAAACAGAGGTGATGAAGATTCCTGGCCAACAGCAACAGCAACAACAACAACAACAGACAACAATCAGCCATCATAAATGGGAGGAACCTGAAAGAAACAACCTCCGTCACCCGCCTACCTATCTGGGAAGCCTCGTTTCAATTACAGGAGGAACTGACTAGGATATCAAAGCACGGATCAGGAAAGCAGGGCAAGCTTCCATTTCTCTCAAGTCTGTGTGGAGGTCAACGGCCCCACTCAGCGTGAAAATGAAAGTAAGATCCGGATTTTCAACTCCAATATGAAGCCAGTCAGTGCTACTATACGGATCAGAGACTTGGCCAGCGCGTCATAAAGAGCATCTCAAACAAACTTCAGACCTTCATTAACAGTTGTCTTTGCTCAATACTCAAGATCAGATGGCTGGCCAGAAAAGATCAGCAACAGTCATGGATCTCTGGCAATGAGCGAACCAACCAGGAACCGATTGCGAAACAAATAGGCAGGAAGAAATGGAGATGGATTGGCTGGCCGTACTCTGAGGAAACCATCAAGTGACATCACTAGACAAGCCATTGCTCGAGTGGAACCCGAAAGGGAAGCGGCAAGTTGGTCGTACAAAGGTGACATGGGGGAGGTCATGTGAAGAGGAGATGAAAGCACGTGGGCAGACCTGGATCCAGGTGAAAACGGTGGCAGGAAACCGAACGCAGTGGAGGTGTGCGGCTGAAGCCCTATGCTCCTCTAGGAATCAAAAGAAATAATAATAATGGTTGATGAGTGCAAATGTTGTTGAACATCAGACAAATGTCCAGTGACCTTGCTTCTTCGGACTAGTTTCTTTTTAGCTCAGGGTAAGAAACCCTGCCGAGGCCTTATAGCTTGCCATGTGATAGAAATCCAGAGAAAAGAGACCATCAGTTTGGATGTATATCACGTTGACCTTTATTTGTACAATTTTCGTACATTTATGATAGCCAACCATGAAGTAGATGATCAAACATTTGCATAATTAACTTCCTTACACTGATCGGTTGTTAAAAAATCTTCGACTTCCTGTCAACCCTTTTCTATCACTCGCGACGAGGTTGGGTTGTATATTATGTACATAATTTGTATTCAAAATTCTGAATAGTTGTCTTCTGCCTATCGCAGTAGTTTTTGATTGCATTATCGGTGATGAATTTTCTGTAGCTTCCCATATGCAAGTAGAAAGCAACTTAAGACCATCAACCATAAGGTAATGATAAAGTTGCCTGAAATAAAGTAAGGGTTTCCTAGGTGTAGCAGCAGTAATTATCTTTTTAAAGCGATAGGTATATCATACCCTTGGGACATCGTTTGGTTTACAGGCATTATTATCGAAAAGAAGCTTTTCGATTTTGTCAATGCAGTTGAAGATTGAACGATCAATTCATGGTTGTTTGCTCAAACCCAACTCCTCCATATTTTGGCGGGGGTAACCGATACTGCAGTCATCGTTCCATCGTTCGCTGTTCGTTAGAAGACGGAGAAATACTATCAGAAGTATAATTGCGATTGGCTGTTATGACACCTATTCTTAGATTTTGTGCATAATAACGTTATGGTCGGTTCTTTATTGGTGCAAGAATAAAGGATTCTTGAGTCACCAATCTGTGTTCTGGTTTTTCGCGTTGGTTATTGCACATTGTTGCTGAAAGTCTTCTAAGGACAGTGTTAAGTCCAGTGTATTTAGACCTGGACATTAACAGCTTCTGATATCTCCTGGAATTATACGTCTTTCTTTGCGTCTGCAAGTCTTCTTTGGACGAGTGCTATTTGTAACTTTTCTGGATCGTCTGGTAACTTTCGATAATGCCTGGGTCAAAGAAAGGACAAAGCGTTTTGATAGCAGACAGGGAAGTAAGTAATGCTGAGTTGCCAGTTATTTGTAATGATGTGTATGCTGCTCAGCATGATTAGATTGATGTCCATGTTTCGCCATCTAGTGATAATGGGGGTTTTAAAATTCCGAAATTTGAGCGTCAGTATTTCGATGGAAACCCAGCTGACTATCCACAGTTTTTAAAGGAGTTTGAAGTCGTGTTGAGTGGTTTTGCAATAAGTGACGAAATGAAGTTGTTGTATCTGTTGAGGTATTTCACTGGAGTCGCTGCAAGTGCTATACAGTGCCGCAAGTTTATGCCTCCAAACGAAGGATATACCGAGACGATGCGTATCCGGCGTCAAAGGTTTGGAAGACCTTCGATGATTTTAAGGAATGTATTCCAAGCTGTTAAAGGTAATGGTAGTCAATTACGAGATGACTCCAAGACACTCACTGAGTTTCTGGATAATCTGATGACCTACAAGACTACGTTGATTTCGATGAATTGCATGAGCTATCTGAACTCAAGTTCCGTCCTAGAGATAATAGCGAGACGCCTACCTACTCGACTGCAAAGGAAGTGGGTGAAGATAAGCTCTCGTATAGAGGATGAAGGTTTAGAGGCAGGGTTCGACGATATACTGAGATTGGTGACAGATAATGTTAATCAGACTACGAATAAATTCGTCAATATATTGCTTCCGGCTTCTGAAACGGAGAGGTCAGCGAGTAAGACAAAGTCATTTTTGACAAGAGGTTCTCAAAGCATTGGACGTTCCTTAAAGTGTGTTATATGTGGTGACGCACACATACTTAGTGAGTGTGCTGGTTTTCTTCAGACGTCTCCGACAGAAAGGCTACAAATTGTGAAAAGGAAACGGTTGTGCTTCTGCTGTTTAAAGGACGGACACAAAAGACTTAACTGTGGGACAGCTGAGAATGTTGATAGTGGTTCTTTGGGATCGAACAATAAGGGGAGTTCTATTAATTGTAGTAGCAGTATTGCACCGTATGACTTCCAGAAGGTCTATTTGGGTGTCGTGCCAGTAAGAGTAGGAGGGCTAAGGTCATGTGTCGTAACATATGCGTTACTAGACAATGGTTCTGACATTACATTGATAGATGCTAAGCTGGCTGGGTGCTTGTGTATTAAGGGCCTAAAACAACCCTTGGTCCTAAACACTCAATTCTTCGAAAGCGGTAGTGTGTGAACGAGTGTCATTTCAGTTAGAATCCTTGACTACTGGAGGAACTGTTGAAGTAGGTACTGCTTACACTACTTCCAGTATGAAACTCGGCGAAGCTATAGTACCTGGTCACGAAACAGTTGTCGGTAAGCCATACCTGTGTGACATACCTCTTCCAACACTGCAAGATGGTAGAGTGAGAATACTCATTGGATGTAGTGTACCAGAACCTCACAAGGTATTAGAAGAGAGATACGGAGGTAGAGATGATCTGTTCGCGACAAAAACACCACTGCGATGGGCAGTGAGAAGACCTATACCCATAGTCCACATATCATCATTGGTTACAAAGAATGGGGACAAATTGGGAACTATGATTAGAAATATGTATGATAAGGAGTTTTGTGACTGCAGTGTCCCAGAGAAGGGTCGTTCTGTGGGAGACTTAAAGGGAGTTAAAATAGTTGAGGAGTCTTGTCAATATGAAAATGGGTATTTCAGCGCTGGTTTACCATGGAGATTTAAAGACAGACAGTTAGTTTGTAACGGAGAAGTTGTTCTTAAGAGATTAATGGATTTAAAGAAGTTTCTGACGGATACAGACCTCTGGACCAAATATAAGGATGTCGTAGACAAACATGTAATGAAGGGTTACGTTGAAAAACCAGTTGATCAGAGCGAGCCAAGGAAATTGTATTTGCCCCATCATCCTCTCTATAACTCGAGGAAGCCAGGTAAACTCCATGAGGTGTTCAGTTGTTCTGCGAAACATGTAGGAGTTTCTTTGAATGATAGTCTGTACAGTGGCCCAGATTGCGTGAGCTCATTAAGTGGACTGCTGTTAAGATTCAGAAAGTTTACGGTTTCTGTCGTTGCAGATATTGAGGAAATGTTCCTACAAGTGAAGGTGCCAGAGAGTGACAGAGATCACTTAAGGTTCTTGTGGTTTGATGACGGTCCTTGTGGTAAGGTGTCAGAATATAGGATGACAGTCCATCCATTTGGTGCCACGTCCTCCCCGTTTTATGCTAATTTTGCTCTACGGAAGGCAGTGTCCACATTCGGTTCTAATGATTTGCAGGATGTCATCGATTGTTGCTTCTACGTGGATGATTGTTTAGCCTTCTTCAATGATGATAAGTCTGCAGTTAGATTTGCAACAAGCATTACTGAAGTGTTAGCTAAGGCCGGCTTTCGTCTAACTAAGTGGGTCTCGAACAGCCTAGAGGTTTTGAAGCATATAGTTCCAGAAAACAGAGCACTGACTGTACGAGATTTACCTGTTGATACTCTAACAGTTGAACGCACATTAGGTATGCAATGGGATGTTAATTCTGATACCGGCGAAGTTAAACTTTCGACACCACTAACTACCAATCAGCGAATTATCCAATGAGATTCACGAACGATGTCGAATTATCCAGTGGGGTTCACGAACGTAGTTCAATTTTGTATAGCTCTTGATTCATTTCAGATGCGTGCCCTTACAAGGTTACGGTTGCAATTCGAGGAGGGCAGTGTTTTCCAGTATTGCCTGGATTCAGGGTTGCTCCGGAAGGAGCGAACTTGTTCGTGTGGTAGTATCATGACTTTAAAAAGCTACAGAAGATCAACTGATGGATTTATTCATCGTTGTGCTATATGCTTGAAGCGTGCTTGTATTAGAGAGGGTAAGCTGATAATTTTAATATTTCTTAGGAACTTTTTTCGCTAGGTCGCATCTCTCCCCAACCCAGATTTTGTATATCTGCAACTACTGGGTGTTGAAACAGCCGGTGAGAGCAGCAGCTGCCGAGACGGAGAATAGCCTCGCCTCAGCAGTTCAGTGGTACCAGCATTGCGGAGACATCGCATCATGGAAAAAGGAGAAAATCACTTGTTTGCTGCGTGCAGAAGACGTTATCGTGCATGTCGATGAAACAGTGCTGGTAAAAAAGAAATACAACCGTGGTCGCCAGCGAGCGAACAATATTTGGGTAATAGGTTTGTATGACACCTCCCTCCGAAAGGGATTCGTCGAAAGGATAGCAGATAGAAAGGCAACTACTCTTATACCTATTATTACCAGACTTGTTAGGTGGGGGTTTTCTCATTTTTAGTCATTTGGATGAATATATGTACAGGATATGGTGTAACTTCTCTATTGACAGTCCCATGCTAAACTGGGAGATGTTTCTCTCCCATGTTCGAGAAACATATCCCATGTAACTATTTTATTCTCTATTTTATGCTTTTTTCTATAAATATACATTTCCATTCATCATATATGCCTCTTTAATGTGATTCGTCCGTTCAAGGTCGTTTGCTGATTGGCTGTTAGTGGTGTCTAATGTTTAACTTTGCCCTGATACCTTTGGGTTTAGTGTTGGTGCTATTGATAGGCCGGTCACTCGGGGAGGTGTGTTGTTTGTGTTGTCGTCCGTGTTTGACCCACTTGGATTAGTAGCACCTTACCTACTCCCGGCGAGGAGATTATTTCAAGAGACGTGCAGGAAAGGGTTACAGTGAGTTGACTCATTAAGTGAGAGACAGTGAAGAGTGGAAAAGGTGGGTTAACAGTTTAAGAACGCTGGATCTACATTCCGTCTCACATCCACTTAAGCCATCGAGAAATCATGATACAATTGACTTCCACGTTTTTTCTGATACCTTTGGGATTGGATTTGGAGCAGCCTTCTGCAGCAGAACCACCTCAAGGGGTGATATAGATGTTCGCCTCGTGATGGGTTATCTAGAGTTGCACCTCCAAAGACGATTTCGGTTCCAAGATCAGAACTCACTGCAGCCTTGCTAGCTGCGCAGTTATTCACAACGGTGTGTAAGGAGTTAGATTATTCCATGTATCCTGTAAAATTTTGGACTGATTCGATGTCTGTGATATATTGTATACCCAACGAGTCAGCAAGATATGCATGTTTTGTAGCTAACAGAGTATTTCAAATTCGTGAACTAACAACTGTTGAGCAGTGGGGGTACGTACCGTCTGGAAAAAATCCAGCTGTTCTAGCATCGCGAGGAGTTATTTATATGAATGTGGTTAAATATAAGTGGTGGAAGGGTCCAGAGTTCTTGCTAAGTGCTGATAGTATGTGGCCTAGTAGAGAAGATGAACCACCGATAAGCCAGTGTGTCTTGGAGTTGAAGACAAGTGTCAGTTTAACATCTACTCAAGAGAGACATTCAGGTTTACATCCACTTTTTAAATATTCTTCTTCTTGGTACAAACTGCTGAAAGCCGTTGCGTGGTTGAGACGATATGTTACGTATTTAAAGGTCATGTGTTTGCGTGATACGAAAATATGAATGTGGGGCCTTTGAGAGTCGAAGATATTAGAAATACAGAGTTAGCGATTTTGAGGGCTGCTCAGTGAGAAGCGTGGGGTGAGACTGCCAAGGAGGATAGTCCTGATTTCGCAGATTTCAAGGTGCGGTTAGATAGATTATCTCCGATAGTTTCCGAAGGGATCGCTAGAGTTGGTGGACGTCTACAAATGTTAGAATCGTCATATGAGACCCGTCATCCGGCTCTCTTAACTTGCTACCATCCAGTCACTGAGCTCATTATAAGACACTACCATGTTCTTGAAGGTCATTTGGGTACTTCGCAAGTACTATCAAGTGTTCGATGTAAGTTCTGGATAGTGAAGGGAGGTACCGCTGTCCGTAAAATAATTGATAAGTGCATGGGATGTAAACTCCTAAATGCTCGTCCAGTACAGCAGATGATGGCACCACTCCCAGCGTGGCAAGCTTCTGAAGGGAATTATCCATTTGAGTACGTTGGGGTGGATTTGTTCGGACCTTTTGTAGTGAAGAGAGGCAGAACCCTATGTAAAAGATATGGCTGTTTATTCACCTGTTTGAAAATCAGATCTGTGCATATTGAGATGGTTCATTCGCTAACTACTGATTCATTCGTGCTAGCATTACATAGATTTATAAATCTCCGGGGTGTACCGAAAATGATGTTCAGCGACAGAGGGACTAATTTTGTTGGCTGTCACGCCGAGCTTAAAGAGTACTTCGAAAATCCCCAAACGAGAGTTCATGAAGAGTTACTGAAAAGGAACATCGAGTGGCACTTCAACCCACCACATGCCAGCCATAGAGGCGGGCTATGGGAAAGAATTATAGAAATTATCAAGCGTATTTTAAGCTCCATAATTAAAAACCAGAGTTTGCACGACGAAACGCTCGAGACATTTTTTTGTGAAGCTGAACGAATATTAAATGACCGGCCGTTATCACCTGTGAGGGACGACGTCAAGGATTTTTATGTGTTAACCCCAAACAAATTATTGTTATTGAGAGGTAACCCTGGCATAGAGGACTCAAGCGGGGAAGGAATACCTACGATTAAAAGATGGAAACAAGCCAGGCACATGAAAGATATATTTTGGAAAAGATGGTTAAAGGAGTATGTTCTAGCACTGCAAACCAGAGATAAGTGGAAAAAGTTGTGCATAAACTTAATGATCGGTGATATAGTTTTAGTAACAGATAAGTGTGCCACAGGTAGATGGCCTTTAGGAGTGGTAGAAAGGCTACTCTGTAGTGGTGATGGGTTGGTGGGGACGGTTGAAGTGAGAACAAGTTGTGGTATGTAGGTGCAAGATATTAGGAAACTGTGTCTACTGGAAGGTGCTGAGAGCCGAGAGTCAGAGGATGAACCACTTGACGATTTTCCAACTTAGGGCGTCAACCTGAGAAGGGTTGCAGGCGTGCTGCTGTGAGTCCTACAGTTCTTCAAGGTTAGTACATCGAAGCGCAGTCCATCATACTTTGTGTGTTGTTTTCTACACATATTCATGTTGTAAATATTGATTTGCTATCATCTCTCATCTATTCGTTGGTTAATCTTGTTTGTGTCCGGACATTTTCCCGCTTGAATCGTCAACCTCAGAGGGACTGCTGCCGTACTGGTGTAAGTCCTGCAATTCTTCAAAGGAATTACATCGAGACATGATCTTCGAGGTTATTTGTACTGTTTGTATATGTGTGTGGTGTGTCATAACAATTGGTGTTTTTTGGATTCATTGTGTTTACTTGTTGTTTTCGTACCTTGTTGTTATTGCATAATTTTGCTAAAATTTTCACCGTGCTTACTTCTGAAGTTGTTTCGAGTCTTCTATATCCGTGAATGAATTGATTGATGTTAAAGACAGCAGATGGGTCGTATACACTGGGGAAGCTAGTGATGAGAATGACATGCACGCGTAGACAAGGATTAGCTGCGGAGTCAGTGAGTGAGAATGAATGTTTCTATTTACGCTGTGATCCCACGCGCCGGGGAGTGAGAGTGTAGACAACTGAGGCTTGCACACGTCACCGTTACTAGAACTGAGACTGAATGAGTGAAAAGCGATCGCAGTGGTAATTGAGAGTGAATAGATAAGAGGATGTGCGAAGAGTATCATGAGGTGCTGCTATGGTCACGTCGCGTTCTGCAAGAGTCATCCTACCAAGTGCCGATTGGGTTGCAAGATGTCTAGAGGATGCTTTCAACTGGAAGGCGTAGGTCGTCGTTAACGGATGAGATCGTGCTGTGGGTATGTCTCTGGTGTGTTGGCTTTGCTGTTTGTTTTCCATTTCGGCTTTTTCCTTGTGGCCCAGGTTCCCACACTGGCATCCAAGTCAACGTGTATTGGTCGTGATGGAAAAAAGGGATGGATCCCTTTTTTGCAGAGGAGTGTCAATGTAGTTGAAGATTGAACGATCAATTCATGGTTGTTTTCTCAAACCCAACTCCTCCATATTTTTCGCGAGTCATCAATCCGGCAGTCATCGTCTCATCGTTCGCTGTTCAGGGAAGATAAACAACTACCAGACGTATTATTGTGATTTCTTGTTATAACATTTATTCTTAGACCTTTGTGTAATAACATTATCGTTGTTTATATGTTGGCGTAAGAATAAAGGATTCCTGAGTCGCCAATCAGTGTTTTGGTTTTCGCGTTGGTTAATACAAAGCGTTTCTGAAAGTCTTCGAGGGACAACGTGAGGTCCAGTGTAGTAGGAGCTGGACATTGACAGTTTATGAGACTTGGCTGACATAGTCACTTCGCCCAAGCAGGTGTTAGGAGCAAAGATGAATCTAGTTGTTTTACTATTTGTGTATATTATAACTTACCACTACTTATCTGCTCAATGCTGCACGACCATTCCCTGATTTTCTAAACTACATTTGTTTATATCTAAAATGAAGACTCAGATAGCCTTTCTTTCTTACATTTTTCGTCTTCAAAATGCTGTAAGAGATGAAACATACATGATGTTCTTCTGAAAGTAGTCATTCATACCATAAATTTGAGTAAGTCGACGAATGAATATTTGGAAAACAAAAAGTTTGTGGCATTTTGCAACAGAAATTTAAAAAAATAAAAATAAATAATTTAAAAAAAATGAAGCATTCCGCCAGGGCCTTGCACAAAATAGGTGGGAGGGTGGTGACAGCTAGTCAGCGGATATGATGGTGGGGACATATGTGAACCACCCTTATCTGTGGGACAGCACTCTATTGCTAAGGCTCCTGAGTTCGGATGGCTTCTGCAAAATGAGAATAAATAAAAAAGTAAAAACTAAAAAAATAATGAAAAAAGAAATAGAAGTTGAAAATTGCCTAGAGCCGAAGTTTAAACGCAAACTCCCGAATGAAAGTAAATGGTATGAGTCCGCTACTTCAGAAGGACACCGAACTGTATACTTCAGATAAACATATATTACTAGGCCCTCGCTTTTCTTTTACATAGCTCACGCACTCTGACTTTTGTGTTTAATTCCTTTTAAACCTCGTAAGTAGGTGAAATTATCTCCTGTCTTTCACTTTAAACTAATTGTTCGCAGAAAAGACTGTAAAATATCGGGAAAATAATATTTCTTGAAAAAAAACACAACAAAAAATGATGAACCCCATGCCTGTTATATATTTTGAATTATTAACACCTTTTATGTACTTCTGCACCTGTCTGCCGGTTTTCTTGTGTCTTCTCTTTTCAAACACACTGCTTTCAACGAAGGTACTGATACAGCGCTGCAATTCTCTACTTATTCGTGATATTGCTAGCTCATCTGGTGAATAACGGGATCATCGGTATTATAAAATCTGCTGACAAGTTCAAAGTGGGTCTCATAAACAACTGGAAATGTCACAAATATGATGTACTTACAGGTGAATATAAAATTTAATAGACTTTAAAACTCTTTCTGAATGATTTACTGATAATTATTGTTTATTCTGCATCTCTTATGTACCACGTCAGCACCTGTACAGAAATGCTACTTACCTTCCCAACTAACGCAAACATTTATGATTCCCGCGTGAAATTGGCATGTATTTTTTTTTCAATCACAGTTTAGGTTTGACGCTATGTCTATTTCCTTATTTGTACACTTCATTTTAAATGTTTCTCTCACATTTACCAGTATTCAACTTATTTCTAAATTAACAAATCATATTATATATTCTATAAGTTTTCATAGGTGTACATATGTTCATGTCTGTAAAAATGGCTGGTTTCTGTTACAGAAATAAAAAATTATTATTGTTATAAATCCCTCCCGTTGAGGGTGATTGGCTCTGGATGTTTCTGCTGCTGTTGTTGTTGGTTGGTTGGTTATTTTCATCACCTCCGTCTTGTCTATGCTCACTTAGAGTCCTGTCTTCGCCGGCTGCTTCTTCGACCAGTTTGTCGGTCGGTTTTCGCTTGTAAGTCTTCGATTTTCTGTGACATCAAACATAAATCATCCACGCGCGAAATCCAGGTCTTCTAGGTTTTTCACGTCGGTCCAGAATATTCCTGTCTTCTCGTTTTCCACTGTCTGACGCATAATCCAGTCAGTCCATCACAATTAGGAATATCATTGGTGGCGGATAATAAGCACCCTTGTCTGACTCCTGTGTTTACTCCAAACGCCTTGCTGGGTTTTCCGTTGTGGATCACTTGACATGTGCCGTTGTCGTACAGCTGTTGAATAAGGTTGATGAATATTAGGGGTACGCCATAGTACTCGAGTAATTTCCAAATTACTTCACGGTCAACGCTGTCGAAGGCCTTCTCAAAGTCTATAAAGTTGAGGTAGAGGTTTGATCGCCATTCCATGCTTTGTTCTGTGATGATGATGCGTAGAGTTGCAATTTGATCAGTATATGATTTGCCTTTCCTGAATCCAGCTTGTTCCGGTTGGTGGCGGAGTTCTGTCTCCAGTGCGTCCTTTAATCTCTCCAGGATGATGCGACTCAGGATTTTGCTTGGCGTCGACAGGAGCATGATTCCTCGCCAGCTCTTGCAGAGTGAGTCCTAAGTCGCCCTTCTTTGGTAGTTTCACGAGGTAACCTTTCCTCCAGTCAGTAGGCACCTTTCCCTCCTTCCAGACCTTTTGCAATAATGGAGTCAGCATGTCTGCTGTAGTCTCTGGGTCCGCTTTTAGTGCTTCAGGGGGTATTCCATCTGGTCCAGCTGCTTTTCCAGCTTTCAGAAGTTTGATTGCATTCAAGACTTCAGCTCTCGTTGGAGGATTGGTGTCAACTTGCAGTTGTGTGTGCGCTGTTGTTGGTATTTCTGGACGGGTTGCAGGTGATGGTCGGTTCAAGAGTCCTTTGAAGTGATCCGCCCATTGTTTAATCTGTTTTCCTTCCTTGGTAATTGGGTCCCCTTGGCTGTCTTTTATAGGTTTCGCTTGTGTTGATCTCTTTCCGGATAGAGATTTGGTTATCTGATATAGTGTCCTCAGGTCCCTTTTGCCTGCTGCCTTCTGGGCTTCAGTGGCCAGATTGTCGTAGAATCGTCTTTTGTCCTTCCTAACACTTTTCTTCACTTCTTTGTCCAGTGCTTTGTAAGTTGAGCTCAGCGTCTCCTTCTCCTGTCCGTCCTTGCATTGAATCATTTTCTCTTTCACTATTCTCCTCTCTTCTATCAATTTCCAAGTGTCCGTTGAGAGCCATTCCTTGTCTTGTCTCTTCTTTATTCCTAGAACCGTTGAACACGTTTCGTTGAAAATCACCTTCAGAGAGTTCCAGTGGTCTTCCACATATGATTCTTCCGTGGTGTCTCGTAGTTTTTCTTGCTTTGCTGTGACAGTTGCAGTGAAGGTGTCTTTTGTGGTTGTGTCCTTCAGTAATTGAGTGTTGAACTTGCATTGTGGTCTATCCCCAGCTATCATCGAGGCTTTTAGCTTCACCTTGAAAGTCCCTTGTACTAGATAGTGGTCTGAAGCCACATCTGCTCCTTTCCTCGACCTTGTGTCCAGTAGGTTCCATCTCCACTTTATTGAAATTGAGATGAAGTCTATTTGGTTTTTGGTGTTTCCATCTGGTGAAGTCCATGTCGTCTTGTTTATGTCCTTGTGTTTGAAAAAGCAGCCACCAATCACCAAATCATTGAAGGCGCAGAAGTCTGAGAAGAGTTCACCATTGTCGTTCATTTCACCGAGGACCTCTTGACCCATGGTGAGTTCTCTTCCTGTGTTGTCTCCTCACAGCTTCACATCCATGTCCGCCTATCATTCAAAGACTCGTTTTGCCTGGCACTATTGCACGCAGATTAATGGGCAGGATATAACCGATTATCGAATTTAAGATGTATACGCAATCGAGTTAACCATTCCAACGATTTCATTGATCCGAGAACAGGCAAAGGGGAATATTAAAAAATATTATAAGAGCAACAAACGGCTCTCAATAATAAGTTATTTTTAGTCGCCTGGACGAATACATGCATAAAAATTTGTTTCATTTAAAAACTGTGCTCCCCATTATAAGTGGGACTTTCTTTAACTCATCAAAGAAAAATTGTGTTTATTGTTTTTTATGGCTTTTATGTGCAAAAATTCCTCATTTTTCTGATTGACCGGCTAAATATCACCCATGTGTTCGCATCCCCTGGGACGCTATTTTAGGACTTTGCCCAATAATTGTCAGTCAATGATTCATAAAGTGTTCGAAGGTCTATACAATTTTAAACCGCCGGTAAGTAAACCATAATTGTGACTTTTTCGGTTGTATATGAGACCAACCTTGAACTTGTCAGCAAATTTCATGACAAAGGTGGTTCCACCACTCATTAGATGTGCTAGAAGTATGTTGAATAACTGCAAAGTGTGGGTTCTGGTGATCCCGACTCTCCATTTGATTAACATTAACGTAGAGGATAGCATAACTGATAATGTGTCACAACTGGGTCCTGGGAAGATCAGTCACAGCAGTGGCATTCCAGACGGAGTATTCACAAGTTTTCAGTCAAGTGGTATCAGTACTGCACAGATGTAACTTTGTGGAAAATGAACAATACGGTCCGGATATTTACTGGTGATGATTTTGTTAATCCATTCAATGTAACTCACACAAATTCCATTGAAAACTTCTGGAATCACTTAAAAAAGGGGATGAGACAGCTCCAAAAACGATATGGCGAACCTTTACAAACCTCATTCAGCAACCGTATGATGATATAAATTAGTAGGCAATTGACAACCCAGAGTTGAGGTAAGAAGTTACAGCGAAAGAAGTAGTGGGATAAGAATACCCACCACCACCGATGATCTATCTGAATATGTTGGGGTGGACCAAGCGCACACCATGAGGGGGCAAACATGAGCAAAAGTTGGGCTTGCCAAAAGGTCTTAGAGGGTCTGGATTTTTGCGGACTACTGACGGCTCGCCGCAGGCGAAATCGGAAACACCAAAGAAACCTCAAAAGTTGGAGAAAAACAAGAGAAGACTAAAATTAAGGTGAAAATTGAGACAAAGGTTGTATAGAATAAGTGATTTGGAAATCCCTCCTGGACGGCCTACCCAAAATGCTGTTGCTTATATGGATATTTTTGATCAGTTGTGTAATTAGTAGCCTCTCAACCCTCTATTTAACCTTTATTTTGTTCATTGAGATGGACTTCTACTCTTAGTGTCTCACGTGACTGTGGGTGACGGTGAACTGTTTATTATGTTTTGGTATTTTAAGAATGAAATTTTCTTTCAATGAATTTCAATTTGAGTCAAGGGCATTTCAGCCTTGGACTGTCAACGGTGATTATTTGGTACGCAAATTTTTCTCACAGAGTTTTGACCCCAAATTTTTAGGAATATTCCTCTTAGTTCTCATTACGTGTTTTGTGCTTGAGAAGCCCTTGAACTGCATAGCCACTTAACAGCATTTGTGGGTTACATGGATCTAATCTCATGTAACTATCTTCTTGTGATCGTGTGGACATTTTGGAACCGTGAACCGCTAACGGAAATTCGGGGGGCTATGAAAAAGAACTCATCGATTGGCCTCCTGCATTCAGACCTTCACTTGATAATGGAAATCAGACTGTTGGCCTAAAAGAGTGGGCAGTAAGATGAACTGTCAGTCAGGTCGCAGAATGAAACTGAAATTGACTGGGCACACACTGAAGAGGGGATAGCACACTACTGGCCCCGAAATGGGGCCCTAAGGAGAATTCACGATGTCTAGGGGTAACATGGAGCAGGTCATTTGGAGAGGGAAGAACCGTGGGCAATCATGAAACTGCTCGGAAGTGATGCAGAGGTAAAGAGTGCAGTGGTGGCTTACCGGTGAGGCTGCATCTTATTCATGGAATTCAGGGAATTTATCATGATATCCAACAGACACTTTGGTTGTAACACAAGAAAGAGTTTCAGTCGCTGACTTGTCTATGTTGGCTGACAGAAGGCTGGAGATAGACTAGTGACCAGTGAGCGCACTAAGCTCAGCCGATAAAAGACCGACTAGTAGTGAACCTGAAATTGTAGATGCGTACAACATAGCTTTGCAACTACTTAAACGGTATTTACAATCGTCAGTGATTCTCTTGAAGTTCATCTCGGGTAACGGCTTGCATGATCGTTTGAAAATGAAAATGCACAGTGGTGAAAATCCCAAATGGCACAAGCACCGTATTACACACGGCCAATACCCGAAAGGTTACTGTAAAATTCACATATTTTACAAAGAAGTCAAGACACCGGTTTAACGACTGCAATATAAGTATTTTGGTCTGAACTCAGGAGATGATTTACAGTATTATTCTGTGTAGTTTACCAGACTTTCGGGAGCTGCGCACGGTCAATTACTATGTTTCAACGAAATCAAAATGCGACTGAACATGATTAATCCTACAGGATGATTGAGGAATAATAAATTATACCACCAACAGAAAAATACATTAACAGTGCTACTGGGCAACCATAGAGTCCACAAACTTCTCACGTAAAAGTCCACGTATTGTTCAGCGAAAAAATTAGCCAAACAAATTTGTCAAGTGTCTGAGAGTAGTTCCAACAAAACTAGATGAAATTTCTGTTCGTATTTGCCCACTACATACATATATGATGTGTCACTAAAACTCGATATCCACATGATGCTGGTGCATAAGTCATCGTCGTTTCTGCTTTGGAAGATGTTCTCCAAAATTTCTACCTATAATCTAGAGGCTGCATACAAAAAGGCGAACCGCGACCTTACAGAGGGTGTATAACTATCTGAACGTGAGTTTACACAGTTCTTTTCGGTGGATCTCTCTCTTTAGGCCCTCTACAACACAGGACGCTGTGGTCACCCAGACATAGTTGGTGGTTAGTAATTCAGGAGGATAAGCGGAGTGACCAGGGAGTATCTAGGTCTTTTTATGATTTGTGAGGTTCCCCTTGTCTATTGAGCGGTAGTGAGTTATGAATGACCTTTCCAGCGCTTGACTGGTGTCAATGGAGTTGAAGATTGAACGATCAATTCTTGGTTGTTTGGTTAAAATCAACTTCCCCAATTTTCGCGGAGGCATCAATATGACAGTCATCGTCTCATCGGTCGCTGTTCAGAAAGAAGAGTGAAACATTGTCAGAAGTAATCTTATGATTTATTATTGTAATATTTGTTTTCAGACCTTAGTTTACTTAGTTCGCTTATTCCTTTTATATGTTGGTGTAACAATACAGAAATATCAAACGGCAGATCGGTGTTTTGGTTTTTTCGTCCGTTATAACTAAGCGTTTCTGAAATCTTCGAAGAACAGCGTGGGCCCGAGCGTAGCGAGAGCTGGGCATTAACGGTTTATGAGACGTGATTGACAGTTTCTGACGATAGAAACAGATCTGGCGGATTCAAATAGTTGGTGAAAGTTTGGATAGTCGCCGTTCATCTTTCCTGGTGCCGGTCAAGTCCTCTTTGAACAAGCAATATCTGGAACTTTTTCGAATTGGGTCAAGTTCAACAATGCCTGGGTCAAAGAAGGGACAGAGTGTCTTGGATGCAAACAGGAAAGTAAGTCATGGTGACTTGTCTGTTAATTGTAACGATGTGTCTGATGTTAAGCATGACATGGTTGATGTTACTGTTTCGCCGTTCAGGGATAATAGGAACATCAAACTCCCTAAATTTGAACCACGGTGTTTTGATGGAAACCCGGCTGATTATTTACAATTTGTAAAGGAGTTTGAGATGATGTTGAGTGGTTTTTTATTAAATGATGAATTGAAGTTAATGTATTTGATGAGATATTGCACTGGAATTGCTGCAAGAGCTATACAGTGTTGTAAGTTTATGAAGCCAAAAGAGGGCTACTACGAGGCTATGAGCATATTACGTCAAAGGTTTGGAAGACCTTCGATGATTGCAGGGAAATTATTCGAGGCTGTTAAGGGTAATGGTGGTCAATTACAGGATGACTCCCAGGCACTCACTGAGTTTTTAGATAATTTGCTAATTTACAAGAATGGAATGATTTCGATGAATCGAATGAGTGACCTCAACTCGAGTTTCATACTAGAAGTAATAGCAAGACGTCTACCTACTCGACTGCAAAGGAAGTGGGTGAAGATGAGCTCCCGTATGGAGGATGAGGGTATCGAGCCAAAGTTTGATGATATCCTGAAACTGGTAAATACTAGCGTCAATCAATCTATGAGCAAGTTTTCCAGTCTATTAGATCTCACCCCTAGAATAGAGCAGTCTGAGGGTGAAAAACGCAATCATTGATGACGAATAAGCCTCAGAGAGGTGGTTATCGAGAAGGCTCGATGATGTCTAGTAATGCATATAGATCTAGTGAGTGTAACAGGTTTCGTAGTACATCCTCAACAGATAAGTTACAAGATGCAAGACAAACACGGTTTTGTTGTACACGTGTGCAAGAGGTGCATACAGAAGTGAACTGTGAACCAGTGAGCAAGTTCAGTGATAAGCTAAATGTAAACTCCAGGTCTGACTCCGAATTGTGTGACGAAAACGGTGTTGTGAAGAAGTCTGTAGTTGCAACTGGTAAGCCGTTGTTGAATAGAGTGTCACAGAATAGAGTTACTGCTTCAGAGTCCAGTTCTGACTCCACAAGTTTACAAAGTATAACTAGTCAGAGTGAAGATATAAAACCTTTAATGATTTGTGAGGAGGAACCAAAATTGTCTACTTCTGTTATTAAAGAGTTTGAAAATGATGAAGTTGACGGTAAAGTGAATATTCGTGATAATGATCATGATACTTCACAGTTGTCTTTGGTTGATCATGATGAGATGAGGGATATGCCTACTACTGCTAAGTTGAACAAAGGTTCTGCACAACTTGAACGTGAAGTAGAAATAAATGCAGATTCAGTTGCAGAAGGCATGCATACTTGTGAGACTGTCAGTGTGATTGATCAGCATGTAGCCCACCTATCATCAGATGCCAGTGCTAAACCCGAACTGATAGTAAAAGACAGCAGTGGTGGTAATCTTGCAGTTGGACAACTATCTGAGATCCGAAAAAGAACAGCTTCTGATCCACCACTAAGTTCATCACCTTGTGTCACTCAGTCATCGTTGGTGTTTTCATCCACAATGAAACAGATGCCCATCAACTCAAGTATCTTCTGCAATGACTATGATGGTATTGGTGCGTTTGAAAAGACGAATATCAATGGTCAGTTTAGTGTGGATAAGCCAAGTGTAAAGGAGAGAGTTATTGTTAAATTGACTTGCACGAATAAAGGCATTTCTAGTTTCAAGTTACTATTTGAATGTTATTATCTTTGGTGTAAATTACTCTGTTTCTATACTTGGTTGATGAGATATGTCGTGTGTTTGTTCGTCATCTATATTCTACGATACAATGATATGAGCGTGTTGCCGTTCAGATTTGAGGATATAGCTGATAGAAGGAAGTCAGCAAATGAACTCTTTGACGATTTTCCAACCGAGGGCGTCAACCTGAGAAGGGTTGTAGGCATACTGCTGTAAGTCCTACAGTTCTTCAAAGGGTAGCGCATCAATGAGCAGTCCAATGTGCTTGGTGTGTGATTTTGTACATATGTTCATATTGTATATACTGAATTGATATCATCTGTCATCTAGCTGTTGGTAATTTTGTTTGTGTCCGGACATTCCACAACTTACAATGGTCAACCTGTGAAGGTTTGTAGGCGTACTGGTGTAAGTCCTGCAATTCTTCAAGGGTATTCCATCAAGACATGAAATGCGAGTTTGTGTGTACTGTTTGTATATACGTGTGGTGTGTCATATCAATTGGTGTTATTTGAATTCATTGTGTTTACTCGTTGTTTTCGTACCTTGTTGTTATTGCATAATTTTGTTAAAATTTTCGTCGTGATTACTTCCAATGTTGTGTCCACTCTTCTACATCCGTGAATGAATTGATTGATGTTAATGACAGCAGATGGGTCGTATACGCCGGGGAGGCTAGGCTATTGCTGAGAATGAAATGCACACGGAGATAATTGTTAGCTGTGGTCCGACACGCCGGGGAGAAAGAGTGTAAACGACTGAGGCTCGCATGCGTCATCGCTACTAGAACTGAGGCAGAATGAGTGACAAGCGATTGCAGTAGTAATTGGTAGTGATTAGATAAGAGGATGGGCGTAGAGTATCGTGAGGTACTGCCATGGTCACGTTGCATTCTGCAAGAGTCATTCTAGCAAGTGGCGATTGTGTTGCAAGAGGATGCCTTTAACTGGAAAGCACAGGTCGTCATTGATGTGTGAGATTGTGCTGTGGGTATGCTTGTGTTGTGTTGGCTTTTCTGTTTGTTTTCCGTTTCAGCTCTGTCCGTGTGACCCAGGTTCTCGCAATGGCATCCTAGTCAACGTGAATTGGTCATGAAGGAAAAAAGTGTTGGATCCCTTTTTTGCCGGGGAGTGTCAATGGAGTTGAAGATTGAACGATCAATTCTTGGTTGTTTGCTTAAAATCAACTTCCCCAATTTTCGCGGAGGCATCAATATGACAGTCATCGTCTCATCGGTCGCTGTTCAGAAAGAAGAGTGAAACATCGTCAGAAGTAATCTTATGATTTATTATTGTAATATTTGTTTTCAGACCTTAGTTTACTTAGTTCGCTTATTCCTTTTATATGTTGGTGTAACAATACAGAAATATCAAACGGCAGATCGGTGTTTTGGTTTTTTCGTCCGCTATAACTAAGCGTTTCTGAAATCTTCGAAGAACAGCGTGGGCCCGAGCGTAGCGAGAGCTGGGCATTAACGGTTTATGAGACGTGATTGACAACTGGGTTTCACTGCTTCACTAGCCCACCGCTGTGCTTTAAAAATCAAACTTTCAGTAGTTACAGTATCTTTCAGCAAAAATACAGACCGTCGGTCAATGATTTCATGAGTTACTTTGATAGAAGAATCAGTTCCTAAATCCTGTAGACTTTATGACATCCACCATAAGCATGGACCTCCCTAACCACCGCGACATATTTGCAGTCACCTACCAACGACGATTAATGGATGATGTTCTTGAGGGCCAGATGCTTAGATCACCTTGAGCGTTGTGCGATTCTGGATTTATCAGTCTCATTTAAGATTATCACTCATGACTTCTGTGTCGTCACCTACATGCTAGACCTGTGCCTTGGCTAACAGTTGGGTGACTTAGTCCTGAAGCTAGCTACTCCATGTCTGTTAATTAGGCTGCTTCTAATATCGACCCCCTGCGATGGATAAATATATTACTTACCCTTGCTAAAGGATGAATTCGGTTAAGGGAGTACTCGGAGTTCAATGGAACACTTCACCTTCAGGTCTCAAATTGGCACCTGTGTAATTTCTCCAAACGTTGTTTCTAAGGATGGACATATTTTTTTGATTACAGCTTGATTACACACTGTATTTTTGGTACAGGTATGGAATTTTCAGCATGGATATCGGTAGCCCAAATTTTGCCGGCCGACCATAGATATTAGGTGTGCGTCGGCAGAGGATCGAACTCCGGACCATATGTATGATCGGCAAGAGTTCTAACCGCTGTGCCACCGACGTACACATATTGATTTTGGTGGTGGAATGACTGAATTACAATTGAATTCACGAGACTGTTTATTAAGGAAACCGTTTATGAAAGTTTATCTTTGGTAAAAAAGTAGACTGCTGCCTGTTTGTCGTTTATACCATCTCTGGGTGAATGCGTGGAGTCTAACTGTCCAACCGGTACCATCAACTTTTGAGGGCTGGACTTATTCGTCACGTACTCTAGAAGTTACGTTTGGAATTTTTTTTGCCAATAATTTTTAATAAAATTGTATTATATGTTATCTAGATTGAGGGAAATTCCCACTTTTTGGCTGGTTATGTTGGTGTCCGCCTCATGTGATCTGACTGCGACACACTTTTAGGGCAGCCTGTAGACGGACGTAGGTCATTTGATCAGCTGATGGATATTGGCGTTGTATATTGGAAAAACGTCAAGGTCAGGTCATTTTTCGTTGTTTTTCACACTTTTCTACCTATATTCCTGCTAAAAGTGGATGAAATGCGGCCTATTTAGCAGAAAGAGCATATGGTGGTGTTCTTATCCGGACGTAGGTCACAGGCAGTTTACAGTTTCTTGAAAATAACGTATTTTTCCGTTCAGAAAATGTCTAATTACTTGAAGAAATATGTTATAAAGACTTTTTGTGAATTTATTTTGCAGTTTAATGGATTACGCATGGACATGATGAGGTGGGACAGCTCGTTTTGGTAATTATTTCAGTTACTTTGTTGTGTACTTTGCGTAAAATGCTGACAAGGCTCCTCCACATGTATTTCCTTAATAAAAATCTGCAGAAATACATAAAAATTATATATGCATAGTATTTCCTTATATGATGGCATAAAGTTGATGTTAGCAGGCAGATGGAATATCAACTTAGCATTATTGAAAGATGTTGACTAACATAATTATTTACAGTTGAAATCATTATTTTGTCATTTTAAGCATATTTCATGGTTAATTATTGTGTTTACACTGATAACAATGACTACATCTGTATAATTCTTATGTTCTTTTTCAGATAATATCTTCTTTCGGGAATTTCATGGATTTGGGTGATAAAGAAAAAGATACCTGCACTGTTGTCGATTTTGTATTACATGTTAATTCATTAATAAATGTATTCCTTGTTATTCGTTTGTTTATTCTACTTGATAAGACCGAATATTAGCCCTTGCGTAATTTGTTAGGTATAGAGTATATGAGGCTATCTTTGAAATACTAAGTAGGAGCAGATATTCGGAGAAGTCTATTGGTAAAACATTATGTTGTAGTAAAATAAAGTAAATATGTCTAAATCGTAGAGGAGGTATTGCGATTATAAAGCGTTTCGAGTTATCTATCGTCTTAGCAGAGTACATATACTGATTCGCGATTCCTAGTCACAAAGTGAGAGTAAACCTACCTGAGATAGTTTGCTTGTGATTTCTGCATGCCGCAATATACCATAAGGAGAGACTATACCTATGCTGTTAGATGTATGACTCAGTACAACTACGGTTATCGTAATAATTAAAAACAGAATGCCTAGGGTTCTCAGTCAAAGAACACGATACGTTGCAATCTGCTTATATAATCACGTAAACAAAAGTTTTCCAGACGCCGCATTTACTCCTAACAGTTTACCCTCAATTTCTAACTTAGCACGTGCTACTTATGTTACTGGAACACAATTGCATTACAACAGAATGAAGACAGATTCATTGAAAAATTGTTTATTAAACAAAATCAGATTTCAAATGTACAGATAATTCAGATGCGTAGTCCTATGTTACCGTCAGTAAGTTCCATCTGCGTACGCGGCACATATATGGTTTTCCATAAGTCTGAAAAGGTTTAAGAAAAGCATAATTAACTTGGGTATTACATGTATGATCTGAATAAGAAGATTTTCCTGATAAGCATTTACAAGTAATCACTTTACAAACAATATATATATGTAAATATAAGTAGCCCAATAGTTTTCACTAAACTTAAGGGACTACGCAACTTATCGTTTGTCGATATCTAGTAGGTCCATCGAAGCATCATGAAATGATAAAATTATTTAACGACAAGTTATGCAGTAGTTTTCAAAGCTTGTACAAATATTTTAGCAAAATTGACAACAATTTTATGACAAATAATAGGTCTAGACAGCAATAATGATAGCATTCATGATCATAGTGACTATGAAAACAATAATAGGTATTATTATCGCAACGAATTCATCATTAATTAGATAGACAACTAATAATAATACAATCATATCGAATAAATGTATCACTTAATCTTAAAAATCATGTGTTTGCTTACTTCCACTGTATTCTCTCAATACTGATGCGCTCAACCAGTTTATCCCAACTGAATTCAAGATTAATTCTGAAAGTGAGTGGAGATCCAGTTTATGTCAAATAAAAACATGTAGCTTACATGTATTACACTGCTTACTGAGACATCTGGTATCTGCTTTCCGATCTTCGTGACAAGAACACAGTTTATCTAGGTTTACCTACATATACAAAAGTATATGTATATGCTGCATCAACCATGCCGTTTTTATCATGATTAGCCAGACCACTGTGTATATTATACTTATTTAAGGATCTCTGAAAATAATGGTCAAGCGATAATTGAAGTTGCGTGAAGTTATTACCTCTTCAAGACATTGTTTGCATTCTTGACACTCCTGAGAAGTCCTTAGATTGTAATTTGGCATGAATTCGTTGAATTCAGCAAATAAATCTACTGCTATATCATCTCTTTCCTGAGCTGTAATAATTTGTGTTGTCAGTTATCTCTCCAATTTGATAAAACGCTCACGGAAATTCAGGACCTAACGAAGCAGCAGAATGATGTTTGAAATTACCTCAACTCGAATGACAAACTGGCCAATCACAAGCGAGCAAATCGCTTGTTTATCTCATTCGCGGTCACTCAAAATTACGTCCGTCGACAGGCTGCCCACTTTTAGCATATTGGTTGCAATGATTAGTGTTTCAGATGGAATGTATCAAAATGTCGGTGTAATGAGGGAGATAGGATAGTTAGAGGGTAATGCCATTTACACCACTCATTTACTCCATGTAGAAGCTGCATCTTTCGGCATAGTATCATTCAATGAAGACTTCATGTCTCAGGATATCAGTACAGCCTATTTTCGTGTGAAGAACAGTCTTTTTTGACAAAATAATTCTCTCAATACTTGGAAATCACCTGCAAATGTTATCAGAATCGTTGGTGGGAACCTAAGTTGTCATTTAGATGTGCTTTTCACTTTATCTGTGGTTGGACAGGAATTATGGTAAGTTGAAAGGTTATCTCTAAATGGATTTCATATATATTGGCACTGGTTGGTGCAGTGTGCTATGGGTTATGTTAATTAAATGTACAAAAATATCTCAACTATAATAATATTGTGCCATTGTGTACTAAGCTGACTGATAGGATAACAAACGAAGGTGGTTACTAGAACTGAATCTATTCAGCTTTATTATCATTAATATGAATTTATTCTCTTTTACAATTTCCACTGACTGTATACTTAATGCTACAATATTTTTGATCACCAATAGTGGAGATGAATTTCTCCTGAGATTTCCATTTAGACAAAGCAGTACAGATGCTCTGTGACGATTGAATTTTCTAGTTTGCATTATATGACATTATCCTCATCAACACAACAGGTTTGTGTACTTTACAATAGTTGAAGTGTTTCACTATGTTGTTAGCACTGTGCATAGCTGTCTAGAGTTGAGGCATGTTCAGCTTATATTTGATGCCTATAGTCTCCTAAATGTGAAAATGTGATTTGTGTAGGATTCACAAAACCTTGTGGACTAGACATTACTGAGATTGTGGATTAATTTCTAAGTTATACATTTGCAATACTTCATTTCATGTAAAAGTGTTTAGTGTGAAGTTGATCTGCAAGTAAGCTTGATGAGAGAATGACGCCTCAATAGTATGAATGTTTCGGAGATTGCCTTGAAATTTGCATATAGTCCTCAAATGCAGGAAAACATATGTATATTTATGTATACGGCGTCAACATAAATATCAGCTGTAGACTACAAATACATTTATCTCCCTGAGATAATACTTAGTTTTAACAGAATGATTGTATGCTAATATGTAGAATTATCTCTTGTTAACTTCATGTTATGCTAGTTCTAACATGTACTTTATTTTTTCCAGGTATACGGAGGTTGTCGAATATGAAATCAGCGGAAACATCATTCGGTCAAACTAACTTTATTACCCTTCATCAGAATTTTCTTTTGTAAATTAATCAAATGTTTAATATACTCTTGATTACTTCTTCCTGTAGACTTCTTCAATTCCTCGCTATACAATGTGCTTTTGTAATAAGTGAATTAGGAATAATAAACGCTAAGCTTAGTTAGTGGTATGGAAATTCACTGTAGTATTATGAGAATGTTACTTTAGTCATTAGTAGGATTTCGTGTCTGTTTCTACACAATAGCACATTGTAAAAGCTAAGTGGGATTTAGCAAGTTGAATAATAATTCTGTACTGTTTGATACTCTAAAGTCGCCTTATCTAGCCAGTTGAAAGTCTGTATACTGTTAAACGCCAAGTATGTAGTACAAGTAAATGTAGTAACTTAGGCTTGATATCTACTTCACTAATCTGTTAATATGCAGTGACATCATCAAATAGACTGTTCACTTGACAATCAGCTAAGAAACAATTCTTATTTATTCCATATTAGTTTGATTATTAAATGTATCACACAGTGAAACAGTATTGTATACTGGATGACGTTTCGAACACAATTTATTGTTCATAATCATATCAATTTTTTGTCACACGACTTCACGCAACTTCAATTATCGCTTGACCATTATTTTCAGAGATCCTTAAATAAGTATAATATACACAGTGGTCTGGCTAATCATGATAAAAACGGCATGGTTGATGCAGCATATACATATACTTTTGTATATGTAGGTAAACCTAGATAAACTGTGTTCTTGTCACGAAGATCGGAAAGCAGATACCAGATGTCTCAGTAAGCAGTGTAATACATGTAAGCTACATGTTTTTATTTGACATAAACTGGATCTCCACTCACTTTCAGAATTAATCGTGAATTCAGTTGGGATAAACTGGTTGAGCGCATCAGTATTGAGAGAATACAGCGGAAGTAAGCAAACACATGATTTTTAAGATTAATTGATACATTTATTCGATATGATTGTATTATTATTAGTTGTCTATCTAATTAATGATGAATTCGTTGCGATAATAATACCTATTATTGTTTTCATAGTCACTATGATCATGAATGCTATCATTATTGCTGTCTAGACCTATTATTTGTCATAAAATTGTTGTCAATTTTGCTAAAACATTTGTACAAGCTTTGAAAACTACTGCATAACTTGTCGTTAAATAATTTTATCATTTCATGATGCTTCGATGGACCTACTAGATATCGACAAACGATAAGTTGCGTAGTCCCTTAAGTTTAGTGAAAACTATTGGGCTACTTATATTTACATATATATATTGTTTGTAAAGTGATTACTTGTAAATGCTTATCAGGAAAATCTTCTTATTCAGATCATACATGTAATACCCAAGTTAATTATGCTTTTCTTAAACCTTTTCAGACTTATGGAAAACCATATATGTGCCGCGTACGCAGATGGAACTTACTGACGGTAACATAGGACTACGCATCTGAATTACCTGTACATTTGAAATCTGATTTTGTTTAATAAACAATTTTTCAATGAGTCTGTCTTCATTCTGTTGTAATGCAATTGTGTTCCAGTAACATAAGTAGCACGTGCTAAGTTAGAAATTGAGGGTAAACTGTTAGGAGTAAATGCGGCGTCTGGAAAACTTTTGTTTACGTGATTATATAAGCAGATTGCAACGTATCGTGTTCTTTGACTGAGAACCCTAGGCATTCTGTTTTTAATTATTACGATAACCGTAGTTGTACTGAGTCATACATCTAACAGCATAGGTATAGTCTCTCCTTATGGTATATTGCGGCATGCAGAAATCACAAGCAAACTATCTCAGGTAGGTTTACTCTCACTTTGTGACTAGGAATCGCGAATCAGTATATGTACTCTGCTAAGACGATAGATAACTCGAAACGCTTTATAATCGTAATACCTCCTCTACGATTTAGACATATTTACTTTATTTTACTACAACATAATGTTTTACCAATAGACTTCTCCGAATATCTGCTCCTACTTAGTATTTCAAAGATAGCCTCATATACTCTATACCTAACAAATTACGCAAGGGCTAATATTCGGTCTTATCAAGTAGAATAAACAAACGAATAACAAGGAATACATTTATTAATGAATTAACATGTAATACAAAATCGACAACAGTGCAGGTATCTTTTTCTTTATCACCCAAATCCATGAAATTCCCGAAAGAAGATATTATCTGAAAAAGAACATAAGAATTATACAGATGTAGTCATTGTTATCAGTGTAAACACAATAATTAACCATGAAATATGCTTAAAATGACAAAATAATGATTTCAACTGTAAATAATTATGTTAGTTAACATCTTTCAATAATGCTAAGTTGATATTCCATCTGCCTGCTAACATCAACTTTATGCCATCATATAAGGAAATACTATGCATATATAATTTTTATGTATTTCTGCAGATTTTTATTAAGGAAATACATGTGGAGGAGCCTTGTCAGCATTTTACGCAAAGTACACAACAAAGTAACTGAAATAATTACCAAAACGAGCTGTCCCACCTCATCATGTCCATGCGTAATCCATTAAACTGCAAAATAAATTCACAAAAAGTCTTTATAACATATTTCTTCAAGTAATTAGACATTTTCTGAACGGAAAAATACGTTATTTTCAAGAAACTGTAAACTGCCTGTGACCTACGTCCGGATAAGAACACCACCATATGCTCTTTCTGCTAAATAGGCCGCATTTCATCCACTTTTAGCAGGAATATAGGTAGAAAAGTGTGAAAAACAACGAAAAATGACCTGACCTTGACGTTTTTCCAATATACAACGCCAATATCCATCAGCTGATCAAATGACCTACGTCCGTCTACAGGCTGCCCTAAAAGTGTGTCGCAGTCAGATCACATGAGGCGGACACCAACATAACCAGCCAAAAAGTGGGAATTTCCCTCAATCTAGATAACATATAATACAATTTTATTAAAAATTATTGGCAAAAAAAATTCCAAACGTAACTTCTAGAGTACGTGACGAATAAGTCCAGCCCTCAAAAGTTGATGGTACCGGTTGGACAGTTAGACTCCACGCATTCACCCAGAGATGGTATAAACGACAAACAGGCAGCAGTCTACTTTTTTACCAAAGATAAACTTTCATAAACGGTTTCCTTAATAAACAGTCTCGTGAATTCAATTGTAATTCAGTCATTCCACCACCAAAATCAATATGTGTACGTCGGTGGCACAGCGGTTAGAACTCTTGCCGATCATACATATGGTCCGGAGTTCGATCCTCTGCCGACGCACACCTAATATCTATGGTCGGCCGGCAAAATTTGGGCTACCGATATCCATGCTGAAAATTCCATACCTGTACCAAAAATACAGTGTGTAATCAAGCTGTAATCAAAAAAATATGTCCATCCTTAGAAACAACGTTTGGAGAAATTACACAGGTGCCAATTTGAGACCTGAAGGTGAAGTGTTCCATTGAACTCCGAGTACTCCCTTAACCGAATTCATCCTTTAGCAAGGGTAAGTAATATATTTATCCATCGCAGGGGGTCGATATTAGAAGCAGCCTAATTAACAGACATGGAGTAGCTAGCTTCAGGACTAAGTCACCCAACTGTTAGCCAAGGCACAGGTCTAGCATGTAGGTGACGACACAGAAGTCATGAGTGATAATCTTAAATGAGACTGATAAATCCAGAATCGCACAACGCTCAAGGTGATCTAAGCATCTGGCCCTCAAGAACATCATCCATTAATCGTCGTTGGTAGGTGACTGCAAATATGTCGCGGTGGTTAGGGAGGTCCATGCTTATGGTGGATGTCATAAAGTCTACAGGATTTAGGAACTGATTCTTCTATCAAAGTAACTCATGAAATCATTGACCGACGGTCTGTATTTTTGCTGAAAGATACTGTAACTACTGAAAGTTTGATTTTTAAAGCACAGCGGTGGGCTAGTGAAGCAGTGAAACCCAGTTGTCAATCACGTCTCATAAACCGTTAATGCCCAGCTCTCGCTACGCTCGGGCCCACGCTGTTCTTCGAAGATTTCAGAAACGCTTAGTTATAGCGGACGAAAAAACCAAAACACCGATCTGCCGTTTGATATTTCTGTATTGTTACACCAACATATAAAAGGAATAAGCGAACTAAGTAAACTAAGGTCTGAAAACAAATATTACAATAATAAATCATAAGATTACTTCTGACGATGTTTCACTCTTCTTTCTGAACAGCGACCGATGAGACGATGACTGTCATATTGATGCCTCCGCGAAAATTGGGGAAGTTGATTTTAAGCAAACAACCAAGAATTGATCGTTCAATCTTCAACTCCATTGACACTCCCCGGCAAAAAAGGGATCCAACACTTTTTTCCTTCATGACCAATTCACGTTGACTAGGATGCCATTGCGAGAACCTGGGTCACACGGACAGAGCTGAAACGGAAAACAAACAGAAAAGCCAACACAACACAAGCATACCCACAGCACAATCTCACACATCAATGACGACCTGTGCTTTCCAGTTAAAGGCATCCTCTTGCAACACAATCGCCACTTGCTAGAATGACTCTTGCAGAATGCAACGTGACCATGGCAGTACCTCACGATACTCTACGCCCATCCTCTTATCTAATCACTACCAATTACTACTGCAATCGCTTGTCACTCATTCTGCCTCAGTTCTAGTAGCGATGACGCATGCGAGCCTCAGTCGTTTACACTCTTTCTCCCCGGCGTGTCGGACCACAGCTAACAATTATCTCCGTGTGCATTTCATTCTCAGCAATAGCCTAGCCTCCCCGGCGTATACGACCCATCTGCTGTCATTAACATCAATCAATTCATTCACGGATGTAGAAGAGTGGACACAACATTGGAAGTAATCACGACGAAAATTTTAACAAAATTATGCAATAACAACAAGGTACGAAAACAACGAGTAAACACAATGAATTCAAATAACACCAATTGATATGACACACCACACGTATATACAAACAGTACACACAAACTCGCATTTCATGTCTTGATGGAATACCCTTGAAGAATTGCAGGACTTACACCAGTACGCCTACAAACCTTCACAGGTTGACCATTGTAAGTTGTGGAATGTCCGGACACAAACAAAATTACCAACAGCTAGATGACAGATGATATCAATTCAGTATATACAATATGAACATATGTACAAAATCACACACCAAGCACATTGGACTGCTCATTGATGCGCTACCCTTTGAAGAACTGTAGGACTTACAGCAGTATGCCTACAACCCTTCTCAGGTTGACGCCCTCGGTTGGAAAATCGTCAAAGAGTTCATTTGCTGACTTCCTTCTATCAGCTATATCCTCAAATCTGAACGGCAACACGCTCATATCATTGTATCGTAGAATATAGATGACGAACAAACACACGACATATCTCATCAACCAAGTATAGAAACAGAGTAATTTACACCAAAGATAATAACATTCAAATAGTAACTTGAAACTAGAAATGCCTTTATTCGTGCAAGTCAATTTAACAATAACTCTCTCCTTTACACTTGGCTTATCCACACTAAACTGACCATTGATATTCGTCTTTTCAAACGCACCAATACCATCATAGTCATTGCAGAAGATACTTGAGTTGATGGGCATCTGTTTCATTGTGGACGAAAACACCAACGATGACTGAGTGACACAAGGTGATGAACTTAGTGGTGGATCAGAAGCTGTTCTTTTTCGGATCTCAGATAGTTGTCCAACTGCAAGATTACCACCACTGCTGTCTTTTACTATCAGTTCGGGTTTAGCACTATCATCTGATGATAGGTGGGCTACATGCTGATCAATTACACTGACAGTCTCACAAGTATGCATGCCTTCTGCAACTGAATCTGCATTTATTTCTACTTCACGTTCAAGTTGTGCAGAACCTTTGTTCAACTTAGCAGTAGTAGGCATATCCCTCATCTCATCATGATCAACCAAAGACAACTGTGAAGTATCATGATCATTATCACGAATATTCACTTTACCGTCAACTTCATCATTTTCAAACTCTTTAATAACAGAAGTAGACAATTTTGGTTCCTCCTCACAAATCATTAAAGGTTTTATATCTTCACTCTGACTAGTTATACTTTGTAAACTTGTGGAGTCAGAACTGGACTCTGAAGCAGTAACTCTATTCTGTGACACTCTATTCAACAACGGCTTACCAGTTGCAACTACAGACTTCTTCACAACACCGTTATCGTCACACAATTCGGAGTCAGACCTGGAGTTTACATTTAGCTTATCACTGAACTTGCTCACTGGTTCACAGTTCACTTCTGTATGCACCTCTTGCACACGTGTACAACAAAACCGTGTTTGTCTTGCATCTTGTAACTTATCTGTTGAGGATGTACTACGAAACCTGTTACACTCACTAGATCTATATGCATTACTAGACATCATCGAGCCTTCTCGATAACCACCTCTCTGAGGCTTATTCGTCATCAATGATTGCGTTTTCCACCCTCAGACTGCTCTATTCTAGGGGTGAGATCTAATAGACTGGAAAACTTGCTCATAGATTGATTGACGCTAGTATTTACCAGTTTCAGGATATCATCAAACTTTGGCTCGATACCCTCATCCTCCATACGGGAGCTCATCTTCACCCACTTCCTTTGCAGTCGAGTAGGTAGACGTCTTGCTATTACTTCTAGTATGAAACTCGAGTTGAGGTCACTCATTCGATTCATCGAAATCATTCCATTCTTGTAAATTAGCAAATTATCTAAAAACTCAGTGAGTGCCTGGGAGTCATCCTGTAATTGACCACCATTACCCTTAACAGCCTCGAATAATTTCCCTGCAATCATCGAAGGTCTTCCAAACCTTTGACGTAATATGCTCATAGCCTCGTAGTAGCCCTCTTTTGGCTTCATAAACTTACAACACTGTATAGCTCTTGCAGCAATTCCAGTGCAATATCTCATCAAATACATTAACTTCAATTCATCATTTAATAAAAAACCACTCAACATCATCTCAAACTCCTTTACAAATTGTAAATAATCAGCCGGGTTTCCATCAAAACACCGTGGTTCAAATTTAGGGAGTTTGATGTTCCTATTATCCCTGAACGGCGAAACAGTAACATCAACCATGTCATGCTTAACATCAGACACATCGTTACAATTAACAGACAAGTCACCATGACTTACTTTCCTGTTTGCATCCAAGACACTCTGTCCCTTCTTTGACCCAGGCATTGTTGAACTTGACCCAATTCGAAAAAGTTCCAGATATTGCTTGTTCAAAGAGGACTTGACCGGCACCAGGAAAGATGAACGGCGACTATCCAAACTTTCACCAACTATTTGAATCCGCCAGATCTGTTTCTATCGTCAGAAACTGTCAATCACGTCTCATAAACCGTTAATGCCCAGCTCTCGCTACGCTCGGGCCCACGCTGTTCTTCGAAGATTTCAGAAACGCTTAGTTATAACGGACGAAAAAACCAAAACACCGATCTGCCGTTTGATATTTCTGTATTGTTACACCAACATATAAAAGGAATAAGCGAACTAAGTAAACTAAGGTCTGAAAACAAATATTACAATAATAAATCATAAGATTACTTCTGACAATGTTTCACTCTTCTTTCTGAACAGCGACCGATGAGACGATGACTGTCATATTGATGCCTCCGCGAAAATTGGGGAAGTTGATTTTAACCAAACAACCAAGAATTGATCGTTCAATCTTCAACTCCATTGACACCAGTCAAGCGCTGGAAAGGTCATTCATAACTCACTACCGCTCAATAGACAAGGGGAACCTCACAAATCATAAAAAGACCTAGATACTCCCTGGTCACTCCGCTTATCCTCCTGAATTACTAACCACCAACTATGTCTGGGTGACCACAGCGTCCTGTGTTGTAGAGGGCCTAAAGAGAGAGATCCACCGAAAAGAACTGTGTAAACTCACGTTCAGATAGTTATACACCCTCTGTAAGGTCGCGGTTCGCCTTTTTGTATGCAGCCTCTAGATTATAGGTAGAAATTTTGGAGAACATCTTCCAAAGCAGAAACGACGATGACTTATGCACCAGCATCATGTGGATATCGAGTTTTAGTGACACATCATATATGTATGTAGTGGGCAAATACGAACAGAAATTTCATCTAGTTTTGTTGGAACTACTCTCAGACACTTGACAAATTTGTTTGGCTAATTTTTTCGCTGAACAATACGTGGACTTTTACGTGAGAAGTTTGTGGACTCTATGGTTGCCCAGTAGCACTGTTAATGTATTTTTCTGTTGGTGGTATAATTTATTATTCCTCAATCATCCTGTAGGATTAATCATGTTCAGTCGCATTTTGATTTCGTTGAAACATAGTAATTGACCGTGCGCAGCTCCCGAAAGTCTGGTAAACTACACAGAATAATACTGTAAATCATCTCCTGAGTTCAGACCAAAATACTTATATTGCAGTCGTTAAACCGGTGTCTTGACTTCTTTGTAAAATATGTGAATTTTACAGTAACCTTTCGGGTATTGGCCGTGTGTAATACGGTGCTTGTGCCATTTGGGATTTTCACCACTGTGCATTTTCATTTTCAAACGATCATGCAAGCCGTTACCCGAGATGAACTTCAAGAGAATCACTGACGATTGTAAATACCGTTTAAGTAGTTGCAAAGCTATGTTGTACGCATCTACAATTTCAGGTTCACTACTAGTCGGTCTTTTATCGGCTGAGCTTAGTGCGCTCACTGGTCACTAGTCTATCTCCAGCCTTCTGTCAGCCAACATAGACAAGTCAGCGACTGAAACTCTTTCTTGTGTTACAACCAAAGTGTCTGTTGGATATCATGATAAATTCCCTGAATTCCATGAATAAGATGCAGCCTCACCGGTAAGCCACCACTGCACTCTTTACCTCTGCATCACTTCCGAGCAGTTTCATGATTGCCCACGGTTCTTCCCTCTCCAAATGACCTGCTCCATGTTACCCCTAGACATCGTGAATTCTCCTTAGGGCCCCATTTCGGGGCCAGTAGTGTGCTATCCCCTCTTCAGTGTGTGCCCAGTCAATTTCAGTTTCATTCTGCGACCTGACTGACAGTTCATCTTACTGCCCACTCTTTTAGGCCAACAGTCTGATTTCCATTATCAAGTGAAGGTCTGAATGCAGGAGGCCAATCGATGAGTTCTTTTTCATAGCCCCCCGAATTTCCGTTAGCGGTTCACGGTTCCAAAATGTCCACACGATCACAAGAAGATAGTTACATGAGATTAGATCCATGTAACCCACAAATGCTGTTAAGTGGCTATGCAGTTCAAGGGCTTCTCAAGCACAAAACACGTAATGAGAACTAAGAGGAATATTCCTAAAAATTTGGGGTCAAAACTCTGTGAGAAAAATTTGCGTACCAAATAATCACCGTTGACAGTCCAAGGCTGAAATGCCCTTGACTCAAATTGAAATTCATTGAAAGAAAATTTCATTCTTAAAATACCAAAACATAATAAACAGTTCACCGTCACCCACAGTCACGTGAGACACTAAGAGTAGAAGTCCATCTCAATGAACAAAATAAAGGTTAAATAGAGGGTTGAGAGGCTACTAATTACACAACTGATCAAAAATATCCATATAAGCAACAGCATTTTGGGTAGGCCGTCCAGGAGGGATTTCCAAATCACTTATTCTATACAACCTTTGTCTCAATTTTCACCTTAATTTTAGTCTTCTCTTGTTTTTCTCCAACTTTTGAGGTTTCTTTGGTGTTTCCGATTTCGCCTGCGGCGAGCCGTCAGTAGTCCGCAAAAATCCAGACCCTCTAAGACCTTTTGGCAAGCCCAACTTTTGCTCATGTTTGCCCCCTCATGGTGTGCGCTTGGTCCACCCCAACATATTCAGATAGATCATCGGTGGTGGTGGGTATTCTTATCCCACTACTTCTTTCGCTGTAACTTCTTACCTCAACTCTGGGTTGTCAATTGCCTACTAATTTATATCATCATACGGTTGCTGAATGAGGTTTGTAAAGGTTCGCCATATCGTTTTTGGAGCTGTCTCATCCCCTTTTTTAAGTGATTCCAGAAGTTTTCAATGGAATTTGTGTGAGTTACATTGAATGGATTAACAAAATCATCACCAGTAAATATCCGGACCGTATTGTTCATTTTCCACAAAGTTACATCTGTGCAGTACTGATACCACTTGACTGAAAACTTGTGAATACTCCGTCTGGAATGCCACTGCTGTGACTGATCTTCCCAGGACCCAGTTGTGACACATTATCAGTTATGCTATCCTCTACGTTAATGTTAATCAAATGGAGAGTCGGGATCACCAGAACCCACACTTTGCAGTTATTCAACATACTTCTAGCACATCTAATGAGTGGTGGAACCACCTTTGTCATGAAATTTGCTGACAAGTTCAAGGTTGGTCTCATATACAACCGAAAAAGTCACAATTATGGTTTACTTACCGGCGGTTTAAAATTGTATAGACCTTCGAACACTTTATGAATCATTGACTGACAATTATTGGGCAAAGTCCTAAAATAGCGTCCCAGGGGATGCGAACACATGGGTGATATTTAGCCGGTCAATCAGAAAAATGAGGAATTTTTGCACATAAAAGCCATAAAAAACAATAAACACAATTTTTCTTTGATGAGTTAAAGAAAGTCCCACTTATAATGGGGAGCACAGTTTTTAAATGAAACAAATTTTTATGCATGTATTCGTCCAGGCGACTAAAAATAACTTATTATTGAGAGCCGTTTGTTGCTCTTATAATATTTTTTAATATTCCCCTTTGCCTGTTCTCGGATCAATGAAATCGTTGGAATGGTTAACTCGATTGCGTATACATCTTAAATTCGATAATCGGTTATATCCTGCCCATTAATCTGCGTGCAATAGTGCCAGGCAAAACGAGTCTTTGAATGATAGGCGGACATGGATGTGAAGCTGTGAGGAGACAACACAGGAAGAGAACTCACCATGGGTCAAGAGGTCCTCGGTGAAATGAACGACAATGGTGAACTCTTCTCAGACTTCTGCGCCTTCAATGATTTGGTGATTGGTGGCTGCTTTTTCAAACACAAGGACATAAACAAGACGACATGGACTTCACCAGATGGAAACACCAAAAACCAAATAGACTTCATCTCAATTTCAATAAAGTGGAGACGGAACCTACTGGACACAAGGTCGAGGAAAGGAGCAGATGTGGCTTCAGACCACTATCTAGTACAAGGGACTTTCAAGGTGAAGCTAAAAGCCTCGATGATAGCTGGGGATAGACCACAATGCAAGTTCAACACTCAATTACTGAAGGACACAACCACAAAAGACACCTTCACTGCAACTGTCACAGCAAAGCAAGAAAAACTACGAGACACCACGGAAGAATCATATGTGGAAGACCACTGGAACTCTCTGAAGGTGATTTTCAACGAAACGTGTTCAACGGTTCTAGGAATAAAGAAGAGACAAGACAAGGAATGGCTCTCAACGGACACTTGGAAATTGATAGAAGAGAGGAGAATAGTGAAAGAGAAAATGATTCAATGCAAGGACGGACAGGAGAAGGAGACGCTGAGCTCAACTTACAAAGCACTGGACAAAGAAGTGAAGAAAAGTGTTAGGAAGGACAAAAGACGATTCTACGACAATCTGGCCACTGAAGCCCAGAAGGCAGCAGGCAAAAGGGACCTGAGGACACTATATCAGATAACCAAATCTCTATCCGGAAAGAGATCAACACAAGCGAAACCTATAAAAGACAGCCAAGGGGACCCAATTACCAAGGAAGGAAAACAGATTAAACAATGGGCGGATCACTTCAAAGGACTCTTGAACCGACCATCACCTGCAACCCGTCCAGAAATACCAACAACAGCGCACACACAACTGCAAGTTGACACCAATCCTCCAACGAGAGCTGAAGTCTTGAATGCAATCAAACTTCTGAAAGCTGGAAAAGCAGCTGGACCAGATGGAATACCCCCTGAAGCACTAAAAGCGGACCCAGAGACTACAGCAGACATGCTGACTCCATTATTGCAAAAGGTCTGGAAGGAGGGAAAGGTGCCTACTGACTGGAGGAAAGGTTACCTCGTGAAACTACCAAAGAAGGGCGACTTAGGACTCACTCTGCAAGAGCTGGCGAGGAATCATGCTCCTGTCGACGCCAAGCAAAATCCTGAGTCGCATCATCCTGGAGAGATTAAAGGACGCACTGGAGACAGAACTCCGCCACCAACCGGAACAAGCTGGATTCAGGAAAGGCAAATCATATACTGATCAAATTGCAACTCTACGCATCATCATCACAGAACAAAGCATGGAATGGCGATCAAACCTCTACCTCAACTTTATAGACTTTGAGAAGGCCTTCGACAGCGTTGACCGTGAAGTAATTTGGAAATTACTCGAGTACTATGGCGTACCCCTAATATTCATCAACCTTATTCAACAGCTGTACGACAACGGCACATGTCAAGTGATCCACAACGGAAAACCCAGCAAGGCGTTTGGAGTAAACACAGGAGTCAGACAAGGGTGCTTATTATCCGCCACCAATGATATTCCTAATTGTGATGGACTGACTGGATTATGCGTCAGACAGTGGAAAACGAGAAGACAGGAATATTCTGGACCGACGTGAAAAACCTAGAAGACCTGGATTTCGCGCGTGGATGATTTATGTTTGATGTCACAGAAAATCGAAGACTTACAAGCGAAAACCGACCGACAAACTGGTCGAAGAAGCAGCCGGCGAAGACAGGACTCTAAGTGAGCATAGACAAGACGGAGGTGATGAAAATAACCAACCAACCAACAACAACAGCAGCAGAAACATCCAGAGCCAATCACCCTCAACGGGAGGGATTTATAACAATAATAATTTTTTATTTCTGTAACAGAAACCAGCCATTTTTACAGACATGAACATATGTACACCTATGAAAACTTATAGAATATATAATATGATTTGTTAATTTAGAAATAAGTTGAATACTGGTAAATGTGAGAGAAACATTTAAAATGAAGTGTACAAATAAGGAAATAGACATAGCGTCAAACCTAAACTGTGATTGAAAAAAAAATACATGCCAATTTCACGCGGGAATCATAAATGTTTGCGTTAGTTGGGAAGGTAAGTAGCATTTCTGTACAGGTGCTGACGTGGTACATAAGAGATGCAGAATAAACAATAATTATCAGTAAATCATTCAGAAAGAGTTTTAAAGTCTATTAAATTTTATATTCACCTGTAAGTACATCATATTTGTGACATTTCCAGTTGTTTATGAGACCCACTTTGAACTTGTCAGCAGATTTTATAATACCGATGATCCCGTTATTCACCAGATGAGCTAGCAATATCACGAATAAGTAGAGAATTGCAGCGCTGTATCAGTACCTTCGTTGAAAGCAGTGTGTTTGAAAAGAGAAGACACAAGAAAACCGGCAGACAGGTGCAGAAGTACATAAAAGGTGTTAATAATTCAAAATATATAACAGGCATGGGGTTCATCATTTTTTGTTGTGTTTTTTTTCAAGAAATATTATTTTCCCGATATTTTACAGTCTTTTCTGCGAACAATTAGTTTAAAGTGAAAGACAGGAGATAATTTCACCTACTTACGAGGTTTAAAAGGAATTAAACACAAAAGTCAGAGTGCGTGAGCTATGTAAAAGAAAAGCGAGGGTCTAGTAATATATGTTTATCTGAAGTATACAGTTCGGTGTCCTTCTGAAGTAGCGGACTCATACCATTTACTTTCATTCGGGAGTTTGCGTTTAAACTTCGGCTCTAGGCAATTTTCAACTTCTATTTCTTTTTTCATTATTTTTTTAGTTTTTACTTTTTTATTTATTCTCATTTTGCAGAAGCCATCCGAACTCAGGAGCCTTAGCAATAGAGTGCTGTCCCACAGATAAGGGTGGTTCACATATGTCCCCACCATCATATCCGCTGACTAGCTGTCACCACCCTCCCACCTATTTTGTGCAAGGCCCTGGCGGAATGCTTCATTTTTTTTAAATTATTTATTTTTATTTTTTTAAATTTCTGTTGCAAAATGCCACAAACTTTTTGTTTTCCAAATATTCATTCGTCGACTTACTCAAATTTATGGTATGAATGACTACTTTCAGAAGAACATCATGTATGTTTCATCTCTTACAGCATTTTGAAGACGAAAAATGTAAGAAAGAAAGGCTATCTGAGTCTTCATTTTAGATATAAACAAATGTAGTTTAGAAAATCAGGGAATGGTCGTGCAGCATTGAGCAGATAAGTAGTGGTAAGTTATAATATACACAAATAGTAAAACAACTAGATTCATCTTTGCTCCTAACACCTGCTTGGGCGAAGTGACTATGTCAGCCAAGTCTCATAAACTGTCAATGTCCAGCTCCTACTACACTGGACCTCACGTTGTCCCTCGAAGACTTTCAGAAACGCTTTGTATTAACCAACGCGAAAACCAAAACACTGATTGGCGACTCAGGAATCCTTTATTCTTACGCCAACATATAAACAACGATAATGTTATTACACAAAGGTCTAAGAATAAATGTTATAACAAGAAATCACAATAATACGTCTGGTAGTTGTTTATCTTCCCTGAACAGCGAACGATGAGACGATGACTGCCGGATTGATGACTCGCGAAAAATATGGAGGAGTTGGGTTTGAGAAAACAACCATGAATTGATCGTTCAATCTTCAACTACATTGACACTCCTCTGCAAAAAAGGGATCCATCCCTTTTTTCCATCACGACCAATACACGTTGACTTGGATGCCAGTGTGGGAACCTGGGCCACAAGGAAAAAGCCGAAATGGAAAACAAACAGCAAAGCCAACACACCAGAGACATACCCACAGCACGATCTCATCCGTTAACGACGACCTACGCCTTCCAGTTGAAAGCATCCTCTAGACATCTTGCAACCCAATCGGCACTTGGTAGGATGACTCTTGCAGAACGCGACGTGACCATAGCAGCACCTCATGATACTCTTCGCACATCCTCTTATCTATTCACTCTCAATTACCACTGCGATCGCTTTTCACTCATTCAGTCTCAGTTCTAGTAACGGTGACGTGTGCAAGCCTCAGTTGTCTACACTCTCACTCCCCGGCGCGTGGGATCACAGCGTAAATAGAAACATTCATTCTCACTCACTGACTCCGCAGCTAATCCTTGTCTACGCGTGCATGTCATTCTCATCACTAGCTTCCCCAGTGTATACGACCCATCTGCTGTCTTTAACATCAATCAATTCATTCACGGATGTAGATATCAATGGAGTTGAAGATTGAACGATCAATTCATGGTTGTTTGCTCAAAACCAACTTCCCCAATTTTCGCGGAGGCATCAATATGACAGTCATCGTCTCATCGGTCGCTGTTCAGAAAGAAGAGTGAAACATTGTCAGAAGTAATACAATGATATATTATTGTAATATTTGTTTTCAGACCTTAGTTCGCTTATTCCTTTTATATGTTGGTGTAACAATAAACAAATCTAAAGCGGCAGATCAGTGTTTTGGTTTTTTCGTCCGCTATAACTAAGCGTTTCTGAAATCTTCGAAGAACAGCGTGGGCCCGAGCGTAGCGAGAGCTGGCCATTAACGGTTTATGAGACGTGATTGACAGTTTCTGACGATGGAAACAGATCTGGCGGATTCAAATAGTTGGTGAAAGTTTGGATAGTCGCCGTTCATCTTTCCCCGTGCCGGTCAAGTCCTCTTTGAACAAGCAATATCTGGAACTTTTTCGAATTGGGTCAAGTTCAACAATGCCTGGGTCAAAGAAGGGACAGAGTGTCTTGGATGCAAACAGGAAAGTAAGTCATGGTGACTTGTCTGTTAATTGTAACGATGTGTCTGATGTTAAGCATGACATGGTTGATGTTACTGTTTCGCCGTTCAGGGATAATAGGAACATCAAACTCCCTAAATTTGAACCACGGTGTTTTGATGGAAACCCGGCTGATTATTTACAATTTGTAAAGGAGTTTGAGATGATGTTGAGTGGTTTTTTATTAAATGATGAATTGAAGTTAATGTATTTGATGAGATATTGCACTGGAATTGCTGCAAGAGCTATACAGTGTTGTAAGTTTATGAAGCCAAAAGAGGGCTACTACGAGGCTATGAGCATATTACGTCAAAGGTTTGGAAGACCTTCGATGATTGCAGGGAAATTATTCGAGGCTGTTAAGGGTAATGGTGGTCAATTACAGGATGACTCCCAGGCACTCACTGAGTTTTTAGATAATTTGCTAATTTACAAGAATGGAATGATTTCGATGAATCGAATGAGTGACCTCAACTCGAGTTTCATACTAGAAGTAATAGCAAGACGTCTACCTACTCGACTGCAAAGGAAGTGGGTGAAGATGAGCTCCCGTATGGAGGATGAGGGTATCGAGCCAAAGTTTGATGATATCCTGAAACTGGTAAATACTAGCGTCAATCAATCTATGAGCAAGTTTTCCAGTCTATTAGATCTCACCCCTAGAATAGAGCAGTCTGAGGGTAAAAACGCAATCATTGATGACGAATAAGCCTCAGAGAGGTGGATATCGAGGAGGCCCCATGATATCTAGTAATGCATATACATAGATCTAGTGAGTGTAACAGGTTTCGTAGTACATCCTCAACAGATAAGTTACAAGATGCAAGACAAACACGGTTTTGTTGTACACGTTTGCAAGAGGTGCATACAAAGGTGAGCTGTGAACCAGTGAGCAAGTTCAGTGATAAGCTCAATGTAAACTCCAGGCCTGACTCCGAATTGTGTGACGAAAACGGTGTTGTGAAGAAGTCTGTAGTTGCAACTGGTAAGCCATTGTTGAATAGAGTGTCACAGAATAGAGTTACTGCTTCAGAGTCCAGTTCTGACTCCACAAGTTTACAAAGTATAACTAGTCAGAGTGAAGATATAAAACCTTTAATGATTTGTGAGGAGGAACCAAAATTGTCTACTTCTGTTATTAAAGAGTTTGAAAATGATGAAGTTGACGGTAAAGTGAATATTCGTGATAATGATCATGATACTTCACAGTTGTCTTTGGTTGATCATGATGAGATGAGGGATATGCCTACTACTGCTAAGTTGAACAAAGGTTCTGCACAACTTGAACGTGAAGTAGAAATAAATGCAGATTCAGTTGCAGAAGGCATGCATACTTGTGAGACCGTCAGTGTAATTGATCAGCGTGTAGCCCACCTATCATCTGATGATAGTGCTAAACCCGAACTAGTAGTGAAAGACAGCAGTGGTGGTAATCTTGCAGTTGGACAACTATCTGAGATCCGAAAAAGAACAGCTTTTGATCCACCACTAAGTTCATCAACTGGTACCAATCAGTCGTCGTTGGTGCTGTCATCCACAATGAAACAGACACCCATCAACTCAAGTATCTTGTGCAATGACTATGGTAGTATCAGTTCGTTTGAAAGGACGAATATCAATGGTCAGTTTAGTGTGGATAAGCCAAGTGTAAAGGAGAGAGTTATTGTTAAATTGACTTGCACGAATAAAGGCATTTCTAGTTTCAAGTTACTATTTGAATGTTATTATCTTTGGTGTAAATTACTCTGTTTCTATACTTGGTTGATGAGATATGTCGTGTGTTTGTTCGTCATCTATATTCTACGATACAATGACATGGGCGTGTTGCCGTTCAGATTTGAGGATATAGCTGATAGAAGGAAGTTAGTAAATGAACTCTTTGACGATTTTCCAACCGAGGGCGTCAACCTGAGAAGGGTTGTAGGCATACTGCTGTAAGTCCTACAGTTCTTCAAAGGGTAGCGCATCAATGAGCAGTCCAACGTGCTTGGTGTGTGATTTTGTACATATGTTCAAGTTGTATATACTGAATTGATATCATCTGTCATCTAGCTGTTGGTAATTCTGTTTGTGTCCGGACGACTTCCGCTTGTGTCATCAACCTGAGAAGTAATGTAGGCGTACTGCTGTAAGTCCTACAGTTCTTCAAGTGTAGTTTGTTGTACCAGAATCCACAACATTTGATGTGTTGATTGTACATATGTTTGTGTTAAATAATTGTGTGAGTTCCAATTGATGTAATTGTTGGTTAATCTTGTTTGTGTCCGGACATTCCACAAATTACAATCGTCAACCTGTGAAGGGTTGCAGGCGTACTGCTGTAAGTCCTCCAATTCTTCAAAATAATTCCACCAAGACATGATCCGCGAGGCTATTTGTACTGTTTGTGTATACGTGTGGTGTGTCTTCGCAATTTGTGATTTTGGATCAGTTGTGTTTACTCGTTGTTTTCGTACCTTGTTGTTATTGCGTAATTTTGTTAAACCTTTCGTCGTGATTACTTCTGAAGTTGCTTCTAGTCTTCTACGTCCATGAATGAATTGATTGATGTTAGAGACAGCAGATGGGTCGTATACGCCGTGGAGGCTAGGCTATTGCTGAGAATGACATGCACACGGAGATAATTGTTAGCTGTGGTCCGACACGCCGGGGAGAAAGAGTGTAAACGACTGAGGCTCGCATGCGTCACCGCTACTAGAACTGAGGCAGAATGAGTGACAAGCGATTGCAGTAGTAATTGGTAGTGAGTAGATAAGACGATGTGCGTAGAGTATCATGAGGTGCTGCTATGGTCACGTTGCATTCTGCAAGAGTCATTCTAGTAAGTGGCGATTGTGTTGCAAGATGTCAAGAGGAGGACTCCGTCTGGATGCGCAGGTCGTCATTGATGTGGGAGATTGTGCTGTGGGTATGCTTGTGGTGTGTTGGCTTTTCTGTTTGTTTTCCATTTCAGCTCTGTCCGTGTGACCCAGGTTCTCGCAATGGCATCCAAGTCAACGTGCATTGGTCGTGAAGGAGAAAAGGGTTGGATCCCTATTTTGCCGGGGAGTGTCAATGGAGTTGAAGATTGAACGATCAATTCATGGTTGTTTGCTCAAAATCAACTTCCCCAATTTTCGCGGAGGCATCAATACGACAGTCATCGTCTCATCGGTCGCTGTTCAGAAAGAAGAGTGAAACATCGTCAGAAGTAATACAATGATATATTATTGTAATATTTGTTCACAGACCTTAGTCATACTTGATTTATATGTTGGTGTAACAATACAGAATACTCAAGTCAACAATTGGTGTTTTGGTTTTTTCGTCCGTTGTTACTAAGCGTTTCTGAGAAACTTCAGGCGACAGCGTGGGCCCGAGCGTAGAACGAGCTGGGCATTAACGGTTTACGAGACGTGACTGACAAACTGTGATCAAAAACTCTTTTGACCTCAGACTTTCAAAATTTGTCTACTTTTGTTAAAATATATGTGTAAATGCAGTATATGCAGGATACAATGGTGTGTGTGTATGTGTGTGTGGGTGGAACAGTCATAAAACATTTGCTATTCTCATATGAGCTGTGATCAAGATTTGACCGAATAGTTACAAAATAATTGACATTTGTATGAATATAATTTAATTTTTATAGATTTGTTATTCTCTCCATAAGAATACGTAGACAATCGGGAGTTTGACCAAGTGTGACTACTTGTTCATACATATCAAATTTTTACTTTATTTATTAATCAGGATTTGCCATGCATCAGCTAACATCACACCTTCACGTCTGTTTAAACTGTTGGGATTCACCCATATATGTAGGGCTTCTGCAGTCAGTCTTTCTTGATATGAACCAAAACCTTTCTGTAAAACCTTAGTCTTATCAAAGTCGATTTTGTGTCCCGTTTCTATTGAATGCAGTGCAATCGCTGAGTTGTTTTCTAGCTTCTTCAAGTTTGCAGAGCTCTTTGGAACCACCTTTAGACATTGTTTATGCTCTTTCATTCTTATATTTACCTGTCTAGAAGTTTCTCCTACATATACTGCGTTACAATCCCCAGAATTGATCTGGTATACGCAATTCTGCTGGTTTTCTTGTTCTATTTTATCCCTAACCGTCATAATCAAAGGAAGTTTGTTAAATGAACTTTTTCACTTTATAAACAATATGTCGGAAACCATCAAGTTCTCCAAAGAGGTTGAATCTGATGAAAATAAGTTGGCGTTTCTGGACTGTTTAGTAAAAAGAAAATTAGACGGCAAATTTAAAAAAAACATTTTCAGAAAGCCGACAAATTCGGATAGATACCTAGATTACCATTCGGCTCACCCATTTACCACCAAAGTAACTGTGGCCAAAAATCTGATCAACAGAGCCAAACGTCTAGTTACTGAGGAGGAAGATATTAACAAAGAACTAAAATTAGTTCAATCCACTCTTGAGTCAAATAATTATCCTAAAGCCTTCGTATAAAGATACTTAAAATGTGAAGATAAGGATGAATCAAAACCTGCTGCTATGAATTGGGTTAGTACAGCGGTGGTTCCTTACCGCAAAGAAACATCCGATGGAATAAAGCGAACCCTTAACGAACATAAGAGTGTACTTTCGTGCATCTAACACCTTACGCTAACTACTGGTGAAGGTTAAGGATAAAATAGAACAAGAAAACCAGCAGAATTGCATATACCAGATCAATTCTGGGGATTGTGATGTCGTATATGTAGGAGAAACTTCCAGACAGGTAAACGTAAGAGTGAAATAGCATAATGAATGTCTAAAGGTGGTTCCAGAGACCTCAGCAGACTTGAAGAAGCTAGAAAACAACTCAGCGATTGCACTGCATTCAATAGAAACGGGACACAAAATCGACTTTGATAAGACTAAGGTTTTACAGAAAGGTTTTGGTTCATATCAAGAAAGACTGACTGCAGAAGCCCTACATATATGGGTGAATCCCAACAGTTTAAACAGACGTGAAGGTGTGATGTTAGCTGATGCATGGCAAATCCTGATTAATAAATAAAGTAAAAATTTGATATGTATGAACAAGTAGTCACACTTGGTCAAACTCCCGATTGTCTACGTATTCTTATGGAGAGAATAACAAATCTATAAAAATTAAATTATATTCATAAAAATGTCAATTATTTTGTAACTATTCGGTCAAATCTTGATCACAGCTCATATGAGAATAGCAAATGTTTTATGACTGTTCCACCCACACACACATACACACACACCATTGTATCCTGCATATACTGCATTTACACATATATTTTAACAAAAGTAGACAAATTTTGAAAGTCTGAGGTCAAAAGAGTTTTTGATCATAGTTCATACAATTTTTGTTTTGTTTTGTTTAGTATACCTATTGATTCATATTTAAAAATAAGAGATGTACTTTTATATAAACATACAATTCTATTTATTTATTTATTATACATATTGATAAGTGTTGCATGACTCATGATTGGACAAATTTAAAAAAAACAATAGGTGTCCCTTTATATATAAACCTTTGTTATGTTAATTTCGATTAATTTCCCCGAAGAAGTTGGGACCAGATTGCCCAACGAAACGTTGGAATCAATCATTTCAATTTCGCTGAGATTTTACAAATATAACTTCACAATTTCTTTTGTTGTGAAACTAGGTTTTTATTATACAAATTAGTTGTCCGACCTATCTTGGAATACTGCCCATTTTTTCTTAGCGGATTCGGGCAAAATGACGAGCTTAAATTTGAGTGGGTGCAAAGGCAATTTATCTGAAGAGCTGTTGGTTTATTAAGTGGTCTCGAATACTATGAACGTTGCGGCAGACTAAGATTAGAACAACTCTGGAAAATACGTCTTAAGCTACACCTTATGTTTTGCTACAAGCTAACTAATCTTCTCTTCCATTTCTCCGAGCCAATAACTAAACCTACCGCCGTCATCAGTTACAATCTTAGAAATCATCACAACCTAGTTGCTATAGAGCACTGTCAGACTTGCATGTTGTACAACTTCTTCTTAAATGAGTTTTCACTCATTTGGAAAAGACTAACAGCTGATGTGAGTGATGCAAACGCACTCACAGTGTTCATCTCCTCAGTCACCAGACTGCAAAGATGACAATTCACTTCTGCGTCTGGCTCTTACACCCTCTTTTTTGCCGCACACAGATATTGTAAGTTCATTAAACGTGTAGTTACAACAAATTACAATTATAAGTTTTAATATTATTGGAATTACATGATAGACATTTCCACACAGTACAGTAATATTAGTTCACACAATATAAAAGATAGCATAACGGGACCAGTTACTACACAGGATATATATGTATATATTTAGTAATCACTCCTTGAGGACTCCACTCGCTTTCTTTTGCGTTGCTGTTGTTTGTCTTCTTTTTTCTCTCACCATTTCAGCCTCCATTTGACTTTTTGAATGAGAATGAAGAATGTGGATATTAGACCATTTACAACAACAAATGATCTGCAAATATTATCGGTCCCATATCTTACAATTCCTTGGTGAATTACGCATTACCTTCCCACACGACGCAACCTGGATTACAGTCGTGGAATATACCTTTATACCAATAAAAAGTATTAATTTATAAAAGTTCACCATTGTAGTTTACAACATAACTGATCGCGTCTGTAAAAATAGCTTGCATTTCTTGAAAAGACCCGTTTATAAGAAAATATATACTATCATTGTGTACGGTTCCCTTGTGCTGTTACGATGAAAATGCTGACAAAACCATACAAGTGTAACATTTATTTTAAATTGTCACCAAATTTGGATATAAATCAAGAATAAGGCCCGATGCCATACACACCTAAGTTATTGGGGGAATTACTTCAAGCTTTATTTTTTCCCAAGTATTTGTGATCCATCCAAAACATACTTGGGTGTTTTTGTTAATGCGAAGAAAATTGTTAAGGAATATGAACATTGAACGTTTGTTCATTGACCCAGATAGCCATTGGCGGGCAAGTCGAAGGCGTGAATGGTTCAATCGTGTACAAGTTGAAAGAAGACGAAAGAATACAAATAAAAGTATTATACATTATTCGTAAAACATTTGTTTGGAGACTCTGTACGGATTTTTGATTTTAACCGTCGAAGAATACAATTTCTTACTGGTTCTTGTATTTTGGATCTAAAGTCAATAATTGTACCTAGTATAGTTGTCGGTTCATAGCGTCTTCGAAAGTGATAGGAACTTAGGTTTAGTTCCTTGACAACAATATTTCTGTATTTCTTGATTTGCTTCATTGAATGACTAGTTATCATATTGTTCCCACAAACCAAAGACAAAACGATAGCAACCATGTAATTTAACCATAAACCAAATTTATGCAATTTATATAGTAGTTGTCCATGCCTGTACAATTGGTGTGTCCTACACAGGTAAGAAAAATATGTATCTTATGAAATAATTATTAAATATGCTTACTAATCGTATATGTAATTTATCATATTGATGATGCCTGAAGACTGTCGTCCCTCATGTACAAAGTGAGAATATATTATTATAATCTTTCGCCACATGTGGAATTGCAGTGCGAGTCGATACGCAATAAAATATAAAAGAATAAACCGAAAAATAAAGTCCTCAACTTCTAAACAACTTTTCCTTATTCCGAGATAATAAATTTCTTTCACCTATAAGCTTAAGTTATGTCCATGAAATCGCAATATTACATCAGTTAAATCTTCCACCAAAATCAAGGCCACTTGAAACCCATAGCAACATAGCAGCGGACATCTTAGCGGGGATATGCAATAAAGAATCTCCAAAAGCAGTATCAGGCATAACGAAACATGGTGTATATCGAATCGGCCGAAAGCATGACCCTACGGTAAATCAGCCTTCGATAAAGCTCCGAACAAAAGACTACCAATGAAGTTGAAAAATCTTGGTATCAAAAGCAGGTTACTAGCCTGGATTAGGGAATTCCTCATAGGTAGGAGGTAGAGGGTTAGGATCAGCTCGAAACTCTCCCTCTAGACAGCAGTGCCTAGCGAAGTGCTACAAGGCATGGTACCCGGACCTCTCCCATTTATTTTGTATATCAATGAGTTATCTTTGCTCACCGATTCCCCTGTGGTCCTATAGGCAGATGACTTCAAAATTTGGAGAGAGCTAAAGGGCAGCAGTGATGCTTCCAAGTTCCAAGAGGACCTCAACAAATTGCCAGAGTGGCTCATAGAATGGATGCTGCCAATGAATGTGGCTAGCAAGCATCCGCTCCCACGAACTAGAAGGAATAATACTCCCATCAGCTCAGACTTACTTGGACTTTGGTGTCACAGTTAGCCACGATTTAAAAACTACAGCACACTGTCGCTTGGTGACTGCATGCGGTTTCAGGTTCTTATGAGCAATTTTCAGAGCCTTTACTAGAGTCACCAGTTTTCAACATTTTCACTCAACTTATGAGTACAGTCCGCCATGCAGACACAAATGGAGCAAATGGAGAATTCTGGAATCGACATCGGCACCATTTGATGCAGTAAAACAACTTAATATGCCCTTATCTAGTTTTCGCATCCACGATCAAATTTCTTTCCTGTTATAAAACTACGATAAGACTGCTGAAAAAGTGGAATAAATATATCACTGATCTCAACATAATACATCAATAAACTTTAAGCCAAAGGTGCTGTTCACAACAAAGTTATATAGGAGAATTGACTTCAAGCTTTATTTTTCCCAGATATTTGTAATACATCCATCTGATGTCTGGGTGTTTTGTTAATGCGAAGACAATATTTCTATATCTCTTTATGTGCTACACAAACGGACTTTGAAGCAGACTGTTCCGACTGACTCCAATGTCAGAAAGAACAACCACACTGTAAATTCATCACACACCAAATTATGTGTAATTTATATAATAACTTATCCATGCCTGTACAATTGGTATGTTCCTGCATGAACAGGAAGAAATAAATATTAATGAGAAATTTCATTTGAAAAGCACATAAAAAACATAAATGGTTACTGAACCAACGTAGCAGTGGACGTGAACGCGAAAGTTAGCGGGGATATGCAATAAAGCGACTCGTCTCTGAGTGATAGTAGTGTTGTTCTATTCGATCTCTGGTTCTGGCATTTCGTTTGTTTCCTGCTCAGTGAGCGTTGCATCTGAAGCAAAAATAGAAAAGCTTGAGACTCCATGGTATGTTCCTGCATAAGCAGGAAGAAATATATTATATATATGGCAAACCTTCGCACAACGCTTTGCTTGTTCAGACGCGTACGATGAATAGAAGAAGGAACATAAGCAAAATATAATTTTTCTAAGAGTTGTGAAGGTAAAAATTAATGTGTGCCAGTTGCACGGTGGAATGCTCAAAGGCTACTTTGGATCATGCTTTGTTGCCAATGCAATGCTCACAATCACCTACATAACGTCGGTCGATTTGTCCGTATTCATTCATTCCCACCACGGATTCCTCCAACTTTTGCATGAAAAGGGGGCAGCTGAGGATGAAACTAAGGTAAAAACTGCAAAACCTCTAAAAATGCGAAGACGTCTTACAAGTTTTGGCCCTGAAAAGCCTAATGTAACCCCAACTTTAGTAGCGCGTGAATCATACTCTTGTGCCCAGTCGCATGCACAAAGAATACCAGTACTTCAGCTCGTATTTGACATTCTTTGAGTGTTAACAATCACATCTTGTTGATGTTCAGGGCATAACCCAAATGTTGAAGGTGAGTGTCCGTATGTGAACTTTCAAGAAGACCACCACTTGTCTACGCATGCGCGAAATCTCCGTCCAGAAACTTTCGGTTCGTAAGGCATTAGTGTTTGTGCCGCACTTGCAAGGCCACATACCATGTATAGAAGTCTCAAAAGTGGCTGAAATTATCCGTCACGTATCAAGGTCATCGGTGGAGTGAGACGCTCGAAGGTCATTTTCATCCATTTTAGTCGGCCATGTTGGATCGCATTTCCGTAGCTGTTCGTTTACGCGTTTGTTGTTGCGTTTATCCTGCCGTTATACACGACTTATCTTGTTGCATATCGTTCAAAAATGTTGCGCTTCACCTCATTTTTTGTTTCCGTTGCTGTTAAAATGAATTATTTCTTTGGTTTCGAAAGTTTTCACTATCAGGCCAGTGCATTCATTTCGGTGTAATTGTTTTCATACCTTGCTTTAATGCGGCTTTCAGTGTTTTTGTTGGTTTTCAGCTGTTAATGAATTAGTACTGTGTAGAGGGTTTTGAAATTGTGCACATGAAGATGTTTGGCTGGCAGAAGCAGTTGTTTCCAGTCCATTAGTTGGTTGCCGTTACTATTGTTGGCTCAGTTACTTGCATAACATGTAGAAATCTGGAAAAAGAGTGCCTTTTTCGTTCATGTTTGCAGCATACAACAATCTGCGAGTGAATCTGTTGAAGAGAGCACCATCAGAGGTGGTATTAGCAAGGTTTTCGAAGAACAAATTAAACCCAGAGAATTTAGAACCTGGGTTGAAGTTGAAAAAGCTTTGAAGCTTTTTGAGAATGTGAATATACCATCAGTGTGTCTGCTATCATTTAAAAAATATATTGTGAGAGAATCTAAGCCAAATAAGGTTGAGCCGCATGAAAAGTATGAATCTGTTGTGCTTGTGTATATTTTGGGGGAACTAAAAGAACCTGGAATCCTTAAGGGTAAGTTTTACTTATGCTTATTATTGCTTGATGTACTAGATCGCAATAAATGAACTAGGACTACCCGTAATAGAGCCAGTGTTAACATCCATTCGATGGGTTGCAAAACGGTTTTCAAAGCGGATAAAATACGGTGATCTGGTGAGTGTACAAACAGTCCCAGTTAAAGGTAAGACATTAATTAGGAAGAATAACGTTTCGGGTTGTAGTCTACGATTGGTGGTTTCCTCGAAGTTGTGATTCTTCCGTGACTATAGACACAGATGTTCACGATCTTAAAAAAAACTAAATAAATTATCCTTGAACCAGTAGTCTTCTTTTCTTCGGCGAAACATCCGTTAATACGACTATACAATTAGGTAGCGAATTAAGATGTTATGTGACTGAGAATCGTGGTTGTTGTGTTTCTGACTAATTTCGCGCATCTGACTTATAACCGCATGGATATAGCGTTTTCCTCATGGTACATTATGATATCTAGAAATCATAAGCACGCTGCCACCGGTAAATTTATTTTTACTTTTTAAATGGCTGCAAATAGTGAGTCGTTTGCGGTGATAGGATGAATACCTCTGAACGTTTTTGTGGAGACTAGGGTATATTTAATTTTTCCGGGTAAGGGACGATCTTTTTACCAAGAAAGTTCTCGGAATTTTCGTTATTCAAAGATAACGCTAAGTTGCCCACTAAGGTGGTAACTATAGGAGATAACCTTCAGCGGAAACTATATTAATGTAGTTTTAGGTAATGCGTCATAGAAGTAAGCATCGTAGGTTAATTGTGTCTAAATGTATTAAACGTTGTATAACTGATCAAACCACAGTTCTTACGTGCGAATTAGTTTTATAAATAATGAATGTACCGTACAAGCGTCTACCATGATTTGCATACCTAGCTCATAAACATTATGCCTGCATGTGGCATACATTTAGGGCCAACACGATGCGATGAATCAGTCCGAGATACTTAAAGTCAGACTTCATTTCCATATCACTATTATCAATTTTGCAACGGTCATAGGAATTAACACCTTCAACTAACTTTCGTTTACATCGGAAACTGAAAATAACAGTCTGACATTTCGAAGGATTTAGTTTAAGAGCATTTTCCCACTCCTAATAGAGAGCTGTTCATCTTAGTACAGTGTAGCTCACTTTTCATTCACAACTCACCCATCACATCTCTTCAGAAAGGACTGCAGCGATAGACCCTATCTTTAAACGGCATTATACAGTCACTTGAGGGAGTCACATTTGACTGTCATTTGATGAAAGAAACGAGAGGCATGTCAGACATGCAGCTGTTGATTTTTTCTGCGAACAACGACAACAAAACACGCCACCTGAGAATATTCCAATCAATGATATATTCTTGTCAGTATATGTGTATTACTTTTCGATCTGTTTTCACATCGCCGATAATATAAAAATTGTCGTATTTATACTTACTTTTGATATGCAGTGTAACGAGTAAATGGAATGGAACATATTAGAACATGATGTCAACTACATTCTGTTTTGAATGAATCGATTATTATTAGCACTCTCCATAATGTCATTTGGTAAAGACTTTAGAAATACGTATGAAATGGCGATGTGCTCTTTATTCTCGATATTTCACGTTGAGCACACACATGTCAACAATAGCTAGTACATTTATATTTCGATTTTTGTAAACAAAGAAAACTAATAAAGTGAAGTTTCAAAGTCATGTGATTACAATTGATACGATTATGAACAATCAATTTCGTTCGAAACGTCATCCGGTAAATAAAACTGTTTCACTGTGTGATATATCTAATAAACTAACTAATATGGAATTACTTACTGCCACAGTGGCCAAGTTATACAAATATAATATTATGACTTATGGTCTTCCTGTACGAAGACTTATCAATAAACTCACTCGACTTTCACAAACTGAAGCAAGATATGAAAATCACCGTATTTTTAACATTCGATGCTTAAAAAATGAAATCATTCCTAAATATCTACGTCTACGAGCTCCAGTTCCAACGGACAGAGTTAGAAGCAGAATAGAAAGTCTACAAAAATTATGCTTGAAAGAAGAGATCCACAGAATCGTTAGAAAATTACAACATATCAGATGTGAAATTGAGCAATTAAAACAAAAGCTAAAAGGAATAGTTACCAATGTAGATTATGATCGTATAACACAATCCTCCAACAATGCAAAATCAGCCACTTTCAAAAAGTCAAAAAATAGTCAAATCAAAAAGTTCAACAAATTATTAGAGGAGAAATCTTCATCTCAGAATAATGAAGTCAACAATCCAAAATCAACGGCGATCGATAAATCAAAGTGGGTTATCAATCTCTCATCACATATATTAAGTCCGATGGAAATAAGTGTATTAGAAAAGGGACTAAACTTCAATGTAGCGGTGGACAAGCTAAAACCTGAGGATGTCATCCCTAAAATAGAAATAGCACTAAGTGGGATAGACAAAACAACAGCTGAAGAAGTACGTGCACAATGTGCACTTACATTAAAACGACAAAAATGTGGAAAACCTAACCTGACAAAACAAGAGACAGAAGCCCTAAAACACCTCAAGAATAACAAGGATATAGTAATCACAAAGTCAGACAAAGGGAACGCAACAGTAGTATTAGACAAATCGGACTATTTGGACAAGGTAAATACTCACATACAAACAGGACCATATGAGGAAATTAATAAATCAATAGACACAGTTATGAATAAAGTTAAGAAATCCACAGCGGACCTTATACGCCGAATGAAGCCGTTTCTAGGTGAGTCTAAGTGGTTTAATTTAATGCCAAAAACTAATAACCCCAGTAGGATGTATGGTGTTGTTAAAATTCATAAATCAGGATACCCTATTAGGCCTATAGTTGATTTTAGAAATTCACCTACCTATGAATTATCTAAATATTTAGCCATGGTATTAAATCCCCTAAAAATCCACTCGAAATCTAGACTAACTAATTCTTATGAACTAAAACACAGATTAGATAATTTAAAATTAGATAATGAAGAAAAAATGGTTAGTTTTGACATTGTCAGTTTATATACACGTATACCAATAAATATGGCTATAGAGGCAGTCAGAAACGAACTCATTTCTGACCAAGAACTCGAACTTAGGACAAAAGTGCCAATTGAGGACATAATGCTGGGAGTGCAGCTTTGCCTGACTTCTACAGTATTTAAATTCCAAGGGAAAATATACAAACAAACTGAGGGAGTTGCCATGGGATCACCAATATCCCCGGTGGTAGCAGATATATTCATGGATAGGTGGGAAAAGATAGCGATTGAAACGTTCACCCCCACCCCAAAAGTATGGTGGAGGTATGTAGATGACACATTCACTGTACTTAGAACACAAGATATAGATAGATTTTTCGAGCACATCAACTCGAAGGTAGAGGCAATTCAATTCACTTATGAATTGGAAAGTCAGGAAGGGGAACTTCCAATGTTAGATTGCAACGTAAAAAGGAAAGAAGATGGGAAGCTAAACACTAGTGTTTACAGAAAACCCACACATTCAAACAGATATTTGGATTTCCGATCATCCCATCCTATGTCAGTAAAAATAGGATTAGTGAAATGTTTAAATGACAGAGCACAAAAACTAAGTAGTACCAAGGAAAATCTAAGACAGGAAGTGACACACATAAAAGAAGCCTTGAAACTTAATAATTACCCGGATAAATTAGTCAAGAAATATGTAAGTAAATGTAAAAATAAAATAAAGAAGGATAACAGAGATAGTGATAATAATAATAATGATAACAATAATAATAATAATAACAATAATAATAATAATGGTAATAATAATAGTGATAATAATAATAATATTAATAACGACACCAACAATAAGGAATGTAAATCATCAACAATAATTCCATACAAAGAAGGAACCTCGGAAGCCTTACGCAGAATTCTTAACAAGGCAGGAATAAAAGTGGCATTCAAACCCACAAACTCAATTAGAAACAAGCTTTGTCGGTTAAAGGATCCTGTAGAGCCATTAAAACAAAACAATTTAGTTTATCTAATACCCTGCAATGATTGTGAGGTCAAATACATAGGTCAAACTAGTAGAACAGGGGCAGTCAGACTAGCCGAACATAAAAACCTAGCTAAATCTAGATTGGTTGACCCGAATAAGATAAGAAATCTAGAGAGTAGTTCAGCTATAGCACTACATGCAGTTACACACAACCATACAATAGGATGGGATAGGATGACAGTTTTAAAATCTAATGTCACAGGGTATAGGGAGAGATTGATAACAGAAGCTTTGTTTATCGAATCAACTGCAAATACATGTAATAGGAATGATTCAACACCTGTCCCAGATATATGGAAAATTCTACTGCCCATACAACAAATAGGAGAAGACAGAGAAAACTATAAAAATCAAATCTCGAAGTCGTGTGACAAAAATTGATATGATTATGAACAATAAATTGTGTTCGAAACGTCATCCAGTATACAATACTGTTTCACTGTGTGATACATTTAATAATCAAACTAATATGGAATTACTTAATACCACAGTGCCCAAGTTTTACACATATATTAACAATTCTTATTTATTTCTAATATGCCGTTGAATCATAGGATGTTATCTAATATCCATCATTTCTATGATCAACAACTGCGGTATTTGCATGTCTACTCTATAGATGTTAAATAACCTACGCCTGTATGCATCTAATTACCTCCAGTATTCCCTATTCATTTGGCGTATGTACACTAAACAAGTCTTTCATAAATTCTCCCATAAATGCCAAACTTTCTAGTGTTACAAGTGTTAATAAGAACTGTTTCCTTTGTTTCAAATCAAATGAGGTATATACGAACTAAGGGAAAGTTACTCTTACTTAGTCTTTAACCCTCACTCAGAGCCTTTAACGATCCCAAACAGTTCTCCTATAAACACAGTAGACGTACTTTAGATGCAGCTGCAGTCTTGCTTCACAACATTTTCTCCAGTATAGACAATGGGGCTAAATTCGCTGCACCTTCCTAGAATACACATCTGCTTTCGACTCAGTACCTAGAGATATTCTGTTAGATAAGCTTGCTGAAACTCAAACTGAGTATTGGATTGTTAGATGGCTTCATTCTTATTTATCAGGGAGAAAGCAGTACACTGTATGTCAGGGGGAAGTAGTCCATTACCAATTGTATTTTTGTTTGATGAACTTATTGTACGAATGTATACGAAAAGAACTTTTTCAAACACGCGGACGATCTTATTTTTTTTGATTTACAGCTTGATTCCACACTGTATTTTTGGTACAAGTATGGAATTTTCAGCGTGGATATCGGTAGCCCAAATTTTGCAGGCCGACCATAGATATCAGGTGTGCGCCGGCGTGGGCTCGAACCCCGGACCATGTGCATGGTCGGCGAGTGTCCTAACCACTGTGCCACCGACGCATATCTAACTACTTCAATGTCTGTTAACTGCCAGCTACACTGTACTAAGATGAACAGCTCTCTATTAGGAGTGGGAAAATGCTCTTAAACTAAATCCTTCGAAATGTCAGACTGTTATTTTCAGTTTCCGATGTAAACGAAAGTTAGTTGAAGGTGTTAATTCCTATGACCGTTGCAAAATTGATAATAGTGATATGGAAATGAAGTCTGACTTTAAGTATCTCGGACTGATTCATCGCATCGTGTTGGCCCTAAATGTATGCCACATGCAGGCATAATGTTTATGAGCTAGGTATGCAAATCATGGTAGACGCTTGTACGGTACATTCATTATTTATAAAACTAATTCGCACGTAAGAACTGTGGTTTGATCAGTTATACAACGTTTAATACATTTAGACACAATTAACCTACGATGCTTACTTCTATGACGCATTACCTAAAACTACATTAATATAGTTTCCGCTGAAGGTTATCTCCTATAGTTACCACCTTAGTGGGCAACTTAGCGTTATCTTTGAATAACGAAAATTCCGAGAACTTTCTTGGTAAAAAGATCGTCCCTTACCCGGAAAAATTAAATATACCCTAGTCTCCACAAAAACGTTCAGAGGTATTCATCCTATCACCGCAAACGACTCACTATTTGCAGCCATTTAAAAAGTAAAAATAAATTTACCGGTGGCAGCGTGCTTATGATTTCTAGATATCATAATGTACCATGAGGAAAACGCTATATCCATGCGGTTATAAGTCAGATGCGCGAAATTAGTCAGAAACACAACAACCACGATTCTCAGTCACATAACATCTTAATTCGCTACCTAATTGTATAGTCGTATTAACGGATGTTTCGCCGAAGAAAAGAAGACTACTGGTTCAAGGATAATTTATTTAGTTTTTTTTAAGATCGTGAACATCTGTGTCTATAGTCACGGAAGAATCACAACTTCGAGGAAACCACCAATCGTAGACTACAACCCGAAACGTTATTCTTCCTAATTAATGTCTTACCTTTAACTGGGACTGTTTGTACACTCACCAGATCACCGTATTTTATCCGCTTTGAAAACCGTTTTGCAACCCATCGAATGGATGTTAACACTGGCTCTATTACGGGTAGTCCTAGTTCATTTATTGCGATCTAGTACATCAAGCAATAATAAGCATAAGTAAAACTTACCCTTAAGGATTCCAGGTTCTTTTAGTTCCCCCAAAATATACACAAGCACAACAGATTCATACTTTTCATGCGGCTCAACCTTATTTGGCTTAGATTCTCTCACAATATATTTTTTAAATGATAGCAGACACACTGATGGTATATTCACATTCTCAAAAAGCTTCAAAGCTTTTTCAACTTCAACCCAGGTTCTAAATTCTCTGGGTTTAATTTGTTCTTCGAAAACCTTGCTAATACCACCTCTGATGGTGCTCTCTTCAACAGATTCACTCGCAGATTGTTGTATGCTGCAAACATGAACGAAAAAGGCACTCTTTTTCCAGATTTCTACATGTTATGCAAGTAACTGAGCCAACAATAGTAACGGCAACCAACTAATGGACTGGAAACAACTGCTTCTGCCAGCCAAACATCTTCATGTGCACAATTTCAAAACCCTCTACACAGTACTAATTCATTAACAGCTGAAAACCAACAAAAACACTGAAAGCCGCATTAAAGCAAGGTATGAAAACAATTACACCGAAATGAATGCACTGGCCTGATAGTGAAAACTTTCGAAACCAAAGAAATAATTCATTTTAACAGCAACGGAAACAAAAAATGAGGTGAAGCGCAACATTTTTGAACGATATGCAACAAGATAAGTCGTGTATAACGGCAGGATAAACGCAACAACAAACGCGTAAACGAACAGCTACGGAAATGCGATCCAACATGGCCGACTAAAATGGATGAAAATGACCTTCGAGCGTCTCACTCCACCGATGACCTTGATACGTGACGGATAATTTCAGCCACTTTTGAGACTTCTATACATGGTATGTGGCCTTGCAAGTGCGGCACAAACACTAATGCCTTACGAACCGAAAGTTTCTGGACGGAGATTTCGCGCATGCGTAGACAAGTGGTGGTCTTCTTGAAAGTTCACATACGGACACTCACCTTCAACATTTGGGTTATGCCCTGAACATCAACAAGATGTGATTGTTAACACTCAAAGAATGTCAAATACGAGCTGAAGTACTGGTATTCTTTGTGCATGCGACTGGGCACAAGAGTATGATTCACGCGCTACTAAAGTTGGGGTTACATTAGGCTTTTCAGGGCCAAAACTTGTAAGACGTCTTCGCATTTTTAGAGGTTTTGCAGTTTTTACCTTAGTTTCATCCTCAGCTGCCCCCTTTTCATGCAAAAGTTGGAGGAATCCGTGGTGGGAATGAATGAATACGGACAAATCGACCGACGTTATGTAGGTGATTGTGAGCATTGCATTGGCAACAAAGCATGATCCAAAGTAGCCTTTGAGCATTCCACCGTGCAACTGGCACACATTAATTTTTACCTTCACAACTCTTAGAAAAATTATATTTTGCTTATGTTCCTTCTTCTATTCATCGTACGCGTCTGAACAAGCAAAGCGTTGTGCGAAGGTTTGCCATATATATAATATATTTCTTCCTGCTTATGCAGGAACATACCATGGAGTCTCAAGCTTTTCTATTTTTGCTTCAGATGCAACGCTCACTGAGCAGGAAACAAACGAAATGCCAGAACCAGAGATCGAATAGAACAACACTACTATCACTCAGAGACGAGTCGCTTTATTGCATATCCCCGCTAACTTTCGCGTTCACGTCCACTGCTACGTTGGTTCAGTAACCATTTATGTTTTTTATGTGCTTTTCAAATGAAATTTCTCATTAATATTTATTTCTTCCTGTTCATGCAGGAACATACCAATTGTACAGGCATGGATAAGTTATTATATAAATTACACATAATTTGGTGTGTGATGAATTTACAGTGTGGTTGTTCTTTCTGACATTGGAGTCAGTCGGAACAGTCTGCTTCAAAGTCCGTTTGTGTAGCACATAAAGAGATATAGAAATATTGTCTTCGCATTAACAAAACACCCAGACATCAGATGGATGTATTACAAATATCTGGGAAAAATAAAGCTTGAAGTCAATTCTCCTATATAACTTTGTTGTGAACAGCACCTTTGGCTTAAAGTTTATTGATGTATTATGTTGAGATCAGTGATATATTTATTCCACTTTTTCAGCAGTCTTATCGTAGTTTTATAACAGGAAAGAAATTTGATCGTGGATGCGAAAACTAGATAAGGGCATATTAAGTTGTTTTACTGCATCAAATGGTGCCGATGTCGATTCCAGAATTCTCCATTTGCTCCATTTGTGTCTGCATGGCGGACTGTACTCATAAGTTGAGTGAAAATGTTGAAAACTGGTGACTCTAGTAAAGGCTCTGAAAATTGCTCATAAGAACCTGAAACCGCATGCAGTCACCAAGCGACAGTGTGCTGTAGTTTTTAAATCGTGGCTAACTGTGACACCAAAGTCCAAGTAAGTCTGAGCTGATGGGAGTATTATTCCTTCTAGTTCGTGGGAGCGGATGCTTGCTAGCCACATTCATTGGCAGCATCCATTCTATGAGCCACTCTGGCAATTTGTTGAGGTCCTCTTGGAACTTGGAAGCATCACTGCTGCCCTTTAGCTCTCTCCAAATTTTGAAGTCATCTGCCTATAGGACCACAGGGGAATCGGTGAGCAAAGATAACTCATTGATATACAAAATAAATGGGAGAGGTCCGGGTACCATGCCTTGTAGCACTTCGCTAGGCACTGCTGTCTAGAGGGAGAGTTTCGAGCTGATCCTAACCCTCTACCTCCTACCTATGAGGAATTCCCTAATCCAGGCTAGTAACCTGCTTTTGATACCAAGATTTTTCAACTTCATTGGTAGTCTTTTGTTCGGAGCTTTATCGAAGGCTGATTTACCGTAGGGTCATGCTTTCGGCCGATTCGATATACACCATGTTTCGTTATGCCTGATACTGCTTTTGGAGATTCTTTATTGCATATCCCCGCTAAGATGTCCGCTGCTATGTTGCTATGGGTTTCAAGTGGCCTTGATTTTGGTGGAAGATTTAACTGATGTAATATTGCGATTTCATGGACATAACTTAAGCTTATAGGTGAAAGAAATTTATTATCTCGGAATAAGGAAAAGTTGTTTAGAAGTTGAGGACTTTATTTTTCGGTTTATTCTTTTATATTTTATTGCGTATCGACTCGCACTGCAATTCCACATGTGGCGAAAGATTATAATAATATATTCTCACTTTGTACATGAGGGACGACAGTCTTCAGGCATCATCAATATGATAAATTACATATACGATTAGTAAGCATATTTAATAATTATTTCATAAGATACATATTTTTCTTACCTGTGTAGGACACACCAATTGTACAGGCATGGACAACTACTATATAAATTGCATAAATTTGGTTTATGGTTAAATTACATGGTTGCTATCGTTTTGTCTTTGGTTTGTGGGAACAATATGATAACTAGTCATTCAATGAAGCAAATCAAGAAATACAGAAATATTGTTGTCAAGGAACTAAACCTAAGTTCCTATCACTTTCGAAGACGCTATGAACCGACAACTATACTAGGTACAATTATTGACTTTAGATCCAAAATACAAGAACCAGTAAGAAATTGTATTCTTCGACGGTTAAAATCAAAAATCCGTACAGAGTCTCCAAACAAATGTTTTACGAATAATGTATAATACTTTTATTTGTATTCTTTCGTCTTCTTTCAACTTGTACACGATTGAACCATTCACGCCTTCGACTTGCCCGCCAATGGCTATCTGGGTCAATGAACAAACGTTCAATGTTCATATTCCTTAACAATTTTCTTCGCATTAACAAAAACACCCAAGTATGTTTTGGATGGATCACAAATACTTGGGAAAAAATAAAGCTTGAAGTAATTCCCCCAATAACTTAGGTGTGTATGGCATCGGGCCTTATTCTTGATTTATATCCAAATTTGGTGACAATTTAAAATAAATGTTACACTTGTATGGTTTTGTCAGCATTTTCATCGTAACAGCACAAGGGAACCGTACACAATGATAGTATATATTTTCTTATAAACGGGTCTTTTCAAGAAATGCAAGCTATTTTTACAGACGCGATCAGTTATGTTGTAAACTACAATGGTGAACTTTTATAAATTAATACTTTTTATTGGTATAAAGGTATATTCCACGACTGTAATCCAGGTTGCGTCGTGTGGGAAGGTAATGCGTAATTCACCAAGGAATTGTAAGATATGGGACCGATAATATTTGCAGATCATTTGTTGTTGTAAATGGTCTAATATCCACATTCTTCATTCTCATTCAAAAAGTCAAATGGAGGCTGAAATGGTGAGAGAAAAAAGAAGACAAACAACAGCAACGCAAAAGAAAGCGAGTGGAGTCCTCAAGGAGTGATTACTAAATATATACATATATATCCTGTGTAGTAACTGGTCCCGTTATGCTATCTTTTATATTGTGTGAACTAATATTACTGTACTGTGTGGAAATGTCTATCATGTAATTCCAATAATATTAAAACTTATAATTGTAATTTGTTGTAACTACACGTTTAATGAACTTACAATATCTGTGTGCGGCAAAAAAGAGGGTGTAAGAGCCAGACGCAGAAGTGAATTGTCATCTTTGCAGTCTGGTGACTGAGGAGATGAACACTGTGAGTGCGTTTGCATCACTCACATCAGCTGTTAGTCTTTTCCAAATGAGTGAAAACTCATTTAAGAAGAAGTTGTACAACATGCAAGTCTGACAGTGCTCTATAGCAACTAGGTTGTGATGATTTCTAAGATTGTAACTGATGACGGCGGTAGGTTTAGTTATTGGCTCGGAGAAATGGAAGAGAAGATTAGTTAGCTTGTAGCAAAACATAAGGTGTAGCTTAAGACGTATTTTCCAGAGTTGTTCTAATCTTAGTCTGCCGCAACGTTCATAGTATTCGAGACCACTTAATAAACCAACAGCTCTTCAGATAAATTGCCTTTGCACCCACTCAAATTTAAGCTCGTCATTTTGCCCGAATCCGCTAAGAAAAAATGGGCAGTATTCCAAGATAGGTCGGACAACTAATTTGTATAATAAAAACCTAGTTTCACAACAAAAGAAATTGTGAAGTTATATTTGTAAAATCTCAGCGAAATTGAAATGATTGATTCCAACGTTTCGTTGGGCAATCTGGTCCCAACTTCTTCGGGGAAATTAATCGAAATTAACATAACAAAGGTTTATATATAAAGGGACACCTATTGTTTTTTTTAAATTTGTCCAATCATGAGTCATGCAACACTTATCAATATGTATAATAAATAAATAAATAGAATTGTATGTTTATATAAAAGTACATCTCTTATTTTTAAATATGAATCAATAGGTATACTAAACAAAACAAAACAAAAATTGTATGAACTATGATCAAAAACTCTTTTGACCTCAGACTTTCAAAATTTGTCTACTTTTGTTAAAATATATGTGTAAATGCAGTATATGCAGGATACAATGGTGTGTGTGTATGTGTGTGTGGGTGGAACAGTCATAAAACATTTGCTATTCTCATATGAGCTGTGATCAAGATTTGACCGAATAGTTACAAAATAATTGACATTTTTATGAATATAATTTAATTTTTATAGATTTGTTATTCTCTCCATAAGAATACGTAGACAATCGGGAGTTTGACCAAGTGTGACTACTTGTTCATACATATCAAATTTTTACTTTATTTATTAATCAGGATTTGCCATGCATCAGCTAACATCACACCTTCACGTCTGTTTAAACTGTTGGGATTCACCCATATATGTAGGGCTTCTGCAGTCAGTCTTTCTTGATATGAACCAAAACCTTTCTGTAAAACCTTAGTCTTATCAAAGTCGATTTTGTGTCCCGTTTCTATTGAATGCAGTGCAATCGCTGAGTTGTTTTCTAGCTTCTTCAAGTCTGCTGAGGTCTCTGGAACCACCTTTAGACATTCATTATGCTATTTCACTCTTACGTTTACCTGTCTGGAAGTTTCTCCTACATATACGACATCACAATCCCCAGAATTGATCTGGTATATGCAATTCTGCTGGTTTTCTTGTTCTATTTTATCCTTAACCTTCACCAGTAGTTAGCGTAAGGTGTTAGATGCACGAAAGTACACTCTTATGTTCGTTAAGGGTTCGCTTTATTCCATCGGATGTTTCTTTGCGGTAAGGAACCACCGCTGTACTAACCCAATTCATAGCAGCAGGTTTTGATTCATCCTTATCTTCACATTTTAAGTATCTTTATACGAAGGCTTTAGGATAATTATTTGACTCAAGAGTGGATTGAACTAATTTTAGTTCTTTGTTAATATCTTCCTCCTCAGTAACTAGACGTTTGGCTCTGTTGATCAGATTTTTGGCCACAGTTACTTTGGTGGTAAATGGGTGAGCCGAATGGTAATCTAGGTATCTATCCGAATTTGTCGGCTTTCTGAAAATGTTTTTTTTAAATTTGCCGTCTAATTTTCTTTTTACTAAACAGTCCAGAAACGCCAACTTATTTTCATCAGATTCAACCTCTTTGGAGAACTTGATGGTTTCCGACATATTGTTTATAAAGTGAAAAAGTTCATTTAACAAACTTCCTTTGATTATGACGGTTAGGGATAAAATAGAACAAGAAAACCAGCAGAATTGCGTATACCAGATCAATTCTGGGGATTGTAACGCAGTATATGTAGGAGAAACTTCTAGACAGGTAAATATAAGAATGAAAGAGCATAAACAATGTCTAAAGGTGGTTCCAAAGAGCTCTGCAAACTTGAAGAAGCTAGAAAACAACTCAGCGATTGCACTGCATTCAATAGAAACGGGACACAAAATCGACTTTGATAAGACTAAGGTTTTACAGAAAGGTTTTGGTTCATATCAAGAAAGACTGACTGCAGAAGCCCTACATATATGGGTGAATCCCAACAGTTTAAACAGACGTGAAGGTGTGATGTTAGCTGATGCATGGCAAATCCTGATTAATAAATAAAGTAAAAATTTGATATGTATGAACAAGTAGTCACACTTGGTCAAACTCCCGATTGTCTACGTATTCTTATGGAGAGAATAACAAATCTATAAAAATTAAATTATATTCATACAAATGTCAATTATTTTGTAACTATTCGGTCAAATCTTGATCACAGCTCATATGAGAATAGCAAATGTTTTATGACTGTTCCACCCACACACACATACACACACACCATTGTATCCTGCATATACTGCATTTACACATATATTTTAACAAAAGTAGACAAATTTTGAAAGTCTGAGGTCAAAAGAGTTTTTGATCACAGTTTGTCAGTCACGTCTCGTAAACCGTTAATGCCCAGCTCGTTCTACGCTCGGGCCCACGCTGTCGCCTGAAGTTTCTCAGAAACGCTTAGTAACAACGGACGAAAAAACCAAAACACCAATTGTTGACTTGAGTATTCTGTATTGTTACACCAACATATAAATCAAGTATGACTAAGGTCTGTGAACAAATATTACAATAATATATCATTGTATTACTTCTGACGATGTTTCACTCTTCTTTCTGAACAGCGACCGATGAGACGATGACTGTCGTATTGATGCCTCCGCGAAAATTGGGGAAGTTGATTTTGAGCAAACAACCATGAATTGATCGTTCAATCTTCAACTCCATTGACACTCCCCGGCAAAATAGGGATCCAACCCTTTTCTCCTTCACGACCAATGCACGTTGACTTGGATGCCATTGCGAGAACCTGGGTCACACGGACAGAGCTGAAATGGAAAACAAACAGAAAAGCCAACACACCACAAGCATACCCACAGCACAATCTCCCACATCAATGACGACCTGCGCATCCAGACGGAGTCCTCCTCTTGACATCTTGCAACACAATCGCCACTTACTAGAATGACTCTTGCAGAATGCAACGTGACCATAGCAGCACCTCATGATACTCTACGCACATCGTCTTATCTACTCACTACCAATTACTACTGCAATCGCTTGTCACTCATTCTGCCTCAGTTCTAGTAGCGGTGACGCATGCGAGCCTCAGTCGTTTACACTCTTTCTCCCCGGCGTGTCGGACCACAGCTAACAATTATCTCCGTGTGCATGTCATTCTCAGCAATAGCCTAGCCTCCACGGCGTATACGACCCATCTGCTGTCTCTAACATCAATCAATTCATTCATGGACGTAGAAGACTAGAAGCAACTTCAGAAGTAATCACGACGAAAGGTTTAACAAAATTACGCAATAACAACAAGGTACGAAAACAACGAGTAAACACAACTGATCCAAAATCACAAATTGCGAAGACACACCACACGTATACACAAACAGTACAAATAGCCTCGCGGATCATGTCTTGGTGGAATTATTTTGAAGAATTGGAGGACTTACAGCAGTACGCCTGCAACCCTTCACAGGTTGACGATTGTAATTTGTGGAATGTCCGGACACAAACAAGATTAACCAACAATTACATCAATTGGAACTCACACAATTATTTAACACAAACATATGTACAATCAACACATCAAATGTTGTGGATTCTGGTACAACAAACTACACTTGAAGAACTGTAGGACTTACAGCAGTACGCCTACATTACTTCTCAGGTTGATGACACAAGCGGAAGTCGTCCGGACACAAACAGAATTACCAACAGCTAGATGACAGATGATATCAATTCAGTATATACAACTTGAACATATGTACAAAATCACACACCAAGCACGTTGGACTGCTCATTGATGCGCTACCCTTTGAAGAACTGTAGGACTTACAGCAGTATGCCTACAACCCTTCTCAGGTTGACGCCCTCGGTTGGAAAATCGTCAAAGAGTTCATTTACTAACTTCCTTCTATCAGCTATATCCTCAAATCTGAACGGCAACACGCCCATGTCATTGTATCGTAGAATATAGATGACGAACAAACACACGACATATCTCATCAACCAAGTATAGAAACAGAGTAATTTACACCAAAGATAATAACATTCAAATAGTAACTTGAAACTAGAAATGCCTTTATTCGTGCAAGTCAATTTAACAATAACTCTCTCCTTTACACTTGGCTTATCCACACTAAACTGACCATTGATATTCGTCCTTTCAAACGAACTGATACTACCATAGTCATTGCACAAGATACTTGAGTTGATGGGTGTCTGTTTCATTGTGGATGACAGCACCAACGACGACTGATTGGTACCAGTTGATGAACTTAGTGGTGGATCAAAAGCTGTTCTTTTTCGGATCTCAGATAGTTGTCCAACTGCAAGATTACCACCACTGCTGTCTTTCACTACTAGTTCGGGTTTAGCACTATCATCAGATGATAGGTGGGCTACACGCTGATCAATTACACTGACGGTCTCACAAGTATGCATGCCTTCTGCAACTGAATCTGCATTTATTTCTACTTCACGTTCAAGTTGTGCAGAACCTTTGTTCAACTTAGCAGTAGTAGGCATATCCCTCATCTCATCATGATCAACCAAAGACAACTGTGAAGTATCATGATCATTATCACGAATATTCACTTTACCGTCAACTTCATCATTTTCAAACTCTTTAATAACAGAAGTAGACAATTTTGGTTCCTCCTCACAAATCATTAAAGGTTTTATATCTTCACTCTGACTAGTTATACTTTGTAAACTTGTGGAGTCAGAACTGGACTCTGAAGCAGTAACTCTATTCTGTGACACTCTATTCAACAATGGCTTACCAGTTGCAACTACAGACTTCTTCACAACACCGTTTTCGTCACACAATTCGGAGTCAGGCCTGGAGTTTACATTGAGCTTATCACTGAACTTGCTCACTGGTTCACAGCTCACCTTTGTATGCACCTCTTGCAAACGTGTACAACAAAACCGTGTTTGTCTTGCATCTTGTAACTTATCTGTTGAGGATGTACTACGAAACCTGTTACACTCACTAGATCTATATGTGTAAATTATTGAATTGATGATGCCTGTAAACTGGCGTCCCTCATGTAATATATATATATATTATTATTATTATTATATGCATTACTAGATATCATGGGGCCTCCTCGATATCCACCTCTCTGAGGCTTATTCGTCATCAATGATTGCGTTTTTCCACCCTCAGACTGCTCTATTCTAGGGGTGAGATCTAATAGACTGGAAAACTTGCTCATAGATTGATTGACGCTAGTATTTACCAGTTTCAGGATATCATCAAACTTTGGCTCGATACCCTCATCCTCCATACGGGAGCTCATCTTCACCCACTTCCTTTGCAGTCGAGTAGGTAGACGTCTTGCTATTACTTCTAGTATGAAACTCGAGTTGAGGTCACTCATTCGATTCATCGAAATCATTCCATTCTTGTAAATTAGCAAATTATCTAAAAACTCAGTGAGTGCCTGGGAGTCATCCTGTAATTGACCACCATTACCCTTAACAGCCTCGAATAATTTCCCTGCAATCATCGAAGGTCTTCCAAACCTTTGACGTAATATGCTCATAGCCTCGTAGTAGCCCTCTTTTGGCTTCATAAACTTACAACACTGTATAGCTCTTGCAGCAATTCCAGTGCAATATCTCATCAAATACATTAACTTCAATTCATCATTTAATAAAAAACCACTCAACATCATCTCAAACTCCTTTACAAATTGTAAATAATCAGCCGGGTTTCCATCAAAACACCGTGGTTCAAATTTAGGGAGTTTGATGTTCCTATTATCCCTGAACGGCGAAACAGTAACATCAACCATGTCATGCTTAACATCAGACACATCGTTACAATTAACAGACAAGTCACCATGACTTACTTTCCTGTTTGCATCCAAGACACTCTGTCCCTTCTTTGACCCAGGCATTGTTGAACTTGACCCAATTCGAAAAAGTTCCAGATATTGCTTGTTCAAAGAGGACTTGACCGGCACGGGGAAAGATGAACGGCGACTATCCAAACTTTCACCAACTATTTGAATCCGCCAGATCTGTTTCCATCGTCAGAAACTGTCAATCACGTCTCATAAACCGTTAATGGCCAGCTCTCGCTACGCTCGGGCCCACGCTGTTCTTCGAAGATTTCAGAAACGCTTAGTTATAGCGGACGAAAAAACCAAAACACTGATCTGCCGCTTTAGATTTGTTTATTGTTACACCAACATATAAAAGGAATAAGCGAACTAAGGTCTGAAAACAAATATTACAATAATATATCATTGTATTACTTCTGACAATGTTTCACTCTTCTTTCTGAACAGCGACCGATGAGACGATGACTGTCATATTGATGCCTCCGCGAAAATTGGGGAAGTTGGTTTTGAGCAAACAACCATGAATTGATCGTTCAATCTTCAACTCCATTGATATCTACATCCGTGAATGAATTGATTGATGTTAAAGACAGCAGATGGGTCGTATACACTGGGGAAGCTAGTGATGAGAATGACATGCACGCGTAGACAAGGATTAGCTGCGGAGTCAGTGAGTGAGAATGAATGTTTCTATTTACGCTGTGATCCCACGCGCCGGGGAGTGAGAGTGTAGACAACTGAGGCTTGCACACGTCACCGTTACTAGAACTGAGACTGAATGAGTGAAAAGCGATCGCAGTGGTAATTGAGAGTGAATAGATAAGAGGATGTGCGAAGAGTATCATGAGGTGCTGCTATGGTCACGTCGCGTTCTGCAAGAGTCATCCTACCAAGTGCCGATTGGGTTGCAAGATGTCTAGAGGATGCTTTCAACTGGAAGGCGTAGGTCGTCGTTAACGGATGAGATCGTGCTGTGGGTATGTCTCTGGTGTGTTGGCTTTGCTGTTTGTTTTCCATTTCGGCTTTTTCCTTGTGGCCCAGGTTCCCACACTGGCATCCAAGTCAACGTGTATTGGTCGTGATGGAAAAAAGGGATGGATCCCTTTTTTGCAGAGGAGTGTCAATGTAGTTGAAGATTGAACGATCAATTCATGGTTGTTTTCTCAAACCCAACTCCTCCATATTTTTCGCGAGTCATCAATCCGGCAGTCATCGTCTCATCGTTCGCTGTTCAGGGAAGATAAACAACTACCAGACGTATTATTGTGATTTCTTGTTATAACATTTATTCTTAGACCTTTGTGTAATAACATTATCGTTGTTTATATGTTGGCGTAAGAATAAAGGATTCCTGAGTCGCCAATCAGTGTTTTGGTTTTCGCGTTGGTTAATACAAAGCGTTTCTGAAAGTCTTCGAGGGACAACGTGAGGTCCAGTGTAGTAGGAGCTGGACATTGACAGTTTATGAGACTTGGCTGACATAGTCACTTCGCCCAAGCAGGTGTTAGGAGCAAAGATGAATCTAGTTGTTTTACTATTTGTGTATATTATAACTTACCACTACTTATCTGCTCAATGCTGCACGACCATTCCCTGATTTTCTAAACTACATTTGTTTATATCTAAAATGAAGACTCAGATAGCCTTTCTTTCTTACATTTTTCGTCTTCAAAATGCTGTAAGAGATGAAACATACATGATGTTCTTCTGAAAGTAGTCATTCATACCATAAATTTGAGTAAGTCGACGAATGAATATTTGGAAAACAAAAAGTTTGTGGCATTTTGCAACAGAAATTTAAAAAAATAAAAATAAATAATTTAAAAAAAATGAAGCATTCCGCCAGGGCCTTGCACAAAATAGGTGGGAGGGTGGTGACAGCTAGTCAGCGGATATGATGGTGGGGACATATGTGAACCACCCTTATCTGTGGGACAGCACTCTATTGCTAAGGCTCCTGAGTTCGGATGGCTTCTGCAAAATGAGAATAAATAAAAAAGTAAAAACTAAAAAAATAATGAAAAAAGAAATAGAAGTTGAAAATTGCCTAGAGCCGAAGTTTAAACGCAAACTCCCGAATGAAAGTAAATGGTATGAGTCCGCTACTTCAGAAGGACACCGAACTGTATACTTCAGATAAACATATATTACTAGACCCTCGCTTTTCTTTTACATAGCTCACGCACTCTGACTTTTGTGTTTAATTCCTTTTAAACCTCGTAAGTAGGTGAAATTATCTCCTGTCTTTCACTTTAAACTAATTGTTCGCAGAAAAGACTGTAAAATATCGGGAAAATAATATTTCTTGAAAAAAAAACACAACAAAAAATGATGAACCCCATGCCTGTTATATATTTTGAATTATTAACACCTTTTATGTACTTCTGCACCTGTCTGCCGGTTTTCTTGTGTCTTCTCTTTTCAAACACACTGCTTTCAACGAAGGTACTGATACAGCGCTGCAATTCTCTACTTATTCGTGATATTGCTAGCTCATCTGGTGAATAACGGGATCATCGGTATTATAAAATCTGCTGACAAGTTCAAAGTGGGTCTCATAAACAACTGGAAATGTCACAAATATGATGTACTTACAGGTGAATATAAAATTTAATAGACTTTAAAACTCTTTCTGAATGATTTACTGATAATTATTGTTTATTCTGCATCTCTTATGTACCACGTCAGCACCTGTACAGAAATGCTACTTACCTTCCCAACTAACGCAAACATTTATGATTCCCGCGTGAAATTGGCATGTATTTTTTTTTCAATCACAGTTTAGGTTTGACGCTATGTCTATTTCCTTATTTGTACACTTCATTTTAAATGTTTCTCTCACATTTACCAGTATTCAACTTATTTCTAAATTAACAAATCATATTATATATTCTATAAGTTTTCATAGGTGTACATATGTTCATGTCTGTAAAAATGGCTGGTTTCTGTTACAGAAATAAAAAATTATTATTGTTATAAATCCCTCCCGTTGAGGGTGATTGGCTCTGGATGTTTCTGCTGCTGTTGTTGTTGGTTGGTTGGTTATTTTCATCACCTCCGTCTTGTCTATGCTCACTTAGAGTCCTGTCTTCGCCGGCTGCTTCTTCGACCAGTTTGTCGGTCGGTTTTCGCTTGTAAGTCTTCGATTTTCTGTGACATCAAACATAAATCATCCACGCGCGAAATCCAGGTCTTCTAGGTTTTTCACGTCGGTCCAGAATATTCCTGTCTTCTCGTTTTCCACTGTCTGACGCATAATCCAGTCAGTCCATCACAATTAGGAATATCATTGGTGGCGGATAATAAGCACCCTTGTCTGACTCCTGTGTTTACTCCAAACGCCTTGCTGGGTTTTCCGTTGTGGATCACTTGACATGTGCCGTTGTCGTACAGCTGTTGAATAAGGTTGATGAATATTAGGGGTACGCCATAGTACTCGAGTAATTTCCAAATTACTTCACGGTCAACGCTGTCGAAGGCCTTCTCAAAGTCTATAAAGTCGAGGTAGAGGTTTGATCACCATTCCATGCTTTGTTCTGTGATGATGATGTGTAGAGTTGCAATTTGATCAGTATATGATTTGCCTTTCCTGAATCCAGCTTGTTCCGGTTGGTGGCGGAGTTCTGTCTCCAGTGCGTCCTTTAATCTCTCCAGGATGATGCGACTCAGGATTTTGCTTGGCGTCGACAGGAGCATGATTCCTCGCCAGCTCTTGCAGAGTGAGTCCTAAGTCGCCCTTCTTTGGTAGTTTCACGAGGTAACCTTTCCTCCAGTCAGTAGGCACCTTTCCCTCCTTCCAGACCTTTTGCAATAATGGAGTCAGCATGTCTGCTGTAGTCTCTGGGTCCGCTTTTAGTGCTTCAGGGGGTATTCCATCTGGTCCAGCTGCTTTTCCAGCTTTCAGAAGTTTGATTGCATTCAAGACTTCAGCTCTCGTTGGAGGATTGGTGTCAACTTGCAGTTGTGTGTGCGCTGTTGTTGGTATTTCTGGACGGGTTGCAGGTGATGGTCGGTTCAAGAGTCCTTTGAAGTGATCCGCCCATTGTTTAATCTGTTTTCCTTCCTTGGTAATTGGGTCCCCTTGGCTGTCTTTTATAGGTTTCGCTTGTGTTGATCTCTTTCCGGATAGAGATTTGGTTATCTGATATAGTGTCCTCAGGTCCCTTTTGCCTGCTGCCTTCTGGGCTTCAGTGGCCAGATTGTCGTAGAATCGTCTTTTGTCCTTCCTAACACTTTTCTTCACTTCTTTGTCCAGTGCTTTGTAAGTTGAGCTCAGCGTCTCCTTCTCCTGTCCGTCCTTGCATTGAATCATTTTCTCTTTCACTATTCTCCTCTCTTCTATCAATTTCCAAGTGTCCGTTGAGAGCCATTCCTTGTCTTGTCTCTTCTTTATTCCTAGAACCGTTGAACACGTTTCGTTGAAAATCACCTTCAGAGAGTTCCAGTGGTCTTCCACATATGATTCTTCCGTGGTGTCTCGTAGTTTTTCTTGCTTTGCTGTGACAGTTGCAGTGAAGGTGTCTTTTGTGGTTGTGTCCTTCAGTAATTGAGTGTTGAACTTGCATTGTGGTCTATCCCCAGCTATCATCGAGGCTTTTAGCTTCACCTTGAAAGTCCCTTGTACTAGATAGTGGTCTGAAGCCACATCTGCTCCTTTCCTCGACCTTGTGTCCAGTAGGTTCCGTCTCCACTTTATTGAAATTGAGATGAAGTCTATTTGGTTTTTGGTGTTTCCATCTGGTGAAGTCCATGTCGTCTTGTTTATGTCCTTGTGTTTGAAAAAGCAGCCACCAATCACCAAATCATTGAAGGCGCAGAAGTCTGAGAAGAGTTCACCATTGTCGTTCATTTCACCGAGGACCTCTTGACCCATGGTGAGTTCTCTTCCTGTGTTGTCTCCTCACAGCTTCACATCCATGTCCGCCTATCATTCAAAGACTCGTTTTGCCTGGCACTATTGCACGCAGATTAATGGGCAGGATATAACCGATTATCGAATTTAAGATGTATACGCAATCGAGTTAACCATTCCAACGATTTCATTGATCCGAGAACAGGCAAAGGGGAATATTAAAAAATATTATAAGAGCAACAAACGGCTCTCAATAATAAGTTATTTTTAGTCGCCTGGACGAATACATGCATAAAAATTTGTTTCATTTAAAAACTGTGCTCCCCATTATAAGTGGGACTTTCTTTAACTCATCAAAGAAAAATTGTGTTTATTGTTTTTTATGGCTTTTATGTGCAAAAATTCCTCATTTTTCTGATTGACCGGCTAAATATCACCCATGTGTTCGCATCCCCTGGGACGCTATTTTAGGACTTTGCCCAATAATTGTCAGTCAATGATTCATAAAGTGTTCGAAGGTCTATACAATTTTAAACCGCCGGTAAGTAAACCATAATTGTGACTTTTTCGGTTGTATATGAGACCAACCTTGAACTTGTCAGCAAATTTCATGACAAAGGTGGTTCCACCACTCATTAGATGTGCTAGAAGTATGTTGAATAACTGCAAAGTGTGGGTTCTGGTGATCCCGACTCTCCATTTGATTAACATTAACGTAGAGGATAGCATAACTGATAATGTGTCACGACTGGGTCCTGGGAAGATCAGTCACAGCAGTGGCATTCCAGACGGAGTATTCACAAGTTTTCAGTCAAGTGGTATCAGTACTGCACAGATGTAACTTTGTGGAAAATGAACAATACGGTCCGGATATTTACTGGTGATGATTTTGTTAATCCATTCAATGTAACTCACACAAATTCCATTGAAAACTTCTGGAATCACTTAAAAAAGGGGATGAGACAGCTCCAAAAACGATATGGCGAACCTTTACAAACCTCATTCAGCAACCGTATGATGATATAAATTAGTAGGCAATTGACAACCCAGAGTTGAGGTAAGAAGTTACAGCGAAAGAAGTAGTGGGATAAGAATACCCACCACCACCGATGATCTATCTGAATATGTTGGGGTGGACCAAGCGCACACCATGAGGGGGCAAACATGAGCAAAAGTTGGGCTTGCCAAAAGGTCTTAGAGGGTCTGGATTTTTGCGGACTACTGACGGCTCGCCGCAGGCGAAATCGGAAACACCAAAGAAACCTCAAAAGTTGGAGAAAAACAAGAGAAGACTAAAATTAAGGTGAAAATTGAGACAAAGGTTGTATAGAATAAGTGATTTGGAAATCCCTCCTGGACGGCCTACCCAAAATGCTGTTGCTTATATGGATATTTTTGATCAGTTGTGTAATTAGTAGCCTCTCAACCCTCTATTTAACCTTTATTTTGTTCATTGAGATGGACTTCTACTCTTAGTGTCTCACGTGACTGTGGGTGACGGTGAACTGTTTATTATGTTTTGGTATTTTAAGAATGAAATTTTCTTTCAATGAATTTCAATTTGAGTCAAGGGCATTTCAGCCTTGGACTGTCAACGGTGATTATTTGGTACGCAAATTTTTCTCACAGAGTTTTGACCCCAAATTTTTAGGAATATTCCTCTTAGTTCTCATTACGTGTTTTGTGCTTGAGAAGCCCTTGAACTGCATAGCCACTTAACAGCATTTGTGGGTTACATGGATCTAATCTCATGTAACTATCTTCTTGTGATCGTGTGGACATTTTGGAACCGTGAACCGCTAACGGAAATTCGGGGGGCTATGAAAAAGAACTCATCGATTGGCCTCCTGCATTCAGACCTTCACTTGATAATGGAAATCAGACTGTTGGCCTAAAAGAGTGGGCAGTAAGATGAACTGTCAGTCAGGTCGCAGAATGAAACTGAAATTGACTGGGCACACACTGAAGAGGGGATAGCACACTACTGGCCCCGAAATGGGGCCCTAAGGAGAATTCACGATGTCTAGGGGTAACATGGAGCAGGTCATTTGGAGAGGGAAGAACCGTGGGCAATCATGAAACTGCTCGGAAGTGATGCAGAGGTAAAGAGTGCAGTGGTGGCTTACCGGTGAGGCTGCATCTTATTCATGGAATTCAGGGAATTTATCATGATATCCAACAGACACTTTGGTTGTAACACAAGAAAGAGTTTCAGTCGCTGACTTGTCTATGTTGGCTGACAGAAGGCTGGAGATAGACTAGTGACCAGTGAGCGCACTAAGCTCAGCCGATAAAAGACCGACTAGTAGTGAACCTGAAATTGTAGATGCGTACAACATAGCTTTGCAACTACTTAAACGGTATTTACAATCGTCAGTGATTCTCTTGAAGTTCATCTCGGGTAACGGCTTGCATGATCGTTTGAAAATGAAAATGCACAGTGGTGAAAATCCCAAATGGCACAAGCACCGTATTACACACGGCCAATACCCGAAAGGTTACTGTAAAATTCACATATTTTACAAAGAAGTCAAGACACCGGTTTAACGACTGCAATATAAGTATTTTGGTCTGAACTCAGGAGATGATTTACAGTATTATTCTGTGTAGTTTACCAGACTTTCGGGAGCTGCGCACGGTCAATTACTATGTTTCAACGAAATCAAAATGCGACTGAACATGATTAATCCTACAGGATGATTGAGGAATAATAAATTATACCACCAACAGAAAAATACATTAACAGTGCTACTGGGCAACCATAGAGTCCACAAACTTCTCACGTAAAAGTCCACGTATTGTTCAGCGAAAAAATTAGCCAAACAAATTTGTCAAGTGTCTGAGAGTAGTTCCAACAAAACTAGATGAAATTTCTGTTCGTATTTGCCCACTACATACATATATGATGTGTCACTAAAACTCGATATCCACATGATGCTGGTGCATAAGTCATCGTCGTTTCTGCTTTGGAAGATGTTCTCCAAAATTTCTACCTATAATCTAGAGGCTGCATACAAAAAGGCGAACCGCGACCTTACAGAGGGTGTATAACTATCTGAACGTGAGTTTACACAGTTCTTTTCGGTGGATCTCTCTCTTTAGGCCCTCTACAACACAGGACGCTGTGGTCACCCAGACATAGTTGGTGGTTAGTAATTCAGGAGGATAAGCGGAGTGACCAGGGAGTATCTAGGTCTTTTTATGATTTGTGAGGTTCCCCTTGTCTATTGAGCGGTAGTGAGTTATGAATGACCTTTCCAGCGCTTGACTGGTGTCAATGGAGTTGAAGATTGAACGATCAATTCTTGGTTGTTTGGTTAAAATCAACTTCCCCAATTTTCGCGGAGGCATCAATATGACAGTCATCGTCTCTTCGGTCGCTGTTCAGAAAGAAGAGTGAAACATTGTCAGAAGTATTCTTATGATTTATTATTGTAATATTTGTTTTCAGACCTTAGTTTACTTAGTTCGCTTATTCCTTTTATATGTTGGTGTAACAATACAGAAATATCAAACGGCAGATCGGTGTTTTGGTTTTTTCGTCCGTTATAACTAAGCGTTTCTGAAATCTTCGAAGAACAGCGTGGGCCCGAGCGTAGCGAGAGCTGGCCATTAACGGTTTATGAGACGTGATTGACAGTTTCTGACGATGGAAACAGATCTGGCGGATTCAAATAGTTGGTGAAAGTTTGGATAGTCTCCGTTCATTTCTCCTGGTGCCGGTCAAGTCCTCTTTGAACAAGCAATATCTGGAACTTTTTCGAATTGGGTCAAGTTCAACAATGCCTGGGTCAAAGAAGGGACAGAGTGTCTTGGATGCAAACAGGAAAGTAAGTCATGGTGACTTGTCTGTTAATTGTAAAGATGTGTCTGATGTTAAGCATGACATGGTTGATGTTACTGTTTCGCCGTTCAGGGATAATAGGAACATCAAACTCCCTAAATTTGAACCACGGTGTTTTGATGGAAACCCGGCTGATTATTTACAATTTGTAAAGGAGTTTGAGATGATGTTGAGTGGTTTTTTATTAAATGAAGAATTGAAGTTAATGTATTTGATGAGATATTGCACTGGAATTGCTGCAAGAGCTATACAGTGTTGTAAGTTTATGAAGCCAAAAGAGGGCTACTACGAGGCTATGAGCATATTACGTCAAAGGTTTGGAAGACCTTCGATGATTGCAGGGAAATTATTCGAGGCTGTTAAGGGTAATGGTGGTCAATTACAGGATGACTCCCAGGCACTCACTGAGTTTTTAGATAATTTGCTAATTTACAAGAATGGAATGATTTCGATGAATCGAATGAGTGACCTCAACTCGAGGTTTATACTAGAAGTAATAGCAAGACGTCTACCTACTCGACTGCAAAGGAAGTGGGTGAAGATGAGCTCCCGTATGGAGGATGAGGGTATCGAGCCAAAGTTTGATGATATCCTGAAACTGGTAAATACTAGCGTCAATCAATCTATGAGCAAGTTTTCCAGTCTATTAGATCTCACCCCTAGAATAGAGCAGTCTGAGGGTGAAAACCGCAATCATTGATGACGAATAAGCCTCAGAGAGGTGGTTATCGAGAAGGCTCGATGATGTCTAGTAATGCATATAGATCTAGTGAGTGTAACAGGTTTCGTAGTACATCCTCAACAGATAAGTTACAAGATGCAAGACAAACACGGTTTTGTTGTACACGTGTGCAAGAGGTGCATACAGAAGTGAACTGTGAACCAGTGAGCAAGTTCAGTGATAAGCTCAATGTAAACTCCAGGCCTGACTCCGAATTGTGTGACGATAACGGTGTTGTGAAGAAGTCTGTAGTTGCAACTGGTAAGCCATTGTTGAATAGAGTGTCACAGAATAGAGTTACTGCTTCAGAGTCCAGTTCTGACTCCACAAGTTTACAAAGTATAACTAGTCAGAGTGAAGATATAAAACCTTTAATGATTTGTGAGGAGGAACCAAAATTGTCTACTTCTGTTATTAAAGAGTTTGAAAATGATGAAGTTGACGGTAAAGTGAATATTCGTGATAATGATCATGATACTTCACAGTTGTCTTTGGTTGATCATGATGAGATGAGGGATATGCCTACTACTGCTAAGTTGAACAAAGGTTCTGCACAACTTGAACGTGAAGTAGAAATAAATGCAGATTCAGTTGCAGAAGGCATGCATACTTGTGAGACCGTCAGTGTAATTGATCAGCGTGTAGCCCACCTATCATCTGATGATAGTGCTAAACCCGAACTAGTAGTGAAAGACAGCAGTGGTGGTAATCTTGCAGTTGGACAACTATCTGAGATCCGAAAAAGAACAGCTTTTGATCCACCACTAAGTTCATCAACTGGTACCAATCAGTCGTCGTTGGTGCTGTCATCCACAATGAAACAGACACCCATCAACTCAAGTATCTTGTGCAATGACTATGGTAGTATCAGTTCGTTTGAAAGGACGAATATCAATGGTCAGTTTAGTGTGGATAAGCCAAGTGTAAAGGAGAGAGTTATTGTTAAATTGACTTGCACGAATAAAGGCATTTCTAGTTTCAAGTTACTATTTGAATGTTATTATCTTTGGTGTAAATTACTCTGTTTCTATACTTGGTTGATGAGATATGTCGTGTGTTTGTTCGTCATCTATATTCTACGATACAATGATATGAGCGTGTTGCCGTTCAGATTTGAGGATATAGCTGATAGAAGGAAGTCAGCAAATGAACTCTTTGACGATTTTCCAACCGAGGGCGTCAACCTGAGAAGGGTTGTAGGCATATTGCTGTAAGTCCTACAGTTCTTCAAAGGGTAGCGCATCAATGAGCAGTCCAATGTGCTTGGTGTGTGATTTTGTACATATGTTCATATTGTATATACTGAATTGATATCATCTGTCATCTAGCTGTTGGTAATTTTGTTTGTGTCCGGACATTCCACAACTTACAATGGTCAACCTGTGAAGGTTTGTAGGCGTACTGGTGTAAGTCCTGCAATTCTTCAAGGGTATTCCATCAAGACATGAAATGCGAGTTTGTGTGTACTGTTTGTATATACGTGTGGTGTGTCATATCAATTGGTGTTATTTGAATTCATTGTGTTTACTCGTTGTTTTCGTACCTTGTTGTTATTGCATAATTTTGTTAAAATTTTCGTCATGATTACTTCCATGTTGTGTCCACTCTTCTACATCCGTGAATGAATTGATTGATGTTAATGACAGCAGATGGGTCGTATACGCCGGGGAGGCTAGGCTATTGCTGAGAATGAAATGCACACGGAGATAATTGTTAGCTGTGGTCCGACACGCCGGGGAGAAAGAGTGTAAACGACTGAGGCTCGCATGCGTCATCGCTACTAGAACTGAGGCAGAATGAGTGACAAGCGATTGCAGTAGTAATTGGTAGTGATTAGATAAGAGGATGGGCGTAGAGTATCGTGAGGTACTGCCATGGTCACGTTGCATTCTGCAAGAGTCATTCTAGCAAGTGGCGATTGTGTTGCAAGAGGATGCCTTTAACTGGAAGCACAGGTCGTCATTGATGTGTGAGATTGTGCTGTGGGTATGCTTGTGGTGTGTTGGCTTTTCTGTTTGTTTTCCGTTTCAGCTCTGTCCGTGTGACCCAGGTTCTCGCAATGGCATCCTAGTCAACGTGCATTGGTCGTGAAGGAAAAAAGTGTTGGATCCCTTTTTTGCCGGGGAGTGTCAATGGAGTTGAAGATTGAACGATCAATTCTTGGTTGTTTGCTTAAAATCAACTTCCCCAATTTTCGCGGAGGCATCAATATGACAGTCATCGTCTCATCGGTCGCTGTTCAGAAAGAAGAGTGAAACATCGTCAGAAGTAATCTTATGATTTATTATTGTAATATTTGTTTTCAGACCTTAGTTTACTTAGTTCGCTTATTCCTTTTATATGTTGGTGTAACAATACAGAAATATCAAACGGCAGATCGGTGTTTTGGTTTTTTCGTCCGTTATAACTAAGCGTTTCTGAAATCTTCGAAGAACAGCGTGGGCCCGAGCGTAGCGAGAGCTGGGCATTAACGGTTTATGAGACGTGATTGACAACTGGGTTTCACTGCTTCACTAGCCCACCTCTGTGCTTTAAAAATCAAACTTTCAGTAGTTACAGTATCTTTCAGCAAAAATACAGACCGTCGGTCAATGATTTCATGAGTTACTTTGATAGAAGAATCAGTTCCTAAATCCTGTAGACTTTATGACATCCACCATAAGCATGGACCTCCCTAACCACCGCGACATATTTGCAGTCACCTACCAACGACGATTAATGGATGATGTTCTTGAGGGCCAGATGCTTAGATCACCTTGAGCGTTGTGTGCGATTCTGGATTTATCAGTCTCATTTAAGATTATCACTCATGACTTCTGTGTCGTCACCTACATGCTAGACCTGTGCCTTGGCTAACAGTTGGGTGACTTAGTCCTGAAGCTAGCTACTCCATGTCTGTTAATTAGGCTGCTTCTAATATCGACCCCCTGCGATGGATAAATATATTACTTACCCTTGCTAAAGGATGAATTCGGTTAAGGGAGTACTCGGAGTTCAATGGAACACTTCACCTTCAGGTCTCAAATTGGCACCTGTGTAATTTCTCCAAACGTTGTTTCTAAGGATGGACATATTTTTTTGATTACAGCTTGATTACACACTGTATTTTTGGTACAGGTATGGAATTTTCAGCATGGATATCGGTAGCCCAAATTTTGCCGGCCGACCATAGATATTAGGTGTGCGTCGGCAGAGGATCGAACTCCGGACCATATGTATGATCGGCAAGAGTTCTAACCGCTGTGCCACCGACGTACACATATTGATTTTGGTGGTGGAATGACTGAATTACAATTGAATTCACGAGACTGTTTATTAAGGAAACCGTTTATGAAAGTTTATCTTTGGTAAAAAAGTAGACTGCTGCCTGTTTGTCGTTTATACCATCTCTGGGTGAATGCGTGGAGTCTAACTGTCCAACCGGTACCATCAACTTTTGAGACTTCTATACATGGTATGTGGCCTTGCAAGTGCGGCACAAACACTAATGCCTTACGAACCGAAAGTTTCTGGACGGAGATTTCGCGCATGCGTAGACAAGTGGTGGTCTTCTTGAAAGTTCACATACGGACACTCACCTTCAACATTTGGGTTATGCCCTGAACATCAACAAGATGTGATTGTTAACACTCAAAGAATGTCAAATACGAGCTGAAGTACTGGTATTCTTTGTGCATGCGACTGGGCACAAGAGTATGATTCACGCGCTACTAAAGTTGGGGTTACATTAGGCTTTTCAGGGCCAAAACTTGTAAGACGTCTTCGCATTTTTAGAGGTTTTGCAGTTTTTACCTTAGTTTCATCCTCAGCTGCCCCCTTTTCATGCAAAAGTTGGAGGAATCCGTGGGGGGAATGAATGAATACGGACAAATCGACCGACGTTATGTAGGTGATTGTGAGCATTGCATTGGCAACAAAGCATGATCCAAAGTAGCCTTTGAGCATTCCACCGTGCAACTGGCACACATTAATTTTTACCTTCACAACTCTTAGAAAAATTATATTTAGCTTATGTTCCTTCTTCTATTCATCGTACGCGTCTGAACAAGCAAAGCGTTGTGCGAAGGTTTGCCATATATATAATATATTTCTTCCTGCTTATGCAGGAACATACCATGGAGTCTCAAGCTTTTCTATTTTTGCTTCAGATGCAACGCTCACTGAGCAGGAAACAAACGAAATGCCAGAACCAGAGATCGAATAGAACAACACTACTATCACTCAGAGACGAGTCGCTTTATTGCATATCCCCGCTAACTTTTGCGTTCATGTCCACTGCTACGTTGGTTCAGTAACCATTTATGTTTTTTATGTGCTTTTCAAATGAAATTTCTCATTAATATTTATTTCTTCCTGTTCATGCAGGAACATACCAATTGTACAGGCATGGATAAGTTATTATATAAATTACACATAATTTGGTGTGTGATGAATTTACAGTGTGGTTGTTCTTTCTGACATTGGAGTCAGTCGAAACAGTCTGCTTCAAAGTCCGTTTGTGTAGCACATAAAGAGATATAGAAATATTGTCTTCGCATTAACAAAACACCCAGACATCAGATGGATGTATTACAAATATCTGGGAAAAATAAAGCTTGAAGTCAATTCTCCTATATAACTTTGTTGTGAACAGCACCTTTGGCTTAAAGTTTATTGATGTATTATGTTGAGATCAGTGATATATTTATTCCACTTTTTCAGCAGTCTTATCGTAGTTTTATAACAGGAAAGAAATTTGATCGTGGATGCGAAAACTAGATAAGGGCATATTAAGTTGTTTTACTGCATCAAATGGTGCCGATGTCGATTCCAGAATTCTCCATTTGCTCCATTTGTGTCTGCATGGCGGACTGTACTCATAAGTTGAGTGAAAATGTTGAAAACTGGTGACTCTAGTAAAGGCTCTGAAAATTGCTCATAAGAACCTGAAACCGCATGCAGTCACCAAGCGACAGTGTGCTGTAGTTTTTAAATCGTGGCTAACTGTGACACCAAAGTCCAAGTAAGTCTGAGCTGATGGAAGTATTATTCCTTCTAGTTCGTGGGAGCGGATGCTTGCTAGCCACATTCATTGGCAGCATCCATTCTATGAGCCACTCTGGCAATTTGTTGAGGTCCTCTTGGAACTTGGAAGCATCACTGCTGCCCTTTAGCTCTCTCCAAATTTTGAAGTCATCTGCCTATAGGACCACAGGGGAATCGGTGAGCAAAGATAACTCATTGATATACAAAATAAATGGGAGAGGTCCGGGTACCATGCCTTGTAGCACTTCGCTAGGCACTGCTGTCTAGAGGGAGAGTTTCGAGCTGATCCTAACCCTCTACCTCCTACCTATGAGGAATTCCCTAATCCAGGCTAGTAACCTGCTTTTGATACCAAGATTTTACAACTTCATTGGTAGTCTTTTGTTCGGAGCTTTATCGAAGGCTGATTTACCGTAGGGTCATGCTTTCGGCCGATTCGATATACACCATGTTTCGTTATGCCTGATACTGCTTTTGGAGATTCTTTATTGCATATCCCCGCTAAGATGTCCGCTGCTATGTTGCTATGGGTTTCAAGTGGCCTTGATTTTGGTGGAAGATTTAACTGATGTAATATTGCGATTTCATGGACATAACTTAAGCTTATAGGTGAAAGAAATTTATTATCTCGGAATAAGGAAAAGTTGTTTAGAAGTTGAGGACTTTATTTTTCGGTTTATTCTTTTATATTTTATTGCGTATCGACTCGCACTGCAATTCCACATGTGGCGAAAGATTATAATAATATATTCTCACTTTGTACATGAGGGACGACAGTCTTCAGGCATCATCAATATGATAAATTACATATACGATTAGTAAGCATATTTAATAATTATATCATAAGATACATATTTTTCTTACCTGTGTAGGACACACCAATTGTACAGGCATGGACAACTACTATATAAATTGCATAAATTTGGTTTATGGTTAAATTACATGGTTGCTATCGTTTTGTCTTTGGTTTGTGGAAACAATATGATAACTAGTCATTCAATGGAGCAAATCAAGAAATACAGAAATATTGTTGTCAAGGAACTAAACCTAAGTTCCTATCACTTTCGAAGACGCTATGAACCGACAACTATACTAGGTACAAATATTGACTTTAGATCCAAAATACAAGAACCAGTAAGAAATTGTATTCTTCGACGGTTAAAATCAAAAATCCGTACAGAGTCTCCAAACAAATGTTTTACGAATAATGTATAATACTTTTATTTGTATTCTTTCGTCTTCTTTCAACTTGTACACGATTGAACCATTCACGCCTTCGACTTGCCCGCCAATGGCTATCTGGGTCAATGAACAAACGTTCAATGTTCATATTCCTTAACAATTTTCTTCGCATTAACAAAAACACCCAAGTATGTTTTGGATGGATCACAAATACTTGGGAAAAAATAAAGCTTGAAGTAATTCCCCCAATAACTTAGGTGTGTATGGCATCGGGCCTTATTCTTGATTTATATCCAAATTTGGTGACAATTTAAAATAAGTGTTACACTTGTATGGTTTTGTCAGCATTTTCATCGTAACAGCACAAGGGAACCGTACACAATGATAGTATATATTTTCTTATAAACGGGTCTTTTCAAGAAATGCAAGCTATTTTTACAGACGCGATCAGTTATGTTGTAAACTACAATGGTGAACTTTTATAAATTAATACTTTTTATTGGTATAAAGGTATATTCCACGACTGTAATCCAGGTTGCGTCGTGTGGGAAGGTAATGCGTAATTCACCAAGGAATTGTAAGATATGGGACCGATAATATTTGCAGATCATTTGTTGTTGTAAATGGTCTAATATCCACATTCTTCATTCTCATTCAAAAAGTCAAATGGAGGCTGAAATGGTGAGAGAAAAAAGAAGACAAACAACAGCAACGCAAAAGAAAGCGAGTGGAGTCCTCAAGGAGTGATTACTAAATATATACATATATATCCTGTGTAGTAACTGGTCCCGTTATGCTATCTTTTATATTGTGTGAACTAATATTACTGTACTGTGTGGAAATGTCTATCATGTAATTCCAATAATATTAAAACTTATAATTGTAATTTGTTGTAACTACACGTTTAATGAACTTACAATATCTGTGTGCGGCAAAAAAGAGGGTGTAAGAGCCAGACGCAGAAGTGAATTGTCATCTTTGCAGTCTGGTGACTGAGGAGATGAACACTGTGAGTGCGTTTGCATCACTCACATCAGCTGTTAGTCTTTTCCAAATGAGTGAAAACTCATTTAAGAAGAAGGTGTACAACATGCAAGTCTGACAGTGCTCTATAGCAACTAGGTTGTGATGATTTCTAAGATTGTAACTGAGGACGGCGGTAGGTTTAGTTATTGGCTCGGAGAAATGGAAGAGAAGATTAGTTAGCTTGTAGCAAAACATAAGGTGTAGCTTAAGACGTATTTTCCAGAGTTGTTCTAATCTTAGTCTGCCGCAACGTTCATAGTATTCGAGACCACTTAATAAACCAACAGCTCTTCAGATAAATTGCCTTTGCACCCACTCAAATTTAAGCTCGTCATTTTGCCCGAATCCGCTAAGAAAAAATGGGCAGTATTCCAAGATAGGTCGGACAACTAATTTGTATAATAAAAACCTAGTTTCACAACAAAAGAAATTGGGAAGTTATATTTGTAAAATCTCAGCGAAATTGGAATGATTGATTCCAACGTTTCGTTGGGCAATCTGGTCCCAACTTCTTCGGGGAAATTAATCGAAATTAACATAACAAAGGTTTATATATAAAGGGGCTCCTATTGTTTTTTTTAAATTTGTCCAATCATGAGTCATGCAACACTTATCAATATGTATAATAAATAAATAAATAGAATTGTATGTTTATATAAAAGTACATCTCTTATTTTTAAATATGAATCAATAGGTATACTAAACAAAACAAAACAAAAATTGTATGAACTATGATCAAAAACTCTTTTGACCTCAGACTTTCAAAATTTGTCTACTTTTGTTAAAATATATGTGTAAATGCAGTATATGCAGGATACAATGGTGTGTGTGTATGTGTGTGTGGGTGGAACAGTCATAAAACATTTGCTATTCTCATATGAGCTGTGATCAAGATTTGACCGAATAGTTACAAAATAATTGACATTTTTATGAATATAATTTAATTTTTATAGATTTGTTATTCTCTCCATAAGAATACGTAGACAATCGGGAGTTTGACCAAGTGTGACTACTTGTTCATACATATCAAATTTTTACTTTATTTATTAATCAGGATTTGCCATGCATCAGCTAACATCACACCTTCACGTCTGTTTAAACTGTTGGGATTCACCCATATATGTAGGGCTTCTGCAGTCAGTCTTTCTTGATATGAACCAAAACATTTCTGTAAAACCTTAGTCTTATCAAAGTCGATTTTGTGTCCCGTTTCTATTGAATGCAGTGCAATCGCTGAGTTGTTTTCTAGCTTCTTCAAGTCTGCTGAGGTCTCTGGAACCACCTTTAGACATTCATTATGCTATTTCACTCTTACGTTTACCTGTCTGGAAGTTTCTCCTACATATACGACATCACAATCCCCAGAATTGATCTGGTATATGCAATTCTGCTGGTTTTCTTGTTCTATTTTATCCTTAACCTTCACCAGTAGTTAGCGTAAGGTGTTAGATGCACGAAAGTACACTCTTATGTTCGTTAAGGGTTCGCTTTATTCCATCGGATGTTTCTTTGCGGTAAGGAACCACCGCTGTACTAACCCAATTCATAGCAGCAGGTTTTGATTCATCCTTATCTTCACATTTTAAGTATCTTTATACGAAGGCTTTAGGATAATTATTTGACTCAAGAGTGGATTGCACTAATTTTAGTTCTTTGTTTATATCTTCCTCCTCAGTACCTAGACGTTTGGCTCTGTTGATCAGATTTTTGGCCACAGTTACTTTGGTGGTAAATGGGTGAGCCGAATGGTAATCTAGGTATCTATCCGAATTTGTCGGCTTTCTGAAAATGTTTTTTTTAAATTTGCCGTCTAATTTTCTTTTTACTAAACAGTCCAGAAACGCCATCTTATCTTCATCAGATTCAACCTCTTTGGAGAACTTGATGGTTTCCGACATATTGTTTATAAAGTGAAAAAGTTCATTTAACAAACTTCCTTTGATTATGAAGGTTAGGGATAAAATAGAACAAGAAAACCAGCAGAATTGCGTATACCAGATCAATTCTGGGGATTGTAACGCAGTATATGTAGGAGAAACTTCTAGACAGGTAAATATAAGAATGAAAGAGCATAAACAATGTCTAAAGGTGGTTCCAAAGAGCTCTGCAAACTTGAAGAAGCTAGAAAACAACTCAGCGATTGCACTGCATTCAATAGAAACGGGACACAAAATCGACTTTGATAAGACTAAGGTTTTACAGAAAGGTTTTGGTTCATATCAAGAAAGACTGACTGCAGAAGCCCTACATATATGGGTGAATCCCAACAGTTTAAACAGACGTGAAGGTGTGATGTTAGCTGATGCATGGCAAATCCTGATTAATAAATAAAGTAAAAAATTGATATGTGTGAACAAGTAGTCACACTTGGTCAAACTCCCGATTGTCTACGTATTCTTATGGAGAGAATAACAAATCTATAAAAATTAAATTATATTCATACAAATGTCAATTATTTTGTAACTATTCGGTCAAATCTTGATCACAGCTCATATGAGAATAGCAAATGTTTTATGACTGTTCCACCCACACACACATACACACACACCATTGTATCCTGCATATACTGCATTTACACATATATTTTAACAAAAGTAGACAAATTTTGAAAGTCTGAGGTCAAAAGAGTTTTTGATCACAGTTTGTCAGTCACGTCTCGTAAACCGTTAATGCCCAGCTCGTTCTACGCTCGGGCCCACGCTGTCGCCTGAAGTTTCTCAGAAACGCTTAGTAACAACGGACGAAAAAACCAAAACACCAATTGTTGACTTGAGTATTCTGTATTGTTACACCAACATATAAATCAAGTATGACTAAGGTCTGTGAACAAATATTACAATAATATATCATTGTATTACTTCTGACGATGTTTCACTCTTCTTTCTGAACAGCGACCGATGAGACGATGACTGTCGTATTGATGCCTCCGCGAAAATTGGGGAAGTTGATTTTGAGCAAACAACCATGAATTGATCGTTCAATCTTCAACTCCATTGACACTCCCCGGCAAAATAGGGATCCAACCCTTTTCTCCTTCACGACCAATGCACGTTGACTTGGATGCCATTGCGAGAACCTGGGTCACACGGACAGAGCTGAAATGGAAAACAAACAGAAAAGCCAACACACCACAAGCATACCCACAGCACAATCTCCCACATCAATGACGACCTGCGCATCCAGACGGAGTCCTCCTCTTGACATCTTGCAACACAATCGCCACTTACTAGAATGACTCTTGCAGAATGCAACGTGACCATAGCAGCACCTCATGATACTCTACGCACATCGTCTTATCTACTCACTACCAATTACTACTGCAATCGCTTGTCACTCATTCTGCCTCAGTTCTAGTAGCGGTGACGCATGCGAGCCTCAGTCGTTTACACTCTTTCTCCCCGGCGTGTCGGACCACAGCTAACAATTATCTCCGTGTGCATGTCATTCTCAGCAATAGCCTAGCCTCCACGGCGTATACGACCCATCTGCTGTCTCTAACATCAATCAATTCATTCATGGACGTAGAAGACTAGAAGCAACTTCAGAAGTAATCACGACGAAAGGTTTAACAAAATTACGCAATAACAACAAGGTACGAAAACAACGAGTAAACACAACTGATCCAAAATCACAAATTGCGAAGACACACCACACGTATACACAAACAGTACAAATAGCCTCGCGGATCATGTCTTGGTGGAATTATTTTGAAGAATTGGAGGACTTACAGCAGTACGCCTGCAACCCTTCACAGGTTGACGATTGTAATTTGTGGAATGTCCGGACACAAACAAGATTAACCAACAATTACATCAATTGGAACTCACACAATTATTTAACACAAACATATGTACAATCAACACATCAAATGTTGTGGATTCTGGTACAACAAACTACACTTGAAGAACTGTAGGACTTACAGCAGTACGCCTACATTACTTCTCAGGTTGATGACACAAGCGGAAGTCGTCCGGACACAAACAGAATTACCAACAGCTAGATGACAGATGATATCAATTCAGTATATACAACTTGAACATATGTACAAAATCACACACCAAGCACGTTGGACTGCTCATTGATGCGCTACCCTTTGAAGAACTGTAGGACTTACAGCAGTATGCCTACAACCCTTCTCAGGTTGACGCCCTCGGTTGGAAAATCGTCAAAGAGTTCATTTACTAACTTCCTTCTATCAGCTATATCCTCAAATCTGAACGGCAACACGCCCATGTCATTGTATCGTAGAATATAGATGACGAACAAACACACGACATATCTCATCAACCAAGTATAGAAACAGAGTAATTTACACCAAAGATAATAACATTCAAATAGTAACTTGAAACTAGAAATGCCTTTATTCGTGCAAGTCAATTTAACAATAACTCTCTCCTTTACACTTGGCTTATCCACACTAAACTGACCATTGATATTCGTCCTTTCAAACGAACTGATACTACCATAGTCATTGCACAAGATACTTGAGTTGATGGGTGTCTGTTTCATTGTGGATGACAGCACCAACGACGACTGATTGGTACCAGTTGATGAACTTAGTGGTGGATCAAAAGCTGTTCTTTTTCGGATCTCAGATAGTTGTCCAACTGCAAGATTACCACCACTGCTGTCTTTCACTACTAGTTCGGGTTTAGCACTATCATCAGATGATAGGTGGGCTACACGCTGATCAATTACACTGACGGTCTCACAAGTATGCATGCCTTCTGCAACTGAATCTGCATTTATTTCTACTTCACGTTCAAGTTGTGCAGAACCTTTGTTCAACTTAGCAGTAGTAGGCATATCCCTCATCTCATCATGATCAACCAAAGACAACTGTGAAGTATCATGATCATTATCACGAATATTCACTTTACCGTCAACTTCATCATTTTCAAACTCTTTAATAACAGAAGTAGACAATTTTGGTTCCTCCTCACAAATCATTAAAGGTTTTATATCTTCACTCTGACTAGTTATACTTTGTAAACTTGTGGAGTCAGAACTGGACTCTGAAGCAGTAACTCTATTCTGTGACACTCTATTCAACAATGGCTTACCAGTTGCAACTACAGACTTCTTCACAACACCGTTTTCGTCACACAATTCGGAGTCAGGCCTGGAGTTTACATTGAGCTTATCACTGAACTTGCTCACTGGTTCACAGCTCACCTTTGTATGCACCTCTTGCAAACGTGTACAACAAAACCGTGTTTGTCTTGCATCTTGTAACTTATCTGTTGAGGATGTACTACGAAACCTGTTACACTCACTAGATCTATATGTGTAAATTATTGAATTGATGATGCCTGTAAACTGGCGTCCCTCATGTAATATATATATATATTATTATTATTATATGCATTACTAGATATCATGGGGCCTCCTCGATATCCACCTCTCTGAGGCTTATTCGTCATCAATGATTGCGTTTTTCCACCCTCAGACTGCTCTATTCTAGGGGTGAGATCTAATAGACTGGAAAACTTGCTCATAGATTGATTGACGCTAGTATTTACCAGTTTCAGGATATCATCAAACTTTGGCTCGATACCCTCATCCTCCATACGGGAGCTCATCTTCACCCACTTCCTTTGCAGTCGAGTAGGTAGACGTCTTGCTATTACTTCTAGTATGAAACTCGAGTTGAGGTCACTCATTCGATTCATCGAAATCATTCCATTCTTGTAAATTAGCAAATTATCTAAAAACTCAGTGAGTGCCTGGGAGTCATCCTGTAATTGACCACCATTACCCTTAACAGCCTCGAATAATTTCCCTGCAATCATCGAAGGTCTTCCAAACCTTTGACGTAATATGCTCATAGCCTCGTAGTAGCCCTCTTTTGGCTTCATAAACTTACAACACTGTATAGCTCTTGCAGCAATTCCAGTGCAATATCTCATCAAATACATTAACTTCAATTCATCATTTAATAAAAAACCACTCAACATCATCTCAAACTCCTTTACAAATTGTAAATAATCAGCCGGGTTTCCATCAAAACACCGTGGTTCAAATTTAGGGAGTTTGATGTTCCTATTATCCCTGAACGGCGAAACAGTAACATCAACCATGTCATGCTTAACATCAGACACATCGTTACAATTAACAGACAAGTCACCATGACTTACTTTCCTGTTTGCATCCAAGACACTCTGTCCCTTCTTTGACCCAGGCATTGTTGAACTTGACCCAATTCGAAAAAGTTCCAGATATTGCTTGTTCAAAGAGGACTTGACCGGCACGGGGAAAGATGAACGGCGACTATCCAAACTTTCACCAACTATTTGAATCCGCCAGATCTGTTTCCATCGTCAGAAACTGTCAATCACGTCTCATAAACCGTTAATGGCCAGCTCTCGCTACGCTCGGGCCCACGCTGTTCTTCGAAGATTTCAGAAACGCTTAGTTATAGCGGACGAAAAAACCAAAACACTGATCTGCCGCTTTAGATTTGTTTATTGTTACACCAACATATAAAAGGAATAAGCGAACTAAGGTCTGAAAACAAATATTACAATAATATATCATTGTATTACTTCTGACAATGTTTCACTCTTCTTTCTGAACAGCGACCGATGAGACGATGACTGTCATATTGATGCCTCCGCGAAAATTGGGGAAGTTGGTTTTGAGCAAACAACCATGAATTGATCGTTCAATCTTCAACTCCATTGATATCTACATCCGTGAATGAATTGATTGATGTTAAAGACAGCAGATGGGTCGTATACACTGGGGAAGCTAGTGATGAGAATGACATGCACGCGTAGACAAGGATTAGCTGCGGAGTCAGTGAGTGAGAATGAATGTTTCTATTTACGCTGTGATCCCACGCGCCGGGGAGTGAGAGTGTAGACAACTGAGGCTTGCACACGTCACCGTTACTAGAACTGAGACTGAATGAGTGAAAAGCGATCGCAGTGGTAATTGAGAGTGAATAGATAAGAGGATGTGCGAAGAGTATCATGAGGTGCTGCTATGGTCACGTCGCGTTCTGCAAGAGTCATCCTACCAAGTGCCGATTGGGTTGCAAGATGTCTAGAGGATGCTTTCAACTGGAAGGCGTAGGTCGTCGTTAACGGATGAGATCGTGCTGTGGGTATGTCTCTGGTGTGTTGGCTTTGCTGTTTGTTTTCCATTTCGGCTTTTTCCTTGTGGCCCAGGTTCCCACACTGGCATCCAAGTCAACGTGTATTGGTCGTGATGGAAAAAAGGGATGGATCCCTTTTTTGCAGAGGAGTGTCAATGTAGTTGAAGATTGAACGATCAATTCATGGTTGTTTTCTCAAACCCAACTCCTCCATATTTTTCGCGAGTCATCAATCCGGCAGTCATCGTCTCATCGTTCGCTGTTCAGGGAAGATAAACAACTACCAGACGTATTATTGTGATTTCTTGTTATAACATTTATTCTTAGACCTTTGTGTAATAACATTATCGTTGTTTATATGTTGGCGTAAGAATAAAGGATTCCTGAGTCGCCAATCAGTGTTTTGGTTTTCGCGTTGGTTAATACAAAGCGTTTCTGAAAGTCTTCGAGGGACAACGTGAGGTCCAGTGTAGTAGGAGCTGGACATTGACAGTTTATGAGACTTGGCTGACATAGTCACTTCGCCCAAGCAGGTGTTAGGAGCAAAGATGAATCTAGTTGTTTTACTATTTGTGTATATTATAACTTACCACTACTTATCTGCTCAATGCTGCACGACCATTCCCTGATTTTCTAAACTACATTTGTTTATATCTAAAATGAAGACTCAGATAGCCTTTCTTTCTTACATTTTTCGTCTTCAAAATGCTGTAAGAGATGAAACATACATGATGTTCTTCTGAAAGTAGTCATTCATACCATAAATTTGAGTAAGTCGACGAATGAATATTTGGAAAACAAAAAGTTTGTGGCATTTTGCAACAGAAATTTAAAAAAATAAAAATAAATAATTTAAAAAAAATGAAGCATTCCGCCAGGGCCTTGCACAAAATAGGTGGGAGGGTGGTGACAGCTAGTCAGCGGATATGATGGTGGGGACATATGTGAACCACCCTTATCTGTGGGACAGCACTCTATTGCTAAGGCTCCTGAGTTCGGATGGCTTCTGCAAAATGAGAATAAATAAAAAAGTAAAAACTAAAAAAATAATGAAAAAAGAAATAGAAGTTGAAAATTGCCTAGAGCCGAAGTTTAAACGCAAACTCCCGAATGAAAGTAAATGGTATGAGTCCGCTACTTCAGAAGGACACCGAACTGTATACTTCAGATAAACATATATTACTAGGCCCTCGCTTTTCTTTTACATAGCTCACGCACTCTGACTTTTGTGTTTAATTCCTTTTAAACCTCGTAAGTAGGTGAAATTATCTCCTGTCTTTCACTTTAAACTAATTGTTCGCAGAAAAGACTGTAAAATATCGGGAAAATAATATTTCTTGAAAAAAAAACACAACAAAAAATGATGAACCCCATGCCTGTTATATATTTTGAATTATTAACACCTTTTATGTACTTCTGCACCTGTCTGCCGGTTTTCTTGTGTCTTCTCTTTTCAAACACACTGCTTTCAACGAAGGTACTGATACAGCGCTGCAATTCTCTACTTATTCGTGATATTGCTAGCTCATCTGGTGAATAACGGGATCATCGGTATTATAAAATCTGCTGACAAGTTCAAAGTGGGTCTCATAAACAACTGGAAATGTCACAAATATGATGTACTTACAGGTGAATATAAAATTTAATAGACTTTAAAACTCTTTCTGAATGATTTACTGATAATTATTGTTTATTCTGCATCTCTTATGTACCACGTCAGCACCTGTACAGAAATGCTACTTACCTTCCCAACTAACGCAAACATTTATGATTCCCGCGTGAAATTGGCATGTATTTTTTTTTCAATCACAGTTTAGGTTTGACGCTATGTCTATTTCCTTATTTGTACACTTCATTTTAAATGTTTCTCTCACATTTACCAGTATTCAACTTATTTCTAAATTAACAAATCATATTATATATTCTATAAGTTTTCATAGGTGTACATATGTTCATGTCTGTAAAAATGGCTGGTTTCTGTTACAGAAATAAAAAATTATTATTGTTATAAATCCCTCCCGTTGAGGGTGATTGGCTCTGGATGTTTCTGCTGCTGTTGTTGTTGGTTGGTTGGTTATTTTCATCACCTCCGTCTTGTCTATGCTCACTTAGAGTCCTGTCTTCGCCGGCTGCTTCTTCGACCAGTTTGTCGGTCGGTTTTCGCTTGTAAGTCTTCGATTTTCTGTGACATCAAACATAAATCATCCACGCGCGAAATCCAGGTCTTCTAGGTTTTTCACGTCGGTCCAGAATATTCCTGTCTTCTCGTTTTCCACTGTCTGACGCATAATCCAGTCAGTCCATCACAATTAGGAATATCATTGGTGGCGGATAATAAGCACCCTTGTCTGACTCCTGTGTTTACTCCAAACGCCTTGCTGGGTTTTCCGTTGTGGATCACTTGACATGTGCCGTTGTCGTACAGCTGTTGAATAAGGTTGATGAATATTAGGGGTACGCCATAGTACTCGAGTAATTTCCAAATTACTTCACGGTCAACGCTGTCGAAGGCCTTCTCAAAGTCTATAAAGTTGAGGTAGAGGTTTGATCGCCATTCCATGCTTTGTTCTGTGATGATGATGTGTAGAGTTGCAATTTGATCAGTATATGATTTGCCTTTCCTGAATCCAGCTTGTTCCGGTTGGTGGCGGAGTTCTGTCTCCAGTGCGTCCTTTAATCTCTCCAGGATGATGCGACTCAGGATTTTGCTTGGCGTCGACAGGAGCATGATTCCTCGCCAGCTCTTGCAGAGTGAGTCCTAAGTCGCCCTTCTTTGGTAGTTTCACGAGGTAACCTTTCCTCCAGTCAGTAGGCACCTTTCCCTCCTTCCAGACCTTTTGCAATAATGGAGTCAGCATGTCTGCTGTAGTCTCTGGGTCCGCTTTTAGTGCTTCAGGGGGTATTCCATCTGGTCCAGCTGCTTTTCCAGCTTTCAGAAGTTTGATTGCATTCAAGACTTCAGCTCTCGTTGGAGGATTGGTGTCAACTTGCAGTTGTGTGTGCGCTGTTGTTGGTATTTCTGGACGGGTTGCAGGTGATGGTCGGTTCAAGAGTCCTTTGAAGTGATCCGCCCATTGTTTAATCTGTTTTCCTTCCTTGGTAATTGGGTCCCCTTGGCTGTCTTTTATAGGTTTCGCTTGTGTTGATCTCTTTCCGGATAGAGATTTGGTTATCTGATATAGTGTCCTCAGGTCCCTTTTGCCTGCTGCCTTCTGGGCTTCAGTGGCCAGATTGTCGTAGAATCGTCTTTTGTCCTTCCTAACACTTTTCTTCACTTCTTTGTCCAGTGCTTTGTAAGTTGAGCTCAGCGTCTCCTTCTCCTGTCCGTCCTTGCATTGAATCATTTTCTCTTTCACTATTCTCCTCTCTTCTATCAATTTCCAAGTGTCCGTTGAGAGCCATTCCTTGTCTTGTCTCTTCTTTATTCCTAGAACCGTTGAACACGTTTCGTTGAAAATCACCTTCAGAGAGTTCCAGTGGTCTTCCACATATGATTCTTCCGTGGTGTCTCGTAGTTTTTCTTGCTTTGCTGTGACAGTTGCAGTGAAGGTGTCTTTTGTGGTTGTGTCCTTCAGTAATTGAGTGTTGAACTTGCATTGTGGTCTATCCCCAGCTATCATCGAGGCTTTTAGCTTCACCTTGAAAGTCCCTTGTACTAGATAGTGGTCTGAAGCCACATCTGCTCCTTTCCTCGACCTTGTGTCCAGTAGGTTCCGTCTCCACTTTATTGAAATTGAGATGAAGTCTATTTGGTTTTTGGTGTTTCCATCTGGTGAAGTCCATGTCGTCTTGTTTATGTCCTTGTGTTTGAAAAAGCAGCCACCAATCACCAAATCATTGAAGGCGCAGAAGTCTGAGAAGAGTTCACCATTGTCGTTCATTTCACCGAGGACCTCTTGACCCATGGTGAGTTCTCTTCCTGTGTTGTCTCCTCACAGCTTCACATCCATGTCCGCCTATCATTCAAAGACTCGTTTTGCCTGGCACTATTGCACGCAGATTAATGGGCAGGATATAACCGATTATCGAATTTAAGATGTATACGCAATCGAGTTAACCATTCCAACGATTTCATTGATCCGAGAACAGGCAAAGGGGAATATTAAAAAATATTATAAGAGCAACAAACGGCTCTCAATAATAAGTTATTTTTAGTCGCCTGGACGAATACATGCATAAAAATTTGTTTCATTTAAAAACTGTGCTCCCCATTATAAGTGGGACTTTCTTTAACTCATCAAAGAAAAATTGTGTTTATTGTTTTTTATGGCTTTTATGTGCAAAAATTCCTCATTTTTCTGATTGACCGGCTAAATATCACCCATGTGTTCGCATCCCCTGGGACGCTATTTTAGGACTTTGCCCAATAATTGTCAGTCAATGATTCATAAAGTGTTCGAAGGTCTATACAATTTTAAACCGCCGGTAAGTAAACCATAATTGTGACTTTTTCGGTTGTATATGAGACCAACCTTGAACTTGTCAGCAAATTTCATGACAAAGGTGGTTCCACCACTCATTAGATGTGCTAGAAGTATGTTGAATAACTGCAAAGTGTGGGTTCTGGTGATCCCGACTCTCCATTTGATTAACATTAACGTAGAGGATAGCATAACTGATAATGTGTCACGACTGGGTCCTGGGAAGATCAGTCACAGCAGTGGCATTCCAGACGGAGTATTCACAAGTTTTCAGTCAAGTGGTATCAGTACTGCACAGATGTAACTTTGTGGAAAATGAACAATACGGTCCGGATATTTACTGGTGATGATTTTGTTAATCCATTCAATGTAACTCACACAAATTCCATTGAAAACTTCTGGAATCACTTAAAAAAGGGGATGAGACAGCTCCAAAAACGATATGGCGAACCTTTACAAACCTCATTCAGCAACCGTATGATGATATAAATTAGTAGGCAATTGACAACCCAGAGTTGAGGTAAGAAGTTACAGCGAAAGAAGTAGTGGGATAAGAATACCCACCACCACCGATGATCTATCTGAATATGTTGGGGTGGACCAAGCGCACACCATGAGGGGGCAAACATGAGCAAAAGTTGGGCTTGCCAAAAGGTCTTAGAGGGTCTGGATTTTTGCGGACTACTGACGGCTCGCCGCAGGCGAAATCGGAAACACCAAAGAAACCTCAAAAGTTGGAGAAAAACAAGAGAAGACTAAAATTAAGGTGAAAATTGAGACAAAGGTTGTATAGAATAAGTGATTTGGAAATCCCTCCTGGACGGCCTACCCAAAATGCTGTTGCTTATATGGATATTTTTGATCAGTTGTGTAATTAGTAGCCTCTCAACCCTCTATTTAACCTTTATTTTGTTCATTGAGATGGACTTCTACTCTTAGTGTCTCACGTGACTGTGGGTGACGGTGAACTGTTTATTATGTTTTGGTATTTTAAGAATGAAATTTTCTTTCAATGAATTTCAATTTGAGTCAAGGGCATTTCAGCCTTGGACTGTCAACGGTGATTATTTGGTACGCAAATTTTTCTCACAGAGTTTTGACCCCAAATTTTTAGGAATATTCCTCTTAGTTCTCATTACGTGTTTTGTGCTTGAGAAGCCCTTGAACTGCATAGCCACTTAACAGCATTTGTGGGTTACATGGATCTAATCTCATGTAACTATCTTCTTGTGATCGTGTGGACATTTTGGAACCGTGAACCGCTAACGGAAATTCGGGGGGCTATGAAAAAGAACTCATCGATTGGCCTCCTGCATTCAGACCTTCACTTGATAATGGAAATCAGACTGTTGGCCTAAAAGAGTGGGCAGTAAGATGAACTGTCAGTCAGGTCGCAGAATGAAACTGAAATTGACTGGGCACACACTGAAGAGGGGATAGCACACTACTGGCCCCGAAATGGGGCCCTAAGGAGAATTCACGATGTCTAGGGGTAACATGGAGCAGGTCATTTGGAGAGGGAAGAACCGTGGGCAATCATGAAACTGCTCGGAAGTGATGCAGAGGTAAAGAGTGCAGTGGTGGCTTACCGGTGAGGCTGCATCTTATTCATGGAATTCAGGGAATTTATCATGATATCCAACAGACACTTTGGTTGTAACACAAGAAAGAGTTTCAGTCGCTGACTTGTCTATGTTGGCTGACAGAAGGCTGGAGATAGACTAGTGACCAGTGAGCGCACTAAGCTCAGCCGATAAAAGACCGACTAGTAGTGAACCTGAAATTGTAGATGCGTACAACATAGCTTTGCAACTACTTAAACGGTATTTACAATCGTCAGTGATTCTCTTGAAGTTCATCTCGGGTAACGGCTTGCATGATCGTTTGAAAATGAAAATGCACAGTGGTGAAAATCCCAAATGGCACAAGCACCGTATTACACACGGCCAATACCCGAAAGGTTACTGTAAAATTCACATATTTTACAAAGAAGTCAAGACACCGGTTTAACGACTGCAATATAAGTATTTTGGTCTGAACTCAGGAGATGATTTACAGTATTATTCTGTGTAGTTTACCAGACTTTCGGGAGCTGCGCACGGTCAATTACTATGTTTCAACGAAATCAAAATGCGACTGAACATGATTAATCCTACAGGATGATTGAGGAATAATAAATTATACCACCAACAGAAAAATACATTAACAGTGCTACTGGGCAACCATAGAGTCCACAAACTTCTCACGTAAAAGTCCACGTATTGTTCAGCGAAAAAATTAGCCAAACAAATTTGTCAAGTGTCTGAGAGTAGTTCCAACAAAACTAGATGAAATTTCTGTTCGTATTTGCCCACTACATACATATATGATGTGTCACTAAAACTCGATATCCACATGATGCTGGTGCATAAGTCATCGTCGTTTCTGCTTTGGAAGATGTTCTCCAAAATTTCTACCTATAATCTAGAGGCTGCATACAAAAAGGCGAACCGCGACCTTACAGAGGGTGTATAACTATCTGAACGTGAGTTTACACAGTTCTTTTCGGTGGATCTCTCTCTTTAGGCCCTCTACAACACAGGACGCTGTGGTCACCCAGACATAGTTGGTGGTTAGTAATTCAGGAGGATAAGCGGAGTGACCAGGGAGTATCTAGGTCTTTTTATGATTTGTGAGGTTCCCCTTGTCTATTGAGCGGTAGTGAGTTATGAATGACCTTTCCAGCGCTTGACTGGTGTCAATGGAGTTGAAGATTGAACGATCAATTCTTGGTTGTTTGGTTAAAATCAACTTCCCCAATTTTCGCGGAGGCATCAATATGACAGTCATCGTCTCATCGGTCGCTGTTCAGAAAGAAGAGTGAAACATTGTCAGAAGTAATCTTATGATTTATTATTGTAATATTTGTTTTCAGACCTTAGTTTACTTAGTTCGCTTATTCCTTTTATATGTTGGTGTAACAATACAGAAATATCAAACGGCAGATCGGTGTTTTGGTTTTTTCGTCCGTTATAACTAAGCGTTTCTGAAATCTTCGAAGAACAGCGTGGGCCCGAGCGTAGCGAGAGCTGGGCATTAACGGTTTATGAGACGTGATTGACAGTTTCTGACGATGGAAACAGATCTGGCGGATTCAAATAGTTGGTGAAAGTTTGGATAGTCGCCGTTCATTTCTCCTGGTGCCGGTCAAGTCCTCTTTGAACAAGCAATATCTGGAACTTTTTCGAATTGGGTCAAGTTCAACAATGCCTGGGTCAAAGAAGGGACAGAGTGTCTTGGATGCAAACAGGAAAGTAAGTCATGGTGACTTGTCTGTTAATTGTAACGATGTGTCTGATGTTAAGCATGACATGGTTGATGTTACTGTTTCGCCGTTCAGGGATAATAGGAACATCAAACTCCCTAAATTTGAACCACGGTGTTTTGATGGAAACCCGGCTGATTATTTACAATTTGTAAAGGAGTTTGAGATGATGTTGAGTGGTTTTTTATTAAATGATGAATTGAAGTTAATGTATTTGATGAGATATTGCACTGGAATTGCTGCAAGAGCTATACAGTGTTGTAAGTTTATGAAGCCAAAAGAGGGCTACTACGAGGCTATGAGCATATTACGTCAAAGGTTTGGAAGACCTTCGATGATTGCAGGGAAATTATTCGAGGCTGTTAAGGGTAATGGTGGTCAATTACAGGATGACTCCCAGGCACTCACTGAGTTTTTAGATAATTTGCTAATTTACAAGAATGGAATGATTTCGATGAATCGAATGAGTGACCTCAACTCGAGTTTCATACTAGAAGTAATAGCAAGACGTCTACCTACTCGACTGCAAAGGAAGTGGGTGAAGATGAGCTCCCGTATGGAGGATGAGGGTATCGAGCCAAAGTTTGATGATATCCTGAAACTGGTAAATACTAGCGTCAATCAATCTATGAGCAAGTTTTCCAGTCTATTAGATCTCACCCCTAGAATAGAGCAGTCTGAGGGTGAAAACCGCAATCATTGATGACGAATAAGCCTCAGAGAGGTGGTTATCGAGAAGGCTCGATGATGTCTAGTAATGCATATAGATCTAGTGAGTGTAACAGGTTTCGTAGTACATCCTCAACAGATAAGTTACAAGATGCAAGACAAACACGGTTTTGTTGTACACGTGTGCAAGAGGTGCATACAGAAGTGAACTGTGAACCAGTGAGCAAGTTCAGTGATAAGCTAAATGTAAACTCCAGGCCTGACTCCGAATTGTGTGACGATAACGGTGTTGTGAAGAAGTCTGTAGTTGCAACTGGTAAGCCATTGTTGAATAGAGTGTCACAGAATAGAGTTACTGCTTCAGAGTCCAGTTCTGACTCCACAAGTTTACAAAGTATAACTAGTCAGAGTGAAGATATAAAACCTTTAATGATTTGTGAGGAGGAACCAAAATTGTCTACTTCTGTTATTAAAGAGTTTGAAAATGATGAAGTTGACGGTAAAGTGAATATTCGTGATAATGATCATGATACTTCACAGTTGTCTTTGGTTGATCATGATGAGATGAGGGATATGCCTACTACTGCTAAGTTGAACAAAGGTTCTGCACAACTTGAACGTGAAGTAGAAATAAATGCAGATTCAGTTGCAGAAGGCATGCATACTTGTGAGACCGTCAGTGTAATTGATCAGCGTGTAGCCCACCTATCATCAGATGATAGTGCTAAACCCGAACTAGTAGTGAAAGACAGCAGTGGTGGTAATCTTGCAGTTGGACAACTATCTGAGATCCGAAAAAGAACAGCTTTTGATCCACCACTAAGTTCATCAACTGGTACCAATCAGTCGTCGTTGGTGCTGTCATCCACAATGAAACAGACACCCATCAACTCAAGTATCTTGTGCAATGACTATGGTAGTATCAGTTCGTTTGAAAGGACGAATATCAATGGTCAGTTTAGTGTGGATAAGCCAAGTGTAAAGGAGAGAGTTATTGTTAAATTGACTTGCACGAATAAAGGCATTTCTAGTTTCAAGTTACTATTTGAATGTTATTATCTTTGGTGTAAATTACTCTGTTTCTATACTTGGTTGATGAGATATGTCGTGTGTTTGTTCGTCATCTATATTCTACGATACAATGATATGAGCGTGTTGCCGTTCAGATTTGAGGATATAGCTGATAGAAGGAAGTCAGCAAATGAACTCTTTGACGATTTTCCAACCGAGGGCGTCAACCTGAGAAGGGTTGTAGGCATATTGCTGTAAGTCCTACAGTTCTTCAAAGGGTAGCGCATCAATGAGCAGTCCAATGTGCTTGGTGTGTGATTTTGTACATATGTTCATATTGTATATACTGAATTGATATCATCTGTCATCTAGCTGTTGGTAATTTTGTTTGTGTCCGGACATTCCACAACTTACAATGGTCAACCTGTGAAGGTTTGTAGGCGTACTGGTGTAAGTCCTGCAATTCTTCAAGGGTATTCCATCAAGACATGAAATGCGAGTTTGTGTGTACTGTTTGTATATACGTGTGGTGTGTCATATCAATTGGTGTTATTTGAATTCATTGTGTTTACTCGTTGTTTTCGTACCTTGTTGTTATTGCATAATTTTGTTAAAATTTTCGTCATGATTACTTCCAATGTTGTGTCCACTCTTCTACATCCGTGAATGAATTGATTGATGTTAATGACAGCAGATGGGTCGTATACGCCGGGGAGGCTAGGCTATTGCTGAGAATGAAATGCACACGGAGATAATTGTTAGCTGTGGTCCGACACGCCGGGGAGAAAGAGTGTAAACGACTGAGGCTCGCATGCGTCATCGCTACTAGAACTGAGGCAGAATGAGTGACAAGCGATTGCAGTAGTAATTGGTAGTGATTAGATAAGAGGATGGGCGTAGAGTATCGTGAGGTACTGCCATGGTCACGTTGCATTCTGCAAGAGTCATTCTAGCAAGTGGCGATTGTGTTGCAAGAGGATGCCTTTAACTGGAAAGCACAGGTCGTCATTGATGTGTGAGATTGTGCTGTGGGTATGCTTGTGGTGTGTTGGCTTTTCTGTTTGTTTTCCGTTTCAGCTCTGTCCGTGTGACCCAGGTTCTCGCAATGGCATCCTAGTCAACGTGCATTGGTCGTGAAGGAAAAAAGTGTTGGATCCCTTTTTTGCCGGGGAGTGTCAATGGAGTTGAAGATTGAACGATCAATTCTTGGTTGTTTGCTTAAAATCAACTTCCCCAATTTTCGCGGAGGCATCAATATGACAGTCATCGTCTCATCGGTCGCTGTTCAGAAAGAAGAGTGAAACATCGTCAGAAGTAATCTTATGATTTATTATTGTAATATTTGTTTTCAGACCTTAGTTTACTTAGTTCGCTTATTCCTTTTATATGTTGGTGTAACAATACAGAAATATCAAACGGCAGATCGGTGTTTTGGTTTTTTCGTCCGTTATAACTAAGCGTTTCTGAAATCTTCGAAGAACAGCGTGGGCCCGAGCGTAGCGAGAGCTGGGCATTAACGGTTTATGAGACGTGATTGACAACTGGGTTTCACTGCTTCACTAGCCCACCTCTGTGCTTTAAAAATCAAACTTTCAGTAGTTACAGTATCTTTCAGCAAAAATACAGACCGTCGGTCAATGATTTCATGAGTTACTTTGATAGAAGAATCAGTTCCTAAATCCTGTAGACTTTATGACATCCACCATAAGCATGGACCTCCCTAACCACCGCGACATATTTGCAGTCACCTACCAACGACGATTAATGGATGATGTTCTTGAGGGCCAGATGCTTAGATCACCTTGAGCGTTGTGTGCGATTCTGGATTTATCAGTCTCATTTAAGATTATCACTCATGACTTCTGTGTCGTCACCTACATGCTAGACCTGTGCCTTGGCTAACAGTTGGGTGACTTAGTCCTGAAGCTAGCTACTCCATGTCTGTTAATTAGGCTGCTTCTAATATCGACCCCCTGCGATGGATAAATATATTACTTACCCTTGCTAAAGGATGAATTCGGTTAAGGGAGTACTCGGAGTTCAATGGAACACTTCACCTTCAGGTCTCAAATTGGCACCTGTGTAATTTCTCCAAACGTTGTTTCTAAGGATGGACATATTTTTTTGATTACAGCTTGATTACACACTGTATTTTTGGTACAGGTATGGAATTTTCAGCATGGATATCGGTAGCCCAAATTTTGCCGGCCGACCATAGATATTAGGTGTGCGTCGGCAGAGGATCGAACTCCGGACCATATGTATGATCGGCAAGAGTTCTAACCGCTGTGCCACCGACGTACACATATTGATTTTGGTGGTGGAATGACTGAATTACAATTGAATTCACGAGACTGTTTATTAAGGAAACCGTTTATGAAAGTTTATCTTTGGTAAAAAAGTAGACTGCTGCCTGTTTGTCGTTTATACCATCTCTGGGTGAATGCGTGGAGTCTAACTGTCCAACCGGTACCATCAACTTTTGAGACTTCTATACATGGTATGTGGCCTTGCAAGTGCGGCACAAACACTAATGCCTTACGAACCGAAAGTTTCTGGACGGAGATTTCGCGCATGCGTAGACAAGTGGTGGTCTTCTTGAAAGTTCACATACGGACACTCACCTTCAACATTTGGGTTATGCCCTGAACATCAACAAGATGTGATTGTTAACACTCAAAGAATGTCAAATACGAGCTGAAGTACTGGTATTCTTTGTGCATGCGACTGGGCACAAGAGTATGATTCACGCGCTACTAAAGTTGGGGTTACATTAGGCTTTTCAGGGCCAAAACTTGTAAGACGTCTTCGCATTTTTAGAGGTTTTGCAGTTTTTACCTTAGTTTCATCCTCAGCTGCCCCCTTTTCATGCAAAAGTTGGAGGAATCCGTGGTGGGAATGAATGAATACGGACAAATCGACCGACGTTATGTAGGTGATTGTGAGCATTGCATTGGCAACAAAGCATGATCCAAAGTAGCCTTTGAGCATTCCACCGTGCAACTGGCACACATTAATTTTTACCTTCACAACTCTTAGAAAAATTATATTTTGCTTATGTTCCTTCTTCTATTCATCGTACGCGTCTGAACAAGCAAAGCGTTGTGCGAAGGTTTGCCATATATATAATATATTTCTTCCTGCTTATGCAGGAACATACCATGGAGTCTCAAGCTTTTCTATTTTTGCTTCAGATGCAACGCTCACTGAGCAGGAAACAAACGAAATGCCAGAACCAGAGATCGAATAGAACAACACTACTATCACTCAGAGACGAGTCGCTTTATTGCATATCCCCGCTAACTTTTGCGTTCATGTCCACTGCTACGTTGGTTCAGTAACCATTTATGTTTTTTATGTGCTTTTCAAATGAAATTTCTCATTAATATTTATTTCTTCCTGTTCATGCAGGAACATACCAATTGTACAGGCATGGATAAGTTATTATATAAATTACACATAATTTGGTGTGTGATGAATTTACAGTGTGGTTGTTCTTTCTGACATTGGAGTCAGTCGGAACAGTCTGCTTCAAAGTCCGTTTGTGTAGCACATAAAGAGATATAGAAATATTGTCTTCGCATTAACAAAACACCCAGACATCAGATGGATGTATTACAAATATCTGGGAAAAATAAAGCTTGAAGTCAATTCTCCTATATAACTTTGTTGTGAACAGCACCTTTGGCTTAAAGTTTATTGATGTATTATGTTGAGATCAGTGATATATTTATTCCACTTTTTCAGCAGTCTTATCGTAGTTTTATAACAGGAAAGAAATTTGATCGTGGATGCGAAAACTAGATAAGGGCATATTAAGTTGTTTTACTGCATCAAATGGTGCCGATGTCGATTCCAGAATTCTCCATTTGCTCCATTTGTGTCTGCATGGCGGACTGTACTCATAAGTTGAGTGAAAATGTTGAAAACTGGTGACTCTAGTAAAGGCTCTGAAAATTGCTCATAAGAACCTGAAACCGCATGCAGTCACCAAGCGACAGTGTGCTGTAGTTTTTAAATCGTGGCTAACTGTGACACCAAAGTCCAAGTAAGTCTGAGCTGATGGGAGTATTATTCCTTCTAGTTCGTGGGAGCGGATGCTTGCTAGCCACATTCATTGGCAGCATCCATTCTATGAGCCACTCTGGCAATTTGTTGAGGTCCTCTTGGAACTTGGAAGCATCACTGCTGCCCTTTAGCTCTCTCCAAATTTTGAAGTCATCTGCCTATAGGACCACAGGGGAATCGGTGAGCAAAGATAACTCATTGATATACAAAATAAATGGGAGAGGTCCGGGTACCATGCCTTGTAGCACTTCGCTAGGCACTGCTGTCTAGAGGGAGAGTTTCGAGCTGATCCTAACCCTCTACCTCCTACCTATGAGGAATTCCCTAATCCAGGCTAGTAACCTGCTTTTGATACCAAGATTTTTCAACTTCATTGGTAGTCTTTTGTTCGGAGCTTTATCGAAGGCTGATTTACCGTAGGGTCATGCTTTCGGCCGATTCGATATACACCATGTTTCGTTATGCCTGATACTGCTTTTGGAGATTCTTTATTGCATATCCCCGCTAAGATGTCCGCTGCTATGTTGCTATGGGTTTCAAGTGGCCTTGATTTTGGTGGAAGATTTAACTGATGTAATATTGCGATTTCATGGACATAACTTAAGCTTATAGGTGAAAGAAATTTATTATCTCGGAATAAGGAAAAGTTGTTTAGAAGTTGAGGACTTTATTTTTCGGTTTATTCTTTTATATTTTATTGCGTATCGACTCGCACTGCAATTCCACATGTGGCGAAAGATTATAATAATATATTCTCACTTTGTACATGAGGGACGACAGTCTTCAGGCATCATCAATATGATAAATTACATATACGATTAGTAAGCATATTTAATAATTATTTCATAAGATACATATTTTTCTTACCTGTGTAGGACACACCAATTGTACAGGCATGGACAACTACTATATAAATTGCATAAATTTGGTTTATGGTTAAATTACATGGTTGCTATCGTTTTGTCTTTGGTTTGTGGGAACAATATGATAACTAGTCATTCAATGGAGCAAATCAAGAAATACAGAAATATTGTTGTCAAGGAACTAAACCTAAGTTCCTATCACTTTCGAAGACGCTATGAACCGACAACTATACTAGGTACAATTATTGACTTTAGATCCAAAATACAAGAACCAGTAAGAAATTGTATTCTTCGACGGTTAAAATCAAAAATCCGTACAGAGTCTCCAAACAAATGTTTTACGAATAATGTATAATACTTTTATTTGTATTCTTTCGTCTTCTTTCAACTTGTACACGATTGAACCATTCACGCCTTCGACTTGCCCGCCAATGGCTATCTGGGTCAATGAACAAACGTTCAATGTTCATATTCCTTAACAATTTTCTTCGCATTAACAAAAACACCCAAGTATGTTTTGGATGGATCACAAATACTTGGGAAAAAATAAAGCTTGAAGTAATTCCCCCAATAACTTAGGTGTGTATGGCATCGGGCCTTATTCTTGATTTATATCCAAATTTGGTGACAATTTAAAATAAGTGTTACACTTGTATGGTTTTGTCAGCATTTTCATCGTAACAGCACAAGGGAACCGTACACAATGATAGTATATATTTTCTTATAAACGGGTCTTTTCAAGAAATGCAAGCTATTTTTACAGACGCGATCAGTTATGTTGTAAACTACAATGGTGAACTTTTATAAATTAATACTTTTTATTGGTATAAAGGTATATTCCACGACTGTAATCCAGGTTGCGTCGTGTGGGAAGGTAATGCGTAATTCACCAAGGAATTGTAAGATATGGGACCGATAATATTTGCAGATCATTTGTTGTTGTAAATGGTCTAATATCCACATTCTTCATTCTCATTCAAAAAGTCAAATGGAGGCTGAAATGGTGAGAGAAAAAAGAAGACAAACAACAGCAACGCAAAAGAAAGCGAGTGGAGTCCTCAAGGAGTGATTACTAAATATATACATATATATCCTGTGTAGTAACTGGTCCCGTTATGCTATCTTTTATATTGTGTGAACTAATATTACTGTACTGTGTGGAAATGTCTATCATGTAATTCCAATAATATTAAAACTTATAATTGTAATTTGTTGTAACTACACGTTTAATGAACTTACAATATCTGTGTGCGGCAAAAAAGAGGGTGTAAGAGCCAGACGCAGAAGTGAATTGTCATCTTTGCAGTCTGGTGACTGAGGAGATGAACACTGTGAGTGCGTTTGCATCACTCACATCAGCTGTTAGTCTTTTCCAAATGAGTGAAAACTCATTTAAGAAGAAGTTGTACAACATGCAAGTCTGACAGTGCTCTATAGCAACTAGGTTGTGATGATTTCTAAGATTGTAACTGATGACGGCGGTAGGTTTAGTTATTGGCTCGGAGAAATGGAAGAGAAGATTAGTTAGCTTGTAGCAAAACATAAGGTGTAGCTTAAGACGTATTTTCCAGAGTTGTTCTAATCTTAGTCTGCCGCAACGTTCATAGTATTCGAGACCACTTAATAAACCAACAGCTCTTCAGATAAATTGCCTTTGCACCCACTCAAATTTAAGCTCGTCATTTTGCCCGAATCCGCTAAGAAAAAATGGGCAGTATTCCAAGATAGGTCGGACAACTAATTTGTATAATAAAAACCTAGTTTCACAACAAAAGAAATTGTGAAGTTATATTTGTAAAATCTCAGCGAAATTGAAATGATTGATTCCAACGTTTCGTTGGGCAATCTGGTCCCAACTTCTTCGGGGAAATTAATCGAAATTAACATAACAAAGGTTTATATATAAAGGGACACCTATTGTTTTTTTTAAATTTGTCCAATCATGAGTCATGCAACACTTATCAATATGTATAATAAATAAATAAATAGAATTGTATGTTTATATAAAAGTACATCTCTTATTTTTAAATATGAATCAATAGGTATACTAAACAAAACAAAACAAAAATTGTATGAACTATGATCAAAAACTCTTTTGACCTCAGACTTTCAAAATTTGTCTACTTTTGTTAAAATATATGTGTAAATGCAGTATATGCAGGATACAATGGTGTGTGTGTATGTGTGTGTGGGTGGAACAGTCATAAAACATTTGCTATTCTCATATGAGCTGTGATCAAGATTTGACCGAATAGTTACAAAATAATTGACATTTTTATGAATATAATTTAATTTTTATAGATTTGTTATTCTCTCCATAAGAATACGTAGACAATCGGGAGTTTGACCAAGTGTGACTACTTGTTCATACATATCAAATTTTTACTTTATTTATTAATCAGGATTTGCCATGCATCAGCTAACATCACACCTTCACGTCTGTTTAAACTGTTGGGATTCACCCATATATGTAGGGCTTCTGCAGTCAGTCTTTCTTGATATGAACCAAAACCTTTCTGTAAAACCTTAGTCTTATCAAAGTCGATTTTGTGTCCCGTTTCTATTGAATGCAGTGCAATCGCTGAGTTGTTTTCTAGCTTCTTCAAGTCTGCTGAGGTCTCTGGAACCACCTTTAGACATTCATTATGCTATTTCACTCTTACGTTTACCTGTCTAGAAGTTTCTCCTACATATACTGCGTTACAATCCCCAGAATTGATCTGGTATACGCAATTCTGCTGGTTTTCTTGTTCTATTTTATCCCTAACCGTCATAATCAAAGGAAGTTTGTTAAATGAACTTTTTCACTTTATAAACAATATGTCGGAAACCATCAAGTTCTCCAAAGAGGTTGAATCTGATGAAAATAAGTTGGCGTTTCTGGACTGTTTAGTAAAAAGAAAATTAGACGGCAAATTTAAAAAAAACATTTTCAGAAAGCCGACAAATTCGGATAGATACCTAGATTACCATTCGGCTCACCCATTTACCACCAAAGTAACTGTGGCCAAAAATCTGATCAACAGAGCCAAACGTCTAGTTACTGAGGAGGAAGATATTAACAAAGAACTAAAATTAGTTCAATCCACTCTTGAGTCAAATAATTATCCTAAAGCCTTCGTATAAAGATACTTAAAATGTGAAGATAAGGATGAATCAAAACCTGCTGCTATGAATTGGGTTAGTACAGCGGTGGTTCCTTACCGCAAAGAAACATCCGATGGAATAAAGCGAACCCTTAACGAACATAAGAGTGTACTTTCGTGCATCTAACACCTTACGCTAACTACTGGTGAAGGTTAAGGATAAAATAGAACAAGAAAACCAGCAGAATTGCATATACCAGATCAATTCTGGGGATTGTAACGCAGTATATGTAGGAGAAACTTCCAGACAGGTAAACGTAAGAGTGAAATAGCATAATGAATGTCTAAAGGTGGTTCCAGAGACCTCAGCAGACTTGAAGAAGCTAGAAAACAACTCAGCGATTGCACTGCATTCAATAGAAACGGGACACAAAATCGACTTTGATAAGACTAAGGTTTTACAGAAAGGTTTTGGTTCATATCAAGAAAGACTGACTGCAGAAGCCCTACATATATGGGTGAATCCCAACAGTTTAAACAGACGTGAAGGTGTGATGTTAGCTGATGCATGGCAAATCCTGATTAATAAATAAAGTAAAAATTTGATATGTATGAACAAGTAGTCACACTTGGTCAAACTCCCGATTGTCTACGTATTCTTATGGAGAGAATAACAAATCTATAAAAATTAAATTATATTCATAAAAATGTCAATTATTTTGTAACTATTCGGTCAAATCTTGATCACAGCTCATATGAGAATAGCAAATGTTTTATGACTGTTCCACCCACACACACATACACACACACCATTGTATCCTGCATATACTGCATTTACACATATATTTTAACAAAAGTAGACAAATTTTGAAAGTCTGAGGTCAAAAGAGTTTTTGATCACAGTTTGTCAGTCACGTCTCGTAAACCGTTAATGCCCAGCTCGTTCTACGCTCGGGCCCACGCTGTCGCCTGAAGTTTCTCAGAAACGCTTAGTAACAACGGACGAAAAAACCAAAACACCAATTGTTGACTTGAGTATTCTGTATTGTTACACCAACATATAAATCAAGTATGACTAAGGTCTGTGAACAAATATTACAATAATAAACCATAAGATTACTTCTGACGATGTTTCACTCTTCTTTCTGAACAGCGACCGATGAGACGATGACTGTCGTATTGATGCCTCCGCGAAAATTGGGGAAGTTGATTTTGAGCAAACAACCATGAATTGATCGTTCAATCTTCAACTCCATTGACACTCCCCGGCAAAATAGGGATCCAACCCTTTTCTCCTTCACGACCAATGCACGTTGACTTGCATGCCATTGCGAGAACCTGGGTCACACGGACAGAGCTGAAATGGAAAACAAACAGAAAAGCCAACACACCACAAGCATACTCACAGCACAATCTCCCACATCAATGACGACCTGCGCCTCCAGACGGAGTCCTCCTCTTGACATCTTGCAACACAATCGCCACTTACTAGAATGACTCTTGCAGAATGCAACGTGACCATAGCAGCACCTCATGATACTCTACGCACATCGTCTTATCTACTCACTACCAATTACTACTGCAATCGCTTGTCACTCATTCTGCCTCAGTTCTAGTAGCGGTGACGCATGCGAGCCTCAGTCGTTTACACTCTTTCTCCCCGGCGTGTCGGACCACAGCTAACAATTATCTCCGTGTGCATGTCATTCTCAGCAATAGCCTAGCCTCCACGGCGTATACGACCCATCTGCTGTCTCTAACATCAATCAATTCATTCATGGACGTAGAAGACTAGAAGCAACTTCAGAAGTAATCACGACGAAAGGTTTAACAAAATTACGCGATAACAACAAGGTACGAAAACAACGAGTAAACACAACTGATCCAAAATCACAAATTGCGAAGACACACCACACGTATACACAAACAGTACAAATAGCCTCGCGGATCATGTCTTGGTGGAATTATTTTGAAGAATTGGAGGACTTACAGCAGTACGCCTGCAACCCTTCACAGGTTGACGATTGTAATTTGTGGAATGTCCGGACACAAACAAGATTAACCAACAATTACATCAATTGGAACTCACACAATTATTTAACACAAACATATGTACAATCAACACATCAAATGTTGTGGATTCTGGTACAACAAACTACACTTGAAGAACTGTAGGACTTACAGCAGTACGCCTACATTACTTCTCAGGTTGATGACACAAGCGGAAGTCGTCCGGACACAAACAGAATTACCAACAGCTAGATGACAGATGATATCAATTCAGTATATACAACAGCAGTACGCGGTACGTTCGAAATTGGTGACATTTTTGCACGTGTTTGCTCTGAAATTTATTTACTGCTTATTGTCATATAATTCTTGAAATTATGGTCCAAATCTCTAAAAAACGTGTTCGTAGAAACACAATTGTTTTAGATAGTGGCTCAAATTCGGTTATAACTGCATTACCGCCTGGTAATACAGTATCAACTACTAGCTCTCAAAATGGTTTGAGTGCAGATCTCACTCCTGTGATACAGGTGAAAGATGTTCTGTTAGAGAACTCTGAGTTCTGTAAACTAAACCTCCTTTTGAAAGATATGCAGAGGCAAGTAAGTGAAATTCAGAAAAAATTAGATCAGTTTGATAGTATGTCACTGCCAATCTCAAATACCACGGAGAGCCGGTCTGATATTGGTCAGGTTAAGTGTTTACTGGATGTAACTCAAAATAAGCTTTTGAATTTAGACCCAATAGCCTGTCTTTTAGAAAGGCATCCTAAAATATCTCCAGACAACCTAAATAAAGCTGAAAATCTGATTGACTGCTTGGCTACGGAGGTGATGAAGCGTATAACCTCTTCTCACCAAGCTATAGTTTACAACGTCCCAGATTCTCTGCCCCTGAAAACTGTAAGACACAAAATCCTGATTTGTTGCGGCATGGCTAGTGTTCCATGTGAATGCAAACGACTTCGTAAAAAGTCTAACCAGGCTAATTGCCCAATCATTTTTAAATTCAGTAATTCCCTTGATGCTAGTAAGTTTACTAAATGTCAGGATCACTTAAGACTGAATAGCAGTTATAAGTCTATAACCGTAGCTCAGGATAAAACACCGTGTCAGCGCAGAATAATGCGTAGTAATAACCTGGTCACCTCCTCTAGCTTAGATTTACCAAAAAGGATCGTGCACAGCAACAGACACCTAGTGCTGAAACTAGCATTCAGCAAACTACACAACAACCACACCTGCCAATGGAACTAGGAACTGATTTAGATACCAGTACCCCTGTAAATAAAGCCTCATCGAAAGATGTTAAAATGACTAGAACTTCTGCAAGTTGTTCTAAGAAATTTCCCCCCAAACGTAGTAACCTCACCACGATGAACAAATTTCGCAGGGTTGAGACTAATGATGGGGAAGAATACTTTGTATTCAATAAGCCTGCTGAGAGTAAGAATGCCAACAAACCATCACTTGTTACGAAAAACTCCTCTCGAAACATAAGTATATCTGGAGGTGTTCCGCATGCTCCACCTTATAGAAAGTCAGGCTCCAAGACTCCTAAAGTCTTGCAGCCAAAGCACCTTCCTTCACAATTCCCTTTAAGTTATAAAAACAACCCGAAGGTGTATACCGGTATGACGAATAGCAGTTGGATGGGTAGACCTCTGATGCTATGCCTTTTAACCGTCAACCTAGGCCCAACCTGTACTACCCTTATATCCAGGAACACATGGTAAATTTTCCAGGTGTCCCGAATCACTGGTACGACCCATGGCACCTAGGACCACCTCATTGCACTCCAACCCGATGTACAGACACCCAGTCCGACCTCCTTTTCATTCATAAATTCTTGCGGTGCTGACGCACAAATAGATTTAGGTTATGGTGACATTTTAAGCCAGTTTGTAGTATCCCGTGACTTATTCACGATATTGCTAATTAATGCACGTTCCTTAATCAATAAGATATCTGAACTAAGGACATTATTATTAGTCGCCAAGCCTACTGTAGCTCTGATTACTGAATCATGGTGCTCATCCTCTGTACTTGATGTGCATATAGGTATCGATGATTACACTGTACACCGTGCAAACAGAGATTGCAAGCGTGGTGGAGGATGTCTCATATATATACATAGCTCATTTGTAGTCAGTAAGGTGGAAGATGAAACAATGAATAATGTACCTGACTCACTCTGGGTTGTCTTACATGGAGATAAGTACAAACTTCTCATAGGCTGTGTTTATCGAGCACCAAGCTCAACAAAAGAAACTGATGCGTTATTAGCTAAATCGTTTGCACACGCATCCTCGTTTAGTGCTAATTACAAAATAATTGCAGGGGACTTCAATCTTCCAGAAGTCAATTGGCTAACTAGTTCCGGCCCCCAACGCTTCGACGAATTACTTGCCACTATAGACTGTTATGGATGGCAACAACACGTCCAGACACCTACTCGTGGTGACAACATGTTGGACCTTGTTTTTTGTCATGACACAATCCCAGTATCCACGTATGTTGGTAATCGATTTTCCAGTAGTGACCATAGAATGGTACTCTGCTCTCTGCCTTTCTCACCACTAAATACAGGAAACAAACAAGACTCAGGAAGCACAATATGTCGTAGTTACAAATATACAGACTGGGGATTAGTCCAAGAACTTATTCGACTCTGTCAATGGGATGACTATTTTACCACTGACTCCCTGGAGGCCTTAGTAACCCTGTTTTACAGGAATGTTACCCTTTGTCTAGATACAGTTGCTCCAAAGAAAATAGTGAAATTAAGTAGACACCGAACTGAATATATTCCAAGGGCACACCGTAATAAGTTAAGGAAACTGAAGAAACAGTACTATTCCACTAAGGACATATCACTATTGCTCTCAATCCACGAGTCTCTTGAATCTCTCAAGCGCCTACGCTCTCAAAAGGACCTCGACGAAGAGTTAACGGCACTTGAAAGTACCTCCAAAGTTTATAACTTAACGGCACTTCTTAAAAAACGAATGCAGTCGGCGAGGGAAATCCCATACTTACTTCACGACAAAGTAATCTACAATGAACCTGCCACTATCTGTGAACTTTCAGTGATTGGTTTGCAAACTTTAGTTTAGAAACACATATGCCTGGTGAAACCGCTCCCCTTACTATCTCTTCCCTTGAAAGCATTGTGTTCACTAATCAGTTAATAGTACAAGCAATTAAAAGCCTTAAACCTTCCACTAGTACGGGACCGGATGGCCTCGCTTCGATAATTTTCAAAAACAGTGGGTGTGATATACCCTTGTTACTTCTTAAATTCTTCTCAATATCTATGGACACTGGCACTTACCCTAGTGAGTGGAAAACTAGCTTCATAATTCCACATTACAAATCTGGTGATAGGGCAAACGTCCGCAATTACAGACCCATAAATATAACCCCAGTTATCTCACGAATCATGGAGAAAGTTGTAAAAGATCAATTGTCAGACTACCTAATTAGGGAAGATCTTGTTACAAGGTCTCAACACGGATTTCTCAAAAATAGATCCTGCGTTACTTGCCACTTCGACTTTTTCAACTGCATCACTAGTAGTCGCGAAGCACGTAAGCTAGTCGTTGTTCTATACTTCGATATATCTAGGGCATTTGACATGGTATCTCACAGTATTCTCTTTGAGAAGCTGTACTCTTGTGGAATTCGCAACCCATTACTGAACTGGTTAAAATCATTTCTAAGCAACAGGGTACAAATAACCAAAGTTGGATCTGTATTGTCTCATCCTAGGCAGATCTCAAGTGGGGTCGTGCAAGGTAGTGTCCTAGGTCCACTTTTATTCACAGTCTACATTAACAGCATTTGCAAGTGCTTCACCTTAGGCAAACCATTCCTATATGCTGACGACCTCAAAGTCGTCTACTCCTGCTACACTCATGAATTAAGCGATATGGTTACTAAAATACATCTTGAACTAAGTAGTCTCGCATCATGGTGTGCTGATTCCTGTCTAAATTTTAACATTGACAAATGCGGCTGGATTTGTATTGGCAACAGTAACCTTGATCTAACTCTTGAAATAAATGGGCGAAAACTAGCTAAGCTCAACTCAGTCGTAGATCTCGGTATTAGATACTCTAGTAACCTAACGTTCGCTGAACAGACTGATTATGCCAGACGTAAAACGCGAAGGCTGATAGGATGCATAACACGCAATTTCTTTTGTTGTGAAACTAGGGTTTTATTATACAAAGTATGTGTCCGACCTATCTTAGAATACTGCCCGTTTATTCTTAGCGGACTAAGACAAAATGACAAGCTTAAATTAGAGGGAGTGCAACGGCAGTTTACCTCAAGAACTCTTGGTTTAGAAAGTGGTCTGGAATACCATGAGCGATGCGTAAGACTAAGATTAGAACCCCTCTGGAAAAGACGCCTTAAGCTAAACCTTATCTTTTACTATAAGCTAACTAATCTTCTCTTGCATTCCTCCGAGCCAATAACTAAACCTACCGCTGTCATCAGTTACAATCTTAGAAATCATCACAACCTAGCTGCTATGGAGCACTGTCAGACTTACGTGCGGTACAACTTCTTCTTAAATAAGTTTTCAGTCATTTGGAATAGACTACCAGCTAATGTGCGCGATGCAAACACACTTCCAGTGTTCATCTCCTCAGTCACCAGACTACTCAAAGATGACAATGCACTTTTGCGCCTGACTCTTACACCTTCTTTTTCACCCTACATAGATATTTTAAGTTCTTTAAACGTGTAGTTACAACAAACTACAATTATAAATTTTAATATTATTGGAACTAGATGATTAACATTTCTACACAGGACAGTAATAATATTAGTTTACACATAATATAAAAGTTAGCATAACGGGACTAGTTAGTTTGTGTACCAAAATAACCACAGTTACTAAACAGAATATATATGTATATATTTATTAATCACTCCTTAAGGACTCCCGTTGCTTTCTTTTGCGTTGCTGTTGTTTGTCTTCTTTTTTCTCTCACCATTTCAGCTTCCATTTGACTTTTTGAATGAGAATGAATAATGTGGATATTTGACCATTTACAATGACAAATGATCTGCAAACATTATTGGTCCAGTATCTTTCAGTTGCCTGGTTAATAACGAATTAACTTTCTCCACGACGCAACCTGGATTACATTTGTGGAATATACTCTTATACCAATGGAAAAGTATCTATTTGTAATACAACGTCACGATTGTAGCTTATAACATAACTGATCGTATCTGTAAAAATAGCTTCCTTATTACCCAATTTGGATATAAATCAAATCAAAAATAAGATTCGGATTTGTACACACCCAAGTTATATTGAGGAATTACTTCAAGCTTTATTTTTTCCCAAGTATTTTTAATCCATCCAAAACTTACTTGGGTTTTTTTGTTAATGCGAAGTTAATATTCCTATATTTCATGACGTGCTCCATTGAATGACTGGTTATCATATTGTTCCCACAGACCTAAGACAAAAACGCCAGCAACCATGTAACTTAACCATAAACCAAATTTATGAAATTTATATAATGCTTATCCATGCCTGTATATTTGGTGTGTCCTACACAAGTAGGAAAAAATGTGTATTTTATTAAAACATTATTATTAATTATGATTGCTAATCGTATATGTAATTTATCATATTGATGATGCCTGTAAACTGGCGTCTCTCATGTACAAAATGAGAATATACTATTATTATTATTATTATTAACTTGAACATATGTACAAAATCACACACCAAGCACGTTGGACTGCTCATTGATGCGCTACCCTTTGAAGAACTGTAGGACTTACAGCAGTATGCCTACAACCCTTCTCAGGTTGACGCCCTCGGTTGGAAAATCGTCAAAGAGTTCATTTACTAACTTCCTTCTATCAGCTATATCCTCAAATCTGAACGGCAACACGCCCATGTCATTGTATCGTAGAATATAGATGACGAACAAACACACGACATATCTCATCAACCAAGTATAGAAACAGAGTAATTTACACCAAAGATAATAACATTCAAATAGTAACTTGAAACTAGAAATGCCTTTATTCGTGCAAGTCAATTTAACAATAACTCTCTCCTTTACACTTGGCTTATCCACACTAAACTGACCATTGATATTCGTCCTTTCAAACGAACTGATACTACCATAGTCATTGCACAAGATACTTGAGTTGATGGGTGTCTGTTTCATTGTGGATGACAGCACCAACGACGACTGATTGGTACCAGTTGATGAACTTAGTGGTGGATCAAAAGCTGTTCTTTTTCGGATCTCAGATAGTTGTCCAACTGCAAGATTACCACCACTGCTGTCTTTCACTACTAGTTCGGGTTTAGCACTATCATCAGATGATAGGTGGGCTACACGCTGATCAATTACACTGACGGTCTCACAAGTATGCATGCCTTCTGCAACTGAATCTGCATTTATTTCTACTTCACGTTCAAGTTGTGCAGAACCTTTGTTCAACTTAGCAGTAGTAGGCATATCCCTCATCTCATCATGATCAACCAAAGACAACTGTGAAGTATCATGATCATTATCACGAATATTCACTTTACCGTCAACTTCATCATTTTCAAACTCTTTAATAACAGAAGTAGACAATTTTGGTTCCTCCTCACAAATCATTAAAGGTTTTATATCTTCACTCTGACTAGTTATACTTTGTAAACTTGTGGAGTCAGAACTGGACTCTGAAGCAGTAACTCTATTCTGTGACACTCTATTCAACAATGGCTTACCAGTTGCAACTACAGACTTCTTCACAACACCGTTATCGTCACACAATTCGGAGTCAGGCCTGGAGTTTACATTGAGCTTATCACTGAACTTGCTCACTGGTTCACAGCTCACCTTTGTATGCACCTCTTGCAAACGTGTACAACAAAACCGTGTTTGTCTTGCATCTTGTAACTTATCTGTTGAGGATGTACTACGAAACCTGTTACACTCACTAGATCTATATGTGTAAATTATTGAATTGATGATGCCTGTAAACTGGCGTCCCTCATGTAATATATATATATATTATTATTATTATTATATGCATTACTAGATATCATGGGGCCTTCTCGATATCCACCTCTCTGAGGCTTATTCGTCATCAATGATTGCGTTTTTCCACCCTCAGACTGCTCTATTCTAGGGGTGAGATCTAATAGACTGGAAAACTTGCTCATAGATTGATTGACGCTAGTATTTACCAGTTTCAGGATATCATCAAACTTTGGCTCGATACCCTCATCCTCCATACGGGAGCTCATCTTCACCCACTTCCTTTGCAGTCGAGTAGGTAGACGTCTTGCTATTACTTCTAGTATGAAACTCGAGTTGAGGTCACTCATTCGATTCATCGAAATCATTCCATTCTTGTAAATTAGCAAATTATCTAAAAACTCAGTGAGTGCCTGGGAGTCATCCTGTAATTGACCACCATTACCCTTAACAGCCTCGAATAATTTCCCTGCAATCATCGAAGGTCTTCCAAACCTTTGACGTAATATGCTCATAGCCTCGTAGTAGCCCTCTTTTGGCTTCATAAACTTACAGCACTGTATAGCTCTTGCAGCATCTCCAGTGCAATATCTCATCAAATACATTAACTTCAATTCATCATTTAATAAAAAACCCCTCAACATCATCTCAAACTCCTTTACAAATTGTAAATAATCAGCCGGGTTTCCATCAAAACACCGTGGTTCAAATTTAGGGAGTTTGATGTTCCTATTATCTCTGAACGGCGAAACAGTAACATCAACCATGTCATGCTTAACATCAGACACATCGTTACAATTAACAGACAAGTCACCATGACTTACTTTCCTGTTTGCATCCAAGACACTCTGTCCCTTCTTTGACCCAGGCATTGTTGAACTTGACCCAATTCGAAAAAGTTCCAGATATTGCTTGTTCAAAGAGGACTTGACCGGCACCAGGAGAAATGAACGGAGACTATCCAAACTTTCACCAACTATTTGAATCCGCCAGATCTGTTTCCATCGTCAGAAACTGTCAATCACGTCTCATAAACCGTTAATGCCCAGCTCTCGCTACGCTCGGGCCCACGCTGTTCTTCGAAGATTTCAGAAACGCTTAGTTATAGCGGACGAAAAAACCAAAACACTGATCTGCCGCTTTAGATTTGTTTATTGTTACACCAACATATAAAAGGAATAAGCGAACTAAGGTCTGAAAACAAATATTACAATAATAAATCATAAGATTACTTCTGACGATGTTTCACTCTTCTTTCTGAACAGCGACCGATGAGACGATGACTGTCATATTGATGCCTCCGCGAAAATTGGGGAAGTTGGTTTTGAGCAAACAACCATGAATTGATCGTTCAATCTTCAACTCCATTGATATCTACATCCGTGAATGAATTGATTGATGTTAAAGACAGCAGATGGGTCGTATACACTGGGGAAGCTAGTGATGAGAATGACATGCACGCGTAGACAAGGATTAGCTGCGGAGTCAGTGAGTGAGAATGAATTTTTCTATTTACGCTGTGATCCCACACGCCGGGGAGTGAGAGTGTAGACAACTGAGGCTTGCACACGTCACCGTTACTAGAACTGAGACTGAATGAGTGAAAAGCGATCGCAGTGGTAATTGAGAGTGAATAGATAAGAGGATGTGCGAAGAGTATCATGAGGTGCTGCTATGGTCACGTCGCGTTCTGCAAGAGTCATCCTACCAAGTGCCGATTGGGTTGCAAGATGTCTAGAGGATGCCTTCAACTGGAAGGCGTAGGTCGTCGTTAACGGATGAGATCGTGCTGTGGGTATGTCTCTGGTGTGTTGGCTTTGCTGTTTGTTTTCCATTTCGGCTTTTTCCTTGTGGCCCAGGTTCCCACACTGGCATCCAAGTCAACGTGTATTGGTCGTGATGGAAAAAAGGGATGGATCCCTTTTTTGCAGAGGAGTGTCAATGTAGTTGAAGATTGAACGATCAATTCATGGTTGTTTTCTCAAACCCAACTCCTCCATATTTTTCGCGAGTCATCAATCCGGCAGTCATCGTCTCATCGTTCGCTGTTCAGGGAAGATAAACAACTACCAGACGTATTATTGTGATTTCTTGTTATAACATTTATTCTTAGACCTTTGTGTAATAACATTATCGTTGTTTATATGTTGGCGTAAGAATAAAGGATTCCTGAGTCGCCAATCAGTGTTTTGGTTTTCGCGTTGGTTAATACAAAGCGTTTCTGAAAGTCTTCGAGGGACAACGTGAGGTCCAGTGTAGTAGGAGCTGGACATTGACAGTTTATGAGACTTGGCTGACATAGTCACTTCGCCCAAGCAGGTGTTAGGAGCAAAGATGAATCTAGTTGTTTTACTATTTGTGTATATTATAACTTACCACTACTTATCTGCTCAATGCTGCACGACCATTCCCTGATTTTCTAAACTACATTTGTTTATATCTAAAATGAAGACTCAGATAGCCTTTCTTTCTTACATTTTTCGTCTTCAAAATGCTGTAAGAGATGAAACATACATGATGTTCTTCTGAAAGTAGTCATTCATACCATAAATTTGAGTAAGTCGACGAATGAATATTTGGAAAACAAAAAGTTTGTGGCATTTTGCAACAGAAATTTAAAAAAATAAAAATAAATAATTTAAAAAAAATGAAGCATTCCGCCAGGGCCTTGCACAAAATAGGTGGGAGGGTGGTGACAGCTAGTCAGCGGATATGATGGTGGGGACATATGTGAACCACCCTTATCTGTGGGACAGCACTCTATTGCTAAGGCTCCTGAGTTCGGATGGCTTCTGCAAAATGAGAATAAATAAAAAAGTAAAAACTAAAAAAATAATGAAAAAAGAAATAGAAGTTGAAAATTGCCTAGAGCCGAAGTTTAAACGCAAACTCCCGAATGAAAGTAAATGGTATGAGTCCGCTACTTCAGAAGGACACCGAACTGTATACTTCAGATAAACATATATTACTAGGCCCTCGCTTTTCTTTTACATAGCTCACGCACTCTGACTTTTGTGTTTAATTCCTTTTAAACCTCGTAAGTAGGTGAAATTATCTCCTGTCTTTCACTTTAAACTAATTGTTCGCAGAAAAGACTGTAAAATATCGGGAAAATAATATTTCTTGAAAAAAAAACACAACAAAAAATGATGAACCCCATGCCTGTTATATATTTTGAATTATTAACACCTTTTATGTACTTCTGCACCTGTCTGCCGGTTTTCTTGTGTCTTCTCTTTTCAAACACACTGCTTTCAACGAAGGTACTGATACAGCGCTGCAATTCTCTACTTATTCGTGATATTGCTAGCTCATCTGGTGAATAACGGGATCATCGGTATTATAAAATCTGCTGACAAGTTCAAAGTGGGTCTCATAAACAACTGGAAATGTCACAAATATGATGTACTTACAGGTGAATATAAAATTTAATAGACTTTAAAACTCTTTCTGAATGATTTACTGATAATTATTGTTTATTCTGCATCTCTTATGTACCACGTCAGCACCTGTACAGAAATGCTACTTACCTTCCCAACTAACGCAAACATTTATGATTCCCGCGTGAAATTGGCATGTATTTTTTTTTCAATCACAGTTTAGGTTTGACGCTATGTCTATTTCCTTATTTGTACACTTCATTTTAAATGTTTCTCTCACATTTACCAGTATTCAACTTATTTCTAAATTAACAAATCATATTATATATTCTATAAGTTTTCATAGGTGTACATATGTTCATGTCTGTAAAAATGGCTGGTTTCTGTTACAGAAATAAAAAATTATTATTGTTATAAATCCCTCCCGTTGAGGGTGATTGGCTCTGGATGTTTCTGCTGCTGTTGTTGTTGGTTGGTTGGTTATTTTCATCACCTCCGTCTTGTCTATGCTCACTTAGAGTCCTGTCTTCGCCGGCTGCTTCTTCGACCAGTTTGTCGGTCGGTTTTCGCTTGTAAGTCTTCGATTTTCTGTGACATCAAACATAAATCATCCACGCGCGAAATCCAGGTCTTCTAGGTTTTTCACGTCGGTCCAGAATATTCCTGTCTTCTCGTTTTCCACTGTCTGACGCATAATCCAGTCAGTCCATCACAATTAGGAATATCATTGGTGGCGGATAATAAGCACCCTTGTCTGACTCCTGTGTTTACTCCAAACGCCTTGCTGAGTTTTCCGTTGTGGATCACTTGACATGTGCCGTTGTCGTACAGCTGTTGAATAAGGTTGATGAATATTAGGGGTACGCCATAGTACTCGAGTAATTTCCAAATTACTTCACGGTCAACGCTGTCGAAGGCCTTCTCAAAGTCTATAAAGTTGAGGTAGAGGTTTGATCGCCATTCCATGCTTTGTTCTGTGATGATGATGCGTAGAGTTGCAATTTGATCAGTATATGATTTGCCTTTCCTGAATCCAGCTTGTTCCGGTTGGTGGCGGAGTTCTGTCTCCAGTGCGTCCTTTAATCTCTCCAGGATGATGCGACTCAGGATTTTGCTTGGCGTCGACAGGAGCATGATTCCTCGCCAGCTCTTGCAGAGTGAGTCCTAAGTCGCCCTTCTTTGGTAGTTTCACGAGGTAACCTTTCCTCCAGTCAGTAGGCACCTTTCCCTCCTTCCAGACCTTTTGCAATAATGGAGTCAGCATGTCTGCTGTAGTCTCTGAATCCACTTTTAGTGCTTCAGGGGGTATTCCATCTGGTCCAGCTGCTTTTCCAGCTTTCAGAAGTTTGATTGCATTCAAGACTTCAGCTCTCGTTGGAGGATTGGTGTCAACTTGCAGTTGTGTGTGCGCTGTTGTTGGTATTTCTGGACGGGTTGCAGGTGATGGTCGGTTCAAGAGTCCTTTGAAGTGATCCGCCCATTGTTTAATCTGTTTTTCTTCCTTGGTAATTGGGTCCCCTTGGCTGTCTTTTATAGGTTTCGCTTGTGTTGATCTCTTTCCGGATAGAGATTTGTGCGTCGGTGGCACAGTGGTTAGGACTCTCGCCGACCATGTACATGGTCCGGGGTTCGAGCCCACACCGGCGCACACCTGATATCTATGGTCGGCCTGCAAAATTTGGGCTACCGATAACCATGCTTAAAATTCCATACTTGTACCAAAAATACAGTGTGGAATCAAGCTGTAAATAAAAAAAAATAAAAAAAGATAAAAATTTGGTTATCTGATATAGTGTCCTCAGGTCCCTTTTGCCTGCTGCCTTCTGAGCTTCAGTGGCCAGATTGTCGTAGAATCGTCTTTTGTCCTTCCTAACACTTTTCTTCACTTCTTTGTCCAGTGCTTTGTAAGTTGAGCTCAGCGTCTCCTTCTCCTGTCCGTCCTTGCATTGAATCATTTTCTCTTTCACTATTCTCCTCTCTTCTATCAATTTCCAAGTGTCCGTTGAGAGCCATTCCTTGTCTTGTCTCTTCTTTATTCCTAGAACCGTTGAACACGTTTCGTTGAAAATCACCTTCAGAGAGTTCCAGTGGTCTTCCACATATGATTCTTCCGTGGTGTCTCGTAGTTTTTCTTGCTTTGCTGTGACAGTTGCAGTGAAGGTGTCTTTTGTGGTTGTGTCCTTCAGTAATTGAGTGTTGAACTTGCATTGTGGTCTATCCCCAGCTATCATCGAGGCTTTTAGCTTCACCTTGAAAGTCCCTTGTACTAGATAGTGGTCTGAAGCCACATCTGCTCCTTTCCTCGACCTTGTGTCCAGTAGGTTCCGTCTCCACTTTATTGAAATTGAGATGAAGTCTATTTGGTTTTTGGTGTTTCCATCTGGTGAAGTCCATGTCGTCTTGTTTATGTCCTTGTGTTTGAAAAAGCAGCCACCAATCACCAAATCATTGAAGGCGCAGAAGTCTGAGAAGAGTTCACCATTGTCGTTCATTTCACCGAGGACCTCTTGACCCATGGTGAGTTCTCTTCCTGTGTTGTCTCCTCACAGCTTCACATCCATGTCACCCACCAGGATTTTGATATCGCCTTTTGATATCGTCCATTACTGTTTGTAGTTGTCTGTGGAAAACCTCCTTCTTCTCTTGTTCTGAGACGTTTGTAGGTGCATAGCATTGAATTTCTGTAACTTTCCTTCCTTTTGAGTTGAACCTGGCTGTCATTATCCTGGAGGAGATTGGTTCCCACTGGATGAGGGCCTTGGCTGCTGTTGGTGACATCATGATGGCCACTCCCTCAGTGTGCTCATGGTTGTCATCTGGGTGGCCGGAGAAGATTATTGTCTCTTCAGTAGGTAGTTGGCACCTTCCAGTTCCGTTCCATCTGCTTTCGCAGATTCACAACACTTCTATTCTGTACCTTCTCATTTCAGCGGCTATCTGGGCAGCCTTTCCAGTTTCTTACATTGTACGAACATTCCAGGTACCCATCCTTACTTTTGCCTTCATCGAAAGAAGGCACATCGGCTGACTGGCTTCCCGAAGGCTTTCACCAGCCTGCGTCATTTTGCTTCCTCGATTCCAGCAACAAATAAGGTTATTGTTTATTTTTTTAGAATTTTTAATATATTTATTCGTTGAAGTTTCTGTGGAGCTTCGGTTGTTTACGGGGGTGGAGTTGCTAGAACCACGCATCAACCCTTCCTCTTTATCATGGCCTGGGACCGGCAAGAAAACTAGCGAGCTAGTAATCTAGGCGAGGTTACTGTTGCCAATACAAATCCAGCCGCATTTGTCAATGTTAATCTTTTGAGGGGATTCAGCACACCCTGTTTCGAGACCACTTAGTTCAAGATGTATTTTATTTACCATATCCCTTAATTCATGAGTGTAGTAGGAGTAAACGACTTTGAGGTCGTCAGCATATAGGAATGGTTTATTTGAGGTGAAGCACTTGCAGATGCTGTCAATGTAGACTGTAAATAAAAATGGACCTAGGACACTACCTTGCACAGCTTCACTTGAGATCTGCCTAGGATGAGAAAATACAGATCCGACTTTAGTTACTTGTACCCTGATGCCTAGAAACGATTTTAACCAGTTCAGTAATGGGTTGCAAATTCCACGTGAGTACAGCTTCTCAAAGAGAATACTGTGAGATGCCATGTCGTATGCCCTAGATATATCGAAGTAGAGAACAACGACTAGCTTACGTGCTTCGCGACTACTAGTGATGCAGTTGAAAAAGTCGAAGTGGCAAGTAACACAGGATCTATTTTTGAGAAATCCGTGTTGAGACCTTGTAACAAGATCTCCCCTACGTAGGTAGTCTGACAATTCATCTTTTACAACTTTCTCCATGATTCGTGAGATAACTGGGATTATATTTATGGGTTTGTAATTGCGGACGTTTGCCCTATCACCAGATTTGTAATGTGGAATTATGAGGCTAGTTTTCCACTCACTAGGGTAAGTGCCAGTGTCCATAGATATTGAGAAGAATTTAAGAAGTAACAAGGGTATATCACACCCACTGTTTTTGAAAGTTGTTGAAACAAGGCCATCCGGTCCCGTGCTAGTAGAAGGTCCAGGGCTTTTAATTGCTTGTTCTATTAACTGATTAGTGAACACAATGCTTTCAAGGGAAGAGATAGTAAGGGGAGCGGTTTCACCAGGCATATGTGTTTCTAAACTAAAGTTTGCAAACCAATCACTGAAGAGTTCACAGATAGTGGCAGGTTCATTGTAGATTACTTTGTCGTGAAGTAAGTATGGGATTTCCCTCGCCGACTGCATTCGTTTTTTAAGAAGTGCCGTTAAGTTATAAACTTTGGAGGTACTTTCAAGTGCCGTTAACTGTTCGTCGAGGTCCTTTTGAGAGCATAGGCGCTTGATAGATTCAAGAGACTCGTGGATTGTGAGCAGGATTGGTATATCCTTAGTGGAATAGTACTGTTTCTTCAACTTCCTTAACTTATTGCGGTATGCCCTTGGAATATATTCAGTTCGGTGTCTACCTAATTTCACTATTTTCTAAGGAGCAACAGTATCTAGACAAAGGGTAACATTCTTGTAAAATAGAGATACTACAGCCTCCAGGGAACAATATCAAACAACAATTTTCATATAGATTCATCCAATAGGAGCAAAATAAGCACCAAAATCACGTCAACTTCGTTTGTCTGGACAACTCGTTTGCACCAAGTCGAACCAACTAAGCTGCGCAAACGCCCCCAAGGTAAAGCTGGGGGCACCACTTCAAATAGAGGATATGCCATGTAGTCGCCGGAATGCCCTTCTGCGTATTTCAAGAGATTTCTCCCACTTCATGAATCCGCCATCAGCGCACCAATCAGTATATACGTTCAAAACTGACTGCCTTCTTATGACCCTACACCCGGTATCGGCAGGCAGTTTCGTGTTTATTTTAATATTGTAGCTAGTTGCTAAAGTCGAACGCCTGGTGAATCTACATACATTGTCTCCATTACCACAGTCTGACGACCAAGCATCCACTGATAGCCGTGGCTATTGTCCGATGGATTTTTATAATTGATTAACGGCTTCATCATCGTTCAAAATAATGTGTGGTCTACTGCTCCTTAGAATTAATGATCAAGCTGAAGGTAGTATGATAAGTACCCCCTCCATTTGTCACACTGGAATTTCATAGGACTCCTTTTCGTGTGTTGATATCTTGCACCTGCATTCATTATCAAGACTAAAATCTAAATGCTTTCGGACATCGATATGAACGGAGTGGCTGTTTGAGATATCATATTTTACCAAAGGGTGCGGAAAAGAAAGACAGTTAAGTATTTGCGCCACACATTGGCGTTAGCATCCAGCATGACACTTGCTGCTTATGTAAACGGTCAGAGGGAAGATTGTAGATTGTGTTGGAAACTCGACAAAGCTAGCGGGAGTTTCTGATTTTGCCACAGGCCGCCTCTTTAAGGAGATCAGAATACTATATATGTTCTTAATAACGAATTGGACTTCGGCGCCATTTATAGTGAAACACAGCCGGAATGTCACAGATTTACGATAATTTACATTTCATATAAACTGGTGTTCACAAGAAATGCATGCCATTTTTACAGGTAAGGTCTGTTACTGTGCAAATTACGATCCTAAAGTATCGTAAATTAATACTTTTTCAAAAGTTTAAATGGTTCAATTATTTTAAGGGTAATCGGAACAGGTTCTTATAAATGTTAGATGGTAGACCCTTCATTAAGGCCACCACCCTAATTTCGTTTCGTTTCCTGCAGATAGTTACCGCCAGCCAATGAACAACGTGTATTTGGGTAAGTGTTATGCCGGCACGTGATTAAAAGGTATTTCAGGAAGAGGTGAACGTCCTGAGGAACTGCAAAATGGCGTAAAATATAATAATGGATAATACATCATTGGAAGTACATTTACAAGATCAATACGAGAAGGAGCTATAAAGTCCTTGCAATGATAGTTTGCATTTGCAGTGTTCAATGCTAACCATATTGATCTTCCGATGGAAGTGATGACGTTTTCAACGAAGATATGGCTTTGTCCAAACACTGGTGTTGTTATGTTTTTATTCACAGCGACCAGAATTTAAGCAAGCAACAAGTATGGACCAAGATCAGGTTTTAGCTTTATTAAAGGCCTAAGTAGTTAAGATAAAATGAAGTATAATAGTGCGTAAATAAAAAGATTATCGTGAGTTAGATAAGTGATATTTCAGTGAGAAGTGGGTTCAGAGATCTGGAAGATTAGAACCCGTTGGACGAGCTGACCTGTAAGATGACTGAAGAAATTCTGTGGAGCCCGTGGAGTCGCATCTTGATAAGAAGCTGAACATGCTTGTAAAATGTAGGAGCATACACTTTTTATAATTTAGATCTGTACAACCCTTACTGTTTTTTTAGGAATCTAGACTAATGTTTAATTCTCGAGCTGTCAAAAATGCATGTTGCTGTCCTACATATCGAAGCGATTCACGTTTGTGACCATTACCATATATGCTGGGCAGTATGTTGCTCAGCCACCAGTGAACCGTTGCAGAGAAGTTAGTTAGGCAGTTGTCTGATTAACAAGTTCACTGTTGGGTAATAAAAGTGCACAGAAAAAAGTACAGATCATACACATCAGTACTTCTGATCGTCCTGCTCTGGCCCTCTTCAGCTTCAGATGAAAAAGCCTTGTCAAGAGTCACCTCCTCTGGTTAAAATGAAACTAGTTCGAATGGTAAAAGTATTGGACATCCATTCAGTATCCGGCACTGTTCAACAACAGCGTCTCAGAAGTGCGAACGCCCCAATGAACTTGAAAGCATGCTAGTCGTTGGCTAACGGCATCTATCATTATCACAGCTGAAATATCAACGCCATTCACCAACTGAGAAGCAAATTCCACCCAGATCACGTTTTTAAGTTCTGTTTGGGCAATGTGTTAATAAATAAATAAATAAGTAGATTTATTCTCATAATACAGTAAATGAGGGACGCCAATTTACAGGCATCATCAAATTGTTGCAGATATAGAACCGTATTATTCAGTCACAATTTACAGTCGATAGCAAAATATGTTTTACATGTACGCTGGAGATTATACGTACACTTGATAAATGTTAATCCCAATAGTATAAAACATCCTTTTTGCTTATGTACAATCATTTCTGTGCATAGTTGGAAAAATCTGCTAGATTGTCAGTGAGTGCATCACATCAGGAAATACAGAAGTATTGTCTTCACATTAACAAAAACACCAGGTCTTTGGTGGATGGGTTATAAGTGCCTGGGAAAAAGTAAAGCTTGAAGTCAATTTTCATACATAACTTTGTTGTGTGCAGAGTCCTTGAATTATAGTTCATTGATGTGTTATTTTGAAATCAGTGATATGTTTATCTCATTTGATCTGCAATGTCATTGTTGGGAGTAAAATATATAAGCTTTAGACGCATTAATTAATGGATTTCTACTGCTTGTGGGTATTTTCTTCGCGTGAGGAAGGTTAACGAATTTCAGCTGTTCAGACAGGAGTTGTGGACATTGACTGCTCAGCAACATTATGAACATAAGTTCATCACATTCTCTTAGGAAAGTTGGGTTGTAGTTGGTGAGGTATATGTGGTGACCGACGAGCGTACATCTGTCCATGTGATGTTGTGGTGAGTTATACCTTTTTCATGTTGTCGGTTTATGTCCATTTTTTTCCACTTATTGTGTTGGGTAGAAGTTTTACAACGAAACTTCTTGTCTGTTTGAGGGTAAGTATCTTAATCGTTAATGTTTTATCTAAAATTACAAATATAGGCAAAAAAACAACAGGTGTAGTATTTAAGCCTATACATTAAATGGACCTATAATTTCGGAGGCTCTCAGATAGGAACTATAACTACTATTGTTTGCAAACTCTTGTAGTTTATCTTTAAGCACTTTTTTGAAGGAGGCCAATGTACTTGTTTGACGCATTTCCATTAGTAGTTTATTCCATATCTGTGCATACCTAATCAAGTAAAACTTTTGCCTGATGGCTGTTTTACATTGTTCGATAGCTACTGTACCCTTAGTGTGTCTTAGTTTGTAGCCATTGTCGTCTGAAAGTCCAGTGCCATTAATAATAATGTATATTCTCATATAAACATATAAATTTACATGAAAATGCATGCCATATTTACAGGCACGATCAAGTAGTAGAGGTAAAATCTAAGTGGTTTAGAAGCTTATAGTAAAGTGTTGAGTTTAGTCTCAGGCGTCTTAGCCATAGTGTTTCTAATCCTAGGGTGTCACATCTAGTGGAGTAGTTCGCACCATTTTCGGTTCCGAGTAATTTTGACGTGAAGTACCTCTGCACTCCCTCGACTTTCAATTTGTCCTCTATGCATATACTACTTCACATGAATTAACAGTAATCAAATAAAGGACGCACACAAACCTTGTACAACAGAATTCTGGACTCATTTCTGTAGAAGTTCCTGAGTGGAAAGCCGATAAGTCTGCGTGACTTTGACACTTGTTTGGAGATATGTTCAGAAAATGATAAGTCATGTGAGTATTTCAGTCCTAGGTCCAATACAGATTCCAGTCGTAAGAGTGCATGGCCTTGAATTGTCCGGTCAAGTTCTAAATTGTTGCAGCCTATGCAGAGCCAGCCACATTTGTCGACATTAAACATTAAATAGCTAATTATAGTTGTGATCAAGGTTAAGATAAGTATTGTGGTTAGGATTAGGGTTATTATTAGCATTGGGTTAGGTTTATGAACAGGATAAAAGTGTAATTATGGCTAGTGTGGTGGTTTGGGTGAGGGTCAGGATTAACGTTGGCTTACACCCAGGGATGGATTTAGAGTTGATGCCATTTATTTTAGTTTGTGTTATTATCCGCATCTTCCTGGTAAGCAGTCGTCAATCCTCTTACCAAAACCATATTAATTCAACCGAGAGCTTTGAAAGAAGACCGCACAACTGGATAAGAGAGATAAACGATTCACAGAACAGCTCATCTTCAGTCACCTCGGTAAATACACGTACAGAAACTAGTTTAACTTAGCAACTGATACTCCTCATTATTATTGGGACGTATTTTTGAGTCATGCCAGAGAAAGATAACCTGTTTAACGTGTTTTCATATATTTTCTCGCAAATGTAAATCATGTTTTATGCAAAAGTCACTTACTTTTATGATTGGTTGGCTGAAAGTCATTCGTCCTTTGGGACGCCATTGTTAAACTTTGCTCACTGACAAGCAGTAAGTCCAATCAGGCATCGGGCATTCTACTTTCAACGATAAGTCAGCTATGCTGATGGAGACACACTAAGAACAACTTCATTTTCAGGGAGCTCATAATAGATACTGTGATGTGCTGTGACTGTGTCTCTCTTTCTCTTCTGTACACTGCGGTTTGCAAATTCCCTCTTGAACATCCATAATTATCATTTTGTACTTTTACTATGTGGAACAGTTTGAAGAAGCTCTCAGCCCTAGGTTAGATGGTACAAGATAAGGAGTTAGAAAATCATGTGAACACATATATCATGAACATTATTTCTGGTTGAGTCCGACAAGATAATTAGGCCTAATTCGTTCAAGAAATGTTATTATCTGGCCTGCTTGAGTCCCATAGGTTCTACATATTGAGCGACTTTAAACAACATTGGGTGTCTTGGTCAGGTGAATGTATCGACATACCAGGTAGGGCAATAATTGCTGGAAACATTCCACATGTTAATTGCGGTATACTATCACCCAGTATTGTGGGCAAATCTACATATATAATAGAGCCTCAGACGGAGAGCGGTTTTCTAAACTTTCACGACTGTTGGTGTTAGCGCAACTAATGAGAACGACAAGTTTAGAGGCGGGAAGCGAATATATCTTGCGTGGTTACCTTCCTCGCAAGCGACCATCTGCCTATTCGGAATACAAAAACACAACCTACAGTATGCAATACGGAGAGAGCAGCAACGGTTTTCGACCTGGCATTGTCAGTTTTACACAAATAGGAAAGTTCGGCTGTGAGCGTTCTGCATAAATGAGTATAACAGAAGGAGACAAGGGTCTGGGTAACAAACTATTTATAGAGAAAAAATATACCGAAATAATGTCCTTTTAGCTGGCTGAGTCATTGGATAATGAACTGTTCTTATTGGTTGTCGATTTTCCTGTGGTTAAACTTTCAGACGCAAAGTTGTCCATGAGGCTGTTTTCTGACCAAAAATTAAGGTAAATTCAGATTTGAGGAATAAACGCTTCAACTTCTGTAGCCGTTTAATTAAAATGTTGTCTGTAACTTTAGCTACCTGCCACCAACCTGCCTCTATATGCCATCAAAAAATTTTGTTACCAACACACCCCACAATGGTACCACTCGTCAACGGCTGATAAGCATGAAGAGTATTATCATACACGCAATCAGTAGTTGCGTTCCTATAATGACATTAATGCAAATAAATAGATGTTGAATGGAAAGTTTTATAAGACCAAGCGAAAACTTTGGAAAAAGGAATCTCTCAAGCACCAGCCAGACTGTACCACACACTTAGCCCTAAGAAATCATTTCAGTTCGAGGTGACATGAGGACATTCAGACAAACCTAGCCAACCCCAAGACGCTTTAATTATTCGTGAATCAGAGAACATACACCACTCACCGAGTGTATTATTGGAGTTTTTTGGAGAACGTCCTAGAAATTTAGAAATAACCAATGCTTGGTGTGGTGCGAAGAACTGACACTTGAATGAGAAAGGAAGGAACGACATATGTCGTATCTGGCATTTTACTGTAATTCTGGAGAATCTGTTGAGAATAATCCTCTGAATTTGACTGCGTTTGACCGCCAGATCTCTAGAGTGCAGTAATGCCCAGTTTTTCACTTGGTAGATTGTTTCGCCACTCTTTGGAAGTCGAACTGCCTGAGAAGCAGTAGGGGAGTCCTATCCTATTTCTAAAGAGCAAATGCCACTGGCGCTACTGTGAAGGATGTAAGAGGTAATGAATACCTTGCTAGCCGATCATGTAAAGGAAAACAGTTTAAAGAAACATGTTCTTTATCGGCATCTAGTACGGCAAACTTTCCTGCGGATAAGAGTGGTTGGACAGTTTGCTGAGATCATAATAATCCAGCTTATGTATAATGCCGAGGCCCTACGATGGACTTAACTCCGTGTTCCGAAAGTTCTTCTCTAAATGTTTCCTAAGCAGGAGTTGAAGACCAAATGCCTCCAGAATGGAAACCTTCATAAAGAGTACATGTAAATAAGGCTCGAACTACTCGTGACAAAAAGTTGGACGAAATCGCCATCTACATAGCTACAGTTAACACTACCACGGTTGTCTCTGCAATTCTCAATGACACCCGTGTTGTTCAAGCCAGTATACGAAACATATGAATACTCATACCTCGATCTTCACAAAACTGACGTACTACCGCGCTGGAAGAGAGGTGCAAATCTCCAATCTGAAGAAGTTCACTTAAAACTTAAGTACCAGTCCAATAACGTTCATCTCCGAAAAATGAGTAAATGTTCTCTAGTATCGCAGAACGAAGGATGGACTAATAATTGGCCCTCAAAACACTGCACAATCCAAACTTTCCAAATAGAGGTGCACAGTCAGAAGAGAACTTAGGTGCTGTCAAAGGTCACTCGAATTGCATTGCCCGCTAGGTGGAAATACTGTGCGCATCATTCAACTTCTTAGATTCTGCCATTTGGAGGACTCATTGTCGTTTGACAAGACTGTTACGGATAGTTTCAAAAGGAGGCTAGATGAGTAAACTAGAGGGAACAATCTGTGGACAGCCGTCTGGGAGGCAGTCTAGTTCAAAGAGATGGTACTGATAATACAGACTCCTTTATATTTTGAAAATGTGTCTAATTTCCTACTAATGTTTTTTTATGCCTTGTTTTCCATTTTTTATCCCATCTATCTTGCATATATATTTTTGATCATGTCAGCTCCTTTTAATTTCCATTCTACACTTGAAATACCACCCCCCAGATTTTGGGTGAGGATATACGTGGGTTCGTGCTATATTTTCCGCGACTCATTTTTTTCGTCTTTCATTGGCTAGAATGGTGGCGGTCAATTGGAGTTTGAATTGTCCTTGGGTGCGTGCTGCCGGGTGCTGTCTTTGCGTGGTTGTGTTTGCGTCGTTTGCCAGCGTATGTGATTACTATAAACGTGTATTAGACTATTGTAATGCTTTGTTTTTCTTTGTTTGTGCATGTACTAGGCTTTATTTGTCGTACAATTCGTTGTTTGGTGTATCGGTTGCTTGCGATGTCAACGAACCGGTGGGTTCTTGTGTTTTTCTGTAATTTAGGTTATACGTGCGGTATTTTCTTGATGGTTATCGATCATCCCTGTATTTCAATGTTGTTTTTTTACGATTTATCTTGGAATAGTTGTGACATAGATGGATCCTAATTGATAATTGTATTTTAGTCCGTTGCAGGTAGTAAATTCGAGTGACAGGAGCACAGATTTAAGTGGAATTTTTGCTGAATACATACTTGGAAGGCGTTTCTTGAGCTGGGATGAATTTGAGAAGTCATTAGCAGAATTTCAAAAAGTGAGGAAGTCATTTAATGCTAACAGTGTAGTTATCCTACACTCACTATGTTCATACTTATAGCAAAACGATACCGGATGACAGGTTTAAGTACGCTTTTGTTGGTTTTAAATGCACTTTTGGAGTGAATCGTACAAGACCTGGATTGAAATTGAAAAACAAGTCGTAAGAAGAAGTGTAATATGATTTCATGAATATTTCAGGTCTAAATGTTGCAATTGCTCGTCTTCATTTCGCGTGGTTTTGCATTATAGTGAATACATAATTGCTTCCCACAATATGGTGCATAACCATCCATGCAGCAGGGTGTACATGCAGAATGACCCATGGTATAGACGACTAACAGTTGAAGAGAAAGAAAATGTGGAACCACTTCTTCAGCAATCCCACTCATCCGATGAAATAATAATGCATGTTAAGGAGAAGTACCACAAGGATATAACTCGCATTGACGTTAAAAATATGAAAGCCGCAGTGAATAAAGGTAACGTTGACGTACTTGTTACATACTTAAGGTATTTCGAGTCGTCGTGACATTTTTGAATTCCTAAAATCCCGTGGGAAGTTAATGGAGTATTATTCCGATGAACCGATCAGGAATTCACTAACAAGAATTTGTTTTGCAACTGATGAGCAAATGGAATTGTATAAACAGTTCCCTGAAGTTGTTGGTATCGACTCGACGTATAATACAAATAAAGGGAAGTAAGTTTACCAATTCATTAATCAACGTGCAGGTATTCATTGTTCCAATTACTTGTGACGGATAATTTTGGTCGTGGACGACCAGTTTTATTTGCGTGGACTAGAAAAGAATTCAAACGAGATGTAGTTTGGATATTAGACTGTTTCCGTCAAATAATGGAAGACACCTCAAAAACAGAATCCTTCATTATGGATTGTGCGCAAGCTGAAATAGCAGCCGTCAAGTTAACGCACAGACAAGCGCACATTGTTTTGTGTTCTTTCCATGTTTGCAGAGCCTTCTGTCGTAAAGTAAGTTTTTCAAAGCACACTTTACATTTTATTCGTAGACAAGAAATCCCATTGTAAAGAACTACTTATGCCGTCTAGTGCAGTGTAAAAGGAGATCAGAGTAATGCCCCTAATGTTCTCATTTTCTAGATTTAATTTCTATTTCAGAGTCATTAGCAGATTGGATGCTACTGTCAGTCAATATCTACAACGTCGTTGGATGCATAGACGAGAATTGTGGGCAGCATGTTTCAGAGACAACGTGCTGACTTTTGGGAATGATACCAATAATCGCGTCGAGAGCTCCCACAAGCAAATGAAACGGTATTTGCAAAGATCTGATAGTCTGCATAAAAGTATGCTAAAGGTGTATAAATGGTATGAACGAAGTTTTTCAAGAATACAGCAGGAGGCGATTATTGCTCAGTCGCGATGCTTCACTTATCACTGTTCACAACGTCTAATCCCAATTATACGATTGCTGACGCCATACGCCGCGAGGAAGGTAATACGTGAATACCAATGGCGACGATGGGCTATTGTTGAGTTTGAATCCTTTGATTATGTATTCTTCAAAGAAAATGGGAATACAGTGGAGGTTGATCTGAGTGCTTGCACCTGCACGTGCTTTACATTTCAGACCTGTCGGTACCCCTGCCGACACTTGCTTTTGGTCCATTTCAGAAAGCCGTATTTCACAGGTATATTTGCGTTTTTATGACTCCGTTTTTAATTTATGTCGACCGAAATTTAATTAATTAATGTTCTTATATACGGAAAGTTGTAATTTTTATTAACCTATTCGTGTGTACATTGCCTTAATTGGAAACAAGACACAAGCACTACCATCATTGCACGTGTAACATTCAGTTCTTAGTTATCTTTACGTTTTTTGTTTCACCTTTTGTAGTTAACCATGTGATGCAGAATTGCAAACAATGGGCGTGGTCACGCAACTTGTTCGCATCTCAATGCACGTCAGCTGTTGTCCCTCGAAATCGAAGTGCCGCATTCGAAAGCTATATAAGTATTGTGAGCAAGGGCTTGAGGAAAATTCATGACGAATTTGGAGAAGTGTTTGCCAGGAATTATGTAGTAGAAGTAGTCGCAGGAATCAATCGTACTCTGAATATGTAAATAAACTGAATTTGTATCATAATTAAAATACAATTTTCATGTCAATCTTGTTGTCTTTCGATTCATGTGTTCCCTTATTGAGCACGGCATGCTAGACCGGTGCTCTCTAGGACTTTAACTATACGTAAGTGTAATTGCGTAGGAACGATGTCGGTCGTCATGCGTCATAGTCATATAGAAGTCTTTAGGGCCAAATGACAATAGTAGGCATAACTTAGGCACTGCATTCGAGTTCCAGTTCTTATACGGTTACGTGTATTCTAAAGTATTGCATTACTAATGTTTCACTTAAAGCGTGATGTCATTCCATATGACTAAGGCTGTTAACATGTAGCGTAAATTAAAGTCTACACCAGACGAATTATTGAATTCGTTTAGCTTTAGCAATCGTATTTAGATTTAGCTTACACTAAAATATGCAACCAATTACTTCGTCAGTTCTTATTAATAAGTCATGTCTGCATGTAGTCAGCATGACAAATATATCTACACTCAGATATAATAAGAAAGGTCTGGTAAGCAAGATATTAAATGTATTTAATGAAAAATAATAACAAGCAAATGTCTTTACGCAGTCGTTGGTCGTAATAATTTGGGCAATGTCGAATCTCTGTGACTGGGGTGACTGACGTTACCGGATATCTACGAATAAGTAAACAAAGTGTTTTTTAAATAGCTGAAGTAAGAAAGAAGTAATATCAAAGTTAAACGCTTTATATCTGCCTACCTTTGCTGAAAATGGTTCATTATCCTTTCTCATTCTTTGGTCATGACATCATTCTTCTGGGGTTTTCACTGCCACACACATTATTCCTCTTCTAAAGGATAGCAGCAAGCATATAGTAATAATTTCATATTTCGTATAAACCAATGTTTACAAAGAATGCATGTCATTTCTACAGGCGCAATAAGTTATGTTATAAACTGCAATCGTGAAGTATCATAAATTATAAGAGTTAAATTGTAAACCCTTAACAATGAACACCGTACATTTGGCTAAGTGCTATGTCCTTGGAATGTGAGTATACATTTGCAATGTTTAATGCCAACCATATTGGTGTAAACATAGAAAATATGACGTTTTCCATGAAAATACAGCTTTGTTCAAACACTGGTGTTGTTATGTTTCTAATAAAAGCAAATAGACTGTAAGCAAGCAACTAATAGGCACAAAGAGTAAGTCTCAGCTTTAATAAAGGCATATCCAGTTAACATAAAATGAAGTGTAATAGTGCACAAATGAAAAGACCATAGTGAAGTAGATAAGTGATATTTCAGTGAGAGGTAAATTGAAAGATCTGCAACCTTACAATTTGGAAGACAACCTGACATGTAAGGTCTCTCACAAATTTCTATAGGGCCTGTGAGGTACCATGGATGGTTTGCTGTTAATCTGAGCTTTTGAAGGATGACTTACAAATGCAAAAGGTAACAACCAACGAAACTGCAGTAGTATTTTCTAGCTGTTCAGCATTTTTTCCTTTGATGCAGTTTCTTATCAACAGTTTGCAGTATTCAGAACATCACAAGTTGCTTACAGATAACTTGTTTAATAATAACTGCTTTAAATATATCAGCCATAAGTTCATCTTCTACATCTTTCATAGTCACAATTAAGTCATTAAGGATCTCAGATTATCTTAGTGATGTGAAGCTAACTAATTTTTAAGATTGATATAACCTATGTAACAGGTGTAGTAGTTGTATGACACAGCCGCTAGCTACTAATCGACAGAAATCTGGTACTAATTTTAAGTACTCTGACATTTGAGAAGGACTATTTATACTATTCTTCCAGACACAATGAACACTGATGTCAATATACTCTGATGCCATTTCATGCACTGAGCAATTAAGGCCTTGTGAAATTCCATGTGCAAATGTCAATTAAACTATTTTCACATCTTCGCCCAAGCACTTTTAACTAGGAACTTCATCGCATAATGTCGTCGATGTGTTATGGAATATTTCAGTCATCCCGGATGATAACAGAAAAGTTTAACATGTTCAAAGCACACATCTAACCTATGTCTGCATGCTATTTCTCTTTCATAGGCCAGATTCTAATAGATTCACTGGAATGACAACAGCCATTGACTGCAGTATATTTACAACCTTAAGATCTGAAACAACTCGCAAAAAAACAAACCCTCAACGCACTATAATGCAAATAGTAGTCTTTCTATGCGAACTTTCTTAAAAAGGATGACTTCTTCATTGATAATTCGTCCGAGCTATAATATACAATTTTACGCTCTACTAAGAACAAAATACAGCAAATTACTGCCATCCGGCTACAGAAGTCTAAAACTAGTGAAATATTATCTATTTCCAAAAAAATAGGCGATTATAACGTCTGTTGCCGTGAGCGCGGTAACCGATGGCATTGCGCGATAACACCTGGAGACAGCCTGTATCCCCACACCAGATTTTTCTTTATTAACTTAGAGAGCTGCCGGGAGAAAAATGACTGATGGTATAAACAGTACATAACAATCCAATCCTTGATTCTCAGCTATACCATCCGTGGGGATAAATCTTCTGCACTGGAACACCCTGAAGAACTATAACCATTCCAGGACACTGGAAAGATTTCACTAAGAAATGAGCATCTTTATTAAGGCCCCTCATAAAGATATTGGATGGTGAACTTTTTAGAAATTGTTTTAAAGGATAACTTTGAAGGCCATTTCAGTTTTTGCGATCATTACGAAACTTGGCGCACTTATCGCTCATTATATCTGTTCTGTGACTGATTGCTTCTCTTCATTTTCAACGGAATTTCACAAATATTTTAACTCATACTAATGATGCGATCGGAGCCAAAGCTACCGACAGTTGATCGTATTGTCACAAGTAAGAAACAGTAAAGCTTATTACCCCTCCTCTAACATTATTTATTATTGCGAAATTTATTCTTTCTGATTCAAATGTTTTCCAGCAAGTTTTCAAGAAGGATTTTCTTGATATCACTCCTGTTTTAGAGAGTTCGTTACTCTTAACAAACTTATGTTGTGTGATTTGTAGTTAGTTGATGAGGTTTGAATTTTCCCTTTCCATTTTCCGTTTCTTATCTTGTATTCTGAGATTTATTGTTTGATACCTACGTAATGACTTTTGCGTCATATATTCATTTTGTTAATATAATAAATGGTGGTAATGAGCAGTATACTGCTAAAAATCCCCTGACTACCTTACTTGGAATTAAGTAACCCTGAGTTTGCATTCACGGAATGCTTATTCATTTTCGTCATGAAACCATGGTTATGGTCATCTACAGTACTCGTTTATATAAGCTTCAAGTTTTTGTACTGTTGGTGGTAGGTAAATCAAAATTTCTTCAGATGTGGGTATAGTTATGTCTTATTCTCTATTAGTTTTCAGTGAATGGGTTGCGCTCGGCTTTGTTCAGTTGCGACAGAAGCGCAAAGAGACTGATCGTGAAAATTAAAAAAATAAAAAGCACGTCTATGTAAGGTTTCCGTTTTTCTTCTGTGGCGTAAGTGGCATCTTTTAATAATAATAAAATCACTTTTTCACCTTTCTAATGACCATAAATACTGATATTCTTTACGGAGTACGATAATTTCAAATTGTGATAACTTAAACTTCCTCCTTTCGTCATAATAAAGTTATATATAGAACTTGTAGGGTAGGGCATTTAGAGGCAAATAGAAATAAAGTGTTATTTGGGACTTATAACACATTGTGATAATACTTCATTGTTTTTCAACATTTTAAAATTTCAAAAGAGGTGGTGGACACCAGAATTTATTGATGTATAACTAAAACAGTTGAAAGACATTTTTATGCAACTGATCATGATATTTTATCTAGAAATCAGGTATCCTGTCCATTCAAAGCTGCGCATATAATTTATACTTAACCATCTATTCAGTTTGCGTTGTGTGTGCTCCTATTGTCGTGTAACTAGTGAAGGAGACCGATTGCCGTATTGTAGTTTCGTTAACTATTTAGCTAGTATGATGAGTACATGAAAAGTCCATTCATTTTTATACTTATTATTTTGTAACATTATTCCTAACGTATAAAGGTCATGCATCAAATATTGAGCTTTCGGTATATCAGTTCAAATAAGGAATTTCATTACTTCATCAACAAAATGCTGTAAGAATTGTTATTACTTGTCATAAGAAATGTTCTAAACAGCCTTTTTAAAACAGTGAATTTATAAAAGTCGTGTTCAAATAATAGTGACTACAGTTATGTCATCTTGGGTTTTCTACCTTTTATGGAACTATGAGGAAATGTTTATACACATAGTTATATGTTTATATTATTGTCGTTAAACCATGGCACTTAACTCTGTCTTTTAGCTTGGTTGGTGGTTACTGCAGTATTCACATATGGTGTTTCATTTGTAATCAGAGGATTTTAGTTGACTGCATACTAACGATACAAGTTATCAGATACCTACTTAAGTAGCATTAGTTTTCCTAAGTTTATTAAAAGGTATTTAGCAATGGGATTTTTGCAACATAAGTGTACTGCTTGAAATCTCCCTTCTGATGGATTTTTTACCTTAATAAAGTGGTGTAGTATCGTATCTAGTCACTGCTTGTGAATTATGAAAGCTTTATCAATCATTCCTAAAAATGATCCATCTATTAAAATTCTCAGAAGCGACGATTATATTGTTTAGAAGTGTAAATTGCCAAGCAATTGATGTGTTTTTGAGAAATAAACATTTATGAGTTTCCTTTTCTATCTTTTGTTTAAATGTAGTGTACAGTATTAAAAATACGGTATTAAAATACTGTATTAAAAATAAGAAAGTGAAATTACGCTTTATTAAGGGTTTCTAAAATCGGATATCCTTCCAAGCTATTTTAGCGTCCAAGAATCAGTTTGCGAATGTCTAAACTCCATATTGAATATTGGTGAAAACATTGGCTTTTTGAAATCATTTACTGTTACGCAGTCATAACAGAGATTTTGGATGAAAAATCGATTCTCCTATTGTCTAGGTTTGTGTATAACCTCTCACAGTGCATGGATTTACTCGTTTATCATAGATATGTCCTAGATTTCATAAGTATGAACTATTTATTAGTTGGAAAGTAATTCACATATGATTGTCACTAAGATTACTACACATAAAAATTCTTATTATGAGTTGTTCTGTTTCTTTCTTATCTGCTTTAAGTAGTCACTCCGTTTTTGAGGTTTGTTACCCCTCCAGTACAAAAGTTAGCACTCTTTAATTCTTAGGTTCACATCGGTGGTATAGCGGTTAGAACGCTCGCCGACCATGCACATGCTCCGCGGTTCGATCCCCGGCCGACGCACTCCTTTACCTCTCTGAGCCAGAAATATTGCTGGTAAAGAGGAAAGGTTGGGCATGAGGCTAGCAACCCCATCCTGTAAAATAAACACTGCTACAGAAACTTCAGGCCACTAGATTGAAGCCCTATGTTCCACTGGGGAACGTGACGGTAAAAAAATTCTTAGGTTCACATCATATAGTTTGATTTATACTGCTAAAAATTTAGAGTCATTTTGTTTTTCTTGTTAATGTGGTGTAAATTCATTTTCATTTAGGTTCGTAGGTACAAACTATTTTTGTCAAACGAGTAGTATTTCTTCGAATTCTGAGTTTTGTTGACATTATATCGAAGGTATTCAGAGTGTTTGTGTGTGTGTGGCTTCTGTTAACGACTTATTACAAAAAAAACTGGTGAATGCATGTCGAATGATTTGTAATAAATACGCTAACGCAGATGATTGCAACATCACTTTTTTTTAAAATTTTATTTTTGATTACAGCTTAATTCCACACCGTATTTTTGGTACAAGTATGACATTTTCAGCGTGGATATCGATAGTCCGAATTTCGCAGGCTGACCATAGATATCAGGTGTGCGTCGGCGTGGGCTCGAACCCCGGACCATGTGCATGGTCGGCGAGAGTCCTAACCGCTGTGCCACATATGGAATACCTTTGAATGTTTGATTTATCCCGTAACTGAGAGTCTAAGTCATGTAGTCAAACGTAAACTTTAGTTGGGGTTGTTTGGTCGTATCATGTTCAATTCAGCAGGATATAGCGTGTTATCAGTTTTAAGGATATTAGTTCAAATCGTGTGCTACCATCCTGTTTTGTAGTACTTCTTGACTTGTGTATTCATATTATGTGTTTATTTTCTTCTAAAAATTTATTTATAATCATCCATTTTCTTTTGATGATGGTATAACTCACTCAGTAGATGTTCCATTGCACCAAGTTGTATATGGCTGCTTAATACCCACTTTCCTCTGATCACTTGAAACTCCTCGATATTATTAAGGTGCTAAATGAATGCTTTTTATGCCACTGATTGTCTGTTGTTTAGTTGAATGGAAAATTTGTGATTGAAGTCAAATTAACAAGTGTGTGTGTGTGTACTATGCTTTCTTTTATTTTCAAAATGCATAGTTTTTACACTTCACTGTCTTCTTCCTTCCTTTGTAATCCAGTTCGCACCAATATATTCACCAATATTCATTGCAATTTTAGGATTGTGAATTTAGAAATAAAATGTACAATTGTCGTTGTATTGATATTTTCCCATCTTATGGATTATGCGGGAATAAACTGAAATTTTTGATGTCATTTAAATGTGCCGTGGTTATTTCCTTCCATTTCTATGGATTTTTGGTTTGCTCGAGGTTATGTTTTTTTATTGGACTCAGTTATCTGGAAGAGATTTTGTAGTGTACCAGACCACGGCACATGTCAAGTGATCCACCACGGAAAACTCAGCGAGGCGTTTGGGGTAAACACAGGAGTCAGACAAGGGTGCTTACTATCACCAATGATATTCCTAATTGTGGTGGACTGACTGGATTATGCGTCAGACAGTGGGAAACGAGAATACAGGGATATCCTGGACCAACATGAAGAACCTAGAAGACCTGGATTTCGCGCGTGGATGATTTATGTTTGATGTCACAGAAAATCGAAGACTTATAAGCGAAAACCGACCGACAAACTGGTCGAAGAAGCAGCCAGAGAAGACAGGACTCCAAGTGAACATTGACAAGACGAAGATGATGAGAATAACCAACCAACAACAGCGACAGCAACATTCAGCATCAATCACCATCAACGGGAGGGATTTGAAAGAGTTTAGTTACTTCATTCACTTATCTAGGGATGGAGCATTGTCTCAATTACAGGAAGTCGGAACGGACGAGGGTGTCAAATCGAGTGAGAATCGGGAAGGCGAGAAACACATTCATCAACCTGAAACCATTCTGGAAATCTTCATCACTCAGCATCACCAACAAAATTCGGATTTTCAATACAAACGTCAAGTCAGTCAGTTCTTCTATACGGATCAGAAACTTGGCGGGGGCGGGTCACAAAGAATATTTCCAACGGCCTGTTGCAGACCTTTATCAACTAACAACTGTCTTCGCTATATCTATACTGAAGATCAGATGGCCGGGCCGGAAAGAATCACCAACAAGAAACTATGGGAGCAAACAAAACAGGAACCAATCGCCGGCCAACAAATATGCAGGAGAAAGTGGAGATGGATTGGACACTCGTGGCTGAGGAGGCCGGTTGGTGACATCGCGCGTCAGGCCATTGCTCGAGTGGAACAGGGTCGAAAGGGAAGGGGCAAGTGGGACGTCGGTGCTAGGGTGACATGGAGGAGATCGTGTGAAGAGGAGTTGAAACAATATGGACTAACATGGATGCAGGTGAAAAGTACAGCAAAAGACAGAAGCAAATGGAGACATGCAGTTGAAGCCCTATGTTCGACTAGGAGCCCAAGGGAACAATAATAATAATAATAATAGACCATGGGCTACACGTATTCTGTAGGACAGATGATACTATCCAATTGTCCCCAGGTTGAAGTGGATTGAATAGAGCTCGAACTCAAAACTTGTTAGCTGTGAATCGAGTGGTTAGACCAAGGAATCACGTCTCTAGATGGACGATCAGATGCTTAATTCTTTTAAATCTAGACAATTAATATTATTTGATCAATAATTGATCATTTTAGTCAAGGATACTGTCAAAACGTCTGACTGGTTAACATATCTATGCTTGGCTTTGAATGGTCCTGTTCCAGTTTGAACTAATTTGGCCGGAATAACTCTTTTATATACACCAGGCTGAGGGTCACATTTATCATGTGAAGTATGATAATGCTACCCAGTTACCCAGACTGGATTATATGGGACAGGTAGGATTCGAATGTAGGGACCTGTTTGGCAGAGTGTTAAGTGCTTAAGGCATTGAGTCACATCCCTATAACTACTCATGTTATACTATGTAGCTTTAGTTTGTCATCATACTTTATGACAGATGTCTACTACCTTGCTTCATTCATCATCTTTTCTGAAGATCATTTCGGCTTACCTCTGTTTTCGCCCTTTTGATGATTTTTCAACATCCAGATAATTTCTTATCTGGATAAAATCAATTCTTAACTATGATTTGGCTTAAGTACACTTGACTTACAGTCAGTGAATCCTGGGTTCGAGTCTGGCTCCACTTACTCAGCCTGTACAGCTGAGAAGAAGAAGAAGAAGAAGAAATGGGGGTGGATTCTGTAATGTATTTGGTCATGTGCCACAAATGTCCCTCCACCAGTGGCTTTCGTTCCGGTTGTTGTTCGCTAGCCCTGGAAATGGATAGAAAAAGCGGGCGGAAGTGGGGTGGTGGCCAGCTTATGACGTGGGTTTGCGGGATGAAGGAGATTTATGCCAAGTTAGCTTGGTGTCCAGAAGATAGTTCGAATCGGTGGCTTGAAGCATCATCACATACGGCCAAGAATCTCAATCAGTGGTGGACATGCTACGGTCTCTTTCTTTCGTTTCTGAAAGTAATATGAATGTTCGATAATGTTGACACATATGTCTGTTTGCCTCAGTTCTTGACTACACCCTTCATTCACTCTATTCCTGTTTTCTTTTACATTGTTATGTTATTATTTTTGTGTGGTGTGTCTCTTGGTGTTTATATTGTGCTAAGTTTGTGCTCTTATTAAAATAAATAAACTGAGTTGTATTATTAGCCTTCATATACATCCACCCACATAAACACACACACACACACACACACACCATAAGTGTGTCTCTCATAGTCGGGAATATGAAACACCTGATCGGGGCATATGAGTACTGAGAATTGTTGTTATTAGATGGTTGGAGGCAATCGGCCACAGGAAGCCATACCTGACCTCTGGATTTCATGATTGTTGGCACTTACCAGTCAACAAAGCGCGTACCTACAATCTTAAAGAAACTCATTTCCCTTCTGAGATTTAAACCTGTTTCACTCAGTGCTAGACGCAGGATACATTAGTTAGTTTTCATTTAAAGTGTCTGATACATTACTACAGGAGGTCAATCGCGAGCTCGAATAGCCTAGTGGTAACTTCACTGGTTGACACGGGTTCGAATCTCAGAAGGGAGATGATTTCCTCAAAGACTGCAGTCAAAGAGGCAGGTCAAGGGTTTCGTGCCTATTACCTCCAACCATCTAATATCAACAATTCATAGTGCACCGTGATGTGAAGCCACCCAGTGGCTTGGTGGTCATATTACAAAAAACTTGACTGACGATAGAACTCAACAGTCTTGAGTAGACGCATAGCACTGATTGTTTAATATCCCCTAAAATAATTGTTTAACTGTTTTGTTTTCTAAAATAACAAAATAATGAATGCTTTTCTTCATTTCGACCAGTGTTTTTCCTTTTATTCTCCATTCGTTATTATTATTATTATATCCTTTAATTCCTAGAGGAACATAGGGCTTCAGCTGCTCACCTCCATTGCCTTCTGTTTTCTGCTAACTTTTTCACCCCACTCCAAGTCTGCCCACATGCTTTCATCTCCTCTTCACATGATCTCCTCCATGTCACCCTTGCACCGACGACCAACTTGCCGCTTCCCTTTCGGGTTCCACTCGAGTGATGGCTTGTCTAGTGATGCCACTTGATGGTTTCTTCAGAGTATGGCCAGCCAATCCATCTGCATTTCTTCCTGCCTATTTGTTTCGCAATCGGTTCCTGGTTGTTTCGCTCATGGGCAGATATCCCTGTTGTTGATCTTTTCTGGCCAGCCATCTGATCTTGAGTATTGAGCGAAGACAACTGATAATGAAGGTCTGAAGTTTGTTTGAGATGCTGTTTATTACGCACTGGCCAAGTCTCTAATCTGTATGTTGAGTAGCACTGACTTTACATTGGAGTTGAAAATCCGGATCTTATTTTTGATGCTGAGTGCTGTTGACTTCCACACAGACTTGAGAGAAATGGAAGCTTTCTTTGCTTTCCTGATCCTTGCTTTGATATCCTCGTCAGTTCCGTCGGCCTGTAGTTGAAACGAGGCTTCCCAGATAGGTAGGTGGGTGACGGAGGTTGTTTCTTTCAGGTTCCTCCCATTTATGATGGCTGATTGTTGTCTGTTGTTGCTGTTGGTGTTGGCCAGGAATCTTCATCACCTCTGTTTTATCCATGTTCACCTGAAGGAAGTCGTATCTTTGATGCTTCATCTATCGCCAACTTGTTGCTTTTCACTTGCATATCATCCAGTTTGTGGGAAATCAGACATATATATGTCATCGGCGAAGTGCAGATCCTCCAAGTCTCTTTTTGTGTGAGTCCATTTTATGCCTGTTTCCTCATTACCCGTTGTCTGTCGCATTGTCCAGTCTACTGCAATCAGGAAAATCATTGGTGATAGTAGGCAGCCTTGTCTCACTCCCGTCCTCACTTCGAAGGCTTCCGTAAGTTTCCCATTGTGGATTACTTGGCATGCAGCATTGTCGTATAACTGTTGGATGAGATGTATAATTGTCGATGGGACCCCGTAGTAGCGAAGTAGTTTCCAAATCACCTCTCGATCGACGCTGAGCTATCGAAGGCGTTTTCAAAGTCGATGAAGTTGAGATAGAGAGGTGACTGGCATTCCAAGCTTTGTTCAATGATGATCCGTAGAGTGGCGATTTGATTAATATATGATTTGTTTCTCCTGAATCCGGCCTGTTCCGGACGAAGTTTTTCATCTAGGGCTTGTTTGATTCTCTACATTCATTATACAATATTTGCTAATGAAGACAACCAGGAAAATATCGAGTGGTATCGAGTTATCTAAGGACACTTTTTAGTGGTATTTCCAGTGTTTGCTTGTTTTTTTTGGTTTTGTAAAGCGAACTAATTATGCTGTTGCCACGTTAGTTTTTTTTTTACACAATCTACTGATGCTGTTATTATTATTATTACATTTATCATTCTTCTCTCTCTCTCTTTTATGTGCATTCTACAGTTTGTCAGCGTATACACATGACCTAAAGTGTTTTTTCTTCTTCCCCTTTAACCTTGTTTATTTATTTATTGTAGAAGTGGGCATGTGTTGGTAGGCCTCGACAGAAAAACAACAGGGGGAATGAACACAGCACAATGAAATAATAAAACCTTACAATACTTATCAGTTGTAAATACTTAACAGAAGACCCCTCCCCCCCGCTTGATTTTCTTTCAGGGGTTGGATGGGGTGGGGTGGGGAGGGTATAGGGATTGTCGATAGACAATGTGTCCATTACATACCCATGCACACACAACACACACACACAAATAGGGACCTACATAATGGATGTATTTGTTAAGAATAGTTATTTTAAGCCCACTTTTTCTCCTTGTGGTTTTGTACTCCTTGAAAGAAAAAAAAGACACTTTCCTATTTGGTCAATTGTAGATTTGCTTATATTTGTGTGCATGTAAAACTGATTGATTCATTCATCGACTGATCGATCTATCGATTATTATTATTATTATTAGCAGTAGTATTGCCTTTATGATTCTATTGGATTACTGTACAGATATGGACATATGTGAAGGTAGTCATAAGGCTAAGAATACCTAGTAAGCCTAAGATAGTAGAGAAAAAGAAGAAATATAGGTGATATGGGGGACTGGAGTGGAGTGGAGTAGAGGGGACGGGATGTCCTGTGATGTCCTGGCTTTCTGATGTGTGTCTATATTTGTGTTTTGTAGTTTCTAGAAATAGGCAAATGAAGAAAGAGAGTGGGTTGGCGGGGGGGGGTGGGCGATTGGGTAGGCAGAGATGCACAGTGAGAGGTTGTAGTAGCGCAATGAATCACCTTTGATATTATGCACATTGTTTCTTTTCTGTGTTTTTTTTCTTTTCGTTACAAAAATTAAACTTTCAAGTATTGGTTTTTCTAGGGATTTTAATTTGATTGGTTGGTTGGAGGATTTCATCATGAGCCGACATCAGTTAGAGAACTATTGGAAAACCAGTACTGGAGTACTGGTTAGTCAGCTGTTTTGTCCTGGTTTAGGGCTTTTCAGCAGTACGCACCCACCCCGCTGCGGTTCGAACCCAGGACCTTCTGGTTACAAGGCGAGCTAGCTCATAGACCATTAAGCCACTGGAACCCAATCCAATCAATGGCCATCCCATGAATTCTAACTTCTGCCAGCCAATTCATGACATGGCGCGACCACTTCGCAATGTCTTCTTCGATGAGTCACTTCCTGGGTTTGAATCTCAATGGGTGCGTACTGACGAAGAGTCACTCACTAGCTAGGACGAAACAGCCGTCCAGTACTCCCAGGTGGTTTTCCAATGGTTCTCTACCAAAAATAAGATGTGGAATTAAGCTATAATAGAAAAAAACTGATGTCAGCTCATGATGAAATCCCCCAACCAATCAAAAATTAAACTCTTTTTTGATGTAAACTGAATATCTGGTGGAGGTTAAGAAAACAGCTAACCAACCAACAAACAAACGAAGAACAGTAATCTTTTCGCTATCATCATCCCTTTGACAAGTCTTTATGTTTGTCATGCGTTTTAAGTCCGTTAGATACACTTCTTAGGTTCTGAATCAAATTTTCTTGTTTAAATCTTTGTTATCAGGTGAAAAGGATATTATGGGGTTAGCTTTTTTTGACAATAGGTCTTCGGATTCAATCTACATGATTTGTTTGTGGTGTGGGATTAGGAGGTTGCACCGATTGATAAGTCTAGGATATGTGTGTGTTAAGGCATGTCAAATCATCACCTTCTTTGTCAATCAATATTAAATGATATGGGGTTAGGTTGGGAGAAGAGGGGGGGCTGGCAGTGAGAGGACAGAACATGTCATCAATCCAGGATGCATTTAGTTGTTGGGAGAATATAAAAAACTATCTAGCTGGAGACCTCGAGTTGCCAGAAATCACTGACTGGAAACTGTCGGTAGTGTGACTTAAAGTTGTTTTATCAAAGGGAACGGTCAAATGAAAATCTAGCATCAGTCTGTGAAATCTTTGACTATTGGTTTGCGCCGCGTTCGAAACTTGTGGACTACGGTGACTAGGATTTTTGTTGACTTAAAACTGTTTGCAACAACCTCTTGAAGTGATTGTCAATGGTGCAAATATGACTATTCATTATGATCTCTGAGATATGCTTAAGCTGTAGTTATTCTCTATGTTATGCTTTCTCCCCCTACATATTATAGTTTCTTTGGATTTGTTTCCTCTCCACCTTTATACTACTGTATGTGTGTGCAATTTGAAGTATTGCATTTTACTGAAAAGTTTCGTGTTGAAAAAAATTCACATTTTCAATAAGGGGGGGGGGATTTAAGTGAGGTGAATAGTGCATAAACTTGAAGACCTGTGGTTTTAATCTTGTAGCAGTTGAAGTTGTAGCATGAGTTCCACTTCAGTTTTTTTTCCTAGTGAAGGGTATTGAGGTTGTTTGATCACAAAGAAAAAATCACTCATCTATTACTCATTTATTGATACAAGAATAGAGCTTGGGCACTGTAGTATATTATTTTATATTATTTTTTCCTTCACGTTCCCCAGTGGAACATAGGTCTTCAAGCTAGTGGCTTGAGGTTTCTGTAGCAGTGTTTAGTTTTTACAGGATGGGGTTGCTAGCCGCCTCATGCCCAACCTTTCCTCTTTACCATCATTATTTCTGGCTTAGCGAGGTAAATATGAGGAGTGCGTCCAGTGGCCGGGGATCGAACCCCGGGTCATGTGCATGGTCGGCGAGCGTCCTAGCCGCTGTACCACCGCTGTGATGGTAGAGTATAATTTCATTGTAGATAAAACTGTATTTTAATAAAGTCTCACAGTGTGTGCTATACAGTAATATTTACTGATGCGACCACGTTTCGAGCACAATTCATTACTACCGGTCATAATCATGTCAAGGTATTCACTTACACAACTTTATAACTTCGTTTATATAACTCCATTATTTTTCATCGCTTGATTTGATTGGTAGTAGTATCTTCCTTATTTCTGGTATGATTGATGAGTCATTCCTATTGCATGTGTGTTGGGTGTAGACTCGATGAACGAGGTTAGGATTCAGTAATCAACATCTCTCACTCTCCACCTATCTATATGACTTTTTAGAATTTCAACCCTCTCCCATCATATTATTGTGTGTGGTTGTATAATAATGCATGCAGTGCAATCGCTGCTGAGGTTTTTTCTAAATTACTTATCTTCTCGGAGTTGACCATTCTAACCTTAGCCAAATTTTTATATTCTGCCAATCTGATTACTCCCGATCTACCAGTTTAACCTATGTAGTTGACCTAACTCACAGTCATTGCAGGGTATTTTGCAAATTATATTATTTTGTTTAATTCGGTCCACCGGGTCCTTTAACCTACAGAGCTTGTCCCTGAGTGAGTGAGTTTGTAGCTTTGAATTTTCACCCTAATTCTTGCTTTATTAAGAATCCTACGTAGGGTTTCAGATATCCCCTCCTTATATGGTAAAACTGTTCATGCCTTATATTCTTTCTTATTGATGTTTTCATTATTAGTTTCCCCATTATTTTCATTTTGCTTTCGACATTTTCTGATCTTCCTAATGAATTTTATAGGATAGTTATTTAGAACCAACCAACGCTTCTTCTATCTGTTTTATTTCATCATTAAGGTCTTTTCTTGTTCTACTTAGTGCTATAGCTCGGTTTGTTAGACAGACACTTAACTAAGTCTGACTTCACAGATAGATGACGAATGAGATGGCTTAAAGTCTAAATGCATTCTAAAATGCATTGGCTTTTTATAAACGCTAGTAGTATCACACAACTAAGCGATATGTGAGATAGGGGAGAATAATGTTAGATGTTAGGAGCCTATCAACAGAAAGACTTTGTTTTCATCTGTATTCCACACTTGTTAGAGCTAATTTGTAAGGTGTGTGTGTTGGAAGACAATTAACTGGAACAAACGTTTTATATATCAGGCTAAGGGCCATACTTACAATGCGTGTGTGTGTGTGTGTTTGGAGGTGGTGGTGGTGGTGCGATGATGCCATTCAACTGAAGACGGTGAAACGGGATTTGGACCTGTGACTCATTGGTTGTAAAATGCACGCTTAAGTCACATCTCCACTCGACATGTTAGTAGCCTTCATACAACAGACAGTGACCACTTCTATCTAATATACTCAATCCACAGGAAATGCAAATAACAAACTAATACTCGATGTGGATTTTGTTTTAGTATTTGATAGACGATAGACGCAAGGTTCAAGTCTTAGTGCGAAGATCAGCACTCACTGGAGATGGAGACATATCAAGTCGTGCTGAATCTCAAATAGTACGAATTGTAAGTGTTGTTCTGGGATTTACTGCAAGTCCTAAGACATCATCGAAGCATCCATACTAGGCGGGAGGCACCATGTCAACAGAAGTTGAGCATTTCAATCAACCAAAGAAGAAACAATGAGTGGATTAAATTATTCAATTCAATTTACGATCTTTTATCCTTGTCAATCCAGTTGACTATACATTCACTTAAGAATGTTGTTATTAGCAAGTATTATCTTTTGATAGAGAGTTTAATAATAACAATAATAATATAAAGTGTTGGTTTGCATGGATTTGATTGGCTATAGGTTTGATCCTTGGTTGACACCATTCGGGTCAGCTTGCAGTAGCTGAATGGTCATCTACGATATAATGGAGAAGATTTGTAGCTCAGATGAATGATTTTAATGTAGTTGTGTTCTCTGAGCTGAATGGCTTATTTGTGAAACTTTCATTACCATCCTAGGCAACATCTTCAGCGCATACACTTCACTTCAAATTGAAGTGAGCTTTTAGATTTCTCGATGGGTTTATTAGTCATCTCACCTAGAGGCTGGTGAACTTGAACGTGATTAGTTGTTTTTGTGTGTGTGTTTTCACACCCTCTAAGCTACTTGTATTGTAACTGATTTTTTCCTTGACTTGCACTTTGACCCTTTGTGTGTGTATGAGAGATCTCCTTCTTATCGATTCATAAATTTTGCCGATGTCAATGTGTCTATTTCTAATTGACGATTCACTGGAATACTAGGCAGGCTTCTAAAAATTCTCTAACATTCTTGATGTTTGATAGTGTGAAATATTCCCAGATTTTGAATTAAAAGTCAATCTGAATGAAGAATATTCTTTTCAATAATTTCTTTCAATAATTAGTTATGGGGTGTCACATAACTAATCTGTTATTCTACGTTAAAAATGTATCCGCGTCATAACTGGCCTTTATTGTAACGACAACAAATATTATATTTTATAATTGTAAGAACCTGAAGAGAAATTATTGAAAAGAATATTCTTCGCTCAGATTGACTTTTAATTCTTGGTGTTTCTTCTATCTAATATTTGAAAGCTGGTTGTTCCAGTCGAATTGATGTCTGTGGTTGTCTGCATATAGTGTGGCGATATGAGGGAGTGGATGTCATGTCTTTTTAATGGCTAGTTCATGATCATGGATATGAGTTTACCTTGTAATTGAATGGTTATGGGCTCGAATCCCAGTGGTTGGATATTGATGATGAAGAGTCCAGCCGAATGAGGACGAAACAGCTGTGCAATACTCTCAGGATTTTTTCAATGGTCCTCCATCTGATGTCAACTCGCGGACAAAACTTGTAATAATAGTCGTATCTCTTTGAAGATCTTTTTATGATTTTAGATAGTGTCATTCAGTTTTACTTTTTTTCAGTGGATTAGCTGCAGACTGAGAGATGAAAGTATCTTTCTCGCCTCTCCCTCACCAAAAAATAAAGAAACAATTAAACCTAACCATTATTTCAGATTCGGATTTATTGGTTGAGGATAGGAGGCTTGGAGCCTACGTTAATCCTTTTCTAGTAAATTTCTGTGGTTGTCCAAACCATTCTTGAATGAATCACTTGAGGTTGCAGACACCACTTCTTCTGGGAGTCGGTTCCAAGAGTTTATGACTCGGTGTGAGAACCAGTACTCAACAGCAATATGATTTCTTCTTGGCTTTAGAACTCTCCTGCTGTATCCTCTAAGGCGTTCCGTCCTGGTGGGAAGCAGAAGAGAGAATAGGTCAGGTCCGTAGTCATTATTTAAAATTTTAAACATTGTAATTAAATCTCCTCTGTCTACGGTATAACAGAGAGAAGTGATTTAAACTGCATAATATTTCCTTGTATGATAAGTTAGTCATGTTAAGAATCATGCGTGTTGCCTTCCTTAGGACCCTTTCTAGAATATGTGAGTCCCGTTTAAGACAAGGACTGCCTGTCTGGATACAGTTTTCTAGTTTTGACCTCACCAAAGATGTATATAGGGTGCTATACACATCTCTGGTGATTCTAGTAAGGGGTCTGAAAATTGCCTATAAGGACCTGAAACCGCATGCAGTCACCAAGCGACAGTGTGCTGTAGTTTTTAAATCGTGGCTAACTATGACACCAAAGTCCAAGTAAGTCTGAACTGATGGGAATATTATTCCCTCTAGTTCGTAGGAGCTGCTTGCTTGTCCGATGCACCACATGGTCGCACATCTCGCCACATTCATTGGCAGCATCCATTCTATGGGTCACTCTGACAATTTGTTGAGATCCTTTTGCAACTTGGAAGTATCACTGTTGCCCTTCAGCTCTCTCCAAAGTTTGAAGTCATCTGCCTATAGGACCACAGGGGTATCAGTGAGTAGAGATAACTCATTGATATACAGAATAAATAGGAGAGCTCCGAGTAATCCATTAGAAGAGCGTGGTTACTTCTTCACGTTCTTATGATACACATACGACATAATACCAAAATTTTGATTTCATTTCAGAGAATCGGTTTTTATCTTATATAAGGTTTAGTCCAAATAATACAATTTGTTATTATTATTATTATTGATATTGGTGATTAGTATTCATGCACGCATAGAAGCCACCTGGTAAGTAGAATAAGCCAGACAACCTCTTATCAATACACTTTATTTCAGAGAGATTACACAATAAACAAATTGTTTGTCAATTTCTTTTATGATGAAATTATTATTTCTCTGTTTAACACAGATAACTTTTCTTAAGGGGCATTAATGGTATATTGTGTATGGGGTTTTTTTGGTGAAAAAAGGAATATGGCATAAAACTGTCCTGTCCTGTCGTGTTTCCCTCTCTCTCTCTCTCTCCCTGTTTTCCACACTGTGAAACCCTGGAGAGAATGATAACTTGAATAAAATCAATAATGATGGGCTTGTGTGTGTTGGGCGGTTGCGCACACTTCACTACTTTTGGTCACCTTTTCAATTTGAAACGAAAAAATAATTGGTTCGATACACGGACACAGACACGTACGCACGCACACATGCACGCATACACACAAAAGTGAATGAGGCAAATGTGATCTTATTTATTTTGTGCATTTTCTAAGCCCACAAAAATATCCTTTTGCTTGTTTTAAAAAGAGAGGAAATATTATTTGGTGTAAAGCAAGTGTCTAAACGCGTGCGCGCCCATACACACACATGCACACATGCACGCATGTATACATGCACACATTCACATATAATAACTAGGCCTTGATCTGGCCTTGTCTGTCTAATAAAATGTTTTAACTGGTATTTCTTTTTTCAGGAATATTCAAGTGTTTGTTTGATTGGTTACAGGATTTCATTATGAGCTGATATTGGTTAGAGAACCATTGAAAACTCACCTGGGAGTATTGGACAGCTGTTTTATCAGACTGGTTTGGGAGTCTTAAGCAGTACGCACCCACTGGGGTTCGAACCCAGGACCTTCTGGTTACAAGGTGAGTTAGCTCATAGACCATTAAGCCACTGGGACCCAATCCAATGACCAGCACATGAACTCTAACTTCTGCAGATCAATTCACGACATAGCGCGACCGCTAGCCAATGTCTTCGGTGGCGAGTATTTGTCCTCAGACCTGACCTGCTGCACCCTACTGGTCACGACTTCTCAATCAAATCCCTACAAACGAACGCTTGAATATCAATGAGATGCTGGCTAGCGACTTACTCTTTTCAGGTAGGTAGTTACCTGGGGTTCTAGTGAGAAGTCGTGACCAGTAAAGTGCAGCAGGTTGGCTGTGACGACAAATGCTCGCCACCGAATACATTGGCTGGCGGTTGCGCTATATCATGAATTAGCCTGCAGAAGATAGAATTCATGGGTTGGCCATTGGATCGGGTCCCAGTGGCTTAATGGTCTATGAGCTAACTCGCCTTGTAACCAGAAGGTCCTGGGTTCGAAACCCTGGTGGTGGGTTCGTACTGCTGGCGAGTCCCAAACCAGTCTGACGAAACAGCTGTCCAATACTCCCAGGTGAGTTTTCCAATGGTTCTCTAACTGATGTCAGCTCATGATGGAATCCTGTTTTTCAATAATAATAATAATAATAATAATAATAATAATAATATCTTTAATCTGGACTGTATTTATAAAGTGTACAGAATATTAACAGGAGATTATGGCATGATATTCTCTCCCTTCGTACAATCAATATCTTCAGGTAAAATAATAATTGACAGCAGTATATCCTTCCTGTGACACAATGATCTCTGAGTTGTGAAGCTGCTTTGTCTCCTTCTTTCAAGAAATCCACGATATTTAGTTGTGAAAGCCATTTTGTAAGATGTTCAAAAGTACATTTTGACACCGAAGAATATAACAGAAGAACAGTTATCTCATGTTTTATTGGAACACATTGTCACCCACAGTTAGGCCATTCCTCCAGTTAGTTAACTTGGAACTTACGATTCAGAATCTTGTAAACATTTTTAAATAGACACACACACAAGAGTAAATAACCCAACTAGAGGTCATATCTTAATCGATTAAAACAAGCCGAACGTGAGAAAATTGTATGCAGTAGCGAGAGAGAGATGGACGTTTTTGGTAGTCTTTTTGGTAGTTTTAAGGCGACCGCGTTGTGAGTGGAAAATAAGGAGGATTTCAAACTTTGAAATGTTAGTAGTAGTAGTGATGTTGAATTTTTTTTCTCTCTCTCTCTCTCACGGGGTAAGGTTACTAGCCTCATGTTCAGTCTTCCCTCTTTCTTGGCCTGCTTATGTTTAGTAAACTAAGTGAGGATTTGTTTTTTCCTTCACGTTCCCCAGTGGAACATAGGACTTCAAGCTAGAGGCTTGAAGTTTCTGTAGCAGTGTTTAGTTTTTACAGGATGGCGTTGCTAGCCACCTCATGCCCAATCTTTCCTCTTTACCATCATTATTTCTGATTTAGCGAGGTAAATGAGGAGTACGTCAGCGGCCGGGAATTGAACCCCGGGTCATGTGCATGGTCGGCGAGCGTCCTAACCACTGTGTGCCACCGACGCACTGAGTGAGGATTAAGAGTGGAAATCAAATGTAAAATGTTACTCTCATTGTGTGTGTGTGTGTGTGTGTGTGATAGCTAGTCATATTACTTGGGGCTGAGCAAAACTCTGTACGTGGAGTGGAGTTCAAGACCATCCACCCCCCTAACCCACTAGTTTTAAATCGAGAGCCCTGGGCCAATGAGATATAGTAGGATCGGCTGGGAATCGAACCTTGAACCACCTGGGTGGTGTGCAATAAGTAAAAGTTTCCTAGGCTTCTGAGAAGATAACACTAAAGACAACTGATTGGTCATCTATGCGGGTGATAATAGATAAAAATCAACTGAAAATAATTAGGTTCGAATTATTTCACTCTTAGTTTAATGTGTGTTACTCATCAGTTTGCATTTAATAAGAATAAGCGCATACAACGTTACTATCACGTTCGTTGTTGTTGTTGCTGCTGCTGTTTTCTTTTCTTACTTTGAAGTTGATTTGTCTAGTAGTGTATTCGAGTTTTACTCACTCTCTCTATTCATTCGAGTTACTAACATACATTTGAATGAAAAGTGAAGTTAAGATAATTAGTGTTTTGTGAATTGTCGCTTTTTCTTATAAAAAAATGAAACACCTGATAAATTAGCATCTACCTTGTTTAATAGACTTTTGTGTATTATTATTATTATTATATTACTAGTAATCTATTACTTTTAAAAGAATTCATACACCTCCTTAGTGCTACACTTTCTCTGAATAGCTCTTTATAAGCACTAATAAAGTATGTTTATTTTGAGAATAGAACTAAGGAAATACCTCTCTCTCTCTCTCTCTCTCTCTCTCTCTCTCTATATATATATATATATATATATATATATATATATATATATATATATATATATATATATATATATATATATATAGTGAGTAATTTTCACTTATTTTTCATTATTCCATTGTCTCTCATTCTGTCACACTCACACACACACGCACATCTATTTTCTCTCAAAACTACCTATTATTTCTTTTGTTTCACCCAACTTCAAATGAAATATAAGCATTGAGTGGTTATTACAAGTCATATGAAACCATTTTTATGGATGTGTAGTGCTACATTAAAAACGACATTCATCAAATTGAAAACTCAATATAAAGTTGACAGTGGAAAAAAGACTTATTGTGTGAAAGCTAGTCAGTCAGTCAGTTCGAACGTGTGACCTAGTGATTCAAAGCCGAATGTCTAGATGAATATACCACAATCTTAAAAAGTACATAACTGCAATACATTTCTGTGAAAGGGGTCAACACCATAGTAAAATACTAGGAGATGGTAACTGACTCAGGAGGGCTTTTCGAAGTGTGTGTGTGTGTGTGGGCGGTTGTTACCTTCCGGCTGCTCACACACACTGCGAAAGTTGATCAATTCTTGGAATACCTGAAACAGAAGCGAGTTAGTGTTGCGTGACCGCAGAGCTCAAGGGATATCTGTTTGAAATCGGTCGTACACGGCCTGTATGAGAACTGGCTTCTCGAATTGGTTCTGTATTAGTAAATTTACCGCCGACGACTACGGACTGCCGTGGGGTAAGTCGGGGTGTACAATTTTTTAAGGTCGTCCTTTTCTAACCGCCTCTCTCCAGGGTGGAGAGAAAGCATAGGTGACTGGCATGCTGGTTGTCTGGTCTGAGGGAAATACCTCACTGCTGTTAAATCCCTTCGCTCACAAACCCCCCAGCACAGTGTGAAAAAAATTCCTACACTATGCCGGTAACTTCTTTTAGTCTAATCTCTATCCTAACAATCTTCTTGACATGATAGGGACTTGTAGGAACATTAGTTCGAGCCAATTTAGCTTGTTGGGTCATTGATATATGTGCGAGCCCGGCGACCACCACGTCAAGGTAGCAGCTATCGGTTGGGAATAGGAAATGATTATGAAAGCTAGCAAAAACTGAAACTGCCTTTGTAATTTAATTGGTGGATGGTGACTAGCAGTGGAATCCAGAATGCGCATTTCGTCCTATTTGGGACTCGTCAGCCACTGGACGCACCTTCATTTCTCAGTGAGAATATTATGTGTAGGTGATGACTCGAAAAAAATACACAGATGAGTGACAAGTACATATTAGCATTCTTGTTTCACATCTTTTGAGATTTTCTTTGTTTTTCACTACATCTGTTCAAGAAATTCTTCGGTATATCGTAACTGAGTGAAGGACTGGTAAAACACAATAGCAAAGATGACTTACCTGTGAACATTGTTATTTTGGTGCGTCGGTGACACAGTGGTAGGATGCTCGCCAACCACGTCGCCTCATGTGGTTCGGCGGGGTTCGATACCCAGCCACTGACCCACTCCTCATTTACCTCGCTAAGAAGCTTGTAATCAGACTGGTAAATAGAGAAGGTCGGGCATGAGACGGCCAGCAACCCCATCATCCCGTAAAAATAAACACCACCACTGCTACCGAAACTTTAAGCCTCTAGCTTGAAGGCGGCCTATGTTCTATATTGGGAACGTAAAGGAATAAAAAGCAAGAAAGAAAAAGAATGGTTATTTTGGGTTTTGAAAATGTTATTGCCTCACTCTCTGTGGAGCTGTGGCTCAAGTGGTTTAGGTGTTCAACTTCTTTCTATTCAGTAGGTCACAATAGGTTCGAATCCCATTCCCATATACTGAGGGTTTAGGTTGTCAGGTAATATCACTGGCCTTCGCACGCACACACACACACACACACACACACACACACAATTGATGTGACTTATTGTCAACTTCATGGAATTAATTGAAAGAGAGCTTGAAATCACACACTATTTTTGGCACAAGTATGGAATTTTCAGTATGTGATATTGGTAGCCCAAATTTTGTGGACCAACCAATTGATATCAGGTGTGCGTCGGTAGGGGATCACACCCCTGACCATTTGCATGGTCGGGGAGAGTCCTAACCGCTGTCCCACCGACGCACACATAATCATGTTGGGGCATGGCACTTACCCAAATCTAGAATGTTTTGGGTTGGCACTCAAACTTGGTGGTGACCTTAGTCTGATCTACGTAGAATACTACAGGGGGGGGAGGTTGGTTATATTGGGCTAGGGCTAGGCTGTACGTCATACCTGTCTCAGTGGCGTCATCTAATCATGACGTTAAATTATTGTATTTATCTTACACTTTCTACTGTTCTGTTACCGAAAAACTAGCGTACTGCTGAAGAGTCCCAAACTAGGACGAAACAGCTGTCAAGTACTTCCAGGTTTCTCAATGGTTCTCTAACCAGTGTCAGTTCATGATGAAATCCTGTAACCAATCTAGTTATTTGACTTTTGTTTTCTTTTCTTCTTCTTCCTCCTCCCCACCATGATGTGTAAGTTTGAAGTGTGTGTGTGTGATAATTCTGAATGTTAGATAGGCATACCCAACTACTACTTCGACCACTTCAGCATAGATAGTCTTAAGTAGTATAATCAATACTTCATACGAAAAGTGTTACTTGGCTCTTGTAAAATATGAAGAACTTTGTTCTTCAGTACACATAATACAAAGACAATATGTAGTGTATTCATAGTTGTCTTGTGTCAGATGGTATAATATAGTCAATGGTGAAGAATTTAGATGTAGAGTGTTAGGTAATATGGGGAAGTGAATCGATAAGATTGTAAAGCCCTGTCAATTGAGAGATGGCGGGGAATATTTTATGCATACGCAATTATCGCTAGCTTCGTCAAACAATATTAGCTAATATTTAACTTGCACTGGGAATGCGTTAGGCGAATCTCGTCAAAACTCAAAATATGGCATCAGTCTATGAAGTCTTTGGTTGTTGGTTTGAAATAGTTATGTAGGGAGGTGCAGACTGCCTAGAAAGGGTCTTTGGAACACTATGAAGCAATGGCTAACGACTGTTGTGGTGATATGATTGAAAAGGGTTCTCGTTCACTCTTTACGTTGTCCCAGATCTATTGGATTGTCATTATTCTCTGTGTATAATTATGCTTCCTCTCGTGAATGTTTGTATTTTTTTCGTATGGTTTCCCTGCAATTCCTTTTTTTTCATACCTCTATGGTTGCTTTTCAGAAGTGTGGTAACTTGAAATGTTACACGTTTTTGTAAAGTTTTTTTTCCAAATTTGATCACAGGTTAATGTCGTTTAGAGAGAAGCACTGATAACCAGGGAGTACTGTACAGCTCTTCCGTCCTAGTTCGGTACTCACCCACCCGGGGTTCGAACCCGAGACCTTTGGGTTATAAGGCAAGCTCGTAGACTGACTACTCAGCTACTGCGAACCGATCCAATAGCTCATGAATTCGAACCTCTACCAGTCCGGGATTTCAGCATGACCATCAGCCGATCTATTTTGCCGAGTATTTGTCCTCATGCCCTACCTGGTGGACCCCCAACTGATTATGATTTCTCACCAGAACTCAAGGCAGCTTCTTCCAGTAGCCAGTTAGTTACTAGTAAGGATCTGAATAAGTTTCGAGACTAATTTTCCGTTATCAAACTTGAAACAAATGACATGCCCACAAACTAACTGGAGTTTCTCTGTTGGATATTCTGTTAGATGATATATATATGTGTTTCGACAATGAATTTTTATTTCGTATAGATTGGATCGCAATGACTGGCCACCTACCTACCTATCTACCTATCTTGATGATGACTAATTTGCAAACTTGACCGGTAAGACTCCATCACCCCTTAAGAGTAGGGACTAGTCATATAGCAGCAGTGTTGACTCTCTAATGACCGACCAATGTATTTTAGATTATTTAACCATTAAGGAGGGGGGTAATTATTATTATTAATTATATCCTTTAATTCCTAGAGGAACATAGGGCTTCAGCTGCTCACCTCCATTGCCTTCTGTTTTCTGCTAACTTTTTCACCCTGCTCCAAGTCTGACTACATGCTTTCATCTCCTCTTCACATGACCTCCTCCAAGTCACCCTTGCACCGACGACCAACTCGCCGCTTCCTTTCGGGTTCCACTCGAGCGATGGCTTGTCTAGTGATGTCACTTGATGGCGTGTTTCCTCAGAGTATGGCCAGCCAATCCATCTGCATTTCTTCCTGCCTATTTGTTTCGCAATCGGTTCCTGCTGTGTTCTTTCGCTCATGGGCAGATATCCCTGTTGTTGATCTTTTCTGGCTGGCCATCTGATCTTGAGTATTGAGCGAAGACAACTGTTAATGAAGGTCTGAAGTTTGTTTGAGATTCTGTTTATGACGCACTGGCCAAGTCTCTAATCCGTATGTTGAGTAGCACTGACTTTACATTGGAGTTGAAAATCTGGATCTTATTTTTGATTCTGAGTGCTGTTGACTTCCACACAGACTTGAGAGAAATGGAAGCTTGCCTTGCTTTCTTGATCCTTGCTTTGATACCCTAGTCAGTTCCGCCTGTAATTGAAACGAGGCTTCTCAGGTAGGTAGGTGGGTGATGGAGGTTGTTTCTTTCAGGTTCCTCCCATTTATGATTGCTGATTGTTGTCTGTTGTTGTTGTTGCTGTTGGTGTTGGCCAAGAATAACAAAGTTTATGCCCTGGTTCTTATTATCCCTTGATCATTAAGAATGATGACTACGTACACTAGCAAGAGAACAGATAAATCATGTCATTTATCTTAGATGATCCATTATTTTAGATAGCATAGCATATATAGCTTTTCGACAATCTTTAGCCAGAAAATGATGATTAGTGGTAGGGGTGGTGGTTCAGGTAAAAACGAAATTATTATTTGTAATGGGATAGTGTAGTGGAAGATTTGTTTATCGACGGTGAACTGACCATCTTTCATCTTTTATTTTCCTTGAAGGAATTTCCATTGTTTTATTCAAAAGTGTATTTTAGCAAAAAAAAAAAACTAAAGGAAAATGGTTATAGGATTTCATTATGAGGTGACATTGGTTAGAGAATCATTGGAAAACCCACCAGGGAGTCCTTGACAGCTGTTTCATCAGACTGGTTTGGGACTCTTCATCAGTACGAACCCACTAACGGGGGTAGAACCCAGGACCTTCTGGTTACAAGGCGAGTTAGCTCATAGACCATTAAGCCACTGGGACCTGATCCAGTGACCAGCCTATGAATTCTAACTTCTGCAGGTCAATTCACGATATAGCGCGACCAGCACCACCACCAGTGGATTGGGTCCCAGTGGCTTAATGGTCTATGAGCTAACTCCAAGTTTCTGACCCATATTACAAGAGCTGACTAACTTAAGATTGGTGTTAGGAAATCCGGAGTTTGTTCTTTACGATTTTGGTGAGAGCTGTCTGCTAGCGAAAACTGTAGACAACAATTCACGTTAATGTCCACTTCCTAAATCGAGGTCATGAGGAAAAAAACAAGAACGTTGGGAAAATCACCAGCTAATCACAGCGGAGTTAAAGTGTAGAAATATGATTCATATATATATGACTTGATTTTCTGAGTAACAGCCACCGAAAGATGACAGAATAACCTTCAGCAAGAAAACAACCAATCAGAAGGCGTTGCTTCTCCGCTAACAATAACGCTCATAATAATGTACACAAAAATCTATAAATATCTCTTGATTTTCTCAATAAGCGGTCTGTTGCCTGGCTGTTGTCTTCTGTCGTTACATGATAACTGCTGAAGGCTTCCAAACTGAATTTAGAGTGATGAAGGTCTGCCTTACTTTTCCAGTCCACGCAGTGTACCCACAGTTGAAACGATGCTTCCCAGTTAAATGAGAAGAGTGGTTTCTATTAAAAATTCTTCCGTCGAAAGTGATTGATGCTTATTGTTGTTGTTGTTGCTGCTGCTTTTATCATTGGTTTGTTATCTTCAACACTCCAAGTCTTTTCTCTACGTTCACTTGAAGTTCTGTGTTCGTTGATGAATGCTTCTTCCTTAAAACTTAAACTGCCTTTTTCCTTTCCTCCTTCCCTACCATTCTTAGTTGTATCTTATAATTTACTTTTCTTTTCTTTGTGTTGTGTGTTATTTTATTAAGTGTATTTTCTGGGTGTTATCCGGTAGAATGTAATTGCATGTATTATGTGTATATATACATATATGACCAATCAATTTAGCTTATTGATTGTTTCATCAGTTATTCTTTAACATTATTCTTTCTCAACATGTTCCCCTTTTTGACAAGGTTAATGATTACAATATTTATGATGATAATGATGATGGTTTGTGTGTGGATAAGGCTGACGACCGCAGGTGGTAGTAGGAGTAGTACTAGTTCTCGTTGTAGTGGCACGGCTTACTTCCCTTTTTACCTCTTCTCCTTATTATTATTATTATTCTAAAATATCCTATATTCCGTCCGCATACGTTTATTGTTTCACTTCCTATTTTAAATATAAATAATAAATGTATGCAGTGGGTTAGGAAAAGTCAGTTGAATTTGGGATCAATAAACCTTGGAAGGCAAAATACTATATCTGTATATATATGTGTGTGTGTAGGTGAGCGTCTCTTTATGGGCCTGTGCGTATATGCATGCGTGCATGCGTGCGTGCGTACGTGCCATCTTGTGTTTCGAGGTTACACACGTTATAATCACAGTTCGATTTAATATGGAATATGTTTTACATAGCTAACATATATATATATATATATATATATATATATATATATATATATATATATATATATATATATATATATATATATATATATAGCATTATTACATACGATCAATGACACTAAACTGATTTCAGGTCATGTGGTTTGGAAAGTTTAGAAAATGGGTAGAAAAAGGGAAAACATCTTTTGTGCGTGTGTGTGTGTGTGTCAAACTTTCACCGATTTATTATAATAACAACTGACGCCCCTTGATTATTTGATTATTCATTACTGTAATACAATACAATACATTAAAATGCTTGCAACATATCAGTTTATAGTTGTCGAGACGTGCATATAATATGCACGCTTCAGTCTTACCATGATGTTTAGAAGCTTGTATAAGTTAAGTAAGGTAGTGTGTGGTAAGGCGTCGGTGGCGCACACAGTGGTTAGGACGCTCGCCGACTATGCATATGGTCCGGGGTTCGATCCTCGGCCACTGACGCACTCCTCATTTACCTCGCTAAGCCAGAAATAAGAAAGCTGGTAAAGAGGTAAAGGTTGGGCATTAGACGGCTAGCAACCTCATCCTGTAAAAACTAAACACCACTGCTACAGAAACTTGAAGCCACTACTAGCTTGAGGCCCTATGAACGTGAAGGAAAAATAATATAATAATAATAATAATAATAATAATAAGTGTGTAGCAGTATTAAGCCCTGACATGAATTAAAGAAGTTAGTCAGATTATGCGGTGGTGGTGGGGGGAATTGTGGAGATTTTCGATTAGTTTCAATTGTTAGATGTTTGTCACAAAACCGACATCAATTAGAGAGAGGTCATTAAAAGACCACAGGGAGCACTGGACAGTTGTTTCATTCTACTTTCAGACTTCTAAACAACACTCACTCTTGACCTCTTCCTACTAAGGTTTGAACCAGGAACCTTCAGGTTATGAAGTCAAGCTCTCTGGCCATTCAACCACTTTGGTCGAGTTTCAGTGACCAGTGAATTTTAACTCTGTCATTGAGTGTCTTCAGTGGGCATCCACTTTACCTTGACATAATGGGTCTCACCAGTAGCTTTAAGAAGACCATCCAATGACTATCAGTTAGCTGAGTTGACAGTTTTAAAATCCAGGGGACATGGAATTCTGATCCAAGTGACTGAATGGTCAACTATCTTGATCTCGTGATCTGAGGGTCTTGAGTTCTACCCCCGGTGGAGAAGTGGGTGCGTACCGATGAAGAGTCCCAAAACAGAAGGGAACATTTGTCTTGGTTTTGACTGTCACCTCTAACTGATGTATGGTTCCTAACGAAAATCTAACAAGTGAAATAAGTAATGGTGTAAATTATTCCCTTAATCTCTTTCAAGGCAAATTTTAATAAATGGTGTAATCGGCTCGGAATCCGATTAATGTAACAAGACATTAAAATGATTTGATGTGGTTTGTAACCAAATTGGGATCCATTTTCTGGTTTGTGGTGGATAGCATTACGATCCTGGATGAGCATTTCGTCCAACTTTGGACTCGTTAGGTGAATGTACCTGCATTCCAAGTCAGTCGTGTTGTCTCCAACGGGATTCGAACCTGCTACTCATCGTTTCAGAAACGAAAGTGTTATCCACTAAGCCACTTCGCAATAAGAGGCGCCTGCTGTGAAACGAGTATCTATCGGAGCTATTTTGAATTCCCCATTGATTGATTATATATTAGTCTACTGTGACATGTCAGCTCATTGTAAGAGCGTTTCGATGATGTCTTGAAATGAGCATGATACTGCTTTGTTGATAAGGAGCTACCAGTGTAGTGTAACTGACGACTCCCAGGTTTTCCAGTGGTCTTCTAAACGATGTCAGTTCATGATGAAATCCTGAAACCAATCAAATCCCTGCAAACCAACAATTGAATATCAATTTGATGTTCACTAGTGACTGATCTTATTCAGACAGGTAATTACCTGGGTTCTAGTGGGAAGTCATGTCCAATACTTACAGCCGGTCGGGTGGGAAGACAAATATTCGCCGCCAATGGCAGTCTCTAGTCCCAGTCGCTCCATATCATGAATTGGTAGAAGTTGGAATTCATGGAATGGCCATTGGATAGGGTCTCAGTAACTTAATAGTCTACGAGCTAGCTCGCCTTGTAATCAGAAGATAGTGTGTTCGAACCCTAGTGGCTGGTGCCTACTACTGAAGAGTCCCGAACTGGGAAGAGACAGCTGTCTAGTTTTCCAATGGTTCTATAACCTATGTCAGTTCACGATGAAATCCTGAAATATTGTGACTTCCTGTTTCTATCGATTTTCCTGTCTCTCTCTCTCTCTCTACTACTACTACCACTAAACAAATCATATATTGTGATGGGAATAATTTCGGTTTCAAAAGGGAGCTGTGTTGAAATTTCATCTCCATGATCTGTGTAAATTGTAAATCTGAAAATAATTCCCATATTACGGATCTGATATATGATTTTATCAGTTTGCCCAGTTAAACAGCCAGAAATCCGACTCAACGATCTGAATCGAATCGAGTACACTGCTAGTTAGTCCGGCCTCAAGTGAACGAGACGGGTAGCTGGCCGGTGGTGTTTAGATGGCTTCGATCGAGGCTGGCTAGAAAGCACTACTGGTTTGATGTGAGTGGTGTTCAACTACTCATTCTAATCAATCAGTAGTGCGCAGTTTTATATAAAGTATGTCAGATGAGATTTGTTTTATTCGACAATAAATAGCAGGTATAGAAAAGTTATCCTTATATTTCTATATTGTCCCACTTTGTCGTCTATCCTATAAAATAGTGTACAAAACATTTCTATTCTTACACATAATGGAATTAGTTGATTGTTAGATCTATTTGAAAGATTGAGTTAGCTTTAGGTAAACGAGTTGCACAAATACAATGTCGCCGAAAGGGAGGCGGGGAGTTGGTCGTCAGTGCAAGGGTGACTTGGAGGAGGTCATGTGAGGAGGAGATGAAAGCATGTGGGCAGACTTGGAGCGGAGTGAAAAAGTTGGCAGAAAACAGAAGGCAATGGAGGTGAGCAGCTGAAGCCCTATATTCCTCTAGGAATTAAATTGAATCGGGTCCCAGTGGCTGAATGGTATACGAGCTTGCCTTGTAACCGGAAGGTCCTGGGTTCGAATCCCAGTGGGTGCGTACTGCCGATGATTCCCAAACTAGGATGAAACAGCAGCTGTCCAGTACTCCCTGGTTTTCAATGGTTCTCTAACTGATATCAATCCGTGATCAACCCGTAAAACATAACTAATCCTTACAACCCAAACTATAGAAAGATAAAATAATAATATAATAATAGTCTGAATCATCTCTAACATCGATAGGCTATCTAGTTATGTAGAAGAAGACCTGAACAATCTGAACAACCACATCTACTTCATTCTACTTCTATTCCTGCAAGATAAGGAAATTGGCGGCTAAATAAAAAGATAAAATGGATTTTAGAACTCCTAACTACATATGTCCTTTGTGTAGAATTGCGACAACGTGTAATAGAACATCAAAGTAAGCAGTACTTTGATTGCACACTGGCTCTTTGTTTGATGGCGACTAAATTCAGCCATTCAGGTTTGCAATGTAGTCAACACGATGCCATCTGAATTTTTGTCAGCAGGCCTTCGGTCTAGGTTTTATACTTATTGGTACTCGTCAGAATGGTGTATTCTTAATCGTGAAGGCACTCATACTCCCTCTCAGATTCGAACCCGTGTCAGCCAGTGCTGCAGTTGGCGACATTACCACTGAACTTCTGTAGGACTGTATTGGATAATTTGATTAAACACTAGGTAGTACGTAGCTAGGGTCATTCAGATTAAAATTCTGTCAGTCAGCAACCTAATAAAGACAATTCAGAGTGGTTCTATTTTATTTTGTTTATTAAATGTATCACACAGTGAAACAGTGTTGTATACTGGATGACGTTTCGAACACAATTTATTGTTCATAATCATATCAATTTTTAGATTTAGATTTTAAAATTTTAAAATTTAAAATCTAGTATCACAGGGTATAGGGAGAGATCGATAACAGAAGCTTTGTTTATCGAATCAACAGCAAATACATGTAATAGGAATGATTCAACACCTGTCCCAGATATATGGAAAATTCTACTGCCCATACAACAAATAGGAGAAGACAGAGAAAACTATAAAAATCAAATCTCGAAGTCGTGTGACAAAAATTGATATGATTATGAACAATAAATTGTGTTCGAAACTTCATCCAGTATACAATACTATTTCACTGTGTGATACATTTAATAAACAAACTAATATGGAATTACTTACTACCACAGTGCCCAAGTTTTACACATATATTAACAATTCAGAGTACACTGTGAGGGCAAGCCACCTAGTGGCATGGGGGATCACATTGTAAACTTGACTGATAGAATGCAGTCTGCAGTAACCAAAGGACTAGACATAATACACCAGTTACTAGCTAGTGTCCAATCAAAGCATCCAATACAGTCCTACAGGATGTTAATCGCTAGCCCGGATAGCTCAGTGGTAACGTCTCTGACTGTAGCATTGGGTGACACTGGTTCAAGTCTCAGAAAGGGGGAAATGAGTTCTTTCAGGATTAAGGATACACCATTCTGACAAGTGTCAACTAGCACAAAACCTAGGTGTAAAGCATCCTGATAACTGCCTCCAACCATCTATTAACGAAGTAAGCAATGCTGACATCAGATGTAGAGTGTTAATACATGCCATTTCAAGTACCTTATGTCTGTTTGCTTCCTTTTATTATGGTGTTAATTTACATGTTCGCATAAATTAGGTAACTTGAATTCAAGTTTTGAGTAATCCTACATTGTCTTATCTGCTTATGTTGAAATGTTTGATTTTATGAAGCTTATACTCATCCATTATGTATTAGATTATGATAGGTGCTAGTAAAATGAACGTGCTTAATGGAGGATGCCGGTGGGTGGGGGTTGAGGGTGTGATATACATTATTGTAATCTTCTCGTATTTCTTTTACATTGAATTATTCACTGATACACAACTTATCATTGTCCCTCTTAATACGTTAGTCAATATACTACTTGTATTCGTTTATCAGTAGCCCACTCGCATACCACATGAGTATCAAGGAGTTTAATTTCATTGATGAACAGGTCAATTGTCTTGATTAAGTGAAAATTTCATCGAAGAATTATATTTGTATTTTACCTGAAAATTATCGCTTATTGTTTCTCTTTTTGCCTTTTTTTCCATAGGTATACCTCCTCCTCCGAGCAAATTAATGCCTTCAAGTACAGTTTTCGATTCTAAAGGACGTCCTCAACTGGATGTTATTGGACCGCATTTAATAGCAGAAGGTCGATTAACAGAAGAAGCAATTTTGCGGATTATCAGTGATACATCAGCTATACTAAAATCAGAAAAAACTATGCTTGATTTAGAAGCTCCAATAACAAGTTAGTTAGTTAGTTTGTTAGTTACCTTGGGTTATTTGTCATTTGTGTACATATTTTGACTATTTTTGCTTAAGTTGTTGTTGTTGTTAATAATTACATGTCGATAGGAATTATTATTATTATTACATCCTTTAATTTCTAGAGGAACATAGGGCTTCAGCTGCTCACCTCCATTGCTTTCTGTTTTCTGCCAACTTTTTCACCCTGCTCCAAGTCTGTCTACATGCTTTCATCTCCTCCTCACATGACCTCCTCCAAGTCACCCTTGCACCGACGACCAACTTGCCGCTTCCCTTTCGGGTTCCACTCGAGCGATGGCTTGTCTAGTGATGTCACTTGATGGTTTCCTCAGAGTATGGCCAGCCAATCCATCTCCATTTCTTCCTGCCTATTTGTTTCGCAATCGGTTCCTGCTGTGTTGGTTCGCTCATGGGCAGATATCCCTGATGTTGATCTTTTCTGGCCAGCCATCTGATCTTGAGTATTGAGCGAAGACATCTGTTAATGAAGGTCTGAAGTTTGTTTGAGATGCTGTTTATGACGCACTGGCCAAGTCTCTGATCCGTATAGTAGCACTGACTGACTTCACATTGGAGTTGAAAATCTGGATCTTATTTTTGATGGTGAGTGCTGTTGACTTCCACACAGACTTAAGAGTAATGAAAGCTTGCCTTGCTTTTCCGATTCTTTCTTTGATATCCTCGTCAGTTCCGTCGGCCTGTGGTTGAAACGAGGCTTCCCAGATAGGTAGGTAGGTGGGTGGCGGAGGTTGTTTCTTTCAGGTTCCTCCCATTTCTGATAGCTGATTGTTGTCTGTTGTTGCTGTTGGTGTTGGCCAGGAATCTTCATCACCTCTGTTTTATCTATGTTCACCTGAAGGAAGTTGTATCTTCGATGCTTCATCTATCGCCAACTTGTTGCTTTTCACTTGCATATCTTCCAGTTTGTGGGAAATCAGACATATATATGTCATCGGCGAAGTGCAGATCCTCCAAGTCTCTTTTTGTGTGAGTCCATTTTATACCTGTTTCCTCGTTGCCCACCGTTGTTTGTCGCATTATCCAGTCTACTGCAATCAGGAAAACCATTGGTGATAGTAGGCAGCCTTGTCTCACTCCCGTCCTCACTTCGAAGGCTTCCGTAAGTTTCCTGTTGTAAATTACTTGGCATGCAGCACTGTCGTATAACTGTTGGATGAGATGTATAATTGTCGATGGGACCCCGTAGTAGCGAAGTAGTTTCCAAATCACCTCTCAATCGACGCTGCGCTATCGAAGGCGTTTTCAAAGTCGATGAAGTTGAGTGATGTAGAGAGGTGACTGGCATTCCAAGCTTTGTTCAATGATGATCCGTACTGTGGCGATTTGATCAATACATGACAGTGATTCGAAATTAAGTAAGTTCATATTTTATCAAACGTAGAGTTGCTTCATAACTGAATCACTGATTACACTTTTCTTCTATTTTATTATTCCTTTTTGTTCATCCTGGAACACTAGGCTCCAATTTGGGGCATTAAAGACTCAATAACAGCTGTAATGTTGTCAGTATCCGTTCAAACGTCCTCTCCTTACAAGGCTTACTATTGGCATGGTGAGGGATAGAACCACGGACCTCGTGTGAAGCGTGGTTGGAGAGTATTCTATGGTTGGATCACTGACGTGCACACACCTTATCATTTGTAAAGCGTTTTCCAGTCTCACTTTCACAATTCCGTCTGTTTTTTTTTAAATATCAAGTTTGATAGTGGAAATGTGTATTATTATCCCTTTGTGAATTTTTAAGTGGAACGCAGGGCTTCAGCAGCAAGTCTTCGTTTGACTCGCTACTCAGTCATCACTTATCCAGGCGCCAAACTTATCGCTCCTCTTGTTGTGTTCCACTCGAGTGCCTGTCGTGTCTGTAGGTCTTCTTCTCGTAGAAATGTGTATCAGGTTAAACTGCATTTTTTGTGTGGCAAATATGAGTTTATTTTTTGAGGATCAGTAACTTTGACTGTATGAAACATGACTCCAAAAGTGAGCGGTCGGTTTGGATCCTTCTCTACCTACTTAAATCTGGGAAACTGGTTAGTATCATTGATTCAAACACAATAGGTGTGGTTCATAATAAGGGGTATAGCAGAATTCTGCCCAGGGTAGCTGAGTTTTACATAAAACTATACGAACTATACGAAGCATTTTGTGCTGTTATTATTTAATGGTTATATATATATATATATATATATATATATATATCATTCCTTTCTATGTATGAGGTGCTTTCTGTTGTAAATTTTAGTTACAGACAGTTTTGTATAACTGGTTGGAGGAAACATCGTCATGAGCTGACATCAGTTAGAGAATCATTAGAAAGCCAGTCCTGGAGTACTGGACGGTCAGCTGTTTCGTCAGCCTACTTTGGGAGTCTTCACAGTATGCACCCACTCCACTGCCAGGGTGGGGTATGGAATTTTCAGCATGTGATATCGGTAGCCCAAATTTTGCAGGCCGACCATAGATATCAGGCGTGCGTCGGTAGAGGAACAAACCTCGGACCATGTGCACGGTCGTCAGGAGTCCCAACCGCTGTGTCACCGACGCACATGTGCTGCGTATGCACGACTAGGCATCGCCTTCCTCGGCAATGGGTAATGTTAGCTAACATAGGACGGATCAAGTTAGAAAACAGTCAGTAGTGGTCATACCAGAATATGGCTTCATCAGTCAATGAAATGCACAACAGTTAGTTTAAGCCACGTATGAAGGTGTAGGTCTGAGGTCAAATTTTGATCACAACTCATACAATTTTGTTTATTATACTTTTTAATATTTGTTTTATAAATCATGATTGGACAAGGTTTTTAAAAACTAAAGATGTTCCTTTTATATATATCAACCTGTTATGTTAATTTCGATTAATTTCCCTGCAGAAGTTCGGACCAGATTGCCGAACGAAACGTTGGAATTACTCATTTCCATATCGCTGAGATTTTACAAATATAATTTTTTACGAAGGTGTAGCCTTCCTGGTTGTGGTCCTCAGGATGGTAAAAACCACTAACGACTGGAGACAATTAGTGATATGGCTCAAAATCTTTCTCAGTGGTGCAGACGCATCCCTTTCTTGTGACTTATACTTTCCAATGAAACTATATTGTTCTTCGTTATTGCTATTAATTTTGACTCATATCTTTGTTTACTGTCTCTATTATTCATTTCTTCTACTTTCTTCTCTTGCTTTGTGTGCTACATGGAGGGGGAGTGTGGCGACTTGAACTGGTGCACATGGGTGCACTGTTCTATGTTGAAAACAGACAGACAAGAAATCTATGGTTCAGTGGATAGAATGAATGCTTGTTAAGCACTTAAGTGGTCAGCCCCCTTGGATTCTTTAGTCAATGCAATCGTAAACCTCACCTAGTTGGCTAACCTTGCGTCGGTGGTTCAACGATAAAGTGCTGACCGACCATGTACGTGCTTCAGGGTTCGATTCCCGGCTGACGTACACCTTTACTTCCCTTAGTCGGTTATAATCCCGACAAATAGAGGAGGTTGGACGTGAGGCTAACATCCCCAATCCTTCAAAAAATAAAGCACGACTGCTACGGAAACTTCAGAGCTCTAGCTTGGAGTCCTCTATTCCACTAGGAATGCAAAAGAATACAAAAAAAATTGTTCGCTAACCGTTAGTTAACCTGGAGGGTAGTAGCAGCCTCATCCATTAAGAAAACGACACTGTTGCACTAGTGGAACTGGTGGAACGCTTGAAGGCTCATATTTCATTTAGAAAGCAAAGGAATGAAAACGAGACATTTGAGATGTAGTATTCCTGTGGTTACAGGATTTCATCATGAGCTGACATCAGTTACATAACCACTGGAAAACCCAGGAATACTGGACAGTCAGTCTAGTTTGCGACTCTTCATCACTATGTACTCATTAATGTCAGTTCATGATGAAATCCTCCAACCACACAATCAAACAAACAGATCCCTACAAACCAACCAATACCTGAAGATTGATCTAATGTTCACAAGCCACTAGCCCTATTCAGGCAGTTACCTGGGGTTCTAGTAGGAAGTCATGACCAGTGAGTGGGGTACAGAAGGTTGAAGGTGAGGATTGTTACTCATCAAAGACATTGGTTAGTACCAGTTGGGTTATGTCGTCAATTGACAGAAGTTAGAATTCATGCACTGGCTGGCCATTGGATCGGTTCCTAGTGGTTAAATGGTCTACGAGCTAGCTTGCTAGCCTTGTAACCAGAGGAGCCTGGTTTCGAACCCTTGTGTGTGTGTGTGGGGGGGGAGGAAGGTTGCTTACCGATGAAGAGTCGCGTCGCAAACTAAGCTGACAAAACAATTGGCTGTCCAGTACTGCAGTACTGGTTCTCTGTCTGTCTGTTTTCGACATAGAACTTTGCACAAATGTGCGGCACTTCAAGTCGCCACACTCCATCCATGTACCACACAAAGCAAGAGAACAAAGTACAAGAAAAGCATAATAGAGACAGTAAACAGAGGTGTGAGAAAAAGGAAGAGTAATAACGAAGAACAATATGGTTTCATTGGAAATCATAAATCACAAGGAGTGGATGCATCTGCGCCAGCCACTGAGAACGATGAGTTTGAGCCATATAACCAATTGTTTCCGACCATTGATTTTTACCGTCCTGAGGACCCCAACCAGTCAGTCAGGAAGTCTACACCTTCCTACTTGACAGGCTTAAACTAGCTGTTGTAGATTTCATTGACTGGTAAAGCCAAGTTTTTGTTTGACCGCCGCTAGCTTTTTTCTAGCCTGACCCTATATCCGCCAACATTGGCCATTGTCGATGAAGGCGATGACTAGTCAGGGGTGCGGAACACATGTCCTAGCCATCTCAGTCTTTGTAACTTCACGACTTCGTCGATTGATTTCCCCTGTTTATCTAGCACTCGACCGATGTCTAACCTCAATATTGCTCATCTTATTATGCCACTTCACGCGGGAGATAGAACGCAGGCACCTTTTACTGGTTCTCTAAGTGATGTCAGCTCATAATGAAATTCTACAACCAACCAAACAAACAAACAAACAGATCCCTACAAAACCAATACCTGAAAATCAATTGCAGGTTTTGTTATCATTGCATGGATCCAGCTACTGTACAACAAAAACAACAATAATAAAAAGAAGAAATTGCGTTTATCTTTTACTTATAACAAAGTTTAGTCAGTTTCGTTTGTGTTCGTCATTTGGATTATATTGTCGGCCTGTCTGTCTGAATATATATACACATATGTATGTTTTCAACATTAGTTATAGTTTGATAATGATTATATGTATATGTGTATTAGTTGAATCGCCAATAAATTTCTCCATGGTATCAATCAATAAGCAAGCTGGGATGGATTAACTTCTGTCTTTCCAAATACTTATGTACCATATATATATATCACGTGGTCATGCAAAATAAATATCTGTGTAGATGCATACATATATATATATATATATATATATATCGACTAACTGTAGTAGACGACGAGACATGTATGCTTTTCACCTGATATCAAAAAAAGGAGGATTGTAGAAGAAGGATACGAAGAAGAAATGTGTATAGAATTGTCAAAAGGAATGGTTACTGAACAAAGAATACTCTTTTCGACAACCCCTTCATCATCATCAGGTTCTACAGTTATATATACACACATTATAGTGAATGAATGAATGAGTGTTATGAACAACATTAGTGGGATTTAAATGACAGAAGACAGGAATATTCTGGACCGACGCGAAGAACCTAGAAGACCTGGATTTCGCGCGTGGATGATTTATGCTCGATGTCACACAAAATCGAAGACTTACAAGCGAAAACCGACAAACTGGTCAAAGAAGCAGTCGGCGAAGACAGGACTCTAAGTGAGCATGGGCAAGACAGAGGTGATGAAAATAACCAACCAACCAACAACAACAACAACAGCAGAAACATCCAGAGCCAATCACCCTCAACGGGAGGGATTTGAAAGAGGTTACTTCATTCACTTATCTAGGGATGGAGTATTGTCTCAACTACAGGGAGTCGGAACGGACGAGGATGTCAAATCGAGCGAGAAACACATTCATCAACCTGAAATCAATCTGGAAATCTTCGTCACTCAGCCAACATCAACAACAAAACTCGGTTGGATTTTCAATACAAACAACGTCAAGTCAGTCAGTTCTTCTATACGGATCAGAAACTTGGCGGGCGGGCGGTCACAAAGAATATTTCCAACAGCCTGTTGCAGACCTTTATCAACCAACAACTGTCTTCGCTATATCTATACTGAAGATCAGATGGCCGGGCCGGAAAGAATCACCAACAAGAAACTATGGGAACAAACAAACAAAACAAGAACCAATCGCCGGCCAACAAATATGCAGGATAAAGTGGATGGAGATGGATCGGACACTCGCTGAGGCGACCACTGGGTGACATCGCGCGTCAACCCCTCGAATGGAACCAGTCCGAAAAGGAATCGGCGAGTGGGACGTCAGTGCAAGGGTGACATGGAGGAGATCGTGTGAAGAGAGAGGAGTTGAAAGAGTATGGACTAACATGGATGCAGGTGAAAAGTACAACAGAATACAGAAGTGGCAAATGGAGACGTGCAGTTGAAGCCCTATGTTTTACTAGGAACCCAAGGGAGCAATACTAATAATAAATGACATAGAATCATTAATAATATCACTAGATTACAGCTCAATAGCATCAACATAAAATAAGCTGAATTTCAGAAAAAAATTAGGAAAGATAATAATACAATGAATTCATGAATTTATAGTCTCTACTGAAGGCCGGCCGGGACAGTAGTAGTGGTAGGGGCTGGTTGGACTTGCTTCTTTTGAACACAGAGCACTGGTTGTGTTTGAGGCGAATTGCAATATAGTCGCCTCTGCCTCTGTTTGGAGCATGCGGTGCTTCGATGATGATTTTTAGCAATTTATTAGGCACCCGGTAGATGATGATAGAGAAGGATTCTTCTACTCTGGCTGGCTTTGTGGCCGATTTGCACCAGATAGTCCAGTATCGAGCTGTTAATGGTTTTCACTACACCTTTACCTAACTATAGTGGGAGATTTTCTCGAATGAGCAACGGCCGATATAATTGGCTCCACAAGCGCAATTGAATTGGTAGATACAATTTGAAGTGTCTAGTCTAGGAACTTCATCTTTCAGCCGAGGTAGCACCACCGGTTGTGTAGAGAATAAGACGTGTAGTTTGCCGGGATTAGAAGTTCCTTGAACTGGCTTTCTTTACTTCTTCGTAATTATCTCACTTGGCATATCGTCCTTGAATTGCAGTCGTATATAAAGAGGCTTCTTGTTTACAGATAATGAGTAGTCCTTTTCCACTTTCTCTGTCATGTGTTTCTTGATAAATTTTTTTCAGGATAGCTATTTTCTATCAAAGTATGCTTAATTTATCTTCAGTTACTTTTTTTGAGCATATAGCTTCAACTCTGTGGCTGAGAGTCTTCACTAAATTTCTTTTGTACTTGATAGGAACGAAGTTGTAAAAATGTGTATATTGTCCTGTCCAAGTACTTTTTCTATGCAAATTTCTTTTTATGCTACCATCTGGTTTTCTTGTAAGGAGGAGGACATCCAGGAAGGCAATTCTGTTTTGGGATTCCTCTTCGCATGTGAATTTCATAGCCAAATGTACTTCATTGAATTCAGTAATTATTGTACTCCTATCAGAACCATTATCACAAAGAATGAAGGTATCATCCATATATCGGCAATAAAATGAGAGCTTACTGTTAAGGTTGTTCAGAGGTGCATTTTCTAGCTTACTTAGAAAGAAATCAGCCAGAATGGGACCCAATGGGGAGCCAATCGCCACCCCGTCCACTTGTCTGTAAAGAATGCCGTGAAATTTGAAATTTACATTCATGGTACATCTTAATATCAAGTCTTTTAGGATCTCAGTATGTATGCCAATATTTATCGACTGGTTATAGAATTAGTAATGTTGTTTGTGCTGTTTAGTTTTTAAAAGGTTTTATTTATTCAAGGCATATTTTCTTCATTCATCCAGCCTAACAGCTGAGTAGTACAAGTAGATAGAGTTAACTACCACTATTACGCCTACTGTGACGGCGAAACACGGTAGCATTTTATAGTAGATTGTTTATCCAAGAAATTCATGTGCATTTACGGCAGAGAAAAATGTAAATAAATACCTTATATTGAAATCTGCTAATTTGCCAACGTTTTTCTGCCTTCCTTGCATACTTTCTATAACCTGCTTCATAAGGATCTTTCATTTTTCGAATTTTATTAGCTTTACTCATTGCTCTGCTATCCAAGATTCTTCTAGAAGAGATCACACACACAATATACTACTTAATAAATGATATCAGTAGCACGTGTTGCTTTACTACTACTACTACTGCTACTAATGAAATGAAATAGTGAAACGGTAGTGTGATGTTACATAGACTAGAGTTTGATATAGGACTTACTAGCTAGGTCATTGAAGAGAACAAAACATATCGGACGATCGTGTCGCTTGTTTTAAGGTCGACCACACTATTTCAATTGTGGTAAAGTAACAAACAGTGATGAAGATTTTCCTTCCCTTTTAACTTATTTTAATAGGAAAAAGACTCAACAGTTGCAATTATTTAAGTGATATTGTGTATGTGTGTGTGTGTGTGCAAGGATCTTGAATAGCGAAAATAGGAGATTAGGATGTAATATTATTTATTATTATTGTTTCTTTGGCTTCCTAATGGAACGTAGGGCTTGTCCTATTCCCTTCGGTCCCATGAAGCTGACCCCGAGATTGTCCATAGTCTGTTACCTCTTCCTTCCTACACCATCTCCTCCACATCCTCCTTGATATCTAACTCAGTCCGTCGTTCCGCATTCGGGTTCTACTCGAGAGATGGCTTGGTGTGCGATGTTACTAGAAGGTCTTCTCAGCGTGTGTCTGATCTCACCTCCATTTTCTCCTGCATATGTTTTGGGCGATCGGCTCTTGGTTGGTTTGTTCAAAGCCAGAGTTTCTTGTTGCTGATTCTTTTTGGTCAGCCAGTCGGCCATTTGATCTTCATTTTAGAACCTGTGAAGGTAACTGTTGATGAAAGTTTGCAACAACCTGTTGGAAGTGCTTTTTGTGACTCTCAGGTCAAGTCTCTGACTCATATAGAAGCATTGACTGATTTAAGATAGGTATTGAAAATCCCGATGAACTGAGAAGGTTTTCAAACTGCTTTTACAGTGATGAAGGTTTGTCTTGCCTCTTTGATTCTTGCTGGTCTTGATATCTTCATCTGTGCCGACTGCGTGTAGTTGAAATACTGCTTCCCAAATAAGTTACCTCTTTCAAATTTATCTAGTCGATAGTGATTAATGCTTGTTATTGTGATTGGTTTGTTATCTTTATCACCTCCATCTTATCTTTGTTCAGGTGAATACCTGCCTTTGCTGCTTCTCCTGCCATATTGTTGGTTTTCGCCTGTATTTCTTCGAGTTTATATGACACTAGACATAAGTTGTCCGTGAATTTCAGATCTTCTAGAGCCTTCTTTTTATGAGTCTAACCTATTCCTATCTTCTCGCACTCCACAGTCAGATGCATAATCCAGTCCACCAGAATTAGAAATATCATCGTAGGTGATAAGGCAGGCAACCTTGTCTTACTCCGGTATTCATTTTAAAGGCATCATTGAGTGGTCCGTCGTGGATCAATCAAGCTGGGGTGGAGACGTGACTACCATTCTATGCTGTGTTTGATGACAATGCGTAGAGTCGCGCTATTTGATCCGCACATGATTTGTTTGTTCCGCCAGCCGAGTACTGCATAGGTTACGTCGTAAAGTGTAGAAATGGAAGTCATTGTGAAACAGTATGATAGAAGGCATGAAATGCATACAAAAAGAGAATAAAAATAAATTCAACAAGTTGAGGTTTCGACTTAAGGTTTGCATATTTTTTAATCTTGACTGTAAGTTGAAACAAGAGAAATAGTTATGTAACAACAGAATACAAGGGCGGGCAACAGATCCTTTTATTACGGAAAGCAGCACGTATTTATATATATTTCAAGTACATTATTATAGCTTATTCAAGTAAGCAAACGCAGTCTTCTGATTGGTTGTTTCGGGTAACATCGAAAAGTGGAGCAATCTATCTGCGAATCATATTTGCCCACGTTAAGTTTGCTGTGATTGGTTGTTGAATCAGCCTTGCTCATATTTTTTGTCACGGCCAATATTAGTGACCTAGACATTGATGTAGATTAATGTCTACCAATTGGCTAGCAGCCTGCTCTCACCACAGTTATATCATTGACTGAAAAATTCATAAAAATACTCACTGCATACTGAAGTTTGCCCTGAATGTGTTGCCTAGATTGGCAATGGAAGACTTGCAAATAAACTGTCACGGTCAGAGAAAAAAATAACATGAATATCATCCAATCGAACTCTAAATCTTCCATATTATTTCTAAAGAAACAATTCTGCTATCAAATGCCACTGTGTTCTACCGTTACAATGGCACATGTTCATATTTTCATATATATTATCTCACAGAATGTTAGATCAATGTAAGGAATTAAAAAGAGATGGATTAAACACATGCACCCGTTGCTTTGTTCTAAACAAGAACATATATATATATATATAACTGGAGTTTGCTTGAACAAAAAGAAATCATATACACATGCCAACTGATGTGAGCGAATGCCTAAACTGTAAGAATGAATCAAACTGCGTACAAACTAGGTTCGGTATTCTAATGATGCTAATGTGTTACTGCAGTCCATTTTAATTCAATTGCTTAATTATCTCCATGAAAGCTATATAACTCAAACTGAATAACTTTTTTCATTAATCAATAGTATGTGTTTGGTCAGCCTTAGCTTTCTTTCTTGCTACACTCTGTCTATCATTGTAGGCCACATTCACCGAGTAGCAACACTTGGAGACTCGGAAAGAAGTGCTTAGAAGTTTACACTTCCACTAGACTGCATGTAGTACACGAAGGTGGGCAGAAGAGAGAAAAATAAGTGGTTGGGAAGGACTATAATGAGCGGTGGAAATGTGAAGGAGAAAGAATAGTAACGTGGAATGGATTTAGGAGATGACAAAGGGTGAATACATCTATCCCATAGGGAACAATTTTAAGTCATATCACCATTGGTCTTAAGCCACTGATTCTTGGCATTCCGAGGTCGCCAACTAGGCAGTCTACATCTCCCAACGCGACTGGTTCAAACCAATTGCCAAAGATTTTAATGAATTGATAACTCCTAACTATTTTCAAACCTAATCCTATATTGACGACTAATATTGCCCGTGGAGAAAGGCATTGGTTTGGCATGTGCACGCACCACATGTCCTAGATATCTCAATCGATTCACAATCACAACCTCATTGATTGACTTCTTTTTCTTACCTGCCTGCTGTTGTTGTTATTATTATTATTCCCTTGAGTTCCGAGTGGAACATAGGGCTTCAGCAAAACATATCCACTTTGTTCCTTCTTCTTTTGTCCTCTTCAGCTGGGTTCACGATTATCCATAATCTCTCATCTCTTCCTCTCACGATCTCCTCCACTTCAGTCTAGGACAACTCACTCGTTGTTTCCCACTTGGATTCCACTCCAGCTATGGCCCGGCACACGGTGTCATTCGACGATCTCCTCAGTGGTGTAAGCCTGACCAATCTCCATTTTCCCCCATATATTTGTTGAGCAATTGGCTCTTGGTGGGTTTGTTCCACTGAAGAGTTTCTTGTTACTAATTCTATCTGGCTAGCCGGTCGGGCATTTGGTCTTCACTATGTAGACAGTGAAGTCAGCTGTTGATGAAAGTTTTCAGCTGGCTGTTTGAGATCCTTTTCGTTACACGCCAAGTGTCTGACTCGTATAGAAGGACCGACGTTTGTGTTAAAAATCCGAATCTTGTTCCTAACCTACCTACTGCCGATAATATGTGAGTAGTATGTCTTGTTATGTCATCTGAAAGAATCCTAAATACTGGAGCAAACCTATAAGTCAATAGCCAACGGGCTTGGCTAGCAATCTGATGGTCTTAGGCTTGATACTACCCAAAGCTCAATATGAAATGAAATTAATATGCTATTTATCATCGTTAAATCCTGTTGTTGTGATATCCTGTTGTCTTTCAGATTAGACAGTCACTTTTTACAGTATAGATTTTGTCACTAATTGGACACTATTTTAGAGAGTTATTGGAAGCCATGGAGCACAATGCACACATGTTTCGTTCTAGTTTTTGCAACTCTTTAGCAGTGAACATCAAAACGCCTACTAGAAATCTCATACAGGAATATTCAGCCAGTGATTTGAACGACTCAATGACTCGTGCACCTCAATTTCTCTTAATTCACGTTATTTAGCTGTCACAAACCTATGCTGTTGATTGATATCCGATTCACACTGACTTAGTGGAACCCATCGATGTCGACTTCTCATTAGACCTTTGGGACATCCATCCTGGATTTAAAAAAAACTGAATTGTGATGTGCCTGATACAGTGGATACTTATGGATACAAAATTCTTGTGTGACATTTACCAACTTAAATCATCTCTGGAGTAGACCTGTATACTGCGCAGCAGTTCTCTCTGTCCTGCTTTACACATTTGAGACAGCCATTGAAACTGGAAGTTATGAAAAGGCTAGTTATCTTTGTGCGTCGGTGGCTTAGTGGTAAAATGTTCGCCAACCATGCCTCATGGGATCCAGGGTTCGATACCCGGCCACTGACGTACTCCTTTTCCTCGTCGAGCCAGTAACAAGAATGGTAAAGAGGGAAGGTTGGGCATGAGACGGCTAGCAACCCCATCCTGTAAAGAATAAACACCACTACTACCGGAACTTCAAGTCGCTGGTTAGAAGCTCTACGTTCCACTGGGGACGAAAAGGAAGAGGAAAAAAGGAAGACGAAGAATGTCATCTTTGACCACAGATATTTACACACTATCTGTTGGGCTAAATGATATAATTTGACCGGAAAAATAAAGCTAGGCATAGACTAGTAGGTAGGTATGGAAGGGAAGTCAATCATTCGATGAGACTGTGAAGGTGAATCGTTTTTTTTATTTACAGCATGATTCCACACTGTATTTTTGGTACAAGTGTGGAATTTTCAGCATGTAATATCAGTAGCCCAAATTTTGCAGGCCGATCATAGATATTAGGTGTGCGTCAGCAGGGGATCGAACCTTGGACCATGTGCATGGTCGGCGAGAGTCCTAACCACTGTGCCACCGACGCCCTTTCATTTTTGTCTACATTTGTGTGTATTACACGTGGAGAGTATAGCAGTTTGGACAATGCTTCACTTTTGTGTATGTGTGCGAATTTCAGCTACACTCGAACAAAATTCTCTTGTCATTTATTACAATCTACATTTTCTGTGAAAGGAAACATGTGAAATACTGTGTTCTATATGTAGGTTGTGTAGAATAAAGAATGGAATTTGCTAAAGCGATTATGAATACATTTCATACAAGTGTATGCTGAATACACATGTATAGTTTCTATTATGTGTGACAGCAGATGAGACCCTAATTATATTACCATCACTATTGTTGTCATGTCAGTGAGATTTTTTTTATATCTTTGTTATTTATATTTGAGAAGAAAAAGATATTGCTGAACAAATACTCACCGTTTGTTTTTTCTATCTTCTGAGCCTCGTTGATTTATATAAGTGTCCAGTTCGTTTAAACACTGCTGCTGTCACACAAGAGACACTAATCGTATCTGCGTGCAGTTAGTTATTCCGTGTACTCCTAGTAGTAATATAATAAATCTGTTGTTATGCATTTACTGAAATGACTGTCAGAACTCCATTCATCGGGAACACACATATTTTGGACGTCCTACACAAGGCTTTTAGACATACTTATTGTATGTGTGTATCCGTTTGTGTGCGTATTGGCTGATTATTCTCGTAATAAAACAATAATAGGATAATATACTGATAATAAAGTAATAATAACTATACTAATGTGCTTTTTAAGCTTTTGGATTTTACAGGGATTCTATTGATTTCAAGTTAGAATACAAACTGATTTTACATGATTTCATCATGAGCTTGACATTAGTTAGAGAACCATTGGAAAACTTACCTGGGAGAACTGGACAGCTGTTTCGTCCTAGTTTGGGACTCTTCAGCAGTATGAACCCACCGGGATTCGAAACCAGGACCTTCTGGTTACAAGGCGAGCTAGCTCATATACCATTAAGCCACTGGGACCCGATCCAATGGTCCTTGAATTCTAACTTCTGCAGGCCAATTCACGACATAGTGCGACGCTAGCCAATGTCTTCTGTGGCGAGTATTTGTCCTCACACCCGACTTGCTGCACCCTACTGGTCACGACTTCCCACTGGAACCCAGGTAACTACCTACCTGAATAGGGCCAGTCGCCAGTGAGCATCTCATTGATGTCAGCCCATGATGAAATCATGTAACCAATCAACCAAATCCCTACAAACCAATACTTGAAACTGATTTTAGTTCGGGGACTACTGAAAATCCATCATTCTAGTTTGAGGACTCTTCAGCGATACGTACACATCACCCCACTGAAGATCAAACCTAGTGCTAAGCGGGCCCATTGAGCATTCAGCCAGTGTAATGGAACTCACTGCTTTCATGATTATTATTATTGTCTCCTTGAATTCCGAGTGGAGCATGCGGCTGCCAACAGCACGTCTCCTCCACTTTGTCCTATTCTCCGCCGTCTTCTTTACCTGGCCTCCTCACATGATCTGCTTCATGTCAGCCGTGGACATCCACCTAACTCCACTTTTGTTAATTGCGTTACACTCAAGAGCCTGGTGAACGATGTCATTCGATAGTCTCCCTAGCGTGTATCCTACCCAACTCGATTTTCTTCTGCATAATTTTTTGAGCACCAGGTTGTTGGTTGGTTGGTTGGTTCTTGTTTCATCAATTGTCTTTTTTGTGCAGTCACTGTCCGACTTCGTTAGTGAGGATTTGTCTTCACATTCAGACCGGAGAAAATAGCCAAACTAAGACTAAACAGATGGTGTGCCATACTCTCTGGTTTTCAGGGATTGTCTAATTAATGGCGGTTCGAGAAAACTGACTTGAAGTGAATCAAATCCCTATGAACAAAACACTTGATAAATTAGTCTAGTGGTACTCCACTGTAACAACAGAAGACAAGGGCCAGCCAGGCAACAGATCGTTTATTAAGGAAATCAACACATATTTATAGATTTTCATGTACATTATTATAGATTATTGTTAGCAGAAAAACACAGTTCTCTGATTAGTGGTTGTTTCTCACAGAAAGTTAACTTTGCATCTCTTTGTAGCTGTTTCTTGAATGTGTCAGATCATCATCTATACACTAGCTGTATCTGCCTACGCAGAACCAGTCTTTGTTCTCATTTTTCTCACGACCAATATTTGGGGACATAAACATAGATGTAAATTACTGTCCACCAATTTTGGCTAACAGTCAGCTCTCACTATACCACTAGTGACTGATTGACTGACTGACTGCAAGATAAAGGCATCTGGACTTCTAATGAGTTATGACTCCTGGGGTCCATCAAAACACGTTTGTGAGTAGTAATACTCGCCGATGATATTAGTTAGCTATTGCTTGACTTGACCTATATGTATATGTACATTGCAACGAATATTTTGTGTAAGCTTCATCATCAGTTTAATACTTTTTCTTTTTTAACTGCCAGTATATATATATATATATATAATGAAGTTTTAACGCATGATTGAATTGAATAAGCTCCCATGACTGTATGTGACAGTTTTCTATTGATTGATTAGCAGGGGTGGGGTGGGGTGGGGTGGAGGGCATTCAATGAACAGGAAGGAGGAAAGGATGAAATATTAAATTAATTTCTCAGTTAATTGTGATAAGGTATGATGGAGAGGCATTTTGGCTCAGTTGGATGTTGTTGTTTTTTTATTATTTAAAAAATTTTTATTTTAGCATTATTATATTCTCTGTTTGTATGGATGACTTCACCATGAGCTGACATCAGTTAGGGAACCATTGGAAAACCTGGGAGTACTGGACAGCTGTTTCGTCAGCCTAGTTTGGGACTCCTCAGCGGTACGCACCCACCACGCTGGGGTTCGAACCCAGGACCTTCTGGTTACAAGACTAGCGAGCTCGTAGACCACTGAGCCACTGGGACCCGATCCAATGGTCCTTGAATTCTAACTTCTACCAGTTCACAACATAGCGCGACCACTTCGCAATGTCTTCTTCGACGAGTTACTGCCTCATCTTCGACCTGCTGAGTTGAATAGTTTTTGATTGCAAAAGCTTTCATCAGCATCTTTTTTAGATAATATCTTCAGGGGAGTAGTTACTTCAGTAGTTAAATGAGAGGTGTACATATTACTAAATTCAGTAATTTCAAGGGGGGTGTATTGGTGGCATAGCGGTAGAGTTCTAGCTGGTTCGAACCTTTAGCCACACTTATGTACTCCAACACTTACCTCTCTAAGAAGCCAGTAATAAGACTGGTAGAGAGGAAAGATTGGGCATGAGACGGCTAGCAACCCCATTCCTATAGAAATGGATAAACACCACTATTACTGAAACTTCAAACCCTTTAGCTTGAAAGTAGCCTATGTTCTAATAGAAACGTAAATGAATAAGAAAGAAAAAACATTTTTAAGGGGATTAAACATAGGAAAAAAATTTAATTTTGTGCCTGTACTTCATCATAGATATAGATAGATTTTTCGAACACATTATAACTCAAAGGTGAAGGCAATTCAGTTCACTTATGATGAATTGGAAAGCCAGGAAGCGGTGGAGCTTCCAATGTTAGATTGCAGTGTAAAAGCAAAAGTATATGGGAAGTTATACGCGAGTGTTTTTAGAGGAAAACCACACATTTAAACAGATATTTGGACTTCCGATCATCCTATCCTATGTCAGTGAAAATAGGATTGGTGAAATGTTTAAATAATAGAGCACAAAAACTAAGTAGTGCCAAGGAAAATCTGACACAGGGAGTGATATACATAGAAGTAGCCTTGAAACTTAATAATTACCCTGATAAATTAGTCAGAAAATATGTAGGAAAATGTAAAAATAAAATAAATAATGATAGTAGCGATAGTGACAATAATAATCATAATAATAATAGTGATGATAATAATAATAATATTAATGACAACACCAACAATAAGGAATCTAAATCATCAGTAGTAATTCTATACAAGGAAGGAACCTCGGAAGCCTTGTGCAGAATTCTTAACAAGACAGGAATAAAAGTGGCTGGAATTCAAATCCACAAACTCAATTCAAAACAAGCTTTGTCGGTTAAGGGATCAATCCTGTGGAAGCCTTTAAAACAAAACAATTTAGTTTATCTAATACCCTGGCCTGTGATGATTGTCAGGTCGAATACATAGATCAAACTAGTAGAACAGGGTCAGTCAGACTAGCCGAACATAAAAACCTAGCTAAATCTAGATTGGTTGACTCGAATAAGATAAAAAATCTAGAGAATAGTTCAGCTATAGCACTCACTACATGCAATTACACACAACCATACAATAGAATGAGTGGGATAAGATTACAGTTTTAGAATGTAATGTAACAGGGTGAAGGGAGAGTTTGATAACAGAAACTTTGTTTATCGAATCAACTGCAAAAACGTGTAATAGAAAAATTAATTTTGGTTATTCACTGATTGATTCCTAATATTCCTGTGATCACAGTTTAAACTTATAACGTTATTATTATTACTGTTCCCTTGGGTTCCAAGTGGAACATAGGGCTTCAGCTGCACGTCTCCATTTGCCACTTCTGTATTCTGCTGTACTTTTCACCTGCATCGTGCGTCGGTGGCACAGTGGTTAGGAATCTCGCCGACCATGCACATGGTCCGGGGTTCGAGCCCTCGCCGACGCACACCTGATATCATTGGTTGGCCTGCAAAATTTGGGCTACCGATATCCACGCTGAAAATTCCATACTTGTACCAAAAATACAGTGTGGAATCAAGCTGTAATCAAAAAAAAAAAAATAAAAATCCATGTTAGTCCATACTCTTTCAACTCCTCTCTCTTCACACGATCTCCTCCATGTCACCCTTGCACTGACGTCCCACTCGCCGCTTCCTTTTCGGGTTCCATTCGAGGGATTGACGCGCGATGTCACCCAGTGGTCGCCTCAGCGAGTGTCCGATCCATCTCCACTTTCTCCTGCATATTTGTTGGCCGGCGATTGGTTCTTGTTTTGTTTCTTCCCAGCCAGAGTTTCTTGTTGGTGATTCTTTCCGGCCCGTCCATCTCATTGATCTTCAGTATAGATATAGCGAAGACTTGTTGGTTGATAAAGGTCTGCAACAGGCTGTTGGAAATATTCTTTGTGACCCGCCCGCCAAGTTTTTGATCCGTATAGAAGAACTGACTGACTTGATGTTGTTTGTATTGAAAATCCGACCGAGTTTTGTTGTTGATGTTGGCTGAGTGACGAAGATTTCCAGATTGATTTCAGGTTGATGAATGTGTTTCTCGCTCGCCTTCCCGATTCTCGCTCGATTTGACATCCTCGTCCGTTCCGACTCCCTGTAGTTGAGACAATGCTCCCTAGATAAGTGAGTGAATGAAGTGACCTCGTTCAAATCCCTCCCGTTGAGGGTGATTGGCTCTGGATGTTTCTGTTGTTGTTGTTGTTGGTTGGTTGGTTATTTTCATCACCTCCGTCTTGCCTATGCTCACTTAGAGTCCTGTCTTCGCCGGCTGCTTCTTTGACCAGTTTGTCGGTCGGCTTTCGCTTGTAAGTCTTCGATTTTGTGTGACATCGAGCATAAATCATCCACGCGCGAAATCCAGGTCTTCTAGGTTCTTCGCGTCGGTCCAGAATATTCCTGTCTTCTCGTTTTTCACTGTCTGACGCGTAATCCAGTGAGTCCATCACAATTAGGAATATCATTGGTGGCAGATAATAAGCACCCTTTTCTGACTTCTGTGTTTACTGCAAACGCCTTGCTGAGTTTTCCGTGGTGGATCACTTGACATTTGCCGTTGTCGTACAGCTGTTGAATAAGGTTGATGAATATTTGAGGCACTGTACGCCATAGTACTCGAGTAATTTCCAAATTACTTCACGGTCAACGCTGTCGAAGGCCTTCTCAAAGTCTATAAAGTTGAGGTAGAGGTTTGATTGCCATTCCCTGCTTTGTTTTGTGATGATGACGCGTAGAGTTGCAATTTGGTCAGAACATGATTCGCCTTTCCTAAATCCAGCGTGTTCTGGTCGTAGTTCTGTCTCCAGTGCGTCCTTTATTCTCACCAGGATGATGCGACTCAGGATTTTACTTGGCGTCGACAGGAGTATGATTCCTCGCCAGTTCTTGCAGAGTCCTAAGTCTCCCTTCTTTGGTACTTTCATGAGGTAACCTTTCCTCCAGTCAGTAGGCACCTTTCCCTCCTTCCAGACCTTTTGCAGTAGTGGAGTCAGCATGTCTGCTGTAGTCTCTGGGTCCGCTTTCAGTGCTTCAGGGTGTATTTCATCTGGTCCAGCTTTTGGAAGCTTGATTGCATTCAAGACTTCACCTGTCGTTGGAGGATTGGTGTCGACTTGCAGTTGTGTACGTGCTGTTGTTGGTATTTCAGGACGGGTTGCAGGTGATGGTCGTTTTTAGATTCTTTTGAAGTGATTCGCCCATTGTTTAATCTGTTTTCCTTCCTTGGTAATTGGGTTCCCTTGGCTGTCTTTTATAGATTTCGCTTGTGTTGATCTCTTTCCGGATAGAGATTTGGTTATCTGATATAATGTCCTTAGGTCCCTTTTGCCTGCTGCATTTTTGGCTTCAGTGGCCAGATTGTCGTAGAATCGTCTTTTGTCCTTCCTGGGCATTACTAGGCATGCGGTATGATCATATATTTTAACGAGTTTGACAACGCACGGATTGATATCATTTAGAGAACCATTGAAAACCAATACTCGAGTACTGGACAGCTGTTTCATCTTAGTTTGGGAATCATCGACAGTAAACATTCACCACAGAGGTTAGAACACAGAACCTTCCGGTTACAAGTCAAGCTGGCTCGTATACTTATTCAGCCACTGCCATCCCATGAATTCTAACTTCTACCAGTTCGTGATTTAACTCGCTAGTGAATTCCTATATGAAGAAGTTTCCTGGAGTGAGTTCTAGTGAGAAGTAATGACTAGTGAGTGAGGTGAATCCAGTTAAGTGTGTGAGGATGGATTTCCCACCGATGACCACGGATTGTTTGGTGGCAGTCGCGCTAAATAAATGCATGACGAATTGGTAGAAGTTAGAACTTATGCGTAGGCCATTGAGTCGGGTCGGGTCGCAGTAGCTGTATGGTATACGAGCCAGCTTGACTTGTAACCGAAAGGTCCTGGGTTCTAACTTTGGTGGTGGGTGCTTACTGCCGATGATTTTCAAACTAGGCTGACGAAACAGCTGGCTGTGCAGTACTCCACTTCTGGTTTTCAATGGTTCTCTAAATGATATCAATCCGTGCGTGGTCAAACTCGTTAAAAACAAATCTAATCCTCACAAACTAAACTACTGAAACGTTCTGGATGTTTCTATTTGCGTTAATGTGTGTATTAGGCAGCATTTTATGGAACTAATTAAGTTTATAGGAGATTAGAAAGTTTACTTCTTTTTTGGTTGTTGTAGAAATAGATTCACTATGATGCTTTATTTTTTTTATAAAAATCTCGTTTTCGGGGCTTTTTTCTCAAACAGTAAAAACAAAAACAAACGAATAAAATCGAAAAATAACGATGATTATTTTGTCCAATTCTTTCTTTTCCCTTTCTCCATCTCTATGTCTCTCTTTTATCCTCACTATGCTTTTCCTTTCTATGATAATTATATATATAAGACTGGAAAGAGATTTGTTAACCATTTGAAGTGTTATTTTTACTGTTATTATTACTATTACCATTATAAGGCGAGGTCCTATTGGTAGTAATAATAATAATGATAATGATAATAAATGTAATCTTTTTGCTAGAGTGAAATACTCTCAGTTCGTATAGATGCTTTCAATTGTGATAAATTGATTTACTATGAATTAGGCTAATTTTACGTCATCGAGTTTGGAATTCAGCTGTCTACTATGGTATCAAAACATTACGTAAACACACCCTTGTTTTTGTTGTGGTTGTTTTTGTTGCTTGTTGTTCCCTTTAGTTCCTAGAGGAGCGTAGGGCTTTAGCCGTACGTCTCCATTGCGTTCGGTTCTCTGCCAACGTTTTCATCACCTGGCTCCAGATGCTGTCATATCCTCACCGTATAACCTCCTGCTCTATGTCACCCTCGCACTGACGGCCAACTAACTCGTTGCTTTGCACTCAGGTTCTATGCTATCGATGGACTAGCGTGTGATGGATGTCACTTGATGGTGGTTTGTTTTCTCGGAGCATGGCCAATCCAATCCACCTGCATTTCTTCCTGCATATTTGTGGCACAATTAGTTCCTGGTTGGTTGGTTTGTTTGTTCCCAGAGATCATTGTTGTTAATCTTTTCTGGTCAACCATCTTATCTTGAGCGAAGTATTGAGCGAAGACAGCTGTTGATGAAGATGTGTAGTTCATCGGAAGTGGTCTTTGTGACACGCTGGCCAAGTCTCTGATCCGTATAGTAATTAGCACTGACTTGACATTAGCGTTGACAGTTGCTCGCCAAACACACAGATGATTCAGGGTGCGACTCCGAGCTGACGCATTCCTATGCCTCACCCAACCGGTAGCAAGCCCAGAAAAGAGGATGTGATTCAGTGAATGGTTAGCAACACCACCCCACGTTCCCATCACTAAGAGATACAACACCATTGCTACTAAAACATCTAGGCTTCAAACCTGAAGACCTTTGTTCCATTCAGATAGCAAAGAATGAAATATGTTGGTGTAGTAAGCAACCGCCTCAGTGAACTTGCACACGATTGTTCATTTCTAGAGACTAGATATATCAAGAATATCATAGAATTACTAGAACCATTGGTAAATAGGTGAATCTAAAGTCATCGAACAAATCTATCAAACAGTCAGAAAGAGATAGTCAAATATCAGAATGATAAAATAATCCATAACGATGTAGGATGAAAAAGAGGATGATAATCTGAAAAAATCTTGGGAAACAACTTATCACATTCAATAGTCATTAGGATGTGGACGGTTATTGTGTACTTATAAAGAATTTTCAAAGCCCACTTCGACAAATATTAAACTATCATAGCCAAAACTACAGTGACCTTGAACAACCAATCAGAATTCAGATCTCAAAAGAGCTGCATAAAAATACACTGGAAAATACACTACAAACATGATATCACACTGATGTAAGAATTTCTCCCATTCACTACACAGAAATCGTACCATGGATGATATACCCATTCATCCAGGTGAATATAGGTCATGGTGCTTTGAGATCCATTAATATCTGTGACACTATTTTTCAACCTACTCCTAACTTTAACCATAATCTCAACTCTCAATTCAACTTTAACCCTAGACTTTAAAGCTTAGTCTTATAAGCCATGAGCTCATCTAAAACTGTAGATTTGCAGAAAAAGTAGCTATTAAATAAGTAGAACACTGTGTCTATCCTCTCCAAGTCTAAAAAGTTAGGGATGACTTGATTTGGAATGATATTTCATAGCATTCCCTGTTAGGGGAGGATGCTGACAAAATGCACCTTGAGCAACAATCTTCGTATGTTTGGCATGCGATTCGCCCCTGCAAAATATAAGATGCTGTTACAGGACTGGACTACGTCAACTCCTAGCTTAGTGATAGGGAGTGAAGTGATAGAACATGTTGACCACTTCACCTATTTGGGAAGTTGTATCAGCACCAACGGACTGATTGGCGACGAAATCTCAGCACAGATTCAAAAAGCTCGAGCTGCTTTCGCTGACCTACACCATCTCTGGCGTAGGCGTGACATCCAGCTATCAACCAAGGGACGTGTGTACTGATCATCAGTTCGCTCCGTCCTTCTCTATGGCTCTGAAACATGGCCAATACGAGTTGAAGACATGAAAACGTTGACTGCTTTCGATCACAGATGTCTGCGATCTCTGTCTCACGTTAGGTGGTTTAATAAGGTAAGTAATGTTAACGTTAGGCGTAGAGTGTTGGGCAAAGAGGTAAAATCAATCGACGAGGCTATAAAGTTGCATATATTGAAATGTATAGGTCACGGGCTGCGCATGCCTAACCACCGCCTCCCCCGACGGGCATTACTAGCTGATATAGGTGGTGCAGGTTGGAAAAGAGTAAGTGGTGGCCAAACAAAAACATGGCCTCATCAATCCATGAAATCCTTGACAGTTAAACTGAGTCGGTCAGGTAGGGAGATGCAGACTTCCGGGTTGGGGCCCTCGGGACTGATTCTAAGAATCAATGGCTGGAGACAATAGGTGACATGGCTCAAAATCGTTGTCAATGGCCAGCGCAGATGTATTCAGTCTCTGTAATCTTCCATATATATTTCCAACATTACCCATTCTGTTTCGCTATTATACTTGTCAAACTTTATTGATTCTCTTCACTCATCTTCTTGTCTACCTTTGTGTGCTATTTGGAACGTGGCAACTCGAACTGGTGCACTTCGATGCGAAGTTCTATGTTGAATCCAGACAGACAGACAGACATCATTCCCTGTGTGTGTTGGGTTCTTGAAGGTTGACTTTGACTCGACCTTGACTTTAGCTATGATACTTGAACTTCTCCCACACTTCATTTTGAAGTCGACCTTGAAGCTGTTGTCCATGAAGACAAGGAAAGCTATGTCAATTAGACCATCTTGCTTATAGGAGAATATCACTGTCATCCAACTGAACTTTAAATCTTTGCAATTATATATATATGTGTGTGTATATATGTAAACAATAAACTGTATTACACACGTCATTCATTCATTTATATACTACATGACTACGATTTGCCTATGAAAGGGAAAATGAATGTACACTATGGCTATGTGTTCTGTGGCGTACTTATATGAGATCTTATGTAAACTGATTGTTCTGTAAATCCTAGCTACTTTGTTGGTTTATACTACTGATTAGTGTGAGTAGTTAGGGACAACTTATACCAATCAAATTTTTGCATTGCTAAATGGATTGAATCGACCCATTTTTATTTCGTTCTTTTGCATTCCAACCAGAAGAAAGGTCTGTAAGCTTTGGATTTGAAGTTTCTATAGAAGTGGTATTTATTTTTTTTCATGAGATGGAGTTGCTAGCCTCAAATCCAACCATTCCTCTTTACTGGGCTTAATATCTGTTGGGGAGAGGGTGGGAAGGTTCAGGAGCTAGTCGGCTGGGAATAGGACCCCAGATCACATGAGTCGTGGTTGGTGAGTGTCCTACCACTGAACCACTGACATTTGAAGTAATCAAAATACCTCATATCCTTTCTCTCTTTTGATAGAGAGCTCATCATTAGTCTATTTGGACTGAGTCAGCTCAGAGTGCCGAATCAATTTAAATAGCACCCAAATTTTGATTAATTACTTTTGGGGGAAGTTGGTACTACATAGATTCCCTTACTTTCCTGCTTACTGTTCATGTTATCATATGGACTTACATAATGTGGTCTTGTGTCCTTAGGAAGTCATGATGAATTTTTCAAAACTGTGAATTTGATTCTAGAAAAATGTCGTTGTTTTTAAGAAGAAAAAGTTACATTTCCTAGTGGAAAAAGAAGTTTCGAAGATCTAGTGAAATTTCTTCTTTCAATCAGACCCGAATAGGAGGTGATGCGCCCTTCTTGGAGTCTACTGCTAAGCACCATCAGTCAAGTAGCTTTGGATTTTTAATGCTGGTAATATCGTGGCATCCGCTCATATACACCGACCTGTGGGTACAGTCTTCAAGTTTGAGTGAGGACATCATCATTCACCGAAGAGAAAATACATCCGGTCAGCGAGTCCCAAACAAGACAAAACACTTGTTCTGGATTCTACCGAATAATCCTGATCATATCGATGCATCCATTCAAAGGAGTTCATCAACCAGGCTGTAGCTGGTCAATGCTGTTACAACATTATATATATCAACTGCAAATCACGGAATATACACATTGGGTCATAGGAGTTATTAAGAAGACAATTGCAGCGAAGAAAATTTTCTTTTCGATGAAGTCATCATCTAGGTAGCTGTACATTCATTCGTGTATTTATATCAAATGGATGAGAAAGTTCCAGAATAATTTCCGTTAAGGGTCAAATTAATAAAAATTAAAACTAGGAATTAGAATGCAATAATAAACAGGGGCGGGACGGATAAAACTCAAACAAAGTAGCATCATAATAACTAAGAAGATTGACATTGTGCAATTAGGGGTTAGAAATGTAGAAATAACAAAATAGACAGGATGTTTGGATAAAAACTAATGTGGTGAATAATTGTTCATGCAATCAGGGATTAAATACGTAGAAATAGTGAAATGACAAAATAAACACGAAGTTCAGATATGAAAATATGGTAGTGTAAACAGGGATTAAGAAAACCTTTAAAAAATAACATTAATAAACAGGAAGTTTAGATGAGAAAGGCGATGGGATAGTGATTACTAAAAAAATTACCTGTCTATGATGGCCATGGCAGGGACAGGGGTTGGACGTATTTCTTTTGTATACAAAGCGTGGTTTTGAGCTTTAGTATAGCTAGTGCCTCGGCTTTGCCCAGATGTCTTGATTTCACTCCCTTTGATAAGTTTCATTGAATTTTGTATATTACTTTGAAGGATTTTTCGAAAGGTGCTGAATGTCCTGAATTGACCAGATGTTCTGTCACTGAACTGTATACACGCTTTTGGTCTCCTTGGGTAGTGTTCACGAGTGCGTTTTTCAAGTCGGCACATGGTACGGCCAACGTACTCAGCTCCACAAGAGCAAGTAAACTGGTATATGCACGTTGAGGTGGCCTGATGCGATAGCTTGTCTTTCGTGTTCTGGCTGAACAGTTTCGTACAGGAAAACGTCAGTCGTAGGCTCTCGGCTAAGTATGTTTTCCTCATCGATTTGGAGAGGCGTTTACGAAGGATTTCTGCTTCGATGTTAACTTTGAATTCCAGATTAAGCAGAAGTATTTTCTTTGGAACGGTGTGGACTTGTTCGGAAGTCTTCTCAGATTTGAGATTCTTTTCTATGAACCTAGGCGGGAAACCGTTTTACATAAGGGTTTTTCGAAGATTACACAGTTCTTCTTCAACCACCTCCTCGCTGCATATCTTCCGAATCCTCGAGGAAAGAGCGTATTTCTAACCCCTAATTGCACAATGTCAATCTTCTTAGTTATTATGATGCTACTTTGTTTGAGTTTTATCCGTCCCGCCCCCTGTTTATTATTGCATTCTAATTCCTAGTTTTAATTTTTATTAATTTGACCCTTAACCGGAAATTATTCTGGAACTTTCTCATCCATTTGATATAAATACACGAATGAATGTACAGCTACCTAGATGATGACTTCATCGAAAAGAAAATTTTCTTCGCTGCAATTGTCTTCTTAACATACTGCAAAATCATACATGAACACACAGTAGACAGTGATGATTTAGCCTGAAGAATGAATATACCTATTTAATAATGAAAATTCTCTTAGACAAAATTGTTTTTTAATTAATGCATTTCGCCATCATTGCTGCTTATTAGTTTGTTTGTCTAATCGTTTTTCTATTGTCTATGTGTTATTTTTTGCTAAAAACAAAAATCAGTTTGTGGAGATATACATGGTCAATTCTACGATTTAATGAAATTATTCGAAGTTGGCGGTCCACCTGAAACAACCCGATATCTATTTCTTGGCGATTATGTTGATCGAGGTTATTTTAGTTTAGAGGTAATGTTTATTTATTTATTATTATTAATATCATCTTTGTTATGAATTTATATTGTTTTATCTCTCTCGATAATTAAGTCAATAATTATGTTGTTTGGATACTTGGCCGGGGGTGGGGGGTGGGGTGGAGTTGGGGCGTCCTTAACGGTATGTATTCATGCTGACTGAGTTCTGTAGGTTAAGTTTACAATGTGATCATCAGTCTACGTACGAAACTCATCATTGCAGTGCAATTTTTTAAAAATTATTCTTGGATATTTAGAAGCAGTCGGTAGGCAGCCACGCCTACTAGCCTACTGCTAAGCAAGGTTGTGGGCGCATCTTACCGATCGTCTCACACCGTCTAACATTAGGTCAGTGTATTTATTGTTGACACTCAGATTAATTGTAACTCTCATCATTCCATCTTATATTTAGGAAGAGTAACTGTGGGAATTTGTTATTTTTTTCATTCTCTCTCTTGAAGTCCCGCATTCCAGCTTTTGAAGTGTCAGTAGTGATGGGGCTTTTTCTTTTATGTGGCGAGGTCGCAAGCCTTAAGCTCAGTTTTCCCCTTCTTTTCTAGAGGGGAGTTATGGTCGGCTAAGAAACTAGACCAGGAATCTAACCTTCGACCACGTGTGTAGCTGGGGGAATATTCTAACACAGTGAATACTTAACAGGAATGCATGGCTGTTAAACAAATATTTAATTACTGTTTCATAAATTATATAAGATGGAGATTCATACCTTGAAGTATTACAGTAGACTTAACACCTATTCAACCAGTTTTGATTAGACAAATGGAGATGGATGGATCGGGTATACACCACTGAAGGAGACCGTCAAAGGACATCACGCACAATGCAGTTCATCGCCTGAGAGGAATCCTAATGAAAAGTGACGACTAGGTTGGCGGTGTGAGGGTGACATAGAGGAGATGAGATAACTTGGGCAATTGTGGACACAGCTGAAGAGGACACCAGGGAATAGAACCAAGTGGAGATGTGTTTCTGAAGCCCTATGTTCCACTTGGAACCCACGGGAATAATAATGCTGGTTGTTAAATCACCTAACTTACCTTGTTCTGGTTTAGATATTTCCGTGAAGATTTGTTTCTGGCGAATCTCTTTATTCCCATGCATTCCGAGTGAAATATAGGGCTTAAAGTTTAAGCCTTGAACTTTCAGTACCAATGTTAACTATTTTTTTAAAGGGATGGGGTTGCTAACCTGACGCCCAACCTTCCCGCATGTCCGTACTTCCTACCATCTAGGTGAGGTTTAGGTGTGAGTTTGCCGGTGATCCAACTCGGACCACGTGATGCATGGTTAGCGAATGTTCTACTACTGAACCATTGATATATATATATATATTTCTGATAAATGCTGCAGTCTTAAATAAAATCATTTTGGTGTATTCCATCATGAAGGCATGTCGTTTCAAAATCGTTTTGTTTTAGTTCAGGACTACAGGGCGTTGGTAGTTTTGTGGCGCAATGCTCATCAACGACGAATGTGGTCAGGAGTTCGGTTCCCAGCCGATGCACTGCTAACCCCCCCCCCCTTAGCCGGCAGTTAGCCTGGTAGACGGTGGAGGTTAGGAGTGAGACTTGCAATCCGCATCCCGTTAAAACAACACCAATGCTACTTAACCTTCGGACTCTAAAGCTTGAAGCCACTATGTTCCTTTCGGGACTCAAAGGGAGGAATGAATATATATATATATATATATATATATATATATATACTGAGGGTCCACCTGTGTGGCCTATGACCCTGTCAAGCATCAAATCCACAACCTATAAGGTGATACGCATGGGCATGTGTTGGTTCAAGACCCTTAATCTTACTTAAAATCAGTGTAATCCGACCGCCCACCCACCCACAGATGTAACATTGGAAAATTATTATGTTCTGACTCGTGCGTCGGTGGTCCACCAGTAGAATCCTCATCAAATTATACACGTGGTTCAAGTTCCGATTCTCGGCCGATGTACTTTATTAGCTGCTAGTAAGTTTTAAAAAAAATAGGGAAAGTTAGCTATAAGGCTAGAAACTTCAATTCATAAAATAAACAACACACCCGCTACTTAAAAGTGAATTCAGGGAATAAAGAAGAAAAGCTAACTCACATCTTATATGGACTACTAACTACACTTGAGGTATACTTTTTACATTGATTATCTAAGTAAAACACTATAGACTGTCATTTAAAATGTCCTATTGCATTTCGAAGAACATACATAACTGTATTAAATAGGCATTCATTAATTTAAATGTGTACAGACAAATGTACTTTGATTGAAGACTAGTGGGCAACTAGTGTGATGTGTGTTTACTCCTTTCTTTGGTGCAGACTGGATTCTATCAGTCAGTCAGGTTTGCAATGTGGCCACCATGCCATTAGGTAGCTCGCCATCACAGTGCATATTGATTTGGTGATATGAGATAGTTAGAGGCAACTGGCCACAGGAAGCCCTACCTGACCTAGATTTCGTGTTGGTTGGCACTCACCAGTCAGTCAGCAAGTCGTATCTGCATGCGTAAAGGAACTCATGTCCCTTCTGATATTCGAACTCGCGAGCCTGAATGGCCTACTTGTAACGTCTATGACTGAAGCACCCACTGGGTGATGCAGGTTCGAATCTCAGAAGAGACACATGAGTTCCTTCACGCATGCAGATACGTCTTACTGACAGGCGAGTGTCAAGGCTTCCTACCTATTGCCTGCAACCCTCTAATATAGACATCTGTATCTCGCGTATCGAGTTAACTCTTATTCTTCATGTTAACAACATATCTATGATGAGCCTAATCAATTAATTAATTAATGAATTAATTAATTAGCTGGTCTGTCTAGTCCATTTCAGAAGATATACACAAAAGCCATTTGAACATGAATGATTGGCATTGATGATAAGACAGGAATATTAATTGCATTAAACTCTATGTCTCTTTCTCTCTCTATCTCTCTCTTCCTGTCTATCTATCCTAATGCCTTCTTGTATTTATGTCCATCATCTTCATCATAGACAGTATTTTATACTCCTGGAATGCGTTATACAGTCTCTGAAAAAAAACACGCTGTTTTATATATACTGTTCTGCTTAGCAGACGTGGGGAGAAAAAAATACCCCGTTTTTAGAGAGGTATAGTCTTAATGTGATCTGTTGAGGCAAACGCGATCTATTAGTGACTTTCAATTAAAACAGTCTTATATATATATATATATATATATATATGCGCATAAATGGACTACCTTGGATATCTTTTTGGATTGTATGTAATAAGACAGAGGTGATGAAAATTGCGATGAAAATCTAGGTCACAGTAGAATTTGAATCAGCCTAGCGTGGCACTCATCTAGCACTCATCATCATGCATGTGTAATTCATGGAGATAGGTATTAACGCTGCGCGGTGACTGAATATTTTCCTGACATCAGTTAGAGAACCGTTGGAAGGCCAGGAAGTGGTTGACAGCTGTTCCGCCAGACTAGCTTGGAACTCTTCATCAGTACTCACCCGCCGGGATTCAAACTCAGGACCTTCTGGTTACAAAGCGAGCGAGCAAGCTAGCTAGCTCGTAGACCATTCAGCCACTGTGACTCGTGAATTCCAAATTCTGCCAATTCGCGATATGTGTAGTGCAATCAATCTCCAGCGAACATGATTGGCGAGTAACTCTTCTCCTTATCTCACTTAGTGGAATCTGCTGGTAATTTTGGTCGGATTGTAGTCTGTTTTCAAATATCCTTAGATTTCAGGTATCATTAAGTTTTTCTTCGAGTAAGTACTTTGGTGGCAGTAGTAGAATTTAAGATAGCACGTATGTTGTCCTATGTAGTGTAACAAAAGAAGACAAGAGCCAGGCAACAGATCGTTTATTAAGGGAATCAACACGTATTTATATATTTTCATGTACTCTATTATAGCTTATTCAAGCAAACAAACACACTCTTCTGACTGGTTGTTTCTCACAGAAAGTTGACCTTGCATCTTTATGTGACTGTTTCTTGAATGTCAGATCATCTCTATATGTCAACTGTATCTGCCTACGCAAAGTCTGTTGTGATCGGTTGTTGATTCAGTCTTTGTTCATATTTTCTCACGACCAATATTGGGGACATAAACATTGACGTAAATTAATGTCTACCAACTTTGGCTAGCAGCCTACTCTCACCACAGTAGGACTCATCATTTGGTAGATGTGCCTACATTATTCAGTCAGTGATGATGTTCGCAGTGGGACTCAAACCCAGTGCTCATCGTTTCACTTGTCAAAGCGTTATCCACTAGCCCACTTGGGCTATGAGAGATACCCCTTGAGTAACGAGTTGTTGATTGGATCGAAGTACTCAACCTCCAGGGTGATATATATATCGCCTCCTTGTGTGGATGCTTTGACGGTGTCTGGAAATTTAACCTGAGGAGTAATTTGGAAGGATGGTGACTATAGAGCAATAGAATCTAATCCAATCAATCAAGTTCATATTAAATTATGTCTATTTTTTGTTGTGAAGGTTGTTTTGTGAACTGTTATCACAGTCTTTTACTTTGTGTTTTAACATATCAAAATATTCATTAATTGATTTAAACAGTATAATAGCTTTGTCACTTTGATGAGCAGTTATATATATATATATATATATATATATATATATATATATATATATATATATATATATAGAGAGAGAGAGAGAGAGAGAGAACCATTATGTCATTATTGGTAAGAGTATCTTCATTGTCTATGACATATGATATGCGTCTATATGTACTCTTTCAAAGTATCTTTTTTGTGCAAAAATACTAAGGTTTCGTTGAACTCTGTATCATATATAAGTTGTTGTATGCATATGTATGTGTATATAAATGTGTGTGTGTGTGTGTGTGTTGGTGAATGTGTGAAGAAAATATTAACTCCTTTTAAGCTAATTTACGCTATTGAGTAAGTAAATATGAGTATGAGAAGATCGAATCAATTCTACACACACACACACACACACACACACACACACAACCATATGCATATAAGGTTGATATTGATTAATTACTATGAGGTTTTCACTTAATTTCAATGTAAATTTCGTCACGAACCGATATCTGAGGATAACAGAGGATAACAGACAGACAGAGACTGCTTTGTTCTAGTTTGAAAGTCTCTACGATTCTTGCAAAACCCAACAATAAAAATATCAATCAATCTACTGGTCAATAATAGCTGTAGAATGGATTTCCGAAAGTTCTGATGAAAGGACTCCTGGTCAGTAGTGAGATTCACCATGTCATTGGTTTGGTGGTGACATTAAAATACTAATGGGAAAAATGAACGCCAAACTGGGAGCAGAAAACACAGGAAGGGAACTCATCATTCGTATAGAAGCTCTCGGAGAAATGAATGAAAATGGAGAACTCTTTGCCGACTTCTGCGCCTTCAACGAACTAGTGATTGGTGACAGCGTATACAAACACCAATGATCTTCCTGATTGCAGTAGACTGGATAATGCGACAGACAGCGGCGGGCAGTGAGGAAACAGGCATAAAATGGACTCACACAAAAACAGACTTGGAGGATCTGGACTTCGCCGATGACATATATATGTCTGATTTCCCACAAACTGGAAGATATGCAAGTGAAAATCAACAAGTTGGCGATAGATGAAGCATCAAAGATACAACTTCCTTCAGGTGAACATAGATAAAACAGAGGTGATGAAGATTCCTGGCCAACACCAACAGCAGCAACAACAACAACAACAGACAACAATCAGCCATCATAAATGGGAGGAACCTGAAAGAAACCACCTCCTTTACCGACCTACCTACCTAGGGAGCATCGTTTCAACTACAGGCCGACGGAACTGACGAGGATATCAAAGAAAGAATCGGAAAATCAAGACAAGCTTTCATTACTCTTAAGTCTGTGTGGAAGTCAACAGCACTCAGACTTGGCGGGTCATAAACAGCATCTCAAACAGACTTCAGACCTTCATTAACAGATGTCTTCGCTCAGTACTAAAGATCAGATGGCCAGAAAAGATCAGCAACAGAGAGGGATCTCTGGCAGTGAGCGAACCAACCAGGTACCGATTGTAAAACAATTAGGCAGGAAGAAATGGAGATGGATTGGCTGGCCATGCACTGGGGAAACCATCAAGTGACATCACTAGACAAGCCAATGCTCGAGCGGAACCCGAAAGGGAAGCGGCGAGTTGGTCGTCAGTGCAAGGGCAGAGTGACTTGGAGGAGGTCATGTGACGAGGAGATGAAAGCATGTGGGCAGACTTGGAACGGAGTGAAAAAGTTGGCAGAAAACCGAAGGCAATGGAGGTGAGCAGCTGAAGCCCTATGTTCCTCTAGGAATTAAAGGAAATAATAATAATAAATAATTGGTGTGGTGGATACTCATCGATGTCATTGGTTGGAGGTGGTGTCATACATGAAGTATATTACCTTGCAGAGATTTGACTGATTACAGGTTTGATCATGTTGTGATATCACTCAGAGAACCATTGAAAACCATGGAGTACTGAACATCTGTTTCATCCTAGTTTGAGACTCTTCAGATGTATGCATCAACTGGGCTTTGAAACCACAAGTTAAAATTTACAGGTGACTGTATGCCAACCCAGTGAGTGGATCGATGGTTAAGAGGGCTTCGTGTACTTTTTGGAAGTGTATAGGTAGTTGTTACTTCCAGGCTGCCGACACCGTGGATACCTGAAACAGAGAAAGAGTTAGTGTTGAGTGACCTCAGAGCCCATACACGGTCATACAAGGTCTGTATGAACTGGTTTCTTGGATTTGTTGCATATTAATAACTTATCACCGACTATGGACTGCTGTGGGGGTAAGTTGGGATGTACAATTTTGGGGTCAACCTTTTATAATCCTCTGTCTTTAGGATGGAGAGACAACATAGGTGGCTAGTGGGCTGGTTATCTGAGGGAAACACCCTACTGCTGTTGCATCCCTGTTCACCAGGAGTACGAATTTCCCCACATACCGGAAGCATAGTGTAAAAGAAACTTGTAACACTATTCCGGTAACTACTTTTAGTCTAATGGCTATCCTAACAATCTTCCTGCTATGGTAGGTCCTGCAGGAACGTTAATTACTGACAGGCAGCTCTATGGTCATTGAGGTAGACCTCATAAGCCTCATACCATGGGCTCGACTCCTATTTTCTTGAAGGAGGGGTTTGTGAAGTATTCTAAACTAGAACGAAACTGATGTCCATTGATTCGCTTCCTGATGTCGGTTCGTGACAAATCTACATTGAGATGAATTACCAAGTATTGGTTTGTAGGCATTTTGTTTGATTAGTTGGAGGATTTTATCATGAGTTGACATTAGTTAGAGAACTATTGGAAAGCCAGTAAGGAGTACTGGACAGCCAGCTGCTTCGTCAGCCAAGTTTGGCACCCTTCATCAGTACGCACCCACACCGCTGGGGTTCGCATCCAGGACCTTCTGGTTGCAAGGCGAGCTCACTAGCGACTTGCTCTATTCAGGTAGGTAGTTACCTGGGTGTTCTGGTGGCAATTCTTGACCAGTAGGGCACAGCAGGTCGAAAGGGAGTACAGTTACTCATCGAAGAAGAAGACATTGCTAAGTGGTGGCGGTATGTCGTGAATTGGCTGGCAGAAATTAGAATTCATGAGCTAGTCATTGGTTGGGGGGGGGTCCCAATGGACTGATGATTTATCAGGGATAGGTCACCTTGTAATCAGTACGTCCTAGGTTCAAACTTTGGGGGTGGATGCGTACTGATGATGATGATGACGATGATGAAGAGTCCCAAACTAGGCTGACGAAACAGCTGACTGTCTAGTACTCCCAGGTGATCTACCAATACGTTTCACAAACTGATGTCAGCTCATGATGAAATTCTGCAACCAGTTAAGATGAATTGTGTATTTATTCATTTATTTATTTTTTAGAAAAATCATTCTTATTATTTCTTCAGTTTTTGTTAGTGTGTTTCTCTTAATCCAGATTCTTAGCTGTTTTGCTTTTTTCATATATATTCACTTATTCAACTGTATATTTTTGAAATTTTTTTGCATTTCATTAAAAGATATTTCATATATAATACGTGTAGTTTTTGCTAAAAAGGAATTTTGGATGTAAATTGCAATAGTATTAGTGGTAGTTGTGGTCGTTGTTTTTACTTCACTAGTCGCATAAAAGTCTAGTTAGTTATCGGTAAACAGGTAACGTTTATTATATTATCTTCTTTTTTATTTTGTTTTACGTCGTCTCTATTTGTCATTGTGATTATTATTATTATTATTATCATCATTATTTTTACTTGGTCTGGTTTCGTTTTTAATTTCTGTTGTTGTTGTTTTTTCTTTATAAGAAATTTCTCTGCGGCTTCCTCTGATGATGATGTGAATACCATAGCCATCAGTGATTGTGTGTTTACCTTTGTGTTAATTAAATAGGTCATCTGTGTGTGTGTGTGTGCGTGCGTGTTTTCTTCTTCTGGCATCAGTAGTTGTGTGTTATGCCTTTTTGTTTTTCATAACAAGTGTTGTTGTCTGGCAAGCGTTTCACTTTTTCCAAAAGTATGAACCACAATTGACTGTCGTATTCATTAGTCTGGCCTTGTTTCAGTTGCTTTGATATCAAAATCGACTTCGACAAATATATATATTGATGATCTGACCATCTCGCTTCGTGTCAAGTACCACTCAGACTGTTGCAAAATTAGTGGCTTGCTTTTTGTTGGCCATCTCAGTCAGTCAAGTCGTCTAAGCTAAATGGTCTTACGTTAAATACCTCTAAATGTTAGACAGTTAACTTCGCCTTCACGCTTAAAGCGTGATCTACAACGACTGGTCAGCTACTATATTAAGAAGCTAAAACTGTCTGGAATCACTCAACTCACTCTACTTTTACAATTTTTTTTAACTAACTCGTGTACCTTACCTGTTTTACTTAACTTAATCCGCCTTTGTCTTTCCTTGTCTACTGAAAAGGGTACAAAAAGGTTGTAAGCAGGGCAAGGGGAGTGCAACTTAGTCAGCTTGTCAATACATTAGTTAATTGACATCTGAACTCATGCGAGAAATAGTCTAAATTTTTGTTTTGTCTGATCGTCAACACCCTGTCTATTCTCAACCGTCTCCTTGCTCTATCTCACCTGGTAGAACTAGAAGTCAGTATAAAAGATTATATACTCGTACTATCAGCGATGCCAGCCCGTGCTGTATATGATGGAGACAATGTTAGGCGTGAAACTTATGAATTACTATTACTCACTAACGACTTGCCCTATTCAGGTAGGTAGGTAGGTAGTTACCTGGGATTCTAGTGAGAAGTCGTGACCAGTAGAGTGCAGCAGGTCGGCTGTGAGGATAAATACTTGCCGAAGATATTGGCTAGTGGTCGCGCTATGTCGTGAATTGGCCAGCAGAAGTTAGAACTCATGGGTTGGCCATTGGATCGGGTCCCATTGGTTTAATGGTCTACGAACCAGCTCGCCTTGCAACCGGAAGGTCCTGGGTTCAAACACCGGGAAGTGGATGCGTACTGATGATGAAGAGTCCTAAACTAGGCTGTCCAGTACTCCCAAATGGGTTTTCCAGCGGTTCTCTAATTAATGACAGCTCATGATGAAGTCCTGTAACCAATCCAATCCGTACAAACCGACACTTGAATTACTATTTTGTTAGCAGAATGATCGGATCTTTTATTATCGCTTAGTTATAATCTATGGTGACACTATCTCAAAGAACTGACAATCTTAGCTAGTAACAGCATTATTATTATTATTCACAGTTTTCTGTATGTATATGACTTCATGACATGACTTCAGGTACCAAACAGGAATTGCCATAACATTTCCGTAATGTTATTTTTAAAATTGTTCTTAATGTTATTCGATAAGATTAGATGTAATCGTGTACGAGGTGCTGAAAATTTCACACTGTAACATTAGTACTCCTTTGGAATAAAGCACATTATTATCATGATTTATGTCTAATGTCACATAAACTTGAAGACACATACAGAGGAGAGAGAGAGAGAGGTGGTGAAAATACCCACCCACACAGATCGGCAACAACAAGCACCAATCACTAGCGATGGGAATTATTTATAGAGAATATGACTTCTTTTACTTTATTTAGGTAGAATTGGCACAGATGAGGATGTCAAATCCATCAAAAAATCGATGGGGCAAGACACACCTATATCAATCTGTCATCAGTTTAGACATCTGCTGAACTCAGTATAAAAAGAAGGACTTGAATTTCTCAAAACTAATGTGAAATCAGTCAGTTCTTCTAATATGGCTCAAAGACTTGACACACCACTATGTCTGTCTGTCTGTTTTCGACATAGAACTTTGCACAAATGTGCGGAACTTCAAGTCGCCACACTCCATCCATGTACCACACAGAGCAAGAGAAGAAAGTACAAGAAAAGCATAATAGAGACAGTAAGCAGAGGTGTGAGAAAAAGGAAGAGTAATAACGAAGAACAATACGGTTTCATTGGAAATCATAAATCACAAGGAGTGGATGCATCTGCGCCAGCCACTGAGAACGATGAGTTTGAGCCATATCACCAATTGTTTCCAACCATTGATTTTTACCGTCCCGAGGACCCCAACCAGTCAGTCAGGAAGTCTACACCTTCCTACGTGACAGGCTTAAACTGACTGTTGTAGATTACATTGACTGGTGAAGCCATGTTTTTGTTTGACCGCGGCTAGCTTTATTCCAGCCTGACCATATATCCGCTAACATTGGCCATTGTCGAGGAAGGCGATGACTAGTCAGGGGTGCGTAACACATGTCCTAACCATCTCAGTCTTTGTAACTTCACGACTTCGTCGATTGATTTCCCCTGTTTATCTAGCACTCGACCGATGTCTAACCTCAATATTGGTCATCTTATTATGCCACTTCTCACAGGAGATAGAACGCAGGTACCTATGATCAAAGACAGCTAATCTTTTCATGTCTTCCACTCTCAGTGGCCAGGTCTCATAGCCAGCCATAAAGGAGGACGGAGAGGACTGATGACCAGTACACCCGGCCTTTGATCGATGGTCACTAAAAAGCATTTCGACTTCTTTGGCTCCCATGATAAAGATCAGATGGTTAGCCAGAAAGAATTTTAAAAAAATGGAACTCTGGAAATTAACTAACCGAGAATCTATTGCCCAACATACATAAGTTGCAAAAATAATGGAGTTAGTTTGTACAAACGCTGAAAAGGTCGCTGATTGACACTGCTGCTCTCTTCAGACCTGCCACCGATTGGCTCGTGAATGGGAACAACGAGTTGGGTGACTCTCCGAGGGTGAAATGGAAGAGATGAGAACTTATTGGGGGTTGTGGAGCAAGATAAAGTGCGATTGTAAACGATAGGATGCCTTGCGTTCCATTCGGAATCTAAGGGGAATAATAATAATATTAATAATAATGCCATCCAAGTACACATTTACAAAGGTTACTGATCTACTGAATGACTATTGCGGCATTTTTTTTAACGTGGCTGTGTTCTCTGAGCTAGCTGGATAGTTGATTTGCGAAATTTTTTGATCATCCTACCAGGTGACATCTTCAGCGAATACACTTCAATTCAAATTGAAGTAAGCTTTTAGATTTCTCGATGGGTTTATTATTCATTTCTCTTGGTGGATGACCTTCAACGTCGTGATTGGTTGTTTTTGTGTGTTTGTTTTCACACCTTCTAGGCAGCTACTTGTATTGGAACTGATTGTTTCTTTGACTTGAACTTTGACCCTTTGTGTGTCTGTGTGTGTGAGGTTTCCTTCTTATCGGTTGGTAAGTTTTGTCTTTCTCGAGGGGTGTCTATTGATTGACGATTCACTGGAATACCAGACAGGCTTCCAAAAACATTCTCTAGCATTCTTGGTGGTTCCTCTGTCTAATATTTGAACGCTGATTGTCCCAGTCGAATTGAAATCCGTGGTTATCTGTATACAGTGATATGAGCGAGGGAGTAGATGTTATGTCTTTTGACGGCTTGTTTATGTTGATGGATACGAAGACGAAGAGGATGTCCGTTTTGGCCAATGTAATGCTTTTGGCCGTTGTTACAATTTATTTTGTAGATGATGTTGGTTTTATCTTCTTTCGCTGTTGAGTCTTTTGGTTGACATAGAACTGAGTGGAGTGATTTTGTTGGTTTATGCGCAACGTCGATTCCTAAGGTTTGAAGAGTCTTTTAGTGATTTCTGAGAACTCCTTCATGTATAGTAGGGCAATTTTCATTGTGTTTTCCTTGGGGACCTTTGATTTGATAGGTTGGCTTGGGGGTATATGTCTTTTGATGAAATTCCGTGGATATCCATTCTTTTGTAAGACGTACATGAGATATCTTTCTTCAATTTTCCTTTAGGTGGGAGTGATACACCGAGTCCTGTCCATCTTGAATAGTGTTTGTTTACAGTTCTTTTCGTGTGTTATTGGATTATTGTTATTGTAATTGAGTATTTGGTCCGTGTGAGTTGATTTTCTATGAGATTGAGTTCCTCATTCCCCTGTGGTTGTTCGCTTGACTAAGACGTTCAAAAATGGGGTTTTGTTCTCGGATTCCTCTTCTATTGTGAATTTTATGTCGTTGAAGACCGTTGAATTGAATTTTTGATTTTCCCGTACATCCAGCTGACGAGTCCCAAATAGGACGAAATGCGCATCCTGGATTCCACTGCTAGCCACCATCCACCAGTTGAAGACCGTTGTTTATTAGGTTGTGAGTTTTATCCAACTCGTTTTTTTATTAATACAAACGTTTCGTCTATGTAATGTATCCGAATTTCGGGTTTGATCTTTGGTAGGACTATGTTTTCGAGCCTTTGCATCACTGCTTCTGCAATGAAACCTGACAATATATGAGCAAGTCAAAAGAACACCCATGCGATCGCCACTATCAGGTTTGATTGCAGAAGCAGAAATCTGATAGCTCACTTCAATAAATTGAAGTACGCGCTGAAGATGTTGCCCAGTAGTAAGTAGGGCTATGAAAGCTTCGCACGTTAACTAGTTTACAGTTCAGAGAACACAACCACATCAAAATTATTCACCTGGGCTAGAAATCTTCTCCATAATATCTAAGTGTAGCATGTATTTATTATAGTTTCTATGTTAATATTTCTTCTAAACAGTGTGGTTGAATTGCACTGATATTACGTGTAACACTGGTCATTTAATTGTTTGCAGAACAGATTAATTTCGTTCATAGTTGATTAATTTTAAATGATGTAGATTTCCAATCTGCTTAAAAAAACGTTTGACAATCCTTAAAAACTCTTTTGCTCTTCAAGTTGTTTGTTTAGTTCAACCTTCGTCTGCTGTTGATTTTACCTTCACGCTTATCATTTAACCTCTTCTCTATGTTCTCCGTTAAACTTGTTTTTGTCATTTGTTTTATTATGTGAAATCTGTGAAGTGATTTTCTTTGAATGTAGACACATGTTGATGACAAATTTGCAATTGTATCCCATAGCGACTTACTAAATGACATTGATAAATCCGCATAGGTTCCGAGTGGAAAATAGGGCTTCAACAGCAGATTCCTATTCCATTCTGTTTTCGCCAGTCCTCTTCGATTGGCTACAAGATTTCCCGTTGAGCTTTCAACTCCTCCTCATATGATCTCTTCCATGTCACTTTTGGATCCCCACTGAAGTCATCGTCATTAGGTGATAGGTTCTTGGTTGATTTGTTACACACCCGGAATTCCTTGTTGCTAATCCTTTCTGTGGTTGACCATCTGATCTTCAGTGTGTTTCAGCCAGAGAATGTAACTGTTGATAACAGTCAATTAGAGAATAGTCGTGTCGAGAAAAAGCATTGATTAATTAGAAGATTACATCAGTTAGAGAACCATTGAAAACAAGTACTGGAGTACTGGACAACCAGCTGTTTCGTCAGCCTAGTTAGGGGATCATCGGAATTACGCATACACTATCAAGTTTCTCACCCACGATCATCCGGTTACAAGTCAAGCTGGCTCGTATACAAAGGTCTTAAGTTCGAACCTTGGCAGTGGGTGCCTACTGTAGATGATTCGCAAACTAGGCTGACGGAACAGCTGTCCAGTACTGCAGTGCCGGTTTTCAATGGTTCTCTAACTGATATCACCCTGTGCGTGGTCAAACTCGTAAAAACAAAAGTAACCCTTACAAACCAAACTGTATTATTATTATTGCTCCCTTGGGTTCCGAGTGGAGCATAGGGCTTCAACTGCACGTCTCCATTTGCCACTTCTGTATTCTACTGTACTTTTCACCTGCATCCATGTTAGTCCATACTCTTTCAACTCCTCTCTCTTCACACGATCTCCTCCATGTCACCCTTGCACTGACGTCCCACCCGCCGCTTCCCTTTCGGCCTGGTTCCACTCGAGAAATGGCCTGACGCGTGCCCGATGTCACCCATTGGCGGCCTCCTCAGCGAGTGTCCAATACATCACAACCCACTTTCCCCTGCATATTTATTGGGTGATTGGTTCTTGTTTTGTTTCTTCCCAGCCAGAGTTTCTTGTTGATGATTCTTTCCGGCCCTGCCATCTGATCTTCAGTATAGATATAGCGAAGACAGTTGTTGGTTGATAAAGGTCTGCAACAGGCTGTTGGAAATATTCTTTGTGACCCGCCCGCCTGCCAAGTTTCTGATCCGTATAGAAGAACTGACTGACTTGACGTTGTTTGTATTGAAAATCCGACCGAGTTTTGTTGTTGATGCTGAGTTGAGTGACGAAGATTTCCAGATTGACTTCAGGTTGATGAATGTGTTTCTCGCTCACCTTCCCGATTCTCGCTCGATTTGACATCCTCGTCCGTTCCGACTCTCTGTAGTTGAGACAATGCTCCCTAGATAAGTGAGTGAATGAAGTAACTAAACTCTTTCAAATCCCTCCCGTTGAGATGGTGATTGACGTTGGATGTTGCTGTTTTTGTTGGTTGATTATTTTCATCACCTCCGTCTTGTCAATGTTCACGTGGAGTCCTGTCTTCGCCGGCTGCTTCTTTGACCAGTTTGTCGGTTTTCGCTTGTAAGTCTTCGATTTTGTGTGACATCGAGCATAAATCATCCACGCGCGAAATCCAGATCTTCTAGGTTCTTCACGTCGCTCCAGGATATTCCTGTCTTCTCGTTTCCCACTGTCTGACGCTTAATCCAGTCCACAAACCAAACTATTGAAGATTATATATTTATTTGAGATAAATAAAAGGAATAAAGAGGACAAATTATCCAGAATAACAATCTCTTAAACGTTTTACAAAGAGAGCATCATTGAATTAGCAGTTTGTAGATCGAACTAATTTATGTTTCAAGAACAAACTTATCGAGTGTTGAATGTCATTCGGTATTTTGTTCGGTATGGTCTTTGTTGTTCACAGTTACACACAAATTACTGTTGTTAATTGATTACTTCTTTAATATGCGTGAGTATATTGCATTGGCTCTTTTTTTGACTTAGATTAACCTAGATCATTTCTACGCATTTTCTATGTTGTTGCTGCTGGTGATGATGACGGCTAAAGGTAGAGGTATAACACTTGGGTTTTGTCAAAAAACTGATGATGCTCCACTAAGCTAGTTAGCTGGATGTGTGAGGTGTTGGATACTCGCTGATAACATTTGCCCGGGAATGGCTCCCTCTGTTATCCCCAGCTGAAAGAAGTTACAACTCATGGGATAGCGGACACTAACCTGATAGCTGAAGCACCGGTGTCACAACGGTTGAATGCTCGCCAGCCAGCCACATATGTGATTCCGGAGCCTCGACCTCGTGGCCACCTACGCACTCTTCCTTTACCTCGCCAAGGCAGTAATAAAAGTGGTAGAGAGGGGGAGGTTGGGCAACATCATCCTATAAAAATAAACACCACCACTGCTAGGAAAAAACTTCAAGCCTCTAGCTTGAAGGCGCCCTATGTTCCAGCACTGGGAACATAAAGGAATAATAAAAAAATCTGATGGCTGAACGGAAACATGTATGCCCTGGATTCTGTTCCTTATGAGGCTATAGATACGTGCTGCTGAAGGAACAAAACCGCTATCTAATATTCACCGGCTTTGAATAAAGCAAGAAGAACAGTGGTGGTTTGTGCAGAATAATATGGTATAAAATCATTGCTTATTTCGTTGCCTTCTCATCAGCTCAACTGCTTACAGCCTAAATAAATTATGAGATTTACGTTCCAGAAAAGTTTCATACATATGGTTCCCTTGATAAATTTTGATAGAGAAAGAAAGACCAGATTTACAGTCCTCGTTTGTCTTCATCCACAGGTTGCAGGTCAGAAAGTTGATAGTATCGGTATTCAAACTGTGTTTCTGTATCTCTATACGGTTTATATGCCTTGTAGGGACGTGAAACTTGAATTCCAAAGATAAGGCTTCTAATTCAATTTTGCTTAATTGTAAATTTGACATATTACAAACGTAACGTTCAGGTGCTTCTGGGAAATCTTCAGTTAACTTTTCCTTGACTAATGCTTTTGTCAGTTGATTTTCGTATTCTTTTGCAATCTTGGATTGTAATTCTTTGAGCCACCAAATAATATTTAGTTCACTTATTATGGTATCATAAGTAGCCAGACGAGACTTCAGATTGGAAAGATATTTATACGAGGATTCGATATGCGACTTTGTTATCCGATGAAGGTTCTTTTGAGTAGGAGGGAGTTTAGATGTTCGAAGTTGTTTCAAGAATTGTCGTGGGAAACAACGTGTTTGCAGACACTGTTCGTAGAACTTGATCCTTGTCGACTCTCTCAATATTCTGCATCTCAAAGTCACTACCTGATTCAGTGACTTAATAGTTTTGGCAGGGAGGCGTCTTTTCAAAAATTTCATACATTTGGTTCCCTTGATAAATTTTTATAGAGAAAGAAAGACCAGATTTTCCAGAAAAGTTCTAACATACTTGAAAATTTATTTTTAATGTAACAGTTGACAGAAAGTTCCACATTTAGTGATTTTTTGAAGCTTATTTTTGAAGCTAAAGTTATATATCAATAGGATCAATAAATTTTCAGTCCATGTAACTAAATTTATTTGTTATTTTGTCTTTTTTTTTATTCCTTACTACTATCGATTTATTTACCAAAATCCATCCTTCGTGTACATATACGTGTGTGTGTGTGTATGTTTACCTTCTGGTCAAGTGTGTTATTTACAAGAGGGAAGTAAGGGAGCTCGGGGGTGAGGTAGGGTTGGCGAGTAGGGAATCAAAGAAATAAACATAGGGTCAAATATTGATTAAAATTCATTTTACATAACGATTTATTTATTTCATTGTATACTCTCAATTTATCGCTGTATTACTTGATATCCTTTTTATGAGTTATTGCGTTCTAGTGTGTTCATTATTATTATTATTATTATTATTATTGATTCCTTTAATTCCTAGAGGAATATAGGGCTTCAACCGGACGTCTCTATTGCGTTCGGTTCTCTGCCAACGTTTTCATCACCCGACTCTACATCTGCCCACATGCTTTTATCTCCTCTCCACATCACTTCCTCCTTCATGTCACCCTCGCACTGACGACCGACAAACTAACTTGCCACTTCCCATTTCGGTTCCACTCGAATGATAGTCTGGCATGTAATGGATGTCACTTGATGATGGTTTGTTTGTTTGGCTAATCCAATCCACCTCCATTCCTTCCTTCCTGCATATTTATTGCACTATTGGTTTCTACTGGGTCGGTTGGTTCGTTCGCTCGCTCTCAGAGATCCCTGTTGCTGGTGTTTTACTGACCGGCCATCTGATCTTGAGTAGCATTCAGCGAAGGTTGCTGTTGATTGGAGGTGTGTAGTTTGTTCGAATTGGCTTTTGTGACACACGCTGGCCAAGTCTCCGTTCCGTACGTATGGTAAGTAGCACTGACTGACTAAACATTGGAGTTGAAAATCCGAGTCATTTTTTTCATACACACACACTTGAGAGAAATGAAAGCTCTCCTTGCTTTTCCAATCCTCGCTGCTTTGATATCCTCGTCAGTCCAGTATAAGGTGTTATATATTTGAAGTTGGCAGTAGATATATCGATGATAGTCATCACATTTAAAACAATAACAAGCTAATCAATGTGTATATCTAAGGCATTCAGCATCCATTTCTTGTCATTGTTTCTCTGTAGTTCCAGAGATATGGCACTCTTGCGTCATGAAAAGCATTTCCAACAGGTTGTGAACCTTCATAAACAGTTGCCTTTACTAGCTCGATACTGATGATCAAATATTTAGCCAAATAACATAGGCATCAAGGAACTCTGATAAATGGTGAACTAAATAAAGATCTATCAGACTTTCCTGGAGTTCAAGTGGGAAATCATGATCACTGACGTCCAACCAATCAAGTGTGAGGATGGATTTCCCACCGATGACATTGGTTGATGCATGACGAGTTGGTGGAAGTTAGAATTCATGCACTGGCCATCGAATCGGGTCGGATCCCAGTGGCTGAATGGTATACACGAGCTAGCTTGCCTTTTAAAACGGAAAGGTTCTGCGTTCGAACTCTGGCGGTGGGTGTGTACTGACGATAATTCTCAAACTAGGATCAAACAGCTAGCTGTCCAGTACTCCCAGGTTTTCCAGTGGAGGTATTGCTGAAATCCTAGGTCCCACTAGGAACATAAGGGAATATTAATAATAATAATATTATCTCAAAGATTACCGATGTGCGTTGTATGAATCGTAAATTTAGAGAGTGAGATTTTTCACTGTATGGAAATTATTAAAGACATAGATCAAAATTGATTCTATTTGCATTATCTTTTATTGAATACATTCCTGCCTATAATAATATCGTTTGTTAATCTCTATTCAATACCTTGTTATATCCTGTTTTTGTCAGGTGGTTTTTCTGGTCCCTGTTGTTTGTCTTTACTTTCTATTTTATTATTATACTGTCGGTGGTATCATCTCAACTTTATGCAACTTGAAATAGTTATAAATTATTTAGAATAACTCTAACGTGTTTAGGAGAATGAACTGTGATCAAGATTTGACTGGATAGTTGCAAAATAATTGAGCGCTGAGTGAGAAGTAGACATTTATAAAGTTATATTTGTAAAATCTCAGCGAAATTGAAATGATACATTCCAACGTTTCGTTTGGCAATCTGGTCCGAACTTCTTCAGGGATATTAATCGAAATTAACATAACAGAGGTTTATATATAAAAAGAAAATCTCTTGTTTATGAAATTTTGTCCAATCATGAACCATGAAACAGTCATCAAAATTTAATGAACAAAAGTGCATGAACTGTGATCACAATTTGACCTGAATCTTTCAAAATTAGTCTACTTTTAATTGGTGGATGGTGACCAGCAGTGGAATCCAGGATGCGCATTTCGTCCTATTTGGGACTCGTCAGCTGGATGTACCTGCATTTCTCAGTGAGTGATGATGTTCCCACCGAGACTCGGACCCAGTACCCATAGTTTCAAACGCCAAAGCGTTATCCACTAGAAATGCAGATACATACAGATGACGAGTCCTAAATAGGCCAAAATGCGCATCCTGGATTCCATTGCTAGTCACCATCCACCAATTAAATACTAACTAAATGCCCAGACATCGTCGAAGCATCTGCACAAGAAGCCGACATGTCAACCTGAGATCGAGCACTTCGGTCCAATCAATCAATCGACGGGAAAATCTTGAATTCAATAAAATTAGTCTACTTTTGTTAAAATATAAGTGTATATGCAGTATACAATGTTGTGTGTGTATGTGTGTGTGGGTGAACCATCATAACACATTTGTTATTCTCTTCATAAGAAGACGTAGATAATCGGGAATTTGATCAAGTGTGACTACTTGTTCATACATATCAAATTTTCATTTATTAGTTGGGATTTGCCAGGCATCAGCTAAAATCACACCTTCACGTCTGTTCAAACTGTTGGAATTCACCCATATATGTAGGGCTTCTGCAGTCAGTCTTTCTTTATATGAATCAAAACCTTTCTGTAAAACCTTAGTCTTATCAAAGTCGATTTTGTGTCCCGTTTCTATCGAATGCAGTGCGATCGCTGAGTTGTTTTCTAGCTTCTTCAAGTCTGCTGAGGTCTGTGGAACCACTTTTAGACATTTTTTATGCTATTTCACTCTTACGTTTACTTGTCTGGAAGTTTCTCCTACATATACGACGTCACAATCCCCAGAATTGATCTGGTATACGCAATTCTGCTGGTTTTCTTGTTCTATTTTATCCTTAACCTTCAGCAGTAATGAGCTTAAGGTGTTAGCTGCACGAAAATACACTCTTATGTGTCATGAAGGTTAAGGATTTGCTTTATTTCATCGGATGTTTCTTTGCGGTAAGGAACCACCACTGTACTAACCCAATTCTTAGCAGCATGTTTCGATTCATCCTTATCTTCACATTTTAAATATCTTTTTATGAAGTCTTTAGGAGAATCATTGGAAAACGAGTACTTGGAGTACTGGACAGCTGTTTCCTCCAGTATTGTCCAGTACTCCCAGACCGTTTTTCCAATGGTTCTCTAACCGACGTGTCAGCTCAGAATGAAGTCGTGCAACCAATAAGTCAAATCCTTTCAAACCATTGCTTGAATATTTTGTTTATATACTATTCTCTTGGATTCTAAGTAGAACGTAGACCTTCAGTAAGCACATCTCCATTTCATGCTATTCTCTGAAGTTTTTGTTTAACCGCCTCCATGATAACCAATAATAAGCTCACATTTCTCCCTTACATGATCTCTTCCTGACTTTATCCTAGAAAAAAGTAGGGAAGGTTAGATGTGGGCCTGGTTATCCTACTTCTATGAAAAATCATTCCAATCGCTAGAGAGACTGCTAAGACTGGAAGAAAAAAAATATCAAAAATAAATCGTACTAATAAAGGAAAGCATGTGGACAGACCTGGAGCAGGTTGAAAAAGTTGTCAGAAAACCGAAGTCAATGGAGGTGCGCAGCTGAAGCCCTATGTTCCTCTAGGAACTAAAGGATACAATAATAATAATAATAATAATAAAGGAAACAAAACTGTATGGCAGTATATATTACTGATTGTTTTGTGAGTAGTTGGAAAGTAAGCATATCACACATAACTACCTTATTGTATGTGAATATACAGACTAATAGGTAACTAGATAAGGACTAGTGTCATAAGTCTACTCCTCACTTAGTGTTGGTGCTGATTGAATTCTACCAGACCATGAGAACGTCTGGCGGCGCTTACAACCGGACTACTAAATCTGCTGTTCTAAGTGGGCGAGCCAGAAAGACCTATCGTGCACATGGGCCCCAGAATCCGAACGAAAAATCGTATGAATATTTTTTTTGGTCGGCGGAAAACATGGGAACGCAGCACCCCCTCCTCGTTTACCAGAAAAAAATTCAAAGGCTCTAGGGTGTAGGTAGGGAGTGGCCCCCTAAGACAACCACCTGCTTAAATCCGAGTGTCCAGGCAGTATCCCAGCTGTCAAACAAACAATGAGATTTTGTATACGCATCTCGGTTTGTGATTTAGTAATAATATTAATAACAATAATCCCTCGACGTTGCGGATACCCCTTTGTGACAGATGCCAACAAGCATGCCACCTAGATACGAGCTTGCTCCCTATTATGCGTCTGTTTTCGACAAAGAACTTTGCACAAATGTGCGGAACTTCAAGTCGCCACACTCCATCCATGTACCACACAAAGCAAGAGAAGAAAGTACAAGAAAAGCATAATAGAGACAGTAAGCAGAGGTGTGAGAAAAAGGAAGAGTAATAACGAAGAACAATACGGTTTCATTGGAAATCATAAATCACAAGGAGTGGATGCATCTGCGCCAGCCACTGAGAACGATGAGTTTGAGCCATATCACCAATTGTTTCCGACCATTGATTTTTACCGTCCCGAGGACCCCAACCAGTCAGTCAGGAAGTCCACACCTTCCTACTTGACAGGCTTAAACTAACTGTTGTAGATTTCATTGACTGGTGAAGCCATGTTTTTGTTTGTCCACCGCTAGCTTTATTCCAGCCTGACCCTATATCGGCTAACATTGGCCATTGTCGAGGAAGGCGATGACTAGTCAGGGGTGCGTAACACATGTCCTAACCATCTCAGTCTTTGTAACTTCACGACTTCGTCGATTGATTTCCCCTGTTTATCTAGCACTCGACCGATGTCTAACCTCAATATTGGTCATCTTATTATGCCACTTCTCACAGGAGATAGAACGCAGGCACCTATGATCAAAGATATATATATATATGTATAACCATGGCGACTGACTGGGCATAATCGTTAAGATATTCGGATTTTGAAATTTTTCTAATTTGTTACTCAAATTTATTACCACCACCAATAATAATAATAATAAATTCAAACTTGTGCATTTTATTTTTATATTTTATATCTTTTGTCGCGTGTAAAGACATTAAGAGAGTAGTGTATTCGATGGGTGGTTATAGACAGATACTATTCGTCTTTCTGTGCTGTCCAACCCTCCTTCTCACTCTCCACCCAACTACCCACCCACTTCGGCCCCACCCTACCACGCTCCTAGAAAAGGAAATAACGAACTTTCATTCATATATATATATATATATATATATATATATATATATATATATATATATATATATATATATTATACCACAAAGTTGACAAATGAATAGTGTACTTAGATTAAATTAAAAAAATATTAAAGAGAGAAAAAGTGTGGCTACAAGTGTATGGGTGTGTGGATATGTTTGTTTTGAACATTTTTATTCCCCTCTTTTTTCTTTAACCATCATTGTGTGTATATGAATGAATGTTATATATATATATATATATATATTCACTGATCTACTTACTGAAATTGTATCCTTTCATGTGTACATTTGTTTGTTTGTCTGCGTGTGTGTATGCTTGTGTGTGTTTCTGTGATAAAGAGTAAATGTTTATTGTAGACGTTTATGTAGATGTTTTATGTAGACGTTTAATCTCTTTTTTTTCACAATATAGACTTTTAAACAAATAATAATAAATTATTATATGCACGTGAAGTGAAGTGGTGGGAATAAGTTAACGGTGTAGGAAACCAACCATTATTTTTCTTCTTCTTTATATTTTATCTTATATAGATGATAAGAGAGTTCAATACAATAAAATGAAAGATATTCATTCAATAGGTATATTGTGAGGGTATAAAATTCAAAGGGATATTTGAATAAAGCAAGAACAACAGTGGTGGTTTGTGCAGAATAATATGGTATCACATCATTGCTCATTTCGTTGGCTTCTCATCAGCTCAACTGCTTACAGCCTGAATAAATTTTGAGGTTTAAGTACAGAAACATTTTAACATACGTGAAAATTTTACATGTTGTCAGTTGACAGAAAGTTCCACAATCAGTGATGAACAGTGCTGAGAAAATTTCGCTTATGTGGTTTTTATAAACAGGGAGTTCAAGTTTAAACAAAATAAATGTATGCATATAATGGTAAGGGAATTACATAATAAAGATGAGATCTGTGTTAGATGCATAGTTACTAATAAGTTAGGCAACAATGTACTGAGTTGAACTCAAATCATAGAAACAAGAGACAGATTATAAAAGGAGCGTGAGGTTAAAGACAAAGATTACATAATCATATGAGAGAAAAAAAGAAATCCAGTTACCAGGTGGGCAAGGAAAGACTAATAACTGCCTCTTTCTTAACACATAAATCTGGTTTCAAGTGTTTGATAGAAATTGCTTCGACAAACTTGAGGAGGATCGAGCTCCTTTGTATATTGATAATTCTGAAGGATTTCTCGATTTCCACCTCATGATTCGTGTCGAGGAGATGTCTGCTAATAGCGCTGCTATAAGAGACAATACTTACATTTTAATAGTTTTTGTCCAAATAGCTATAAACGAGCACTAGTCAAGACGAGTCATGAGGTGAAAATCGAGAAATCCTTCAGAATTATCAATAGACAAAGGAGCTCGATCCTCCTCAAGTTTGTCGAAGCAATTTCTATCAAACACTTGAAACCAGATTTATGTGTTAAGAAAGAGGCAGTTATTAGTCTTTCCTTGCCCACCTGGTAACTGGATTTCTTTTTTTCTCTCATATGATTATGTAATCTTTGTCTTTAACCTCACGCTCCTTTTATAATCTGTCTCTTGTTTCTATGATTTGAGTTCAACTCAGTACATTGTTGCCTAACTTATTAGTAACTATGCATCTAACACAGATCTCATCTTTATTATGTAATTCCCTTACCATTATATGCATACATTTATTTTGTTTAAACTTGAACTCCCTGTTTATAAAAACCACATAAGCGAAATTTTCTCAGCACTGTTCATCACTGATTGTGGAACTTTCTGTCAACTGACAACATGTAAAATTTTCACGTATGTTAAAATGTTTGTGTACTTAAACCTCAAAATTTATTCAGGCTGTAAGCAGTTGAGCTGATGAGAAGCCAACGAAATGAGCAATGATGTGATACCATATTATTCTGCACAAACCACCACTGTTGTGCTTGCTTTATTCCAATTCATCAAGAAGAATAAATGCATGAAGTTTCTCAAAGGGATATATTATATTATACGAGTTTGACCATAGATTACTATCAGTTGGAGAACCATTTAAAACCAGCACTGGAGTATTGCACAGTCAACTGGTTCATCTGCCTAGTTTGGGAATCATAGGTAGTACGCACCTACAGCGCCAGAGTTTTAACGCAGAATCTTTCGGTTTTACAAGGCAAGCTAGCTCGTGTATACCATTCAGCCACTGGGATCCGACCTGATTGAATGACCAGCCAACCCATGAATTCTAACTTCTACCAATTCATGATGCATTTAACGTGACTGGCACCAAACAATCCGTGATCATAGGTGGGGAATCCATCCTCACACTTGATTGGATGGACCTCACTGGTTACGACGTCTTACTAGAAACTCACTTCAGGAAACTCCGTCCTATAGCAAGTCACTAGAGAGCATCAGTGAGGTCCATCCAATGAAGTGTGAAGATGGATTTCCCACTGATGACACTGATTGGTGCCAGTCGCGTTAAATGCATCACGAATTGGTAGAAGTTAGAATCCATGTGCTGGTTATTGAATCGGGTCGGGTCGCAGTGGCCAAATGGTATATGAGCAGCTTAACTTGCAGCCAGAAGCTCCTGGGTTCGAATCTTGATGGTATCTGGGTACTGATGATAATTCTCAAACTAGGGTGAAGCAGCTGGCTGTGAAGTACTCCAGTTCTGGTTTTCAATGTTTCTCTAACTGATATCAATCAATGGTCAAATTCTGAGAAACACATCCAATCCTTACAATCCAAACTCTTAATCTATTATTAGTTATGAATATTATTGATTGTTTCTTGTTCTTCTTTGACTGGTGTTTCATCAGCCTAACTCGAGACTCTTCATCAGTACGCGATCAACTCCAAGGTTTGAACCCAGGACCTCGCGATTATAAGGCTGGTGAGCTCATCAACCATGAAGCCGTTGTTTGGGACATTCATAGGTCTTCAGCGGAACATCTTTATTATCAACTGAGTTGTATCTACCATCAATTATCCAAAAGCTTCTGCTACCATTTCCTCTTGATTACATGATCTTCTTCACGTTATCCTTGGAACCAGGTGCAACCCCACCCCCCTCCGCTGCACAACGCTTCCTATTCAGATTTTACTTGAGGGTGTAGCTAGTGTATGATGTCATATTTCGTTGTTTCTTCTCAGCTGAACAATACAAAAATACTAATTACATAGAAGATTTGAACATATCTTTTGTGCGATATTAATGGAGTAATTGATAGGAATTTAATTGATGGATGGCGACCAGCAGTGGAATCCAGGATGCACATCTCGTCCTATTTGTGACTCGCTTGTCAGCTGGGTGTACCTGTGTTCCCACCGAGGCTTGAACCCAGAGGCTCATAGTTTCAAACGCCAAAGCGTTATTCGCTAGACCACTTGGGCCACGACAGCCAGCCAAGTCATGTGTAACGCGTCGTGTTAATTATTTAGGACCGAGCACTTCGGTTCAGCCAATCGACGCGAGAAATCTTAAATTCAATTAAATAATTAATGTGTCCCGTTGCACAAGAGATAGCTGGCTCTCGTGGCCCAAGTAGTCTAGTAGATAACGCTTTGGTGTTTGAAACTATGGCCACTGGGTTCGAGCCTTTGTGGGAACATATTCACTCACTGGGAAATGAAGGTACATCTAAATGACGAGTCCCGAATAGGACGAAATGCGCTTTATCCTGGATTCTACTGCTAGTCACCATCCACCAGTTAAATACTAATTAAATGCCCAGACATCATCGAAGCATCTGCAAAAGAAGCCAACAGAAATGTCAACCTGAGACCGAGCTGTCTGTCTGTCTGGATTCAACATAGAACTTCGCACCGAAGTGCACCAGTTCGAGTTGCCACCTTCCAGATAGCACACAGAGGTAGACAAGAAGATGAGTGAAGAGAATCAATAGAGTTTGACAAGTATAAAAGCGAAACTGAGTGGGTAATGGTAGAAAGGAATATGAAAGATTACAGAGACTGAATACATCTGAGCTGGCCATTGACAACGAATTTGTGCCATGTCACCTATTGTCTCCAGCCATTGATTCTTAGAATCAGTCCCGAGGGCTCCAACCTGGAAGTCTGCATCTCCGTACCTGACCGACTCAGTTTAACTGTCAAGGATTTCATGGATTGATGAGGCCATGTTTTTGTTTGGCCACCACTTACTCTTTTCCAACCTGCACCTATATCAGCTAGTAATGCCCGTCAATTGGGGGAGGCGATGGTTAGGCATGCGCAGCCCGTGACCTAGACATTTCAATCTATGCAACTTTATAGCCTCGTAGATTGATTTTCCCTCTTTTCCCAACACTCTACGCCTAACGTCAACATTACTTACCTTGTGAAACCACCTAACGTGAGAAAGAGATCGCAGACATCTATGGTCGAAAGCAGTCAACCTTTTCATGTTTTCAACGCGTATTGGCCATGTTTCAGAGCCATAGAGAAGGACGGAGCGAACTGATGAGCAGTAAATGAGACCGAGCACTGCGGTTCAATCAATTGATGGGAAAATCTGAAATTCAAATAAATAATTGATGAGAAATATATAACTAGTATAAGTGTGGAATTAAGCAGGCCGCGAAATAATTAAGAATAACACATTTAGGAGAAAAAGAGGTTGTATTTTCAATTAGATCTCATCAGGCTTAATTAACTCTAATATACCCATATAATTTTGCAGATAAATAATTCAAATAAAAACCAATCACGGTGTTTTGTCGATAGGATAATAAGATGGTGAATATAAATTGTGCAATTAGTCATAATAATAGTAATAATGATAATATTAGTGGTTCTATCAGTTACAAGAATTAAAAAAGTGGGGCTATCGGTAATAACAAGAATAGTGAAAAACAGCATGATTACATAAACAAATAACCGATAAATATTAAGAAAAATAAATGAGCCGATTAAGTAATGCTAGATTGTAAGGGAAGTAAATAAAATACGTTTATAATGAACATGTGGTAAGATTAAGGGCTGATGATAAGAGAGGGGTTAAAAATATAAGTAAGGAGTGGTGGAGAAGTCATCAGTTGGGTAAGTCTTAATAGGCCAACAAGGGAGGGATAATAGCTGTATGAACTTCTTTTGAATGAGCATATTTTAGGCTTATCGCCTCAGCCGTGTGCAGTAGACGAATACGAAGTTTATTGGGAAGATTCGGTGGGATACGATGAATTACCTTGAAAGCTTTCGTTTTCTCCACTACATGACCGCTATCAACTAAATGTCATAAAATGGAACTACAGATTGTTTTTGTCCGTCCTTTGTCAAACCATGATGGGGGGAGATGTTCAGTAATGACACATTGGGTAAACTGTCTAGTAGTACTCCGAAAAAGAACTATCGCCACAGGTGCAGTTGAATTGACAAATGCGCGTAGTTGTAGTTAAACTGTCTAGCTTATTCTTCATTTGCGTCTCAAACATTTGTCTGCTAGAGAATGATGACAAACATAGGTATGCTGCGTAAAACACTCTTCGTATACTCCTGGGAAAGTCTTTGGAATAAAATCTCACTTGACAAGTCATCATTAAGTTGTAAGTGAATAAACAGAGGTTCCGATTCTGATATAGTTGTATTATCTGAGCTACAAATCTTCTCCATCAATATCTAAATAGGGGTTCTTTACGTGCAGTCGTAATCTCAGGTTTTCTTTCCAATGTTTTCATATATTTCGACATGAAACTATTTGGATAGTCAAGGAATCGTGATTTCATTTAAAATCCACTTTGTAAGTGGTCATCCGTACATATCTTTCTTGCTGTGCTCATAAGACATTTAACAACATTGCTTTTATGTTTAGTAGGCGTGTAACTGAGAAAGTGTGTGTGTGTGTATTGATTGCCTTGTGAATTTGCTTTTTCTATACACGCTTCTCTCAAGTAAAGTTATGTATATTAGAGTTAAAACTGATGAAATCTAACTGAAAACAATATTGTTCGCTTAAATGTTTTGTTGTTCTAAATTCTACTATGGGGATATTTAATATTTTAACATAATAAGGAGTTAAAAGGATTGAATGTTTATAGAATAATTAAATGAATATTTTCAAGTATTGCTTTTGTAGGGATTGTGGTTGATTGGTTGGAGGGTAGGGTACAGTAGGTTGATGAAGATGAGGCAGTATAACTTATCGAAGAAGACATTGTGAAGTGGTCACACTATTTCATGATTTGGCAGAAGTTAGACTTCATGCACTGGCTGGCCATTGAATCGGATCCCGGTGGTTGGCTTAATGGTCTACGAGCTCACTAGCCTTGTGACCAGAAGGTCCTGGATTCGAATCATGGTGGTGGTGTTAGAGAGTCCCAAACTGGGATGATGTGAACAGTAGTTTAACTAAAAAAGAATATATCACAATAAATTAGGTTAGGTAACTATCGAAAATGTTCTTAAAAACAGCATGACACGAGTAAGGTGAATGATCTTCAGATGAAGTAATAAAATTTTCTAAACAAAACACGCTATGTTTCTTTTCAAGAGTTGATTTGTAAGGATTAGATTTGTTTTTCAAATTTGATCACGGATTCATATCATTTAGAGAAGCAATGAAAACCAGTACTGGAGTACTGGACACTTGTTTCATCAACCTAGTTTGGGAATCATCATTAGGACGTATTCACCATCGAGGTTCAAACTCAAAACTTTTCGGTTACAAGTCAAGCTGATTTGTTCTCTTACCTATTGATTTTCTTCAACTCTTTGAGCTTGTTCACACTATGATCATTGTCCAAACAATTGGCATGCGATCGCACTGTTTTCATCACGAAAAAACAGGTAGTTAGATGGATTAATGAAAACCAGTAAGCACTAGACAACTATTTTGTCCTCTCCTGGGACTCCTCAACAGTGCGCACCCAAAAATCTATCAATGATCAAGCCTGGGACCCTCAGTTTGCAAGACCATTCAGCCAATTGGGCTTGGATTCAATGACCTCTGAATTCTAACTTTGTCAACTCGTGATGTAACACTACCACCACCACCACCACTAATGCCTTTGATTACTGTCCGCTTCACCTTGATATTGTGGACTCCACGTGTTACGACTTTCCATTGGTGGTAGCTTCAGGAAATTCATCCAGCAGCCATCAGTAAGCTGGCTATTTTATAGTTCAGATTGTGTTTGTGCTACGTTTTAATCTCAGATTCTTTGATGTGAGACGAATGTCATTTGAATAATATCTCATTTAAAGTAATCGTCATCATCATCACCATTTCTTTTGTTGTTTTTTTTCTTTTCAGTGTGTTATCTACTTATTCAGTTTAAAGATTCTACATCCTCGTAGTCTATTTCTTCTACGTGGTAATCATGAATGTCGTCATTTAACACAGTATTTCACATTTAGACAAGAATGTAAGTTATTACTGCTTGTTTTTTTGGATGGCGTGGCGTCGGGGGCTGGTGGTTATCTTTTTGTTTTATTTCAACTTGTTTTTGACTGTTTGAGCCCACTATTCATCAGAGGAAATGTTCTAGATGAGTACATTACTATCAAAAGTGTAGAATTTGGGCACAGTAGATTCTGTCTGTCTGGATTCAACATAGAACTTCGCACCGAAGTGCACCAGTTCGAGTTGCCACGTTCCAGATAGCACACAGAGGTAGACAAGAAGATGAGTGAAGAGAATCAATAGAGTTTGACAAGTATAAAAGCGAAACTGAGTGGGTAATGGTAGAAAGGAATATGAAAGATTACAGAGACTGAATACATCTGAGCTGGCCATTGACAACGAATTTGTGCCATGTCACCTATTGTCTCCAGCCATTGATTCTTAGAATCAGTCCCGAGGGCCCCAACCTGGAAGTCTGCATCTCCGTACCTGACCGACTCAGTTTAACTGTCAAGGATTTCATGGATTGATGAGGCCATGTTTTTGTTTGGCCACCACTCACTCTTTTCCAACCTGCACCACCTATATCAGCTAGTAATGCCCGTCAATTGGGGGAGGCGATGGTTAGGCATGCGCAGCCCGTGACCTAGACATTTCAATCTATGCAACTTTATAGCCTCGTCGATTGATTTTCCCTCTTTTCCCAACACTCTACGCCTAACGTCAACATTACTTACCTTATTATATCACCTAACGTGAGAAGGAGATCGCAGACATCTGTGATCGAAAGCAGTCAACGTTTTCATGTCTTCAACTCGTATTGGCCATGTTTCAGAGCCATAGAGAAGGACGGAGCGAACTGATGATCAGTACACACGTCCCTTGGTTAACAGCCGGATGTCACGCTTACGCCAGAGATGGTGTAGGTCAGCGAAAGTAGCTCGAGCTTTTTGGATCCGTGCTGATATTTCGTCGCCAATCAGTCCGTTGGTGCTAATGCAACTTCCCAAATAAGTGAAGTGGTTAACATGTTCTATCACTTCATTCCCTATCACTAAGCTAGGAGTTGACGTATTCCACGGTGGATTCAGTGGTGAAACGCTTGCCACCACCACGCTTCACGTGGTCCACGGGGTCGATTCCCAGCTGGTGCACACTTAAAACTTCACTAAGCCCGTAGTAAGGCGTATGAGGAAGAGAGGTTGGGTATGAGGCTAGCAATACTGTTACGAAAGTTATATATATGTCCAAACCAAGTTCACTTTTAACAGTGAACTTGAAAAAAATTTGACCATTGGGTATAGGATATATTCATTATAATAGAGGTTTTTGTATTCCCCAGTGAATGAAAAACAAAACGATATTGCTGTTTTTACTGACGTTTCGCTTTATCAAAGTATTATTAAACCGGAATTTACAAAATCTCACCATACATATAACAAAAAGTTAAGAGGCGAGAAAATAGACTGCTTAGGTCAAGGTAAAAGGAGGACATATTGAAAGTCAAAATAGCAATGAATATCACTAAACCAAATAACAAAGGTAATAGTACGTCTGTTATGATATCAAAACAAAGTTTACTAACTTGATCATCCTTCGTTAGTCTGGGGTCATTTTTCATTGTCAAGTCGGTCAGCTGGTAGAGATAACAAAACCAAGTTTAGATTGTTGGATTTGATCAGTGTGTGTTTGCATAGTGATCTAGTGGCTCATGAATTCTAACTTCTACTGACTCGTGATTTAGCGCGGCCCTAACCATTGTCGTAGGTTGGAAATCCATCCTCACACATAACGTCTGGATGGACCTTACTGGTCACGACTTCTCACTAGAACTCCAGGAAACTCCGTTCTGTAACAAGTCACTAGCGAGCATCAGATTTTAATCGGGTCCCAGTGGCTGAATGGTATATGAGCCAGCTTACCTTGTAACCGGAAGGTCCTAGGTTCGAACCCCTGTGGTGCGTACTGCCGATGATTCCCAAACTAGGATGAAACAGCAGCTGCCCAACACTTCCTCGTTTTCAATGGTCCTCTAACTTATATCAATCCGAGATCAACTCGTAAAAATTAAATTCACTTGTTAAGACTCAATTAATAGTTTGGCTCTTCCTCCTTCTCCTCTTGCCCGTCTAATGGACCAAGTCTGGTGTTGTTTTTATTGATGAAGATTTAAAAAAAACTTTTCACCTATATATCCATCAAGGTATATCGACATTGGGAGAAAACACATCTGAGTGATTGATTTCTATTGCATTTTCAACAAAGAACTTAGCACAAAAAAAAGTACAGAAGCTAAATTTTCCACTTTTCTCTAATGGACACACTATAAATGGAAGTTTACATGAGAAAGAATTATTGCATAGGGAATAATCAAGATTTTGAAGTATTGGTGGGTGTGAACTGATGAAAAGTCCCAAAATAAGCTGACAAAACAGCTGGCTATCTAGTACTCTCTGCAAGGTTTCCAATGGTTCACTCACTAACCGATGATGCCAGCTCATGATGAAATCCTGTAACCAAATCAAGATTTCATAAAGAAGTGAATGCTTCTGACATAGCGAGAATAATTTTGTGCTCCTTCGTCAGCAATTTCAAGCCATAGCGTCTCAGGGAGCCTAGCGAGTTAGTTTACGCCTCCCTAGGTTACTTATGTGTATGTGGGGAGATAGCTTTACTTTTGTCAACATATAAATGACCATTTCGAAGAGGAATTCCTTTTTCTAGTGTGGAGTCGTAACCAGTGGCGTTCATTTAGTTGGGTGTGTGGGGAAAGATACTCACCGATGACATTGGTAGACGGTTGCACTATACTGTGAACTGACAGAAATTCGGACAGATGGGCCATTGGATTGCGTTACAGCCTTCTAACCAGAAGGTCCTAGGCTTAACCATTGGTGGGATCCAACACAAGGATGAAACAGCTAGCTGTCCAGTACTCCTTGATTTTCGATAGTTCTCTCCTCAATGAGAGCAAATCGTTATCAAAATTGATATTTAAGCATTTTATTTTTTGTTTCTGAATGTTTGCCATTCCAATAGAATACCTAATGACAACAAAAATCGATATATTTCCCCCCCATCTCGCCCCCGATTCACGATTATTGCTATTATTACTATATCGTTGAATTTAGTAAGCTAATTTATTGTGAAGTAGTGTTCTTGTTCCCGACAGACAGTGGAATAGGTACTTAACTCTAGTGCAATGTCTATCTTTTGAGTTATGGTTTCCAGTGAGATATATTAAAACTTGTGGAGAGGTTACTCTTCATTAACGTGAGCAATATTGTTTCAGTTAGTGAATCCTGAGTTCGAGTTCTGCTGCATCTACTTACTCACTTTAGGCACCCAATTATATAGTATGATCAACCCCCCCCCCACTCCTACACACACATACACACACGAACGCACACTAATTTTGTCTGATAGCCTGGTATATAAGATGTCTCTTTAAGATAACTGACCATGAAGAATATTCATCGAGAAATTAGAGGGAAAAGAACAAGAAATTCATCAAAGATGGCGGTTTTTCCGGCGATTTCATTCTCAGAAGCAGCTAGCTGTACAATCGCATGGATACAATTAGTGTTTATTTAATTTCACATAGTAACGAAAGTGGCAATAATTTTCAACTTGATATGAAGGTTTGAAGGTACGAATATAGACTATGAGGGGTTAGAGACAAGATTACATAGGATTAGAAAACAGTCACAAAGTAGGCAAAATTAATATTTGATAACTGGAGAAATAATTTTAAAGGCGAATAAAAGGTGACAATTATTTTCAACTTGATATGAATTACAAGAGCCTTAGAAACAAACATTTCGCAGGGATGGAACGAATTACAGGTGTACCTATGTACCTAGTTCTGCACGAGCAGGTGGATTGGTAAATCGGCACTGTAGTAGTCATATGCGGAAGTCTGTCCTTCCCGTTGCTCCGAAGTAGTGGGCGGCTAGAGAATATCACTATTAGAGTTGCTTCAAGAAAAGTGTTCTTCAAGGAATTGGAGATTATCCTATTGAGATTATCTGCTGCTAGATATCCCTTGAATATCAGATTCAAATAAAGTGTTTTCTCTGACACTGAAGTGTATTCTTCTCTTTTTGGCTTCGATCTCATGTTCTTCTCCATGAGAAATAGAAGCTATTCTTCTAAACAGTCATCGCTACAAGTTCTTCTGGTACGGTGAGCTAGCAAGATGATGAGAGCTCTTTTACGGCTGATAGGTATCCATCCAACTGCAGAAGTTTGTCAGTTGGCCATTGCATGTTGGTTTGTCTATGGATAAATCTTTTCAGAGTTTCTGTCATCTCTTCTTGTCAATTCGATGTCCAGGAACGAAATCATCGGATTGATTTTCAACTTCGATTGTGAATTTAATTGGAGGATGACAGTTATTAAACTCCTGTAAGATACAGTTTCAATCAGAATCATCCTGACAAATTGATGATCCTGATAACTGAGTTCTAACAGTGTATTATAACCTTTTCACATGATTCTACTATATGTGTATATAATCATAAATAATCTTTCTTCTTTCTGTATTGATTTACTGTTATAAAAGGTATCATGAAGAGTACAGAACGTGTTTATGAAGCTTGTATGGAAGCATTCGACTGTTTGCCTTTAGCTGCATTAATTAATCAACAGTTTTTATGTGTACATGGTGGCCTATCTCCTGAATTGCATACACTGAATGATATTCGAAAGGTAATGGTTTTTGTTTTATTTATATTTGTGGGTTTTCTCTTGTTTTTCTCTCTCTTTTTTTGATTTTTAAAGTACGAATCATTTTAGGTAGAATCATAATACTGAGATCATTGCAACTGTGTAACAGCCTATATCCTGGATTCTCTTCTGATGTGAGATGCTAACCACTTAGCATTATCAGCTATGTCTAACATCATGGTAGTGATAGAAAATGGGACGTTGGATCCAGTCCCAGTGGCTTAATTGTCTACGAGCTAGCTCGTCTTGTAACCAGAAGGTCATGAATTCGAACACCGGTGGGGGGGGGTGCGTACTGCTAAAGACTTGCAAATTAGGACGAAATAGCTGGGTGTCTAGTACTTCCTTCAGGTTTTCCAATTGTTCTCTAACTGATGTCAGCCGATGATGGAGTCCTGTAACCAACCTATCAATCCAATCCCGTACAGACCGATACTGTTTGATTTCCACTTTTTGTGAATTGGATTACTTCTATACGAAGATGCCGTCTAGTTGATATTGTATTTAGATAACACATTTGTTTAGCTTGTAGATACTGAGAGAATGCTCTGAAGGGAAATATGGAGATGTCTAGCATGGAGTTTTGTGGCGTGTATTACTAACTTGATATATAAGTAGTATATAGGTGTGAATATAAATATGTTAAACGCAAGAGAGAGATGGATTTAATGAACAGTGCTTGGGAAGCGACATGGAAAACATGAAAAGAAGACAAGGAAGAGTAACACGAAAGATGAATTAGAACAGTACCCTAGCAAATTGTTGATATTAGATGGTTGGAGGCAATCGGCAGGGGGAGCCTTCAACCTATGTTTCGTGTTAGTTGGCATTTGTCAGAATGGTGTATCCTCAATCTTTAAGGAACTCATGTGTATTCTGAGATTCGAACCCGTTTCACCCGATGAGTATTGCAGTCAGAGGCGTCAAACACTGAGTTCCTTCAAGGCCTTTGCAGATTCGCCTTACTGACTTGTGAGTGCCAACTAGCACGAAACCTAGGTGCGAGGCTTCCTGCCGACCTAAGGCCTCCATCCATCTAATATTCAACATTTGAAAGTGTATCTTGGTGGCTGGCAACCCACTTAGTGGCATGGTGACCATATTGCAAACTTGACTGATAGATATAGCACTAGACACATTACACCAGTGACTAATTAGAGTCCAATCAAAGGTACCGAAGAATATATGCAAATCGTGATTCTACTGCATGGTGGACGTGTTTTGCCTATATATGTGCATCGAGTTACACATAAGTAATTTCTTTACCAACTCTCTAGTCGTGTTTTGTTCCAGTCTGTCAGTTTCATCTGTAAGGTGATACGACCAGCTTGACAACTTCACTTATCCCGGAAGTTATTTCGGCCCAAGTCTGCCATTCCGACACTGATTTCTTGAAAGTCACTCAAGTACACAACCCAATGACAAATTCAGAATTGAGCTGACATTAGTTAGAGAACCATTGGAAAACCTGGGAGTACTGGACAGCTATTTCGTCCTAGTTTGGGACTCTTCAGCAGTACGAACCCACCGGGATTCGAAACCAGGACCTTACGGTTACAAGGCGAGCTCGTATACCATTAAGCCACTGGGACCCGTTCCAATGGTCCTTGAATTCTAACTTCTGCCAATTCACAACATATCGCGACCGCTGGCCAATGTCTTCGGTGGCGAGTATTTGTCCTCACACCCGACCTGCTGTACCCTACTGGTCACGACTTCCCACTGGAACCCAGGTAACTACCTACCTGAATAGAGCCAGTCGCCAGTGAGCATCTCATTGGTATTAAAGTGTTGGCTTGTAGGGATTTGACTGGTTTCAGGATTTCATCATGAGCTAACATTAGTTAGGGAACCATTGGAAAACCTGGGAGTACTGGGAGTACAGTACAAATCAAATCATTCCGGCCTGTTTGAACTTGGAGAGAGTAGATACAGTGTTCTACTTATTTACCAGCTACTTTATCTGCAAGTCTATACTCTTACGTAGGGTTATGGCACTTAAATTAAGGTTAGGTTTAATGTTAAATTTAGGGTTAGGAGTTAGATTTATGGGTAGAGTGAGAGCAGGTTGGAGAATAGTGTCAGAAATATCAATGGATCGCAAAGTACCATGACCTCTACAGTCACCTGGATGGATGGATAGATCGTGCATGGTACGATTTCACCATAAAGATCATCTCTGTATTGACTGGTAGATATTCTAACAACATATAAGCTACAACTATACAGTGTAATATCAAGTTTGCAGTGTATTTTTTAGTGTATTTTTTAACAATTGTGCTGATTTTTTTGCATTTGAATTCTGATTGGTTGTTCAGCGTCACTGTGGTTTTAGCTATGACAGTTTAACTTTGTGGAAAACACCCATATGGACATTAGAAAGAAGAGAACACGAAGTTCAGCAAAGATATCTTTTCGGCGATTTGCTCTAATTTCTACTGAAACACTCCCCCACCTACACGGTAATGACAACAGAGACCAAGGTATTTTGATCCAATAAAATCAATCATTAGCTTGTTGGGAAACATAGAAAATAAATAAATAAGACAGTTAACAAACTAGACTAACTATATGTTATTTATTATTATTGCCTCCTTTAGTTCCTAGAGGAGCATAGGGCTTCAGCCGTAAGGCTCCACTGCCAACGTTTTCATCACCTGGCTCCACATCTACTCTCATGCTTTCATCTACTCTCCTCATAACCTCCTCCACGTCACCCTCGCACTGACGATCAACTAACTCACCGATTCCCATTCAGGCTGCACTCAAGCGATGGCCTGGCATGTGACGGATGTCACTTGATGGTGATCTGTTTTTTCAGAGTATGGAGAATCAATCCACCTCCATTTCTTCCTGCATGTATTTTGCACAATCTGTTCCTGCTGGTTTAGTTTGTTGGTTCGTTTCCAGAGATCCATGTAGCTGATGTTTTCTGATCGGGCATCTGATCTTGAGTAGTATGGAGAGAAGACAGCTAGCTGTTGATGGAGGTCTGTAGTTTGTTTGAAGTGTTCTTTATGACGCGCCAAGTTTCTGATCCATAAAGTAGCAGTGACTTGACATTGGAGTTGAAAATCCGGATCTTATTTTCATTTTCATGCTGCGTACTGTTGACCTCCACACAGACTTGAGGGAGATGAAAGCTTGCCTTGCTTTCCGGATCTTCGCTTTGATATCTTCATCAGTTCTGTCCGTCTTTAGTTGAAACGAAGCTTCCCAGGTCGGTAGGTAAAGGAGGTTGTTTCTTTCAGGTTCCTCCCATTTGTACTGATTAGTGTCTGTTGTTGTTGCTGTTGGTATTGCCAGAAATCTTCATCACTTCTATGTTCTCTATGTTCACTTGAAGTCCTATCTTTGATGCTTCTTCTGTCGCCAACTTGTTGCTTTTCATCACTTGCATATCTCCCAGTTTGTGGGAAATCAAACATATATAACATCGGCGAAGTCCAGATCCTCCAAGTTTTTTGTATCGATCAATTTTATACCTGTCTCCTCGTTACCCGTTGTCTGTCGCTCTATCCAGTCTACCGTAGTCAGGAAAATCACTGGAGATAGTAGGCAGCCAGCCAGTCAACCTTGTCTTACTCCCGTTTCCACAGAAGTATATATATATATATATATATATATATATATATAGAAAACAATTTTCCGATTGTTCATATATCCAGTAGCTTATTTGTCTGTATTCAACTAGCGTCCAAGCTTTCATTCCTTGCCATCTGAGCAGGATATCAAGAAGTCTTCAAGCTTCAAAGATTGAAGTTTCAGTAGCTCTGGTGTTGTGTTGTGTTTACTCTGCGGGGGTGTGTGGTGTGGTATGGTGTAGTGTGAGTGGTGAATGGAAGTTGGTTGGTAGTCTGATGCCCGAGCATATCTCTTTTCTTTTCTTTCTCTAAACTCACTATCAGTTAGTTCAATATTAGGCAAGATTAGTGTTTTAGATGACTTTTTCATAAATAGCACTCAATACGTAATAGTTTCCGGTTAAACGATTACACTTTGTTGTTTGCTTTGCTCTGCTCTGCTCTGCTTTACTTCTATCTTTTATTGTTTTGAATTTCGCTCACTCTCAATTGATCAGTATCATTAGGATATGGAAATATTCACGTGTCTGTCTGTGTGTGTGTGTTGTGCGTGGATGGGTGCGTATTCAACTGTGAAATACTAGACAGACTAATATATTCACCTTTTGTATTCCTTTTCTTTATTCTCATAACAACAACAATTATTATTATTATTATTATTGTTTAGACGATATTTGGTATAGCCAATAATTCATAATATAGATGAATGGATAGATTATCAGTTTATAGTGAAATGTTGATATAAGAACAAAACTTGTGCACTGTGGTAGAGTATAATTCCATTATGGGTAAATTTTGTTTTGATAAAGTCTCACAGTATTATACAGTAATGTTTACTGATGACGTTTCGAGCACAACTTATTGCTCATAATCATATCAAGATACTCACACGACTTCCTAAATTCATTTATATCGTTCATTATTTTTCACTTTATTTGATTGGTAGTAGTATTTTCCATACTTCAGGTATGAATGATGACTCATTCCTATTGCATGTGTTTGGTGTAGACTTGATGAACAAGGATTCAGTAATCAGCCTCTATCTCCACCTATTTAGATTACCTTTTAGGATTTCAACCCTCTCCAAAACACCCTATTGTGTGGTTGTGTGTTAGCGCATGCATTGCAATAAAATCCTGAGCTTTTTTCTAAATTATTTATCTTTTTAAGGTCAACCATTCTTGCCTTAGCTAAATTCTTATGCTCTGACAATCTGACTACCCCTGACCTACTAGTTTGACCTATGTAGTTGACCTAACTCACAGTCATTGCATGGTATTTTGTAAATAATATTATTTTGTCCAATTGGGTCAACTGGGTCCTTTAACCTACAGAGCTTGTCCTACCTGAGTGAGTTTGTAGGTTTAAATGCCACCCTAATTCCTATTTTATTGAGAATCCTACGTAGTGTTTCAGATGTCCCCTCTTTATATGGTATAACTATGGATGACTTATATTCTTCCTTATTTATGTTATTATTAATAGTTTCACAATTATTTTTATTTTTTCGTTTGGCCTTTTTCGATCTTCTTAATGAATTTTAAAGGATAGTTATTTAACACCAAAGCCTCTTCTATCTGTTTTAGTTCGTGATTTAGGTCTTTTTTGTGCTTCTTAGTGCTACTGCTCGATTTGTTAAACACTTCACTAAGCCTGCCTTAACAGTGAACGATTGAAATGAATTAAAGTCTAAATATCTGCTAGCATGCGTTGGTATTTTATAAACTCTTATGTGTAGCTTACCTTCTTCTATTCGTTTTATTTTACAATCTAACACCATAGCTAATTCTCCTTGTTCATTTTCCGACTGAAATGTGAATATTATTCCCTCCACTAGTGAGTTTACTTGATCTGTGTGAAGAAGATAGAGATATGTTCTGTTTTTAACACTATGAGTGAAAGTGTCATCCACATATCTCCACCATATTTTTGGAGTAGGATTAAATGTATTAAGAGCCATATTTTCCCAGCTGTCCATAAATATGTCTGCTACAATAGGGGATATTGGTGATCCCATTGCTACACCTTCTGTTTGTCTATATATTTTACCTTGGAGTTTAAAAATAGTAGATGTGAGGCATTACTGAATCCCTAAAATAATTTGTTCAATGAGCAGCTTTGTTCTATGATTGAGTTCAGGATCAGAATTTAGCTAACGTAACAATGGTTGACCTTGAAAAGATAAGTAATTCAGAAAAAAGCTCAGGAATTGCAATGCATGCGCTATCACACAACCACACAATAGGGTAGGAGAGGGTTAAAATTCTAAAAAGTAATCTAGATAGGTGGAGAGAGAGGTTGATTACTGAATCCTTGTTCATCGAGTCTACACCAAACACATGCAATAGGAATGAGTCATCATTCATACCTGAAGTGTGGAAAATACTACTACCAATCAAATAAAGTGAAAAATAATGGAACGATATAAATGAATTTAGGAAGTCGTGTGAGTAGTGTCTTGATATGATTATGAGCAGTAATAAATTGTGCTCGAAACGCGGTCATCAGTAAACATTACTGTATAATACTGTGAGACTTTATCAAAACAAAAATTTACCCATAATGGAATTATAGTGAAATGCACTTTGAATACTCGTCGACAGGCAATGTTAGCTGACTGACATAGGATGGATGAAGTTGAAAAAGAGCTAGTTAGACAGTGGTGGTCAAACCACCAGAACATCGCTTCATTAGTCAATGAAATCCACAACAATTAGTTTAAGTCAGCCACATAGGAAGGTGTAAACATCCTGGTTGGTTGGGGTCCTCAGGACGGTAAAAACCAATGACTGCGGCTGGAGACGATTACCGGGGATATGGCTCAAAGTGATCGTTCTCAATGGCTGGTGCAGATTCATCCACTCATTCTTGTTACTTATAATATCCAATAAAACTATATTGTTCTTCGATATTACTATTCGTTTTGCCTCACTCATACTTCTGTTTATCACCTCTCTTTTTAAACTCTCTTTGTTACTCTCTTCTCTTGCTTTGTGTGCTACAAGAAGTGACATAGACAATTCGAACTGCTGCACATCTGTGCAAAGTAGTTCTACGTTGAATCCGGTCAGTTAGATGCTGGCAGTATGGATCTCCTTGAGGGGATATTTATATCCTTCATGGTTTCAGATACACCTTTCTGATATATACCAGTTATCATATGGACCTGATTCTACGGCATCTTACTAAAATAGTCTCTTTATTATTATTATTTATTATTGTTTCTTTTGGGTTCCTAGTGGAACATAGGGCTTCAGCTGCACGTCTCCACTTGCCACTTCTGTATTCTGTTGTACTTTTCACCTGCATCCATGTTAGTCCATACTCTTTCAACTCCTCTCTCTTCACACGATTCCTCCATGTCACCCTTGCACTGACATCCCACTCGCCAATTCCCTTTCGGCCTGGTTCCACTCGAGCAATGACCTGACGCGCAGCATCCTCAGCCGCGAGTGTCCAATCCATCTCCACTTTCTCGTGCATATTGGTTGGCCGGCGATTGGTTCTTGTTTTGTTTCTTCCCAGCCAGAGTTTCTTGTTGGTGATTCTTTCCGGCCCGGCCATCTGATCTTCAGTATAGAGCCAGCGAAGACAGTTGTTGGTTGATAAAGGTCTGCAACAGGCTGTTGGAAATATTCTTTGTGACCCGCGCATCCGCCAAGTTTCTGATCCGTATAGAAGAACTGACTGACTTGACGTCTGTATTGAAAATCCGACCGAGTTTTGTTGTTGATGTTGGCTGAGTGACGAAGATTTCCAGATTGATTTCAGGTTGATGAATGTGTTTCTCGCTCGCCTTCCCGATTCTCGCTCGATTTGACATCCTCGTCCGTTCCGACTCCCTGTAGTTGAGACAATGCTCCCTAGATAAGTGAGTGAATGAAGTAACCTCGTTCAAATCCCTCCCGTTGAGATGGTGATTGGCTCTGGATATTGCTGCTGCTGCTGTTGTTATCGTCGTTGGCTGGTTATTTTCATAGCCTCTAACCAAATAATAGTATTATTTTATTAGAAATGAAAAAAATATTTTCATAGTTTCAGTAAAATAGTGACATGCGTGATTGTGACAATCTTTTCTTAAGATACTTGTATCTATGCTTGTGTATGAATTTTTTATGGAGGGGTTGCTAGGGTGGTGGGGTGGTATATGGCTAATTTATGCAGCATATCTTTCACATTGTAGAGAACGTCAACAACAAGTGTTCCACTTCACTTCAGTTAATCTCATGTTTGGTTGGGTCTTGTTATGTATACCAGCTTGTTTATCATAGGATTAAATATGTATAGTAATAATCATTTCTCAGCTTTCAGGATCAAATAGGAGCAGGAGCAGGCATAGGAGGAGGGGGAGGAAGAGGCGATAATCCCTTTTCTCTTAACTGTGTCCTTGTTGTTGTTGTCGTCGACGTCGCCACCTTCAATTGCCTTCTGTTTTCCAATTTGTTTCTTGTCTTTCTTCTTACTGTTCCAGTTATCTCTATTTGTTCTTTTTTCTTCTGTTACTGAAAATTACCACCAATTGTGAATATGATACCCCAAAAATTAGAATGTTTGTCATTATCTGTATAAAATGAAAATTTGTGTATGTGTGTGAGTCCGTGTGTGTGTGTATGTATGGATATCTATGGTTATGGTTATGTGCTGACGTAATGAACTCAACAGACATTGTATTACTTTTCACGAAATCATTCATATCGTTTTTCCATTTTTTAACTGATTAAAAATGCCCATTAAAATTTTTCAAAAGAATAGATACTGAACAAAGAATACTCTTTTCGATAACCCCTTCATCATCAGGCTCTACAATTATATATACACATTATAGTGAATGAATGAATTAGTGTTATGAACAACATTAAAGTTGCTGTTTAAATAACATCGAATCAATAATAATAATAATTCACTAGATTACTGCTCAATAGCATCAACATAACAATAAACTGAATGTCAGAAAAATTAGGAAAGATAATATTACAAATTCATGAATTTATAGTCTCTACTGAAGGCCGACCAGGACAGTAGTAGTGTTAGGGGCTGGCTGGATTTACTTCTTTTGAACACAGAGCATTGGTTGTGTTTGAGGCGAATTGCAATATAGCCGCCTCTGCCTCTGTTTGGAGCATGTGGTGCTTCGATGATGATTTTTGGCAATTTTTAGGCACCCAGGTACCTTCCAGGTGGAACATAGGGCTTCGAACGTTGGCGTTTCATGAATAGCAGTAGTGTTATTTTTACAGGAGGCTGAGAAGGGGTTGTTAACCTCATGCTAAACCTTGTGTCTTTTCGTCCCCAGCTTGATAATGATTAGTAAACTAAGTGAGGTTTAGGAATACGTCAAGTGGGAATCGAACCACCAATCACATGCGTGGTTAGCCAGTCACCAGTACTTCCATGCTAAGATAGGACTGATAATAATTTCTTCCTTTATTATTGTATGTGAAAGAAATACTTTGATGTTAGATGGTCGAGTTATGATCGATAAGTAGGTAGCCATCAACATGAGTTTCGTCCTAACTGGGACTAATCAATCAATTTTTATTATTATTTTTTAATTTTTGATTACAGCCTGATTCCACACTGTATTTTTGGTACAAGTATGGCATTTTTAGCATGGATATTGGTAGCCCAAATTTTGCAGGCCGACCATAGATATCAGGTGTGCGTTGCAGCGGATTGAACCTCGGACCATGTACATGGTCGACGAGAGTCCTAACCACTGTGCCACCGACGCACAGTATCTAAAACTTTGATGGAGTTAATATTCAAACCAAAGACACCCAGTGCTCCACTTAGAGAGATGGTACTATGGCGTCTCTTAAGAACTGTAATAGTTATACTGAATGGTCGCTGTGGGAGTAACCAGTCTCATGTGTAGTAGGTCTTAGTGTTAGTGCAATATGGTTACCAATCTTGGGGACTGACTCCTAGCATGTAATGATAATTAAGAAAGGTAGAATACAGCCAGCATCTGCTTTAATTAGAACTAGCTAGACATGCCACTAGACGATTAACCACAGTAACTAATCAATATAAAAAAATCCTTTGATATAATGAATTCACTATCGATTAGACAGAATCTTTGCATTTCTCAAGTTTCACTTTTTACAGTTAGAGTGAAACAGGAATAGGATAACTTTCTTTCTGTAAAAAAAAGAAGTAAAAATAAAAAATAAAAAAGTGATTTCGTGACAAAGATTATTTCCAAAACTTCTTTTCTTCTTGTTGTCTTTTAATCCTGACAGTCAGAATTAGTTTTCCCTGTGGGGGTTGGATTTTAATCACAGCTTTGAGAATTTTCCCGGATTACTGATGATTTGATAGATTTCAACTTAGGCTTTCCCATGAACTGACGTCAGCAGTTAGAGAATTAATGAAAAAACTATGGAGCATTCGGACAACTGGTTTTCGTCCCAATTCGAGACTGTTCAGCACTACACACACTAAAAACTGCGCCAAGCATCAAACCAATGACCTTTTGAGGGTGAGACTGCTAATTAATTAGCTGCCGATCGATGAAAGATCTGTTCATGACGAAATCTCCACAGAAATCACTCCATTTACTTTGATGATTATTATTTATTAATAGCTAGCAGTCATATGACTAAAAATAACTTTCTTTGTTTGTTTAAGTCAATTTTGGTTGAAGGATTTTATCATGAGCTGACATCACAGTTAGAGAACTTTTGGAAAACCATCTAGGAGTACTGGACAGCTGGCTGTTTAGTCATCCTAGTTTGGGACTCTTCAGTATGCATCCACATCTCTGGAGTTTGAATCCAGGACATTCTGGTTACAAGGCAAGCTAACTCGTAGATCATTAGGCCACTGAGACCCGTTACAGTGGCCCGCTCATGAATTCTAACTTCTGCTGTAACAACAGAAGACAAGGGCCAGGCAACAGATCGTTTTATTATGAAAACCAACACGTATTTATATATATTTCACATACATTATTATAGCTTATGCAAGTAGACAAGCGCAGTCATCTGATTGGTTGTTTATCAGAAGTTAGGCAGACAAACGCAGGCTTCTGATTGGTTGTTTCGGGATTCCTCGACAAATAGAGTTCTCTATCTGCGAATCATATTTTGCCACGTTAACTTTGCTGTGATTGGTTGTTAAATCAGCCTTGTACATATTTTCTCACGGCCTGCTCTCACCACACTGCCAGGCAATTCATGACATAGCGTGACCACTTTGGAATGTCTTCTTCGATTAGCAACTGTTCTCACCTTCAACCTGCTTTACCGTGAACTGGTCACCACTTCCCAAAAGAACCGCAAGTTAATTGCCTGACTCTTGTCAGTCTCTATTGAGCATCAGATCAATTTTCAAGCATTGGTTTTGTAGGGATCTGTTTTCTTTTTGTTGATTGGTTTGGAGATTTCATCATGAACTGACGTTAGTTAGAGAAGCATAGGAAAGCCTGGCAGTCAATTTTGTTTCTCCTGTTGATTATGTTGGACAGAAATCTTCGGACACCGTTGACATATCGGCTCTTAGTAAGGATGTTTATACGCCATCTGAGTCTTAACATGATGTTATTTGTTTGGATGGTAACTAGCACTGGAATTCACAGGATGTACATTTTGTCCTATTTGAGATACATATATACCTGCAATCTCCAGTGTGTGTGTGTGTGTTTGATGTTGTTCCCACTGAGATTCGGACCCAGCAATTTTGATTGTGATCAAGTTTTATTTTTACATATAAATAAAACGAAACTCACTGAAAGTCGGATAAAAAATATCATTGTCTCCAGTGTGTGTGTGTGTGTGTGTGTGTGTGTGTGTGTGTGTGTGTGTGTGTGTGTGTGTGATATTAGCAGTTATGAAGTAGTTCAAAATGTTCATTTCTAACGAATTATCGTTTATTCATGTTTCTAATGAATAATGACCATATCACTCAGACGAGAGATTTTATTTAGCCTTTTCCCTAACCATGAAGGTAATGCTCAATGATACGTTTGTTGTGAGCTGTCCAGTTGTTGTTTTCCCTAAATAGCTTTCTCCCCGGTAGCAGCTAAATTTTTGTAGGCTCACATTTGATTGACAGTTTTCACCAAGTGGAGAAGAGAAGTGCCCTCAAAGAAGTTATCAGTCACATTCCATTGAACCTTTCGAATGGAATTCGAACCGAACTTTTACACACACATAGCCAAAGCTTTGGGAATTAACTCCAGATAACAATACTAGTGTCTTTGCATACAACAAAATAAGTTTCTACTGCCTTTGTCTCAACCATGGTCTAGGTGAATTCTAGTTAAAACTTCCCATCCTGTGCTATTCTCCATTGCATTCCTTCATGTTTTAACGATATTTATTTAGACACTGATTATCTGTCCACTTCACTTCTAATATAACATTAGCCTCTAAGATTTGATCTAATTTATTTGTTTATTTATTTATTGAATTGTCCACATATGCACACAAATATTACTACTACCTTGGTTATTCCCCCTTATCGTCACCCGCATATACTCCTTGTACTTTTGTTACCACTGTTCTTATTATCATTATTGTGGCTATCATTATATAATCATCGTTATTACTAATGTTCAAACCACTAAATGCTTATTATTATTAATGTTTCAGGATTTATTATTATTATTATTTGAATGCAAGCTCACCATCATTGGTTAGTTTGTAATATATATATATATATATATAAATGTATTTAAATCAGAGTAAAGCATTATTATTATAATATTATTATATCCATTAATTTCAAGAGGAACATAAGGCTTCAGCTGCTCACCTCCATTGCCTTCTGTTTTCTGCCAACTTTTTCATTCCACTCCAAGTCTGCCCACATGCTTTCATTTCCTCTTCACATGATCTCCTCCAAGTCACCCTAGCACTGACGACCAACTTGCCGCTTCCCTTTCGGGTTCCACTCGAGCAATGGCTTGTCTAGCGATGTCACTTGATGGCGTGTTTCCTCAGAGTATGGCCAGCCAGTCCATCTGCATTTCTTCTTGCCTATTTGTTTCACAATCGGTACCTGGTTGGTTCGCTCACTGCCAGAGATCCCTCCCTGTTGCTGATCTTTTCTGGCCATCTGATCTTTAGTACTGAGCGAAGACATCTGTTAATGAAGGTCTGTAGTTTGTTTGAGATGCTGTTTATGACGCGCTGGCCAAGTCTCTGATCCGTATAGTAGCACTGACTGACTTCACATTGGAGTTGCGAATCCGGATCTTATTTTCGATGCTGAGTGCTGTTGACCTCCACACACACAGCCTTAAGAGTAATGAAAGCTTGTCTTGTTTTTCCGATTCTGGCTTAGATATCCTCGTCAATTCCGTCGGGCTTTAGTTGAAACGATGCTTCCTGGTTATCTAGATAAATAAGGTTGTTTCTTTCAGGTTCCTCCCATTTATGATGGCTGATTGTTGTCTGTTGTTGTTGTTGCTGTTGGTGTTGGCCAGGAATCTTCATCACCTTTGTTTTGTCTATGTTCACTTGAAGTCCTATCGTTGATGCTTCTTTTGCCAACTTGTTAGAGTAAAGCATTAAGAAGATCTAATTGATGAAATCAACAATATTGTTGGTTTACTTGTCTTGTTTACATTTTTAACAATGGGTACATTCTCTAGATAATTTTGTATTTTCGTGTCCGCTGAAACGAAAGAATCCCTCGTTTGCTAGGACAGGTCGATATATATATATATATATATATATATATATATATATATATGCATTCATAAATATAGTGATCCATTGTTCCTGTGACCTGCAAAATCATACATTTGACTCTAACGTGGATGCAAGGTTAAGTCACGTACCAATAAGCTAAAATCCAAGTATTCATGTCTTAAGCCCCTAATCTATTGGTTATATACCTACCTATCTTTGATTTCTGGTATTATCGCCGTTTTTTGCCAATGGAGAAATGGATCTTTTTCAAATGTTGATTTTTCAGCGATTTGATTGATAACAGGTTTGGTTACAAGATGACATCGGTTAGACGGCCATTGAAAAGCATTACTAGAGTACCGCAGCACAGCTATTTCGTTCAAGTTTTCAGCTCTTCATCAGTACATACCCATCGGGGTGTGCAACTAGGACCTTCCGATTACAAGATGGGATTTAATTCAATTACTGATTCTGCCATTTTAAACGAAATATAGAGCATCTGCAAGTCAGTCTCATTGATGAGGTCTTTTGTTGAAAACCTAGTGGATGCGCGTACTGTTGAAGATTCTAAAACTAGGATGAAATAATAGCTGTCTGATTCGGTACTGTCTGGCTTTCCAATGGTTCTCTAGTTAATGTCAACTAGTAGTCGAACCTATAGACAATCATTTCCCTGCAAACCACCAACATCTGGGGATTTTGTTGGTCTGTTATGTTTTTTCTGGACAAACGACACTACAGTATGCTTTTTTTCTCTTCTTATTCCCTACACCTTCCTCGTACTTCTGTCCTTTCAGTGGTTACTTAGTATTTTTATTATTATTATATACTTAGGTTCCAAGTAGAACACAACCCTTCAGCAGTATCTGTCCACTTCACCGTGTTCTTCGCGGTCTTTTTTCTTCAGCTAACTCTACGCACGTGATATGTATCCACTTATATATATATATATATATATATATATATATATATATATATATATATATATATATATATATATATATATATATATATATATATATATTGGTCTCTCTTTCTGTTTGCTCTCTTAGTCTGTGACCATTACACTTGTATGAACTTGTCTCCTTTAACAATGTATATTCCCCTTATATTATATATAATATGAGTGTTTGTTGACAGTCCGTTGCTTGGTGACATATATCCATATATGGTGGTTGTTGACATGTCTGCTATATTTCGCTATTTATATATGGATCGATACTTCATTATAATTAGCCATTCGTGTTAAGACTGTCTAATGATTTGTTCACACCCTTGTCTGAACATTTATATATATATTTCGTTCTCACAATCTTGTGACTCTCTTACCACTTTTGGTGTGATACCACTTTTGCATTCTCCTTGTGTTTGGAAATAGAAGTATCATCGCAAACCTAGTGGTCTTCTGATTTCCGCCTTCTTGCGTCAGGACTATTAAATTCTCGACCAGTCCATAACAATAATTTAGCGACGAGTACATAACAGCACGATTACTCATCAGCTTTCATTTTCTCCTTTTCATACAGTCTCCTGCATATCCATTTCACCGCCAAGCTGAATTCATCACCCGCATCCCATTCAGGTTCCATATGTGGGTCATGCTTGTGTGTGTGTGTGTGTGTGTGAGAGAGAGAGAGAGAGATGTAATTCAACCGTCTCTTTGATTATGGTTATACAAATCAATTATATTTTGCTCTCCTTACCTCGTTGTTTTTAATTTTTGTTTTTGTTGTAAACATAATTGATGTCTAACATTTCTTGTTATCTTTAGTAAATATTAGTGTACTGTTCTCCTACTCTCCCTCCCTCCCTGCCTCCCTCTCTCTCACCTTATTTGCTTCTCCTACCCCTATTCTCCTTGTTGTTTTAATGTTTACCTTTCGTCTTTTTTTGTCCGTTTTGATCATTGTCATCACTTAACTATGTTTTACTACTATTACTACTGAAACTACTATTAGTAGTAGTTGTACACTATAACCACTTTGCCTCATTTGATTATTTATCATTGGTCATGTTCTCTTTTGCCTCTTTTCTCTCTCTAGTTTTGTATTTTACCCATCATTTCCTGCAAAGAAATGTAGAAATTATTAAACTTTTAGTTATATACTATGATTATTATTGTTACTTTTTGTCGTTCATTCTGATCTTTGACAGTATTAGACGCATATGGCCTTTCGTGTGTGTGTGTGTGTGTGTGTGTAAGTGCGTGCATGCGTCCATGTCAGCAGAAGGAGTAAGCATTAGAATGACAACAACAACATAATGTATACATACAATGACGATAATGCTGCTGCTGCTGATGATGATGATGACATTTGATCAATATTTCAAGAGAGAGGGAAGAGAAAAAGAAGAAGAAGATGGAAAATCGTTACTTTTCATAAAAAAAATAAATATAAAGATAATAAAGCTTTTAAATTTGCTCTAGATATAAGAAGGCCAGAGAGTTATGGATCAGTAGAAATAGATTCCGGGGGGGGGGGTTGTAGGGATTTTGTTTGATTGATTGGTTGGAGGAATTTTCATCATGAGCTGACACCACTTAGAGAGAGAACCATTGGAAAACCCGTCAGGGAGTACTGGACAGCTACCCATTTCGTCAGCCTAGTTTGGGACTCTTCGGTATGCAGAGTCCAGTAACTCCACAACAATGCGCACCGAATCACACAAAGCATCAAGGAAACCAGCCTCCAACTGGACCGACACGTATCTAATCTCGGCCTGTCTGACTCGGCCCCAAGAGCCAATCCTTCTCCCGAAGTTACGGATCCAATTTGCCGACTTCCCTTACTTACATTGTTCAATTGCCAGAGGCTGTTCACCTTGGAGATCTGCTGCGGATATGGGTACGGCCTGACACGAAAGTTATACTGCCTGACTCCGACAGGAGCGTCCCCGACACCACCACAAGAAGGGTGGTGCTTTACGGAGGCTCACTTCAGCCATTGACTTTCCCTCCTTACCTAGCATTCTATACCTAATCTGAGTATTACTCATCATATTATACTACTTAACACGGGAAACAGAATGCAAACATCTGTGAGATAAATTTTTATTTCTTCAAGTCTAGATTTATTGGAGGATTTCATCATGAGCTGACATCAGTGATAGAGAACCATTGGAAAACCTGCGGGGAGTACTTGACAACCGTATGTTTCGTCAACCTAGTTCAGGACTCTTCAGCAATAGGCACCCATTCCACTGAAGTTCGAACCCAGGACCTTCTGGTTTACAAGACTAGTGAGCTTGAATTTTCAATTCATGCTCTGGTCATTAGATTAGTTCCCAGTGGCCTAATGGTCTACGAGCCGGCTCGCTCACATTGTAAGCACAAGGTTTTGGGCCCGAAATCCTGCTGAAGAGTTGAAAATGCGGCGAACGAAACAGTCAACTGTCCAGTACTCGCATATGCTTCTCTAACACTGATGTCAGCTCATGATGAAAATTACTCCAACCAATCAATCAAACAAAATCCCTACAAAAAACCATATACCTGTAAATCTAGATTTCAGCTTACATTCCACTGGATTCTTTATTTCTGATTCTTTTTCCGTTTGGTGGAATGTTTTTTTTGTATACTATTGGACTGTTGCACTCTACATAAGGCACAAAAAAAGAAAGAAAGGAAGGAAAAGAAAAGAAAAGCCAACAATGCACAACAACACAAATGATCTCAATTCGCTTAAATTACTTACCTGCGTCAATCAACGTTCCATTTATTTATTTAGAAAGTGAGGAGAATTGAAGAGGAGAGATTTCATGTATTGTATAAACATTATCATACAGTGCAAAGTAGACTATTTTGATGATGAATGTTATAATATGAAAGTGAAGACTTTTTTTTTGTATTTTTCTCGTTTTCTTTGGGTTTTTTTTAAAATTTATCTCTTCTTCTTAACAAGTGAACCATATAAAATTGTCTAGAGTTGTATCTGTATGTATGTATATATGTGTGTGTATGTATGCATGTATGTATTTATGTGTGTGTATGTATGTATGTATGCAACATCATTTAGGACGGATGACTCCCCCCACTTTAGCTTTGATTTTCGCTTCATGCAATCTGTCATATCACCCACCGTCAGGCGGCCAACTTGTCTCTTCTCTATCCAGAACTGTTAGCTCTGTAGGTCTTTTTTTTCAGCTTCTATGTCCCGTTTGTCTGCATTTCTTTCTGTTTAAAATCAGGATAGTAGCTTGTTGTCAGGTTGGCTACCCGCTAGAGTGTTTCTTTTCATCATCATCATCACCATCATCCTATTCTTCTCCTCCTCCTTCAAGCCAAGCGATTATGAGGCAGCTGTTTTAACTGAAAGTCTCCAGTGGCCTCTCGGAAATGCTTTTTATTGACACACTTAGGCTTTATATATATATTGTTTCATGCATTGATAGCTTTACGTTCCAAGTAGAACATGCTTGGAGCTTTGAAGTTTCGCTAGTGGTGACGTGTTTCTTTTACGGTATGGGTTTACTAAGCTTCTCGTCCAACCTTCCTTCTTTTCCAGGTTTATAACTGGCTAAGTAAGGTTTAGGAATGCACCGGCGGCGAGTTGAATACGGACCACCTGAGTAGTTGGTGTAAATTCTATCATTCAGCCACAGACTCATATATTTATAAACATAAGTATACGTATATATATATATATATATATATATATATATATATATATATACATATATATATATATGACATAGAATAAAACTGATGTCTTACGGTTGGCAAATTCATTAGAGTTCCTTAATGAAACTGTATATGTGAGGTAATTTTGGATTGACCGACTTTTATTACTAATATAATGAATGATGATTAAGTAATAGACTAGGGTGGCATGCATCAACTTGAGCCACCCACCTCTTGCGTCGTTGCAACATTAGCCTGACTGTCAAAGGTCGGGTATACAATGCTTTGGTGCCAGCTGTTTTGCTTTACGCCTGTGAAACTTGGCCTCTCCCAGCTGAGGATGTGAGGTGACCCTGTGTGTTTTCGATCATCGCTGTCTCCCCAGGATTGGTTGCGTGTTCGATGGCATCATTGCTTGAGTAATTCTGAGGTTCGGCGACGTGTTTTTGAAGACAGTGGAGGTGACCATTCGTTGAGTGCTGTCATCTAGAAACACCGGCTACGGTGCCTTGAACATGTGCTGCGAATGTCATCCCAGAGGCTTCCGTACAGGTCTCTGTTCGCTAGCCAGCCCTGGGACGCGATGCAAAAGGTTGAGGGGCGGTCAATCCATGACGTGGCGTCGTGGGATGAAGGATATTTGTGCTAGATTAGCATCGGTTGGTGCGTCACGACTCGCTGGTTGGGGTCTGTGAGATGGCTCGAATCGATGATGGCTCGAAACGTTATTGGATATGGCCAAGAATCGTAATCAGTGGCGAAAGTGTTGCAATTTCCTTCTTTCTTACCTTCTCGATGATAGTTGACGAATACTGTTTGAATTTGTTAAGTATGCTTTTTACTTCCTGATGAAGTTGTTCCCTGCTCTCCATCCATATTTTTTCATTTAATCTATGTTGTTTTATTATTATTGTGTGGCGTATCTTCTTGGTGCCATAGCGTACCAGTTTTTCCTGCTCTTAAAGTAAATAAATAAATAGACAGACAGAAAGACAGAGAGTAAGCAGTATAGTTCAGTCACATATCAGCTGGAGGCATTACCTGTAGTGTTTGATATGAAATTTATAATCTTATTAAAGACTGGGTCTTGTAAATGAGCTGGTGGAGTGTTGGACTGGTGATTCAGAGGCAATCCGCTTGGATTCTACCCCAGTGCTTCTTCTCTGTGCCGGGTTCTTTAACCCTGAAACTGATAGTTCTCCCTTGACGCTTTGCTGTCACTTCCCTTTGAACTGACATAAGCATCTTCTGTCCGACGTCTCAATGATATGCTCTAGGCCACCAGCTTCACTCTCCAGTTCTGTGCTCCTGTTAATTCTGCATAAGACTCAGAAGCCTTCAGAGACTTCTTCATGTCTCGATCGTTGAGGACCTACGGCATTCATTCATTCATTCTTCTTGCTTCTTTCGTTACTAATTTGGTGACTTTCTCAAAGAGACTTTTTTTCCCCTTATTAGGCTACTTAAAATGATTTGTGAGTAGTATACTACACACAATACTTCTTTGTTGAAAAAAATGGAAATTTACAAATATTTCTTCCTGACAGGTCCCCATAAACATAGAACCTAGTGTTCAGGGCTTCTTATCTACCACCTGTAGCCTTGTAACGCCAATACAAAACAGCTTACTGTTGTATCTTTGTGTTATTTTTTCTACGGCATTTTATCTCCGTGCAATCTTTAACAATCGTATTACTGTATGACGTCATTATGTCGGCTTACTTTTATCCTTGAAAGTGATAAATTCTTATTAACCAACCTATTACATATATATATATATATATATATATATATAACCAATTAATTGGTATCGTGACGTAATCTTTAAAGTGTTTAACTGCATAGTTGGTATTGAGTAGTTGAAAAAGTATTAACTGAAAAGGAGAATATTTTGTTTTGAGAAGTCGTGACCAGTAAAGTGCAGCAGGTCGGGTGTGAGGACAAATACTCGCCGAAGATATTGGCTAGTGGTCGCGCTATGTTGTGAATTGGCAGAAGTTAGAGTTCATGGGCGGGTGATTGGATCGAGTCCCATTGGTTTAATGGTCTACGAACTAGCTCGCGTTGCAATCGGAAGGTCCTGGGTTCGAACTCTGGGGAGTGGGTACGTACTGAAGTAGAGCCCCAAACCAGGCTGGTGAAACATCTGGCTTTCCAGTACTCCCAGGTGATCTTCCAATGGTGCTGTAACTGATGTCAGCTCATGATGAAATCCTGTAACCAATCAATCAAATCCCTGCGAACCAACACTAGAATATTTTGTGTTCTGAGATTTTGCAATATACCTGTAGTATATAGACATTTGCACATAATAAACGTTTTACAAGCACTTATATCTGAGGTTATGGTGGTATCAGTGTGTGTGTAGGCGTTTAACATCTGTTGACTGTAACACGACATTGCTGTTAAAAGTCATTCAAGTCATACATAAGATTATGAGTGAACTAGTATTTGGACAAATTTACTCTAATGCCTAAAGCAGTTAGTTCCCTTTATGCAATTCGATAACACAAAATAAGAAGACGTAGTTGATCTGAAACGTGTAATGTGTATTTGCGCAACCCATTGAACCATTGTTCTAAATTGTATTACAATAGTGGGCTTAAGTCTTTTTATGGTGAAAGTTTCAAAGAATTTAAGTATATGACCCGACCTTGTTTTATACATATGGGTGTAAAGGCATTATTGAAATCAACCATATGACCTGTCGCTAGAATGTGCTTCTCTATAGATGATGTTGGACATCTATTTCCGGGATCAAAAAATGTATCCGGCGATTTTGTTTCTTGTGATATGTTCTGTAGTCCTAACCTGCGAAGACCGATGGGTCCTTCTTATGTACGTGTGTTTACACATACAATGTAAATTGATAAACACAATGGGATATGACACTATCGTTCTGATGCTGTGTGGGTATACAAGACAGCATAGATCTCATTTTGCCTATGAAGATAGATTCAGCTGCGTAGTAAGTTCTATTAAATACTACCGTGACTCTTTGTTTACTGACCAGACTTTGTTGATCACCCATGAACGGCACGGATATATAAACATCCTTTTTTTGGTAGCTGATTGGATTGGTAGAGCTATTTGGTTGACACTTCTTTAACGCCTGATGAATCTCACTGGGTAATTGTTATCTAACATTATTTCAGTGAGGTGTTGTGTTTCTTAGTCTCATGCATTTAAGTAGCCTAACAACATTGTTGGTTAGTACTATTCAGCGTTTGACATCTTTTTAAATGTACCATGTTCCACTGGAGTTCGGATGATGAAATAAGTAACTAGTGGAACTTCATCAAAAGACATCCTACCCTCAAGCAAACCTACCAAATAAAAGGCGCCGTAGGACAGTACAAATAAAATCACCCTACCATACGTATAAAAGACATCTCAAAAATCACTGGAAGACTCTTTTAACCTTTAGGAATTGATGTCGCACACAAACCAACAAAATCACTCCACTCAATTCTGTATTAATCAAAAGACTTAACAACGAAAAAAAAGATGAAACACCAACATCATCTACAAAATAAGTTGCAATGACTACATCGTCCCATAAGTTAACGTCCTCTTCATCTTTGTATCCATGAGATAAGTAACTTCATGCAACCCGCCTAAATAATTGAGGCATCAGAATTTTCGTCCATCCATCAAAATGCTGCCTAAACTATTCTTCATTTCTTATTGTTTTATTCATAAAATTATATTAGATGGTCACTACATGAAATTGTGTATGTATTTGGTTAGCTTTCAGCAAAAGGCTCTGAGATTGTTGAAGGAAATGAAAAAAAGGGTATAGAGACCTGGTTCTCTCGTCGTATGTACCAATGTAAAGCGGTATCGCTCTTTATTGCATGGAAGATTTCATCATGAGCTGACATCAGTTAGAGAAACACTGGAAAACCCGTCAAGGAGTTTTGGACAGCTGCTTCGTCCTAGTTCGGGACTCTTCATCGGTACGCACCCACCGGGGTTCGAACCCAGGACCTTCTGATCCAATGGTCCTTGAATTCTAACTTCTGCTAATTCATGACATAGCGCTACCATTCCACAATGTCTTTTTCGATGAATTACTACCTCATTCTCTTCAACCTGCTGTACCCTACTGGTAACGGTCATATTATGTATACCTTATCTTCAACGCACTATCTGGACAGATTTTCGTGTTTTGGTACTTTTGAACTTCACGTTTTCCACTTATCTCTACAACGCTGTATCATTTGTCTTCTATGAAATTAAATGTATCTTCCTGCTATTTGATGTTGTTTTATACTAGTCGATGAATGTCTCTTTATATGCTACTTATAAAAGTTATCAGTAGCACTCGCCACAATAATACTACATCACATGATACACTTTAGATTTTGATGTGGTTGTGTTCTCTTAGCTGGATGGTTGATTTGCGAAGCTTTCATCACACTAATAGGTGACATCTTCAGCGAATACTTCAATTCAATGAAGTGAGCTTTTAGATTTCTCCACGAGTTTATTAATCATCTCTCCTGATAGGTGACCTTGAACGTTGTGACTGGTTGGTTTTGTGTATTTTCATACCTTCTAGGCAGCTGCTTGTATTGGAACTGATTGTTTCTTTGGCTTGAACTTCGATCCCCTGTGTGTAAAGTTTCTTTCTTATCGGTTGATAAATTTTGTCTATTTCTATGCGTTTATTTATTGATGATTCACTGGAATGCCAAGCTGGCTTCTAAAAGTTCTCTAGCATTCTTGTTGTTTCCTCTGTCTAATATTTAAAAGCTGGTTGTCCCAGTCGAATCGATGTCCGTGGTTGTCTGTATGTAGTGATATGAGATATACCCCCAAGCCAACCTATCAAACCAAAAGCCCCCCAAGGAAAGCACAAAGAAAACCGCCTTACTAGACATAAAGGATACCTCAGAAATCACTACAAGACTCTTCAAACCTTTAGGAATTGACGTCGTACACAAACCAACAAAGTCGCTCCACTCAATTCTATGTCAACCAAAATACTCAACATCGAAAGAAGACAAAACCACCATCATCTACAAAAAGAAATTGTAACAACGGCCAAAAGCACTACATTGGCCAAAGTGGACATTCCCTTCGTCTTCGTATCCATGATCAGAAACTAGCCGTCAAAAGACATGATATCCACTCCCTCATTTCACTACACACAGACAACCACGGACATCGATTCGACTGGGATAACCAGCTTTTAAATATTAGGCAGAGGAAACAACAAGAATGCTAGAGGATTTTTAGAAGCCTGTCTGGCATTCCAGTGAATCATCAATCAATAGACACATCGAGATAGACAAAATTTATCAACCGATAAGAAAGAAACTTCACACACAAGGGGTCAAGGTAGAAGTCAAAGAAACAACCAGTTCCAATACAAGCAGCTGCCTAGAAGGTATGAAAATACACAAAGCCAACCAATCACGACGTCCAAAGTCACCTATCAGGAGAGATGATTAATAAACTCGTGGAGAAATCTAAAAGCTCACTTCATTGAATTGAAGTATTCGCTGAAGATGTCACCTATTAGTGTGATGAAAGCTTCGCAAAATGACCTTCCAGCTAAGAGAACACAATTACATCAAAATCATCTACATGAGGTACAAATCTTCTCTATCACACTTCAGATTATTACTTGTAAATTCTGTAATAAAGATGAAATATTTTGAAAGTGAATACTCTGGGAACTTCTGTATTATGTGTTCACATACAGTCTTAAATAAAGCTTTATTATTATCATCATTACCGTCATCATCATCAATTCATGAATAATAATAATTCATGAATAATTCCCATCCAGACGTTGATGAATAACAAAACGCATAGTGTTCAACGAAGAGTCTCTTTTCGGAAAATTCATTCACTTAGCTGTACAATTGCGATTATATTCAATTGTTTTTGAATATATATATATATATATATATATATATATATATATATATATATATATATACATTGGCCTTATCAGACAAGAAATTATTTAGGTTTGTTGTTTTAACGTCATCAAAATATTCTTCTTTAAAAAAAAGTTGATGAATAATCAGATTGTAACTAGTTGAGGTGGTGGTGGTGGTGGTGTTGGGGGTGAAGATTGGTAAGAGGGTAGTGGAGTAATGAGTTGTCAAAGAAGAAACTTAGTTGTCAGTATTAGTCAATGAATGCATAAGAGTGTATTATAGTTGCCGTAACAATATGAATAATTCAATGAGTGAGTTTTGATTAGGATTTACATAGAGACGAAGGAAAATGTTGAATTACGTAAGAGTTGTGTAGAAATACAAGAGTTATAAGGAGTTAGAAAGGCACAAAAAAACAGAGTCAGTAGAAATAAACAGAGTTGTTGCCACGATAGTAGAAGTGGTTGAATGATTTTTATTTTGTTTGTTTTTTTCAACTAAATCGTTAATACTTCTACAATGCAAAGGAGATGAAAGCGTAGTGTGTGTCTTTGGTAGATTATTTTTTGACTTTGTACATTACTTTGAAGCAGGAGGCGTTTGTTGAGATGGAATGGTTAGTGTTGACAAGGTGTTCCATTGTCTCACTCCTTATAGACCCACTGCTACTTTTCTGGCAACCATGCCAGATAGTGTTGTCGAATCCTTTTGAACGAGATACACGTTGAACGACCAATCTACCCGACTGGCTCCACAGGAACACGTGAACTCATATATGCACATATAAGTGGTCAGATGCCGGGTCTTGTTCTTAAGGCTTCTGCATACCAATGGACAATTGAAGAATGCTACTGTTAACGTGTTGCTGAGAAGAATGTTCTTCTCAAAGATGCTAAAATTCTCCCCTCTAAGGATATTTCAGTACAAGTCTCTCTCGAAATCCAGGTTCATGTAAAGTTTATTTTTTTTCGAAACAAGTAATGTTTCGTTCCTCTGGACTTTTGGTTTAGTATTCTTGTCGATGGGTATCCATTTTGGATGAAGTTTGCTTTAAGAAGATTCAATTCTGCTTCTAAGGTGTCAGTGTAACAACAGAAGACAAGGGCCAGGCAACAGATCGTTTTACTACGGAAATCAACAAGTATTTATATAAATTTCACGTACATTATTATAGCTTATTCAAGTAGACAAACGCAGCCTTTTGATTGGTCGTTTCTTGGAAGTTAAGCGGACAAACGCAGGCTTCTGATTGGTTGTTTCGGGTAACATCGAAAAGTGGAGCCATCTATCTGCGAATCATATTTGCCCGCGTTAAGTTTGCCGTGATTGGTTGTTGAATCAGCCTTGTTCATATTTTCTCACGGCCAGTATTAGTGACCTAGACATTGACGTAAATTAATGTCTACCAATTGGCTAGCAGCCTGCTCTCACCACATCAGGACTACCAGTGCGTTGGATCCGATTGACAAGTAATTTAATTAGATTTCGTTTTCGTTTAACGGGCACTTATTTATATTATTCTTAGTAGTATACGATATGGTGGAACTTCTGAGTTCCACGTTTTTTTCAGAATAACGTATATATATATGTGTGACTTTACGAATTGTTTTTTGTTTGTTGTTGAATATTTTCCGTTTTTACAGTTGGATAGATTTAAAGAACCTCCAGCATTCGGTGCAATGTGTGATTTATTATGGGCTGATCCATGTGAAGATTTTGGTCAAGAAAGAAATTCAGAACATTTTAGTCATAATACTGTTCGTGGATGTTCATATTTTTACAGTTTTAATGCATGCTGTCATTTCTTACAAGCTAATAATTTACTATCGATTATACGTGCTCATGAAGCTCAAGATGCCGGGTAGGTATACTCATCGAATTGTTGTTGTTGGTGTTGATTTTCTGCAATATATAGTGTGACCTTTGTGATAATTCTAACATTTAACTCTGATGTTTATTCTGACCCAATTTTTAGTTTATGTCGTTGTTTCATTGGTTGGAGGATTTCATCATGAAAACAAAACACGTAGATCAGTGAAGAGTCTCTTTTAGGCGGCGAATTCATTTTCTTAGCTGCACAATCGCATATATATATGTGATATTTTGTATTTATGTATGTGTACATTAAGTTTGTCAAACAAGATTACACTTGGTTAAGGTTACTTTTTACTAAACACGTGAAGGTTGATAATACAAGTCAAGAAAATGAAGTGTTAATGAAACTAGGGTAGTAACAAAAGTGATGAGTTGTCACAAGCAGTTGTTAAAAGAAGTTATGTAATAATAATATGAATAGTTTGGTGAGTTTTACTCAGGATGCACATAGAAACAAAGTAGATAATACGAAATTATATAAGAGATCTAAGTGGATACAGTAGTTATAAGCAATTAAAGAACAGACAAAGAAACAAAACTAAGTCATCAAAATACAAAAACTCAAATCAAATCAAAACATTGTTACCATGACAGTAGAAGTGGTTGAGTAGTCTTGTTTTGTATGCACAGCTCTGGTTTTTCTATGTGAATGGCTAGAGCTTCAGCGATACAAAGGAGACGAAACCGTATTGCCTTTGATAGGTTATTCTTGACTCTATAGATTACTTTGAAGCAGGAGGCGTTTGCTAAAATAGAATGATCAGTGTTAACCAGGTGTTCAATTATCGCCTTACTTAAAGCACCGCTATTGCTATTCCGCCACCGTGCTGGATAGTGTTCTTGAATCCTCTTGGACTAGGTGTTCGTCGAGCGACTGATGTACCTGGCTCCACAGCAACAGGTGAAGTAATAGAAGTGGTCAGATGTGGAATCTTGTCCATGAGGCTTCTGCAGATCAGTGGGCGACTGGAGAACACTATTCTTAGCGTTGCTGCAAGAAGAATGTTCTTCTCAGAGATGATGTGATCCTTATCTTGAGAATGTCGCTTGCTAAATCTCCCTTGAAATCCAAGTTCATAAAGAGTTTCTTTTTAGGCGCAATGAAAGTTTCGTTTCTCCGAATTCTTGGTTTGATATTTTTGTGAATGAATCTTATTGGGTATCCATTTTTGATGAAGATTTCTCTTAGAATATCTAATTCTGCTTCCAGAATGTCATGAGCTGACATCAATTACAGAACCATTTGGAAAACCTGTAGAGAGCATTAGACAGCCAGCTGTTTCTTCAGCCTGGTTTGGGACTCCCCATCAGTGCGCATCCACCGACAGAGAGTTCGAACCCAGGACCTTTTGGTTACAAAGTCAACAAGCTAGTTCGTAGACCATTAGACCACTGGGACCCCCGATCCGATGATGGCCAACACATGAATTCTAACTTCTTCCTATTCATGACATACTGCTGAAGTGTCCAAAAACTAGGCTGACAAAACAGGTAGCTGTTCAGTACTCCCTGCAGATTTCCCAATGGTTCTTCCTCTAACTGATGTCAATTCATGATGAAATCCTCCAATCAACCAATCGAACAAAACCCCTACAAAACTCAATACCTTGAAGATTATTTTTTCTTTCACTTTTCTGTTTTGTTTAAAGTTTTAAAGAGCAATAAAGTTTGATTATCCTGGAAATAAATACCTTAAGAAATCTGATGATATTTGAAGATATGTTTTAATACAGAAATATTGGACTTGACATTGCCTTTTTTCTCTAGATATTTTAGCTTCATTCGCGTTTATTTATTGAATATGTTACTGTTATGAACTGCTGCTGAGTGGTTAATAGTATAGTTTTCCCCTTCGGCAATTATGTTATGTACTCGTCGAGTAGTTATTTAGTCCTGACGCGGAAAGACGGAAATCAGAAGACCATCAGGTTTAAGATGATACTTGTATTTTCCAGACAAAGAAAATAAATGTCACACAAGTGTGTGAGTGAAATGGTACGTAGTGTACGAAACGTGGGAACAAGTGTGAACAAGTGTCTAATACAAAAGTATATATGAAAATGGCTAATACACATGAGTCAATAGACAGACCAATTTTATCATGATTGGTTGTAATGTCATGTGATAACAAGGTCATACATTGTTTATTTAGTTAGTGGACAGACAAAAGCATATTGTCAAGTTATAATGAAATATCGACCCATATACACATAGCAAAATACAATAGACTGTCAAAAACAAAACACACACATCCTGTGGATACATATCAGTTACATGAATAAAATTTGTAATATAAGGAAGGAGTGAGGAGAAGATATTCACTCGATGACATTTTTCATCAGAATATATATATGATGGGATCGTAGAGGCAAGTATTCGAAATTATTCAAAATGATCTTAAAAGGAAAAATAATTACTGAGGACAATATTAGTTATTTCTTAGGTGTATGTTTTGTTGAAGTAATATAACTTAAGCTGCATCCACCAGCTACTACTTCCTACCTACTGACTTTCAACCTATATCACAGAATGTAATTCTCTGCATTAATCAACTTAGTGAATGCATACTTTTTTGATGCATTTATTCCCTCTTTTTTTAATGAATTTGAATAAAGCAAGAACAACAGTGTGGTTTGTACAGAATAATAAAATGGTACCATCATTGCTGATTTCCTTTATTGGCTTCTCATCACCTCAACTGTTTACACATCAAAGTCATTCATTATTAAGTAGTATATCTATAGAAACAATTTTTCACATACTTGCACAGAGTTCATTTCTAAACAGAAATCAATCGATATATGCATACAATAATAATATATAATAATAATAAGCACCTTGTCTCGAACAATAATTATGATGATACATAATGGAAACTTTTGGCATTACGTGATCAGATGAAAGAAAGGGTGGAAAAAAATATGCAGGTTACCAGGCTGGGCAAGGAAAGAATGAACGCATAGAGCCGTTTTCCGACGCTTGATGAAGATTACTTTGGCAAACTTAAGGAGAATTGAGTTCATCTCCGTAATTCTGATAATTCTGAATGATCTTGCGATGCCCACCTCATAACCAAGGAGGTGCATCGCCAAGAAGAGATGCCTGACAATGACACTGTTTAAAGCATTTCTTCCCTTTAGACATAGGCTTTTTGGTAAATGTTCGGAAAATCCTGGGTATGCTCCTCTTCTTCATGTTTTCCCGACGTAACTACTCCCAATAGATGTCTGTAAATTGGTATAGACACACAGCCAGAGTTAACATGAGAAGGGTCCCTTCTCAACTTTTGACTACACCAAAGAGCAAGTTGTTCGATAGATGGGAAGAAGCTTAGCTTCAGGATAGGCTATACCTAGTGACGTTCTCAATCTTCTGTTGACAATCGCTATCATATTTTTACTTTTAAAATCAAGCTGAATATTATTATTATATCCTTTAATTCCTAGAGGAACATAGGGCTTCAGCTGCTCACCTCCATTGCGTTCGGTTTTCTGCCAACTTATTCACCCCGCTCCACGTCTCCCCACATGCTTTCATCTCCTCCTCACATGACCTCCTCCAAGTCACCCTTGCATTGACGACCAAATCGCCGCCTCCCTTTCGGGTTCCACTCGAGCGATGGCTTGTCTAGTGATGTCACTTGATGGCGTGTTTCCTCAGAGTATGGCCAGCCAATCCATCTCCATTTCTTCCTGCATATTTGTTTCACAATCGGTTCCTGCTGAGTTGGTTCGCTCACTGCCAGATATTTCTGTTGCTGACCTTTCTGGCCATCTGATCTTGAGTGGTATTGAGCGAAGACAACTGTTAATGAAGGTCTGAAGTTTGTTTGAGATGCTGTTTATGACGCGCCGGCCAAGTCTCTGGTCCGTATATTAGCACTGACTTCACATCAGAGTTGAAAATTCTGATCTTATTTTTCACGTTCACGCTGAGTTCTGTTGACTTCCACACAGACTTAAGAGTAGTCAAAGCTTGTCTCGCTTTTCCGATTCTGGCTTTGATATCCTCGTCAGTTCCGTCGGGCTGTAGTTGAAACGATGCTTCCTGGTTATCTAGATAAATGAGGTTGTTTCTTTCAGGTTCCTCCCATTTATGATGGCTGATTGTTGTCTGTTGGTGTTGGCCAGGAATCATCACTTGTATTTTCTCTATGTTCACATGAAGTCCTATCTTTGACGCTTCTGCTGACAACTTGTTGCTTTTAACTTCCATATCTTCCAGTTTGTGGGAAATCAGACATATATATGTCATCGGCGAAGTGCAGATCCTCCAAGTCTCTTTTTTTGTGAGTCCATTTGATGCCTGTTTCCTCATTGGGCGGCCGGCTGTCTGTCGCATTATCCAATCTACTGCAATCAGGAAGATAATTGGCGATAGTAGACAGACTTGCCTCACTCCCATCATCACTTCGAAGGATTCCGTAAGTTTCGCGTTATGGATTACTTGGCATTCAGCATTGTCGTACAACCGTTAGATGAGATGTATAAGTTGAATATAGATGGGCTTTTTTATTCCACTGTGATTTGCTTGACATCTAAGCCTTCAAATCTTTCATACTTGTTAATGAACCTATGAGGGTGTAACCATTGCTTTTCAATATCTTTTCGAGAAGCATAAATTCTTCCTCTAATTTCTTTGTACAGAGCATATTCTCTTAGCTCTACAGTATAGACTCTTGACTGATGCTCGTTTATAGCTTGCTATTTAGACAAAGCCTATTAAAATGTAGGTATTTTATCGGTAAAATGACTGCTGAAGAATATCAACTTCTAAGTATGGCTTTTGGTTCTGTCTATAATCAGCATCTATTTCCAAGCTAATTAGCAGGTATACAGTTAGTTTCATCCTTCTCTACAGACAGACGAACTAATATTCTCTACTGCACTCGTTTGATAGGCTGTGTACAAACAGCTGACTCAGAGAATGTAAACTGTCGATTACATAAGCAGAGGAGAGTGAGACAAAAATGGCCTTGGCACCAGTTTGTACATGTTGTATCGTTAGGTAACACAAAAGTTCAAACATTCAAGGTGCACTACAGGCTCATCAGTTTTAGCTTCCATCGACTGATGACTAGCGTCACTACCGCCAGCTTATGCCGTTGGTGAATATTCCTCCTCACAACATGATCTAGTGTAGGCCACTGGTCACAAGTTCTCACTAGAAAACTTCAGGCAACGTAGTCCTGTAGTCAGTCACTGGTTATCAAAACCGATATCGATCCGTGCTCAAACTTGAAACCTATCAAATCCCTATAAACTAACTAACTAACTGACATTTGAAAATAAAAAATGGAAGTAATACACTTCAGGTGGAGGAATGGAAAAACCCTCATAACACGATAATTTAATTTCTACAAACGATCACTACTCATGTTTCAAATTTCCTTTTCTGATTTTGTTTTTGTTTAAAAAAAATATAAGATTGTTATTTGATTATCTAATTGTTTATTTATATTTCTGAAATTCTCATTACTTATTACAATCAAAATAACAAAACGAAAACAAATAGTTATCGTATGTACAGAAAGAGCAGACAAACTGGCTTTCCTGCACTGATCACAATTTTCTCAGCACCAAACTATTTAGATGTGTACAATAATAAAGGTGAGTAGTTGTGTGTGTGTGTGTGCGTGTGTGATATTTTCTATGAGTTTAGTTGAACAATACTTTATTTTTACATTTTGTGGTGCCTGGCAAAGGAATCTGGTGCTCGTGTTTCGTCCTAACTAAGACTCGTCATTTGTGTGTGTGTGTGTGCCTGGATCACCAGTGAGTAGTGTGAGATAGTCTTCCTCTACTAAGAATAGAAATCTTGAAAGTACTCATGCTCCCTTTGAGATTAGAACTTGAGATACCCTGTTATGAAGTCACTGGTGTGTAACCATTAATCTGTTCGGGTTCACGACTGACCTCCTTCCGAACTCTAATGCATACATTGACTGGTCACTTTGGTATAATCAGTGTCATGTGTCTAGCCCAACAAATATGCAGGAGGAAGTGGAGATGGATTGAACACTTGCGGCTGAGGAGGCCGCTGGGTGACATTGCGCGCGCGTCAGGCCATTGCTCGAGTAGAACCCGAAAGAGAAGCGGCGAGTTGTTCGTCAGTGCAAGGGTGACATGGAGGAAATCGTGTGAAGAGGAGTTGAAACAGTATGGACTAAGATGTATATAGGTGAAAAGCACAGCAGAAGACAGAAGCAAGTGGAGACGTGCATTTGAAGCCCTCAAGGGAACAATAATAATAATAATGTGTCTAGCCTTCAGTGGAAATACAAACTGAATTTTATCAGTTGCCAAGCTAGATGGCTTGCTATTGCAGTGCAGAAATAAATCATAGAGGGGACATGAGTTCTTTCAAGTTTGCAAACAAGTCTTACTCACGTGTTCCAACAACCATGAAACCTATGTCCAAGGTTTCTTACCGATAATTCCATTAATTATCTAAAATACCTTTTGGTTTTACTAGTTACCATAGTTATATCCGGTCACCTTGATTAATTTGAACACGCATAACTTTAACTTCTCCATACAAAGTTCTCTACCGAGTCAAAATATCGAAAACAAACTGTCCTTGGTAGAAATCTCGCCACTGTTCTATAAGTGACTTTGAATGATTAATCAGTTGATATGTTGTGAAGGATGTTCACTTCTAGCACTTTTGATCCACGCGGTTGACGTCTGTTTACAGTCATACTTGTTAATGTTCTTTGACTTGTTTCCACAGGATACACATAGTGTAAGGGAATAATGTTTTGGAAGGTTTCTGCTGAACAATTGAATCAAAATATTAGTACTTATTTGGATATTTCAACTGACATTATAATTTTCAAGTATTGGTTTCGTAGGGATTTTTGATTGATTAGTTAGAGCACTTCATCATCAGCTGATATCAGTTGGAGAACCATTGGAGAACAGTAACGGAGTGGTGGACAGCCAGCTGTTTCGCCATCCTACTTGGAGACTCTTCATCAGTACGCACCCACCCCGCTAGGGTTTGAGCCCAGGTCATTCTGGTTACAAGATGAGCTCGCTTGTAGACCATTAAGCCACTGGAACCCGATCCAATCACCAGCCCATGAATTCTGACTTTTGCCAATTCATGACATAGTGCGACCACTTCACGATGTCTTCTTCGATTAGCAACTGTTCTCATCTTCGACCTGTTGGACCCTACTAGACACGGCTTGCCACTAACATAACATAACATAACATAAGCTTTATTCCAAATCAGTACTTGTGATACAGAATGGAATTCTCAGCATTTTACTACAATATTGCATCCAGTTTTTTACATTAACAATAAATAAAGTTCTACATAGTTTAAAGTTATCTCAACAACATATTAGTATGTCGGTAGCAAAGCCAAAATTAAAGTGTTTGAAGGTGTTAGAAAAGTAGATACTACTAGCATATTTACTGGCGTAAGCGATAGCAAAATGTTCGAGATGTACAGAGTGTGAAAGAACGAACAAGAATGTTTTAAGTAGAGTTTGCAAGGAAGAGAGAAACAAAACAGCACATAACAAAAATAAATACAGAATGAAGAGCGAGAAAACGTTGTACCTATAAATGATGTGAGTTGGAAAGACGAGATCCATTGGTTCTACTGACTATTTAATAAGTTAAAGGTTTCATGCCTGATGCATTCTTTATCGCACAGAACACGAGCTAGGTAGGGTATGGATGAGTTTTTGTACTTACTAGTGCGGGCATATAGTTTCCTATATAGGCTTCTTGTTTTCCCTGAAGAGATACATGGGGAGAGTTGTGAATGTAGAGGGTGTTGTGAGTCAGATAAAATGGATTTCGCCCATTTTTCACATGAGTCCATATGCCTGTCCACCAGAATATTAACTAGCTGGCTAAGTGGCAAGCTGCTTACCCTGCTGACAACCTTTAACATCCTACGTAATAAGGTATAGTCTTTCTTCAATAGCCCAGGAAAGACTAAGGGGGAGCAATAGAGAATAATAGGCAGAATACGGGAGTTAACAAATTGTAGGAGTAAGGGTTGGGTTACACCAGAATGTCTTAACTTCTTGATGTAGAAGGTAAGACGGTATATTTTCTTGGAAATCGTCAAGATATGAGACGACCAGGAAAGATCAGAAGATAGAGTGACGCCTAGGTATTTAATTTCCGACTTGGTTTCTATTTCACTGCCATCTATGTTGCACACCTCGTGAGTGCTAACCAGTTTGTTTAGGTCAGATTTATGCCTAAGGGTGAAATTAACTGTTTGGCATTTGGAGGGGTTTAAGGTTAGACCGTTTTCCTTGGACCATTGGCTAATTTCCGATAAGAAGCCATTTAGTTTAGAGCAGTCACTTTGACATTTGACAGGTAAAGACACAGTTAGGTCATCAGCATATTTGACAAAGTTAATGTCATTTGAAGACGGTAGGTCATGTAGAAAGAAAGAAAAGAGAAGTGGGGAGAGTACAGCACCTTGGGGGACACCAGCTTCTGTGAGCACAGCAGAGGAGGATTGGCCTTTGTATACGGTGTACTGCATTCTGTTTGAAAAGTAGGAATGCAACCAGTTAGTGACCCAGGACTCGGTTTGTGTCATGGAGAGCTTATTTAGCAAGAGACTTCTAGGTACAGAGTCGAAAGCAGAAGTAAAGTCAAGAAACGTGCAGCGGACATATTTGGCACCTTTGTCTAATGATGAGATAATACTGTTGTGTAAGACGGCTGCAGCGTCTAAAGTACTCCTACCCTGTCTGTAGGCAAATTGTTTGGGGTCTTCGAAGCTTTTAAGGGAGGGTTCGAGTTTAAGAAGTACTAGTTTTTCCATGAGCTTTAGAAACGGGGAAGTGATGGCGATGGGTCTGAACTTTACGTTCTTGCTATTGCCAGGTTTAGGGACAGGGACTATTTTAATGTCTTTCCATGGAACAGGTACAACGTTTTCACGGAAAGAAGCATTTAGTATATTAGTTAGAGGAGAACATAAAGCATCTGCACATTGTTTTAGAACATATGCAGGTATGCTATCAGGGCCAAGACTATGTGAGGGCTTAAGAGTTTTAAGACATTTCAAAACATCGAGAGTATTGAAGTCCTGGAAGTTATCAGCTACAAGATTGGTAACGTTAGAAGTGGTTATAGTAGAAGGAGAGCGTAAAAAAGACAGATTAAGAGCATTAACATCACAAGAGGGAAAAACATTACATCGCTTACTTTTGCCAGTAATTTCACTAGAACCCCAAGTAACTACCTACCTGAATAGGGCCAGTCGCTAGTGAGCATCAGATCAATTTTCAAGTATTGGTTTTGTAGGGATCTGTTTGTTTGATTGCAGGGAGGATTTCATCTGACACAATAATTATTATCAGTTTTTCTCCTACACTGTATATCACTGCATTCTTCTGACATTTGTATATATCATAGGTTGACTTGATCTTTATTGTCCATGTTTGTCCCTATTCAATCTCTAATTTGACTGCTTCTTTTGTAGTTGTGCAGTAAATTGTTAGGATGAATGTAGATGATCCTGATTTTGGACTGTCTGTGGGATTTTTTGATGCGTGATTCTTGTAGACAGAGTTTATTTGGTAGTCCCACTTTATTGGGGTATATTCCACCTGATTCTACGTACTTGTTTTGTATTTAGGAAGTTGCCTTCTCTGTATATCGAGCTGTCCAACAACACTGTTGAGAATCACATAGATTTATCGACGAATTATCGTCTTTTTACTGTCTTTGACGCGTTTGTGACTGTGTATCTCTCAAGGAAGTTTCGAACAGTCATACAACAGACTACAAAAAAAAACGGATTCCCTAAGTTCAGACTAAAACGAACGAATCAGTACTGGTCGCAACACGTAGAACAACTCATATACACCTACCTGCACAGAAGCAGGTGAATTCAAGCGGGGGGTGGGGCGGGGGGCAGTCATATGCAAGAGTTTATTTGTCCTTAACCTTGTTTGAAAAGTCATAAACAGGCGAAACAATACCAACCACGCTTAGAGTCATTGAAATGAAAGTTCTAATTTTCTAATGTTTGAGAAAATAATGATTCCTCTTATTTTTTTCCTTTCTCCCTCTTCAATTCACATAACTCTGTTATCGATTTTGGCTAGCAAGCAAGCATGCATTGATGTAATGTATTAAAAAGTTTTTCAGAAAAAAATTACAATAATAATTAAAGCAATTTAACAAAAAACATTTTATTTAAAGATTGTTGTCGATTTATCCATTTATTTTTCTGTAGTTGTTGTTCAACTCATATAATTTTTCAGTGTATGTCTATGTGTCTATGAGTCTGTGTGTGCGTGTGTGTGTTTGTACCCTTTTTATAGTTACATAACCGTATACATGTGTGTGTGTGTGTGTATATAGGATGTTGGTTAAAGCAGTATGCAACTCCTTCTTATCTAGTTAAATTTCTATTTTTCTAAAATGAAAAATCGATTGGAGGATTTCATCATGAGCTGACATCAGTTAGAGAACCATTGGAAAATCAGTCAGGACAATACTGGACAACTAGCTGTTTCGTCAACCTAGTTTGCGACTCTTCATCACACACACACACACACCCCGCTGGGGTTTGAATCCATAACCTTCTGATTGCAAGGCGAGCTCCGATGCTCCCTAGTGACCGGCCCTATTCAGGCAGTTACTTGGGGTTCCAGTGGTAAGCCATGACCATCAGGGTACAGTAGAACGAAGGTGAGGACAGTTACTCATTGAAGAAGATATCAGCCAGTGGTCGTGCTATGTCATGAGTTCAACCGGGTCCCAATGGCTTAATAGTCTACCAGCTCGCTCCCCTTGTAACTAGAAGGTCATGGGTTCGAACTTCCCTTCGGTGGTTACGTACTGATGAGTAGTCTCAAAGTCGGCTGACGAAACATCTAGCTGTCCAGTACTCCAGGATTGGTTTTCGATGGTTCTCTAACTGATGTCCTCTCATGATGAAATCCTCCAACCAATGAAACAAATCCCTACGAAACCAATACTTAAAATGGAAAATCTTTTCTAACTTAATATTTGATTCAAGTTAACTCTCAGAGCCTTTTTCTCATGCATCGTTCTGTTAGTCGTACTTGCTGTACGATGACTGGTGGTGCTTACTACCTAGTCGTGTGGACTGAAGTTGACGGAGGAGTGATTCCAAGCTCCATGGACACATTAGCTACCACTGGTCGAATTCTCCATCACCAAATAGGAATGGAATCGGCGAAAACGCATTAGATGCGTAAACCTTGATGATATATTTTACCCAAGGGTTAAATAATTTAATTGTTGGTAGCGGTTAACCAATAATCAAGTTGCGTATGTATAATGGTATAAAATAACAAAATATGTCTGTATATATATTCACCTTGTTAGGGGGGAGATTCACAACAATTTCTTTCTGAACTAACAAGGACTTTACTTATAGATTTTTCCTAATTCCTTTACGTTTCCAGTGGAAAAAAGGGCTGTAGTCTATACAGCCTTGAAATTCCAGTAGATATAGTTTGATTTTACGCAGTAGGGGTACTAATCTGACACCTAACCTTCCCCCTTTGCCAGATTTTGAAGGCTCGATGACCGGAGAATGGAACCTCGGATCACATGTATGGTTGGTAAAAATTCTACCACTGGCTCTAATGTTTCCCACTGTAGATTACCTTGATCGAAGTGGTCGGCATTTGTTGATCTGTACTACAATATACTAAAACTGATGCCTAAAGGGTGTCTCAGGATTAACATGGTGTTATGTGATGGATGGTGAGTTGCAGTGGAGAATCTAGCATGCGAATTTCACCCTAGTTGGGACTTGTCATCTATCTGTACATGCCTGAACTTTATAGAGTGGTTAGTTTCATTCTGATTATTACTCAAACTCTGAAGGCATCGTTTTGAATATCGTAACGTTGTCCACTAGGCCACTGGGGGCTACTCAATTATTATACTGAATAATTTTAAAAGCATTGATTTCATGACCACAGACCATAAAGATATGAAGGTGATTGCATTGCTAAAGACTTACACACACTGTTCAGTCACAGTTTTCTTCTGAATGTGCTTAAATATGCACTGTCACAAAATTTTTCTTTCTGCTATGACAGTTTGAGGCAACATGAAATGGACATTTGTCAACCCCCCCGCTCCTGAATTGTTTCTGTGAGCAACTTTTTCTCTAGGGTTTAACTAGCTCAGCAGCTGGATAGGTCTACTTCTGGTCATCTTTGAATCCCTGTTTTAAGCAGGCTGGGTTTTTCTCTTTCTCACTGTTTCTAATTTTGCCTTCATAATGGATGTTCTTTATGCATTTGTCAATAAACTTTTGAGGTGAACCAATTTCTCGTAGGAACATTTTTCAACAATTATGAGTTCCTTATTGAGTCTTTCTGTTGAAAACAAGAAAGCCTTCTCCAATCTTCAGCTTAAATTATGCTGTAAGCAGACACATTCTCTTCGAAGCTTATTCGATTCGAGACAGAGACTATTCATTTTTGTATAGCATAATTTGTGAACAAAAAGAACGAGATTATCGCTTATTAATGAATATCACTTGACAAGTATTGTGTGTGTGTGTGTATGTTTGACATAACATACAATTATACAGTATTCATGATTGGTTGATGTTCTAAACACAATTTATTATTCCACATAATTATATTTAATATATGTGCGTTGGTGGCACACCAGTAGAATACTCGCCAACCACGCTTCTTCTAGTTCGGGATTCGATCCCCGGCCGAGGGAAGTAATAAAACTGGTAAAGAGGGAAGGTTGGGCGTGAGGTTAGCAATCCCATTCCGTTAAAACATCAACACCACTGCTATCGAAACTTCCAAGCTCTAGCTTGAAGCCTTATGTTCCACTGGGAACGTAAAGGAATATATATATATATATATATTTTTAAGTTTGACCACGAGCTGATGTCAGTTAGAGAACCATTGAAACTGAAACCAGTAGGCAGTACTGAATGCCTGTTTTATTTCGATATGGGACTTGTTGGGAGTACGCGCTCGACGCCAGGGTTCGAAGCCATGACCTTCCAGTAACACCTCAAGCCCTTACAGCATTGAACAATTCAGACCTGACTCAATGGTCCATGAATTCTAACATCTATCAATTCGTGATTTTAACGTGGTTACCGGTCCATGTTATTGGCTAGTATTTGTCCTCATTGCGGACCGGGTGGACCGATGGGCCCTTTCACTGGAACTCCAGGAAAATTTGTTCTGAAACAGTCACCAGTGAGGATCAGATTAATTTCCAAGGTTTGGTTTCTACGGATTTGGTTTACCTCAAGTTTTATCACGGATTGATATTAGTTACACAACCATTGAACCAACCATTAATTCTTCAACTGCATCTACCCATCAAGGTTCAAAACGCTGAACCTTTCGGTTAGAAGTCAAGCCACCGGGACTCGATTCAGTTGTCAGCTAATGAATTCTAACTTCTACCAATATTCACACAAGGCTTTTATATCCGTCTTATATACTTATGTTCCTAAGGTCTCATGGTTTTTAATCCAGTTTTCCATATATATTTTCGAGATAGGCATTGTGTGTCATTCCTATTGCTCACGTATTTCATGTTGACTTGATGAACAAAAATCCACCAGCTAACTATATACATATGTATATATATCACTTTTCTATAGTTTGATTTGTAAGGGTTAGTTATGTATCTCCGAGTTGATCACGGATTAATATCAGTTAGAGAACCATTTAAAACCAGTACTGGAGTACTGGACAGCTGCTGTTTCATCCTAGTTTGGGAATCATCGGCAGTACGCACTCACTGGGATTCGAACCCAGAACCTTCCGGCTACAAGTCAAGCTGGCTCGTATACCATTCAGCCATTGGGACCCGATTCAATGTCCAGAGCATGAATTCTAACTTCTACCGATTCGTGATGTAGCACAACCTCAACCATTGTCGTAAATGAGACATCCATCCTCACACGTGACATCTGGATGGACCTCACAGTGGTTACGACTTCTCACTAGAACTCACTCCAGGAAACTCTGTCCTGTAACAAGTCACTAACGAGCATCAGATTAATTTTCTATAGTTTGGTTTGTGAGGGTTAGTTTTGTTTGCACGAGTTTCGCCAAGGATTGATATCAGTTAGAGAACCATTGAAAACCAGGGAGTTCCACCAACGACAATGGTTGGGGTCGCTCTAAATCACGAATTCGTAGAAGTTAGAATTCATGTGCTGGTCATTGAATCGGGTCAGGTCCCAGTGGCTGAATGGTATACGAGGCAGCTTACCTTGTGACCGAAAGGTCGTGGGTTCGAATCCCAATGGGTGCGTATTGCCGATGATTCTCAAACTAGTATGAGACAGCAGCTGTCCAGTACTCCAGAACTGGTTTTCAATAGTTCTCTAACTGATATCAATCCGTGATCAACTCGCAAAAAGTATATCTATCACTTTGTTTGACATGAGTACAGCTCACAGTTGGTTTATGATTTATTCTTATTTTGTCGCATTATATTATCATTATCATTACTACTATTTCTGTCTAGGTAACTATTCACTTTCAGAATATGAACACAAACATGTCAGTGGTATTAGGGATAATGTGAAGAAGAATTGATAGTCACAGGAATCATTGTTTTTTTGTATTTATTGATGCAAAACATTAATCAACAATGAATTGGAAAAATTTATTAATGCCTATGCCGAGTGAGATATGATGACAGAAAGTTATTCTATTGTGAATTAATGAATTATTTAGGAGGGAGAAAGAGACAGAAAGAAAGCAAGCAAGATATGAAGTAAAAATATTCTTACATTGATAAATGGGGCCTTTTAATTATTGAACATAGCCGTCATTATTCGTGTCCCAATTAATAATTTATTTATATTAAAATGCACTGATTTGCCAACTACTAGCTTCATCCTTGGTGTAGAGATATGATAGCTGGTTACCGGTCTAATGCCGTGTTTACTACACAGGAATTTGCTGTGACTTTTTTTTTACAACTGTGAGGCGTTGTCATTGAAAGTAAAAGATATGTAAGAAGGTTAGCTGTCTTTGAGGACAGACTAAAGTACGTGTGTATACTGCTTAGCAGTCCTCTCTGTCCTTCTTTATGGATGGCTGTTAGACATGGCCGTCGAGAGTGTAAGATATGAAAAGGTTAGCTGTCTGTGATCATAGGTGCTTGCGTTCCATCTCCTATGTGAACTGGTATAGTAGGGTAAGCAATACTGAGGTTAGGTGTCTGTCGAGTGCTAGGTAAGTAGGAGGGGAAACCAATCGACGAGGCTGTGAAATTACATCGACTGAGATGGTTAGGACTTGAGTTACACATGCATGTCTAGCAATCGATCGCCTTCCTTGACAATGGGCAATGTTAGCTGACATAGTATGGATCAGCCTGAAAAAGAGCCACTGGTGGTCAAACGAAAACATGGCTTCATCAGTCAATGAAATCCACAACAGTTAGTTTTAGCTAGCGAGCCAGTCACGTAGGAAGGTGTAGACATCCTGGTCGGTTGGAGTCCTCGGGATGGTAAAAACCAATGACGATTGGAGACAATTATCGGTGATATGGCTGGCTCAAAATACTCAGTCTCAATGGCTGGTGCAGATGCATCCATTCTTTATGACTTATAATATCCAATGAAACTCTATGGTTCTTCGATATTACTATTCTTTTTATCTCATATCTCTGCTTACTGTCTCTATTTTGCATTTCTTTTTACTTTATTCCCTTGCTTTGTGTGCTACATGGAGTGTGGAGAATTGAACTGCTGCACACTGATGCATATATATATATATATACTGAGATGACTAAGAGATGTGTTACGCACTTATCCCAAGCCACTGTCTTCCTCAACGAACAAGTTCAGGTGATAAAAGATTAGTTTAGAAAAGAGTTAGCTGAGTGGGGATGGATGGTCAAGCAAAAAGCTGGCATAAATCCATGAAGGCATCGACAAATGGCTCTAGTCAGACACTTAGGGAGGTGTAGACTGCGTAGGTAGAGTCCTCAGGATGCCAAGAACTAGTGTTTTGAGACCTACTGGTGATATGACTCAAATTCATCGTTGATAGCGCAGATGAATTCGCCCTTTGTGTTCGCCTATGTCCCTCATATTTCTACTTATTATTTTCGCTGATTTTCTTCTTCCTGTCTTTTGTCGCTACCTTTACGTATCACATGGATTATGGTAACTTGAACTGATGCACTTCTGTACAAAGTTCTGTGCCGAAACTGAGTCAGTCAGTCATTAGTCAGGTACTGATTCGCAAGTAGACTAAGAGATGAGTATACAGACAAATAAATATTTTTCTATTGATTGGTCACTGAGAAGTAACCAGTGCCATCTGTTTAGTTCATAGTGCTGATGCTAAATGAATTCTCTCATTAAATTTTGAAAAACACTTTGTCGTCTTCGATCAGTCTTCTAGAGGATTCTGAATTGTTCTTAATTGATTGGAGGCGACTGGCTATTGGAAGTGGTAGGCTTGAGTTTTGTGCTTACTTACTAACTCGTCTGCAAGATGTATCTGTGATCTTAAAGGAATTGAAGTTCCCTCTGAGGTTTTGATTGTTGTTATCCAAACATTTTCAAATAGGAAACTTGGATCCCCTGTGTTTATCAAGGGAAGAATGGAAAAGAGAATTAGAGTGAAAATGTGTACCTAAGGAATTAGATTTTTAATTTTTTATCCCGTATTCCTTTTGTGTTTTGTAAATTGGGGAAAACTATTTTACTAATGTAGGGCAGCATTTTGCTTAGTGTATACTTCAAGTACTTTAGGATAATTGTGTTCGAACTTGGGCTGAATGATCTAGCAACATAAGGGACACTGTCAGGTAAATGTGATTACAACTCTAATCTTCGTATTACCTAATGTTTGATACTTCGTCCAGGCTGGGAATTAGATGACAACAGGTTAGGCGCGTGAGTCCTCTAACACTGCGCCACCGACGTACAGCGGTAGAATGCCCACGAACCACGCATGTGGACCGGGGTTCGAACCTGGTCCTTGAATGTTATGTGAGCGATATGAAACAGACCACATTTTGTCTATCTCAACCTTTTGGGTGACGAAAGAGAATGTGGTCATTGATATCTTACCTTGAACTGTGTAATTTGCTAGTGACTAAATCGTTTTAATAGATTATCAGGATTTTGGTGGATTCAGCGGATTTAGCTCTCTGATGATGATGATGATGATGATGATGTTAGCTTCAGATGAGTGAAACGAGCATTTCATGTGAGTGTGTGTATATTACTTCCTTCTCTGTCTGACTAGTAACTGCTACTTGGGTAATGTGAGTGGTTGACAACTACTTATATTAGCCAATCAGTAGTATATAGAGCATCAATTGTATTAATCTCGGCTTTGTTTTGATGAAGCTTTTAAATTAATTATTGTTCCCTTTCAGTATCTCAGCTTGTTTTTTTTCATTTCTGTTTTTTCTTTATGTGCAATTTAATTTCTCTATGGTTTGGATCGACTGTGATCCATCACTGACACTCTCGCGCTCATTGGTTGGTTAATATGAATGATGAATCGACTCTGGATACAATCATCATTGTATATTATGTATGTGTATTATGTGCAATAATAAAGCTGCTATATTAAAGTATGAAAATAATGTAATGAATATTCGACAGTTCAATTGTTCACCGCATCCATACTGGTTGCCTAATTTTATGGATGTATTCACTTGGTCGTTACCATTTGTTGGTGAAAAAGGTAGGTTATGAATTTCAAAGCATAAACAGAATGTTTTCATTGCTCATATATATAATTTATTAGCATTTCAAGTAGATTATATGGGTTCAGCAGCACAACCACATTTCTGCAGTCTTTCTTTTTTTTTTTTAGCTAGCTCCACAGTTCCTCTCATAGGCGCTCATTTTCTGCTCACGTGATCTCCAGCATATCTCCTTACAGAGTCTTCTGAACACCTTAAGCTGCAATCTACGAGTGTTTTGCATGCGATTCGCTCCCGCCAAATGCAAGATAATGTTACAGGACTGGACTACACCGACTCCTAGATTAGAAATAGGGAATGAAGTAGTAGAGCACGTTGTCCGCTTCACTTATTTGGGAAGTACCATCAGTCAACGCCAACGGGTTGATCTCTGACGAAAACTCAGGACGGATACAGTGGGCTCGTTTCGCATATGCCAGTTTACACCGTCTCTGGCGTAGACATGATATTCCGTTGGCTTTCGACCAAAGGGCGGGTGTACTGCTCAACAGTCCGCTCCGTCCTCCTTTATGGCTGTGAGACCTGGCCATTGAGAGTGGATTAGCTATGTTTGATCATAGGTGCCTGCGTTCTATCTCCCGTGTGAAGTGGTTTAATAAGGTGAGCAATATTGAGCTTAGGCGTCGGTCAAGTGCTAGGTAAGTGGGAGGGAAAATCAATCGACGACGCTGTGAAATTGCATCGACTGAGATGGTTAGGACATGTGTTACGTATGCCTAGTCATCACCTACCTCGACGGGTCAGGATGGAAAAGAGCTAGCGGTGGTCAAACCAAAACATGACATCAGTCAACAGAATCCACAACAGTAAGTTTAAGCCAGCCACGTAGGGAGGTGTAGGCTTTCTTTTTGAGGTCCTCTGAACGGTAAAAACCAATGAAGGCTGTAGTCAATTGGTGATATGACTCAAAATTGTTCTCAATGGCCGGTGCAGATGCATCCACTTCTTGTGACTTATGATTTCCAATGAAACTTTATTGTTCTACGTTATTACTATTGCTTTGTCTCACACCTCTGTTTACTGTCTCTAATATGCATTTCTTCTACTGTCTTCTGTTGCTTTGTCTGCTACATGGAGTGTGGTGACTTGAAGTGCCGCACATATGTGCAAAGTTCTACGTCAAAAACAGACAGATAGACAGACAGACAGATATCACCCTTGGACTTCTAACTCCTCATTTCTCATTCACACGTTATATCGCTCGATGGTCACTTGGACGTGCTTCAAATCCATCTCCACTTCATTCCGTATATTGCTTCTTATTCTCTCTGGCTATTCGATCTTCGATATCGAGAAAGAGGAGAGAACTGTTTAAGAGATTTTATTTTTAGCAGCTTGTTGGAAGTGCTTTGCATATCACCGCTCTAAGTCACTGGACGATACAGAAGAAGAATTGACTTGATAGTTTTGTTGAAGATCCGAATACTGTCTCTTATGCTGAGTGCAGTAGATTTCTTAACTGTTTTAAGAGAGGGAGAGTGAGAGACAAGTCTATCTTGCTTTTCCATATCCTAAATTTACCAGTTCGTATCTATGCTTTCTGTAGTTGGAACGATGCTGCCTTTAGACAGTTGAAAGACAATTGACATCGTTCAGATTTCTTCCGATAATAATGCTTATTATTATTGATTGGTGGAAATCTTCATCACCTGTGTATTCTCCGTGTCCATTTGAGAAGTATTGTCTTCATTGTGTTTTCTACCAACTTGTTAATTTTTACCGCCACCACTGCACATCTTTGAGTTTATATGACATTCACAAAGTTCACAACTTTTAATGGTCTTCTTATAGGGTTCGGCTTAGTTCAAAACATTGAAACTGCATAGTTTTATGTATTTTTGCATTCACCGTGAATGTTATATACTCCTAATTTTTGTCGGAAATTATTGTATCACCTTAAACTAAGTAAATTTTTGCAGTTATTGCAAGCACAAATTAAATTCTAATTAAATGCCTAGACATTGTCGAAGCATCTGCACAAGAAGCCGATATGTCACCCTGAGACCGAGCGCCTGGGTTCAATCAATTGAATTAAATAATTAATATGACCCGTTGCACAAGAGATGGCTGGCTCTTGTGGTCCAAATGGTTTAGTTGGTGACGCTTTGGCGTTTGAAACTATGGACACTGGGTTCGAGCGTCGGTGGTGCCAACATCATCACTCACGGACTGGGGAATGTAGGTACATCTAGTTGACGAGTCGCAGATAGGACGAAATGCACGTTATCTTGGATTCCACTGCTAGTGACCATCCACAAATTAAATTCTAATTAAATGTCCAAACATTGTCGAAGCATCTGCATAAGAAGCCGACATGTCAACCTGAAACCGAGCACTTCGATCCAATCAATCGATGGGAAAACCTTAAATTCAATTAGATTTTGTGCTGTACTATGAAATAGCCGACCATGTCAGTGTCATATATGTGTACAAAGCAGCATATTGACAGAAAGGGTCGGCAGCAAAACAAGGGCATCAAGCGAACATAGAAAAGATAGAGGGTGATGAAGATAACCACCGATCAACACCAACAAGTGCCAATCCTTATCAGCAGAAGAAATATAAATGTGGTACTGAAGATCAGTTGACGAGATAGGATAAACAACTGGGATAACATTGAGATGGTATTCTTTTAAGGGATATAATGTATTGTCCTACGTCCTTGTCTAGTGAGTAACCTTCAAAATGGTTGTCCCCAATGCGACATCTAACACAGATATCCTGAAATCGTGGGTCACGTTCAAGCTGGCTACCTACAATGTTCGGACGCTGATGTAAATCGGACAACAGACAGGGTTGTAAGAACATTGGAAAGCCTCGGTATCGATGTCTGCTGTATTTTGGAGACCCGCATTCAAGATCCTAGTGAAGTGCTTCGATTATCCTCTCCATCTACTTGCATTCGATGGCATCATCGCGTGAGTAATTCTGAGGTTCGGCGACGTGTGTTTGAAGACAGTGGAGGTGACCATTCGTTGAGTGCTGTCATCTGGAAACACCGGCTACCGTGCCTTGAACATGTGCTGCGAATGTCATCCCAGAGGCTTCTGTACAGGTCTCTGTTCGCTAGCCAGCCCTGGGACGCGACGGAAAAGTCGGAGGGGCGGTCAGTCCATGACGTGGCGTCGTGGGATGAAGGATATTTGTGCTAGATTAGCATCGGTTGGTGTGTCACGACTCGCTGGTTGGGGTTCGCGAGATAGCTCGAATCGATGATGGCTCGAAACGTTATCTTATATGGCCGGGAATCGTAATCAATGGCGAAAGTGTTGCAATTTCCTTCTTTCTTACCTTCTCGATGATAGTTGACGAATACTGTTCGAACTTGTTAAGTATGGCTTTTTACTTCCTGATGAAGTTTTTCTCTGCTCTCCATCCATATTTTTTGATTTCATCTAAACTGTGTGGCGCATCTTTCTTGGTGCCATATTGTACCAAGTTTTTTCTGCGTTTAAATAAAAATAAAAAATGTGAGGAAAGAGAGAGAATGGAAGCTTGTAGGCGGTTGTGAGACAGCTGCAAATAATAGCAAAGAAATGCATCAGTCGGAGGTGTGCTGGTGAAGCCTTATGCTCCACTCTGTAGTCAAGGAATGAATAGTGGTAATGATAATAATAATAATAATGTTGAAACTGCTTATATGTCTATCCGTCTAAGTTTAGTTATTTTTATTTCTATTCCTTTTGATAATTAATTGTACGTTTTGTTTCTTGTTACTTTATAGTTACTGAAATGTTGGTCAATGTACTCAATATCTGTTCAGATGACGAACTGTTATCTGATACACCAGAAGATGAATGTAAGTATCCTATTGTTTTTTCAGTTGATTATTTCTACTGTAATCTTATATACTACTGATTGATATGAGTAGTTGGAGGCCAATTCCGTCGAGCGGTAGTACTTTATAGCCAGATCATCGAAGTAATTGATCTAAATGCAAGGCATGGGCGTTTCGCTCTCTCTCTCTCTCTGCTCTCTTTGGTTAACAAGAAAACGATGGCAGTATCTCTCTTTTCTGCCTCGTATAGGATTCTTCTCAGCATTGTTACCTTCTTCTTGACTTTCTTTCTAATAACTATCATATCTTCCTTGAAGATATTACCAGGTCTGATAGTTATATGTATATGTGATCGGTTTTAAGTCTGGTTTCATTACGGACTGACATCAGTTAGTGAATTGTTGAAAACTAAGAATTAGACGACAGCTAGTTGGTCCTGTCTCGGGACTCCTCGGTAGTATAGATACACCCCCTCCCACCCACTAGAAATATAAACACAGGACCTACTGGATATGAGACGAATTCTTTTTTTTTGCTAATTCGTGATGTATAACATCACTGTCAGGCAATAATAACGGTGAGTATCTGTACATTCTGCGACTCAGATGTATTCTGGGTTCTTTCCTAGGCACAAGGGTCCTGTGTATGTGTGTGTGAGCTTCTGAAAAATTGAAGACTGGAATGAAACAAGTGTACTATTCACTGTTCATTTACGACAAACTACAGGATAAAATTTCCTGGAGTTGTAGGAAGTAGCGATCTGTGAGAGGTCCATTAAGTCAGCTATGAAGAATGATGCCGAAGAGGATGATCCTGGCTGATGCTGCTGGTGGTGTGTGTTTTATTAGTCAGACACATACATTACATTACAAAAGAATCGATATCTACGGAAATTCATCAAAAGACATATTCTCCCAAGCCAACCTACCAAATCAAAGGCCCCCAAGGGAAAATCAAAGATCAAATCGCTCTACCATATATAAAGGAGACAAGACGGAGGTAATGAAAATAACCAACCAACCAACAACAACTACAACAGCAGCAGCAACGTCCAGCGCCAGTCACCATCAACAGGAGGGATTTGAAAGAAGTTACTTCCTTCCCTTATCTAGGGAGCATTGTCTCAACTACAGGAACGGAGGAACGGACGAGGATGTCAAATCGAAGCGAGAATCGGGAAGGCTAGCGAGAAACACATTCATCAACCTGAAATCAATCTGAAAATCTTCTTCACTCAACTCAGCATAAACAAGAAAACTCGGTCGGATTTTCAATACAAACAACATCAAGTCAGTCAGTTCTTCTATACGGATCAGAAACTTGGCGGGCGGGCGGGTCACAAAGAATATTTCCAACAGCCTGTTGCAGACCTTTATCAACCAACAACTGTCTTCGCTGGCTCTATACTGAAGATCAATGAGATGGATGGGCCGGAAAGAATCACCAACAAGAAACTATGGGAACAAACAAACGAAACAATAACCAATCACCGCTAAACAAATATGCAGGAGGAAGTGGAGATGGATTGGGCACTCGCTGAGGGGCGACAGACCATCGCTCGAGTGGAACCAGGCCGAAAGGAAAGCGGCGGCGAATGTAACGTCAGTGCAAGAGTGACTTGGAGGAGATCGTGTGAAGAGGAGTTGAAAGTGTATGGACTAACGTGGTTACAGGTGAGAAGAACAGCAAAAGACAGAAGCAAGTGGAGGCGTGCAGGTGAAGCCCTATGTTCCACTAGGAACCCAAGGGAACAATAATAATATAATAATAATAATAATGTACAAAGGACATCTCAGAAATCATTGTAAGACACTTCAAACCTTTAGGAATTCATGTCGCATACAAACCAACAAGATGACTTCATTAAGCTCTATGTCAACCAAAAGACTTAACAGCGAAGGAAGATAAAACACCATCACCGTCTACAAATTAAGTTGCAATAACTGCGAAAAACACTACATTGGCACTAAGTGAACATCCCCTTCATCTTCGTATCCATGATGAAAAACTACTCACCAAAAGACACGACGTCCACTCCTTCATATCGCTGCAGGCAGACAACCACGGACATCAATTCGACTGGGACAACCAGCTTTCAAATATTAGACAGAAGAAACAGCAAGAATGCTAAAGAACGTTTTGAAGCCTGGAATTCCAGTAAGCTGTCAATTAATAAACGTATTATCAAGTATCGGTTTTTATAAGGATTTAGTGTGATTGGTTGGAGGGTTTCATCATGAGCTGACATCAGTTGTAGAACTACTAGGCAGCTATTCCGTCCTAGTCTGGAACTCTTCAACAGTACGCACTCGCATTGACACATTGACATAGACGAGATTTACCAATCTATAAGATGGAAATCTCACACAGAAAAGGCCAAACTTCAGGTTGAGGAAACGATCAGTACCACTGAACACACACACGCACGCACACAAAACAGTTGGGTGTGAAAACACACAAAGACAATCAGGCACATTCAAGTTCACCTATCAGGAGAGGTGACTAATAAACTCATGGAGAAATCCAGAAGGTCACTTCAAATTGAACTGTGTACTAAAGATGTTTATAGTGGTGGGGCAATGAAAGCTTTGCAAATTTTCCATCCAGTTCAGAGAACACAACTAGATCAGAATCAACCAATCGATCTACAAATCTTCCCCAACATATCTGGATTACTCTACTTTCATTTTCATTACTCATTAAAAAAAGAATAATAAGATCATTCCTTAATAAGGTGTGGCTAGTTCTCTTGAAACACGGATATTTTCAAGTGTTGATTTGTAAGGATTTGATTGGGTATAGGCTTGGTCTTGAGCTGACATCAATTAGAGATGCATTGGAAAACCAACGAATACTGGAAAATTCATCTAAGGCTCACTAGCGACTGACTGTATACAGCAAGTTACGTGGTATTCTAGTAAGAAGTCGTGATCGGTGTGGTCTAAGAAGTCTGGTAGGAGGACAGTTACTTATTGATGATATTGGCTAGCAGTCGCGCTACACATATCCATTACCAGTCAGTGGGAGTTGGAGTTAGTCATCTTCTATTGAATGGGATCCTAGTGGCTGGATGGTCTACTGGATCGCCTCATAATAACCTGAAGGTCCTGGTTCAAACCCCAAAGGCTAGGGTGAAACAATTGTTCAGTGCTCTTTGATTTCCCGGAGGTTCTCTCACTCATGTCAGCTTGTAATCAAACATAGAAATATCTTACAATCATGCTTTCTTTATCGTCTATTTCGGTGTTGAATTTTTGGGTGATCTTTGTGGAAATCAGTAAGTTGCATCTATCAGCTTACGTAATCTGAGTGTATGTGTGTGTGCTTATATATTTCTCCTCTCATGATATCACTAGTTATCTCTAATAGGATTTTTCCCCGTCAGTAGAAAGAATACGTATACATATTGAGACTGATTAATATTGGCTTATTGAAATTTCTTCAATGTTTATTCTCAAGGGTTTTTAGATTAACAAAGTAAACATGAGACAGTTTTTCTCTTCTTTTCTATTCCTGTTGTTACTTCAGTTTAATTTGCTTAATATTTCAGTTTACAAAGTCAATAAAAACGTCTATTCCACTCTCTGGTGGCTGCCACCTACTTTGTGTGTTCATGAGGAAACTTGTTTGTAAGCCAACTACTTGTCAGAAACAGTAACTATTTGAGTTTTTAAAAAAAAATACGGATGCACTTCTGTCCAGTCGACGTCTAATATAAATGCTAACTAAGCCAAGTGACACACGATTATTGTGTGTGGGTGTGTGTGTAACAACAGAAGACAAGGGCCAGGCAACAGATCGTTTAATTACGGAAATCAACAAGTATTTATATGAATTTCACGTACATTATTATAGCTTATTCAAGTAGACAAACGCAGCCTTTTGATTGGTTGTTTCGGGTAACCATCGAAAAGTGGAGCCATCTATCTGCGAATCATATTTGCCCACGTTAAGTCTGCTGTGATTGGTTGTTGAACCAGTCTTGTTCATATTTTCTCACGGCCAATATTAGTGACCTAGACATTGATGTAGATTAATGTCTACCAATCGGCTAGCAGCCTGCTCTCACCACATGTGTGTTTTATTTCTAAAATTCATGTTCTCAGAGAATCTTGAATCATAATAGACGAGAATTCATGTAATCCAAAAAAGAAAAAAGAAAAATAGGATAGAATTCATTTCAGTGTTGATCAACAAAAGTGGAGACGCAGCCTGTTGGACACAAAATGGTGAAGAAAAGCAGATATGAGCATAGACCATTATCGCAAGTTGAAGGCCTTCAAAAAAAGCCGGAGATAGACCACAACCAATTGTTTCGTCACCCCAGTTTACGACTCTTCACCAGTACGCACCAACCCCCAAAGGGTTCGAAACCCAGGACCTTCTGGTTACAAGGCGAGCTAGCTAGCTAGCTCGTAGACCATCAAGCCATTGGGATCTAGCCGATGCACTTCTGCTTTACCTCGCTAAGTCAGTAATAATAAAAGTTGGTAAAGAGGAATGGTTGGGCATAGTTGGACTAGCAACCTCATCCTGTGAAAAAAATAAACACCACCACTGCCACAGAAACTTCAAGCCTCTAACTTGAAGACGCTCTATGTTCCACTGGGAACGTGAAGGAATTTAAAAAAAACACCACAACCTAAGTTCAACTGAAAGATGAAACTAGGAAGTGTGCGTTTACTACAGTCATCAGAGAAAAAGTAGGAGACAGTAAGCAGAATAAGTGAAGAAAGCCTGTGTGGTGGAACAATAGACCTTTCTCAAATTGATGTTTAAGGATATCTGTACGGCCTAGCCCGCTTTAGGAAGAAAAAAAATAGACAAGACAATCTCAATGGCTCCCCATGGACATGTGGAAATCAAAAAGGAGGACAGAAGTATGGTGAACCAGAAGAAGAACCGATACAAAGATAATAGATTGATTGAATAGGAAGTGAGATCCGTGATCACCATAGGATCCAAGTTAAGTATTCTAGTGACTGGAGACATGACATTAGTTACTGCCTACCGTTCAGTGAAATTATCCACTATAGTCTTACACAGGAGGTCAATTGACAGCCTGGATAGATCAGTAGTAACGTCTCTGATTGCAGGGCTGGAAAAGCCAGGTTCGAAGCTTAGAAGTTTTTGATGTGGTTGTGTTCTCTGATCTGGATGGTTATTTTGCGAAGCTTTCATCACACTAATAGGTGATATCTTCAGCGCATACTTCAATTCAACGAAGTGAGCTTTTCGATTTCTCCACGAGTTTATTAATCATCTCTCCTGATAGGTGACTTTGAACGTCGTGATTGGTTGTTTTTGTCTGTTCTCACACCTTCTGGGCTACAAGTATTGGAACTGGTTGTTTCTTTGACTTCTACTTTGACCCCTTGTGTGTGAAGTTTCTTTCTTATCGGTTGATAAATTTTGTCTATCTGGATGTGTCTATTGATTGATGATTCACTGGAATGCCAAGCTTCTAAAAGTTCTCTAGCATTCTTGTTGTTTCCTCTGTCTAATATTTAAAAGCTGGTTGTCCCAGTCAAATTGATGTCCGTGGTTGTCTGTATGCAGTGATATCAGGGAGTGGATGTCATGTCTTTTGACAGCTAGTTTCTGATCATGGATACGAAGACGAAGGGAATGTCCACTTTGGCCAATGTAGTGCTTTTGGCCGTTGTTACAATTTCTTTTTGTAGATGATGGTGGTTTTGTCTTCTTTCGATGTTGAGTATTTTGGTTGACATAGAATTGATTGAAGCGACTTTGTTGGTTTGTGTACGACGTCAATTCCTGAAGGTTTGAAGAGTCTTGTAGTGATTTCTGAGGTATCCTTTATGTCTAGTAAGGCGGTTTTCTTTGTGCTTTCCTTGGGGGGCTTTTGGTTTGATAGGTTGGCTTGGGGGTATATCTCACATCACTACATACAGACAACCACGGACATCGATTCGACTGGGACAACCAGCTTTTAAATATTAGACAGAGGAAACAACAAGAATGCTAGAGAACTTTTAGAAGCTTGGCATTCCAGTGAATCATCAATCAATAGACGCATAGAAATAGACAAAATTTATCAACTGATAAGAAAGAAACTTCACACTCAGGGGATCGAAGTTCAAGCCAAAGAAACAATCAGTTCCAATACAAGCAGCTGCCTAGAAGGTATGAAAATACACAAAACCAAGCAGTCACAACGTCGAAGGTCACCTACCAGGAGCGATGAATAATAAACTCGTGGAGAAATCTAAAAGTCCACTTCATTGAATTGAAGTATGCGCTGAAGATGTCACCTATTATTGTGATGAAAGCTTCGCAAAATAACCATCCAGCTCAACGAACATGACCACATCAAAGTCATCCACCTGAGCTACAAACCGTCTCTATCATATCTAAATCTTAGAAGTGATATGAATTTTTTCAAGTTTGCAGGCACTCTTTGATGACGAGTGCCATCGAGCACGGACGGAATCTAATTACAATTCAGAGTGCCGCATGATTTTTGAGCTACCTACTATGATGGCCACATTACAAATTTGACTGATAAGATTCAACCCTACACCTACACTGAGAACTAGATGCCTGATAGTCGTTTTCACCTAGTTATCCGATCAAAAATCTGGTGACTGGTTAGTTTGAATTCTACTGGTGTCCATTTCATTTTTATTTCTTCCTCTATTAGGCTTCAATAAGTATAAAATTTGGTCACATAGATATTTATCTTTTTAAATTCTAACAAATATTCTTGTAATACATGTAGTGTGTGAGGATGGATGTCGGTCGTATTAAATCACGAATTGGTAGAAGTTAGAATTTAATGCTCTGGTCATTGAATCGGGTCTGGTCCCAGTGGCTGAATGCTGGTATACGAGCTAGCTTGACTTGTAACCAGAAGGTTGTGGGTTCTAACCTTGACGGTGTGTGTGTGTGTCTGTACTGACGATGATTCCTAAACTACGCTGATGAAACAGCTGGCTGTTCAGTACTCCCTCCAGTACTGGTTTTCAATGGATCTCTAAGCGATATCAATCCTTGCGTGGTCAAATTTGTCACAACAAATCTAATCCTTAAAAAGTCAATTATTTATAATACATGTATACGAAATTGACAAACATCGCTTCTTTTTCTCCCCCCCTTCCCCTCTATTCACTTTTTGTTTTTGCTTCATTGTCATTTTAGCACAAATCACTGCACGAAAAGACGTGATACGGAATAAGATTCGAGCTATTGGCAAAATGGCACGTGTGTTTACTGTATTGAGGTTAGTTTCAAGCACATAGTTTTTCTTGTCATCTTCCTGACCATTTAATTTTGTATTCATCTGTGTGTGGTTTGTTGTTTAGGGATGGATCAAAGGCATAATACTTCATCTTTATCAGATTATATCCTGATTGCTTTCTTGTAATAGTGGTACCTCAGCGTGTGCTTACTCCAACTTTCGTTTTATGCAGTTTTGTACTAACTAACCTTGATAGTTAGAGTCTTCCGAACTCCTTGAGCTGGAATCTGCAAATGTTTGGCATGTATTTAGTGCAATGCATCACCAACCAATATCTTCGGCGGGAACTCCATTCTCACACTTGACAGGATGGACCTCAGTGTGGTCACGACTTCTCACTAGAAGAACTCACTCCAGGAAACTCTGTCCTGGAGTTCCCAGTGGGTGCCTACTGCCCATGGTTCTTAAACTAGGCTGGCAAATAGCTGTCCAGTACTCCCTGGTTTTTAATGGTTCTCTAATCAATTTCTCAATCAATACCCGACGATTGGAAGATAAGATATTTATTCAAACTACCAAAGAAAGGAGACTTAAGTCAATGCAAAAAACTGGAGCGGAATTATGCTCCTGTCCATCCCAAGCAAAATACTAAGCCGCATCATCCTGGAGGGAATCAAAACAAGCCTTGGATGAAAAACTTTTACCGGAACAGGCTGGATTCAGGAGAAACAAGTCATATATTAATCAAATCGCCATACTACGGATCATCACCGAACAAAGCTTGAAAAGGCAGTCACCTCTCCACCTCACTCAACTTCATCGACTTTGAAAAGGCCTTCGATAGCGCAGCGTCGATCGAGAGTTGATTTGACAACTACTTCGCTACTGCAGGATACCATCGATAATTATACATCTCATCCAACAGTTATACGAAAATGCTGCATGCCAAGCAATCCATAACGTGAATCTTATGGAAGCCTTCGAAGTGAGGACGGGAGTGAGGCATGGCTGTCTACTATCGCCAATGATCTTTCTGATTGCAGTATACTGGATGGGCAATTAGGAAACAGGCATAAAATTGACTCACACAAAAAGAAACTTGGAGGATCTGGACTTCGTCGACAAATTGGAAGATATGCAAGTGAAAAGCAACAAGTTGGTGGTAGAAGAAGCATCAATGATAGGACTTCAGGTAAACATAGATAAAACAGATGTGATGAAGATTCCTGACCAACACCAACAGCAACAACAACAACAGACAACCATCAGCCAGCATAAATAAGAGGAACCTGAAAGAAACGACTTCATTTACCTATATGGGAAGCATCGTTTCAACTATAGGCGGACGGAACTGATGAGGATATCAAAGCAAGAATCGGAAAAGCGAGACAAGCTTTGATTACTCTCAAGTCGGTGTGGAGGTCAACAGCACTCAACATGAGAATGAAAATAAGATCCGGATTTTCACCTCCAATGTAAAGTTAGTGCTACTATACGGATCACAGACTTGCACTGCGCGTCATAAAGAACATCTCAAACAAACTACAGACCTACATTAACAGTTGTCTTCGCTCAATACCACTCAAGATCAGATGGCCAGTCAGAAAAGATCAGCAACAGGGTTCTCTGGCAGTGAGCGAACCAACTCAGCAGGAACCGATTGTGAAACAAATAAGCAGAAAGAAACGGAGATGGATTGGGTGGCCATACTCTGAGGAAACACGCCATCAAGTGACATCACTAGACAAGCCATCGCTCGAGTGGAACCCGAAAGGGAAGCGGCGAGTTGGTCATCAGTGCAAGGGTGACTTGGAGGAGGTGGCATGTGAAGAGGGGAGATGAAAGCATGTGGGCAGACTTGGAGCGGGGTTAAAAAGTTGGCAGAAAACCGAAGGCAATGGAGACGCGCAGCTGAAGCCCTATGTTCCTCTAGGAATTAAAGGAAATAATAATAATATGAATAATAATAATAAACAACAATTAGTATCAATCCATGATCAAACTCGTAGAAAATAAATGTTGTTTACTGGATTGTGTATACTCATAACAGATGGTGTATTTATTTATTTATTCATTGAATCATTGAAATTAAATTGATGAATCGACTGAAGATATATTGTTTATTTGGGTTGAAAAGTTAATGAACGGAAATAAACAAATATGTATAGAACAGAGCATACATGCATGCATACTCGCACACACTCTAGTTGAAATAATAATAATAATAATTTTTCTAAAATAATTTTCTAACAGTTAGTCAACAAAACCAATAATTCATTTTTTATGTTGTCTTATGTACTATTATTATTATTATAAATATTTCAATGTGAATTCTGTCTCTTTAAAAAAACTGATGCTTTGTGCTAATTCGATTGTAAAGGTTGTTTGTTGTATTGCCTTCTTCTAACATTTGGTGGATGGTGATTATCAGAGGAATCCAGGCTAACGCGCATTTCTTCCTTCTCGGGACTCGTCAGCCAGTTGAATGTACCTGCTTCTAGTCAATGAGTGATAGTGTTCCCACTGAAGTTCAAACGCAGTAGCCATAGTTTTAAATGCTGAGGAGGTATCCACGAGACTACTTGGGTCACGAGAGTTAGGCACCACCTATTTTCGCAACAGGTCTAATTAATTATTTAATCCAATTTAGATTCTTCCTTTTGATTGATTAGACCGAAGTGCTGACATGTCGGCTACTTCACATTACATGACGAGACATATTGTCGAAGCATCTGCACAAGGAGCTTATATATGTCAATATGAGAGCGAGAACTTCGGTCTAATCAATTGACGGGAAAATCTGAACTTGTTCGCTTGATTGAGCATTCGTTGGTAAATGGAGGATAATTGTGACCTAAATTGAATAATTTTAAAACCTGTCATCTACCCTTTTCGGAGGTTATTTGCCTTGGAGTCCACAGTGAAAAACTACTATGGTTGAAGTCTTGGGGCGTAAGATGAGTCTTTCGATTATTATTATTACTCCTTTTGGTGCCTATTAGAACATAGGGCTTCAAAAGCTTCCTAGCTGGCTCCACGATTGTCCATAAGCTCTGATCTCCTCCTTACACACACACTGTCTCCACCATGTCATCCTCGGACACTGACCTCGTTTTTTCTCATTCGGGTTACACTTGATAGCAAGCCTGGTTTGTGATGACATTCAGCGATCTCCTCAACGAAGTGTCCAATTCATCTCCATTTTACTTCCGACATGTTTTGTGGGCTGATAGGTTCTTTGTCAGAGTTCTTTTATTTTACTGATGTTTTTTTAGGCCATCTGACTTTCAGCATCGAGCAAAAGCAGCTAGCCTGTTCGTGAAATTCACATTTTCATGACTCACTATTAGGCCTCTGAACACTGGAACACTACTGACTAAATACTTTGTGTTGAAAATCCGAATTTTTGATATTTCTAATTATATAATCATTAGTCTTAGAGAAAAAGTGCTGCATCTTCCAACTGATTAATGTCTGGAGTCTGTTGGATCAAAACTGTCGTAACTTGATTGGCAGTAGTTAGCAGTGGAATCCAGAATATGCTTTTCATCTCCTTTTTTCAGACTTTTATCAGCTTGATGAATGTGCATCCTCCAGGACACTATGTATGTTTCAAACTCTAAAATGTTATGTACTGGGCTGGTCAACCGACGACAAGTGTCGCTTCAAATCTTTTGTTATTTGTTGGTTTCATTCTACATTTTGGACTGAAAGGTTTAGTCTGTCGTGATGATATGTCACCTCTTAGTACAGATGCTTCAAAATAAGTTCAGCAAATTTAATCGGCGGATGGTGACTAGCAGTGGAATCAAGGATGAGCATTTCGTCCTATTTGGGACTCGCTAGTCAGCTAGATGTACCTGCATTTCTCAGTGAGTGATGATATTCCCACCGAGGCTCAAACACAGTGCTCATAGTTTCAAACTCCAAAACGTCACCAACTAGACCATTTGGGCCACGAGAGCCACCCCTCATGCAACGGGTCACATTTATTTAATTGAATTTTAGATTTTACCGTCAACTGATTGGCCCGAAGCGCCCAGCCTCAAGTTGACATGTCGGCTTCTTGAGCAGATGCTTCGACGATGTCTGGGCATTTAATTAGTATTTTATTGGTGGGTGGTGATTAGCAGTGGAATCCAGGATGCGCATTTCGTTCTATTTAAGACTGGATTCCACTGCTAGTCACCATCCACCAATTTAATACTAATTAAGTGCCCAGACATCATCGAAGCATCTTCTCAAGAAACCAACATATCAACCTGAGACCGAGCACTTCGGTCCAATCAATCGATGGGAAAATCTCAAATTAAATTTCAACAAAAGTTAAATAACTTTTTTCAGAACTGTTCGTCTGCTGCTACTATAGCCTGACTTCTATATAACAAATTATCAGATCTGTAGTATATATTCAGATGATTTCTTCAGTGGCGATAGTTGTTAGTGAAGCTATTTTGTTCCAGGTTTTTGATTATTGACAGTCGTCATCAAGGCGTGTCATTAGGCTTTATTTTATTCCTTTAAGTTCCTAGTGCTGGAACATACGGCTTCAAGCTAGAGCTTTTTTGAAGTCTTCGTAGCAGTTGTTACTTTGTTTTTACTTGATGGAGCTGCTAGCCTCATACCCACCCTTCCTGTCTCTACCAGTCTTATTAAAGGCTTCTTAGTGAGGTAAAGCAGGAGTGCGTCGGTGGCAGGGGATCGAACCTGCACGAGTATTGGCGAGTATTCTACAGCTGTGCCACCGACGCGGCTTGAAGGCTTGAAGGTATTGTCTCTTTTTCTTTAGAGAGATCCAGATCCACGTTACCTAGTGATGTAATTGAAGAAATTATCACTGGTCTATTCGATTTCACAACTGACTTAAGACTGTAAGATTGGTCATTAGGGAGTCAACTTTATAGCCTTTTATAGCGTTGTTGCCGATTAATTCTTATCAGTGATATCAATATTCCTTAGTGGAAAACAGTATTTAATTGATTATTTCTTTGTGGATCGATATGTAAAGTTTCTTTTATCTTGTTTACTGATTTTGTGTGTGTGTGTTGTAAGCGCATTGTATTAACTCCAGCCTTTCGTGCATAAATAGACGTTTTTTTGTAAACCTCATTATAAATCCCTAATTATTTTGATTGGTCGCTGAACAGTAATCATTGCCATGCGTCTAGTTCTTGGGATGGTGCAGACTGAATTTCATCAGTTGGGTTTGAAGTGTAGTGAGTCACCATGCTAGATGGCTCACCTTAATAGTATACACTGAATTGATATTAGATTATGATGACAAATCTATAGGAAACGCTGGACCTAGATTTCTTGCTTGCTTGAACTCGCCATCAAGACATATATGCAATTTCGAAGGAATACATGTGTCCTCTGACTGCCTGCATTCATTTAACATCGATCCAGTGAGTACGGTGATCGTGGGCAATCTAACTTGGTGACCAGAATACAAACTTGACTGACTGAATGACTGACCGGACCGGTTTCTACGTAGAACCTTTCTCAGATTTACAATAGTTCGGGTTGCTACACCCCTCCATTCTAGCAAATAAAGCAAGAGAAGAGAGTAAAGGGGGGTTCAAAAGAGAGATAATAAGTACAGATGTCAGATACAAATAATAGTAACATAGTAGAACAACAGAATTTTATTGGATATGATAAATCACAATGATTGGATGCATTTGCACCAGCCATATCACTAATGATTGTCTCCAGTTGTCATTGGCTTTTACCATCCCGAGGACCCCAAGCAGTCAGGAAGCAAGTCCTGCACCTCCCTTCGTGGCTGGCTGGCTTAAACTAACTGTTGTGGATTTCATTGATTGATGAAGCCATGTTTTGTTTTGGTCACCACTAGGTTTCTCTTTTCCAATCTGATCTAT